>JAZHEH010000222.1:0-1250000 GCA_036589455.1 Ateles fusciceps
AGAATATGCAATGTATACCAAATGTAACCAAATACATAACATGTCCATCGCACTGCTTTTATGTCTTAGCTTAGTAATGTCCTCAAGAGTCCATTGACATCCCCTAAATAGGGTCTCATTACTCTGGACTTTCATAGTATTCATCAAAGCTGCAATTTCTCATTTACATGATTATTCTCCAACACTTCGCAATATAATTGTAGCTTCATAATAGCATGCGTTCTCTTTCGGCTCTCCATGCATCCCAGTACCCAATAGACAGCATCTAGCACATAATTCGTGTCGTAAGTAAAGACTTGGACGAGATTAACTTCAGGCTTCAATGTCGCAACACCTGTTTTAAAACAGGATCAAAGCAGCAAGGGACAAGCATATCACCAGTTCATTATCAATGTGGCTCCAGATCAAAGTTAAAGTTTTGACCCATGGCTACTAATGATAAACTTCATATATATCATATACTATATTACTTCATATATATCACATATATCATATATATCATATATATCACTTCATATCACATATATCATATATATCATAATATTACTTCAAAGAGATACTAATGAGAATTGCGAGGAAGGGTGTGGATAAGATGTATTGTTGTGTGTTATTTTAAAGGAGTAAAAGGTAGTACCGCATTTTAAGGCAGAGGTGAGTTTTTTAGCATTGGTTCACAACCTTTGCTCTTATTTCAAGATACTCATTACTGCTAATCATCAGCAGTTATTCCCATTGTTAACCTAAAGGAAGGCCTAGGCTTAAAATAAACTTTAGTTTACCTTAGCCCAAAATCAGGACCTACCCAAGCATATCTTCCGGGATGTGGAGAGTGCTCAGGCACTAGTTACAAAAGGTTTTAGGAAAGGGAACAAGGTAGATAATAAGCTTGTCTTGATTATAATTTATCGACTTGCATCAATTATTAGTGATGTAGGATCCATTGTTGCACTATAAGGTATGACTTACGGTGTCCAGTATATGGGATTTTATGGCTACTGGCGTCAGTTACTTAATTATATATAGGTGGCTTCAAACATTTCCTTAGGTCAAAATGCATGCCATAATTGCTATTTCATTCCAATGCCTCTAGGCCTTACAATACAACAACTCACTTGTTTTTGTTTTGTTTTTTCACTATGTTTCTGGTGAACAGGTGGTGTTTGGTTAGATCAATAAGTTACTTAAGGGGTGTTTGGAACACTTGGTGCACCCATCACCTTAGCATGTGCACCTACCCAATGTGTAAGTCCTTAACCTCATCCCTTCCCAGCCCTTCACTCCAGATCCTCAAGGTCCATTGTATTATTTCATATGCTTTGCACTCCAAGCTACTCTCCATGTATGAGAACATACATTTGGTTTTCCATCTCTGAGTTACTTCACTTAGAAAAATGTTCAAGTTTATAACTCCATTGCAGGGTTGCTGCAAATGCCATTATTTTCATTCCTTTTATGGCTGAGTAGTATCCCATAGTGTGCGTGCGTGGGTGTGGTGTGTATATATACATACACTACGCATATATACATATACACAAGCATATGCATATATGCGATGCAGCATGTATATATGCGTAGGAGGATGACATGTGTGTGTGGTTGCTATATACATATACAACACTATGGAATACTACTGTGATACACATATATATACACGCACGCACACACACACACATGCACACACCCTATTTTCTTATCCAACTCATTGATTGATGGGCATTTGGGCTGGTCTCATATTTTTAACTTAAGTGGTTGGTATAAATATGCATGTGCAAGATCTTTGGATAACGACTTCTTTTCCTTGGGCACATCCAGGAGTCGCACCCGCTCAATCACATGATAATATCTGACTTTCCGTTTTTAAGAACTTCACACTGTTTTCCATAGTGGTCGTATTAATTTACATTGCCACCAACAGTGTAAAAGTGTTCCCTTTCACTATATCCAATGCCAACATTTATCGTATTTTAAAATTTTTTAAATTATGGCTATTCTTGCAGGAGTAAGGTGGTGTTGCATTGTGGTTTTAATTTGCATTACCCTTAATTATTAGCGTATTAGCATTTTTTTCATAATGCTTGTTAGCCATTTTGTATTTCTTTTAGAATTATCGTTCATGTCCCTAATTCTTTTTTATATGGACTGTTTGTTTTTCTGCTTATTTGGTTTGTAGTTCCTTGTAGATTCTGATATTAGCTCTTTGTGTCCTTATTAACAGATTGTGTAGATTTTCTGCCACTCTGTGAAGTTGTCTGTTTACTTTGCTCATTATTTCTTTTGTGATAAAGTTTTTGAAAAGTTTTTCCCAGTTTTGAAGTCAATTAAGTTTTAATTCATTTGATTTAATCTTTGTTTTTGTTATGTTTGCTTTTGGGTTCCTAAACGATTAAGTCTTTGCATAAGCCAATATTAAAAGGGTTCTTCCAATGTTATCTTTAATCTCTTGGTTCAAGCTTGTACCTAGCTTTTTATCAACTCCAGTCCATTTTTGTATATGGTAATAAGATGAATAGTCCACTTCTAGCATGGCCTGCCAACTGTCCCGTTACAACCATTGTTGATGTAGGGTGGTCCTTTCACCTTCATGGTTTTGTTTCCATTTCTTGTCAATATTAGTTGCTCTTATAAGTATTTGGCTTCATCTCTCCTAACTTTGATTGTGTTGGTTACTTGTCTACATGTCGTTCCATACCAGTACTATGCTGGTTTTGGTTGACTTTGGCCTCAGCACAGTTTGCAGTTGGGTAATATAAGTCTCTGGATTTGTTCTTTTTGCTTGGGTCTTTGGCTTTGGGTGACGTGCTTTTGGTTTCATATCAATTTAATAATTGTTTTTGACTTCTTGTGAAGAATGATGGTGGCATTTTGATGGGAATTGCATTCAATTTGTAGATTGTTTTTGGTGGTATGGTAAATTTCAATATCATCCAATGCCAGATTGTTGCATGAGTGTGGAAGTGGTGTTTCCATTTGTTGTGTCACCTATGATTTCTTTACAAGTGTTTGGTAATTTTGTAACTTTTCACCTCGGTTAAGCATATTCCAAAGTATTTTAATTTTTTGCAGGTCTTGTAAAAGGGGTTGGGTTCCTGATTCTAGTTTGGTCACTGTTGTATATAGCATGTTATTGTTACATTAATTTTGTATCCTGTAAACTTTGCTGATTTGATTTATCAGTTTGAGGAGCTTTATGGCTGAAGTTTTAAGTGTTTTATATAGACGATCATGTTATCAGTATCGTATAGTCTCACTTCCCCTTACCATTTGGCCTACGCCCTTTATTCCTTTCTGTTGTTTGACTGCTCTGGTTAGGACTTCATAATTATGTTAATAGAAGCGTGAAAAGTGTGCATTTTCCAGGATAAAAGTTTTCTTTTCTTTTCATTTCTATGCTATTACTATACTAATCAATGCCTTATGATTCCAGCATAGCCATTAAGTGGCTCACCATAACAAAATTTAAAAGCTGTGGAAAGCATAGAGAGATGTGCAGCTTATGTGAAACTGGCACCATCGTCAAGATGGATACATTGTCTGCTTATTTCCTCTCCCCACATATGCCTCTTCCCAAATATCACTTTATGGAAAAAACAGTCACATGGATATCATTTATACTTAAATTAAGATGTAACCTATGTCCTCAAAAAGGAAAAATACAACATATATACTGGGTATATACGCCCCCTAAAAAAGGAAATCAGTATGTTGGCGAAATGCTGCTCCCATGTTTATCTGCAAGACCATTCACAATAGCCAAGATAAAGAGTCAATGTCTACCTCTATAACTGATGACCTCTCTACTATACAACAAAAGTGGTGTATATACACAATGGAATACTACTGCAGCCATAAAAAGAAGGAACCCCGTCATTCAGTACTAAATGGATGAGCTTGAGGATATTTATAAAATAAGCAAGGCACAGAAATATAAATAATGCATGTTATCAAATGTAGACGCTAACAAAATCGACTTGGCCAGTCATGGTGGCCCACCTGCATATTAGCACTTTGCAGCACAGAGCCATCTCTTGAGCCCAGGAGTTCAAGACAACTAGCCTAGGCAACATAAAGCAACTTATCTCGAAAGAAGAAGAAAAGGAAGAAGGAAAGAAGAAAGAGAGAGAGAAATAAAGGAAAGAAAGGAAGAAGTAAAAACTTAAGGAAGGAAAGCAAGAAGGAAGGAAGGAAGGAAGGATGGATGCCTTAGTATGGTAGCTTATGCCTATAGTTCCAGCTACTTGGGAGGCTGAGCAGCAGATCAACTGAGGCAGGAGGTGGAGGCCACAGTGAGCTATGCATTGCACCACCACTCCAGTCGGGAATAGCCAAGCCCTGTCTCAAAAAAGTTGTCTTCATAGAAGTAGAGAACCGTGGTTATGAAAGTGGAAGGGGTGAGGCGGATAGAAGATCTTGGTTAACACAGTCACCAACCTTTTTGGCATCAGGGACTGGTTTCGTAAGTACCTTTACAAGCAGTGTGGGGATGGTTTCATCACAGGTATTATCTCATAAGAAGCAGGATCTAGATACCTTGCATATGCAGTTCTATAACACGGTTTGTGCCTATGAGAATCTAGTGGATCATTGTATTGACAGAAGGCATAGTTTAGGCTGTATGCTCACTTGCCCTGACTGCCACTTCCTGCTGTACGAACAAGTCCTGTACACCATCAACGCGCATGGTTGATAGCCTGGTGAGTACTTAGGGTTAAGATCATAAGCCAAATATAGGAAAATGTTTAGTACTCCCATATACTAACTATTAACAAATGGAGCAAATGTTAGATTTCGAATAGTTAGAAGAGCAGGTTCTAATTTGTTTCTTAACAATTAGGAGAATGCTTGAAGGTGGGTTGCAATATGAATTAGCCTAATTTTATTATTGATTATGTGTACCCAAATACCACACTGTGCCCAACAATAGAATTATTATGTCAATTAAAAATAAAAAATTATAGCCCTAATAAAACTATTCAAATAAAAAATGCATGACTTTAATAAAATTTTAAATATTTTAATAATGAACATAAGTGTTTAAATGGTTAGTCTACATTATAAAATTACCAACATTGGAGGATCTGAGGTTCATTATATAAAAATATTTTATTATCAAGGTTATTCAGGTACCAACCCTCTAAAACCACTACGCCATTACTACGCTTTATTAATTATAAGCTGTTTTAAATATGTTGTATGTCCAGTATAATTAAAACAATAGAACTAATTCAATCCCCTTATTAAAAGCAAAAAGTGCAAGAAAATATGAAACAATACGTAATTTACTAGTAGGTTACATAACATCGCATTGCTTGTAAGTGATTACACCGCATCACAGAAATGCAAAAAAAATAATTCAAGGCTATTATGAACATTTTTACACACATAAACTGGAAAACCTAGAAGAGATCAATAAATTCCTGAAAAAAATACAACCCTCCTAAATTAAATCAGGAAGAATTAGACACCCTGAACAGACCAATAACAAGCAGCAAGATTGAAATGGTAATTTAAAAATTACCACCAAAGAAAAGTCGAGGACCAGACTGATTCACAGCAGAATTCTACCTGACATTTAAATAAGAAATGGTATCAATCCTTTTGACACTATTTCACAAGATAAAGAAGAGGGAACCCTCCCTAATTCATTCTATAGAGCCAGCATTACTTTAATACAAAAACCAGGAAAGGACATAACCAAAAAAGAACACTACAGACAGATATTCCTGATTAACATAAATGCTAAAATCTTTAACAAAATACTAGCTAACCAAATTCAACAACACGTCAAAAGGATAATCCGCCATGATCAAGAAGGTTTCATACCAGGGATGCAGGGATGGCTTAACACACGCAAGTCAATAAATGAGATACACCACATAAACAGAATTAAAAACAAAAATCACATGATCATCTCAATAGATGCAGAGAAAACATTTGACAAACTTCAGTATTCCTTTATGATTAAAACTCTCAGCAAAATTGGCATACAAGGGACATACATACAGAGTGGCAGCAAAGCTGAGGGCCTGAACAGAGGTACAGGGTTGAGGGGGTGCAGTCTCAGGGAAGCACAACAACAGATTATTCTTGGAGGAGGAAGGTATGCACTAGGATCTTCCTCTTGAAGAGATCCACGGTGGCAATGGCTATTAATTACCTCAGTGGTAAAAGCTGTCAGTGTTTTAGTGTTTGTGTGTGTGTGTGTGTATGTAGCAGACCACTGTGATCCACACCAATGAACACTAGGGGAACATATTTCACTGCAAAAGTTGCAGGGAGTCTGGAGTTACCACAAGGCTATTGAGGTCCTCAACAGCAAATACTGATGGGGCCCTCTGCAGAGCAGGCCACTGGTGACTGTGCTGTCACCTGCCCTGTGGCTGATTTTGATAGCCCTTGTCCTTCTTTGCTCCTAGTCATCTCTAGATGTCCTAGTATTCTGATCTTCCCCAAAATTCTGTGTGCTTATTCTCTCTTTTTTGCTCCACTGTGTTCCTGCATATTCTTTTTTTTTTTTTTTTTTTTTTTTTTTTTTTTTTTTTTTTTTTTTTTTTTTTTTGAGACTGAGTTTCACCCTTATCGCCCAGGCTGGAGTGCAATGGAGCAATCTCAGCTCACTACAACCTTGCAATCTCTTCCTCTGGGGTTCAAGCAATTCTCCTGCCTCAGCCTCCTGAGTATTTGGGATTACAGGCACCCATCACTGCACCCGGCTGATTTTTGTATTTTTAGTAGAGACGGGGTTTCTCCATCTTGACCAGGCTGGTCTTGAACTCCTGACCTCGTGATCCACCCACCTTGGCCTCACAAAGTGCTGGGATTACAGGTGTAAGCCACCATGCCTGGCTGCTGCATATTCTTAATTGGACTCTTGTGCCATTTCATGGTTATTTTCTTTCACGGATAGCTTTCTAATTGTGTTTTTTATTTTTATTTTTTGGTGGGGAAGCAAAGGTTGGTATCTCCACCATCTTGTTGATACCACTCTCCAGGCAGGTTTTTAAAGGTAAAATATTTTATTGTGCTTTTCAGCTAAGAGAAAATGCTGAAAAGCAAGTGATTCAATAAAAGGAAAACTCACTTAAAGCTAATGTCATAGAACAATTTGAATGTGAAATTGAATTGGCAAAGAAATAAGAGCAAAAGGGAAAACATGAGTTACTTCCTGCTTCTGCTAATTCAGGGCTTCACTATGGGTTTTCAAAATATTTTACCTGAGTATTGCAAATTCCCAAATAATGTTCACAAGCACTCAAAAGAAAGTACAAGAAGAAAATCTAATCTAAAATATTATTATTATTTTTTATTGCATTTTAGGTTTGGGGGTACATGTGAAGAACATGGAAGATTGCTGCATAGGTACACACATGGCAGTGTGATTTGCTGCCTTCCTCCCCATCACCTATATCTGGCATTTCCCCCCATGCTATCCCTCCCCAACTCCCCACCCCCCACTATCCCTCCCCTTTTCCCCCCGACAGACCCCAGTGTGTGATACTCCCCCTCCCTGTGTCCATGTGTTCGCATTGTTCAACACCCGCCTATGAGTGAGAACATGCGGTGTTTGATTTTCTGTTCTTGTGTCTAAAATATTATTTATTAAATTGAAAATATTCTCTCCAAAATCAGGAATAAGACATGAATGTCTGATCTTGTCATTCTATTAAACATTATACTTGAGGTTCTAGTCATGGCAATTAGACAAGACAAAGAAATACAAATAAAGTTAGGCAGATTGAAGAGAAAAAAGTAAAAGTATCTGTATTTGCAGATGACACGATCTTATATATGTAAACTCCTAAAAGTCCACAGAAAAAATATTAGAGCTAATAAATAAATTCAACAAAGTTGTAGGATAAAATAATAACACATAAATATCAGTTGGATATTTAAACACTAGGAATTAACCTGTAAGTAAAATTTATACAAGTTCATTTATAATAGCATCAAAAAGAATAAAACACATGAGAATTTTTCTTTTTTTTTAAATTATAATTCAAGGAGTACATATTAAGTTTTGTTGCATAGGTATATTGTCTAATGCTGAGGTTTGGGTTTCTAGTAAACTTGTCTCCCAAATAGCAAGCAGAGAACCTAATAGGTAGTTTTACAACTCTCAACCTAGTCCTACTTTCTACTTTTTGGAGTCCCCCAATGTTTATTATCTCCATCATTATGAACATGTGTAGCCATTGTTTAGCTCTCACTTATAAGAGGGAAGATGAGGTATTTAATTTTCCAGAGTTATTTCACTTAGTAAAATCTCCACCCATCCCATCCAGGTTCCTTGGGAAAGACACAATTTCATTCTTTTTATGGCTACAAAGTATTCTATGGTGTACGCATACTTTCTTTATCCACATAAGGATAAATTTAACCAAAGAAGTAAAAGACCTGTACACTGAAAATTATAAAATATTGTTGATATATATTAATAATAATAATTAAAAAGGCATCCTATGTCATGGGCTTGAAGACCTAATATTGTTAAGGTGATCACAATTCCAAAATTTTTCTGAAGATTCAATATAATCTCATCAATATTTCAACTGCTTTTTTTTTTCAAAAACAGACAAGATTATCCTAAAATTTATATTGAAATTCAAGGGACCCTGAATAGTCAAAACAATTTCAAAAACAAAAAAGAAAGTTGGGAGAATCACACATCTCACTTTCAAATCTTACTGCAAGGCTACAGTCATTAAGACAGTGAGGTAGAGGCATAATGGCACACATACAGACCCATGGGATAGAATTGAGAGTCCAAAAATAAATCCATATGTTCATAGTCAACTGATTTCCCACAAAGTACCAAGGCCATGCAATGGAAAAAATAATATTTTCTGAAAAGAGTGCTGGAACAAATGAATAGCCACCTGCAGAAGAAAGAAATTGGACCCCTGCTTCATATCATATACAAGAATTAACTCAAAATGGATCAAAGAGCTAAATATACAGTGCTCCATTAGACTATTAGGAAGAACCATAGGTGTAAATCTGCAAAGTCTTAGACTAGAGAATAGTTTCTTAGATGTGGTCACCAAAGCATAATAATAAACAGTGCATAAATTTGACTATAATAAAAAAAACTTGTGTGCTTTAAATGACACTATCAAGAAAGTAAGAAGATAGCCCACAGATTGGGAGAAAATACTTGCAAATCGTACAACTGTTAAGAGGTCTAGTATACAGAATACATAAAGAACTCTTACAAATCAACAATAAAAAGACAATTAACCCAATCAAAATATAAAGAATCAAAAGAGATATTTTTAAGAAAAAAAGATATAAAAATATTCGTCATTAATTATTAGGGAGACACAAATCAAACGTTTAGTAACAACCACTTCCCAATTATGAAAACGACAATAATAATGATTTTTTGTAAGGATGAGAGCAAGTGTTAGTGAGAATGTGGAGAAAGTGGAATGCTAATACATTTCTGGAAGGAATATAAAATATTATATTCCTGCAGTTACTATGGAAGACAGCTTTGTTCATCAAAAAGTTAAACATAGAATTACCATATACTCCAGCAATTCCACTCCTAATTATATACCCAAAAGAAGTCCAAACATATATCTACATCAAATCTGGAACTCAAGAGTTCATAGCAGGATTATTCACAATGCCCAAAAGGTACCAATGGCCCAATGTTCATCAACTAATGAATAAACAAAATGTATTATGCTCATACAATGGAATATTATTCAACCACAAAAAGAAATGAGGTACGGTTACATGCTACAACACAGATGAACCTTGAAAACATCATGCTAAGTGAAATGAGCCAGACATAAAAGGGCACTTATCGTATGATGCTATTTATATAGAATGTCCAGAATAGACAAGTCCATACAAATGGAAAATAGATTCATGTGTGCAGAAGATTGTGGGGGGGAGGTGACTGGGCCTAATGGCTATTACACATTAGTTTATTTTTGAGGTGATGAAAATGTTCTGAAATTAGATAACAATGACAGTTGTACAACCTAGTGAATATGCTGAAAACGCTCTGAATCATATACTATAAAATGGTAGATTTTGCCAGAAATAAATCCATATGTTTATGGCCAATTAATTTTTGACACAAGTGCCAAGAATACCCAATGGGGAAAGGACAGTCTCTTCAATAAGTAGTGTTGAGAAAATCGGACATCCACATGCAGAAGAATGAAATTAGACCCATATTACACACTACATACAAAAATCAACTCAAAATAGATTAAATAGTTGAACATAAGACCTGAAACTGAGAACTACCAGAAGATAATATAGAGGAAATGTTCTATGATGTTGGTTTTGGCAATTTTTTTGTAAATGACACCAAAGGACAGGCAACAAAAAGCAAAAATAAACAGGTGATACTAAATCGAACGAAAATGCTTCTACGCAGCAAAAAGAAAGGACCAACAAAGTCAATCTATGGCATGGGAGAAGACTACTTGCAAACTACATAACTGGTAAGGGTTAATATCCAAAATATATAAGAAATTCAAACAACTCAGCAGCAAGAAAACACGTAACTCTATTTCAAGTGGGCAAAGGACTTGAATAGACATTTCAATAGAAGACATACAAATAGTCAACAGGTATATTAAAAAAATACTTAGCATCACTAATCATCAGGGAAATGCAAATTAAAACAAAGAGATATCACATCATATCTGTTAAAATCACTATTATGAGAAAAAGGAAAAATAAGTGTCGGCAAGGATGTGGAGAAAGGGAAACAGTTGCACACTATTGGTGGGAATAAAAATTAATACAGCCATCATGAAGACAATGGAGATCTCTCAAAAAGTTAAAAATAGAACCACTGTATGATCAAGAAATTCCGCTAGTGCATGTATATCCAAAGGAGAGGAAATCAGTATGTTAGACAAGTGCACACCCATGTTCATTGCAACATTATTCAGAATAGCCGAGATATGGAATCAACCTACTTGTCCATCAACAAAGGAATGGATAAAGAACATGTAGTACATATGGAACACCATTCAGCCTTTAAAAAGAAGCAAATCCTGTAATCTGAAACAACCTGAGTGAATCTGGAGAACATTTGTTAAGTGAAATAAACCAGGTTCAGAAAGAAAAGTACCTCATGATCTCACTTACATGTGGAATCTAAAAAAGATGAACTCACAGAGGCAGCGAATAGAATGATGGTTACCAGGGGTTGGAAAGAAGGCATTTGGGAAGGTGTTGGTCAAAGGATATAAATTTTCAATTAGATAGAAACAATAAGTTCAAGATATCTCTTGCATAACATGCTGACAATAGTTAATAACAATGTATTATTTTCTTGAAAATTGCTAAAAGAGTAGATTGTAAGTGCTTTTATCATGAAAAATAAATATGTAAGGTAATGCTTATGTTAATTAGCTTGATCTAACCATTATACAATGTATAAATATTTAAAAACATGTTATACAAGATGTATATACATTTTCTCTTTCTCAGTTAAACATTATTTTTTAAATGGTGTGTTTCATGTTATACAAATTATAGCTAAATTAAAAAAAGAACTCTAAAAATCATTTATTTTGAGTTATACACTAATTCCAATAATCTTTTCTACCACTCTGTATATTAATATTTTAAACTAATTGGGAGCTAGAGCACCTTTTTAAGAATGGTCCTGCCTCAAAATATATTACTTAAAACTGATTCCCATGGAGTGTCATTCTTCACTTGCAGAGAGTATCTTTCATAGCCTGCACTATGTGAATACAGACTCAAGTTCTTTTAACATGCCAAAAACATTTTTAAGCTACTAATTAAAAATTCAGTGATACATAGAATTAATTTTCTGGATGATTTTGGTAGGTACCTGTAATAACCAGGAGTAAAATGTTTCTCATCCATGTCTGTTACCTAAAGCACTAATAAAATAAGGGTCCTATAGAGTGATAGAATGAGGAGAACCATCTCACTTTTTTTTTACATTTAAGAAACTGATTCATATGTTGAACTACTATGAATATTATGAAAAATATTTTATCGATGAAAAAGATAAATACTCCATTAGTAATAATGACCCAACTTTGCTCATTTTAACTAACAGCAGACAGAGTTCCCTCCTTAGAGATCAATATTTGAATGCTTTGGGGCAAAGGGAATAAGATAATAAAATTTAGATCCAAGTCTTACCCAAAGGCACCTACCTGTCCAAAAAAAACACAACCCTCTTGATTCCCCCTTTTCATCAGAAAAAAATCTGTAAACCTAAATGAAACCGATCATTTTTTCAGGGTTCTCATCTAAGGAAGTAGCAAGCCATAGTCATCTCTCCTGTCTTGTTCTCCATTATCAGCCATATCCAATCCAACACTGTCTAGTGCATTCATTGCAATTTTATTTTTAGGCATACTGTGAATACACTTATGCATAGGGGATTCCCTGATTGGCTGGGTCACTGTGGGAGACAGGGCCCATTATCCAAGGATAGAAACTGAACAAGAGTAAATATTTTCTCTCCTTCTTCCAGAGCCATCAAGTTACTGGCTCATAAATTAGGCCATGGCAAGTGGATGGTCCAGCTAGGTCTTTGACTTTTGAGATGTAAAGATGCAAAGATGCAAGAACAGTTTGTGATTGTCCACACTTGTCATCTTGACACTGAGAGCCCAGTGTGGTGTTCTTACCAGCCTATCCCTCTGGAATGACTTTGGCTGTGATCTTGGCTAGCTACTCTTCTTTTGTTCTCACATGTTTTCCAATATCAGTTTTCCAATTTCCCATCAATTCTGTTAGCTTTCTGGTATCTTTCCAATAAATTTTTCATCTTCTTGGGTTGGCTTCTGTTATTCTCAACCAAGAAACTTGATCAGCACAATTGCTAAAGACTTTCAATTTTCTTTCCTAATTATCTTGGAAACTGTCCATGTGTCTCAATCTTCATTTCTATGACTATTAAAGTCCAAGCTAAAGCACCTATTTTCATTCCAAGGCAATGGCTCTGCCTCTTCTACTCATATCCATGCATATCCTTTCAGAATCCATCTTCTACACAGTAGCTAGAGGGAGCTCTTAAAACCATAAACTGGTCAAGTGCGGTGGCTCACACCTGTAATCCCAGCCAAGGTGGGTAAATCACGAGCTCAGGAGTTTGAGACCAGCCTGGCCAACATGGCAAAATTCTGTCTCTACTAAAAATACAAAAAAATTAGCTGGGCACAGTGGCAGATACCTGTAATCCCAGCTATTTGGTAGGCTGAGGCAGGAGAATCACTTGAACCCAGGAGGCAGAGGTTACAGTGAGCTGAGATCACACCACTGCACTCCAGCCTGAGCAACAGAGTAAGACTCTGTCTCAAAAAAAAAAGACAAAAAAACATAAACTGATCATTTCACTTAGCTTAAACCCTTTAATGGCTTCTTCTTTGATATTGTTTGGCTCTGTGTCCCCACTCAAATCTTACCTTGAATTATAATCCCCATATGTGGAGGGAGGAACCTGTAATCCCCATGTGGAGGGAGGGGAGGTGATTGGATCATGGAGGTGGTTTTCTCCATGCTGTTCTCATGATAATGAGTAAGGTCTCATGAGATCTGATGGTTTATGTGTTTGACGGTTCCTCCTTCACAGGTTCTCTCTCCTGCCTCCTTGTGAAGAAGATGTCTGCTTCCCATTCCACCATGATTGTAAATTTCCTGAGGCTTCCTAAGCCATGGAACTGAGAGTCAATTAAATCTCTTTTGTTTATTAATTTCTTTATAGCAGTGTGAAAACGGACTAGTACATTCTTATTCCTCAAAGACCAAATCTCTGCATGTATTGGTCTCTGTCTACTTTTTTTTTTTTTTTTTAACCAGTTTAACTCTGCTTTCTGTGCTCTAACCTCACTGACTTTTGTTCAATTTTTCAGGTGAATTATGCTACCTATTGCCACAGGACAACTATCTGGAATTTATTTTTATTCATTCAACAAATATTACTTGAGAGTTCTCCTTTCCTCTAGTTAATTTTAGCTCAAACTTAAAACCAAAGCTCAGACACCGTCAGAATCCTCAGTGAAAGCCAGATTTCTTTGTCAGAATCCCTTTTCTCTCTTTTGAGAGCCTATAGGCATCAGATGTAATCATATACTTGCTGGTGTGATTTTATGAGTCTCTGTCACCCTCAGTGGGTCTGTAAGCTGTAGGTGATCAGGAATCAAATCTATCTCTTATATTCCTGTACTATGATGTTTTCCAGCACAGTGCCTGGAAATTAATGAATAGTCTATTAATATTTCTTAAATAAAACATTCATCAAATAATTCACAGAATATGACTTAGATTTAGAGTGCTATTATACATATATTTCTAAAGTTAAATATTTATAGTATGTTTTTCCACATTGTTCTACTTTGTGGTTTATCAGTAGATTTCTAGAGGCAAAAGTTTCCCTCTCATTTGTGTTCTCATTCATGTTTCCTTTGCCACTACATTTCTTACACTGTACTTCTTAGAAAAGCAATACTTGAGATCATGTATCTCTATTTTATTGAATTTACTCAATTCAAAGCCAATCATCTTAAATCCTTCTAAAGACTTCTAAATTAACCTTTACTAAGGAAAAGAAAACGCTTATGTTTTGTAAAATAGCAGCCTTCCTAATCAAGTTTTTTTCCCAAGCTTAACATACAGAAATATTTTCTCTCCCTCTGAATTTTACTTAGTCATATGTTTTTAGTTCAAGTTTCAATTTCAATAGCTGGAAAACATTTAATGTTAAAATAAAAATGAATGGTTACCTCCAAATAACACACTGTTCTTTGAGAAAGAGCACTTAAAATATCAAATTCTTCTCAGCTCCATTATCAGTTGTTCTGAAATTTTCCTTTGGGTCATTTATCTTTGTAATCATTGTTTTGATCCACATATTGGCATTTAGTAGGTAGTACACATAGTATGTAAAAAATACACATGTATAAAAATTCACCCATTATACCCCTACTAAAATATTTATCATAAAGGAACCACGTTCAATGTGTTCATTTTTATAATAACTTTAAAGAATTCATGTTTAATTAGAAGTGATATATAAATCATGCTGTTTGCTAGCACTATTGACTGTGCCGTTCCCATTCTGCCAAACTTAATATAAAATTAATTGTTAATTTTCAGACCAGTAGTCTTCCCTTCAACAAGAAATATGCTGATTGTTTAGACATGAGTCAGTGAATTATTAAACTATAACTGAGGGCTCTCTTCTGTGATGTCTTAAAGTAATTCTCAAGATTTGACACTACTCTCAATGTCTACATTTTCCCCTTCTATACACTGAAAAAAAAATGTTTTGTGATACAACTTTCTAGATAAGTCTATGCATCAAGTGTATTTCACATTCAGTTGAATAGTTACTATTTCAGTAAAGTGCACTTAGCATTAAGAGTAGTATGACCTTGCAGGGTGGCAAAGAAGGGTTTATCCCTTGCACAATCAAACACACAACAGTGGACTAACCTAAATTTTTTTCCACTTTATAATACTTGAAGACCTCTAGGTTAGTCTGACCTTACATAAACAAATATAGCAATTCAACAGGCTTTCACATGCTTGTTCTAAACAAAACTTAAAGCCAAAATAGCCACCAAGTCCACAGTAACTGATGAGTAACTTAGGGAGTACTTGGCTCTGTCTTCAAGGTTAACATGACCTCAAACGGCAAAATGATATTACTTACTTACATTGTATGCATTTCATGCACTGTTAGGAAAATGAGTATTTCACTTTTTGAAGGTCAGTCTGAAAAACCTGACCAGTAAATGTTTCTGTGGCATTGCCCTCTTTCAACCAGAATCTACAATTATATTGCATGGCTTTTTATTTCTATCATATTTTTTGGCCTTGGTAATAAAGCACACTGACTCCCTCCTTAAGTAGAAATCCAATTCTTTTTGCCCAGGTGAAGGGAAAACATACTTCCCAATGTTTTACCTCATGCATGACAGTAACGAGACATTATTTGTTTCATATCTCTACAGCATCTCTTCAGAGCATTCCATCCTGCTGAACAAGGCTAGTGTATGTCCTTGCTCATGCCAAGCTCCTTCCAGCCTCTGTGTTCCTAACATTCCCATGACCTGGAATACCTCCTTTCTGTCTGACATTTTTCTTCTCTCTCTTATCTCTAGTGACTCAACACTTTTTATGATTTTTCTATGTACCTCATTATTATGATGGATGAAGCCCATGCCTGGGAAACACCACCATAATTGCATGTAACCAGCATCTCTTATGTTTCTTAGAAATTCAGCTCTAATCTCCCCCATTTATCTTTCATTCAGGAAATAAAATTGGAATATAAGTGAGAATCATACACCATGAATCAAATCTATTGTTTTCAATGAAATAATTGGCAAGGCTTTGAAAATTATTTTAGCAGCAAATTATCTATAGCTCATGCCACAAGTAGTGTATCATGGCATTTACTGAAAAGCACTGATCAAGTCAAATTGAATCCTGTTTATTTATTGAGACTCAACTCAAATCAATTATAATTCAGACTATCTTCATTTATTCACTCAATAGTTATTCATTGTCTGGAACAGAAATTGCACAAGGTTTTGGGGCTATAAAGACAGATAAAGCTGTTATTCTCAAAATGAGCATGGGGCACTCCCCAGTTTTTTGTGACAGAATATTTTTGCACTTTTGAGTTGAACAAACACAAAATCCTTATGGATACAGCTCTCAAAGAAACAACTCCATTTATTAGAAATAGCACAGCGATAGATATCTCCACTACAGCTAAACAGATAGTCATGTAAACTAATGCTCAATCAGCAAAATATAATTTGTAGAGTTAGGTAAATAAGGGCAAAACTTTAATGTCTATTCATTAATTTAAAATGTATAATTTCTGTAGAACACCATTGGATGCCATATGAGAGTCAAAGAAATAATCTCTGAATAGAAAGAACAAAGAATTTAGAAGGGGGAGATAAAATGTACACCAAAATAACAAAAATATTAAACCAATGTCTTTGTAGTTATAATGTCCATGCATTACTTCCATGTTATCTTTTATAAGTTATTATTTAACCTACTGCACTATGACTTCTGATCTATGCCTTAATCTTGGATCTTACTGGCACCAGCAATTATTCTTTAATTTCAGGAAAAAATAATTTTTTGAATTCTGCATCTTACTTGACCATTTCATAGAATTTAAAATTGAGAATCAAGGCTCTTCTGTTTCCAAGCATAATACTTCTAATTTAGATCTTTTCTTTCTGACAATTCTCATTCACATATTTTGATTCTTTTTTTGTCTTCTACTCCTGACATTTGGTGTTCCTCAGTGACCTTAAGTCTCTTGTCTCTTCTCTTGAGATATTCTATCTGATTTATTTTTTTCTAATCTCAGGATGCCTACACTGAACAAGTCCAGTAGCACCATTCACTTCATCACGTAAATGAATTGTCTTCCGAAAATGGTACAGGGCAAAATCTATATGGCCAAACGCATACATAATTGTTCTTCATCTATTTCGGGTCTAGTAACTCAGTTCCCCTTTCCTAAACTTCTTCTCTATGGTTTATTTAATCCATTGCATGAATTAGCTTCATGTATAAATTTACCTATACAAGCAGTGTTACAGAGGTTCCTCTCCACATTGTGTTCTAAACTGCAGCCATCATCCAACTCTTGAAACCTGATATCCTTACTTTATTCAATATGTGGGTTACTATTCATGCATTTATTTTCTCAAACTAGAAGTTTAGGAGCCAACTTTGACTTCTTCCATTCTCTCCACACTAATTCAGTCAGTGTGTGTTGTCAAATCTAATTCTGATTTTTCAAATCTGTCAGGTTGTATTCATTCTTTATAATTTTATATCTAGAAAACAAGTGATTCTCTTAACTTTTCATCCTATCCATAATGTGTCTCAATGTCATGAATTCTTCTCTGCCTATTCACTTTTTGGTCTTTTTTCACTATTTCCTGAAAACCCGTCTTTGCCCCTGATGTTTTCTTTACCAAACTATTATTTAAATAATAGTTCTTCTTACCAAACTATTATTTAAAAATTCTTACCAAACTATTATTACCAAACTATTATTTAAAAATTGCTTCTTACCAAACTATTATGTGATGCTTCTTACCAAACTATTATTTAAAAATTGATTTCCAGAGTTCAAGTCCAATGTGATTCCCTTTACAACTTTTACTGATCCCCTTTTAGTTTAATTATCCTCCATGAGATATTATCCTTTCCTTTCTTCAGATTCCCACAGTCTTTTATGTGCACTCTAGCAAAATACCTCTGATAATAATCACTTCTTGTAAAATGCATGTTTCCTTTATTAGACTGTAAATTTCTTCAGGAAAAGAACCAGGATTTTTCTTTATTTATGTTTCTTTAGAATATGAATAAGTGTTCAACATATAGCAGATACTTGAAAAACTTTGGGGGAATTAAACTGCACTACTGACATTCATATTAAAAACTAAACAGATTTTTAAAATATACAGCACTAGGTGATTCTCATCCAAAGGCATGCATATTTTACTTGATGATTTTTCAGTGATTCTACTTATAAAATTAATGGGAAATTGAAAAAAGGTGAAATATGTTTACCAGTTCCTGAAACTCCAAGTTATTATTAAGCTACACAGTAATTTTAGATGGTATTACTCGGTCTGTTTGCAACTTTTAATGATTAAAATGAGAGATATGTAGTTTGACCTCCTGAAAATGTACTTGCTTCTGTAGTCTACTCTTTTCTGCTTGTATTCCATAATCTTGAAAATAAACTATTCAATAAACAGTTTGTGGGTGATATTTGGACAGAATATGAAGGAGGAAATGAGGCATAGGACTATCAATGGGATGAATGAGCCTGACATGGGAAAGAATGAGTGTAAACACAGAACATACTCCAAGATCAACCACATGCTCAACCATAAAGCAAGTCTGAATAAAATTTAAAAATTGAATTAATGCCAACCATACATTTGGACCACAGCAGAATAAAAATAGAAATGAATACCAAAATGATCCCTCAAAACCACACAGTTGATGTATAAACAACTTGCTCTTGAATGACGTTTAGGTAAGCAACAAAATTAAGGCAGAAATATGAAAATTTATAAAATAAATGAAAACAGACACACAATATACCAGTTCTCTGGGAGAGAGCCAAAACAGTGTGAAGAGGAAAGTTGATAGCACTAAAGGCCCATCTCAAAAAGTTAGAAAGATTTCAAACTAATGATCTAACGTCGTGAGCCTGAGGAACTAGAAAAACAAAAACTAACTCCAAAACTAGCAGGAAAAAAGAAATAACTAAAATCAGAGCAAAACTGAATGAAATTGAAACACTGAAATCCATGCAAAGAATCCACAAAATCAAAAGTTGTTTTTTTGAAAGGATAAATAAGATTGATAGACATCTAACTAGATTAATGAAGAAGAGAGAAGATTTAAATAAGCACAATCAGAAAAAACAAAGGTGACATCACAACCAATCTCACAGAAATATGATAGTATCTGTGAGAATACTATTAGCACCTCTATGAACGAGGAAAGCTAGAGGAAATGGATAAATTTCTGGAAATACACAATCTCCCAAGATGGAATTTGGAAGAAATGAAACCCTGAACAGACCAATATCAAGTTTCAAAATTGAATCAATAGTAAAGACCTAAGCAAACAAAAAAATTTTTGGACCAGATGGATTCACAGCTGAATTCTGCCAGGCAGACAAAGAAGAGGGAGTACTAATCTTACTACACTAACCCAAAAATTGAGTCAGACGGACTCCTCTCTAACTCAATCTACAAAGTCAGCATCACACTGACCCCAAAACCTGGAAGGGACACAGCAAAAAAAGAAACCTACAGATCAATATCCCTGGTGAACATAGACTCAAAAATCCTCAATAAAATACTAGCAAACCCAATCATCAAAAATTTAATTCACTATGATCAAGTAGGCTTCACTCCTGGTATGCAAAATTGGTTCAATATATGCAAATAAATAAATATGACTCACCACAGAAACAAAACTTAAAACAAAAACCATATGATTATTTGCATAGATGTGGAAAAAAAAACTTTAGATAGAATTCAACATCCTTTCATGATAAAAAAAATTAACAAATAGGCATTAAAGGAATAAACCTCAAAATAATAGGAGCCGCCTATGACAAACTCACAGCTAACATCATACTGAATGGGCAAAACTGAAGCCATCCCTCTCTGAGAACAAGATAAGGATACTTACCCTCATTATTCCTTTTCAACATAGCACTAGAAATCCTACCAATTCAATGAGACAAAAGAAATAAAAGGCATCCAAATTGGAAAGGAAGAAAAACTATCTCTCTTCACTGACTATATGGTAGAAAACCCTAAAGGCTCCACCTTCTATACCTAGAAAACCCTAAAGACTCCACCAAAAGGCTTCTGGAACTGATAAAGTACTTTGTTAAAGTTTCAGGATACAAAATTAATGTACAAAAATTAGTAGCATTTCTATACATCAATAACAATCAACCTGAGCACAAAATCAAGAATGTAATCCCATTCACAATAGCTGCAAAAAAATAAAAATAAAATAAAATATCTGGAATACATCTAACCAAGGAGGTGAAAGATCTCTACAAGAAAAAATACAAAACACTGCTAAAATAAATTATAGATAACACAAACAAATGGGAAAACATTCCATGCTTATGGATTGGAAAGACTCAATGTCATTAAAATGGCCATACTGCCCAAAGCAATCTACAGATTCAATGCTATTTCTAACAAACTAAATATCATTTTTTACAAACCTAGAAAAGATTATACCAAATTCATATGGAACCATGAAAGAGCCTGAATAGTCAAAGCAATCCTAAGCAAAAAGAACACAGCTGGAGGCATCACATTACCCAACTTCGAACCATACTAAAAGGCTACAGTAACCTAAAAAGCTTAGTAGCAGCACAAAAACAGACGCATAGACAAAGGAAACAGTCTAGAGAACCCAGACGTAAAGCCACACCCCTACAGTCATATGATCTTTGTCAGACAAAGTTAACAAAAAAAAGCAAAGGGGAAAAGACTCAATAAATAGTACAGGGGTAGCTATCTAGATACATGCAAAAGAATGAAACAATGCCCTACCTTTCACAATATATAAAAATTCACTCAAGATGGATTAGAGATTTAAATGTTAGACCTCAAACTATAAAAATTCTACAAGAACTTTGGAAAAGAATGTATGACTAAGTCCTAAAAAGCAATCATAACCACAACAAAAAACTGAAAAGTGGTACCTAATTAAACGAAAGTGCTTCTGCACAGCAAAAGAAATTATCAATAGAGTAAAAGACAGCCTACAGAATGGGAGAGAATATTTGCCAACCACACATCTGAAAAAGGTCTAATATCCAGAATCTATAAAGAACATAAACAACTCAACAAGCAAGAAACAAATAATCCCATTAAAAAATGGGCGAAAGACATGAGCAAACACTTCTCAAAAGAAGACATGTAAGTGACCAACAAACACATGAACAAATGCTCAACATCACCAATCATCAGAGAAATATGAATCAAAACTTTGATGGAATAGCATCTTACATCAGTCAGAGTGGCTCTTATCAGAAAGTCAAAAAACAACAGGTGCTGGCAGGGCTGCTGAGAAAAGAAAACTCTCATATACCATTGGAGGGAATGTAAATTAGTTCAGCCACTGTGGAAAGCTGTTTGGAGACTTCTCAAAAAACTTAAAACAGGCCGGGCATGGTGGCTCACACCTGTAAGCCCGGCACTTTGGGAGGCTGAGGTGGGTGGATCACTTGAGGTCATGAGTTCAAGACCAGCCTGGCCAACATGGCAAAACCCCACCTCTACTAAAAATACAAAACAAACAAACAGGCATTGTGGTGTGTGTGCCTGTAATCCCAACTACTCAGGAGGCTGAGGTGGGAGAATTGCTTGAGTCTGGGAGGCAGAGGTTGCAGTGAGCTGAGATCATGTCACTGCACTCCAGCCTGGGCAACCTGGCCAATATGGTGAAACCCCATCTCTACTAACAATAGAGTAGAGTCAGGCATGGTGGTTGGTAGACAGTAGACCAGCCTGACCAATATGGTGAAACCCCATCTCTACTAACAATAGCCAGGCATGGTGGGCGTGCCTATAGTCCCAGCTACTCAGGAGGCTGAGACAGGAGAATCACTTGAACCTGGCAGTGAGCCAAGATCACATTACTGCACTCCAGCCTGGGTGACAGAGTGAGACTCCCTCTTAAAATCAAAAAAATACAAGATGGGAGCAATGGACACTGAGAACTACTAGAGGTGGGAAAGTAGGAGGGAAGAAAGAGTTGAAAAACTAACTATTGGGTACTATGCTCAGTACCTGGGTGATGGGATCAACCATGCCCCAATATACCCATGTAAGATATCTGCACAGGTACCCACTGAATCTATATAAAATAAAGTTCAAATTATTTTTAAAAGAAAAGAATGACTACAAATACCTGAGGTCTTGAAGCATGAGTGCGCTTGGCATTAATATCAGTTTGGCTCCCAGCAAAATAATTTGAGTAGAGTCTAATCAATACTCTACATAAAGAACAAAGAGAGTATAAGAAAGTCATTGGGAAAAATACAGTACCTAGGACTAATAACAGTAGGTCTCCATTACTGATGTTAGGCCCAAAAGGGCAAGGGGTGAGATTAATTGTAGGAATTAGAGACAGGGAGAAATGTGGTAAGAGGGCTACCTTGGAGGAGTAAAATCCTTTAAACAAAGGATGCATGTGTCCTGCCAGCAAAGAACCTTTAAGGAGGGAGACAGTGAATATACATGCTCGTCTTACTCTCGTCCTCCCTCTGATTTCTTGACAGTGCCTGCTATTGGCTGGAAACAGACGGCTAAGGCACCCACTGATAAAATTCATACTGTTCTCCATTTCAGGGCACAGAAAAGAGAAAAGAAGCATGGAGAGTGGATCTTCAGGGGCAAATGGAAGGTCTTCATCATAGCAAGTCTGAAGGACCCAAAGAGGCCAGAGTGCCAGGAGCCCAGTAGGCACATGAGTAAACAGCCCAAGAGGAGAGCAGTGAGGCAGAGGCTGGATCATGTGGGGCTTTATTTCCATAATGTGGACTTGGTAGTTTATTCTGAGTGACATGGGAAGTCACAGGGCGTTTTTGAACAAAGGAGAAGGCAAGGATAGAAGCAAGAAGAGCATTTAGGAACTATTGCAGTAATCCAGGTGAGAGATGATGGTGCCGTGGGCTAGAAAAATAGTGAGCCTGCTAGTGTGAAAAGGAATCACATTCTGAATGCATTTGGAAAGAAGAGAGCTGTCAGAGTTTATATGTTGCCTGTGAGATACATAAGATTATCAAGGAACTCTGGAGAGTCTGGGCCACAGAAACAATATAGTTGCCATTTTGCCATTTACTGAGATGGGTAAGACTTCTGAAAGTGTAGGTTTCACATGGCTATTAGGCACCTATGTAGAGATGTCATATGTGATTGTGGCAGAGGTTGAGCCTGGAAATATAACTTTGGCATTTGTTAGAATACAGATGTTAGATAAAGCTGTGGGACCTGATGTGATTAGGCTAGGATTTAGTGTAACTAAATAACATTACCCTAAAATGGACTCCTGGGAATTCTAGCATTTAAACTTTAATAATGCAGGAAGGAAGCATTCAGCTAAAAAGATCAAAAAGGACTAGAATGTGTTCTGGCAGGATTCTGGTGGGTGTTGAGTGTAATTGAGTAGTGTAAATTGAAAACAATTTGGGTCAAAGAAACTTGTAGGTATAATGAGAAAAATGATCAGAATATGAGAGTCATTGATATTTTTGATGACCTTGGAAATATTTAAAAGCAGCAGAAATATTGATGTCTACATTTTAATGATGATTAAGATATAATATTGATCTTACTATTTTTGAAATGTATAGTTTCTGCAACTTAGTTGTTATATTATTCAACATTTTGGCCTAATTTTTCTGTAACAAATTGACATTTTAAAATAGGTTGGTCCACCAACATATTTTAGGTTGAGAAACCCTGTCTCTACTAAAAGATACAAAATTAGCTGGGCATGGTGACAGGTGCCTGGGATCTCAGCTACTCGGGAGGCTGTGTCAGGAGAATCACTTAAACCCGGAAGGCAGAGGTTGCAATGAGCCAAGATTGTGCCATTGTACTCCAGCCTGGGCAACAAGAGTGAAACTCCGTCTAAAAAAAAAAAAAGAAGTTGGTCAAAAATATATTTTGAACATAATTTGACCCAAAAACTAGCTGCATTTAAATCTAATTTCCTATTCAATTTACTTTGATATCACCACCTTTGACACTAGGAAACAATTTGGAGGACAGTGGAAAGTTCTAGAATTGCCTATATGTAGCCTAAAAACAGGATTAAGACTGCAAAAATCTAATAAATAATAAGCATTTACAAGATTCTGCTGCTTTCCAGAGTAGGATAGGCAGAACAGCAGCCATCAAAGATTTCCACATTCTATTCCCAGGAACCCGTGAATATGTTACCTTACAGGGCAGAAGAGACTGCCAATGTGATGTGATTAAGTAATGGTCTTCGAGATAAGAAGAATATTCTGTATTATCCAGGTGAGCTCCATGAGATCACATGGGTTCTTAAAATCAGGGAACTGTCTTGGCTATGGTCAGGAAGGTACAACCTTGCTGTTTTTGAAGACAAAGGAAGAGGGCCATGAGCCATGGCTTGTGGGGTGGCCCCTAGAAGCTGGAAAAGGGAAGGAAACAGATTCTCCAGGAAGATACACAGCCCCTGCCAACACTATGATTTTACCCCCGTTTGGTCTATGTCACATGTCTCACCTACAGAAATGCGAGAAAATTAATTTGTGTTGTTTTCATCCACAACATCTGTGGCACTTTGTTACAACTGCAATTGAAAATTAATACACAGTGTCACGAATTTTTTTTTAGATGATCATCTCAGTTGAATGAAGAAACAACCAAAATGATGAATTTGAAGATTTCAAATGAGAAGCAGTTTCCTTCCCTCATATTCAAGTGCAGGTACTGGTCTAGAGCAGCCTGGACCCTTCCCCACTATACCTGAATGTCCTGAGAAGATGATGTTTATTCCCTCATTGTAAATGAAGGAACAGAGAGATAAAATATATTTATAAGATGCCCCCCCAAATAATAAGAATGGATCCAGCACTAAAACCCACTTTCCACCCTGACCCCAGCACATTGCCTCAAAGGCTTTCAAACATTCTCTGCCCATATATGCTTATAAAATCCAAACAAATTTGGAAGAGGGATGATTACGCACAATTTCCTTTTGGCTGCCTGATTTCCTTTCGGCTGCCTGATTTCCTTTCGGCCTTCTGCAGTTAAGAAGTCCCTGTATTTGCGTGGTCATTTTAACACACGAAAGGAACAAACCAATATAGTCTAATCATAGTAGCCTGCTGAGGTCACCACAAAATTGTATGACCTCTGAAAGGCTCTGTGTTTCACCTAAGAAAACAGTAATACCAGTAATTTGCTTTAAGAAAAAAGAGAAAGATGCATTTATCAGCCACATTGAAAGATAATAGTTGGTGCCCTCTTTGTCTTTCCTGTCCCTTTAATTTTTTGCTAACCAGGGAGGAGAAATAATCAAGGGCATCAGGTGTAGGTTGCCCCCTTAAACTAATTAACAGTCCTTTGGGGAGTTTCACTAGCCTCCCTCTTTGTCCAGTTACTGGCAGGAACTTGGGTGACCAGGTGGTTTTCTCGTGCTGTAACTTTGCCGAGGGCTGCTGGAGGTTGTAAAAGGGCTTTAACTTATCTCTTCTAGATCCTTGGGTTCAGCCAGTTCAGTCCCTCAGTCCAGGTTTTTCTTCTTTCCCCGCTTCACACAGCTATCTTTGATAAAGGAGAACCTGGTGAAAGTCACCATGTAAATATTACCTCTTGAGTTCTAAGGCTCAGATTCAGTAAGTTATAGAAAAATCTGGTGCTGTTGCTTTCGTAGTATGAAGCCGAGTACATTTTTATTAAAATGTAATTGCCTCACCTAGGAGGTGTTTGAGGAATTGCAAGGAGCAACCCAGAGTCTGTCTCTGTTTGTTGTGTTGCTTACTGAGTGTTATCCTTGGTGGAAGTAGCTTGTATTTCATTACAGGCAGAGCACTGCAGGGCTGTTTATTTCCTGCATCTACAGAGTATAAAAACAGTTCAATGAAAGGAATAGTTGGGATTGAGGTATTTGATGGAAAGGAAATGGGAATATTTGTTCGTTTGGGGCGATGAGGCAAGTTCAAAGAGGGAGACTTTTGTTTTTCTAAAACTATGGTGAGAGCTCTGGTTTCATGTCAAACATCAGGGTTTCATGCAGGATGTAAACATTTCCTGCCGGCCAAGTCTGTTTCTATAATGGTAACCCCATAGATTCTGTGCTACTTGCACTGTAATTGTGCCAAGAGTTCCTGTATTCAACAGGGGGAGGTTAAAAGTCAGTCTGGTTTCACAGCTGTTTTGGGTCAAAATTGGCTTTCCAGCAGCTCTAGAAACTTACAGTTACACTCCTCAGATAAACATTAATCAGTGGCTATAATTTCATAAGAGGATTATAGAGTTGTTTGTGACGAAACTGGAAATATGCCTGTCTGGGTGTGTATTTCATGGTACGTGTAGGGGCGCTCAGGGACATTAGTTTTAAGAAGGCCATTTATGAGTGTAGATAACTGTAGAATTTTATTTCGTAATTTCTTCAGGCACACATTAAGGTGAAAATGAACACAATTGAAAGTTTAAATGATAGACCTTATTTTCCCCTTGACTTTCAGTAAATTTAAAGATAGTTTATCTTCATTTTTTATTAATCTCAATTTGGCACTGATTCCCAATGCTTCAGCTTTCATTTTCTCTTTTCTTTAGTCTTTCAAGTAGTTATTGATTTATAAACAAATACTTAAATGTAAGCAAGATGAAGAGATTTTGATTTAAAGCAATCCTAATGGTGAAAATAAAAATTATTTTTAGCTACAGAGGAAACTCCCTCCACTGCATCTCTTTAATTGGTTTGGGTTTTCATACTTCAGGTCTTCTTAAATTTGAGGCCATTTCTATTCCTTTATACTTTTCCTAACTCATGCCCAGAAGATAATATGAGCTGTCTTTGATAAACCCATTTTAGAGCTTGTGCTGTGATCTGGATCACAAAGTTGACACCGAGAATTATGTTATTCTTCTTGATAAAGGTTGCTAGAAATGGCAGAACAAACATAAGAGATATTTTTAAAGCACTTGAAAGACAGGACATCCCATGGGCTTTTCTGGCTAATAAGACATGCTGTACACATCTCTACTCAGAAGGCAGAGGAAAGCTTTGGAAAGAGGATGGGGTATAGTCATCACGAATGTTTTAAAGAGATTATAACATGCTAAGGACAGCCAAAGCTGTAATAAAAGAAAAAATAGAAAGCATCAACATAAATGGGGAAAGCTGCATTTTATCAATGTAATTATCCAAGTCTTTTTATTTTTCTGGGAGACTATGAATGAAAAGAGGTGTGTGCAAGAACCTTTCCAGAGAAGGAAGTCTATGTCCTCTTCCATGCTACCTTCAACTAAAAATGAATGAGGAAAAATTATATATAGTTGTGTCTGTGTTAAGGTGTTTAGGTTTTTAACAAGAGAGAATAACATTAAAACACCTATCAAAGCAATATTTTTCAAATTGATAGTTGTTCAAAAAATACTCTAAAGTCCTATGTATGTTATTGTCCTTGATGAAGAAGGGCCTTCCCTTGATCTAATAAGGAAAGTATACTTCCCCTGTTTATAAATGGCATTTTGCATTCATGGAAGAAAAAAAATTCAGTCCTTTGTGATATAAGGTTTATCATCTGATGGTATGGTAGCCCCTAGCAACACATGGCTGTTAGACATTTAAAATGTGTCTAGTCTGAATTGAGATGTGCTATGAAGTATGAAATATATGTAAGATTTTAAATCCCACACAAAAATGTAAACTATCTCAATCATATTCTTATTTTGATTACACGTTGAAATGATAATAATTTGGACATATTTGGTTAAATACACACATTATTAAAATTAATTTGTTTTACTTTTAAACGTTCCTATTGGAAATTTTATATTACAATTTAAAGTTACACAGGTTGCTCACATTATGTTTCTGACCTAGAAGCCAGTCTTAGATAGTTGCATCTCTGTAACTTCAGGCACTGAAGTCACTTTATAAAATAAAGGAAATGAGATTTCAACTCTAAGAAATGAAATAAGGAAGGATAGACTTTGGCTTGGATATGTGGAGAAGAAAGAGGAAAAAGGGGAACAATAGCATTAGGGAGTCAAATGACTGCAGAAAGCAAGGCGAATGGGTCAGATGATGAAATATCAATGCAAAATAAGAGTACCACAGTGACCACACACACACACACACACACACACACACACACACACACCACGGAGCTCCTATCCTCTTGATGGGTTGCTCTATACTGCAGATCTCATATATTTGGTTTCCAAGTAAATACAGCAAGGTCGATGGTTTTGCACTATTCTTGCTCATGGATTTTCTTCCTGCAAGTTTAGGTGGACTCACTTTAATGGTACAGGTTACTATTGTTAAGTATACCTTCAGCATTTTATCTCTACTGAAGTGATCATTGCTCATATTGTTGTTATTCTTCTCCTTTGGCATCTTCCATGCACTGTGTATCAGCCAGATAGTCTAGGTCTGAAACATGAAAATGATCTGACAGATCTACAGGCTCATATCTTGTCCCATTCTAAACCTTCAAACTTATATGGAGGAAATATAATAAAAATTGATTCCACAAAGATACTCAAGCCCTCAACCTTCCTTACATGGTCAGGATAATAAAAAGATATATACCATACCAAAATTAATTTCCACTGCTCCTTTGGCCTTGGATAAATGAGAAACTATAGTTTTTAGTTTTATGGATCTCCTAGCCTTCACCAGCACCAATGTTGGGGAAATTAAACAATTAATCTTTCTTTTAATTGTGTAGGAACGTCAGTCAGTGAAGTAAACACAACTCATTCCACTCTTGCTCAATGAAAGTTATCTACTGTGAAGGATTAGCTGCCATGTTCAACAATAACGAAGCTCTTGTTTTCCAATAAAGAGGTTAATTGGCTTCAGAGAAAATACATGTACAGAACACATAGGCCTCATTTTGGTTTTGCAAAGTCTCGGTGTGAGGGAAGTTAATGTTTCCTGTTTATTAGCTGTTTTACAACAATCTGCCCTTGACCAATAATTATGCTTACATAGCTGATGCTAATATGTGTCAGTGCAATAGCTACTTAATGTGTCCTCTGCACCTGTGTGCAATTGAGTTTGCCATCATCCCACAGCATCCTTAGTCCTCGCTCTTTGGGGATTGTTTCCTGTCTCCAAGTGGACTAAGCACCTGGTTGGTGGAAATTCCAGTGTCAAAAATCAGGCTGCCGTTCCTGGACCTGTTTCCTTAAATTCTAAATGTAACCATCTGTTTTGCAGATCTGCGTGGTTAAAAATGAGAATAAGAAAAGTAGAGGATACTTTCTAAACTGAAAGACTTTTTCAAGGAAATTCACACAGGTATCCCATACATATTCATTGGGAAGATGCCTCTGAGGTTTTGAGAGCCTACCGAATCACTGTAGGATCTTGCCAAATTGCAGATTTAAGCAGGGCCTGATAATCTTCATCTAAAACAAGCTCCCAGATAATCCTGACAATGCTGATTTGTGAGCAAATGTTGAGTAGCAAGGCATTGGGGCTCCTTAGGATTACAGGCACCATGATAATGACTTACTGGTACTTACTGAGGTACAAACAAGTTAACACTTTCTGAGCAGCAACTACACTTTCTCTTTCCTTTGAAAAGGCTCATAAAACTTGCCTGCACTGTAGCTCTGGACACAGAAACCCCCAATAATTTTTGTGAAAGACAGATCATTACATGACAACTCACTGAAACTGATTTTGTCCATGAGGATGCTGTAAGTCACATACAGCAATAGGCTTTGGAGAGAAATTTAGGAAACATGACTTAAAGAAATATGGCAGTGAGTGTTCCCAGCTGGGACAGTTAGACTCATGAACTCCTTGATGTCCTACGTTTTTCCTTATTTACCTTCATGTTTCTCCCTCTCCTATAGATTATTTTTACAGTTTGCTCATCTCACTTCATTCTGAGAGCAAGCTAACTAGGTTACAAGTGGCTCTTTAAAAACCATCCCGTGTAATAAATAGGGCATAAAGTTCACTGATGTCCAGAAACAAGAATCAGGACTAGTAATGGTCTCTGAGACTTGATCATTTTAAAATAGAGTATCCCTCTGTGTTACATATTTTTTATGACTTTGGGAAATATTCATATTAATTCCTAAAAAAATGATGACCAGGATGAAGAGCCTATATAAAAATAGACTGAAGAACAATCACCAGGCCGAATTTTCTTTCACGATACAAGTTTTCAGCAACAACTCTAAACTAGCAACTTTTCAATTAAGTCCAATCTGTCACGGTGGTGGAGGAACAGTGTGGCCGACAGGCCTTGCAAAGAGATTTGGCAGTGAGTGGCCAAGTTAGCATTTCTAACTGAAAATATGCTGTATTTGTTTAAACCATTGCTTAAATAGCACTGTGTATTTTTATTCCTTTGTAGGCATTTATGCCATCAATTTATATGGTATGTAATTAGGCACTGCAAGCTCAGTATTGGAATCTCTGTTTTTTAGTCTTTCCCCTGTCTCTAAGCTTGCCTTGGTGGCAGTAAAGCAGAATGATAAAATAATCTTTTCTTCCCATCTTATTCCCTCTGCCACATAGGAAGAAATTTTTGTCCTTGAGAATGTTAAGTGTCCAAATCATCTCTGAGCCCAGTTCATGGTCAGCACTTGAAGGGAACAGTTTGAGACAGCAGGAGCCACTTAAACCATCCCACCACAAATCTATTACAATATGAAAAGACAGGAAATAATGCATCCCTCCCTCCTTCAAACTGTAGTGACATGATGCCATCATTGCAGCATAAAGTACCTTCTTTTTCAAGGTTGTTCTTAAGAGCTGTGGAATTGTACATTTCAAGAGACTGCATTATTAACAAGGTTTGTATTATAGAAATCATACAGGTCATAAATTAATGGCATCAATATCTCCTGGAACTAGACCTTAGCTGTGTTTAGTTAGAGACATTCTTATTTATATTGGTCTAATAACCAGGACCTTTCTCTGCTCACCACATTTCAGCAATTTCAACTGGCTGTATCATCAGTTCAGTAGCACAAGTACCAGAACCCCTCACAAGAGGCACGTCAATCACCTCATGGTCTCCTTCACCTCTCCCTCTTTTCCGTCTCTTCCCCATTCCCTCTCCCTTCTCTCTCTTGAGTTGTGATTTATTTGGGATCTCTTGAACCTTTTTGATAAATAAGGTTATACACAAACCTAAGCTTGCAGGTGGAATCTCACTCCCTTGCACTCTCCGCTAGTCAATGTAATGTGATCAGACTTAGGAGGAAGAGAAAGCCTTCACATAAGGATATTTTACTGAAGGCAGCTGCCCTATATTCTTTCAAGTGTTGACTGTTCTTGTTTAATTCAGAAGTCAATCCAATGCATGTTTTCTTTCCATTTATAAATTTCCACTTTCAGAAAGAGTTTTTTAAAAGTCAACAAACTCTTCTTATTGCTCATGTGCTGATTATAGAGAATGGGTCTCTGTTCATAGTTTAAATTTGAGATCTCAGTGCGACCTTCAATTATTTCTGTTGGGTCAATGACTAGAAATTTTATAAAATAAAATAGTAACCGGTTGGGCCATGTGGATGTATATTGCTCTGTAGGACATAGAGTGACTTATAAGTTAAGGATATGAGTAACACAAAAGATAACTCTGTGTTGGTGGTGCTGAATTTTGTTAGAGAACAAACCTCACTGAGGCTGACTTCAGCTCTACTATAAACACGCAAAGCAAGGAAATTGCATGCATTTTGGACATACTTTGTAAGGCACCATAAGGTCTATTTCAAGAAACTAACATAACAGTGGGAGATGCTAAATGCTACTGAGGAACTGGCAATATTTTGCACATATGGACTGACTATGTGGCAGCATATATAAATATTTCATTTGCTAATTGTAGTTAGTTATCAGATTGCACATGAACAGACAGAATGACATATGAGAAGTTCCAAGAACACTGTGTAACAGGACATACAGCTGAAATATAGTTTTCTCACACTTGGTGAGATTTGAGCTCAGCAAACACAACTTATTCTGTATTCATTCATTAAGATTAAAATATTTTAAAAATCACCAAATTGAGAACATCGTTATGTTGTCATGTTCAAGGACCAACGCCAAAAGGAATGTGAGAAACTAGAGCTTAAGAGCCACAAGCTCACAAGTTGCTTGACATAGTTTGGAATCAGTCGATAGTTCAACATCTGATTTTCCCCCAGATTAGGTACCCAATACCTCTTTTTATCATTTTGGAGCTTAACAAGTGAGCTAGTTAGAAAAGAGAGAAAGCAGACAACAATTTTTAAAATTGCAAAATCTCTGAAAACTGAAATTTCAAGTCAGTTTAAAATTTTCAAGGCAAAAATGACAATTAGAAATGTTTACAGTTGGAAGAGAAGCAAATATAAAAAAATAACTTAATGCACTTCCTGTTTTATAAGGGATTTATACATCCATCTCCTATAGATAAAGTATCTCTCCAAGATCCCAAGTCTAGTTTGTCAAGGCTAGGATTAGAATTCTTACCTCCTAGACTTGCGCTTTTTCCAGCTTTGCGGGCTGTCTGGATTATTACTAAACCTTTTGGGTTTATCTCTAGAATATAACTTGGAAGGCAGTGTGGTTTAGTGAAATGAGTTTGAATTTTCCAATTGGTAATATTTAAGTTCAAATCCTAGTTTAGTTTCATTGCCTTCATCTAGGAAAATGAATAATTAGACCTTGCTTTCAAAAATAAGGTTAACATTGTCTTCCACAATGGTTGAACTAATTTACACTCCCACCAACAGTGTAAACGTGTTCCTATCTCTCCACATCCTCTCCAGCATCTGTTGTCTCCAGATTTTTTTAATGATCACCATTCTAACTGGCGTGAGATGGTATCTCAATGTAGTTTTGATTTGCATTTCTCTAATGACCAGTGATGATGAGTATTTTTTCATGTTTGTTGGCTTCATGTATGTCTTCTTTTGTAAAGTGTCTGTTCATATCCTTCACCCACTTTTGAATGGGCTTGTTTGTTTTTTTTCTTGTAAATCTGTTTTAGTTCTTTGTAGATTCTGGATATCAGCCTTTTGTCAGATGGGTAGACTGCAAAAATTTTTTTCCCATTCTGTGGGTTGCTGATTCACTCTAATGACTGTTTCGTTTGCCATGCAGAAGCTGTGGAGTTTGATTAGGCCCCATTTGTCTATTTTGGCTTTTGTTGCCAATGCTTTTGGTGTTTTGGACAGTGTGGCAATTCCTCAAGGACCTAGAAATAGAAATTCCATTTGACCCAGCAATCCCATTACTGGGTATATTTCCAAAGGATTATAAATCATTCTACTATAAGGACACATGCACACGAATGTTCATTGCAGCACAGTTTACAATACCAAAGACCTGGAACCAACCCAAATGCCCATCGATGATAGACTGGACAGGGAAAATGTGGCACATATACACCATGGAATATTATGCAGCCATCAAAAACGATGAGTTCGTGTCCTTTGTGGGAACATGGATGAACCTGGAAACCATCATTCTCAGCAAACTGACACAAGAACAGAAAATCAAACACTGAATATTCTCACTTATAGGTGGGTGTTGAACAATGAGAACACATGGACACAGAGGGGGAGCATCACACACTGGGGTCTGTCGGGGAAAAAGGGGAGGGACAGCGGGGGGGTGGGGGAGTTGGGGAGAGATAGCATGGGGAGAAATGCCAGATATAGGTGATGAGGAGGAAGGCAGCAAATCACACTGCCATGTGTGTACCTATGCAACAATCTTGCATGTTCTTCCCATGTACCCCAAAACCTAAAATGCAATAAAAAATAAAAAAATAAACAAGGTTAACATTAGAAACACAGTACCTACAATGCCACAAACCTAAGAAGTTCTGAAAATGGTAGCTGTTATTATCCTTGCATCTTGGAGGCCTGGGTACTCAGTATGGACTCAATAAACAAATGACAAAATAAATGAAAAAATAACAGATCACATAAGAATGAGTAAGTGAATGAATGACAATAGTAAGAAATGCCACTAAAAGATAAATAAAGAAGAGGCCTATGAATATTTTCTTTGGGTTCTCTCTACATATTAGAAATGCTTTGTTTCCTTTTTGATTTCACTCATGCATCAAGTATGTTCTTTTAGCCTCTGTAGTGCTGGAAAACATGACCCAGAAAATTAGAAAATCAAAATGCACCGAATGGCTCAAAAATGTATATCAGCTCAGCACAGCCTAAATTGGAAAATCTAATTGAACACCTATCCAAACAGAGTTTTGTAAACCTTACCTGCACTAACTATTCAAACTCAAGCAGAAAACCTCTCCTAGGAATAGGCCAATTTAATTAATTTTACTAAGTAGTAGAGAGCAATATCGCCTTGTGCCAGGATATTCCTTTTTACTTTTTAAATGAATGTACACAAAATTACCCCTTGTACCATTTCAACAACCTGCTTAATCAGACTGCCTGTAGAAACTGGGAGTCTCCAATGTTAACTTTGCTAAGGAGTCTTTAAGACCAGAGAACAAGGAGGGGTTGGCGGTTCCCTGGAAATGCTAAATGAAACACTCTTCCTTATGTTCCACAGAAGCTGAACTTTTACTACATAAAGGTCGAGATAAGGCAGTGGAGTGATCATAAACAATAGCTCTGCTGAGCAGTTTAGCCCACATAATTTTCTAGCTATAAAACATGTAGAAGACCTTGCGTATGAGGGATATTTCACTTTAAAAGGATGTGGCCTAAAAATTGGAAAATAAGTGAGATATCCTTTTTAATACTCCCTTAGTGCTCCAATTTTTCTAAAAAGCAAAGAAATAACAAGGCAGGATGAAACACAAGACAGCAAACCTGCATGGAAATTTGTATAAGAGATTTTAAGAATATTGATATTTTTCTACTATAGAAGAAATACTTGCACATTTTTTAAAAAATTAGGAATGAGAAGAAAAATGTAAAGACAAGGGGAAAACCTAATTCTTTAGTTCATCAATACAAAGCTGATCTTGGTGAGGTTTTTTGGTCAGCTTTGAAAAAAATCAACATAATTGAGGCATAATTTTCATATAAAATGCACTCCTTTTAAGTGTATAGTTCAATGGTTTTGGGTAAATGTGTACAGCAAGTGACCACCACCAAAGCAAAAAGTTACTTCATTTTCCTAGGAACTCAACTTTTCACCCTCAAACATGGTCCTTGGCCATCACCAATACGCTTTCTTTTTCTTTTCTCTCCTTTTTTTTTTTTTTTTTTTGAGAGACCAAGTCTCTCTCTGTTAACCAGGCTGAAGTGCAGTGGCACCATCCCAGCTCACTACAGCCTCCACCTCCCAGGTTCAAGCGATTCTCTTGCCTTAGCCTCTGTGTAGCTGGGACTACAGGTACCCACCACCATGACCAGCTAATTTTTGTATTTTTAGTAGAGGAGTTTTACCATGTTGGCCAGGCTGGTCTTGAACTCCTGACTTCAAGTGATCCTTTCACCTTGGCCTCCCAAAGTGCTGGGATTACAGGCAATAAGCCACCATACCTGGCCCACTATACTTTATCATTATAAATTGTTTTCCCTTTGGTAGAATTGTATATAAATGAAATCATACAGTACCTATTCCTTTAGGTCTGTTTCTTTACACAGTATATTTTTGATATTCACATTTGTTGTTGTATATATTACAGATTTGTGTTTTTTTGTTTCTAAAAAGTATTTCATTGTATGGACATACTACAATTTGTTTACATATTTATCTCTTGATAGACTGTTGGTTTCTAGTTTTTTGCTATTACAACCACAGTTGCTATGAACATTCATGCTAAGTCTTCATGTGAATATATGCTTTCATTTCTCTTGGGTAAATACCCAAGAGTAGAATTGCTGAGTTGTATAATAAGTGAATGTTTAACCTCAAAGAAAGAACCTGCCAAATATTTTTCCAAAGTGATTGCAAAATTTTACTTTTTCCAATAGTAGCAAGAATATTTTCAAGTTGCTTTGTATCTTCAGCCACACTCCCCCTCTACCTATTATTTCAATTATTTGTCTTTTCCCGATGACTAATGATATTAAGCATCTTGTCATGTTACTGTTCATTTGCACATTTTCTTTTCTGAGCTTTCTGTTCAAATCTTCTGGCTGTTTTAAAAGTTGTCTTATTTAGTTGTAGGAGTTCTTAATGTATTCGGGTAATAAATTATTTGTCAGAAATAAGTATTGTCAATATTTTCTCTCAATCTGTGGCTTGCCTTTTAATTTCTAAATGGTGTCTTTTAAAGACTAAAAGTTTTTAATTTGAATGAAATCTAATTCACCATTTTTTTCTTTTAAGACTCATGTTTTTTGTGTCCTAAAAATTTTTGCCTATCCAATCATACAAATGTTTTGCTCCATATTTCTTCTAGAAGTTATGAGAAAAACTCCAAGCAATACTTTAACTGTATGCATTAAATTTTGATATGTTTCATTTTCATTTATATTCAATTTATTATTTGTAGTTAATTCTTGATTTCTCCTTTGATTCATGGCCTACCTGGTGGTGTGTTTTTAGGGCTCTAAATGTTTGGGAATGTTTGAAATGTTTTCTCATTTAGATTTCTATATTGATTTTATTGTAGTTAGAAATCGTACCCATATGGTTTCAATGATTTGAAATATTAAGACTGTTTATGGCTCTATATATGATTTGCCTTGGTGAATGTTATCTTAGAAGAAAGAGACAAAAACAAACAAACAAACAAACAAACAAACAAACAAACAGAAATCTCAATCTTTCTTCAGCTTTCCAGTGGACATGCTTGTTTCAATCTGAAATATCAATTACAGATTGAGTATCCTTTATCTACCATGCTTAGGACCAGAAGTGTTCCGGATTTTGGATATTTTAAGACTAAGAAATATTTGCGTATGAATAATGAGGTATCTTAGAGATGGAACCTAAGTCTAAACACAAAATTCATTTATGTTTCATATACTCCATATACATATAGTCTAATTAGGGATGCCTAACCCTGTATAAAATTACACAGCATGAAATTAAAATTTCTCTAAATACTTGCAAATAGCATAAGATATAGTAAATATTTGAAGATTTATCTCATCATAAGAAATCAACAAAAAGGACTTTGCCAAGTCTAATCTCACATTAAAATTTAAGTATTTTTTGTAGAATAAATAATTTTATTCTCACATCTTTTAGTGGTATTACTTTGCCGAATAAACTATCTTCCACAAAACTCTTTTTAAAAGAAGTATTCTGAACATTTGGCAGAAGTTTTAAACTATGTGAACTCAAAAGAAAGCTTATCTGACCAGAGTAGTTGGGAGCTGGTCAAATATGTTTATTTCATATAGTCTTCAGTACAATTCTTTCCATGCCAAGAAAAAAAGTCAGGAAAATCAGCTATTATATAACTGAAAAGTTTTAGCTCACCAAAGTAGCTGAAAAGTAACAATAATTTGGGTTAAGAGAGCACTCTACTAAATTCCCAAATCTTCAGTGATAAAATAAGATGGTAAGAAATAATGAGTGGTAGAAGAAGAATGAGTTTTCTACAGCAGATTTTAGGGTCTTACAGGGAATGAAACCATGTCTTCTCCATTACTTGCCAGCCAAGTATACACTCCTAAGTAACAGGATTTCAGTGAACTCTGGAGGACTATTGGACAAACAAACTATGTGCTAACCGAAAATCACAAGTGACTACATGGGAGGAGGTTGGATGAGGCAGCAGAGCAGGGAAGGATTTGGGTGCCATGTTTGGAGAAGAACAACCTTTGTTTGGGCCTGGCAGCCACCGCACATAATTTACTTTTCCAATAAATTTATCAGGGTTGCTTCTCCAAACAATTGGTAGATTTTCCACCATTTGAATATTCCTTTTGAGTTCTCTATTGATGCCATGAAATGATATCTGTTAGGAGTCCACAATACTAAAAATCTTGAGCAGAAAGAGGGAAATAAAAAAGGATTTTGCTTTGTTTTAAATTCAAATTAGTTTCCTCAAGCCACAGCTAGAATAGATTATTTTTGACCTTTCTTTAAGTCATAGTTTATTTCTTTACAAGTCCTCACCATCAGAGTTTTCAGGACAGTAAGAAAAATGTCTGCTTCACAGAGTGGAGGGTATGATTTGCAACAAACCATAATGATGACTTGCAATAAATTTGGGATTCTTTCCTCATAGTTTTTCAAAATCATCAGGCTGATCACAGTCATATTCAGCTGGTAAATTTGCTCTGATTTCACCCTCTTACTCTTTCTTCTGATTATCTACAATATCTATAAGTTCTGACTTTTTCTGTGACCAGCCTGATTATTACACAAAATAATGCCCATAAGCTAATAGTCTACATGTTTGCAATGCTACCTATTTTTTCAGGAACTGTATGCTGTTGTGAAAGGAAAATATCTTCGGACCCCCAAATCACTAAAAAAATCTCAAACTGCAAACTACTTAGGACAGAGCTGCCTTCCATTCTCTTCAAAGTTCTCTCTCTGCTCACTGAGATGGATGCATATCTGATGGCCTCCTGTGGAAAGGCTCATCAGGAACTCAAAAGAATGCAACCCATTCTTTTGTGTCTCTCACCTATCTGTGACCCGGAGCCTCCATCTCCACAAGTCCTCCTGCCTTTGCTTCAAGTTGTCCTGCCTTTCCAGATGGAACCAATGTACATCTTACATATATTGATTGATGTCTCACGTCTCCCTAAAATGTGTAAAACCAAGCTGTGCCCTGACCACCTTGGGCACATGTCATCAGGACTTCCCGAGTCTGTGTCACAGGCATGTCATCAACCTGGGCAAAATAAACTTTCTAAATTAACTGTTACCTGTCTCAGATTTTCTGGGTTCACACCGTTATTTATGCTCACAACTCATCAGCAACCCCATGTAGTTGATGAGAAAACTAGGTCTAACCGATATCAAATTACACGCACGTACAAAAATAGTAATTGAAAAAATCATGTCTTGGGTCCAGGGCTCTTTGATTCCAGTCTGTTAAAAACAGATATGACTAATTCAGACTTTCATTCACTCATTTGTGTATTCATTCATTCACATTAAGCACCCATTATATGGTAGGAATTATTCAAGATATTCAAGACATTTAAGGGCATAATGTATTAAAAAATACATCTTTTCATCAGAGGTCACAATCTTTAAATAATTAAATAAGAAAAAAGTTTTCAGCCATGTGCATGTGATGAAATCACCTCTTTTTATTGTTTAATATACTTGCTTAGACTTGACTAATGTATTTTTTAAAAATACATTGTGCTCTGTTTTAGGTTAACTTTGCACCTGATAAGAGAACAGTTCCCTTTTAAAACTAGAGAACTGTTGTATCTAATTGTGTGGATAGTTACCATGGGAATGATTTTATGTAAATTTTATTTTATTATATCAAATTAAGCTAGTGATTAGGTAAGTGGTTTGCAGAGATACTTCGAGCCATTTCTCTAAAAACTAGAAAAAGAAAAGATGGGAAGTCAAGTAAATAATAGTAGTTATAGTGTTTATTTTTAAATTTATCTTTACTTATTCATTTTTTTTAATCTTATTTTTTGTTCAGAAGCAGCATTTTGCTGTGTGCCCAGGCTGCGGTGCTGAGGTTTAACCAGGGTTCATGCAGCCTCAACTTCCTGAGCTTAAGCAGTCCTCCTACCTCAGCCTCTCTAGTAGGTGGGACTAAGACATGTGGTCACTGCAAAGTCGTTTGAACTGACTCCACCATGGACTACATCATAATCAAGCCATAGTGACCCCTGTGACCCACACATACACCTCCAGATGGCCTCCCAGAGCCAGAAAGTCTAAGGAAACAGGAAAATCGCAAAAGAAGAATAGCTAGCTCCTCAATGTCTGATTAACCAACTTTGTGACATTCTGCCTTGTTCCTGCCTCAACTGATAAGCCAACCTTGTGACACTGGACCCTGTGACACTCCCCCATCAGCTTGCAAAAACCTCCTGAACTGTAACTTTCCAGTGCCTACCCCAAACCTATAAAACCAGCTCCCATCCCACCACCCTCTGCTGACTTTCTTTTCAGACTCAGCCTGCTAGCACCCAAGTGAATAAATAGCCCTGCTGCTTACACAAAGCCCGTTTAGGTGGTCTCTTCATTCAGAGCAAGTTTAACAGTCACATGCCTGGCTACATTTTTCATTTTTTTGTAGAGACAGGATCTCACTATATTGCCCAGGCTGGTCTTGAACTCCTGGCCACAAGCCATCCTCCCACATCAGCCTCCCAAAATGCTGAGATAACAGACATGAGGCACCATTCCTGGCTACAGTGTTTTTTAAATTCTCCAATGTAATGGCCTGGAGTTGAAGTCATGAATTGCTATGTGGAAGTGTGGATGTTGCAACACAAGAATCCAGGTAAGAGACAGAAACAAAAATAGATACAAGATTAAAGAACACTCAGAATCGACTGGACATGGTGGCTCATGCCTGTAATCCCAGTACTTTAGGAGGACAAGGCAGGAGGATCACGAGGTCGTGAATTCGAGACCAGCCTGACCAACATGGTGAAACCCTGTCTCTACTAAAAATACAAAAAATAGCAGTGTGAGGTGGTATGTGCCTGTAATCCCAGCTACTCTGGAGGCTGAGGCAGGAGAATCACTTGAACCTGGGAGGCGGAGGTTGCAGTGAGCTGGGATTGTGCCACTGCACTCCAGCCTGGGCAACAGAATGAGAGTCTGTCACAAAAAATAATAATAATAATAAAAGAATACTCAGTGTTTTTTGTACAGAAGGACTGTGTCCTTCCAGGCAGTCTTTCTCGCAATAAGATGTTGTAAACACAGAATGCCCATCAAAGTACTACATCTGGGTTTAGATCTCAGGTGAATCAAAGTGGGTCAAACTCCTTCATACTTTGCAAATTACCTATCACAAGAACTTGAATTCTGCATCCTAAAAACTGGGAAGACTAATAGAAGAAGACGTAAAGGAAGTAAAGAAAGAGAGTTTCTTTATTCTCTTTTGGATCCAGAGATGATCTTAGACACCATTTGAAACAGAGTATGCTTGTGTGTTTCTTAACAGCTTTATTGAGACATAATTCACCTACCATACAAGTCACCCATTGAAAATGTATCATTCAGTAACTTCCAGCATATTCACAACATTGTGCAAACAGCACAACATTCAATTTAAGAACTTCTTCTAAAAAAACACCACAGAAAGAAACACTGTATTTTTTAGCCAATAGCCTCCAATCCCTGAATACAGACTCTAGTACTAGGCAACCACTAACCTACTTTCTATCCCTATAGATTTGCCTGTTCTAGACACGTCATACAAATGGTATCAAAAATATGTGGTTCTTTGTAACTGCCTTCTTTCATTTCACATAAGGTTTTCAAGGTCAGTACATGCTGTAAAAAAGAACAAGAAAAAGAAGAAAACACTTTATTTCTTTTTATGACCAAGTAATAGAAAAAGCAACTTCATTTCTTTTTCTGGCCAAATAATATTTCATTGTTATGTATACAACATGTTTTACTTATACATAAATCATTGGCATACATTTTGGGGGGGGATTATTTCCACTTTTGGCTATTTTAAATAAAGCTGCTACAAGTATTTAACTGTAAGGTTTTACATAGACATATATTTTCGCTTCTCCTGGGTACATGGCTAGTAGTGGAATTGCTGGGTCATATAGTAATTCTTTGTTAATTTTTTAAGGAACTGCTACTTTTTAGCAAAGTCAATTTAGCATTTAGCAAAGTGTTTCACATGCATTATCACTAATGTTTTTTTTTAATTACTTCTCGAGAAAAATAAATATGGAAGGCAGAATAGCACATACAGTTTAACTTCTGCTTTCTATGTCCTGACACTACCTTTGGAGAAGAGGTGACTCTATCTTTGGAGAAGAGATGGGATTTAGAAGACATGCTTTCTAGTCTCAGTTCCATTTCCAGTAAGCTGGATGACTTAATAGACACTTAACTTTTCCTTGACTCAGTGTATGTATCTGTGAAATTGGAATATTGATGTACTCTACCTGTTTAATATGGTTGTTTTAATAATGAAAAATGACAAACTTGAAAAGGTAAATATGCTGTGGAATTATGGGGCTCCAAAATTGTTATTATTGTATCTATCATCTATTTAAAGAATCATGTAATTTTTTTTACTTATACTTAAATTTCCTTGCACTTATTCCCCATTTTTTAAAGATAGCTGTTATTTATTGTCTTAATTTTTTATGGGTTTTGCTCATCTTTTCCTAAAGAACCCCATGTATGGTGTTTGTGATTAATTAAACACGATGGTGGAATAAAGTATTTAGGGATCAGAGCACCTTCATTTAATAACTGACCTTGATTTACAAAATGTCATGCATTTTTAAGTAGAAGTTTGACTTAGCACAATGCCTGCCCTTCAAATTTCATGTCTCCTAGTATATGCATTAATAATATGAAAGGTGTCAGTTGGACTGTCCTGATTGAAAATATCCTCCCAATTGATTCCCTGTCAACATTTCAGTCCCCTGATTAAACTCCTTTTTATACTTAAAATCTAGAACAGGTTGCTTTTTGTGCTTTTTCAAAAGGTTTTTTTTTTTGTTTTTTTTTTTCCAGTTTAAACTTTTCATGGATTGAGCAGCCCTCATCTAACAATCCGAATGTGCCCTTTGGGGGAAAGATTTCCATTTGCCTACTGCTTTATACAAATGATCCTGAGCCCTCTCTGGCTTGTTCCCCTTGGAGACCATATTCCACGGTTGAGAAACCCTGTGATAGAATAATCTGATGACTATGGTGTGGCCAAGGCCTGACGTGTAGAAGTCATTGTACCAGTTGACGGTTCGGTTGCTCTTTTACATTTTCTGGAGGAACTAGGTTGGAAAGAAAAACATGGAGGCAGAAAGCATGAATAATTTTTGTAGGTTTGTTCTTTTTAAAACTGGCTTTGTATCTGTTGGAGATGACAGACAGGAGAGGGCTAATCCAGGAAGAACTGTTATTTCTGTAATTAAAAAGAAGCAGATCGGAAGAGAAGAGCCATTATTCAGGCTGGCTTTGAATTACAGTATGTCTTTAATTACCAGCCTTTTTTTCCTAGTTATTTTAATGTTTTATTAATCCTGTTCCTCAAAATATCTTCTTTCATTTACAAGCACTCACAGAAAAAAAAAAATGTGACAATTTGTTTTCCTTTGTGCTTAGTAGATGGCATTCTCTAACACTATGGGTCAACGTGACCTTAACATGAGTTTTATTATATGATACCTACAATGGTATCTTATCCACACCCCTTACTCTTTTGTGTTTTTATAATTTTTTTAAATTACCGTGGATCAGTGGACCTTAACCCTTAATAGTAAAAAATCAAATTTTGAATGCTTAGCAGTTATTTGCTTACATTTCTTCTGAACTGAAATTACAGGAAATTAATTACTGTTTTGGGGGAGGAGGGGATAAAATGTAAAGGAATTAATTGGTGACTAGTAGTGTTCATATGGATTCACTGGCCATCTCAACTTCAAATAACCAAGACCTTGTTAAGGAAATAAATTGGATTGTATTAAAGCGAGACTAAAGTATTGAAAGATATCTGCAAAGGAGACTAATCTGTTTTGGAGATTTTTTTTTTTTTGAGATGGAGTCTTGCTCTGTCACCCAGCCTATAGTGCAGTGGTGTGATCTCAGCTCACTGCAACCTTTGCCTCCTGGGTTCAGGCAATTCTCTGCCTCAGCCTCCTGAGTAGCTGGGATTGCAGGCGCCCACCACCACGCCCATCTAATTTTTGTACTTTTAGTAGAGACGGAGTTTCACCATCTTGGCCAGGCTGGTCTTGAACTCCTGACCTTGTGATCCACCTGCCTTGGCCTCCCAAAGTGCTAGGATTACAGTCATAAGCCACCGCACTCAGCCAACATATTTTTAATATAGATGAGTTTTACTTCGGTGGTTCTCAAAATGGAGTACCCATACTGGCAACAGCAACCAAACCTGGGAACTTGTTAGATATATAAATTCTCTGGTTCCACCCATACGTACTGAAGCAGAGTCTGTGGAAATGGGATCCAGTAATATTTTGTGTTAAACTCATCAGGGGATTTTGATGTTTAGGAGTTACTCCACAGCTCATTGATTCTCAAACTGGCTTTACAGAAGAATCACATGGAGAACTTTCCAATAGATCAATGCTCAGGTTTTGCCCAAGACCACTTACATGAGAAACTTTTGGGAGTTGAAACTGGGCATGTTTTTTAAAAAATTCCCCATCTGTTCCTCATGAGCAGCCAGGCCAGGGTACAGAAGAATATGTCTCAACCCTAGTTGCACTTTACAATTTCCTAGGGAGATTTCAAAATGCCCTGATCTCAAGGTATCCCTCTATACATCATTAAACAGAATTTCTGAGGATGAGGTCCTGAGATTGGTATCTATCAGAAGTTTCTGTAAAATTCTCCTACATAGTCAGGGTTGATAACTTTGCTGAAGTTATTTGAATGAGCTAAATGATCTCTCTAGATCTGTTCTCTTGATGCAGTTTTTTTAACTGTTGGGCTAAAAGATATAAATTTATGTACACATTTTATTCCCACTTAGCATATTTTTAAATTTAGTTCATTTTTCCCCTGACTTTGTGGCATTTTAATTTCCCATTGGGGTGAATTACCTAAATGTGAGTTTATTGTTAACAAAGGAGGAATTGATGCATAAACCATCATTGATAAAAGGAAAAGAATAGGGTCAGACATGCACAAGGGTTGAAAGCCAACCACATGAGGAATTTTCAGGTTATGATAATTGATATGATGGAACAAGCCCTTTCTGGCAACAGAAGCCATCTCCACATTTAGAGCAGAGCAAGAACTTGTCTAGGTTGTCTTCTGAGTCTAGCTCCATGATGCAAAAATGGATAAACACATAAAATCCAAGAGATCCACATCTTTCCATTTTGAGTCCATAGGTCTATTAGGTACCAGGGAAAGCAGACTGGCATTGACACTTTGTGTCTCTCAGTAAACCAGTCAACACAAAGGCCACCTTAAGATATAATAACATACAATTTTCTTCTAATTCATCGTGCAAATTTCAATGAATGCTTCACAATAGGAAGTTTTCAAAGATTTCCTTCGTGAGTGGAATGGACTTTCTGAGTTTGATTCACACTTATCTAGGTCATTCATAACTATTAGCTCATCTTAATTTCCTGTTAGGAATCTACTGCCAAACCCTATAAGTGTTTCCTGAGAATGGTTGTGGAGGTCACCATTTATCCTCTATTCATATTTGCCACTACTCCAAGTCGCCATCTCCCAAATCAGTATTACTCTCATCATCTCTTTAACAAGCTGTTCTGCCCCAATGTGTCTCACACTTGATATCATCTTGCAAACACAGCAGCCAGAGAGAATCTTACTAAAGAACTGCTTTGTCATGTTACTACTCGAAAATGGCTCCAAATTTCCTTCAAGGTAAAGTCAAAGTAACTGGGTATCTCAAATTCTCCCTAAATGAACGCAATCCTTCTCTCCAATTTTTATGCTGGCTCCTAAAGCAAACTCATAGCTCCAGTCTGTTGATCACCTTATTCTTTTCTGTATATGAAAAAAATTCTATTGTCATAACATAGCAGCTCAGCGGTGCTTTCTACCACCCACCTAATGTCTCCATCTATCCAAGTTGTATCTATACTTCAGAGTGCAGATAAAATCTCAAATCCTGTATCATATCATTGGTTTCTCTTTAAGGTTCTCTCAGCACTAAAATTCTCAACTCCTACACTCACCGGCCTTCTCCTCCTGTGCCCTGCTGGTGCACCTAAAATTCTTATCACAGGAATCAGACTTTAATTGCCCTTTCTGTGGATAAAGAAGCTTATTCAAGATGAGTTTTACAGATCGCCTTCTTCAATTTCAAATGTTTCCACTTATCTTCTAAGTAAACTATAACTTCCATGATGGGACCCACATTTTCATCCAGTGCTAACATTATGTAGGCACTTCTGTGGGTTTTATATGGATTTTTTATATTATTTTATCTAATCTTACTAATCTAAGATATAAATGTTATTATTATCTGAACTTCACATGACAGTGAGATTGTAAAAAGCCAGATTTACCCTAAATAAAGAACTTTCAAGTGGAGAAGCTAAAATTCAGATTCTCCTATCATTCCAAAGCCCATGATCTTTCTCCGACATCAAACATCTTACAAACTATCCTTTAAATCTTTATGACTGAGTTTAAATTATTTAGACGTTTAGAACAAAATACCTTTTTGTAAAGAGGGGGGTTTTTTAACCTCATATCTTTCTTAGGCAAACAGAGTAATAGCAGTAAAAAAGTTAAAAAACCATGAATGTTACGAAGTAGAAGAATTAATTTTCTATTAAATAGAAATGACTAGTGTTGATGATCATGGCATGTTGCCAATGTGTAATGAGTCTGAGAAATCAAAACCTTAGAAGCGGAATGAAGCCAAACCCCTGAACTGGCAAAATGATATATTAGGAAAGATACAAGAGGAGGAAGAATGGAGGGTGGGAGTTTTCCAAGGTTAATTACAGAACAGTCATCTAGGAACAAGGCAGTAAGAACAAGGAGGTCTGGTATGCAATGTATACTGAAGGGCTGAAACCAACACATTGAAGATATTGTTCAAGTACAGTTCATTACTTAAGAACACATTGCCCTCTGAATTCTCTAAAGGTCAGGGTCAACTTTATACCAGACTTCATTTGCATTCTTTGTTAATTTAGAAATGGTCTCTTGAGTACTTCTGTAAGCCTCTCACTGTATAGTCTATAGGTATTCTATTACAAATATTCAGATTATCAGCCAACTTTACCCAGACCATAATATTTTCTTGGCATTGTGCTAGGTGACCCAGAAAGTGCATAAACATAAGAAATATATGATATAATATTATAGATAGAATAATAGATACTATGTATTAAGCATCTACATATGATCAATACTTATGATATTTTCTATAACCTTCTGTTAAATGTGGAAGATAGATGAAGTAGTAGCTTCCATTTTACAAAGAAACTGAGGCATAAGATTTTTCTGAATTTCTCAATAGTCACATTACTGTGAAGTGGCAAATCTAGGATTAGAATTCAAATCTTTCTCTCTCTCTCAGATAAATTTGGTTCTGCTGGGGAACAAACAGCTAGAAAATATCAGTGATATCACCCAGCAACTCTCCAAGGCAACTGTCCTCATGTGGAGGCTCAGCATTGCAGGCTGCCAGGTTTGTAAAGCACCTCCACGTCTACGGGGGTTTCCACAGCAGGGGAAGGGAGTGTGAGGAGATACACACCATTCTTACATGCCTCAACTCACAAGTGACACCCTCCATTTCTGCTCTCATTGTGTTGTACAATGCAAGTCACATGGGAACACCTAATTTCAAGGAGGTATTTGCTTGTGATATGGAGAGGAGGCGTGGAAATACTGGGTAGAAGAGGACAGTTCCCTGGCAAAACCCCACTTTCAAGCCTGGAAACCCATGGTCCTAAATGGGAACAGGCATTCCTGTTTTTATGCCCAAAAGTTGCCTTTTGGCTCACAACATTCCCCTATTCTGTACCAATACAAACCCCAAACTCCAGACTCCATGAGCAGAAGAGCAGCAGAGCAGAAGAGTGGTGTGGCAGAGAAGGAGAGAAAAAAGGGGTGTCTGAACACTGAGAGGAGTTCATCTGGGGGACGTTAGAGAGTAGATCATCCCCAGGACGGCTGAACCCCTGGGGAAGATCCTGTTTCCATTGTATTCCATTTCCAGCTCCCCCATCCATCCCACTGAGAGCCACCTATATTTAGCAATAAAATCCCCCACATTTACCATCCTTCAATTTGTCCATGTGACTTTATTCTTCCTGGATGTCAGACAAGAACTTAGGTAGTAAGAGGGCACTGAGCTGGTTAACACTTAAGCCATCTGTGTATGGCAGAGCTAAAAGAGCACTCACTGGGGCTTTGAGAGTCACAGGAATACATCCCTAGATGCTACCATGGGGCCACAGCCCAAAAAAGCTCACCCCGGCTCCTGCACCTGCCCATCTGCATGCTCCTCCTCCCATAAGGGGTTTGAGTATGTGGCGGCTGAACACACAAACCACCCTCTGTTGCATGTCCTGTCGGTGGGAGGGTCAGGGAACTCTCCTATTTCACTTGGAAGAAGAGAATGACAAATGTCAATAATATACATTATACCTCTAAGAAATGCATTGTTTTTCAACAATATACCTCAACAATATATATTCTATTTCAATTCAATAGGTAGTTAGTTAAGTCTTTACTTAAAACGTTTTGCTAAGAGCAAAGGTGATGAGACTTGGTTCCTGATATGAAAAGATTAACAGTTTGATAAGGATAGTAAATCCTATGAAAAGAAAACATATTAACACAGAAGGACAAGGAATATTTGAACTCAGAAGAAATAAGGCAACTTTGATCTGGAGATGTTAGGAAAGTTTAAGACATTTACATTTTTTTGGTAAATTAGTAGAATTTTATTTGGAAATACAAGGAAGAAAGTCCTTCTAGATGAAGAAAGAAAAGGGGTAAAGATATAATAGGATATTTTGCTTGTGGCACAGCTACCAAGGGCAAGTATGTTTAGACATCCTCCTCCTCCACTTCTGGGGCAAAGCAAGGCTCCTTCAGTGGTTATGGGAAGGGACAAGAAATCTGTCAGAACTCCCTGCCCTATGACTACATGGTTTGCCTGGTTTTTGCTTTCACACTGCTTTCATTAACATATTTGTATCATAGCCAGAACAAGGCATATTCTAGTGTATTACAATATATTTTATTTAAAGGGTGCTACTTTTGGAAAATATTTATAAGGAGAGATGACTCTCCTGGCTCCATAAACAGCTACTCATGTGCCCCTTTCCCAACATATTCATTCACTTTTGGGTTTGGAGGCCACTGAAAAGTGGCCTGAAACTGATTTGTAATTAACCAACCCAGGAAGATGAGGAGTCACACACTGGTAAAGGGATTGGATCTCTGACCAACTTGGAGATTCACGGAGAACATGTCAATGGAATGGAATATTTTTTGTCCCAAAGTCAGAAATTATAATGGAAATTCCAATGGAAAACTTACTATATGTGAATAGAGGTTTTGAACTGAAAGACTGGACTGGATGTCCAAGACACAGCTAATGCATGCACCAGGTATATGCTCAACTGCTATGAAATTCCTCCTAACTCAGGCCTGGAGATGGGTTATAGAACCTGGAAGAAATGTTCAGTTGTCTGATTTGAAAGTGCAAAGACCAGTACTTACTCAGAAACACTGCTAAGTGTCCCACAAAACTGGTGAAACCATTTAGAGGAAGAGACCTTCAGGAAAAATTCTGTGTGGCAGCCACAACTGCCATCCATTTAGCTCAAGTGGCCAGTCAGGCTTCCATTGCATCAGGTTCACATAACCTTCTTATGAAGTCAATTTTCTGGTGATGGAGAGACAGATAAAATAGAAATACATGTGTATAATAGTTAATAAGTCAAATGATGGAAGTTTCTATGGAGAAAAATATGACAAGGAAAGGAGGTGAGCACATCTGTGACAGTTTACCATTTCTAATAGAACCATCAGAAAAGATCTCACTGAAGGGTAAGTTTGATAAAAGGTTACAGGGAGTGAGGGTGCAAGTCCTGTGGCTCCTTAAGGCCAGAACATTTTAATTAGGGAGAGAAGCAAATGCAATTTCTGCAATAGAAGCATGCATGTTTGTGTTCAAGGAACACTGGAATCTAGTGAGGCTGTGGTAGAGTGAGCAAGGAGAGAATTTACCAAAAGAAGTCAGAGAGACAGCAGATTGCGTAGTGCATTATAAAGACTGACATTTACTCTGGAGATGTAGAAACTTTTTAAAACATTTTGAGTCAAGATGTATAAAATGACTGACATATTTCAAAGTCTCTCCCAAGCTGCCACGTTGAGATTAGACAGTAACAGAGCAGTAATACAAAGGTAGGGGGAAGGAGGGGAATTAAGCAATTTCAGTAATTCAGGTGAGAGATAGTGGCATCTTGAGCCATTGTAATTGTGGAGCTAATGAGAGGTGTTCAAATTTTAGATATGTTTTGAAGGTGAATTTGTCAAGCTTTGCTGACAGATTGAATGTGAGATGAGAGAAAGACAAGTGCCAAGAATTACACCAAAGTTTTTAGTCTCAGCAATGGAAAGGATTAAGTTGTCATTAACTGGAGTAGGGAAAACTATGAGAGGAGCAAGGTGTGGGGAGTAAAATTAGGACTATGCTTTTGGAACATCCAAGTGGAGATATCAACTTGATGTGTGAATCTGAAGGTCCAAAGAGAGGTCCAAGCTAAAAATGTAAACTTTGGAATCATCAGGATGTGGGTGGTATTAAAAAAAAAAAGCATGGACTATATCACCAAGGAGTCAATGTAATGGAAGAGAAATTGGAAGACTGACCACTGCAATATTTAGAGGTCCACCTAGTTCCTGAAAGTCAGCCTGGAGTCAGATTTTCCAAGGCAGACTGCGCTTTCTTCCTCATGGTAAGATATCAGTTCAGGTCTTAGTCACATGACTATGTCTGTGTGCTTGTACAAACCTAGATTAAATGCTTGATATAAGCCAAAGCCTCAAACAATGATAATGAGTAACATCTTTGAAGACCACCCCAGCCTCCCAAACCCTTAGAGCATTTTATATAAACACTTAGACTTTAGCCCAGCTGCCTACTCGTAGCTTTTCTCCCACTCATCACTTTGTGTTGGCTTCTCTTTATGTACATAGAAATATTTGTTTACCTTGTTTGTGAGCATGATTGTGTAATTGATTTCCGTTTTGTATTTTGTCTCTTCATGTGCTTGAATCAGAAGTACGTGAGAGAGTAAATTTACTAGTCCATCTTGACCTCATCTTTTCATGAGCATTCAGTACAGTTGGCTTCTTCTTCTTGCTGAACACTTTTCTGGCAATGGCTTCTATTCCACCACATGATCTCCATTTTCTCCTGCTTTTCTGGCTATTTCTTTGGTTCTTTGCTATTTCACTTCTCCTCTCCTAGAACTCTAAATGTGGGAGTTTCATAGGGCTTATTCTTCAAGCCCTCATCTTCACAATCTATACTCTCTCCTTCATCAATCTCATCTGTATTTCTGGTTTGAAATATCATTTATATGCTAATTACTTACATATTCATATCTCCCTGCCTGACCTCCCTTCTAAACTCTCAACTTGAATATTTACTTGCATATACATTTGATTCTTAGAAACATCCCAGATTTGAGTTGTCCAAAACTAAATTTTTTACCTTTCCTTCCAATCTACGTTTCTTCCAGTATTTCTGATTTTAGCAACCGCTTAATAGTTTATGCCAGGAACAAGCATTTCATCTTTAACACTTTTTCTCCCTTACTTCCATATTTGTATTACCATAAAATCTTGTCAATTCAACCTCCAAAATATATGTTAAAACTATAATTTTGTAAAACAACTACGTAAGGCAAAGTCTGAAGTTCTATGAAACAATATGAAACTAATGGAGCCTTAGAAGTACTGTAAATGGGTATCATTGATCTTGGATGAAACAAAATAAAAATATTACACCTAATTCCCTTCTTTTGGGATTGAAATGGTAAACTTTTAAAGTTAGAATGGACTTTAGGAGCATCTTGCCCTATTCACTGTCTTTGTAATAAAAAATTAAAACCCAGGGAGAAAAGTGACTATCTGAGTTTCCTGCAATTAGTAATGAAAGAGGATTAGCACCTATATCTCCCAATTCAGTACAGTGCTCTTTCACAGCAGCAAATTGGCAGACATCCATGGCTAAGCTCTGATAAGTATGAGGCTCATGCCATACAAAATAATCTTTTTTATATCTGTTATTTCCTGAAAAAGTGAGACAAAGTGACTTTCTAGATATTTGCAGCCCTGTATTAGTAATATGGATTTAGTTTTTGTCTTAGCATAAACATGATTTTATTTATGAAATACTGATCTTAAAACAAATAAGCAAACTAACAAATGACCTAGCTTAAATATAGCTCAGTCTAAAGTAATGTAATTACTTATGGTTAATGGTATTTGTATATTTGTACAAGGTCTAAATTTTGGAAGAAAACTTCTGGGAAATCAACCTTTTGCCATCTCTACCTCATCTCTTCCTGGACTCCATTACTGCTTTCAGAACTATTCTGCTATAAGCTTTAAAAACAGATTATCATCCTTTATTTGATACAGAGGATAATCCTGTTGATGTTTCTGAAACCAAGTTGTCTACAAACCTGATCCACTTAAATAAAATATAGCAACAAAACTGTGCCTGTCAGTCTCTGAAGAAACTAAGAGTAGAATTAACAAAATGTAATTAAAGTAATCCAAGAAAAGATTAAGGCACTTGATGACAAAATTATTTTCTTACAGAATAGAGTTTTATTTTTGATTGGAAGCTCAAATTCTCCTCTCTTTACCTTGGTTGAATCCTATTATTACTTTGATTAAAGTATATGTTTGCAATTAAACTCCTACTAATATGGAAAGGAGATAGGAAAATACTGGATAGAAGAGAGCAGTTCTCCAGCAAAGGCCCCACCCTCAAGCCTGGAAACCCATGGCCCTAAATGGAAACAGGCATTCCTGTTTTTGCACCCAAAAGTTGCCTTTTGGCCCCCCCATGCACCCCCCTATCTTGTACCCATACAAACCCCAGACCCCAGGCTCCAGAAGCATACAAGGCAGAGACAAACAGAAGAGCAGAAGGCTGGAAGAACAGTGTGGCAGAGAGAAGAGAAGGAACATCTGAATGCCAAGAAGAGTTTGGCTGAGGGTGGTCAAAGAGGAGATCGGCTGCTGGAGATCATCTTCCCACTCTATCCCCTTTCCAGCTCCACATCCATCCCACTGAGAGCCACCTCCACCACTCAATAAAACCCCTGCATTCATCCTTCAAGTCCATGTATGACCTGATTCTTCCTGAACACTGGACAAGGACCTGGGTACCAAAAGCGCACTGAGCTGGTTAACATTTAAGTCAACTGCAGATGGCAAAGCTAAAGGAGTGGACTGTAACATGCACCATGCCAACTTGGGCTTTGTGAATTGGAGGCACCCACCCCTAGATGCTATTGCGGGGTTGCAGCCTCAAAGCGTTGGCCCAAGCTCCTGCACCTGCCCATCTGCATGCTCCATCTTCAGTAAGGAGTTTGAGTGCATAGCAGCTGAACACACGAGCCACACCCCTGTTGCACATCCTGTGAGAGGGATCAGGGAACTCTCCTGTTTCACTAATAGTAAACTATTAGAGTGAAATCCTATATTATTTTTAAATTCTAAGTTTGGTGTTTTAGATAAATAATATTTATCATAGGAATGAGACTATGCAACTTAGTCCCATTAATAAAAACAGCGAAATGAAGCCTATTTGTCTTATCCAAAGTGAGAATGTTTAAGAATATGTCTTTAATTGACATCTAACTTTGGACTTTGACAAAAGAAGAATCATTAAAACAAATACTGTTTATGTTGTCATATACCTAATTTTGGCTGCATGTTTTAAAATCATATGGCTGTGGATCATCAGGGTTAAGGATAGGCTTTAGGTTCAGTAAAATCTGGTTTAAATCTTGCCTCAGACCCTTCCTCATGATTTTGAACAAATTACTTAAAACTTATAAGTCTCTTTCAAGTCATCTGCAAGGCTGTAATAATTATTTCTCCCTAAGAATGTTACTGTGAATATTCAAGTACATAATATATTCAAGATCTTAAGCATAGTACTTAGCACATAGAAAAGGATCAAACCATAAATACTTGTACATGAATAAATTAATGAATTAATGATATAGGTAAGTGTTGTTATTTATATTTATGGCATAAAAAGAAACCTGAAATGCAGTGTATAAATTTTATACACTGATGGATTTGTATTCTATTAATGATAATAATAGTGAGAGTGATCACTTTTTGGTGTCTCTATTAGTTTCCTGTAACATCTGTAACAAATTACCACAAACTGTGTGACTTAAAATGACAGAAAGTGGACTGAGCATGGTGGCTCACACCTGTAATCCCAGCACTTTGGGTGGCCGGGGCAGGCGGATCACGAGGTCAGTAGTCTAGACCAGCCTGACCAACATAGTGAAACCCTGTGTCTACTAAAAATACAAAAATTAGCTGGGCGTGGTGGCGCACACCTGTAATACCAGTACTCAGGAGGCTGAGGGAGGAGAATCACTTGAACTAAGTAGACGGAGTTTGCAGTGAGCTGAGATTGCACCACTGCCCTCCAGCCTGGGTGACAGAATGAAATTCCATCTCAAGAAAAAAAAAAAAAAAAAAAGTAGACATTTATTATTTTACAGTTCTTGTGGTAAGAAATCTCAAATCAAGGTGTTGTCAGGGCCACACTTCCCCTGGAGGCTGTAGTGCAAAATCTGTTTTTTGCCTCTTCTGGATTCTGGTAGCTGCTGGCATTCCTCGACGAGGACCACATTATAATTTCTGCCTCCAGGATCCCATTGCCTGGTCCTGTTCTGTGTCAAATATCTCACAGTCTCACTGTTATAAAAACCCTTGTCATTGGATTTAGGGCCTTTATGGATAATCCAGAATGATCTCCTTAGGAACAAATGTTTAATTTAATTACATCTACAAAGACTCTTTCTCCAAATAAGGTAACATTCACAGGTTCCCAACATCATTACATGGACATATCTTTTTGGGGGCCATGATTCAACTCCCTACAGTCTCTAGCATTTAGCACCAACGGTCACAAAATGGATATGCTTAGATCTCACAATCTATTTATAGATATAAAAATATAATCACCACATAACATAAGATGTTTAATAGAATTATTTATAATGTGCTAAGAAAAAAGAAATGATAGACTAATTTTATTAGTAAAGCCATGAAGAGATTTATAGCAAAATTGCATTTGAGCTGCATCCTGATGGATGATGAGTAGGTATTTGTCTAAAAACAGAAGAAAAAATGTGTGTTCAAATCTCAGGAAAGACCTCAAAGTAGAATTCTAAAAATATGTAGTGGGTTACAGAATAACCTGTATGATATGGGAGTGGCTAGAATGTAGCTTGGTAAGGTGAGCTGGGCTCAGTTAGATCAAGATTCATATGACAGGATAAAGGGTTTTAAATCTACCTGTAGTCAATACAAAATTCCTGGTACTTATTTTTTTTATACAGCCAGAAAATATTATCTGTTCTTCCCATGGAAGTGGGAATGGAGAGAAGATAGCCTGAAGGCTTGACTTCCAAGTTCTTACAATAGTGCGTGGGATACCTAAGGCAGTGATAGGGAGGATAGAGAGAAGAAATACATTTCAAAGCCATGCCTGAGGCTATAATACTAAGGCATATGCAAAGAGGGGTCTCTCATTTGGGCAACTGATTAATACTAATAATAGAAATAGGGGCTAACATACAAATGCCTAATGTCCCCGCCACACTAAACCAATTATCATTACCTGAGGCCATCATGCTCCTTTAGACTTCCACACTAGGTACCTGAAGCCTTTTTTCTCTCTCATTCCAAATACTCTCATCTCTTCTATACCTGCATTGTCTACCTAACCTCTTATCTGTTAAGTTTAGTTCATGTGTTACCTCTTCCAGGAAATTCTCTCTGACCCACTAAAATTTAGGTATGGACTTGGCCAATCATGGTTGTAAGCCTTATCAAACTGTTTTTGAATTGCCTATTTTATAGTCTTATCTGTGCATTCCTTTTAAGGCAGGGAACCTGACATTTATTTTTGCATTTCTAGCACTTTGGGCTTTGCTCACTCACAGTAGGAGTGCAGTGTAGTTTGGTGAATATTTAAAAAAAGAATGTTGGCAGTGGAGTGAGGCCAGAGAAATTAATGAAAATTAGCTAAAATTAGCGAGCTCTTGACCCCTACTTGGTGGTGACAAATGCCTATGGACCCACAGTCACCTATTATGAGAAATAAGGTGAAGACTAATGATAGAAGTTGTGTTAGAAATAAGGTGAAGACTAATTGTCAGGCCTCCAAGTCCAAGCCTGGTCATTATAGCCTTGGTGACCCACTTGAACACCTCTGGATGGTCTCCAGGAGCCAGAAAGTCTGAAGTAACCAGTTGTCCACAAAGAAAAGTGAAACAACTAGTTCCTGCCTCAACTGATTGCTCTCCCCTTGCAAACTTCAACCATTGTTCCTGCTCAGCCTTGCGAAAATTCCCCCCCTAGACATTAGGTTTCTCATGACCCTTACCCCTGTAACTATGTAATTTACCTCACCCTCCCCTCTGCTTGCAACTGATACCTCCACCCTTATGATCATGCCTATTTGTAATAGATGACCCCTGCCCTTGTGATCATGCATCCTGTGATGCTCTTCCTCTCCCTAAAATAGATTACCACATTTAACTATTTGCCCTAACCTATATAACCAGTCCTGTTTCCTACTCCCCTTTCCTAACTCCATTTTTGGACTTGGCCCACTTGCACCCAGTACAAAATAAACACAGCCTCATTGCCCACACAAAGCCTGCCTGGTGGTCTCTTTACTCGAGCAGCGCGCCTAATATTAATGATAGAAGTTGCAGGTTACTCCTTGCTGTTCATATCCTAGTTCATTGACTGGCAAAGCCTGCAGTGCAGAATCAGTCCAACTCCTCTTTTTGAAACCAACTTCCAGGCCTGGCTTCTGGTCAGTTCCTTTCCTTTTCCAGCCATGTCTTGAAGTGACGAGGAAAAAGTAACAGATTTGAAAATATCAGACACTTCAAATCTATTATCCCCTTCCATTTCTTATCACAAGCTACTGAAAAACATTTCCTTTCTGTGGGTAGTAAAAGTGAACAGCTAAATATCTGACTCCAGCATCAGATCTAACCCTACAGCCTTATCATTACATTAAAATGAGAGTTTATGAGACAAGTTTAATTGGGCAAACAAAAAGCCTGTTAAGTGAAAGCAAGTATTAACCATCAACCATTTTGTCTTAGCAACAAAAAATGTTTATAGCTACTCCTCAGCTGCAGAACTCATCACGCCATATGAGACATTACATGCTAATAAGGAGACACTTTGGTGGAACTGTTATCTCTCTATGTGATTAAAAAAATGCTTGAGGTAAAGTTACTTACCAAGGTTTTCCTACATGATAGCCCTTGGGAAATCATTTTTTAAAAGTTAAATAAGAAAAAATAGATTGAAAGAAATCACTGTTTCAAAATGTAAATGTGTGACATTTAGCATCTGCATTTTTTTAATGAGTGAGAATTATGTTTCACAATGTTCTGTTAATGCTGCTATGCAGATTAGTACAGACCTGGAGACTGAGAGAAATAAGGCATAGCCTAAAGAAATGAATCAGAAACCAATCAAGACAAACTGTCAGGTTTAGTCCATGAGGCCCACTGCCCCTAAACATGTTCTTATTAAGAATGAAAAGGTGCAGGTGAACATGTTTTTCAGGACTTCTATTTAACTTCACTATAAGACATTTATTAAGTAAAATTAATCCTGACTTTGGAGTAAAAGCAAAAGTACCGAAAGCTCGATTTTAGGATAAAAAGTTGGCCGGGCACGGTGGCTCATGCCTGTAATCCCAGCACTTTGGGAGGCCAAGGTGGGTGGATCACCTGAGGTCAGGAGTTCAAGACCGGCCTGGCCAACATGGCAAAACCCCATCTCTACTGAAAATAAAAATTGGCTGGGCATGGTGACAGGTGCCTATAATCCCAGCTACTCAGGAGGCTAAGGCAGAAGAATCACTTGAACCTGGGAGGTGGAAGTTGCAGTGAGCCGAGATCATGTCACTTCACTCCAGCCTGGGCAAAAGAGCAAAACTCCGTCTCAAGAAAAAAGAATGTTGAGCAACAAATAATATTAGGACCATAACATACTCCTAATCTTCAGATGTGTTAACTGACAATATGGGGCCTGAAATATTATGTCCAATCTTATTCTTAAAGTTTTCAATTAGGAAATAGAAACATGTACTTCAATAGAATTATACTTTCCTCTCTTCTAGTTCCCACTTCCCAATAAATGAAGCAATTATCTACTAGTTCTGTAGTTCCATTTGAAGGCAGGTATGGTAAGGACTGGCATTTTCTGTGTCATAAAACTAGGAGGAGGCTCTTTTGGTATAGTCCTAGGAGATGCTGAAGATGCTAACTACATAGACTTTTTGCAACAGCTGAGTGATCCTTTGATCAAATGATCAAATTAAGCATTTCTGATTCAAGCTAAGAGTACACGAGGGCTTCAAAAGGAATTTTCTCCTGAGATATCAGAAGTCTTAGGCCATATACTTAAGGGCAGGGAGGAGAATAAAGCAGTTGTCTTTTTACCTTACTTGTTCACTCTTGTGGAATAAGTTGAAAAACTGGGCATGCTTATTCTGAAGAAGAGCTGGTTCTGTGGAATAAGCTGCTGTCCATTATTTGTAGGGCTATTTAGAGGAAGAGTGAGTAGACTCCTCCATACACAGAATCAAGAGATAAGACAAAGATGAGTTACAGAGAGATGGACTTCTGAACATGACAAGGAAGACTATCCTGCCAGTCTGAAATGTATGCCTACCTTGGAAGTAGTGATCTCGTCATCACTAGAGGTGATCAAGTATAACCTGAATAGCCATTTATTGAATAGTTAGAAAATGAAATTCAAGTCCTATGAGGTTGGGGTGGTTTGATCTATTGATAACCCATGAGATTTTTTTTTTCTAGCTGTAATAGTATTGACGTCTTTGAAGAGTAAAGTGCCATGCAGAGAACTCCCACTTCTAGCCATGATGGAGTAGCTAGTACTGGACTAGTGTTTCTGATGGAAACAATACTAAAAATGAAAAAAAAATATGGAAAAAAACTATTTCTAGACTTTGGAAAAAAATCGCAAGACTTTGATTTCTGAAAAAAGGAAAAAAATGAGATGAGCCTGATCATTTCCTCAGGTTTCTGCTTGGAGGCATGTTCCAGACTGGTATATGGGAGAGGAAAGCATTGAAGAACAGTGGTCTCCTTGAACTGAAGAAACATTGATCAGAACTTGGGGAGGATTAGGTGACTAGAGTGTGTGGGGCTAAATGAAAAGAAGGGAATTATTCATAGAAAGATGCTCAGAAATCTTAGCATTTGCTAGATACTCAAAGGAGCCCCAGTGTGTTTTACAAAGCAGAACAAATAACTCCTAGAGAAAAACAAAGCATTGAGTAATAATAAACTGGACAACTACTGAAGCCCATAGACCAGAAGACTGGAAGACATTCAAGTTCCAATCATCCAGAGTTAAGTGAGCTCACTCAATATACTGGGCATCCAGTAGCAATCCCAAGAAGCTCACGTATTAAGCTCGTTAAACTTGCCTTTTAGTAAAATCTAAAAGAGAGAAGAGTCTGAATGTTGAGAGGAGAAGAAGCAACTGGACATTGGAGACTATGGTCGGAAAGAGTTCTGCCAGGGGATGGCCAACTCCAGGGAAGACCAGCTGGCCACTCCATCCCCTTTCTAGCTCCTCATCCCACTGAGAGCCACTTCCACTGCTCAATAAAATTATCTGCATTCGCCACCCTCCAATCTGTTTGCACAACCTCAATCCTCCTGGACACTGGACAAGGACCTGGGGTGCAGGTGAAGGAGGCTGTCACACTGACCCTCCACTGAGCTGTTTAACACTTAAGCCATTCATGGACAGCAAAGCTAAAGGAGTGCACTGTAACACTCTTCCTCTGAGGCTCCAGGGGTCATGGGCCATGCTTAGATGCTGCCACAGGCTAGTGTGGGGTTCATTCCTGCCAGCACCCAAAGGCACTCTCCCCCGGCTCCTGTACCTGCTCACCTGTGTGCTCCCCCCTCCCCACAAGGGATTTGAGTGCTGTGGATTGAGTAAGCAAGCCACCCCTTCACAAGTCCTGCATAGGGGTCAAGGGAACTATTCTACTTCAGTATAATCCAGCAATCCCACTTCTGGGTACATATCCACAGGATCTGGAATCACTATGTCAGAGATATTTCTGCACTTCCATGTTTATTGCAGCACTACTCACAATAGTCAACTTATAGAATCAACCTCGGCATCAATCAACTGATGAATTGATTTTAAAATGTGGTATATATACACTATGGAATACTAGTCAGCATTTAAAAAAGAGGAAGATTATGTCATTATAACAAAATAGATGAACCTGGAAGACATTATGCTAAGTGAAATAAGCCCGACACAGAAAGATAAACACTGCATACTTTCACTTATATGTGAAACCTTTAAAAAAAGAAAGAACACATAAAAGCAGAGAGCAGAATGATGGCTACCAGCAGCTACGATTTGTGGGGTGGGGGTTAGATGGGGAAGGGAAATTATATTATTAAGAAATAGAACACCAAAAGCTGAAAGATGAAATAGAGGAAGAAAAAATATTCCTACTCTAAAAAACAGAATATATATGGCAAGAGAAAAGATCAGAGAATTTCATGATATGCCAATAGATACTAATCCAAGCAAATAGAAAAAAGTAGGATAAGTGGTGGTTCACACCTGTAGTTCCAGCTACATGGGAGGCTAAGCTGGGAGGATTATTTGAGACCAGGATTTCAAGGCTACAGTGAGATTTGATTGCACCCGTGCACCCCAGCCTGGGTGACAGAGTTACACGCTCTCCGCCCCAGTTCTAAAAAATAAAAAGTAGGATAAAACAAACAATCAAAGCAGAACTTAACTGCTCTGTAAGATAATATGAAATAGTCTAACAATCATGTCATTGGCTCCTATGAAGAACACAGAAGTTAGAAAATGTATTTAAAGAAATACTGAGTCAGATATTCTTTGTATTTAATGAAAGCTATCCACATACAGATCCAAGGTCAATACACTTCAAGAAAAGAAACGCAAGAAAAACCACAAAACATATTGCAGTCAAATTTATAAAAAATAATTATGAAGAGAAAAATCTTAAAAGCAGCCAGAGAAAAAGAGACAGGTTACAAGAGGGAGAAAAAAAATACATTGTTTCTCATCAGAAGCAATGCCGAATAAAATACAATGAATTGACAATTTTAAATTGCTGAAAAAGAAAAAATAATTACTATTGAATACTATATCCAGTAAAAATATTCTGCAAAAATGGGAGCAAATAAAGACATTTTCAAAAAAACGAGCAAAAGGGATTCTAAATAAATCATGGGTCAGAAGAAAAATCCTAGGTGAAATTAGAAAAGATTCTGAACTGGATGATAATGAAAACACAACATAAAAACTTTGTGTAATGAATGCAACAATACTTAGAGGTAAATTTATGATTTTAATGCCTATACATTGGTAAAGAAGAAAGGTATATTATATAAGCTTCCACCTTAAGGTAAAAAAAAAAAAGTAGAGCAAAGAAAACAGATAAGAGCAATGAAGGAAGTAATAAAGAAAACAACAGAAGTCAAAGATACAGAAAAGGAATATAACAGAGTAAGTCATTAAAAGCAAAATTTGGTTCTTTGCAAAAATCAATGGAGTTAACAAACTTCTAGCTAAACTAATCAAGAAAATTAAGAGAAAACACAAGTTGTCAATATCAGTAATGCAAGAAAGGAAATCACAAAAAATAGTATACACATGCAGAGTATAATAAGATAATATTATGAACAACTTTATTTATTGCCAACAAACATCCATTACAAGAAATGTTAAAATTCTTCAGGCTGAAGGAAAGTGGTAACAGATGGAAAACCAAATCTACCCAAAGAGGAGAAGAGCACCAGAAATGTTAAATATACTTGTAGATATAAAAGACATTTTTCATGTTCTTAAAGTTTATCTGAAAGATAATTGGCTATAACAAGAACAAAGCACAAATAAGAGCACATATCCAAGCTATGGGGAAATAACACTAAAGACAAGTGAAATAAATGGAGTGGTAGCCTGTATTCATGGATAGTGTGACTCAGTATTAATTCTACAAGAAATTAAGGCATAAATAGAAAGCATTTTAAATACAGTTGGCCCTCTGTGGTCCATGGGCTCTGCATCCATGCATTCAACCAACTGTGGATGTAAAATATTTGAAAAACAATGGATGGTTGCATATGTACTTAACGTGCACAAACTTTTTTTCTCATCATTATTCCCTAAACATACAGTAAAACTACAGGTGTGAACCACCACTTACATTGTATTAGGCACTATCGATAATCTAGAGATATTTGAAAGTGTATGGAAGGATGTGTGTAGGTTATATACAAATACTACTATACCTTTTTATATAAGGGACTTGAGCATTCATGAATGTTGGTATCTTCAGGGATTCCTGGAAACAATCTCTGCCAATACCAAAGGATGACTGTAAAAATCCTAACAAGGATTTTCATGTCCTGACAATCTTATTATAAAATTTACATGAAAGGCAAAGAACAGCCAGAAAACTGACAAAAAAATTTCTACCAGATATCTTTATTATAAAGCAATAAAATGTACTGCCCCGTAATTTTAAGATGGGTAAAGACAAAGAGGCCAATACAACAGGATAGAAAGTTCATAAATAAAACCATAAATAAAGGAAATTTGAAATAAAGCAGATTGTCGTTTTAGAACAGTATGGGAAGTATAGACTATTAAATATATATTAGAAAAATTGGTTATTTGTATAGAAAAGCATTAAATTCTATGTCTACCTTACACCATGCAGAAAAGTCAACTCCAGATGTATCCAAAACTTAAAAGTGAAAAGAAACACTGTAAAATCTCAGTAGACAATCACGGAGATTATGTTTAAAACTTCAAAGAGAACTAAAAAAGGAAAAAAAAAAAACAAAGAAAAAAACACCTCGAAGAAGTGTTTTATGTTTCTATTTTCTATAAATATTTTATATTATTTATAAGTTTTAAAAATAATCTCAACTTTTAGATTTGGGGGTACATGTGCAGGTCTGCTACATGGGTATATTGCATGATGCTGAGATTAGAATATGAATGATCCCCGTCACCAGGCAGTGAGCATAGTACCCAATAGTTTTTTAGATCTTGCTTCACTTCCTCCTTTCCCTCTCCAGTAGTCCCCAGTATGTATTGTTACCATCTTTATGTCCACGAGTACCCAATATTTAGCTTCCACTTATAAGTGAGAACATGCAGTATTTGGTTTTCTGTTCCTACATTAATTCACTTAGGAAAATGGCCTCCAGCTGCACCCATGTTGCTGCATGACTTCATTCTTTTTTATGGCTGTATAGTATTCCATGATGTATGTATATCACATTTTCCGTATTCAATCCACCTGTTAAATAAATTTCAGCCTAAAACTGACTCCATACATATTTTAAGTTCAGCCTAAATGTTTCTCTGTACATCATGAACTGTAACCTAAATGGAATTATAAATAGACTGTAACCTACTCTTGTGCCAATCACCAAGTTTTGACCAAAGGTGGCCAACTATTCAAACTGTGTTCAAATAAGGCAAATGACAAGCTGTAATCAATCTGTCTGTTTCTGTATTCACTTTCATGTTCTGTTCATCCCTTTTATTCTCCTGTCCATAAATCTTCCACCACATGGCTGTGCTGGAATCTCTGAGCCTACTGTGGCTCAGCAAGCTGCTTGATTCACGAATCATTCTTTGCTCAATTAAACCGTTTTAAATTTAATTTGGCTAAAGTTTTTCTTTTAGCACACCATTGATGGGCACCTGGATTGAGTCCATGTCTTGGCTATTGTGAATAGTGCTATGATGAACATACAAGTGCATGCATCTTTGGTAGAACAGTTATTTTATTTTGAATATATACCCATTAATGAGATTGTTGGGTCAAATGGTAGCTCTGTTTTAAGTTCTTTGAGAAATCCCCAAACTGCCTTTCATGGTGGTTGAATTAATCGACATTCCCATCAATAGTGTATAAGTGTTCCCTTTTCTCCATAGCCTCGACATGTTGTTTTTGACATTTTAATAAAAGCCACTCTGACTAGTGTGAGGTGGTATCTCATTGTCATTTTTGATTTGCGTTTCTTTGATGATTAGACAACGTTTCATATTTCTGTTGGCTGCTTTCATGTCTTCTTTAGAGAAGTATCTACTCATGTCTTTTGTCCATTTTTTAATGGAGTTATTTGTTATTTTGCTTGTTGAATTAAGTTCCTTATAGATGCTGTATATTAAATCTTTGTTGGATGTATAGTTTGTGAATATGTTCTCCTATTCTGTAGATTGTCTGTTTACTCTGTTGATACTTTCTTTTGCCATGCAGAAGCTCTTTAATTAGGTCACAATTTTCAATTGCTTTTTTTTTTTTTTTTGGAAAGAGTGGGTTTCACTCCATAGCCCATTCTAGAGTGCAATGGTGCAAACATCACTCACCACAGCCTCAACTTCCTGGGCTCAAGTTATCCTCCCACCTCAGCCTCCCAAGTAGCTGGGACCACAGGCATGCACTACCATACCTAGCTAATTGTTTTCACTTTTTGTAGAAATGGGGTCTCATAATTACTTTTGAGGACTTAATCATAAAATCTTTCCCAAAGCCAATGTCCAGAATGGTTTTTCCCAGATTTCTTCCAAGATTCTTATAGTTTGAGGTCTTAACATTTAAATCTTTAATCCATCCTGAGTGAATTTTAGTATATGGTAAAAGGTAGAAGTCCAGTTTCATTCTACTGCATATGACAAGACAGCTATCCCTGTACTATTTATTGAATAGGAAGTCCTTTCCCCATTGGTTATTTTTGTTGATTTTGTTGAAGATCAGATGGCTGTACATGTGTGGCTTTATTTCTGGATTCTCTATTCTGTTTCATTTGTCTATGTTTCCAACTTTGTTCTTTTTGCTTAGGATTGCTTTGAATTTTCAGACTTTTTTGGTTCCATATGAATTTTAGTATAGTTTTTCTAGTTCTGTGAAAAATGACATTGGTAGCTTGATAGGAATAACATTGAATCTATAGATTGCTTTGGGCAGTATGGCTATTTTAACAATATTGATTCTTCCCATCCATGAGCATGGAATGTTTTTCCATTTTTTTTTATGTTATCGATGATATTTTAGCAGTGCTTTGTAGTTCTCCTTGTTAAGAACTTTCACCTCCTTGGCTAGATGTATTTCTAGGTATTATTTTTTTGTACATGGCTATATGGTAAATGAAGTTGTGTTCCTGATTCGGCTCTCAGCTTGAATGTTATCAGTATACAGAAATGCTAATGACTTTCGTACATTAATTTTGTGTTCTAAAACTTCACTGAAGTCATTTATTAGTTCTAAGAGCCTTTTGCTGGAGTCTATGTATTCAAAGTACAGAATTATATAGTCAGCAAAGAGAGATATTTTGACTTCTTTTCCTATTTGAATGACTTTTATTTCTTTCTCTTGCCTGATTGCTCTGGTTAAGACTCACAAAAGGATTTTTTAATTAGACACAAAAAAAGCACACATCATTGAAGCAAAGATTAATAACCTATTTGCATTAAACTATACTTTTATTCATTATAGGTTGCCATTTATAAACTAAAATGGTAACAAAAAGCTGGTAATAAAAAAATAAATAAATAACAAAAATCCCCAATGAATATAACCAACAAATGACTAGCATCCAGAATATTTGGAGAACTACAAGTTAATAAGGGAAATACAAGTAAGTATCTAAACAAGCAATTTGCAAAAGTGGAAAACAAAATAGGAACTAAACATTGGGTACTCATGGACATAAATATGAGAGCAAATACACAGTGTGAACCACTAGAGTGGAGAGGGAAGGAAGGAGATGTGGGTTGAAAAACCACCTCGTGGGTACTATACTCACTGGCTGCACAATAGGATCCATACCCCATTCTCAGCACCATGCAGTGTAATCACATAAACCTGCACATGTACTCCCTGAGTCTAAGAAAAGAAAACTCTTAAAAAGCCACAACGCAAATCCATTTAATAGCCATCATTTGGGCAAAAATTATGGACTTGTGAAAACGTGGGGCAATCTGAACTCCTGTTGGCTGCTGATGGGGTACACATCACTAGATACATTTTGAGAGGAAGGTTTTGTGGTCTCTATGACATTTGAAAACATATAGTAAAATTACATGGCAGCCACAAAAATAAGAGTCTCCTTAGAAGAAATATATGTAAAACAAAAAGAAAAACTTAAACTGAAAAGAGCAAAAATGTCTTTGTGGAAACAGAAAAAATAAAGAAAAATGACAACTTTAATTTGAGGAAAATATGAACAACATAATTAAATTGATGATTACAATACACAGGAAGATATAGTACAGACAAATTATCACTTGCCAAATAACATAGATGCAAAGTGGTAAAGCAAAAGCTATTAGAAAACATGGGGAAACTTTAAAAAATATAACTTTTTCAGTTGGAAAGCATTAACAAATATCAACAGATGTTGTGATTAAATATGCCAAAACTAACATAGAAAATTTGACTAGCAGCACCAGTTCATGGATATATTGAACTTTCTACTTTAAAAATTGAACATGTGTTTTTTCCAACATCCATAAAAATTTTATGAAATTTGATAATATATTATGTGTCAAGAGAATCTGAATTAAGTTCAGAATATAAACAAGGAAGATCTAAAGTAAAACTAACACAAACATTTAAGTACGGCAACAAGATATGATATTTACATAAAAGTCAATGACTTCTATACATAGAGGGAATAAATCACTGGAAAATGTTAGGAAAAATCTCTTGTAATTCTTCCCTTCCCTTCCAATGCTTAGAAATAAACTTAACAAGAAATGGACAAAACATATATGATGAAAACTTGAAAGCAATTCTGATAAAGACTTGCCAAATGGAAGGAGATGTCTGTCCTTGGATAGGATTATGCAACTTCATAAAGATGACAATTTTCTTCAGTTTCATGTATAAATTCAGTGCAATTCCAATACAAATAGCATGTTTGTTTGTTCGCTTATTTCTCTGGAATAAGATAAGTTGTTTGGAAGACTGAATGAAAAAAATAAACATGCAAGAATAGCTTGAAAATCCCTTAAGAAGAAGAGAAATAAAGGGAAATTAGCCTTACTAGACATTAAAATACACTATTAAGTTCTGTTTTTAAAATGTGATACTGGCGTGTAATAGACAGATATACCAATGAAACACAACAGAGAGCCTAGGAACAAGCCAAAGTGCATATGGAAACTTAGCAGAGCTAAGACCTCAAATCATTGAGGCAGATGTGGACATTTAATGAATGAATTTGGCACAGCTGGATAATCTTTTGGGAAAAAAAAAGATAAAATTGGATTTGTAACTCACATCATGCATCAGAAAAAACTCCAGATGGATCTGAAATGTAAGTATAAACAATGAGAGAGATATGTACAAGAGGAAAACATGGGTACATTTTTCATAAGCGTGAAGTGGTGAAAGCCTTTGTAATGAGTCTCAAAATCCAGTTGCAATAATAACAAAAAAGATTGGTAAATTTTACTGAATAGAAACAAATTGCATGACAAATCAACCATAGTAAAATATAAAGAAAATAACACTGTGACAAAATAGTTGAGGTGTCATGGATTGAAGGCTGACTTCCTAAATGCATAAAGAATTCTTTACTATCAAAGGGGGGAAATATCAAAATCTGACAGAAAAATGGCATTTAAAAAACTTGGGAAAAGTACCCAACTTCATTCATATTCAAAGAAATGCTAATTAAAACTACCGTGTGATACAATTTCTTACCTATTAGCTTGGTTGGCACCAAATAAAAAGTTTAAGAATCCACACTGTCGGTGAGGCTCTGGAGAAAAAGGCACTTACAAATTGCTGGTGGGTGTGCAAAATGATACAATCCCTATGGAAGGGAATTGGCTGTGTCCAACAAAACTCCACACACATTTATCCTTTGATGCAACAATCTATTTGTAGGAATATGTCTGAAAATACACTCCCACAAATAACAAAACCAAAGCTACACATGCATCATTATTTATAATAGCAATATATAGAGAACGGCCCAAATAACCATTTATGGGAGACTGAGTACACTGTAGAGCCGTAAAGCAAGGTACTGTGAAATCACAGAGAAAGAGAGAAAGAAATCAACTGACGCAAAGTTCTTTTTACAAAGATGTGGAACAAAACAGGGTACTATGCTTCCAATTTTTTTGTAAGAAAGACAAGGTAATAAAGATATCTATGTATTTGCTTATTTTTGCTAAAAGAAACACAGAAAGAATAAGCAATAAATTAATGACAATGAGTGGAAATGTGGGGGAAGGAATAATTCAGATATGGATAGTGCTATAGATACAGAGAGAGAGAGAGAGAGAGAGAGAGAGAGGGAGAGAGAGAGAGACTAGATGTTTATCAAGGATCAAGCCAGCCTTAGTTTGTCATGGTGTTGTTTTTCCCCCATAATACTTTTTGTTTAGTTTGCTATTTTCTGACCATGATTCCCAAATTGCTAATTATCTAGGCTTCTCATTTCTGGCCTGTCTTCCCAGACAGCATAGGATACATTTCTTTTTATTTGGACTTTAAATATAAGATCGTAACATTTACTATTTTCAAATTGAATAATGCTGCAAAATGACCAAAGCAATTTTCCCTTTTATTTCCAGCCTTTTTTTCTGCAGCTTTATAAGTGTTAAGAAACACAGACTTTCTCCTGTTGTGAAGTAAAGAGACCTAAAATAGATCTTTTTCAAACCTAGCTATGTTGTGATGGGGGAGAGGTAGGGAGAGCCTATATGTTTTTATTGAGCAGTGATAAAAAACTAATACTAAATTGTTGGCTAGGAGACAACATAAATAATTTCCTTTTGTTCCTATGAATATTCCTTGGATATTTTCACATACCCATGGCAAAATGCACTTGGAAATGATCAGCAAATCCAGATATTTGTAGGTAAGCTCAAATAATTTTTGCTAACTGCTGAAATTCCATACGCACACTGGCTGTGACAAATTGATGGTCTGATAGGAAATATTCTGGGGTAACTTTAAGACTGCTGTCAGAGACAAGGCCTGAATAGAGGATTCTTGATAAATATTCCTTAGCCAGAAGAGGGTGATCAACAGTTTACGTGGTGAGTAGATTCTTAATATTATTAAATTTTCATCTACCAAGGAACACCTCATGGGGGAAAAATAATGGGTCTCTGATACAGTTTGGGTATTTGTCACCTGCAATCTTACATTGAAATGTAATCCCCAATGTTGGAGGTGGGTTCTGGTGGGAGGTGTTTGGATCATGGGGCTGATCCCTCATGAATGGCTTGGTGCCATCCTCTTGGTAATACATGAGCTCTCATTGACACAGATCTCATTGTTTAAAAGAATGTGGGACCTCTCCCTTCTCTCTTATTCCTGCTTTTGCAATGACACCTGCTCCTGTTTCACCTTCTACCAAGAGTAAAAGCTCCCTGAGGCCTTCCAAGAAGCCAGGCAGATGCAGGCACTATGCATGTACAGCCTGCAGAATTGTAAACCAATTCTTTCTTTCTTTCTTTCTTTTTCTTTCTTTTCTTTCTTCCTTCCTTCCTTCCTTCCATGCTTCCTTCCTTTCTTTCTTTCTTTTAAGAAATTACTCAGTCTTAGGTATTTCTTTATAGTAATGCAAGAATGGGCTAACATACTCTCCAAACCCTTTAACGGAGTCCTACATGGTATGCCTCTGCCTACATCTCTGACACTATCTTGTGCCATGCTTTCCCTTGGTCAGGGTTCTCTGGCATGAACTTTTTCTCAAATACATCACACTAATTCCTGGTCGGGCATGGTGGCTCTTACCTATAATCCCAGAACTTTGGGAGGCTGAGGCGGGTGGATCTCTTGAGGCTAGTAGTTTGAGACCAGCCTGGCCCACATGGTGAAACCCCATCTCTACTAAAAATACAAAAATTAGTCAGGCATGGTGGTGCGTGTCTGTAATCCTGGCTACTCTGGATGTTGAGCCACGAGAATTGCTTGAACCTGGGAGGTGGAGGTTGCAGTCATCAGATATCACACCACTGCACCCTAGCCTGTGTGACAGAGTAAGACTCTATCTCAAAAAAAAACAAAACAAAACAAGAAAAAACAAACCCATCATCCTAATCCCAACCTCAGGCCTGAGTAACAGCTATTTCCTCTGCCTGAAATGCTCTTCTCACAGATCCTGATATGGCTGGAGACTTCTAATTCCAGTGGTAGCCTGAAAGCCTTCACCTCAGAAGCTACTTCATCCTACGTCCAATTACTATATCACATTTTGTTTTTCAACTTTCTTATCACTATTTGAAATTATCTTATTTATGCATTTATTTCCTGTTTAAATCCACTGGGGCTGCTGTAACAAAAACACCATAAATTGGGTAGCTTATGCAAATCAGAAATTTGTTTCATATAGTCCTCAAGGCTGAGAAATCCAAGATCAGAGAACTAGCATGGTGAGTGTTGGTGAGGGCCCAACTTCCTCATAGATGGATGTCTTCCCACGGTCACTTCATATGTTGGAAGGGATTATGGTGCCAGCTTTCCCAGGCCTCTTTTATAAGGACACAAATTCCATTCATAAGGGCTCTTCCCTGCAAAATCCTCATCTCCCAATACTATCATTTTGGGAGTTAAAGTTTCAACATATGAATTTTGGAGGGACACAAACATTCAGACCTTAGGATCTTCTTACCTATTTTGTGACTGTTCCTCTTAGATGTAAGCTCCATGGGCATAAGAATCAGACCCATATTCTTTGCTGTTGGCTAAAATGTCAACCTCTACAGTAGCACAAAGAAGTCTCAGCTCATTCTATACAGTAAGTACTTAGTAAGCACTTGTTGAATATATGACTGAATGCATCACAAAATACCAGTCTTTATAAATGTCTGCAATAGGCAGAATAATATACCCCCTCAGGATGTCCACGCCTTAATGCACAGGACCTGTGAATACGTCATTTTACATGGCAAAACGTACTTTGCAGATATAATTATATTTTGAGAAAAATTATCCTGGATTATCCAAGTACATCCCCCTCTAATCACAAGGGCCCTTATTAGAGAGAGGTATGAGAGTCAGAGTTGGAGAGAAACTGGAAAATGCTATGCTGTTGGCTCCAATGTTGGAAGAAGTGGTCACGAGCCAAGGAATGTAAGGAAGTGGTAAAGGCAACTGGACAAGATGAATTCTCCCCTAAAGCCTCCAGAGGAATGCAGCCTTGCTAACACATTGATTTTAGCCAAGACCTGTGTCAGACTTTCACCTCCAAAACTACAATGTAAAAATGTATGCGATTTATGATAATTTATTACAGCAGCAATAGGAAACTAAAACAAGAGCTAAGCTGGCTATTCCCAGTGTATTAGCACCACATCCATATTAGTGTATGGGCTAGGGTTCTCCAAAGAAACAGAATCATGAGGTCATCTCTCTCTCTCTCTCTCTCTCTCTCTCTCTCTCTGTGTGTGTGTATGTGTGTGTGTGTGTGTGTATTACTTCTTTATATGTAGAGAAGGACAGAGAGAGAGACAGAAGGAGAGGAGAGAAAGAGAGATGCAGACACACCCACAGAGAGGAAGAGAGAGAGAGAGACTGAAAGAGAGAGTATTTATTTATTTTTACTTTTATTTTTTGAGATAGAGTCTTACTCTGTCCCCAGGCTGGAGTGCAGTGGTGCAATTTCAACTCACTGCAACCTCCGCCTCCCAGGTTCAAGGGATTCCCCTGCCTCCGTCTCCCGAGTAGCTGGGACTATAGGTGCGCACCACCATACTCAGCTAATTTTTTTTGTATTTTATTAGAGACAGGGTTTTACCATGTTGGCCAGGATGGTCTTGATTTCCTGACCTTGTGATCCCCCACCTTGGCTGAGAGATATTTATTTTAAGGAATTGGCTCACATGACTATAGAGTCTGGCAAGTCCAAAAAAAAAAAAAATCTGCAAGGGTTGACCAGCAGGCTGGAGACCTAGGGAAGAACTGATGTTACAGTTCATCAGTCTAGGGGGAGGAATTTTCTCTTCCTAGAGGGACCTCACTCAGTATCTTCCTCTTAAGGCCTTCAGTTAATAGGATGAGGCCCATCCACATTACAGATGATTATTTGCTTCACTGACCATCTGCTGACTCAAATGTTAATGTCATCTAAAAATAATACCTTCAAACAACATCTGGATAAGTATTTCACCAAATTTCTGGGTATCATGGCCTAGCCATGTTAACCTATCAAATTAACCACCAGAGCATGTCAGAGAGGTGCTACCCAGCTAGTATCATTTCAGACACCATGTTGTTTACTGCTCTGATGTACATTTTCTTTCTTCCAATTCTCAGGAACAAAAAGTATTCACAGGAACAAAGCCATAAATACAAGTTATTTAGGCAATATTTTTCCTGCACTGCACCCTCTGCTGAGCTGTTTAGAGCTAGACTAAACTATATGTTTTCTATCTCAGGGAATCTAGATTTATAGGTTTCATCTCAAATGTGGAATGTGAGGAAACATGAGCAATCTCCACCATTCTGCCCACACGTTAACTAGATTTGTATGATGGGTTTTTTTATTTGTTTGTTTCATGCTATCTAGAATAGGTTTACTTTTCTGGTAGCAAAATTACCTTGATTTGATTCAGAGAAACAAAACCTACAAGGCTTTACTCTGGTATGAGCTGGAAGATGCCAGTGACCACTATAGGGAGTCTGAGGATGAAATAGACCTGGAGGAAGCGGATCAATAGGCCGTGTGTGGTGCCCAGTTGAAACCAGGTTCTACCTGAAGCCAGTGCTGTGCCTGGACTTCTCGGTTACCTACATCAAAAAATCCCCCTTTTGCTTAAGCCAGATTGATTTGAAATTTTTATTATTTTCAAGTAAAAGAGCACTAAATGTATTAAAATTAACTTCTGGAATGTGGTATTACAAAATCTTGAATCTAGAATGTGAAATTTCTGAGATAAGGAGATAAGTCACCAAAGGTTTCTGGTCAACAGCTAAAATAATTCTCAGGCTCCTGACATATGCCAGAATGAAGTGGGCTTCAAATAGAGGTGCAGATCCCCGAAGGGTATCATCCTCACTACCCGTCTCTTAAGTAGGATAATACTCAAAGGGGGATACTTCCACAGACCAGAAGCAGGAGCTATGGGGAAAAAAATGGCAAAAGGCAATGATTTAAGAGGACAGAGCCAAAGTCAGACACATTGACTGACCAAAGGATTTTGTCTCTCCAGGGTAGTGAGTCATTGCTTTTCCTGACCATGGGATAGGTGTGTACTGTGAAGTAGGATTCACTGTGCATTGTTTTCCAGCCCACACCCTTATCCTTTCTGTGTGTGTTTTGGTTATACGTACTGAGTCCTTTCTCTCCATTGCATAGAGACGGTTAGGGATGGTTAAACTTCCTCATTAGCCATGGGTCAGTAAACTATGGGAACCTGCATCCTAATGTCACTGGATGCACATCACTCAGAGATTTTAGACCTGAATATGGATACATTAATTAAAGGAGACCTTGAACTGTCTCCCTTTGAGGTTTCACATTTTGAACAAAACAAAGGGAATATATGGTGGTTTCACTCATTATTTATTCTCTGTTTTTAGAACACAGTGTCCTGACTTCCCCACATTCAGCTTATGCACTTAGCATGAAGCTAACTCTTTCTCAATCTACAAGGGTTTGGTGTGTGACCAAGGTTAAGTCAACCTGCTTGTTCCACTTCCTGCTCGTTGTGTTTGGGTTTTAATGTCAGGGTTGTATGACAAGTCTGTGCAATCAGAACAATGAGGCATAATTCTGGGACTCTGAATGGGGAAGCAAACTCTCTCTCTTTTGTGCTGCTAGGGGCCTAAATCTGGCTCACCTATAAATGGAGCCAACTCAGAAGCAGAACGAAGAAATGGATCTGTTGACATCATTGGAACCAGCAATCAAGCTCTTACCCAAACAACTTGCTCTCTCTTCAAGCAAATCTAACTCTAGATATATGCCATACGTTACTTAAGTCTTTTTGGCTTAAGTTGTAAGTCTCCTGCAAAGATAAAAGTATTTCAACTATTATAAATCTTTTATCCTACAGGAGTAAATTTTTCTGGGATAGGTAACAGAATGACTTATTGCTGAACAAACAAACTCTCCAACCTGCTTTTCTAACTGCTGCTATTCTTTGTTGTAGGAAATCTTAGTGGCTGCATCTATCAAGATTTTTCACTGGTGAGGGCTTCACCTGTTCCAGCTCCTGATAAGATTTGACTCCCAACCACTCTAAATTTCTCATCACTTTCACTAGATGACAGTTTATGATGGGCCTTCTAGAAGTGGGTGCTCTACCACATCAAAAGGCTCTTTGCAGAAAATAATCTCTTTGGGTTTGTTTTTTAACCTGTAAGTTGCTAAGTATGGTAAGAAAGGAAGTTTTAATTACTCTTAGAATTTTACAGCTGGAAGATTATTTAGCACTTACCTAATAATTCAATTAATGATTTACAGATGAGGTTCATTGAAAAAACAAAGGGGTATATCAATGAAGATTATGTTCAACTATAACTAATAAAGGCTCAACATGTAGTAAGCTAAACAAGAGAAAAGCAGATTTTTTTTTTTATCAGATGGATAAAATGTGAAGATCCACAGCTTTGGTTATGAGTAAGCATTCTACCTTTCTAATAAAGTTCCTGGACATAGTAACTGATTGTCCAGTTGGACTATACTGCTTAGATTCCCCAGCATTCAAGCGTGACCAAGAAGATTATGAAGTCACCACAATGATGTGAGCAGAAGTGATGGACACTTTCATTCACTGAATATGTGCTTTGATGTTCTCTTTGCTTCCTACTGGCTTCAAATGATAAAGGCTAAAGCAATCTGGAAGCCATGCATTGAGGATGGCAGTGGGCTCAGCAAGTCTGAATCTCCAGCTGATTTTGAGAAGCACAGTGTTCCTAACTTGTTTGGGCCATCATGTCAAGGGTCTCTTTTCTTTTTCTACAGAAGCATGCCCTTTACTGCAATTAACACTGTAGTCCAAGACGGGCATAGTAGTTCTACAGCATCTGGAATCCCAAAACCTTTAATTCTGTTGCTCTTCTTTCCTTAGTTTCCATCAAAGACACTTCGTGGTCCAAAACCCTTACAAAAGTGCCTGCCATTATATGCACATTTCAAGTAACAGGAAGACAAAGGGACAAATACAAAAGAGATTATGCTTTTTAAAGAGACTTTCCAAAAGTACCATGCTGCACTTCAGTTTACATCTTATTGGCAAGAGCATAGTCACTTGGCCTTATTTAGCTGCAATAAAAATGTATCTTTAACTGGGTGGCAAGATGCCCAGCTATAAAAATCAGAGTTGTTTTACTAAGAGACAGGGGTGTCTACAAGGAATAAAGTGGCATTTTCCTTTGTAAAGAGGAAATCAGTCTTTAATTTCTCATCAAAAGGAAAAATAAAAGCAACAGCAATGAAGTTCGGTGTAGACATGTCAGGAATTGAACTTTGTTTCAGTCTGCACTATCACAGGGCCAAGATAAAGTTTTTAGAATCTTCATTAAAATTCTTACTTCTAGGAGTCATAAGCATCAGTTCCATTTCCAATATGTGCTATATTATAAAGTGGACATGAACAGGCTGTAAAGTGGCTAGGAAGTCACTTAGGCCAAATGAAGTCTCTGAGCTTCTCCACATGGACAATAAAAATGAGAGGTGTTTACGAAGAGATTTTTGGGTTTTGTTTGACCTAAGTGAAGAGAGTATGCAAACAAGACCATCACAAAGAGCAGTCTACCCTGCTGCCCCTCACAGTATTTTGTCTTGTTCTGTGAGGACATGTCCATGTGGAAATTTTGGCTTAGTTTATGTCCAGTTTTCTTGTCCTCTTTCTTCCTCCTTAAGACCTTCTCTGGGGACTTTTCTTCACCTAATCAGAAAGGCCTCGCAAGGTCTTTGCAAAGCTAAGGCAATATTCAAGGTCTTCACATTATCATCTTTCCTTAACCATGATCACAAATTCTTAGGTGTGGCTTCCACATTCATCAGTTATTGTAGGTAAAGGAATATTTTTGATTTATTCTTCCACTAACATGACTTATTTTTTCTCACTATAAAAGGCAGAAACATTGTAATTTTTCATTTTAAATAGAACATTTAAATTTAAATACAAAGTTTAAATAGAAAAATTTCCTTTACATGAGAATCATTTTCTTTATCTGTACAACAACTAATAAAAATATTTTCTGTAACAATTTCTTAACAGTCTCTAATGCATCCTTTATTTTCATTTATCAGTAATAACAACATTTTTTCATGTATAGAGTTCCTGCAAGTGCTCCTCTAGCATTTTGCATTTTTCATCTCATTTAATCTTCACAAGAACTTCATAAGGCATCTATTATTGAATCTATTTCATGGATAAGAAAACTGAGAATCAGAAGAAATGAATACTGGGATAAATCCCGTGTTACTGGTGTCTGATGTGCTCCTGCAGACTTCTGTGTTCTTCGAGGCAGTAAGGTAGCTTGCATTGCTCTTCCTGCCAAGTCCCTCTGGAATCCCTCTAGCTGTCCAGCTGTCCCTCTCAGCCCATGGCAACTCAGAGTGCAAAGCCATTGTTAATACCTAGTCTTTAATTTCATGTTATTGAAAATTTTAAACTCAGTTCCACTCCACTACAGGCCACACATTCTAGTCATCCTTTTTCTGACAAAGGAGTAAGTAAAGAGCATTCTTACCTAATTGCACCACCTCCCCACCCCATGAGGTGCAAACCTCCTAGGCACAACAGAGAGAAACTATTCAGCTAAGTAAAGGGTAGCAGGCAATTACACTATGCTCAGTTTCCCAGGGCTGCTTTCCATCCCATGCTGATGCCATATTCTAGAGCTGTCCCGGTAGAAGTATAAATTTTACTACCCCAACCCCCTGGAGCTGCCATGAGAGCTTGTTCAACAAGACAGGAATTAACATTTTTATTCACTGTGTCCTCCCTTTGGAAATGCTTTATGACTGGCTTAGGCATTTTCCCTAGCAACCCATCCTCTATTTTAGGGAAATGGAAATAAAATACTTGACATTTACTTCATAGAGCAATTCAGAATAATATTAAGGAAAATTTGGAGCCATTTCTCATGCTAGTTGGAAGGAGCATGGTATGGACATATTTCTCCTCCACTGAGGGGTCCTAATACATGCTTTATCCTGACATTGGTACAAGAGTAACATGTGGCCACATTTTGTATTCCTCTAAGCAGAGATATCAAACAGATATAACCTGGAGAAGAAGAGGGAAAAAATGGTTAACATATAGCAAGAACACACATCTTCTCTACTGATGATAAACCTAATGTTTCTTAGGTCTTCGTCAACATCGGTCTGGTTTTGATACCTCTTCTGGTGGTCTGAGAAACCCTTGACCTTCAAATGACAGCACTTTTCCTGGATAGTAAAGGGAGAAAGCAGCTCAGGATATTTTGAATCAACTTACTTTACAAATTTGACTTAATATGAAGATTTCCTATTTTATCCAAGTGAAAACCTGTTTAAAATTTTTTAAGAAAAATTGAAGACTTCGAAAAATTAATGAGAGTTATCTAGACAGTATAAAGTAGATCACATACCAGGCTACTTTATGGCATTTACTAACCATCAGATAGAAACAACCAACTTAACATCCCTGCTTAGACACTTCATAGGCATTGCAAACCCAATATGTCCAAAATCCAACTTCCAACCTCTCCCACGATGTCTGCTATCCCTATTTCTGCCTCATTCCCTACCATTGGTCTAGTTGTAGACCCAGAAAACTAGAAGTCTCCCTTGATATCCTCCTCTTCCCTATTCCTAGTATTTAAGCCATCATCAAGTCCTTCCATTTGAACTTCAAAATACTCCTGGAATTTATATATTTTCATTATTTCCATAGGCCAACCATAGGCTAACGTGGTCATCTGGACTTCTATAGCATTCTGACTTTCTCTTGCCCTATTTTAAATCTATTATCCATACCACTGTCAAAATAACCTTTGAAAAAAGCAAATCTGATTGTGTATTTTCTTTGCTTAAAATCTATCAAAGATTCTCACTACCGTTGGGACAAATGTCAAAGTCTTACTCTAGTCTTATGGCCTAGAAAGTCACCAAGACTTTACTTATCCCAAAACTTTCTCTTAAGCTAGTTTCCTATTGGTTTCTTAGAGTGTTGTTTTTGTGTCTGTCTTTGTCTGTGTGTTTGAGTGTACACTAGTGCGATTGTGTTTCTGTACTTTATAGACTTGACATAGTAGGGATAGAGAATTATTATTCTTCCTTTTACTCTAGATCTGTGTTTTGGCCCACTAGCTTGTGCCTCAATTTAGAGGAGACTTAATGTCACTGAGAGTTAACAATCGCTCAACACCAATCCGATTAACAATCATTCCCTGGTGCCTTGCCATGATCCTGCAGGTCAATGATCCAGCAGCACCACAGTACAGCCCAGGGGCACACAAGTCATTTTAACTTCCTCTGCCCAGTGTACGCCCTCCTAAGAAGCAACCTTTTTGCCTAGAGTATTAGCTTCAGGAAAGTCTTATTAGTCATCGCAGTTGCAATTCCTGGGCTGGTTCTTGTTCCTGGGTGCTGAGGGCTGTTTCTCAAGTGTAATGGCCCTCAACCTGTTAAGGAATCCCCCTCCCCCTTTTTAATATCCTGTCATAAGGTTAATAGTTCAAATGTGATGCCACATGCAAACAGCCTGATAAGATCTTACTTAATGAAAAGCAAGCAGAGACTTTCTTCTGTGAACATATGTCTTTTGAGAAATTCAAAGCAAATTGGAGATAACACGTAAAATATCTCAGGAAAAGAAAAAGTTCTAAATGAGAACATTTATCATCATCATAGATTCATGTGGGCTGTCAAGACACAATAAAGATTTTAACTCATTTTGTCTCAGGCAGCCTTTTCCATGAGGACTTTCATTAACAATACTCCCTGCTTGACCTGTTTCTGCTCAGCCACATCTCCCACTGTGGAGGATAGGGTGTGAAATATATCTTTTCAAATGGATGTCATTGATTTTAATATACCTTTAATAATATTGCTGCTCAGTGTTTTAATTACTCATACTTATTGGTACTTCCGCCCTCAGGTGATATTATCTAATAAATCTGGTAAGTACAGTAGACTCTGATACTCGGATATTAGATATATGGCTCATGCTGAGGGGGAGACCATTTCCTTTGTGGTGAACTCAGACGTGGGTCAAAGGTGTGCCTTAAAGAGCCCAGAGTAAGGCAAGGCTTTCACATGCTCGGCAACAGCTGGACATTCCTCTCTGCTCCGTGGCAGCAACATCAGGAGAATCCTTGACAGTGCTGTTCGAATGAGAACTTCGTTTTGCCATCTCTACCCAGTCTACCCCAGTCACAAAGTAACACTCCTTTGTGCTTTGCTAGCATTTAGTGCTTATCATGAGTATTCAGCTTTTCATATTTTATTCCAGTTAATTACATGTGTATGCATTTTCGCCTACTGTTTTGGGTTGAAGCGAGTTGCCCCAAAGTTCCTATTTTGAGGTTAACCCCCAGAACCTCAGAATATGACCTTATTTGGAAATAGGGATGTTGCTGATGTAATTAGTTAAGATGAGATCATAGTGGTGTAGGTGGGCCCTTAACTGGAAATCTGGACAAAGACGCTCATACAGGCTCAATGTGCAGGGAGAACACAGTCTGCAAGCCAGAGAGTGCCTGAGGCTACCAGAAGCTACGAGAGAGGGTTGGAATAGATTCTCCCTCACAGCCCTTAGAGGAAACAAACCCAGCTGACGCCTTGATTTTGCTTTCAGACTTTTAACCATCAAAACTATGAGACAATACATTTACATTGTTCTAAGTCATGCATTTTGTTACTGCAGCCCTAGGCAACAAATACACTCACTAAAGTAGATGCCTTATGGACAAACGTCTCATTTTATTCACCTCTGTGTACCTGAAATAGTGACAACATGAGGTGGTTGGTTAATCAATAAATGTTTATGGAACTTTAGGAGTGTTGAAGAATGGAGACGCAAAACGTTGATTTGTTGGGGGAGTAAGGAAGATGGTAAGAGGATGTACTCTTCTTCCATTGCTTGGAGAGATGGGTTAGGAGGAGATGACAACCAGGGAGCACACATGTTAGCAGGGATGGGCTGAGAAAGGCGGTCCAGATCTAAAGCCATAAGTAGCAAGCATTTATCCGAACATACCTCTAAGGGGTGCCTAGAAACATGAGGGAGGCTGGCAAACAGATTCAAAGAAATCACGCAAGACTTTGTGTTAGGACCCAGGCTGCATTTACTCAGCCCAGATTACAGTGGGACAATAAATTTCAAAACACAGTGGAATGACTTGAGGGAAAACAGTGAGTTCTTGCAAAAAAAAAAAAAAAAAACAACCTAAAATGCAAATTACAGGTGGGACTAGGAGACACAGAAAAAAAAATGCTATCAAGCAACCAGAATTCCTCTGAGAGTCTCACATATATGAGACAAACACAGGGAATACCTAGGAATTGTACCTGAAATTAATACCCGTGGTGCTAAAGCCTTGGGGCACTGTTTAAGGATAGATATGTCTCAAGATGGTCCTTAAAGAGTAGTAGTTTTCATGTAGGATTATAGTACACTTGCTATAGTCTGGGATAAAGTAACCTGACACAGTACATCTATTTTTGGTATCAGTTCACATCTAATTGAAGTGAATAACCACAACTGTAAACCAGTGGCTAGCTCAAGCAGAAACTGCAAGGTGGTTGCTGTTATTCTGCAAGCAGCTCATGGGGTTCTCTTCTAGGCCTGTACGTTTGGCCCACCTCCACTTTTTAAGCTTGAATTCATTGCCAAAAATCACCATTTGGAGGAACAATGTTCAAAGTGTGGCTTCATTTCGTCATGATTCTGTCGTGGCCCATGCGTCCTGTTATGTTCCTGATCCTGAATTGAAAGGATGGCACAGAACGAACTGATGAAACCCCTTTAGTTTTCAAAAATTCTTTTAAAAGTAGGATATAGAATGATGTTGGCCTAAATTGTTTTAATTTACATATATCTAAATGCAAATTCTAGGATTGGATTCTAGAGAAAAATCATAGCTGTCCTACTTGTAACAAACATTTGCAGTGTAAAAATGTCTAGATGAAAATAAAGCATAACTAAGCCAGATGGATGGGGAAGTGATATAACTAATAAGAGTTTAAATAAAGTAATTGGTTTTATGATTTTGTAAGTAGAAAGCGAGACTCATAGAAAACTTAAAAATATATAAAATTATAAAGAAAAAAAAATCACCCACCATTCTACTATCTCAAGACAATTGTTGGTATTTTCCTGTGCCTTTTCTCTATGTGGAATGTCACATTTCTTCTTGTTTTTAAATCAAATTAAATTGAAGTCCTTACCAGCTGAGTTGGAGGAAAATATCAGTAATTATTAACTCCTATCTTGGAAGGAGATTGAGCAGATAGGACATCTTTCAAGACTCGTGTGTGGATTTCTGCAGTTGAATTCTAAAAAGAACATGCTTCTGCATCCCACACTGGTCAGCACAGTTCTCCAACTTTTTAAACCCAGGTGTAGGCACCTTTGATATGGGCTCTCAGTCCATGATTTTTTAATATTCTATCATTTCCCCCCAAAACCTGTGAGAGAGCACCACACACTTGCACTATGCCTCCAAAAGTTCTATTACTAGTAAACCGGCTGTCACCATGTAGAAGGACATTGGTCTCTATTAACTGAGGGGAACTGCAGGGGGAAGAAAAGTCTCAACCACTTCACAGTGATGGGAGAAGCTCCTAACCTCTCCATTGCTAATTCTCCTGTTTCCACTTTTTCACTCCAAAAACTCTTTCCTCCCAGTTATCCCTCCACACCCCCACTTAGCACAGTATCTTCTAGGAGGTTGGGGTGGAGGTGAGCATGTCATCTGTGGAGTGTCAGGCAACGTCGACTTTGTATCCTCCCATTATTATTATGCCCATAATAATCTTATTATATTCATGATAAAATTTTAAAATAATTAAACCTGAAAAAAAGTAAGAGAGAGTCCTGGGTTGGGTGGACAGTCACACTGTTAAAAGTAGAACAAAGAGACATGAAAGTCTCCAATGAGATATGGAAACACAGAGAATGGGTGACTTTCTTGAAATAACAACAACAACAAAAATACTCTAATCAGGAAGAACCAAAACCAATTAATTTCTCACAAATTTTTTGCTATATATAGTTAATATAATTAGACTCATATCATATATGCAATTCTATATTTTTATTACAATATAACTAAGCATTTTTCAATGTTGTTAAAAACTCTAAGCAAATGAGATGAAGAGCTGCAGAGTACTCAAGCGTGAGTCTTCATCTATGCACATAACATTGGAATAGGCAGCATAATATAGGAGTCAGGAGACGCAGCTATGGAACCAGACTGTCAGGATTCCAGTCCCAGCTCTGCACTTATAACTAGCATAATCTTGGTACAGTAATTAACCTCACCGTGCCTCAGTATCTTCATCTGTAAAATGAGCATAATAGTCTGCATTCAGGTTGCCATGAACATTAAATCAGTCAATCTATGTGAAGTCCTGAGAAGAGGGTCTTACACAGTGGACAAAAGGCTGACAATTATTTTAGTACATTGCTGTGCTGTGTTGTTAAGACTAAGGTACTCGAGACAGCCAGCCCTCAGTTTGAGTCTGGGCTCTACGTTCTATCATCTAAGCGACCTTTGGGAAATTACTTAGCTTCTCTGAGTTTCAGCTTTCTCATTGACATAGTAGTACATTTTTTTCAGGGTTGTTGTGCAGATTAAATACAGTACCAAAAATGAACTCCTGGCAAACATCCGGGCAAAAGTCTTCAATATAGTATGACTTAATCTTTCCATATTGTCTGCACCTAACCCAAAGCCTTCTAAATAGTAATTGCTCAAAAAATATTTATCGAATAGATGTTTCCTGATTAGAAAGCTGAGTTGTAATGTATTAATGTGTTTATTAAAAGACCTCGAAGAATACACAAGTATTTAATAATATAAAATATTCGGGCATGGCATGGTGGCTCACGCCTGTAATCCCAGCACTTTGGGAGCCCAAGGCCGGTGGATCACAAGGTCAAGAGATCAAGACCATTCTGGCCAACATGGTGAAACCCATCTCTACTAAAAATACAAAAATCAGCTAGGTGTGGTGGTGCATGCCTGTAGTCCCAGCTACTTGGGATGCTGAGGCAGGAGAATCACTTGAACCTTGGAGGCGGAGGTTCCAGAGTAGAAATGGCACAACTGCACTTCAGCCTGGCAACAGAGTGAGACTGTAAAAAGAGAGAAAGAAAGAGCGAGAAGGAGAGAGGGAAAGAAAGCAAATCTATATGGAAGGAAAGGTTGGGGAGAAGTAAGGGGAAGTCATTTTTTCTCTATTCAAAGTTTACAGTGAAAAGAATTTCACATTTTATTTTTACTACTCATAATACAATTTTAAAAATTATTAAACCTAAAAAAAAAAGAGGCAAGAGCAGGGTCCTGCAGAGTCCTGGGCTGGGTGACTAGTCAAACTGCTCCAAGTAGAATAAAGGGTAAAGCAGAGAGGAACACGTATTCTGGATCTTCACAATAGGCTCCAGCTCTCACTTCCTTTTGACCTTCCCTTTGAGCTCAAATCAACAGTCTACCAAGACAGATGATATGGTTTGTCTGTGTCCCCCACCTAAAACTTGAATTATAGTTACCATAATCCCCACATGCTGTGGGAGGGACCAGGTAGAGATAATTGAATCATGGGGGGTGGTTTCTCCCATCCTGTTCTCACGATAGTGAGTTAGTTCTCATGAGAGCTGATGATTTTTGATGATTTTATAATGGGCTTCTCCCTTCACTGGGCACCCATTATTCTCCTCCTGCCATCATGTGAAGAAGGATGTGTTTGCTTCCCCTTCCACCATGATTGTAAGTGTACTGAGGCCTCCCCAGCCATGCCAAACTGTGAGCTAATTAAACCCCTTTCCTACACAAATAACCCACTCTTGGGTATGTCTTTATTAGCAGTGTAAGAACAGACTAATACAACATAATTGTGGTGTTTTTGAGGTCCCCAGAGTGACCCCAAAGGATGCGAATTCATCTTGGAGTAATTGGTCTTTAGTTTTGACACACTGCTCTCCGGGTGAAATGTTGCCCTTGTAATATATCCTATTGTAATATATTACATTAAAATGTTCTCTGTGTTGCATCAAAGTGGTGAAAGAAGTGTTTTGTGTTTGTATGGGAAAAGAATTCAGCACAGATAGCAAGATCATGAATTTCCCAGGACTTCATATTTCCATGTGTGCAGATGGGTCTTACTAACAACCCCACTCACACATAGATCTGGTGAAGAGGTAATTGGTGAGCTTTTCAGTAGACTCTCTTAGGTGGGCTAGGCCACTTCATACAGCATTTTGGCAGTAGCTATTCGCAGATGAGGGGCACTGTGCTCAGAGTAAGGTATGACTTAGTCATACCTTACTCTGCGCACAGTGTCTTCATTCCACTTGTCAGATCATGGAAGGAAAGCTCTGGCCATTGGATCTTCTCACCTTTCTCCTGCCATATCCCAGTTCAGATTAGCAGAGCAGTCAGCCTATCTCTTGTGCATTACAGCTTACTTCCTTCTTTGAAGGAAACTGCCATTTGGCTGCAGGTCGCAGAGAAAGAAGAAAGCTCCAGGTCCAAGCTGATAGAAAGATGTGTTTTTTTTTATGGTATCTTGTGAGCCTGAAATTTCGGAGAAAATGGTGCAAACTAGCTCAGATGCCACAGTATCAAATCAGAAAGAAAGGAGAATACTTGAACCTAAAGGCCTTGTTTTGGGTGGAAAAAAGTCCAGAGGTAAAGACAACTTTGATTCAAAACCTGGCATTGCCATTTACCAGCAGTTTGACTTTGGCTTTCTTATTCAAGAAGGTCTTCAGCTTCCTCATCTATAAAATAGGGACAAAAATGTCTACCTCAGAGAACTTTCAGGGGAAAATAATGGCATAAAGTGGCTAGCATTTGATAGACATTCACTAATAAGAACTGTAATTACGAGTGGCTTTTATGTACACTCAGAGGATAGGGTCTACCCAGTGCCAGCCCCTTAGCAACTTGAGGTTTGCTAAATGTCAGCCAACTTGTTGATTTAGTAACAAATTTGAGGTGGTGTTTCTGAGGTGGTGTTTCTTCATGGTCTTCATGGTCTTCATGGTATTACCTCTTTTTTGTTGTTTTTTTGGAGACAAGGTCTCACTCTGTCACCCAGAATGGAGTGCAGTGGTACGATTTTGGCTCAATGCAACCTCCACCACCTAGGCTCAAGTAATTCTACTACCTCAGCCTCCCAAGTAGCTGGGACCACAGGTGCACACCATCACAACTGGCTAATTTTGTATTTTTTGTAGAGGTGAAGGCTGGTCTTATATTCCTGAGCTTTAGTGATCCTCCCATCTCAGCCTCCCAAAGTGTTGGGATTACAGGCAGGAGTCATCAATTTTGTCTATTACATTTTAATAGAAGACATTTATGAATAGCTTTCTTATGAATTTAAACATTTTGTGTAGGTCAACCCAATGAGATATTACTCCATACCCATTAAGATGGCTACAATCAAAATAGCAGAAAATAACAAGTGTTGGTGAGGGTGTAGAGAAATCAGAACCCTCGTATATTGCTGGTAGAAATGTAAAAGGGTGTAGATACTATGGAAAACGGTTTGGAAGTTCCTCAGAAAACTACATATGGAATTGCTATGTGGCCCAGCAAATCACTCCTAAGTAAATAACCAAAATAATTGAAAACAGAGGCTCAAACAAGTACTCATATGCTAATGTGTATTGAAATATTATTCCCAATAGTCAAAAGGTGGAAACAACCCTAATGTCCATCTACAGATGAACAGATAAACAAAATATTTTATGTACATACCATAAAATATTAGTCATAAAAAGAAATGAAGTCCTGATACATGCTACAACATGGATGAACCTTGAAGACATTATGCTAAATGAAATTAGCCAGACACGAAATGACAACTATTATATGATTCCATATAATATCTCAATACTTTAGAGATATGAAATCTCTCTAAAGTAGGCAGATTCATAGAAACAGAAAGTACATCAGTGTTTACTAGGGGATGGGGAGAGTGGAGAACAGAAACTTATTGCTTAATGAGTACAGTTTCTGTTTAGGTTGGTGAAAATTTTTGGAAATAGAAAGTGATGAGAATTATACAACATTGTGGATATAATTAATGCCACTTAATTGTCAAAAATAGTTACAGAGGCAAATTTTGTTGTACATGTTTTACTACAATAAAATGCTTTACAAAATAAATAAATATATGACATAATTTTTTAAATGTTTTGAACAGTTAGACATTCACATAGTTCAAAAATCAAAGCAGCATACATTGAGAATGCTTACTCTTCTCTCGAATCTTATCAGTTTGGTTCCTCTCATCACTCCCCACAGGTAACCCCTGTTACTAGTTTTTAATGTATATTTTAAGTATACCTATGCAAATAGAAAGCAAGAAAAAAATGTAATTTTTGCCTCTTTTATGTATACATATATTAACACATATGTACTGTTTTATGTTTTTATTTTTCCATTGAAAAATACATTCTAGAGATATTTCCAGTATATAAAGAGCTGCCTCTTTCTTTTATACTACTGTATAATAGTCCATTGTGTGGCTATACCATGATTAATTTAACCAGTCCCTTGGTGAAGAAATCTAAATTGTTTTGAATTTTTGATATTTACAGATCTCTGCAATAAATAATTTTATGTATTTGTTATTCATATGTGCAGATTTTTTTATAGAATCAAGTCCCAATATTGGAATTGCTGAAATCCAAGAGCAATTTCATCTATAAGTTCGATAGCTATTTCTAATTCCCCTCCACGAGATTTGTACCACCAATGATGATGTAACAAAACCTTCTTGTATTAAACTTTGTTTGGCCAAGATCATTAGTAAAAAAAAAATGATATCTGAGGATCTTTTATATTTATATTGCCCATATGAGTACAGCTGAGCATCTTTTTCTATATTTAAAGATTGTTTATTTTCCTATTGATTTAAAAGTTTTCCAAATCCTAAGGAATGAATGTCAATGACAGTGTTTGAGACTGGAACAGGTGGGAGGGAGATAACTGGGCATTGGAGTCTGTGTCATTCTCTGCATCCCATTCCCATGAAACACAGTCTAGGTAGTTATGTCTTCCTCAGGCAAAAGCTGCTTCTTAATATCCAGGGAGAGCCTGCTTTCCACTAGAGCTGAGTGAGGTTTTAGGGAGAAGGAAGTCTGCCTTCTGTGTGCCCTGGATCACAATTAGTATGAAAAGTGAACTGTGAGTCAATAAGCTTAATAAAATCACTTTGTCTAATGTCCTACCAACCTTTTCTTGCGATTTCCAAAGAGCCACTTGTGAAAATCTGCTCAAGAAAGATGATCACCTGAGCTTGCAGATTTCCTACTATATAGCTCTACAATGTCTTGGGAGAAACCACAAAGCCATTCAATCATTCCCTTTGAGATGGGAATAAATAACAACAATGCCACATAAATAGCATCATTTGGCTGTGGGGCAAGCTGTCATTTCCAGGAGAGGAATGTGGTTTTCTACTCAAGGTGCAGCATATGATCATATTAAAAAATTCCAAAGGTAGCAGAATTCAAATGTGTCATTTTTGTCATTAAGCTGCCTGCAGGTGTTCCATTTAGATCAGATGACACATTTGCAAAAACCAGAAGGAAAAGAGTGGGCTTTTGCTTAATTCATTGAATCCCAGAAGAAAATAACATTTTTTTTTTCCTCATGACGAACTGGAATTTGCCTCAGATAAGCCTGACATATTGCCAGCCTGCGGTCTGACTTTGTCTGAGAATGTCACTCCACTCCACCAAAGTTGCCAGGATCAGAAGCCAAAAGGAAAAAGAATGGGGCTTTTCTAAGGCTGCTGGATGATATCTTCCCCACAGTCCATCCTGATGTGTTACTGCAAGTGTCCAGAGGACAAGGGTCAGAGAAAGACAAAAAGGGAGGCATTCTTGTGCCCAGAAGTGACTTCTGGTAAGATGAAAAAACCAAGGGACATGATAGATTCAGGACACCTATAACCAACGTGGGGGTGGATCAGAATTTCTAAGTTTTTAACCAAGAAATATTGATTTATGTTTATTATGCTTTATGGCACTTTAGAGCAATTTATAACACTTACATTAAGGAATGGATGGGCCGGGAGAAAAGCCAATATGGGCATGAAAAAAGATGAAGTGCTGTCAGGAATGGCGACTTTCAATTATCAGGTGCAATTTCTTGCTTTTGCATTTTATTTGAACTACTTTAACATTAAACGAGAAAGTAATTAGTGATTTTAAGTTACACAAACAAAAATATGAGATAAATTGAACAGACTTAAAGGAATTCTTAAAACGCACACACACACACACACATACACACACTCAACTCTTAAAGTCAGAAAACAAAAATAAAACCTTTCTATATATACTTATTTTTTTTTAATTTTTTTTATTGCATTTTAGGTTTGGGGGTACATGTGAAGAACATGGAAGGTTGTTGCATAGGTACACACATGGCAGTTGGGGAGGGATAGCATGGGGGAGAAATACTTATTTTAAAAATGCATTTAAGTTGTGATATTATGTAAAATGAAGGGACTAAATAGTGCTGTATAAAATATGTTTTTATGTCAAATATGAGGGTTGTGTTAATGAAAACAAACAAATGTAGCAAAATACTGTGGCTCTTTGCCAAGACAGTCACTTTTCTTTCCTAACACATTTTGATGAATCAGGAAAGACCTCAGAGGCCAGAGGTACTTTCTTTGTATATGTCCCACAAGAGCAGTTCCAGGATTTTGGCATTAAGTAAACAAATGAAAATATGCAAAATAGTCTTGAGACAACAGTAATGTGTACTGAGAAATACAGTTTTATACCTATAGTTGTTCATTCTGCCCATGAATGTTTATTAATATCACCAATAATTATTATTAGAAAACACTTTCAGAGCTAGAAAGTTGCCAGAAACATTCCTAACTAATTGCTGTTATAATTAACATTTTGAAATGCTGAGACATTTGCTAGAGTGGACAGCTTCTGCAAAACCCAGCCCTACCTCAAGAAAGCGCCTCGGCTTAAACAAGAATTCAATAGAATTTGGAAGTAAGGTGAGGCACAGTGGAATTTTTTAAGATGGATATAGTTTTCAAAAATGAATTTGGAGTTTTTCCTTTAGAATAATGACTTCGAATCTATAGGAATATTGTATGCATTATAGATGAATTGATTTTTTAACTGAATTTTGAAAGGCTTAAGTAAAATGATTTGATGATCAAATCAGATGTATTTCTAAGGAAGTGAGGATCACATCAGATGGAAAGTTTGAGTTTGGTGGATAAGAATTGAAATAAGGACTCTGATAAAATGTAACAGTGTCTTGTGTTTAACGATATCAGGAAATAGGAATGATATTTAGCAGGCAATGTAACATTAGCATTGAGCACTGAAGACAAGATTAAATCTGACTTCATATGGGTGAACAAAAAAAAAACACACATGGAAAGCAAAAAGCTGAGTATAAGAATAAAGGAAAGAATATGAAAAATATGAAGAAATAAAGCTCAATAGACATTGGTTTAATTTAATTTGGGAAAAATCTCCTTCATAATAGGAAAATAAGTGGGACCAAGAAAGAATATGTTTTCCAATCAGCTGACATCGTGATGTTTCTCAATCTAATTTCTATGCTGAATTCACATATCGATTTAGATCATGCAATTTAGACTGGCCTTCAAAGTTTGGTCCTAATCTAAGACTCCAATGATAGTTCCCCAAACTCCCCATCATTCCAAGCAATCCATTTTATGAGTCCTCGAAACACACAAGGGCCTCCACATATAGTGGGATGTATTAATTGGCTGAGTATTAGCTAATACTTGAAGGCTTCTTCCAGGGTCGGCTTCCCAATTCCTCCCTCAGGCCCTAGATCCTAGCACTCCATCACATAGGGATTGTCAGTTTTAAGGTCCCCTTGCAATTCAGGCAACCTTCTTGGGTGGAGGTTCTTTCAGGATGGCTCAAGAACAGCTTCATTTGCCCCATGGAGAAACTGAACCTGTTATTGTTAAGTGTAGCTCTCTTTCTAGGACTTGTCTCACCTTGCTCTGTCATCAGAAACGCAGCTTTAGTGACTTCTGTCACCTTTAAATTTCTCAAGCTTGTGTCTGGCCCCATTCTTTATTTCTATACATTTCCCTGGGTATGAGGATACAAGGCAAACTCCCCCTTCAAAGCTTAGAGTTGGTTTGAGGAGGCGGGGGAATAGTGTTCAGCAGCTGTATGTGGCTGAGGCTATTTATGGGGTCAGTCCTTTCTCCTCAACAATTCTGTTTTCCTGGTTGGCTCCCTATGCTGGCAGAACCGATTTCAACCTGTTAGCATGTCCTTTGCAGGGGGTCTGTTCCTTCACCTCACTTGGGGATGTGAGAGTCACCATTTACTCCCAGTTTTTGATGCCCCAGACAAAACTGAGTTTAATGTTATTTGAATGTATTATTTTTATATAATATTAGAAATAGAAAGACTCTTTGGTGTTCTTTAGTACATCTCTTTCCAAAAAATAATATTTTATCATGTTAGTCATTTAACCTTGACTTAAGTATATGAATTGCTGTTGAGTTCATCACTTCTGAGATAGCCAGCTTTATTGCCAGATACTACACATGGCTAGCTTTTCCTTATATTAAGATACATTTTTGTTACAATTTTACCTTATCTATCTTAGTTCTGTCCTCTAAAGCAAATACAGAATTTTTGGTATTAGCTCCAAAGATTGTCTCAGAACAGACTGCTATGTAAAGGTGGCTGGATAGTCAGGTGGGAGAAAATGGCAGAAATGGGAAGAGGTGACTTTAACTGAATCCAGGAAAAATAATGGCCAAGAATCAGAATCAGATCCAAACACAGATGTGGCAAAGACAATCCATTTGCAAGCAGGAATTAGGGATGAAAGGAGGATTAATTTTTTGTGAGTATGTTCATATGCTTTAGTGGTTTGCTTAGCTCAGCGTCAATAACATGAGGATGTAGCTGTGGATATAGAGATAGGAGGCCATAATAGCAGCAACGTCTAATGGAAATCTTCAAAAATGTGTTAGGTTGGCTTACAGCATTGTGTACCTGAATTGGACAGGGGATATGCATAGCTCAAAAGTTAAAAAAAAAAATCAGTTAAAATATTTTATATGGCAATGTTTCTACAGGTATTTAATGGATCATCACATTTTCTTCTAACAAAAATTTGAAAAGGAGCTAAGGGAGCTGACCTTGCCATAATGGTGGAGTATGAGTGAGTGTTGGTATTCTGGAAAGCCAAAACATGTAGGGAAACAGTTCTGTTATGATCCCAAGAGTATAGTGGGGGGTTGAGGTCAAAAACCAATTAATGGAGTGCTAAATAGCAAGAGGATTTAAAGCCAAATTTTGGGTGCGGGAACAGCCAGAAGATTGAAGAACTGGAAATAACAGGTCAAGTGGCAAAGCCTGAGAGTATCAGGCAAATATTTGAGATGAGTTTGATATTTATAATTTGATTCAATGCTCTTTGCACCATAATGTATGAGTGAACCAGTTAGATTTAAAGGGTTTGGGAAGGACCTCAATGATGAGCTGGCTTCATTGGGTCATTTCATTCACCTGTGGCTTGAAATTGTAGGGACAGAAAATGTGTAAAATTGGAGTAATCCCATTGTCCTGGGTATTCCACCTTGATATATGTGATGCTTTCCTGGTTGGCTGCTCCTACCTGAGGAAAACTCGAAATGCCTTGAAACCTGATCTAATGCCTTGAAGTCTGAATTTCAAGGTCTGCTTCAGCTCTCATAAGAAGCAGCAGTCTAGGTGGCCAAAGGTGGTATTGATCATTAAAAGTCCAGCTCTAACATTAGTCAATCGACTTTCCCCAGTATTATTTCCTCAAGACACCAATGCTGGAAAGGGATTCCTCCTTTATATGAGAAGGCTTGGTGTCTCTACTATGTATGGTAGAGTAGACTGGGACTATAGCAAATATCAACCCAATTTTTAAGTGCCCAAAACTTACAGATGTGACTGGGACTGGGCAAGCACTTCTCTTTCCCAAGGAGATTATTTCTATCATCAAGGTAGAAAAATGAAGGACCAGTTAGGAGTAATCAACAGTGGACCCAAAAATTACTGCTATCTCTAATTATCTTCAGGGACATTTCACCAATATTCAGTCCAGCATTATGCCCTTGTGTTGGCAGAACAAAATATGGCCTAGGAATTTCATTCAGTTTATAAACACACATTTCTTAGGCCTGGTCCTGGGGTGTTGCTCTTGCTTGTATCTGAGGTTCTTGTAAGGCTAGACTCATTAAACAGATCAGGATTTTTGTCTAGACAAGTGATGATGAGCCCTTGCTCTAAGGCACCTTGCAGGAGGAAGGACACCAGCCTAATGGCATTCAGAGTTGTTAAGGGATGTCTGGGTGTCTGCCTGCCTTCCATTCAATGCCCTTTCAGATCCAGACAAGGTTGTAGATGCCCCGAATAACCAATAATTCATTCACCAGAGAAGCAAGAAGAGGCCATAGCACCTGGATAATGAGTCTTGCTTAGCTTGGTCTAAGGGAATGGAGAAGATAGGAGAGGAGGCAAAGTTTTCCTTCAGGAAGGATAACTTTTGTGGGGGAAATGGCAAGCAGTATCATGTGGCTCCAGGCAGAGTACAAAGATGGTTAGTCTGAGTGTGGCTGTCTAGGCATCACTAAGGGAGGATGGCTGTTCCGAAGCAGTGGGGCTTGTGTCTAACTGCTGCATAGACGGTTGATGGCAGAGGTGAGGAATGACTTTGGGGTGAGCAGAGAGAAAGCATCTGAAAGGTGGAAGAGCATCCCACAAGTTTCAAAGAGCAGGGGTCTAGAACGTGACTGTAGCTGCCAAGGAGGTTGAAAGTGAGAGCCTGAGTTCTGTACGAGCCCCTGAATACAGAAGGGAACTGATGAGGGAACCAGGAGTCCAGCAGCGACACTGCTAGTGGTCACAGCAACCAGAGGGGACAGCATCCTTTTATCATCGGGACTTACCTCTGTTTTTCCCTCCTGTATATAATAACCTTCCATGCCATTAGCAGATGGATACATTTCATTAAAAAAAGAAAATAGTGCTTAACCTAAGCTAGTTATTTATCGGTCTTATTGGAACATTTAGTTTATATACAGGATTTTTTCCATGCCCTGTTCAATAGTACTCGTTGCTTCTCCATATTCTCTCCTTTGTACTCAGAGATTTATTTTAGGCAAGGTTTCAGTTTGTATCAAACAATGCCAATCTCTGACTTCTTCGCCAAGGGAAGCCTTGCCAAACTGAGATCAGTTTTGAAAAAACAAAGATAAATGTATGTGTCTTAAAGGTCTAATTGTATTATTTCCCTCTTTATACTTTGATTACTTTGACAGATGGGACCTTCACAATATACTCATTGTTCAGCTGGAAACCCTGTGAAGCAGTAATCTGAGCCCCTTATCCTGAGGCCACTTGGTGGCCATCTCCATCCAATGGTGTCTGTGGACCCCAACAGAGGGCTAGGTAAAAAGTTATTAAGTCACTTGAAATTGCTTTTAGTGCACTGAAAAGTGGTTGGGCCATTTCAGGCCATAGCAGTGTGGCAGAATGCCCAACTGCCTACGTCAAGCAGTGTTTATAAATTAGAAATTACCAGCCATTTGGTTCTTTGCTGATCAGTCAGAGTCCGGGAAAGACTGTGCCAACATGCCTGAGGCAGAGTTGTTACTGGACAAAACAAAGCATAGCTCTTGGTTAATCAGTCATGATTTGTCTACCTGGCGGTGTTATTGAAAGAGATTTGGAAGTATATATCTTTTCAATTGCAGTGCTATGTGGCTAATTATTCCAGCTAAAAGCAACAATTAAAACAGTTTTTTTGTTAGTTTTCTTGCCAAACATAGAAAACTGGTTATAAAATTCAATTCAGAATGATTAGCTCTAAACCTGTTAGACTCAGCTAGTTAACAAAGGTTTATTAACAGGACCTACCATGTGTCACACATGAAGCATGTTTAAACTAGTCCTCCCCCCCCATTTTTCTTTTCTTGAGTCTTTTTTTTTGTTTTGTTTTGAGACGACGTTTCACTCTTGTTGCGCACGCTGGAGTACAATGGCACAATCTCGGCTCACCACAACCTCTGCCTCTGGGTTCAAGTGGTTCTCCTGCCTCAGCCTTCCAAGTAGCTGAGATTATAGGCACATGTCACCACACCAGGCTAATTTTGTATTTTTAGTAGAGATGGGATTTCTCCATTTTGGTCAGGCTGGTCTCGAACTCCTGATCCCCTGGCTTTGGCCTCCCAAAGTGCTGGGATTACAGGCGTGAGCCACTATGCCTGGTCCATTTTTTTCTTGAGTCACTACATGAAGCTATATTAGTCATTTAATATATTAAGGGATTAATCTCCACAACTCTAGGAGGAAGGTATGGCTAGTGACCCCATTTTGCAGTTGAACAAACTGAGTTTCAGAGAATTAAGCAAGTTTCCTAGGGGCCCAACTCTAGAAAACCATTGAGCTGTAACACGAATGCAGCAGACTGAAATCATTCTTGCCTTTTAGTTGGTGACCTCAGTCATCACAGGATCTCCTTAGGGTTTCAGAGAATCTTCTGACCAAGTCCAGGTGATCCCTACAATGCTTGTCTTTTCCTTTCCAAGCGGTCTGGAGCAATTCCAGTCTGGGTTGGTCTGGCTGCCTGTTGCCCCCAGCCCAGCCCAGCAACCCCCCTACATCGTCCCCCTCAATAGCCATAGTCCAGGCTGAGGTCAGGTCACCTTCCTCAGTTCCTCTGTCCTGAAAATAAGTCCTGCCATGACTTTGCTGCCTGCTTCACAAACCGATGGCAGGCCATGATCATTGTTTTGGGGTACCTGGAGACTGGGAAGAATAAAATGAGGGGGAGAGAAAATGTTTTGACCAAAGGAAAAATGGCTAGAAACAGTAAAATAGACTTGAAATTAAATGCACCCAATTGAACATATACGCTTATCTCCCAAAATACCCCAAATGATAAGAACATAGAGACAAGGAGCAGACAAAACAGCAGATGAGTCATCACCAAGTGATAACTCACAGATTTGAACTTCCTGGGAATGTATACGCCTAATGAAAAGAAGCCAAGAACAGACCACAAAACCTTGAAAACAGAGACTCGAAGCACCAGGTAGCTCAGAAAGAGGAGTGTGGGAGGCCGCTGATCCAAATGAATGGAATGAAACCTTGTAGGGAGCAGTTATATCCTCAGATGCCTTCTGTCATCCCACACAGCTGAGCAGCTGTCCGTCCTTGTCTCTAGAAGAAAGACATTATCATCAAGATTTCTGTAAGTGGACACAAGACACACTGACCTTGGAAGGGAGGCCAGCACTGAAAATAAAGACACGGGGTGATCATTTTCATTCTAAATGGTGGGATATCTGGTCCGCTCCTTCTCTTTCCTTCCCCTGAAGATTCAGATTGAAGGATGCTGGCATTATATCCTGGCTGGCCGGAGAATGGAGGACCAGCTTCACAGAATTTATTAGTCCTAGAGAAAATAACTGCAGACAACAAGGCTGGTCTCTTGCAGCTTACTACCAGTTCCCAGAGCCATACTCTAAAGTGGAGTAACATCCAGTTATTTGAGACATGCTGCTATTATTATAAAACGTAAAATCCAAAACAGAAAAAAAAAAAAAAAAAACTTATGTGAAACAGGATAAATGAAAAAAAAAACTTTAAAATTTTAATTAATATAATCAGATAGTTAAGAAGTTGCATTCTTTAAACAGGAAGAGAAGATAATTTAGTACATCTCTTGAATAGGAGGATAACTATTCAAAAGAAACTGAAATTAAAAATAGGTGAGAAAAGGTAAGAAAATTAGAGAATCAAATCTGATATCCAACAGACAGATAATAGGAGCACTATAAATTAGGAAGATAGAAAATGAAGGGTAGAAAATAGGAAATAATAAAAGAAAATTTTATAGCACTCCAGACATGAGTTCTAAGATAGTTCCTGCATGTGGTGAGAACTCGATAAAAGGTTGCGGCACAAATTCTAAAAAATGTGCTTGCAGGCATTGCAGTGAAGGAAAGAACCCTCAGTGGGAAAGCCTGAGACAAAAGAGTATCTTAAAAGCTTGTAGACAAAGACTAGCATTAAAATGGCTTTGGAATTACAGATAGCCTCCCTGGGAGCTTAGAATTCAGTGGGGAAAACTTGTGAAATTTGAGGGAACATGATTAACAACATAAAATTCTATGTCAAACCAAATCATAAATCAATTATGTGAGTAAAATAAAGACATTTTTAGACATGCAGCAAAATTTCAAAACAATCATCCATCCCTCCACCCATTCCCAGGCATACTCACTTTCCTGGGAGGACACTGGTGTATGTGTTCCCAATCAAAGGCTCCAACTCAAAAAAGACAAATGATTCAGGAACTGGGATCCAACATGGAAGAAAAGCTGAGGGAATTTCCAGGATGAAGGTAAAGGAAAGTCCCAGGAAAATAACTGCACTGAGGCTAGCAGAGCAATCAGTTCAGATCAGAATAGAAAACAGATCATTCCAGGAGGGGTGTCACCAAGAAAACCATAAAACCAGTTTGCATGACTCATTTATAGGGTTTAGAGTTCAGTCAACAGATTATAGACACATTCATGACAGACACAAACAAATAAATGATGAAATTATTAAATCCAGGAAAAATAAGAAGTTATACAATAAAATAAATATCACCATGTTTTTTACAAGATTTGATATGAATAAAAATCTAACATAAACATAACAATGCAAACACCAAATCTTGGCTTTAAGATGTATCAAGGAACTACTATGGAAGGATGAAGTGTGCATGTTAGCATTGGCATAAGACAGCTAAATCCTAGTCTTTGTTGGAAGGAAGTAAAAAGACAATTTAAAACATTGAAAAAATTCTAAAAGTAACATGTGCATTTTATTTAGAAACATGAAGATAAAGAGTGGATGAGACATGCAAAGCAATAAAAAGCTATGATCCTGTGGCACAGGACTAGTGGGTAAGAAGTTTGGAATAATGCGCTATTCTCTTTACTTAAAGGAGTTGTGCAACTTGACTTCTAAACCGGGCACACGGTTGGAAATAAAAGACTAAATGCTGTCACCACGCCCAGACAGATTTTTCATCTATTCTTCTGAGACTAGCTCTGAGAAATTACCTGGGAGATTTTACCTGCATAAGAAGACAACCTTTCCTCACTATGGAGTTCTGTCCCTCACTTTTCTGCAATTTGTTGGTACCTCCTTTAGAGATCAGAGAAACTTTGTTCTAGGACATTGGCTGTTCACTGGACTCATTCGGTCTCCCTGAAGGTCACTTACTACCCCTTAAAATTACCTACATATCTCATTTCTCTCTTACCTATAAAGAGAGTGTTTAAGTTTCAATCATCTTGCCCTTTTATGGGTTTCATATTTTGTATGGTTTCCACGAACACTTACATGTTAATAAATGCCTTTCCTCTTGTAATTCTATTGTCAGTTTATTTTAGCAAACATGAAACTTCAGAGTGGGAGGAAAAAATTCCCATCACCCCTACAACTTCATTTGAAATGAAAAAACATAGCTAAGATTTGGTAATTTTTTAAGTTGAGAAATGATATAGGGCAACTCTATCTTTAAGATGTTAAAATTTTAGTTTAAAATAAATAAATAAATAAACGGTACATTCTTTAAGTAGATGCAGCCCCACTCCATGGGCAAAAGACTTGTGAACAGATGATGAGCATGTGTAGATTTGAATGGTATCTCTCTTCCTGGTAGGACACATGGGTTGGTGAGCAGAGTGTGGGCAGAATTGCAGTCTCCTCTTAATTCGTTGGCTGAGTAATTTCAAAGTCCCTGTTTTGGGTCGCTGATTCATTCTCTCCTGAGCCTGACCCAGGAAGGAGCAGAAAGCATAGCCAGCGAGTAGGCAAGAATGGGGATGTATCTGCCCATTCCCTTCCTGTTATGGGCTTTCAGACATAATGCAGAATTGAGCTGTCAGAAAGAGAATTAAACAGGCATGAGTCTGGAGTTCTGATTATGACTCTGTACTAGATATTTCAGTTGATAAAATGAGATCTTATTTGTAACTCAGAGTGACTGGATGAATTTTCATTGTGTGAATTCCTGAGATTTAATCCAAGCAGTAGGAAAGGACAAGTTTGCAGGCCAGGTTTAAATGGGCAAATGGGCACTGGACACAAAATCAAGGTTGTTTTCTGTGTCTAGCTAGTGCATTAAAATCATTGTGAACTATTTTATTATGTTAATGAAAGTATATGTATTACTATCAGTTAGATGGAAAACAGATAAATCAGACATTGTCTATTACTGTATCTGCTAGACATTATGCCTTAATACTTAAATACTAGCCACAGTAATAGTTCCACAATCCTACATGCCTAGAGAGCAATTCAGAAGAGGCTGTAAAAATTTAACATGATAAATAGTGAATGTCAAATAATTTTTTAATGGTATCAGGTCACTTTGACAGACTTTATTTTGAGTTTATCTCAATCTAGTTTCACTTAAGTTGAAAAGTAGTTAGTTTTATACATCGGGATGTTTCAAATATATATATACATGCCTTTTTTAGAATACCTGTAGCTTCAAAAAGTCCCCAGAAATGCAATGAGCTTTGGATTTCCATCATCTTCTGACAATGGTGCATAGATCCCTGCATGGTTTTTGCTTTTTTAGTACACTTTATTGAAACATAATTTATATACCATGAAATTCACCGAATTGAATGGTTTTAATGAATTCTGGGAGTTCTGTAACCATCATCATCATCTAGGTTTAGAACATTTCATCATTCTCCCCAAAAATTCCCTATTCATTAACAGTTAATCCGATTTTCCCTCTTCTACCCTGCCAGCCCTAGTTACCCCAATCAACATTCTGTCACTATAGATATGACTATTCTGAACTTTCACATAAATGGAATTACACAAATGTAATCTTTGGTAATTTGTTCCTTTCACTTAGCTTAATGTTTTCAAGGTTCACCCTTGTTACAGCACGTGTCAGTACTTCATTCCTTTTAAATGCCAAGTAATATTCTGTTGTATGGACATACCCTATTTTCATCAGTTGATGGAGATTTGGGCTATTTCTACATTGTGGATACTATGAATATGCTGCTATGAACATTTTTTACATGCTTATTGAGTGGATATATATTTTCATTTCTCTTGGCATATCCCCAGAAATGAAATTTCCAGGTCATAGTGAAGTTAAACAAGATATCTTTATGCCTCTGTGTGTAACTTTATGAGGTACATCCAAACTATTTTCCAAAGTGGCTGTACTATTTTCCATTTCTTCTAGCAATGTGTGAGGGTTTCAATTTTTCTACATCCTCAGCAACACTTCTTATTGTTCTTATCTTTCTTTTCTTTTAAATACAACCATCCTAGTAGGTGTAGAGTGCTTTCTCATCATAGTTTTAATTTTCACATTGTTTTTTTTTTCTTTTTTGAGACCAGAGTCTCTCTCTGTCACCCAGGCTGGAGTGCAGTGGGATGATTTTGGCTTACTGCAACCTCCACCTCTTGGGTTCAAGCAATTCTCCTGCTTCAGTCTCCTCACTGGCTGGGATTACAGGTGGATGCCACCACACCTGGCTAATTTTTTATATTTTTGGTAGAGATGAGGTTTCACCATATTGACCAGGCTTGTCTCAAACTCCTGATCTCAAGTGATCCATCCAACTCCACTTCTCAAAATGTTGGGATTATAGGTGTGAGCCACTGTGCCAGGCCAATTTTCACATTCTTAATGACTAACAATGTTGAGCATTTTTTAAATGTTCTAGTTGGCCATTTCTATATTTTCTTTGGATAAATGTCTATTCAAATCCTTTGTTCATTTGAAAATTTAATTATTTTCTTTCTATTATCTAGTTGGAGTTATCAATCCCTTATACATATATTATTTACAAATATTTTCTCCATTCTATGGGTTGTTTCACTTTCTTGATAGTATCATTTGCAGTATAAAATTTTTAATTTCAATGTAGTTCAATTTATCTTTTGTTGCTTATTCCTGTAAAGGCAGGGTATACTGGAGATGTTCAATGCTAAATAAAATGTAGTTTGTGACCTAAATGCATGTATATGACAAGAGATGCCATCACTGGTATGATGAAACCATAAAGAATATTCTATGCAAGGTTGATCATTTATTTTAAGACATATTTGTCCACCTTTTTGGCTTGGCTAACGTTATACATCTTTCATGTTTCAGATGAGACAGAATTTCTCTAAAAAGCCTTCTCTTCAGGAAAGGCACTGTCCTGTGCATCCTCATAGCACCATGCATGCAGTACCTGCCATTTTGTCCTTATCATAACCCTGTTATAGTGGTATGATCATCCAGTTGCAAAGATGAGGAAATTGGTAATTTACCATAACTGTAGTTGTGAATTGACCGACTCCTGTGTGTCGAGGCTCTACCACTTGCCATGTGTGCTTTCTCTCATCATCTCATAACGTCATCATGAAGTAGTATCACTACCAACCCAGTCTTAACAGATGAGGAAGATGAGGCTCAAAAATGGCAAACAATTTTCCCAAATTTATACAAGCAATTTATTGTGGAGTAAATATATGAACCCAAGTCGAACTCCAAAGCCAGTAAAGATTTTGATCTTATTTACTATTGTGATAATGGCTTTATAACAGGGTGATCATTTTTGAAAGGAGATGATAATCCTTTAAACAGTACATGATATATCATTTCAGCTGCAAAAAAATTAAAAATGTGATTTTTCAAGTTTATAAATTCTATTTCATGCATAATCAATTTAACTGTAGAAGCTTCTCAGGAGGCTTATTGGGAAATCATAATGAAAGTGAGACAAGGGTTGTCTTTTGGTCTATGTGTACTCTGAATGAGTGCCCCAAAGTAGAGAGTTTCACCATGTAACTCTTACCACTCTCTCAGAGGGTGTGTGTCAGACAATTAAATATACTGAGGTTGCACATTGGCACAACACATTTTTAAAAGGATGGTGAATTTTATTATAGATAAGAGAAAAATATTGGGAAATAGAAACATGTCTCTAGAAATGAAATTAAAAGACAAAAGAAGATTGTATATTCACTGTATTTATATTTGAAAATATAAAGCATGAAATATACATAAAATATAAAAGATAAGTCATGATTCTTAAAGAATATGAATATAGCTGTATCAATGTCATAAGCAAGAAAAGAAGTTCTATTTGTGAGTCTACCCACTCAAAATGAGATTGATGATGAATGCCACTTCAATTGTTAAGTATTTTTCTGCTATTTCATAATGATAAAAAAAAGTCACAACCATTTAATTATTAATTTCTTATAAAAAGGTAAGTTAGATTCAGATAATGAACTCTTATGCAATACGAACTCATCCTACCTCACAAAGAAGCTGTAAGAAAAGGCTTTTTGTAAGCCTCATACATCCTGTGCATAGCATACAGGATCTAAAGTAAACTTCACAATAATTTTGCAAGGCAAGAATGATTGTCCCTCTTTTGCAGAATTAGAAACTGGGGCTCAGAAGGATCTTAGAAGTGGTTCCATGTTCAGGCTGGATAGGTGGCAAAGAGAGATTCAAGTTTAAATAGTGCCCTACTACCCGTGCTTTTTCTACTAGGATATTCCCAGTCTCAAAATTCTGGCCTCCAGCCCTTCACTTAAAACACTGGTTTAAGCTGCCTGTAGATAAGAAGATAATGTGTTAAGACACTGAATGCTGACACAGAGATTTTGGTCCTCTTCAGTAAGAATCAATTTATCAAAATCTGGAGCAAACTCAAAAGCTCCATTTTTGGATGATACTAGTATAATCACCAAAATTGAGTCATCCTTTAAACAGTAATAATTCACACAATAGTAAACTCCCTCTGTTCTTAGGGGTAATACTCCACCCTGCATTCATTAAGAGGCCATGTGGCATCTCTTTGACTTCTGACACCAAGATCTGATCTTTCTGTGGGTCATCCAGGGCATAGCACTGACATCAACCACTCCTTTTACTGTACCATTTCATATTCTGTGGCTCTTAAACAAGAACAGATAGCATGATGTGCTCTGTAAAACCTAGAAATCAAATTCCTGTTATTAACCTTGTCCTGACATAAGTTACATGTTTTTGGTATGACAGATGTGTGTAAGGGGACAGAAAGCCAAGCATAGCCTGCAAAGTTTCCTGAAAGGATCTGCAGAAAAACTGAAATCTGGGAGTCATTTTGAAGTCAGGACTGTGGCGATAAACTATTTCACTCAGTGGAACTGAGCATCTTCGTCAGGAGAGTCCTAAACAGACATGAGATGACAGGAAGTGAGCCAGAGACTATTCTGAGCTTACACTTCCCAAGTCCTCCAGGAAGAATCTCAGCCATTACGACATCATTGTCTCTTGGGATTTCCACAATTAGGTACTTTCCTGAGAAAAACATCCATGAGTCCTTGTTTTCCTGCTTTATCTCTTTCTTACTGTGGTCCTTTGTACGTGTGTTTCCCCATTCTTCTTCATTAAATGAAGCTTTTGAAAACAATGAGATGCTTTGTCTTTCTCTATAGCACCTCTTCCCAGTTTCCTCTTCTCCCAGCTCCACCTGGGCTTCCATTATTGGTAGGTAGGAGAGAAGCTGACCTACAATGACAAAGGTGAACCAAAGTGCTAGACATCCCAAAAGGGGAGCTCTAAAGAAGGAATTACCTGTCGTGTTCCCCCATGTAGCAGGGTCTTGATGTTCCCTCACAGACACTTTTGCTTATCACTGGATGCAGGTGCCCTGGAGTGGGTGGCACCTGAGAAGAGGGAGGCTGCACTCTGCAGCTGAGGCCCTCCCACTCAAGGGGGCACTGGCTGGAGGCTGTCTGCTGACCACCTGTCCTGAAGCTGGACACCACATCTCTCCCTACAGGAGGATCTGGATGGCACATCTAGATGACCAACATACCTCCTATGTTACTCTACAAAAATGTTTTTCCTTATCATACACATATTGATGATGGCTATAAAAAATTCACCTTCCAGGTATTAATTTTAATGCAAACATTTCCTGAGGAGTAACCCTTTAAGGTGGTACCCACTATCTATTTCTTGGTGAAATAGCTTCCTTGCTTTCCCAGAGAAGGTTTTAAAAGAAACAAGAAGGCATTAGTCACAGGAGCCAAAGAGCATGGTGCATTTGGGTGTGTGGGGGCATCAACCAATGCCACTCCTTAGTGTGTTTTATATTACATTCGTGTGTTTTGCATTGCTATAAAGGAATACCTGAGACTGCGTAATTTATGACAACAAGAGGTTTATTTAGCTCATGGTTCTGCAGGCCATATGTGCCTGGCACTAGCATAATATTGGCTTCTGGTGAAGCCCCAGGAAGCTTTTACTTATGGCAGAAGGTGAAAGAGGAGCAGGTGTGTCATGAGCAAGAGAGGGAGCAAGAGAGAGGAGGAGGCGCCAGGCTGCTTTAAACAATCAGCTCTTGAGTGAACTAATGGAGTGAGACTCACTCATCGCCATGGGGAGGACACCAAGCCATTCATGAGGGATCCACCCCCATGACCCAAATACCTCCCACTAGGCCCCACCTCTAACATTGGGGATCATATTTCTACATGAGATTTGGAGGGGACAGACATCCAAACCATATCAGCGATATCTTCACTTTACGGATGAGAAGACCAAGGTTCCAAGAAGTGAGATTGGTGAGGACAGAACACAGTCCCCTCCTCTGAGCTCTTCCCTCTTGCCTCCTCTCACCCAACCATACATAGAATAGGAGGGATGTCACCAGCACAGACAGGGTATTTGTTTTTAATGTGCAGAAGAATGCTTGTGCCTCAGAAGGATCATTTGGGCTTTACTCACAAACAAAATAGAGCTCTACTGCAGGGAGTGAACTCATTGCTATGCACCTGTAAATTCCTCACCAGACAGTGAGGAATAATGGTTTACTAGTGTGGGAAAAACACAAAAACAAGATCTCTCTAATCTCTCTAAATCTTATTTCTTCATAGCTCACGTGGGGATAATGAATCCTGCCTGCTTATTTCCCAGTGTGGCTGTGAAATTTTAGGAAGAAAGAGCTAGTGAGTATTTAGTATAATATTATTTAACAACAGGCAAGCACTTATTTCAAAAATCCTTTTAGACCTGTGGATAATTTGAAATATTCAAGAAGTGGGACTGCCTGGGCTGTGGACAATCTCAGTGAAGTCCAGCTGTAAATACTGGTCTAGCTGTACCATTAGGGCCTACTAAGTGAAAACCAGATTTACCTTTAAGATCCTAGTCCCCAACACACATATGGCCTCTTCGATATGATTTTTAAGATGTGTTTGTCTTACTGAAGTCCACTGGGCTAAGAAATTACTTTGGGCTACTATGCAGCAATGCTTTGTGTTTGCCTATTAGATTCCTTTTTTAAAGGGCAATTCCCATCTATTGGGCTCTTCCTAAGTGATATTCTCTCCAGTGTTATAGATCGCATTTTCTATTAAGCATCTAATATACTTCAGATACTTAGAGGTTTAAAATTATTTTTAGCATTCAACCATTTGAAAGAAAATGATGCTTAATAAAGACAACAACAACAAAAGCAATAGCAACAACAACAAAAACATCAGCTTCTACGTAAAGCAAGTGGAAAAGAGAAATGGCATTAAAATAGCGCATGGCTGAGGAATCGCAAGAGAGGCCCTGACAATGGGCACTGAATGTTGATTCTTCAGTAATTATGGAGCTCAGCGACCTGAGAAGAATTGGTGGCGAGCAAGCTTGCCTCAGTCATGCTTCCCATCCCAGGGTTTGTGCCAGCTGGGGGCCCAGGGCTGGTTTAAATTCTAGCAAGATTCTCATACCAGTGCAAATATTTACAAAATACAGAGTGTTTATCTTGGCTTCAAAGAAAGGTAAGCATCTTTTGGAGTTCACCTGACATTCAAAACATGTTTAAACTTGGGGTGTTGGCCTGTGGAAATTGTTCTATATGGATGTATTTTGATTATTTAGGATTATTTTATAACAGTAATTCCCCACCCTTAACTTTCTGTGTATTCATCAACATTTATTGAATGGGAACTAGGATGGGGAGATGGGACACCTCAAAGGCCAAGTCTGACATCATGCACCCGATAATAGTAGCACAGCAGTGCTCAGGACTGAACTGCAAGGAATTATCATACTGCTTTTCCCAAAAGACAGTGATGTATATAAAATGCTGAGAGCAGGGCTATGCAGTGACTTGCTTTTTCAGTGGTGCTAGATTTTTCTGTTCTCTCCTGATTTCTCACTGAGAACACTGAAAAGGGTTAAGAGGCCAAAGAGTGGCTACAGAGAAAAAATACATTGCTCTGTCCTCATTAACACAGTGCTCAAACCAAGGGAGACAAATGGTTTAGAGGAACAATTTCCCTTTCAATGCCCAAGTAGTGTTAATTTGTAAAAATTATCTATGTACTTTGTGCCAAATAAGGCAAACAATAAAAATAGCTATTTCCTTTACACTAAGAGATGAAAAGTAGCAAATTAGTAGAGAGGGAGAAAATTGGAGGGGAAGCTCAAACTTTCCCTCTGCAAGTTTGATAATTGAATCTGCCAAAGTAAACAGGCAATAGAAAGATTAAAAGGAGAAAAGTTAAACAAATTTATCATGTACAAGTGCATGGGAGTCATATAAGGTATAAAACTCAAGGGCTGGATGGTTGCAGATTAAAAGGTCCTCTTTATAGGAAAGAGGAAAGTGATAGATATAAGCAATTGTAGTAGAATGGAAAATGATTTCTAGAGGAGATTAATGGGTCTGAAGACCAGACAATAGACTGGGATAATTTTCCTCCGGGCTCTGGGGTACATGGATACAATTTACAGAAAGATAAGGGGCAGGACCGCATGGTGAACAAAGGTTGATTTATTATGCAGATAAACTTTCTCAGGTAACAATACTCATAAGAACAGACAAAAAGCCTGTTTGGGTAGGTGTGGTCATGATCTTACTGTTTTTTTGTCATGATTAATCTTCCCTGATTAATGAGATTGCAGAGCAGAGGATTTAAGGCAATTGTGTTTTTTGGAAGAACTTCCCTCAGTCAGGTGAAAAAACTTCAGAGACAGCTCCTGCCTGTGCTTGGAGGAAGAAACTAAGGGGGCGGGTGAGAGAAACCTTAATTTTGAGGCAGCTTCTAAGGCCTTCCAACTTCCCTCAACAGAAAGTGCTCAGCATGCAAAAGTGCCATACCTTGGGGTGTCATTTTCTGTTTACTAGCTTGACAGAATCAAGTTGAAAAAAAAGGGACTCTCCAAACTTCTCTAATTTATAAAAATTGAGTGAATATGGCATTGAATGTGTATATATAATCGCTTTTACTTTCAGGAGTATCTTCCAACTCTGAAAGTCTGTGATTCTAAGACACATTCTATGTAATGTCTTTCCTTGAAAAAAAATCTGTTTTCTTTCTGATACCTGAAATCCTTTCCTTTGCATAGAGAAAAGATTTTCTTCCTTTTAGATACATGAATTCACCACAAATTTATCAAGCAGAACACTGCTGGAATTTAACCATAAATAAATTATAGTTTCTGTCCTTAAGGAGCTTACAGTCTAGAGAAAGATATGTCATTAATTCATAAATAGGCCTTATTGAAAATTTTGTAAATGGAACTTCATTTTCTGATTTCTCTGACACACTAAGATGAGATGTCACAAAGAGCTACAAAGAATCAGGTTCAATTTTCATTCATAGACTAAATATATTTCATTTCAATGATGATATATTTCTATGATGCATGTGTTTTTATGAATGCAACCATCACTACATAGGGCTCCTTGAGAACTCCAAATGTTCAAAAATAGGAATTAGCAGGACAATAAAAAGAATATATATATATGTATATATATATACACTGAATAAAGGTATTCAGTTATCTTCTTTTATGTGATTTTCTTTATATATATATATATAAATACATATGCAGAGTATATATTGTAATCAGTAAAACATAAAATGGCTTAAAAAGTGTGTAAGACATATTTATAAGGATTTAAAACAGAGTGTGTCTTGACCATTTTAAAGCAATACAGTGCTAGAGTGTATGCTGAATAACTCCAGGAGGGCTTTCTTTTTTTTTGGTAGTTGTATAATTAAAATGGTTCTTAATTTTAAAATGCATTTTTGGCCAAGGCATTTATGTCTGAAAAGTGGCAATTCAGCAGGAAAGAGATCATAAGTGTTTTTCATAAGAATTTTGATTATAAAGTGACATGCATTTTAAAAATAGTTATTTACACAAAAGGCCCTAATGGCTCTAATAGTTTATCAGATCAATAATCAATGTTCTTAAAAGTCACTCAATTCAAATTTATGTAATCTGCCTTATGAAAAGATCTTATATACATATTTCCAGCATAACTCCTAGTGATTTCTTTATAACTCTGTCCCCCGATGTCATCTTATGCTTCATTATGATAGAAATATTTTAGAATATCAAAAGTTATTATTGCATAAACAAATACTTTTAGAATATCTAAAGATATGTTATTGCATAAACAAATACATTGGAAGTCACCTAAGGCTGTGACAATGCCACTATAATAAAGATATTCAGTTGTCTCTCTTTTTTGTTATTGTCTTAATTGTGAGTGCAAGAAAATTCAAAGAAAATTATAGAAAAGCTTACAATAAAAGATTCCTAGTATCTTAAATGTCTGTCAAAACAACTTATATGGCTTTGTTAGTCATCATTTTGAAGAAGAAATTAAAGACACCACAGCAACCCCAAATTTTCCAAGAATCTGTGAACATATGAGTCTGCTGTGCACTTTTCAATATTTACAGAGTCAACTATAAGCCACCATCGTTTTATAAAGCTGGTAATAGTCCAATCTTGCATACATGTCAAGGGCCTTTGGGAACAACAAATAACTCACTAGACCAGTCCCCAAGTCCCCAGTTTATAATCCTCTTCAGATTATGTGTTATCCTTTAGGTTTTGAAAAAAAGCACATATCAAACCTACTTCTTTTCCAGGTCCACATTTGTGATGCTTTCTTACTTCTCCAAATTGTTCACCTACCCAGTAACAGTACTATTCCCTCAAAATTAAACCCAGAGGCAATTTGATGCAGACAGCTTCTTTGAGCTTCCCATAACCAAAAATATATATTGACATTTGTTCTGGACTGCAATAAATGCATGTCCTGCTATGCCCACCCTGCTATGCCCGATCCTGTTCACAGAAAACTCCTGATAAACAACTCCATGCCTTAGGAAATCTCTAATTTCTGGTTACAGTCTCTTAAAGGATTGCATAAAACTTTGAATACTTTATCTGGTTTTTCCTTTTCTTCAGGGAAAAAAAAATCTCCAATGAATGATCTCACTCACACAAAAAGAACAAAATGTATTTTTTTTTTAAATTTTTTAATGACTTTCTTTTAACCTACCCCAAGTCCACCGTAAGCCCAAACTTTGTAATTCATGGCCTTCTCAGAAATGTTACGTTATCAGTTCCCCTCTCCCTTTCAGGGACTACCTCCTTTTTACTCTTTCAAGAGCCCTGTAAATCATATGATTGACTCTAAACCAAGACTGGTTGATGTGAGTAAAGGAAATTTAATTGGAATACGATCACCCCCTTACTGCTCTTAACAGTTTTTTGTGCATCTAAATATGATCTGAATTTCAGATATGGTTTTCTATTTGACATTTATTTTCCTCCAGCTTATATGTGCTACATCTTTACCTAAATTGAGTTGTTATCTTCTTCTGCCTTTTTGAACTTAACACTATAAATTAACTATTATCCTACTGAAATAAATTCCTTTGCAGATTTTATGTATATGGAGGGTATTTCAATTTCATTTGAGAATATACGCTGAGTTGTTATGTCCTATAGAGTAATTTATTGATCTTTGGAAACAAAAACCTCCAGTACAGTATCAAAAGAATTTTACTGTTAACTTAAAAAATAATATTTCAAAGTACACTCTTAAGGGAATATATGCTCACTCATATCAATAAAATAAGGAATCAGTTGGCTCTGAGAGGATAAAAATCTGATAGTCAAAATATGTTCTTATTCATTTTAAAATACAAACAGAGATTTATTAACAAAATATGGTGAATTTTGATAGCTTATGAGATTGTCGTTTTGACGGGAAATGCTTTAGAAAATTAATCTATTCTGTTATAAATCATTTATTCTGTGATCCCAAAGTTAAATAATACTCTACATTGGAATTAATGGATACAAAACAAAGCAATCATTAACAATTAAATATTTTAGGTTAAAAAAATAAAAATAAATCCTCATTCCAGGAGAGAAAAGAAATATATGTGCCTTTAAATTAACAATAATGCAGAAGTATTGGTGATATCTAGACTCTTTCTTAAGGAACAATAGGACATTTCAGTGAAATCAACCAGAATTACAATATGTCTCACTCTGGAGGTGAAAAGGAGAAAAGTTGTCGTTACATAAAGTACCATGGGGAAATTTATTTTATCATATATAATCAGACAACCCATGAAACATTACTTTTTTTAAAACTGCACAAAACTGAAATTTTCTATATCTTTTCTACTCTTAGAGTTCGGTGTGTTACTTTTGGAATTTAATCTAGAAAATCATTGCCATGTTTGGGCCCTTAGGTATCAAAAGACCTGGGGATTCTGTTAGGGGAACCCAGATAAGAATAATTCTTTCCTACTGTACTTGTGTGCACATTTCTGTTGCTTAACACAACACATGCAGAAAAACCATACTTGGTCAAGAGGTAGATTTATGACTCTTTAGGAATCTACCACATGGAGCCTGGGGCCTTTGTGGTTAAAGACATCTAAATGACGATAAAGCAGTATCACAAAGCAGGAAACAGACCTTGGCTTTCTTCAATTTTAGGTTATTGAGATTTGGCGAGGGAAACTTATGCCTCCTGCCAGACTCGATTTTTAAACATTTATAACTTGGTTACCCGTTATCACCTTAAAGCACTTTGTCCACGAAGGGTGACATTTATGTGGCAAGTCATATTTTATTATTAGGTGAAAATTTTTCTGAACAAGTGAAAACATTTGTCTTTAATAGTGATTAAATGCCCCACAAGTTAGAATCTTTACAGAGAACAAAATGATCTAAGTGCAAAAACAAGTTTCTAACGTTGCTTCCGAAAATAAATGACAAATGAATAAAGGAGATGAATGCACCAAGAATTTCCAAATTGAAAACTCAAGACATTTTTAAAGTTAATTTAATCATTTATTTTAAAAACTCTACAAAATAACAGAATGGAGATATCCCCTCCAATGTAAGGTATGTAGATATTAAAATATTGATCACTTGTTTACTTTTGTTGTTTTCCTGTTAAAGCTTCCTTTCATTGAATATTTTTACCCTGGCAGCACATCTACCCTGCATACATCCCTGTTTATTAATCAGTGCAGTACCCTCTCTTCAGTTCAGTACAGTACCCAAGAAATATTTTCGACTTGCTCCTTCATTGAATTAAACCTATTTGAAATGGAAACAAAGTAGCCACTACAGCTCTGAGAAATCATGTCTGCACACAGCAAATCACACAAGAAACATTCTTCAGGGTAATTTTTGAGGTTTCCTTCTAAGTCTTTGAAGCATATCATTGGTTACAAAAAGAAAAAAGAATAAAAGACTAAATTTTCAGTATTAGGCAGAAAACAAAAAAAATATGAAGCAAATATTCATGCAGAATATGTTTATTGATAAAACTCAGGAGTACACATGTAGCCTTTCAGTAAGAACTCTACTTTTTTTCTTTGTGTTCTTGGTTACATTACTTAAATGACTTAATCTCATATTCTAATTATTATATCTACAGTTTTCTTTGTAGCAAAAAACAAAACAAAACCCTAATCTAGGAGTTGAAATGCATTGTTGTGTTTTGAGAAATGTGAAATTTGGCTTTAGCATTAGATTCAACTTTCAGCCTAGAATAGTTAATGGTCCTAAATCGAATTATTTGTAAAATCTGCTTGGATGATTGGTGGATGATAAAGCAATGTATACTAATTAGCCACAAGGACAACAACATGAGAGATGAGTTTTACAGATACATCAAAAACTTATCTGGGAATGAAATTTTAGAATGCTTTAAATAGAGCTATAAAAATATGTAAAACATGTTGATTCAAGTTGGAGTTATTTATTATTCATGGAACTATAGAACTGTTTTTTTGTTTTTTTTTTTTTCCTGTGGCACTTAGAAGTTTCAGTGTGTTATAAAGATTTTTTCTTCTACCAGATTGCATCTTCCTTGAAGGCCAGATCCATGTCTGATTCATATTATCTCCATGTGTCTAGTGGAGTTCTCTTTATCAAGTAACCACCAAATATTTCTTGAATGCAGAGCCCATATGCTACCCTTTTGCAAATTAGAAATAAAAGCATGCTTTCTCCAGGAAAATGGCACCCTGCCTCAGGGGGTGGTTGATTGGCAGGAATTGTTCAGGCTTGAGACAACCTGTTTCTTAAAGCATCTACCTCTCTTGTGTCCTTTTTGAAATTAATCACATAAAATCAGAAAAGAGAAGTGATAATTGTCTGTTAGGTCTTTTGTAGGAAAGTAACGCACTCTGTCAAAGTTTCTTAAATCCAGGCTTCAACAATGATGAATCGTAAGTAGAAAATATGGCATGGGATTAAGGTCTTATTTTTTACTGTACTAAAAAATAAATAACAGTTTGGTAAAACGGTGTAATTATAGTTTCTTCAAATATTTGGAGATTAAATTAGAGGATACCATACTTCAGGAATGAGGCCCTTTTCTTTATCTGAAAGGGTCCTGTGTTTTGCTGAAGACTGTAATTGTTACTGTGCCTATAATAATTCTCAAGTCACTCATCAGCACCTAAATAGCTTGTCTTGGAAAGTTATGAAATCCCAGAGTTAATGATCATGCTTACATTTTGGCCAAGCAATCTAAACTCTATCCTCAATTTCCTACAGCAGCTGGCTCTATTCTAGAGGTAGCTATCTTAGAGAAGAGAATTGACTGGGAGTGAAATACATCCAGATGTATGTTAAATAAAGGGCATGTTAATTCCTTGCTTTATCATTTTTTAAATAAAAATATGCTTTGTCACAGATGTCACAAATTAGTGAAATATTTTCAGAGAAATAGGATTTTAAATATCTCTAAATTCTTATGAATAAATGTTCTCTAATTTGTTTCTGAAATGCCAACTCTAACTTAAGTAATTTGCGGTCATTATTTTATCAGTGCTTAAACTTAATTTTCCTTCTTCATAGTTAGTACCCACTGTTCACATTTCTATATTAATATGCATGCATATTTAAATTAATGTAACATTAACTTTGTAAGCATAACCAAGTTTATTAAAAATATGCGATAAAATATGCAAATTTTTTTGAAAGAAATTGTTTCAAATATCCAACTGAATTATATAAATAAACTATGAATGACTAATTTTTTATTTATTTGTCACATATTATAACCATTCTATATGTTACTCATTTCCCAAATATAAGGGTCGTCATTACTAGATGGAAAATTAGATTCAGAAATACAGACATGTCGTTGGTAGCAAGAAGATAGAAACAAACAAGCAGCTTCACTCACTAAACCAAATTTCTTAAATTTCAAAAAGAAATTCACAGGTCAAATTTATCCTTTGATCAATATACAGCAAACAGTAAGGTTTAGTCATAAACAGTAAAGTAGCGTGTCTGGAAAGAAAGAGATTAGAAATGAAATAAAATGAGATATGAGCCATCGTAGGCTACCCCAATCCTCACCCTAACCCCCCTTCACCTAGGCGAGTACATGCTGAACAAGCACCAAAAACAACCAATAAATGAAAGGAAACTCAAAGGTCACTAGGGGTCATTATTTTCACATACCTTTGAATAATGAGAGCATCACATGTCAGCCAGAGGAGAACAAAATGTCACATTCTCCAGCTAAGGGTTGGCCTTGGTCAAAGGTCACAGAAGGGAGGCCAGGAAATAACCTAAGAGGTTAGACCGGGTGCACAAAGAAAGGTCACCAAATGTCAGTGAAAGCATGCAGCTGTTTGGAGATGAAACAACTGAGGCACCCTTTTGTGCTGACATCGGCTAGAAAAAATGTCTCTGATGACATTTTTTTTAGCTGGCAGTTTTATAGGACGTTGACATTAATGTACCCAACCCCGAATTAGCCTTTTAAAAAGCAACAGTTTGGAAGTTAAGTGCAGCAGTTTCCAAAGAGTCATAACTGTGACATTTTTATTTCAGATGATTAATACAGCTATGGACTTCTAACACCAAATTTAGATTTGATCTGAGCTCTTTCATCGCAACAGTGTGTGAGCAACTAGGCCTCAGGACAGGTAACAATCGGTAACCAGTATTTTTATGTTTTTAAGAACTATTATTATTATTTTAACTAAAAGATATTCAGAAACCTCAGCTTATTACAAGGTAGGAAGATGAGTGATTTCCACATTTCACTGGGCCTAGCTGTTGGCAGCCCTCAATCTAGTAATAAAATCCATTCAAAGGAAAGAGAAAAGACTGAAAAATTTGCAAACCCATTTTAAAGGAATTCGTGCAAAATACTTGCAGGCTAAATCTTAATCTATCTGAGTATTTCCATCTTAAATATCAGCCCTAAAATTAATAATTCTCAGTGAAGAGGTGGTAGTGTTCCCAAGTATTCTCAGACATCAAACTCTGCAGGAGAGAAGTTTAGAAAAGATAGGCACCTTGAATTACTCAGATCCTTAACTTACAGTTGATGCTTCCTTGCAGTTTCAGTATTCTGTGTGTGTGGAGGTCTATTTTATACACACATACCTGATACTTATCCAATATTAGCAACTGTTTCCAGACAACATTAGAACATTTCACATCTATAAACATCCTTTATTGATTCACAGGCACAAAACCATATTTTAATTTAAGATGTACTTTTCAGTCCTCAGGGTTCTGACAGGTGGCCCCAATTTACAACTTAGGGAGCTCCACTTTTCCCCAAATCTTTTTCAAACAGTTGAGCCAGATTCTTAATGTCATCTTTTTCCCAGTTCTACATTCTCTTAAAAAAGAGAACATTGTGGATTTATGCAATAAAAATAATAATAATGAAAGTTGGCCAGGCACTGTGAATCACACCTATAATCACTGCACTTTGGGAGACTGAGGCGGGTGGATCACCTGAGGTCAGAAGTTCGAGACCAGCCTGGCCAACATAAAGAAACCCTGTCTCTACTAAAAACACCAAAAAAATTAGCCAAGTGTGGTAGCGGGAACCTGTAATCCCAGCTACTCAGGAGGCAGAGGCAGGAGAATCGCTTGAACCCAGGATGTAGAGGTTGCAGTGAGCAGAGATTGCACTACTGCACTCCAGCCTGGGCAACAAGAGTGAAACTCTGCCTCAAAAAAAACAAAAACAAAAAACAAAAAAAAAGTTCACACAGAAACAAAACTCTAAAGCTTATTTCACAAGCAGGGGCCATCTCTCCCTAAAACCTCTATTCCAGGTGATTCTCTTTTTTGTTTGTTCCTCCATAAGCTTCCAGGGAGGCTGCCAAACAGTATGCTCACCTCAAGATGACTGCAAGACTCATCCAGAGGCAAAACTACCTTCCTACCTAATGGGCCCTAGGCATATGAAGCCTGTCAGAAGAACATCATAAATCGTGGAGATGGGAAGAAAGGGGCAGAAGGAGCCACACAAACCCTTTGCACTTAGGAGAAAGAGTTATTTAACACATCAGGGAAGTGCATTTAATAAATGAAGTCAGTGACTTGAACATGTTGTATTGATCTATATGGAGGTTACTGAACTTTCTTTAAAAAGTCATTTTTATGCTGCTTGCTTTTCTTATGAAATTTTCTACACCTCTAGTGTATAAAATGGATGTGTAAGCAGCTGATTGAGAAATAGCTAAGGTCAAAGTTAATAAGGAAAGCAGAAGGTCTAAAAGCAGGCTGCCTTTTTTTCCCCTTTGAGTTCAAGAGACTCCATATGATTTGGGCATGACATGCTAATGTTTCTGACATCAGGCCTTTTTTTTTTAATCTGCCTTCAAATAACTGATACTTGGGTGATAATGAATGTGGAAGGTGTCTCACTGCTGGAATTACAAAAATGAACTTTCCTCTTTTGATTTCATTCATGAGCTAGCTTTTATGAATAAAATGATATCAAAGACTTGGAGAGAAGGAATATTGCTCAAAATGCCAGGACAATAGAAGTTACAGAATGTACAAGTTGGAGAAGAAAGAAAAGGGAGAGAACGTAGAATTTGGTGCCTCTTTGAAAACAAAGAAGAAGGCAAAATATTCAGCAAGTATATCAACAAGTACAAACTGCACATCTATTTTGGAAAATGTTTTTTATCTCCTCAGCTTTTCTGGATCCCTTACATTTAGGTTGTGGGAACCTCTGGGTTATTTTGTCACATGAAAGAGTATACCCCTCAAATCAACAAACAGATTTGCTCCCTCAGACGGGATTTAATTGAAACTTGGAACATGTACAGTGAGGTTTATCAGATAAACATGTGCCAAATTTAAGACTTATATCTATTCTTAAATGGATGCTATTGATTGTCTGCAAAAACTACTCCCTTCAACTTCAAATGTCATAGCTTCATATGATGCTCTTAGACCTTGAAACAGAAACCATACACGGTGATAAACAAACAAAAGCCCTGGATGCTACAAAGGAAAAAAAAAAAGGAAAACTTACTCCATTTTAGAAGACTTGAAAAGGTTGTAATTATCTTCCTTGATGTACATGGTGTTTACTGACAGGAAAATAGAGAAATCCCAGTACCTAAAAACTTACATATTTGCACATTTATGTTCAAATTATTCTCTAAATGGCTTGAAATAATGGCCTCTTCACATTATATTAACTAAACATTTTTTTTTTTTGTCAAGTCATGGTTCTTTTTCTAGTATCTGAAAATGTGCCAAACTAAATGTCAGTGCCTTCATAAGGAAGATTTAGAGTTCCTTTTGGAGCAGATAGATGCCTCAAATAACAAACATGCTTATCCTGAATGCCCCTCCTGCTGGTGTGACTTACCTCAGAACAAGGTCAAAGAAGCCGCCAGAGAAGAGCTACGATTTGTTTGACTTGACATTCCCTGGTATTTCCCTTTGTTGTCCCTGTATCATTGTTCTGTGGCAGAGAGAGAGCAAGGCAAGCTCTTGCTTTCAGGTATATCTGGCTGGTAGCCCTACATACCACAGAGAGCTACTGTGGATTTCACTGCATGAAAAGCTTCCATTTGACTTTAATGCTGTTAAAGCATTGCAGGGACAAGTTTTGAAATCTTTCCTCAGGTCAAACTCTAGCTGGAAAGTTTGCCCCATCCTCCTCCGGGAAGGACTCTTACATGGCCATGTAGCTAAACTTGAGCGATCACACATTGTAGCAGAGAAGCTGGCATGGCCCAAGCCGGGTGGGTGGTCCAGGCAAGGCCCAGTCTCCTTGTGTCCATTATTGCTAAGGTGAGTCTAGGAGTAAAAGGACAAAAGGAGTCAGACATGTGAATGTTTTTGCAATGAGTCAACAAAAAGTCACTGTTTACCTATTAGAGGATAAAATTTGTTCTGGGCATTGGGAATACCAAGTGACAAAGTCATGCTTTTTATTTTCAAGGTGTTTAATAGAGAATAAGCCAGGGTTGGAACACTCTACCCAGGAAGCCCCTGCTATTAAATTTGGCTTTGCTTTTGGGTAATTAACCCCTTAGAGACCCAGGGGACAAAGAACTTATCTCTGTGAAAAACAATTTCCTCCCTCCCTGACTCACTCTTCTCTCTGACTTTGGCTATTCACAGTGGCACACATTGGTGGGACATCTAAAATACCACTGGAGAATTGAAGCATACACTCTACCTATGTCATTTGAATAGGAGAAATTTATTTTCAATGAATTAGCAGAAGTTCAGAGCCTTTCTCCTTCGGCACTTTCCTATACTCTTGGTGAATTCATCTAGTATGTGAAAAAAAGACTTTCTCTCAGATTGTTAGTCCCAGCTACAAGACCTGCCACCATAGACAAGTTCTTTCTCTGTCTTTTTTCTCCTCTCTTCAGATACCCTTTCTTGACCTTTCTATCACAGCATCTGAACCTGCCTGCACCTGCTCATTGTCCATTTGAATTGCTTCTCTGCTGGAGATATTCCTGGGGCCCACTCTGGCCTACCGCCTTTGGGCTTCACCTGACCTACCTCTGCATTTACAAAGCAATCCCAACAGATTTCCACCATACATTTCAAACATCGAGAATGACATTGATTTTGAAACTCAGCTACACTGCATAGAGAAATTCCCTGAATATACCCAATCACCCAATTTAGAGAAATAAGACTTTTTTGACAATATGAAAGGAAAATGATCTATTTTAAACTAAAGTATTGAAAAATGTCTACTTATTCTCATTCCAAAGGGGAAAAAATGAAAAAAAAATATCATAAAGAAAATGAACAATCTCCTCTTATAACCTTTCCATTAAAGGAATGGACAATACTTGGGTAATGATATTCAATTTATGAATAAGAATTAAAAAGGGCATTTTTTTCTGTATGGCTTCTTTGCCAGAGACCCTTTGGCAATGTCAGGTTTTTCTAAAGGCATGTGGGACAATTTCTTTATGTAGTTTTGCAAGTTCCCTTTCATTCCTTCTGACATTCTACTTTATCTTTTTCATCTTTCTCTCCCTAAATGAAATAGATGTCTACTTACACACACATTTTCTGAAATACAAATGTAGAAGGGCATGTAAATACCATAAGCCTGAGATTTAATTTAAATGCAATATGTAAGCAAGATCTGTTAGGTCCTGGGTCCCAGTAAGAAATGGAATTCACCCTTAATATGGTTCAAGTGAAGATATGTTTGTGGTAGGACTCTAAAAAGGTGTAGGCAAAGTTTCAGGAACAAATAAATAATTTACCCAGGGACTAGCAACATTACCACCTCTTGGATTGAAAGGAAAATGAGAAGAAATAATGTTACCAGAACCCAGTGAGAACTGGAAGCTCAGAGGAAGCTGTAGTTTTGTAGAAATGCAGCAACTGCCCAAGATGTGGTGCTGAAGCATCAGGGCAGCAGATAAGAAATATCCTGGCTTTCCTCCCTTGCAACTCAGTCATCTCCTGCCAGTTCATCCTGTGGCAAAATATCATCTGCAACCTGCCAGTAAAAAGATCCAGTTGTAGGGATTAGCTTCCTGAGACACAGTAGGGAAAACATGGGTTGCAAAGGAATTTGGTATGGAGAGTTAGAAATAATTTGCACAAAATTTCCCCTTTAAATATGTCAGAAATATAGTGAATTCAATCATCGGTTTTAAAACTAACTTTCAGAAATTTAAAAAATGTGAAAGGATTATGCTATGGATTAAAATACTTCCTCCCTAATTTCATGCATTGAAACTCTAATCCCCAGTATAAAACACAGCAAGAAAGGGTCATCAGCAAGCCAAGAAGAGAGGCTTCACAAAAAATGGAATCAGCCAGCACCTTGATCTTGGACTTCCCCACCTCTAGAATCATGAAAAAATAAACTTTTGTTGTTTAAGCCACCCAGTCCATTATATTTTGTTATGGCAGCCCAAGCAGACCAATGCAGCTGGGTCAAGTATTACATATATAAGAGAATACATGCTTTGAGTCATATGGACTAGGATATTAATACCGACTCTCTCAATTACTAGTTGTAGATTTGGGAAAATACTCCAAACTTCAGTTTTCTCGCCTAAATAAGTACAGTCTTTTCTACATTATTGGGCTTTTAAAAAACATCACATTTCTTCTTGTATATTGTTCCAGTATATTTTCTTTTTTTCCTGAAGTGCATTCGTTACAATAGCCTGTAGTAAAAATTTGCTCCTAAAAACTTAGCTTTTGTTTATCTGATAATGGCTTTATTTCAATTAATTTCACCTAGTATATAATTATTTGATAGTCATTTTCTCTTGGCTTTTTGAAGATATTTTTCACCATTTTCTGGCTTCCATTAACAGCTGCTGTCATTCTTTTGCAGTTATTTCAGGTTTGCTTTGGTTTTGGTGCACTGCAATTTCCCTAAGTTGTGTTCAGGTGTATGCTTTTTTGTTGCTATCTACTTAGATTTCACTGAGGTCTTCTGATGTGTTCTAGTCTACCACCAATATTGCAAAGCCTTTAGCCATGTTTTTTCCTATAGTGACTTTTCTTCATTCTCTATGTTCTCTTGTGAAATTCTAAGCAACAGGCCAGACCTTCTAACTTGACTCTAATGTCCCATAACCTCTATTCCATGTTTCCCAAATATTTACCCATGTTATATTGAGTCACTTCTTCTGCTGTATTTTCCAATTCTAAATTCTCTCCTCAGCTGTATCTGATACTCTCTACAATTGAGTTTTTAATCTCAATTAATTATATTTTTTAATTCTGGAAATGCTGTTTTTAAAATTTTTTAGCAATTCTGGATAATCAATCTCTACAGTGTCTTATACCTTCCTCACATATTTGATGCCTTTCTTTCTTTCTTTTAAAATACTGAGCATTCTTAACTTTTGTACTCTAAATTCAATAATTTCAACATCTGAAGTATTTATGGATCTGATTTTTTTCTTTGTATTCTTTGTCGTTTATCCTCTTTCTTGGTCTCAGTGTATTGTTTTCCATTGTTTTGTTATTTTTGTTATTGTGAGTTTAGGCTTGATGCAACTTTTTCTGTGAGGCTATTCTGAGTCCTAGATTGAGAGTGTATTCCTCCAGAAAATACATGCATTTTCTTATAGCATTCATCAGCTAGCACTACCAGTCTGGGGGTGATATAAATTTGGAGCACAATCCCACATTAGGCCCTTTTTATGTTGATAAATTCCAGTGGAGGTATTTTTTGTTTTGTTTTTAAAAATGAGGTAAATTTACATAACATGAAATTAGCCATTTTAAACCGTATATTCAGTAGATTTATTACCTTCACAATGTTGGGCAATCATCACCTCTATCTAGTTTCAAAATATTTTCATCACCCCAAAAGAAAATTCCATACTCACTGATACAGTTTAGCTGTGTCCCCACCCAAATCTCATCTTGAATTATAGTTCCCATAATCCCCATGTGCCATGGGAGGGACCCAGAGAAAGGTAAATTAATCATGGGAGAAGTCACTATCATGCTGTTCTTATCATAGTGAGTGAGTTTTCAGGAGATCTGATGGTCTTATAAGGGGCTTTTCCTCCTTTGGCTTAGTACTTCTGCTTGCTGCCATCATGTGAAGAAAGACACATTTGCTTTCACTTCTGCCATCATCGTAAGTTTCCCGAGGCCTAGTCAGTCATGAAGAACTGAGTCAATTAAACCTCTTTCCTTTATAAATAACCCAGTCTCAAGTATGTCTTTATTAGCAGCATAAGAATGGACTAACACACTAAACAGTTACTTCCCATTACTCAGCTACCTGTCCCCTGACAAACACAGATGTGCTCTTTCTGTCTTTATACACTTACCTATTCTGGATATGTTATACAAATAGCTTATACAAAATGTGATTTTTGATGTCTAGCTTCTTTCATTTAATATACTTTCCAGGTTCATCCCTGTTGTAGCATGTATCAGTACTTCACTCCCTTGTATGGCTAACTTCCATTGTATGCACATATTACATTTTGTTTGGCCATTCATCCATTGATTGACATTTGGGTTTTTTATTCTTGACTACTGTGAATAGCGTTGCTGTGAACATTCATGTCCAAGTCTTTGTTTGAATACCTGTTTTCAGTTCTTTTAGGTATATACCTAAGAATGGAACTGTGATCCTGTAGTAAATCAGTATTTAACTTTCTTTTTTTTTTTTTTTTTTTTTGAGACAGAGTCTCACTCTGTTGCCCAGGCTGGAAGGCAATGGCATGGTCTTGGCTCATTGCACCCTCCGCCTCCAGGGTTCAAGCGATTCTCCTGCCTCAGCCTCCTGAGTAGCTGGGATTACAGGCACCTGCCACCACACTTGGCTAACTTTTGTGTTTTTAGTAGATACGGGGTTTCACCATGTTGGTCAGGCTGGTCTTGAACTCCTGACCTTGTGATCTGCCTGCCTCAGCCTCCCAAAGTGCTGGGATTGCAGGCGTGAGCCACCACGCCTGACCTGTTTAACTTTTTAAGGAACCCCCAAACTATTTTCCAATATGGGTTGTGCTATTTTCCATTCCTAGCAGCAATGTATGAGGGTTTCAATCTCTCCACATCCTTGTCAACAGTGGTTATTTTCCCTTTTATTTTGTTTGTGTATAGCCATTCTAGCAGATATGAAGTGGTATCTCATTGTGGTTTTGCTTTGCATTTCTCTAATAAATAATGATGTTGAGAATCTTTCCATGTGCTTACTGGCTGTCTAGATATCTTCTCTGGTGGAATGTCCATTTAAGTCGTGTGCTCATTTTTTATTTTATTTTATTTTAAATTCCGGGATTCATGTGAAGGACCTGCAGGCTTGTTACATAGGTAAATGTGAGCCATGGTGTTTTGCTCCACCTATCAACCCATCACCCAGGTATTAAGCCCAGCATGCATTAGCTATTTTTCCTGATGTTTCTCCTCCCCCTACCCCCTCTTCAACAGGCCCCAGTGTGTGCTGTTGTCCTCTATATATCCATGTGTTCTCATTATTCAGCTCCCACTTATAAATGAGAACATGTGGTCCTTGGTTTTCTGTTCCTGCATTCGCTTACTGAGGATAATGGCTTCCAGCTTCATACATGCCCCTGCAAAGGACATGACCTCCTTCCTCTTTATGGCTGCATAGTATTCCATGGTAAATGTACCACGTTTTCTTTATCCAGTCTATCATTGATGGGCATTTGGGTTGATTCCATGTCTTTGCTGTTGTGGATAGTGCTGCAATGAACATAAGCATGCATGCATCTTTATAATAAAATGATTTATGTTCCTTTGGATATATACCCAGTAACAGGATTGCTGGGTCAAATGGTATTTCTGATTCTATGTCTTTGAGGAATCACCATACTGTCTTCCACAATGGTGGAGCTAGTTTACATTCCCACCAACAGTGTGAAAGTGTTTCTATTTCTCTACAGCCTTGCCAGTATCTGTTATTTCTTGACTTTTTAATAATCACCATTCTGACTGACATGAGATGGTGTCTCATTGTGGTTCTGACTTGCATTTCTCTAGTGATCAGTGATGTTCAACTTTTTTTCATATGTTTGTTGGCCACATTAATGTCTTATTTTGAGAAGCGTCTGTTCATGTCCTTTGCCCACTTTTTGATGGGGTGGTTTGTTTTTTTCTTGTAAATTTGTTTAAGTTTCTTGTAGGTTCTGAATACTAGACGTACATCAAATGAATTGATTGCAAAAATTTTCTCCCATTTTGTAGGCTGTATGTTCACTATGTTGATAGTTGTGTTGTTGGTGTTGTGCAGAGCTCTTTAGTTTAATTAGATCCCATTTGTCAGTGTTTGCTTTTGTTTGCAATTGCTTTTGACATTTTCATCATGAAATCTTTGCCCATGCCTATGTCTTGAATGATATTGCCTGGATTTTCTTCTAGAGTTTTTATAGTTTTGAGTTTTACATTTAAGTATTTAATGCATCTTGAGTTAATTTTTGTATAAGATGTAAGGAAGGGGTCCAGTTTTAATTTTCTGCATATGACAAGCAAATTCTCCCTGAATCATTTATTAAATAAAGAATTATTTCCCCCATTGGTTGTTTTTGTCAGGTTCATCAAAGCTCAGATGATTGTAGACATGTAATATTATTTCTGAGTTCTTTATTCTGTTCCATTGGTCTATGTGTCTGTTTTTGGGCCAGTACCATGCTGTTTTGGTTAATGTGGCTTTGTATTATAGTTGAAGTCATAGCATGATGCCTCCAGCTTTGTTCTTTTTTATTAGAATTGTCTTGGCTATACAGGCTCTTTTTCTGGTGCCATATGGTTTTTGAAGTACTTTTTTCTAATTCAGTGAAAATGTCGATGATAATTTGATGGGAGTAATATTGAATCTATAAATTACTTTGGGCAGTATGGTCATTTTCATGATGTTAATTCTTCCTATTTATGCACATGGAATGTTTTTCCATTTGTTTGTGTCCTCTCCAATGTCCTTGAGAAATGGTTTGTATTTCTTCTTGAAGCAGCCCTTCACTTCCCTTGTTAGTTATATTCCTAGGTATTTTACTTTCTTTATAACAATTGTGAATGGGAATTCATGCATATTTGGCTTTCTGCTTGTCTATTGTTGGTGTGTAGGAATGCTTATAATTTTTGCACATTGATTTTGTATTTCGAGACTTGGCTTAAGTAGCTTATCAACTTTAGAAGAGTTTGGACAGAGACAATGGGGTTTTCTAGATATAAGATCATGTCATCTGCAAACAGAGACAGTTTGACTTCTGCTCTTTCTATTTGAATACTTTTTATTTCTTTCTCTTGCCTGATTGTCCTGGCCAAAACTTCTGATACTATGTTGAATAAGAGCATTGACAGAGTGCATCCTTGTGCTGATTTTGCTTCCAGCTCCTGCCCATTCAGTATAATATTGGCTGTGGGTTTGTCATAAATTGACTCTTATTATTTTAAAGGATGTTCCATCAATACCTAGTTTGTTGAGAATTTTTAACATGAAGGGAATGTTGAATTTTATTAGAGGCCTTTCTGTGTATATTCAGATGATCATGTAGTTTTTTTCTTTACTTCTGTTTATATGATGAATCACATTTATTGATTTGTGTATACTGAACCAGCCTTGCATCCCAGGGATGAAGCCAACTTGATTATGATGGCTAAGCTTTTTGATGTCCTTCTGAATTTGGTTTGCCAGTATTTTATTGAGGATTTTTGCAGTGATGTTCATCAGAGATACTGGCCTGAAGTTTTTGTTTGTTTGTTTGCTTTTTTTTTTTTTTCTGTATCTCTGTGAGGTTTTGGTACCAGGATATACTGGCCTCATAAAATGAGTTAGGGAAAAGTCTCTCCATTTCAATTGTTTGGAATAGTTTTAGAATAAATGGTACCAGCTTCTCTTTGTACCTCTAGTAGAATTCAGCTGTAAATCTATCTGGTCCTGGGCTTTTTTTTTTTTTTTTTTTGGTAAGCTTTATTAATGTCTCAATTTCAGAACTTGTTATTTGTTTATTCAGGGATTTAACTCTTTTCTTGTTCAGTCTTGTGAGGGTGTATGTGTCCAGGAACTTATCCATTTTTTCCAGATTTTCTAGTTTGTTTGTATAGAGGTGCTTGTAGTATTCTCTGATGCTTGTTTCTGTAGGGTCAGTGGTGATTTCCTCTTTATCTTTTTTATAGTGTCTATTTGATTATTTTCTATTTTCTTCTTTATTCGTCTATCTGGTGGTCCATGTATTTTATTTTTTCAGAAAATCAGCTTTTGGATTCATTGATTTTTCTTAAGATTTTTCTTGTTTTTATCTCCTTCAGTTCTGCTCTGATTTTGGTTATTCCTTGTCTTCTGCTAGGTTTGGGGTTTGTTTGCGCTTGGTTCTCTAGTTCTTTTAGTTGTGATGTTAGGATGTCAACTTGAGATCTCTCGTTTTTTATATGGGCATTTAGTGATATAAATGTCCCTCTTCACACTGCTTTAGCTATGTTCTGATACATTATCTCTTTGTTCCCATTGGTTCAAAAAATAAAACAAACAAACAAACATTGATTTCTCCCTTAATTTTATTATTTACCCAGGAGTAATTCAGGAGCAGATTGTTAAATTTTAGTGTAGTTGTGTGGTTTTGGGTGAGTTTCTTAATCTTGAGTTCAAATTTAATTGTGTTGTGATCTGAGAGACTGTTTTGATTTTGGTTCTTTTGCATTGGCTGAGGAGTGTTTTACTTCCAATTATGTGATTGATTTTAGAGTAAGTGTCACGTAGCACCAAGAAAAATGTATATTCTGGTTTTTTGCGGGGTGGAGAGTTATGTAGATATCTATCAGGTCCACTTGATCCAGAGCTGAATTGAAGTCCTGAATATGTTTGTAATTTTCTGTCTCAATGATGTGTCAAATACTGACAGTAGGGTGTTAAAGTCTCCCACTGTTATTGTGTGGGAGTCTAAGTCTCTTTGTAGGTATCCAAGAACTTGTTTTAGGAATCTGGATGCTCCTGTGCTGGGCACATATATATTTAGGAAAGTTAGCTCTTCTTATTGAGTTGAACCCTTTATCATCATGTAATGCCCTTCTTTGTCTTATTTGATCTTTGTTTGTTTAAAGTCTGTTTTGCCAGAAACTAGGACTGCAACCCCTGCTTTTTCTGCTTTCCATTTGCTTGGTAGATTTTCCTCCATTCCTTTATTTTGAGCCTACATGTGTCTTTGCATGTGAGATGAGTGTCTTCAATATAGCACACCAATGGGTCTTGACTCTTTATCCAGCTTGCCATTCTGTGTTTTTTAATTGGGGCACTTATCCCATTTACACTTAAGGTTAATATTATTATGTCTGAATTTGATCCTGTCATCATGATGCTAGGGGTTATTTTGCAGACTTGTTGACGTAGTTGCTTCATAGTGTCAGTCTGTGTACCTCAGTGTGTTTTTGTAGTGTCTGGTAACAGTTTGTTCTTTCCATATTTAGTGCTTCCTTCAGGAGCTCTTGCAAGGCAGGCCTGGTGGCAACGAATTTTCTCAGCATTTGCTTGTCTAAAAAGGATTTTATTTATCCTTCATTTATGAAGCTTAGTTTGGCCAGATATGAAATTCTGAGTTGAAATTTTTTTCTTTAAGAATATTGAATATTGGCTCCCCAATCTTTTCTGGCTTGTAGAGTGTCTGCTGAGAGGTCTGCAGTTGTTCTGATGGGCTTCCCTTTGTAGGTGACCTGATCATTCACTCTGGCTGCCTGTAACATTTTTTTCTTCATTTTTACCTTGAAGAATCTGATGATTATGTGTTTTGGGATTGATCTTCTCATGGAATATCTTACTGAGGTTCTCTGCATTTTATGAATTTAAATGTTGTCCTGTTTTTCTAGGTTGGGAAAGTTCTCTGGATGATATCCTGAAGCATGTTTTCCAACTTGATCCCTCCATTCTCTCTGTCTCTTTTAGGTACCCCAATCAGTCATGGGTTTGGTCTTTTTACATAATCCTATAGTACTGGGAGTTTTTTTTTTTTTCATCTGTCTTTCTCTAACCTTGTCTGCCTGTTTTATTTCACAAGATAGTCTTCATGCTCTGAAATTATTTCCTCCACTTGGTCTATTCAGCTATTGATGCTTGCAGCTGCATTGTGAAGTTCTCGTGTTGTGTTTTTCAGCTCCATCAGGTCATGGATATTCCTCTCTATGATGGTTAATACTGAGTGTCAATTTGATTGGATTGAAGGATGCAGAGTATTGATCCTGGGTGTGTCTGTGAGGGTGTTGCCAAAGGAGATTAGCATTTGAGTCAGTGAGCTGGGGAAGGCAGATACACCCTTAACCAGGTAGGCACCATCTAATCAGCTGCCAGTGAATATAAAGCAGACAGAAAAACGTGAAAAGGCAAGACTGGCCTAGCCTCCCAACCTTCGCCTTGCTCTTGTGCTGGATACTTCCTGCCCTCAAACATCGGACTCCAGGTTCTTTTGTTTTGAGACTCGGACTGGCTCTCCTTGACCCTCAAGCTAGCAGACAGCCTATTGTGGGACCTTGTGATTATGTAAGTTAATACTTAATAAACTCACCTTTATATGTATATATATATATATACACACACACACACACACACACATACACATATATATATATACACACACGCATATATATACAAGCATATATGCATATATATATATGCGTGTGTGTATATATATATGTCCTATTATATCATCTGTATTTTAATTATATCATATATATATATATAAAGGGGAGCTTATTAAGTATTAACTTACACAATGATATAATAGAGCATTGAGTTAGAAGATGCTCCCTTGGCTCAGAGAAGTTCATTGTTAGCTAACTTCTGAAGCCTACTTCTGTCAGTTCATCCATTTTAGCCTCATCCCAGTTCTGTGCCCTTGCTCTAGAGGTGTTGCGATCACTTGGAGGAGAAGAGGTACTCTGGATTTTTGAGTTTTCAGCATTTTTTTGTTGATTATTTTCTCATTTTCATGAGTTTAGCTTTGATCTTTGAGGCTGCTGATCTTTGGATGGAGTTTTTATGAAGACATTTTATTGACACTGTTATTATTGCTTTCTCTTTGTTTTTCTTTTAATAGCCAGGCCCTCTTCTATAATGCTGCTGGCATTTGCTGCAACTTCACTCCAGAGCCTATTCGCCTGGGTCCCTCTCATCATTCCTGGAGATGTCACCAGTGGACGCAGAATAGCAAGGATGGCTGCCTGCTCCTTCCTCTGGGAGCTCTGTCCCAGAAGAGCACCAACCTGATGCCAGCGGGAACACTGCTGTATAAGATGTCTGGTGACTCGTGTTGGGGGATCTTGCCCAATCAAGAGGCATGAGATCAGGGACCTACTTAAAGAAGCACTCTGGCTGCCCCTTGGTAGAGGGCAGTGTGCTGTACTGAGGGAAAATCCCTTTCGTCCAGACTGCCTGGATTCCCCAGAGTCAGCAGGGGAAAAGAATAAGTTGGCTGATCCACAGGGACTGTGGCCACCCCCCCACTCCAGGGGCTTTGTTCCAGGAAGATCAGAGTTCTGTCCATAAATCCCTGGCTGGAGTTGCTGATATTCTTACAGGGAGGCCCTGCCTGGTGAGGAGGCAGGGTTCAAGGTCCAGCCTAAAGAGGCAGTGTTGCCACAATCTGCCACAGCTGCTGTGCTGCACTGTGTGGAATTCCTCCTGGGTCCAAACCCACACCAGGAGGGGATAAATGGCAGACTAGAGCTGCAGTGATGGCAGTTCTGGTAACTCAGTTGTCTTAGGCAGCTGCAGTCTTGGTGACCACGTCCCATCCCCCCACCCCCCTTGCTGGCAACCCTTGGGAGTTCAGTAGTCTTAAGCACCAGGCAGCTGAAGTGATGGCGGTTGCCCATCCCTTTGGGACCTCAGTCATCTTAGGTAATCTCCAGCCATGCAACCCTTGAGAATCTGTACAGCTCTGTTCTTGGGACCCAAGGTCCTGGTGGCATGGGCTCAGTGGGGATCTCCTGATCAGCGGGTTGCACAGATCCATGGAAAAAGTGTGGTTTCCCAGGCGGGGTATCACAATCACTCAATGACTCCCTTGGCTGGGGGTGAGAGCTCCCCTTGCTCCATGTGGCTCCCGGATGGGCCGTCTCCCCCACGCTGCTTTTCCTCACTGTTCATGGGTTGTGCCAGCTGCTTAGTCAGTCCTAATGAGAGAAATGAGAGAACCTATATTCCTCAGTAGTCAGTGCAGGATTCAATTGTCATTTTTGTTCTTCTTGGTGGGAGCTTCTAACCGCAGTTGTTTCTATTGGCCATTTTAGCCTCTTCTCATTTTTTAAAAGGAGTAGTTTGTCATTTTGTTGTTGTGTTAAAAGAGTTCTTTATAAATTCTGCCTATAGACCCTTATTAGATACATGATCTGCAAATATTTGCTCTCATTTTGTAAGTTGTATTTTCACTCTTTGTAGTGTGCCCTGATGCACGAAGGGATTTTTAGTTGTGATGAAGTCTAATCTATTCATTTTTTTGCTTTGTTCCTTGTGCTTTCACTGTCATATCTAACAATACATTGTTAAGCCTAAGATTATGAAGATTAACTTTCTAAGGTTTTCTTCTAAGAGTTTTATAGTTTTGTTATTCTATTTAGGTCATTAATCAGCTTTGAATTAATACTTTTATGTATGAAATCAAGGAACAGCTTTATTCTTTGGTATGTGGATATCCACTTGTTCCAACACAATTTATTGAATAAACTATATTTCCCCATTGAATGGTTTTGACACCCTTATTGAAAAGTAATTAGGCATGGATGTATAGGTTTTTTTCTGGACTCCCAATTTTATTCCATTACTCTATGAGTTTACCCTTGTGCCACTGCCATAATATTTTTATGATTAAAGCTTTGTAGTAAGTTTTAAAATCAAGGAATGTAAGTAGTTTGTTCTTCTTTTTTTATTTTTTTGGTTATCCAGGGCACTTTACAATTCCACTTGCTTTTTTTCAGAAAAAAAAAAAAATGCCGTTGGGTCTTTGACAGGGATTGTATTGAATCTGTAGATTATTTTAAGTAGTACTGCCTTCTTAACAATATTGTCTTTTAATTTATGAACACAGATGACTTTCCACTTATGTATGTCTTCTTTAATTTCTTGCCAAAATATTTTATAGTTTTCGGTATACAAGTCTTATATCTCCTTTGTTAAATTTATCACCAAGTATTTTATAGTATTTAACAGTTTTATAAAAAGAATTTATTTTCAGTTTAATTTTGGATTATTTATTGTTAGTATATAGAAATATAACTGAATTTTGTGTGCTGATTTTGTATCTTGCAACTTTGCTAAATATGTTAGTTTACATTTGGTTTTGCTGTTTATTTTTTCCCTTCATCAAGGCAAAGAACAAAGCCAATTTTCTTTGATGATAACCTTAAAAGAGATACTTATTTGTTCTTATTTTGTTTCTTACTAACCATTTAAATGGACATACTTTTGGAATCATAGCTTCCTTTGAAGTTCTAACCCAGTTATCTTTCTTTGGGGGCCCTAGGTTTTATCTCTTCCTAACACATGTAGTCTATCAATATCAAAGCTCCCGTTCAGATAATTCTGGAAATCACCTCTAGTTCAGCCAGCACTCTTTGCTCTGGACTCATGTTTTGGCTTAGCTTGACCTTTCTTGCCAACTCCGCAATATAAGCATGGCTGTGTTTTGCACACGTGTGGATTTTCTTCAATATGTTATTTGTTCCTCAATAGATTGGTTTTAGAGGATGTGTGTCCCACTATATTGCCAGAGAATGAAAGTCTCTTATAGAGGGTATTTATGGGAATTAAGAGAGACTATATATACAAAAAGCATAAGATGAGCCCTTGTTACATCAATATTCATTTGATGTCATTTCACTCTTGTATTATATTGTCACAGAACGTGCAAGAGATGCCCAACAACATATCACTGATTATTATAACTGGGAAATATGAGTAACTTGAAACTGCTAGTGTGGGAAACAGTACAAGCATGCATTCCTGCTTGAGATGCATGATTTCACTTAAAGCAGTCCCTCAGACCTCACTGCAACACTTTTCCCCTTCATAAAATGCCTTGCTTTGCTAAGAAGGATTACAAGAACAGTGATAAGAACATTGTATTATTTTTGGTGCATCTTTTAAAAATGATCACTCTAGTTTACTATTTTTAATTTATTTTACTGTTGTCCCTTAATTAGTGCTGAAGCAAAATCAACTAGAAGTTACCTGAAGCCAAGTTCAAATGCGTTATTACTGTCCCGGATTCTTACAGGTAAATGCATGGCAGCTCTTAAACAAGAGCAGAAGAATTAAGTTCTAAGGAAAACCCCCACAGAATGCCACAGAATGTCCATTCAATGGGAAAGCTTAGCCTAAGCCAGCATAATGGAAGTCCAAGACAGATGTAATTTCATCATAAAAATGATTAAAGCAGGACTTAAAGTGAATTGAACCTCTATTCTGAAAAGTAAAGGCTCTGTTGAATCAGACTGCAGATACCATTACTTATTGATCCAGCCCATGAATTGATTATCTTGTGTCTGTTTAACCCCAACTTCTATCTACGGAAAGTCTGAGAAAGATTTTTCCATAGTTAAAATGCTTTTTATTCAACATAACTAGCTATTTAACTGTTTATATACATGCTTTATATAGTAATTTTTAAATGTGTCAGGATATATTTAGCAAACACATCAATTAGATTACAATGCTGAGTAAAGCAATTTTATTTGATGTTTGATAAAATGTTCAGGTAAACAATCACACCCTTTTTAAAAGCAAATTCTAGGCATAAACTGATTCTGTCCTCTTACTGTTTTTTTCACACTAGCAACACGTACCATTGTGTGCTTTTATATTTGACACATTTGGGGCTTTCTTTTGCTTTCAAAATAAGTCTTGCTATTACTACAGTTTGAGTCAGGCATACTGTACATGAATGCAATAGTTATATCATTGTATTATAAGCAGCTAATTGTACTGCTTGTACTAATGAATTATTCATGAAATAATCACATAAATTCACTCCACGCTGACGCTTTATTTTGCATACTAATTTGAACATAGTGCATTTTTCACATTTTGATCTAGAGATGATCTCAGATAATGACCTGTTTGTGGATATAGGGGTTTACATTGACCTTAATATTTTTCTTTTCTCTGAACATTGCTTCATAATGTGTACATTTCATCAGGGCGGTGTAGGTCACTCAGAGTCAGGGCCCTGCTAATAACTTATTTTAAGACTCTCTAATTATTGCTTATTAACAGAATTTCCAAGATAATCTTTCCAGCACAGAGCATTGTGTTACCAGGTTATTCCAAATAGCAGACATTCTGCGTTTTATCTTCTCCTTCTAACTCAGACTTTCCAAACTAATCGCTCTCCCTGTATTGCCCGATCTCCAGACTTCTCACTGAATTACTCTTTTCTAACTTACACACTTATCCCTTCATGCTGACAAATCCCTTATAGATAAGCCTAAAGTTTTACATGTGGAGCGATGACACCATTGGCCAGTGGCTGGGTAACCTCATGGCCTCCCTGACTCATCTTTCTCGCTTCAGACCCTCATACACTTTTCAGATTAGCTCTTCTCTAGCCACTAATGAAAGCATATGCTTCCTCTGCACCAGAATCTTCTATGGTTTATTACTCATTACCCACAATGAAACATTGTTTAGTTTTCAAATCCTTCTGAAAGCATCCACTCTTCTAGCGATCTTATTTCATTTCTCCCTCCAGTGAGACCAGTCTGCTTATTGTCCTAGAAACATAGAAAGTTCATGCCACTACCTACACCTTGGTTTATACTACCTGCAAAATCCTGTTTACTTTCACCCATGACACCCTCACCACCTGAGCCATCGAGACTCAGTACAAGTGCAGTGTAGTTTGTAAAGCCTTCTGGGACTATCACAATCATCAGTGATATTCCCTGATTCCCTTTACCACTTACCAGTGCTTTGGCACTTCATTATATACTTTATATTTTGTGTTTAGTCTTGTTTCATGTGTTTTAATTTTGTCTTCCCAACAAGACTATACTTTTTTTGAGAGTCTGAACAACACTCTATATTATCTACTTCTCCTTTTGCAGAGCTGAAAAACTTCTTATTGCCTAGCAAAATCTAACACACCTTAAGTGCTAATAACCATTTATTTTATTTGACTTATTATTAATGCCTGACATGGCAGGTGTTGACATGTTCATAATACCATTAAAGAGGGTCCACAGGACCAAGCTATATTTCAGACTGTGAGTGGTACTTTAAGCAAACATATTTATCATAAAATGGAATAGTAATTTTTCTTTCTGAGAGTCTGAAGCTAAAAAATTATTTGACCTATCTCTCCTGAATTGGAAATATCTAACATCAACCTTTAGGATGTGAGGATCATTTGGCTGCACTGTCTGCTATCCATTGATTTCTGGGTGGAATTAGTTCATCTGGCTTGCTGGCCAGGTGTCCTATTCATTCCTGGATGCTGAAATCGTGAAATAAAATTGAGATGAGCATCCCATTTGGAGAAGCAGCAACATTCTATAGTCAAGAATATAAAAGGAGCTGCACCTTCTCTCTACAATATTTTAGGAAACAATAGCAACAATCAGTATTTCTACACACTAAAAGTAGTATCTATGCCTAGCTATTACACAGATTTGCAAGGTTTTTATTTTTAAATCCTTGGATTTCATTGCCTTAAATTAAAGAAAAGATGATTTTAAAATAGTGAAGTTTCCTTGGAGATATGCAAGAGCTAGACTGCAAATTCCATCCAGGGAAATGAGAGATCATGTCTACCTTATTTCCAATGTGTCCCCAGAGGATAGCACAGTGTCTAGCATCTAGCAGATGTTCAGTAAATGTTTCTGGATACGTCAACAAATAAACATATGAGATAATAAGTGTTTATAATAAGTCCAAGTGTTGTGGACTCCACCCACCAGTAAGCACAAAGATAGTCTCGTCGATATTAATATCCTACACTTATTTTCCCTAAACTATCCTTCTGTTTAACTGTAGGAAGTCAAGTGTTTTGTAGTTTCCCTACCCCGAGTATTCTAACATCTCCAGGGGCACTTGTTAGTCTTTGTTGCTTGCTGCTAGAGCTAGAAGCACAGAACTCTTCAATCTTTGGTCCTTGAATTCACCGAAGAACTGTTTCAAGGTTAAAATATTGTTTCTATGGCCACTGCTGTTATGGCCACAGGGGGAATCTCCCATGCAACATGCCAGTGAAACTGGGCCTGTGCCTCTGTCGTGAAGGCGGAGGGTCATTGGGTGGTAGAAAGGATGCCCATTCTACATTAGGCTTCGCTAGTGCTTCTACTGGCAATTTCAGTTGAGTCCCAAGGATTAGGCATCCAGTACCTCACACTCTCACTCACACTTGTAGAGAATGAGCCAGGATCCTAAAGGTCCAGACACTAACACCAAGGCCACTTCCATGCTGAAACTCTCCTCTCATTGCCATCCTTCCTGCCTGCACCACGTGGGGGCTCTTGCATTCTCCATGTTGCTGAAATCAGAACTAGCACTGCCTAAAATGCAAGATATTTCTTCTGCTGGAAAATCTGCCATGCTTAGAATGTAATTTATGGATAAAACCCTCACTGCCACCCATGCAAAGTGAGAGAAACGGTGTTCCTTTCTGGTATACTCAGCCAGGGCTCCTAGAACAAAGCTGCTTGAGTTTCAAATGTTACCTAGTTTTCTTTGATGGATCATTCAATTAACAGGTGAAATAAGGTTGTTTGGTCCACTTCCTGTAATCAGCTGGCAAACTATATCCACATCCATTAACCTCCCCACCCAGGACCTATTCCTGACTCCAGAACTCTGGATTATGTCACCCCTTTTCCCTGGTGAATTCCTCTTCCTCCTCCTCCTCCTCCTCCTGCATCTTCTTCTTTTTTTATTCTTGAGATGGAGTCTTGCTCCATCGCCCAGGCTAGAGTGCAGTGGCACGATCTCAGGTCGCTGCAACCTCTGCTTCCCAGATTCAAGCAATTCTCCTGCCTCAGCCTCCTGAGTAGCTGGGATTACAGGTACACGCCACCATGCCCAGCTAATTTTTGTATTTTTAGTAGAGACGGGGTTTCACTATGTTGGTCAGGCTGGTCTCAAACTTCCGACCTTGTGATCCGCCTGCCTCGACCTCTGAAAGTGCAGGGATTACAGGTGTGAGCCACCATGCCTGGTCGGTGAGTTTCTTATTGTTCCCTTTCCTTTGTTCTCTGAGATCACTCTCTCCCACCTCTAAAACATCAGATATGGCTTATCCCTTTTGGTGAGTAGATTGAAGTCTTTCTTTTCTCCTCATAGACACTACACAAAGGAGTGATTACAAAGGTAAGTGGTGGATGCAAAAATGTCAATAAAATACTGGCAAACTGAATCCAGCAGCACATTAGAAGAAACCTTACCCACCACAAGTAAATTTGCTCCATCCCTGGGATGCAAGGCTAGTTCAACATACGCAAATCAATAAACATATTCCATCACATAAACAGAATCAATGACAAAAACCATGTGATTATCACAGTAGATGCAGAAAAGCCCTTCGATAAAATTCAACATCACTTCATGTTAAAAACTCTCGGTAAACTGGATAGTGATGGGACATATCTCAAAATAGTAAGAGCTATTTATGACAAACCTACAGCCAATATCAGAGTGAATGGGCAAAAGCTGGACATACTCCCTTTGAAAACTGGCACAGGACAAGGATGCCCTCTCTCTCACCATTCCCATTCAATTTAGCATTGGAAGTTCTGGTCAGGGCAATCAGGCAAGACAAAGAAATAAAGGGTATTCAAACAGGAAGACTAGAAGTCAAATTGTCTCTGTTTGCAGATGACATGATTGTATATTTATCACCAATTGCAACAAAAGCCAAAATTGACAAATGGGATCTAGTTAAACTAAAAAACTTCTACACAGCAAAATAAACTATCATTAGAATGACCAGGCAACCTACAGAATGGGAGAAAAATTTTGCAATCTACCCATCTGGCAAAGATTTAATATCCAGAATCTATAAGGAACTTAAACAAATTTACAAGAAAAAACAACCCCATCAAAAATTGGGCAAGGGGTATGAACAGACCCTTCTCAAAAGAAGACATTTATGCAGCCAGCAAATGCGAAAAAAAAAAAAAAACCTCAACATCATTTATCATTAGAGAAATGCAATAGAAACCACAATGAGATATCATCTTATGCCAGTCAGAATGGTGATTATTAAAAAGTCAAGAAACAATAGATGCTGTCAAGACTATGGAGAAATAGCAACACTTTTACATTGTTCGTGGGAATGTAAATTAGTTCAACCATTGTGGAAGACAATGTGGCAATTCCTCAAAGATCTAGAACCAGAAATACCACTTGACCTATATATGCCATTACTGGGTATATACCCAAATGAATATAAATCATTCTACTATAAAACACATGTATATGTATGTTTATTGTAGCACTATTTTTAATAACAAAGATATGGAACAAACCCAAATGCCCATCAATGATAGACTGGACAAAGAAAATGTGGTACACATACATGATGGAATACAATGAAGCCATAAAAAGGAATGAGAGCATGTCCTTTGCTGGGACGTGGATGAAGCTGGAAGCCATCATCCTCAGCAAACTAACACAGGAATGGAAAACCAAACACCACATGTTCTCACTCACAAGTGAAAGTTGAACAATGGGAATACATGGACACTGGGAGGGGAACAACACACTGGGGCCTGTTAGGGGATGAAGGGTAAGGGAGGGGATAGCATTAGGACAAATAGCTAATGCATGTGGGGCTTAAAACCTAGAAGACAGTTGATAGGTGCAGCAAACTACCATGACATACATATACCTATGTAACAAACCTACACATTCTGCACATTTAGCCCATAACTTTAAAATAATTTTTTAAAAGGTGAATGAAAAGATACTATAATCTGATACGTGTGTCTCCTCCAAAGTTCATGTAGGAACTTCAACCCCAGTGTGATAATACTGTATTAAGAAGTGGGATCTTTAGAAAGTGATATGGTTTGGCTGTGTCCTCACCCAAATCTCATCTTGAATTGTAGCTCCCATAATTCCCACATGGTGCGGGAGGGACCTGCTGGGAAATAACTGAATCATGGGAACATTTCCCCCATACTGTTCTTGTGGTAGTGAATAAGTCTCACAAGATCTAATGGTTTTTATAAGGGGAAACCCATTTTGCTTGGTTCTCATTCTTCTCTTTCATGCTGCCGTGTAAGATGTGCCTTTCACCTTCCATCATGATTGTGAGGCCTCCCCAGCCATGTGGAACTGTGAGTCCATTAAATCTCTTTTTCTTTATAATTTACCCAGTTTGGGGTATGTCTTTTTCAGCAGCATGAAAATGGACTAATACAGGAGGTGATTAAGTCCTGAGGTGCATAGAAGCTACTGTTGCTCTTCCCCTTCTGCCATGTGAGGCTGCCACTGTGAGATGATGCCACAGATGGAAAAAGCCCTCAGCAGACACCAACTCTGCTGGCACGTTGATCTTGGACTTTCCAGCCTACAAAACTGTGAGAATATAAATTTCTCAGTATCTGGTATTTTGCTATAGCAGTATAGAGAGTCATGCACTATAAAATTCCAGAGTTCTGCTATTTTAAAAATAATTATGAAGCAAAATGCACAAGACACTTTGTAATGTATAGGTCCATGGTTTGAGACTGCTCAAATAGAATAGACATGCTGGTGAGAACTTCAGTGACAGAAGCTACTGTTTGCTGCATAATACATCTCAGGTGGTCTCTGCATTGCAGAGAAGAGGTGGTTGCTGGGAGGCTTAGTGTCTTCAACCATTTTGTGTCGTGTAATAGAGGAACTGAGTCTGAATAATTTATAAAGAAAGGAGGTTCAGTTAGCTCACAGTTTTGCAGGTTGGGAAGTTCAAATGTAAGGCCCTGGGTTCTAGTGAGGGTTTTGGTGCTGCATCATAACTTGGTAAAGATCAAAGTGGAAGCAAATACGTGCAAAGAAACAAAACCCAAGGGACATCTTTGCTTTGTTAGCAACCCACTCTCACAGGAACTAATTCATTCCCACAGGAACTAATCTAGTCCAGCCGGAGCAAGAACTCATTCACTAACATGAGAACAGCACCAGAACTTTGGTCCCAGAACCCAAACACCACCCACAAGATTTCAGCTCCCAACACTGCCATGTTACGGATTAAATTTAAACATGAGTTTTGGGGAAGACAAATTCAAACAATAGCAAAAAGGTCTGCTGTACATCTACCTATTTTATCTTTTTTTCTTTCAAATTGATAGTTATATATTAATATTTATGTAACACATATTTTAAAATATTAATTTGATGTTACTCAAATATAACCCCAGAATTTTCCAAATAGGGCAACGGGTGACCTTTGTAACATTTTCAACTGCATTTTTTTGTTTAAGATAGTTGCTTCTACTGTATTTCAATCCATGCTTATGCTATCTTTTATTTAACATTATAGGAAATTTTATTTAGTTTAGTCACTTTATCTTTCATTCAAGATGAACTTACATAAAACCTGTGTAGAATTGGCCAAAGTTTATTTTTAGGTGATATGAGGTCATAACACTTTTTCTTCACCAAGTATGGTGAAAAATAAGTAGTACCTATTTTTCAGAGGGAAAGATAAATGCATGTAAAACATCAGCTCCATGGATACAAGACCTCTGTTCTATTAGCTATCAGGTAACTTAAGAGGTTAGAGACTGAAGAGAAAACCATCCTTTATATACGGCTTTGGGAATTTGGCAAGCAGTGAAAGGAACATTATAAGATTAAGGACTGTAGAGTAACTTAACATGCCTTAGAAGAAAAGGAGGAAAGGAGGGAACACATAAATGATACAGTCCAGGATTTGCCACAAGAAGCGGGGAATCAACTGTTCATATGTATGTTGCTCTAATTGCCAGATATCTTAATGTCTAACAGCAATTACACCCCAAAAGAACTACAATGACATTTATTGGGTACCCACTGTGTCAGGCCAGATATTTTTGCATACGTCACCTCATTTAATCTTCATAAATCCTCAGGTATCACTACTCTTTTGTTCAGATACTAGAACCAGAGCTCAGAGCATTTAAGGGATTTCTGTACAGTCTCAGAAATAAGGATCAGAAGTTGAATTCTAATCCAGGAAAAACTCTATTATAATCTATGCCTTCTTTGACTTTAAGAGACTAACTCAGAATTTCATACATTTAATAGGCAAAAAACCCCTCTAAATTCTCCAATTCTATACGAGTGTTTTCTAAAAAGCAGCATAATCATTGTCATCATGGGGAAGAAAGGTAGATCAATCATCTCAATGTACTTGGCTTAGTGCTAGCAGTAACTTTAAAGGAATTAATAAATAAATTCCCTTGACTATGGTTTTAGAATCATTAGTAAAGCATTCAAAAAAGTTATTTTCTGGGTAAATTTCCTCATGATTTTGAAACTTAACCTTTATTGGAACCTTCCAAAGCTATCTGTTCAAATCCTTATGATTTAGATTATAAACTTAAGGTGGAAATAAATTTTTCTTATAAAATCATAATGATTCTATCTATCTATCCATCCATACACATGTATATATTTGACCTCAATTTAATTGCTTAGAATGAGGTTTTGCATTTATAAGATATTTCATTTATTTAAACTAGATTATTCCATTACCAAACATGCCTTCTGTTTAAACTGTCTGGATCACAGCCAAGTAGGAAGTGAATTCTATTCAACTGAACTGAGCCTCTCTGGCCAGCCTTGTGAGTAAGGAGAAAAGAAGTAAAAGAGGGAGAAGAGTTTGATTATGGTGATTTGATACCTGGAAAAGATGGGGTAAAATTGTCAAATTTAGTAAATAAAAATATAGAACACTTGGATAAATTTGAATTTCAGATAAACAAGGCACACTTTTTTAGTATAAGTATGTCTCAAATACTGCATGAGACATGCTTATATTTTAAAATCACTCATTGTTTATTTAAATTCATATTAACTTGGTGTCCTATATTTTATCTGGCAACCCTAGGTGAAGGCTCACACAGGATAAATATAACTAGCATTGGGTTCCAATTGCCACGTGTCTCTTATGCACAGATTGGCAGGCTCCTCCTGGGGTAAAGTAGAGGCTTAAAATTGAGGCCGCTTTTGCTCACTGCTTAATGGTGACAAGCTATTGATAGCGGGGCATTGCCAAATTCTCATTAGTTTCTAAAAGTCAGGAACTACATTTAGAAAAAAGCAGCTCACTTATGGAGAGGTCATCTCTCCAATAACCTCAAGTACCAGGAACACAGCTGAAACCCAGGAAGCAAGGGGAAAAAAGGCCTCTGAGGATTCAAAATAGAAACCATGTGCTAAAGCTCATGCTCTTTTCTCCGAGAAGAGGCCCTCAGACCTGCACTCAGTGTAATTTGCTCTTCTTTTAGACACCATCCAAACAAGTTTGGTTTTCCAATTTCCCAGCCAGTAGAGATAGAAAGCAGGAAATTGCAAAGTGGGCAGGATGGCTATGTAGACCAGGGGGTGCACCTTGTGGCAGACAACCTGGTGAAAATACATGCATGCGCACACACACACACACACACTCCACTATATGCAGCAATCTCCGTAAAAATTCAGAGGAAACTGGACCAAAATGGAATTTGTGGTTATTTTTCCGTAATAAATTTATAAGTGTTCTTATTTTATTATAACACTTTTTAAATATTAGCTTAACTTTTTACATGTGTGTTTATAATCAGAAGAGGCAATACAGGTATTTTCAATAAAAGAAAATTTGAAAATTATTTCTTGACTCTCCCAGGAGAGCTCTGTTCACACCTCTATTAGAAGCATTTCCCAAATGATAATTATATGCCAGGCATTTATTTGTGTTTGTCCTCTACTGACTTGTAAACTTTTTAGAGCGGAGTTAGTGTCTTTGTAACCTTGTAGCCTTTGTGGATCAGCAACATCTCTAGCACACCGATGCCCAATAAATATTTGTTGAGTATGGAGTGAAAGTCAAAATGCATAGTCTTTCTATGGGCATCTAGACATAGAATTCTCTACAGTTTAGTCTCCCAGGGGAGTCCTCTGCTTTGCTCTTTGACTAGGATAAAAGTCTACTCTAAGTCCACAATACAAATTAGAATTAAGATTGCATTCTTTGTTTTCAAAAACACAGAGGAATATGATTTATTCTGGAAAAGTTTCTATTGAAGTAGTTAACATCTTTTACAGTTTTGACTTAAAGGAATGAGTAACAGAAATGTTGAGAATTCTCCTACTTGTAATCATTTATTCAGAAATCTGGCTGCATCTGTTAATTGAGGATGATGGGGTAAGAATACGGGACACTGCTTCTCAGAGTTGCACTATAGAGGTGCAATACCATCTGTAAAATACTGGCTGCACAATAAGACCATGTACAAGCTCTAGAAGAAGAAATGAGAGACGCCTATTTGTAATGCTTTATATGGCATCCTGATAGAGATATACAGCAAGTGCATCTTTGCAAATAAATAAAAATGTGAAAAATGCCAAAGCTCTACTTTCTTTGTAACCAATTTCCATAAAGACCCCCCTTCTCAGTGCTACACAGGAGGGCTGAATATGGTTTTAAAATTCTACTCTTTTTCTAATTAGCATTTGTAAATGGAATCCAGTCATTTCTCTCTCTTCCAATGAATTAGATTAATTTTTGAGTTAAAACTGTGACTATTTAATCAGAAAGAAATAGACGAATTTCTGAAAATGGGATATCATGGCAGAGACATGTAACAATCATGAATAGGATGATTCATCAGCTATTATTTTTGTTTTATAAATGATTTCAAAGCACATTTTAGTAACTTGGAAGGCATTCTCAAAGTGGGACAGCAGTGCTGCCTTTCCACTGTCTTATTATTGGGAAATGATTTTCCAACTTTCCCACAAATCCACCAGGGCCTTCCAACAAAGCCCTTTAACCCTAAAAAGCAGCTATTCAAAATTAAAATGCACATTAGGCCATTTTTAACTACCTTCAACCTGGCTATCAGTATTGATGAACAGGGCTAAGCACTGGTAACTTAATGAAGAGATAAATTTGTACTTTAGCCATTCAATTCGTCTCCTTTTCCACATCTTTAAAAAGTGAAATAGAATGGTAAAGTTACCTGATTGGTCTTTCAGCTCCTTTCTTTCTCTGCTCCTTGAAGGTAATGCCTTGGATGCACACACTCACACACACACACACACACACACACACACACACACACACACAGACACACAGAAAGTAAGTCCAAAGCAGGCAGCAGGAAAAATAAAAGAAAAAGAAAAAGTGATAGATAAATGATTAATCCCTGGATCATTAAATTTAATGGTGAATATGGGCAACTTTCAGCTTACAAAAGAAAAACATCCCTTGGGCAACAAGCTTAAAATACTCAACTCTAAGAGGAGTAATGCTGTAAGCCTAATAAATAACTTTAGAAAAAGTCTTAAAATATTGTTTTGATTTTTTAAATATCTAGATCAATGTGTTTTTAAAAAGTAAAAATAATGGAATATATTCCTAATATTTCAAAGAAGATGTCAAGAAAGATAGTGAAGCCTTCCTAAATCACAAACCTTAGACAAAATCATCGTTTTGTATTTCACATGAAATCCTTTGGCTGTGAAGTGACTACACTGTACTGTTCCTGCCCAAGTCGCCACTAAACTGAGAAGGCCAACATGCCCCTGCTCAGGAGACAGGTAATGATGTTACAAGGGGAAACATGGCACTCAAGTTTCTAACCAACAGTGAATCTGTTCGGTAATTACATTCTGAGCAGGGAGTAACTTTTGCTACTTTATTTTTAGGTGATATGAGGTCATAGCACATTTTCTTCACCAAGAATGGAGAAAAATAAGTAGTACCTATTTTTCAGAGGAAAGATAAATGCATGCAAAACATCAGTTCCATGGATACAAGACCTCTGTTCTATTAGCTATCAGGTAACTTAAGGGTTCTTTAAAGGATCCTTCCCACACTACTCCAGAGATTCAATGCTGATCCTACAGTCATGAAGTGAAGTATATGTAGCACTGAGTATCACATAGCCTCACACAGTACTCTAAGAACTAGCGAAGAAAAACAAATCCTCCATAAAAATGAAGTAAAACTATAAATATTTAACCACTGCATTTGGAGTAAGTGCATATGAACAGTAAGTCTAATTAGTAACAAGGTCTTTAAAAAAAGAAACACACATTCCAAGGCAGACTTTCTAAGGCAATGAATAATTTTTAAAAATACTGTTCTCTACAATAATGCTGGTTAAAGATGGCTGCCAGTTTTTACCCCAGAGAAAGTAGAGAGCCGAACTCTGATGCCCATACCTACCCATATCATGTCCAAGAAATTATGGCGAATTGTGAATCAGTCACTACTAACAAATCCATTTGTCCTCTTCATAAAACCAGAAGTTGAAGGACCTGCTGTCAGGGTTTGATGGACAGATATCTAGAATTATAGACCCTGTGACTATTTGCTGAATGAATAAAACTTGGATTTAGAAAGTCTTCTACACCAGATTCATGTTTCTGCTGTTCCTGAATGGAGAAAAACAAGTCAAGAGTGATCCTTAAAGTCTCCTCTCATGATAGGGCTTATTTCTGTTTATGTGTGTTACATACCATACTGTTCTTCACATTCAAGATGAAACAGGATAAATGTCATAACAAACTTCACTTCTCTGGCCTTGACCTTTTAGATATATTTTGGTTCTGATCTTGGCTTTTGGATAAGCATCTATATAGAGTTTCACCCCCTCACAGCCAGTTCAATCTGGCTGAACATTATTTCCAGTAGAGAGCTCCCTGGGAGACTGATTTGACATAGAAGTCCTTTCGGCCCATTCTGTTGATAAAGTTAAAGGTTCAGACATGTATATCCTGATCTTTTCAACTCTTTCAGCCTCCTGTGGCCTTGAAGTGTTCTCTTACTTTTTTTTTCTTTTGTTTTTCCTGAGTTCTTTTGAGCAGGGATAATTAGCAGGTGTATTAGTTTCCGAGGGCTGTCATAACAAATTACAAACTGGTGGCTCAAGATTACAGAAAATCAAGATTACAGAAAATCATTCTTTCATAGTTCTGGAGGCGAGAGTCTGAAGTCAAGGTGTAAACAGAACCAAGCACTTTTAAGACTCTGTGGGAGAATTCTTCCTTGTCTCTTCCAGATTCTTGGCTTGTAGCCACGTAACTCCAATTTCCACCTCTGTCTTCATGTGATCTCTACCCTGTCTCTTTCCCTCCTAGGTATCAGGACACTTTTCATTGAATTTGAGGGCCAACCAGGATAATTCCAGATAATCTCGTCTTGAGATTCTTGACTTAATTATCAAAAGATCCTTTTTCCAAATAAGGTCACATTCTCAGGTTCCAGGTGGATATGTCTTATGTGGAGACCACCATTCCATTCGCTACAGCGAGTTATTCATCTTAAGATTTGAAGAGTTAAATAATTTGTGATATTATATTTGGTGCTCTAAACATTTATTTTAAATATTATGCTTACCTTAACTTTGTGTCTATTTTTTTTTTAAGTTATCACTTTAACTTATTGTCATTGTCTTCATTGATAGTTCTTCTAGACCAAGGTTTCTCAGGCACGATGTGATTGATGTTTGGGGCTGGATAATTTTTTCTTGTGGGAGGATTTGCTGTTCATTGTATTGTGTTTATCCCCCGGCCTCTTCTCCCTAGAAGCCAGTAGCATTCCCTCAGTTGCATCAATAAAACATGCCTCTAGAAATTCCCAAATGTCCCTGGGATGAGGAAATTGTTTTTGGTTGGAAACCACTATTCTATCTCAAACATTTCTAGATGGGAGTATTAGAAATTACACTGAAACACTAAAATTCACCTAAATCATAACTTTGATTTCTTTGGCTAAAACTTGTGCTCTGAAAATATTATAAAAATATTTTATTTCATTTCAGTTCAGAATAATGAGTTTATTGAACATTTTCTCAGGGTGTACATAATTTTCAATGGCCCAGTCTCTACTCACATAGCAAGTGATAAGAGAAGAGTCTGGCTTAGTGCAGACTCTCCCATTTACTTATCTGCTATTCAAAAACAGGTGGAAATCTGCTCATTTAGGCAAAACTGAATTCCTTCATAACAGGGTTTGACAGATAAATATATATGATATTCATAAATAGAGTAAAATTGCAGAAAAAGACACTTCATTATAGAAAGAGAATAAATATCAATAATTCACCTTTATTACCATTAGAATCAACATGGAACACTAAAACAATGGTTCTGTTATTAATTCAGAAACATCCAATCCACTTATGAGTTAAAGCAATATATTAGGCACAGATCTATGAGCTATTAAAATTATCTGTTTCAGTAAAACATATCAGAACGCACATGAATAAAAGTTGTTATTTCAAGGTTGTAGACACCTTATTAAGCTACGTAATTTAGTAAATTCCAAAGCTGTCATTGCCCATTCTCCAACCACTTTAAATATTTTAGACCTGAAATAAAGGCCATCCTGAATCTCAACAAGAACTCATTTTTGTTTAGAATGATATCTTATTTTGGTTAACTGGGTTTCTATCTACCAAACTTAAATGATCTTCTTCCTCATTACCATAGAAAGTTATTTTAGTGATGAACCGCTTTGATTCTAAGGAAAGCTACCAATGACAATTATTATCACAGGCAAAATTTCTGGAATATAAGCAATTCTTTCTATTTCCTTAGGTGGTTTTTAAAAGATTCATCATGTTCAAATATAATTTTAGTAAACTCTTCATCTCAGAATAACATAAGATACCGTAGTAGGAGAATATGCTGAAATCTTTTAATCATACTTTTATGCAAAAGAGTACTTACAAAGCATCTTTAAGTCACCCTGAATTCGGACAAGGTCTTGAAGATTTGGGCCATGTGGTTGCATGCTATGTTAACATGGTGATCAAGATATAGAGAAGAAAGAAAATGGAAAATGGGAAAATTCCACCTTTTGTGCATAAGAAGCATGAGGCTACATATATTGTCTCTATGCGTTGTTCTTCTCCCCCAAGGCTCCAGGAAGGGAAAGGGATAAAATGATCCTTAATTCTTTCTCAGGCCTGTACTGTACCACTGCCTTCAGTGTTCTAACCTTTGGATGTTCTTTCAACCTGAGTGTATCTAATTTTTAAAATGATGCAGTGTTTACACCCATTAAAAGGGAGTTATGTTTAGAACATATAAACTAAAATATCTAGAATGACTATAACTGAATAATAAGAGAAGACACAAAACCAAATTTTTAAAAATTAACCAAGGACTTGAATAAACAACTCACCAAGGAAGAAATCCAAGTGGTAAGTAAACACATGAAAAGATACTCAATACCATAAGTCATTAGGGAAATGCCAATTAAAATCAAAATAAGATACTACCACACTTATACTACAGTCAATAAAACTTTAAAAGCTGAGAAATGCCAGATATAGGTGATGGGGAGGAAGGCAGCAAATCACACTGCCATGTGTGTACCTATGCAACAATCTTCCATGTTCTTCACATGTACCCCCAAACCTAAAATGCAATAAAAAATAAAAAAATAATTAAAAAATAAATAAATAAATAAATAATAATAAAAAAAAGCTGAAAATACAACGTACTGGTAAAGGTGTGGAATATCTAGAAATCATACATTTTTCTAGTAGTAATGCAAATGTTATCACTTTGAAACATGTTTTGAAAAATCTCCTCTAAGTATTTACCTAAGAGTAATGAAGCCCATCTCCCCACAAAAACCTCTATGTGAGTGTTCACAGCATTTTTACTCATAATTGCCTCATACTGAAAATAACACAAATGTTCATCATTCGTGATAGAGTGAATGGATAAATTGTGATAACTCTGTAAAACAAAGTACTACTCAGAAGCAAAACTAGATGAACAATTGATGCAATAACATGGATGAATCTTGAAAACATTAAGCTAACTGAATAAAGCCAGACACAAAAGCTTATATACCATGTGATTCCAGTTACATGAATATCTGAGAAAAGCAAATTTAAAGGGGCATAGATCCAAGACATGATTGTCAGGGATTTGGGCATGGGGGAAGAGGATGTGTTGCAAAGAAGTACAGGGGAAATTTCTGGAGTGATGAAAATATTCTATGTATATCTTCATAATAGTAGTGATTATACAAATATCTACATTCATCAAGATTTATAAAGCTGCATGTTTAACAAATGATGAATTTTACTGTATGTGGATTACACCTCAATAAAGTCAATGAAAAAATCAATGCAATGTATTTGGGATCACCCTGACACATGGGATAGTTCATTCCAAACCTAAACTCATTGACACAGAACCAAGCCATGACCAGAGAACAGATGTAAGTTATCATCATTTATTCTGGCTTCCCATAAAGTCCTTAGTATAACTACCCAAAACCTGGTAGCGCTACTGCACCTGATAGAAAATTTTTTTTTAATTTCCCTAAGGTCACTGCATTAATCAGGATGGACCAGGTATACTTCAGCAGTGTATTAGTCCATCCTCATGCTACTATAAGGACATACCTGACACTGAGTAGTTTATAAAGGAAAGAGGTTTGATTGACTCACAGTTCTGCAGGGCTGGGGAGGCTTCAGGAAACTTACAATCACAGCAGAAGGGGAAGCAAATACATCCTTCCTCACAAGGCTGCAGGAGAGAGAAGAATGAGAGGTTAGGGAAGGGGGGATCCCCCTATAAAACCATCAGATCTTGTGAGAATTTACTCAGTATTATGAGAACAGCATGGGAAGAATTGCCCTTGTGATTCAGTTATCTCCACCTGGTCCTACCCTTGACACATGGGAATTATTATAATTCAAGGTGAGATTTGGGTGGGGACACAAAGCCAAATCATATCAAGTAGCAAACCCCAAACCTCAGTGGTGTAACATAGTCCACATTTAGTTCTCGCTCATGTAAATTCTGCTGTGAGTTTCTGGTGACTCTCCAGGGTATCTGCGGTCCATGTGTTCGCTCAGTGGTCCCAGATGAGCTAGTTTCCACCATACTATAGCTGTATCGTCTGTAGCATGCACTTTCTTGGTCAGTGCAGCAGGAAAAGAGAATGCTCACAATAGCAATTAAATGCTCTAGAGGGAAACTAACAAACACATACCACTGCTTCTCTCAAGACTTCTCCAGAAATTGGTTGCATAGTCCAGCTTAATTTAAAATCAGAGAAGTACAATTTCCCCTTTCTGCCAGGAAGATGAGGATAACTGGCTTGGGATAAGCACCAGAAGTTACTAACACAGTTTTTTATATTTTATTTCACAACATTTTCTGCTGTTTCTTATTCAAATTAATATTCATGCACACTTATTCTTCTGGGCTATGAAGTAGCAATGCATTACTAGGCAGAAGCAGTATGGTAAGAATGGTACCATATTCTTGCTGGGAATATCATCATTTAACCCTCAACATTGTTGCAGGGGGGGTAAATTAAGCCTGCCAAGGGCTTAATGTTTTCTCCTAGGATTTCCATTGAGTTTTGGTATCTAGAGACTGATGGGGATTAGCTTTGCATGCTCCCACTTAGTCTTCTTTCATGTGGGAATTTGGGAGCAATTAATGTCATCTCTAATGACAGAGGAAATTAACTCTGTGTGTTAGCTATGTTGATAGAACATACTCAAAGGTTCAGATGGCAGTCTGAACTTCTGAACTTTTTGGAGTTAAATACACACTTAATTCTTTAGAGATCCCTGAAGACACAAATTACAGAGGATGAACTAAAGAAAAAAAAATATTTCCAGCTTTTATAGGAGGATCTTTGAAGTCTAAGAATCTATATACTGTAGGAAGAGGAGTTAAGGTCAGGTCATTGGTGAAGTGGAAGGTTCTAACGTGAGAGGCAGGTACTAACTGACATGGTGGAAAAAGCAAAGCTTCTGGAAATAGGGGCAGTGGCTCAGTAGTGGGGGGATGGATGTGGGACAAGCAGACATTGATCTGAATCATAAAATGGTGCTTTTGGAGAGTGATATAGGTTTACATGTCCTTAAATCTATCCCAATTTATCATTTTCTCATGGAAATAATGAGTGCGCCATTTGTCTTTTGAATCCATTATACAGAGTGAGTGCCACATTTAATGTGGTCAAAAGAAGATCTATTCACATAGACTGAATGAACTATCATGTTCTTTTTACTAATGACAATTCTAGTGAAAACAAAACAACAGCAAAACGTGTGTGCGTGCATGCACATGTGTGTAATCTGAGCGCCACAAGTACAACTAAATATAAAATAGGTAAGCAGAAAAAACCTTCAGTGACAGTTTCCATTATGAAGCAACATAGGAAGTAGCTATAGTGTAATCTGTAGAAGCAGCAATATGTGGCACTTATTTCATCCCTTCTTCTATGCTGCATGCCACTGACAGACAGTGTTAAAGGAGCAGAGCTCTCTGTTCTATGAAGCTCAGGCGAGGCCTCAGCATCCTTGTCAACCCAACACTGAAAGTAACCACTATATAAATAAACAAGCAATCAACTTTTGCACTCGATTTGAGAGCTACTTTCTATCAAACACCAGCAAAGGATTTCTGAATTTTGAATGGTGGTGAAAAGTCTCCAGAGATATTTTCCTTTCACTAAAAGCCTGGTAAGATTATGCATTTCCTTTTTGCTTTCTTTTCTTACTCTCCTCTGTCTTTCTTGAAAAAAAAAAAACTTATTAAGCACTAATCACAACCACCAGCATGTGTCAGGTGCTGGAGATAAAATTGCAAACAAGACACAGTGGGAAAATTCTAAATAATGCCCAGCACTCATTACCAGTCACTTCTGGAAAGATTTTCTTCACTTCAGTTTCATCCCACCATGTGGCAATTTCTACCCTCTCTACCACCACCACCTCAGTTTAAACTGTATCATCTATTGCCTGGACTGCTGTAGGAGCCACTTTGGTAAATCTCTACATTCACTCTGATCCTATCCAATCCATTTTCTGCACTGGAGCCAGAACAATATCATACAGGATCTTGTGGTTCTCCTGCTTAAAAGGCTCCAGTGGATTTCCCCCTGCTCCTAAGATGGAAACTAACACTCTTAACATGGCTGCCAAGACCCTGTATAATTTGTTCCATACCTATTTATCCAGCTTCATCAACTACCGTCTCTTCTTCACTGTCTATTATCCAACCACAGTGCTCTTCCATTTCTCAGACTTACCCTTCCTGTCCTGCAGCCTGCAATACTATTTCCCACGTTTCCTTCTAGATAACTCTTACACGTCTTTTAAGTTTCAGCTCAGAAGTCACTTCACCTACTGTACTCCAGTTAGATTTTATTAATCTCATGGTATCACCTACCTCTCCTTCTATCTTCCATTTAACTATAATTCATGTTGTCTGATTATTTGATTAACCTCTGCCTGGCTCATTAGCCTATAAGCTCAATAATTACATAATGATTGCAAGCAAAATGTCTGCTTTGATCGTAAGTGTGTTTGAGCATGTGAGTGGTGTCTGTCCATGCACATGTGGGTGTGACAGGGCTAGCACCTAGTAGATGCTCAACAAACACGAGTGGCATGAAGGCACGAGTAAAACAACTCACTGGCTGCATGAATAAACAAATAAAGGTAACACTATTCCTGTCCCCAGATCTTACAATCTGGGGAAATAGATAATATATTGTCTATTTGTTATCTATTTAATACTGAGATAATTAATGTATTAGTGTAATAAATTAATTTAGTATTAAATATTGCAACAGATTGTAAGATCTGGGGAAATCAATAATAAATAGACAATTTGAAGACAGTTTGATAAGTGCTGCTGAACAAGTACAGTGTGCGATGTGCAAACATCAAAGGGATACTGAATTCCAACTTGAAGGGGCTCCTAGAGTAGAGATAAGGAGGAATAATATAATCAAGAGTTACAATAGGCATATTTACAGACATGGAGCAGCTTCACATATCCAGCCCTTGCAGGGCTATGTATAGTCGTAAATGAAAACAGAAATACAAGCTGTGGAAATTCTGCTGAAAAAGGCTGGTATTTTAAAGTCTGAACTCTAAATGGTTGCAAACAGAGAGAGACTGAGAATTCTTCCAATTAGCACATCTGTCTTGACTCAAGGAAGTGACTACACTGAGGCAGATCCACATAAAGACAGAGAACACAGACGAAAGTCAACCTGTGATTTTAAAAGAAATTGCAAATAATGACACAGTAAGAGGATCGGGGTCAAAATTGAAGACACTTTTCCCCTAAACTGTTCATAGCTAGAAAAGATTAGTAGGGAACCCAGGGATCTCATTTTAGTTAAAGCTGAGCACTGTTTCTGGGCATTTCATACATGGATGCATAGACATAATAGAATGAACTAAACATAGTTTATTGTAAATTATAGATTGGTTATTCTGAAGTAATCATCTTTATTGCCGTTGTGGTCTCAATTTTTTTAAAAAAGTTACTGTTAAACATATTTGGACACAAACAAATCCAAACAGCATATGCAGTTAATTAAGCTCTGATAGCCAAGCCAAGCAGCTCATGTTAGTTGATTGGGCTTGAACAAGATCTGTTCCTGATGGAGAGTGGACCCCGTGTCATTCACAAGTACATAGACACTTCGAATAACTTTGCTATAGATTTGCCATGTAGCTTCCAAGCCAGAGAAAGGGGGGGCCCTGAGAGTCTTTTTTTTTTTTAAATAATAGAGCCCAGGAACACTGGTGCAGAATGTAACGCCAAGTCACGGAACCCATTTTTCCCTAACTGTGATTACCCAGATTTCACTGTAGGGTAGCAAATGACTGCAGGTTCCAGGGGGGAGAAGCCAAACAGTTGTCACTACCCTGAAAAATGGAAGTCAGAAAAAGCATTCAACAATGTCACACCGCCCCGAGCACGTTAGGAGCGGTTCCCAGAGACCTCATCTTCCTCTTCATCCTCAGCAAAGAAAATTAAATGTCACTGGCGAGCACAGAACCTCCCTCATTTCACCATTATCTTCTCATTTCCAAAGATTCTTTATGTCCTTTCTTAAAGTACCAAAGAATTGCCTAATAACATCTAGAAATAGTGTTTCTTTTTTTGAACCCCAGAACATTTCCTGCTCTTTGGAAGGTAACACTTCACTCATTTTTTTTCTGAATTATTATTTACAGGGCAAGTTGACATTTTAGGACACAAAATCAGATTACCTGTCAAGTTTAGTCTGGGTGAAATCATCTTAGTATTTCTAAGAAATATGTGTCTTCAGTTAAAAGCACGTGTAATCATTAATGATAAATATAATGTTATTTAATATGTGGTATGTAATTGGAGAGTGCCGTAGGTGAGTGCAGACAGAAATAGACTTGTTTTCAAAATAACTGGCTCTACTCCATCGAGCTAGGTGTCCTTAAATGAATCACTTAACTGCTCTGTCCCACAAGAGTTTTGCATGAAACACAAAACTAATAGAGTCCTAAAGATCTCAACAAGCCTATCTGTTTAAAAGAATGTCAGTTTAAGTTTGGGAAACTTTAAGGCACTCCATATGTTCGATATCATCAGAAGCTAGAAAAAAATGGAAGATTTATTTTAGATACATCTTTAGACTTACATATTTGTGTTTTGTCTTGGTTTTGAGTATTTAGGTTTTTTTTTGTGTGTGTGTTTTTTTAATGGGCTTTGTGGTTAGTGTATTGGCCCTCAGGAATGATAATTTATTGTTTTTGTTTTATTTCAGGTTAAAGTAAAATTCTGAGACTTCATATATCTGTGAGTGACTTAATACTTTGCACTGGGAAACCACAACTCGTGCACGATAGCATTTTGCTTGTATCAAGTGACCTCAGTGCTTTCCTGCATGGAAGAGTTCCCCACTGCTCTTCGTTTTCAGCGCTTGCAGACCCGGCCTTAGGCATCTTGCTGACCATTCTAGCGCATCCCAGCGTGGGCCTTGGTCTTTGCAGAGGTGTACTACCGCCCTCTGCTGGACAGATTGCAGCAGGGAACCTAGGAGTCCCTTCTCAAGTGTGGGTTTCCCGCAGCGCCTCTCCTACCCCATCAGACCTGAGCGGTTATGTACAATCTTCAAAAGGGTTTGGTGAAGTTGGTAATTTTAGAGGTTTGAGTACGTTAGTAAAGATGCTTTGAGTGACACGATAAACAAGCATCTGACTTTTTAACGTGGGATTTTCAATGATACTCATTACAAACTGACTGGCATCCATATTTTGGAATACTCGTTCCTTTCGACTGATTCAGCACACTTCGCCGGGTATCCTCCAACCAGAGAACTATTTTTGTCTCACATGAATTAGAAGAGATGGTTCCTAACAGATAAAGATGATATTCCAACGTGATGCACCTTCTCCTTCTGAGTTAATTAGACATTGACTAAGTAGGCTATATTCTCAATCATTCTGCCATCAAATATTTTTGGAAAACCTGCTGCACATCCAGAAATCTTTTAAGTGCCAGACGTATAGCAAGAAATACGATATTTTTAAAAAGATATATTCCAGTCACCTTGTATCTATTTCTGACCTCCTGAAATATAAGTTTTAAAGGAAATACAACTAGAGTGACCAATCATCTTGGTTTGCCCAGGACGGAAGGGCTTCCTAGGATGCAACATTTTCAGTGTCAAAACAAGTACCAGGAAAATGGAAAGGAGTTGGTCATGGTAAATACGTCTCCAACCATAGCAGATTGTAAATTACACTAGCGTTTATTGAAAAATAGCCTTTCAATAGCATTCGGTTCATCCTTAATACTATTCTTTTGAATAGTTTCTTCTCATTAAAAGTGTGTTGCAATTTATAAATTACATATAAATTAATCTATTGAATTGTTTGCAGAGCATTTTCCTATATACAAAAGGGCTAAGCAAATCTAAAATCATAAATTCAAATTTGCACTGTGAAAGCCAAGGAAAATAAATACCAGAGAAGTCAACCTCAATCTTGTAAGGAGCAGAAAGAGCTAGTTTACCTGTGCAGAGACACTTTGGAACTGAAAGGGAAATTAAAACCAGAAAAAAGATATTTATTAATGAAATCTCTGAGAAGGACAAACTATCAATCAGGTGGTAAGAAATGATAAAAGCTTAAAATTGGAAGATTCTAAAATTCACCCAGCTCTTTCTATCCAAACAAAAAATATTCTCCAGGAGATTGTTATTTATTAAAGCTTGAATACATCTTCTGACATATTATTCCAAAAAAATTAGTCTTTATTTCTCACTGATAATTGTTCCCATCGTTTATTTAAATATGATCCTCTTAATTGTCATAATTTTGCTTTAGGATAAAAATTGTTTTTTAAATATATAACCTCATATATCCATGTGTCATTAGAACTAAAACTAAAATTCAATATTATTTTCTGCTTGACATCTGCTAAAATTGGAGGGTCTCAAATGGTCTAACTCCAAATTCCCCTCCTCCCATTGCTCCCGTGAATAAAGCTAGATAGCTGAATAACTCTCCTTAGTGAGGGGACCAGACACAATTTCTGCCTATTACTGAGGAGTAGGTTTCAGTTCCCAGCTAGCCTGTGGAATTATTCAAACAAGCCAGTCACATCCTCTTGTGGGGACCAGCACATCATGCCCTCTTGATATTACTAAGCCTACTACTCCCACAGCCCCTGGTTGTTCACTCGATTTCTGGGGATATATTCCCCAGCATGCAGTGTCCTCCTCTCCTGGACTGTGAGTATATGTGACTAATAAATTGATGTCTATCCCATCTGTCCATTGCTAGGTATTGTGTATTTGGCCATCACCTTAGCCCTAGAATGGAAATCCCTTCCTTGCTAATAGGGTAAAGAGGAGTCCGTTGAAATAACCCATACCTACGCTATCTTATACAATGCTACACAATTCTGCTGAGTCTTCTAGTTTCCAGTGGTTTCCACTCTTATACCACAAAATCATTGGTGAGGTGAAACTAGAAAATCACGGAAGTATAACAAGACATTGAAATAGGCATACTTTTTGATGGAGTGCAAATGAGGTTCTTATAATCACTGTTGAGAAATGAGTAAACTCAAAGCTTTTAACAAGCTAGTTGCTTCATAAGAACTGTAAGTGATGATTGGGGGAGAAAAGTACTCAGAAATTTTTGTAACCAAAGAAAAGTTGAAAGAAAAATATGCATTTGTTTAGCAAAGATTTTGTCTATTTAATCCAGTTCTAAATTTTATATGCTAAACTAGAAGATGCTGTGTATGTTCACAAAGCTACAGATAATTTCCTTCTCTATTTTTGTAAAAGGTTTAATTTTTCTTTCAAGCCTAACCTTATATGCCAGAAGTTGTAAGAACACCCAAAAAAAAATCTGAATTTTTATACCCTTACTTTGTTCCTGCTCCCTGTGAAATAAAGAAATTCATAAGCAATAGACTGGTTATAGGTGGACATTAAGAATTATTCATAGAGTTAGTGGTGTAAAGTACATGAGGAACTCCCCAGCCCAACCATCCAGCTCTCACTGAATCAATGGATGTGAAAATGAGGTTCAGTAAATCGTCTGTGGTAAGTGTCAGATGTCAGTGTCAGGCTCTCCAATTCTCAGCACAATTCTCTTTCAGCACCCCCTGCCCCTCCCTGCACGTAAAATTAATTGAAAATTGACTAAAGAGCTTGGCCAGGTTCCTAATGTGGTAGCTTAGCATATTCACTGAATCGCAATGTAATGCTTTAAGAAAGTAGTTTCTTCTTACCCTGGTTCAGACACATTTCTCTGAGAATCTGAAGAACCAATACAAGATATGCCAATTAAGAAGACTTCAGAATTTACGATGTCCATGGATTAACTAATCAATACTCTACTTGGTATCTTTCAAATTTAACAAAATTTGAAATGGCCTGTGGTTCTGTATCAAGGGGGCATCATTACACAATATATCAAACATTTATAGGATCAGCCCAGACTAGACCTTTTACCTATGTATATTTCCTGTGTGCCTGTGACAGTGTACACAACAAAGAAGAATAAAGTCACCCAATGGACACGAGAAATACAAATAAAAACTGAACTGAAAATGGAACTCTAGGAAGCCTCAGAAGCAAGAAGCTATTGCACAAGACGGATTCTTAGTTGAGAAGGGGATTCTTTGCAAGGTTTGGCTAGTTGAGACCAACCAGCTCAAAGCTGAATTATAGCTAGGAGAACTTAAACACACACACACACACAAGTTCTTTTTTAGAAAATATGCAACTCATTATGCATCTCTAAATTATAGGTAGAAGAGAGAAAGAAAATACAGGCTTTGTGTACCTACTTGCCACCTCCAGAAAACATTGAAACATGAAGTCAGAAGTTCAGTTATTTTCTATCATATAGACGTTTTCCTTTTTTGAAATCCACATTAGTTTATGAAATTATACTCTTTGGGATTTTTTTTTTGAAGAATCACTTTAACATATAGGTTAAAGCAATTTCATATATGAAAATTGCAAAAGAAAATGAGAGTAATTTCATGTACCTTCAACCCTGATGAAATCTTCACCTGGAAAAGCTAAGAACGGTAAAGAAAATGATTGAGCAGATAGGCCTCCACAAGTGGAAGACTTTCTCAGCCAAATTTCAGTGACAGCCAAAAAGACTAGGCCACTTCCAAAAAACTAACTCAAGAATTAATGGTGATTTATTACTCAGGAACCCGACATTAATTAAAGCAAATTTAGCAGTATCCTTATCACTTGAAGTTGATGTTATTGCAGTTGGCTGGAAAGAGAATACAAATTACTTCGGCAAGGACTGCCAGTCAATCACGTCCTCCTAAAATGCCTTTCTACCCCAGCAGAAAGATTTCTGGAACTCCTGAACCCCTAAATTAAATTATGTTGGAGGGACCCTAGCCTGAATGTTTTCTTAATCTTGGCCATCTGCACTTTACTCAAATGTATGACTTTGCTCTTTTTACAACTCTGAAGAAAATGTATGATTAAAAGAAAAAGGCAAATGGCCAGAAAAAAAAAAATTGAAGGTACAAATATACTTGGATTATATAGTTTGATTTGCAAGACTACCAGATTTGATTTAATACTAACTGGATAGTAATTATAGACAAAAATATGTAATAGTTAATATTTAATTAATATGTTAGAGTAAGATGATAATCTGATAAATTCAACATGTTTATTTCATTTGCTTTTGTGACAAAGATCAGTCCTAATTCAAAACTCTTGGATACCAACTAGTCCATGGTACAAACTAACAAGAAGGGGAGAATATGAAGTGCCTTACAAAGTTGAATTATAGCTAGGAGTTAATTACTAATTACTACTAATATTGACCTCTGACTTCAGCCTGTATTCAAAATGAGATGCCAACACCTTAAGAGCTTAATGTGTCTGTCAGATTTCACAATTACACTTTAAATATATTGGTGCTAAATATGTAAATATTTGGTTTTATAATTATTCTTTAAATCATTGGTGCAAAATAGGAAACTGAGTACTCAATTGCAGCATATCTCTTTTATCCCCCAAATTTTCTGAATTAATCAATCACTTGGATAACATCAGATCCAACTGATAGTTTCATTAGATGCCATCATTGAAGAAATGAATCAGTCTCACCTTGGAAGACCCTATCGCCAATCACCTTGCAAGTAGCAGTCACTGTAATTCCACACAATTCCTGAGACAATGTGAATGAAAATTAACATGCATTGTGCTTCTTCTATTTTGTCCTCCCATGTATTAATATATTTTACTGGTTCTTACAATATCCTTATAAGGTAAGTACTACTTTTATCCCAAAGCCTACAGATAATTCAATGAAGGTATAAAAAGCTTAAATAATGAATAAACAATCATACTACTCCAAAGGAATGAAGCTGAGATTTTAGCTTATTTAATATTTAGCAATATTATTTATTGCTGCATAACAAATTATTCTAAAACTTAGTGGCTTAACAGAATAGCATTTACTATTTCACAATTCCTTGTGGCTTCTCTGGGTCCTCTGGCTCTGGTTTGCTTACTAGGAGAAAATTGCAGACGCCCCAGTGTTTGACTGAGACTGGATCCACTTCCAAGCTCATATGGTTGTTGGCAGGATTCTGTTCCTCGCTGGCTATTGGAGTGAAGGCCTCAATTCCTTGCAGGCTGTTGCCTGGAGGCTGTCCTTGCGGGCTCTCCATGGGGTGGCTCAGAACACGGCAGCTGGCTTCTAGAATGAGCAGCAAGAGAGACACAGAATGTGAGCAAAACAGAAGTAACTGACTTTTACAAGCTAATCTTGGAAGTGGCATCTCTTAGAAGCAAGTCATTAACTCCAGCTCACACTCGGGGGAAGAAATTAAACAAGGGTGTGGAATAACAGGAAACCAGAGCTCATTGGAAGCCATCTTAGAAACTACCACACCAGGAATGTTTTTTTGTTGTGTAAAAATTAAGAAAAAAATTAACTAAAGCCTTATGATGACATTACTTACAAATCTGTGCTGAGGGTACATCTCTACATGCTAATGAGTTTGTAAAACCACCATTACTAATCATGCATATACAGCATTTCTACAATTTTATTTATTTTTAATAACTACGTAAGCATAAGCCTGAATTACAACCTAGTGTAATAGTAAACAATTCAAAAGCAAATTCTAACTTTCTACTACATCTTGTCATTCTGACCTTTGAAAACATCAGATCTTGTAGATTATCTCTACAATGTAAAAAGTGTTAAATCTTTTTTGATATTATATGTGAACCTTGTAAAAAAACATTTTAGATGCAAGAAATTTTCATGAAATTGAAATAGAAAAGACCAAATAAAATAAAATGAGTATGGCAATCAAATCTTCAGCCTCTGCATTTAGATGAACTGGTGAACACAAATTCAAATACAGGTGAGTCTTACTCTATAAGATAGCGAAGGAATTTCACTATCATATTAAAATATAGTCATATAACAAGTCATATAAATCTAAACAGAAAACCAATCTTCTCTAGGTTATGGGACGGTGATCAAGCAGCCTTGTGAAAAGTTGCACATAACTAATCCAGCTCAGCCTCAATTCCAATTGTGCCTTTAGAAGAGGAAATTCCGAATAATACTTGCTAGATCTGAATTACTATCAAAATTCAAAAAGCATGATCACATTAATTTAATCACCAGCCAATTGTATTTAAATCAGAACTGTTCAACAAGAATATTCTATCAGCCATTAATGATCTGAATTAATTTATCAGATTAATTGAAATATAGCATCTGCTTTTAAACATTAAGGGGCATTTTCTTTTGTAATAAGTAAAGTGGTGGCTTACTAGCATTCATTGGTAGAGTTTTCTTGTTTTGTTTTTTGTTTTGAGATCAGCTATCAAGTTTGCCGTCTCTCCCTTATAAGTACCAGCTGAAAAGTTCTGGAGTCCCCATGACCATTTTGTCTTCTGATACCAACTGCAAATTCAGGAAGCTCCAAGATTATGCTCATGTTCAATGGTTTGATAGAGGTATTCACAGAAACTCAGAAAAGTCATTATATTCACAGTTGTAGGTTATGACAGCAAAAGAATACAGATTAAAATTAATAGAAAGAAGAGTCACATAAGGCAGATCTGGGAGATATCAAAGTATAGAACTTGTAGTTGTCCTCTCCCAGTGAAGTAGTGCAGACCGTGCCTATTTCTCCCAGCAAAAATGAGTGACAGTATACATGGAGTATCACCAACTAGAGATGCTCACTGAAGTTTTGGTGTCTTGAGTTTTACGGGGGCTCAGTCACACTGACATGACTTACCACATGACTGATCGTAGTCTCCAGTTCTCCAGAGGTCAAAGCGATAACATGGTGCAAGAATAAATAACATGTTGTTCCACCATAAATTGCATTGTTAGCATAGGCAATCTGGTGTGGCCCAAGGCCTCCAGGCAAACAAAGAAACTCACATAAGGCAGGACATTCCAAGGGCTTAGAGATTTACCTCCCAAGAGCCCAGGGCAAAAGCCAAATCTTTCTTTGGGCAAAATTAACTCTTTTTTTTTTTTTTTTTTTTTTTTTTGAGATAGAATCTAGCTCTGTCACCCAGGCTGGAGTACAGTGGTGCGATCTTGGCTCACTACAACCTCCACCTCCCCAGTTCAAGAGATTTTCCTGTCTCCGCCTCATGAGTAGCTGGGATTACAGGCACCCACCACCACGCCCAGCTAATTTTTGTAGTTTTAGTAGAGATGGGGTTTCACTGTGTTGGTCTGGTTGGTCTTGAACTCCTGACCTAGTGATCTGCCTGCCTCGGCCTCCCAAAGTGCTAGGATTACAAACATGAGCCACAGTGCCAGGCCTGCAAAATTAATTCTTTACTGCACATCAGCGAAGATCATTTTTCTTCCAGGGATGTGCTTCTTTGGACACATCAAATATTCTATCAGTATTCCCAGGCGATACCTTTGCTCTTGTTGGCATCTGTGTAAGAGAATCCGGGGCGTGAACTGTTATCTGCTCAAACAGACCATACACACTTGGCCCAATTTTATGCAAGACTCCCTTTCCACAGTGTACCACTGGGCACAGTTCTGAACAAAAACTCTCTTGCATCTCGGAGCTTCATTTATTTTTAATTTGCTCCGTCATTGCATTGCATGTGATACAAGCTTCCTATGGAAGCTAGATGTTCTGCCCAATCCCAGACATGTTTTCAGCCACTGCATCATTGCCTTAGCTTGAGGTTTCCCCAAAGTAGTATCTAAGGTAAGAGCTTGTGCACAAGAGTTTACTTGGGAGACAGTTCTAGGAAACAGGAGCGAGTTTCCAGGAAGTGTAGGATGAGGATAGAGCAGTGTGTGTGTGGAGGGGGGTGGAATCCAATATGAATATAAAATATCATGTTGGACATAAAAGTCCAATATGAGTATGTTTTCGAGACTGCTGCTGTGGACAATAGTGAATTATTCTACTGAACCTTGTGAGAGTCCACAGAATGCCTCCCAAAACTATCCATCTGAGGGTGGATAGGAAGCATTGATCCACTGGCTTATACTCCCCATTGGTCAAACATTATTCTGCTGAAACTCACTCTGGCCACAGTCTTTGACATCAAAAGAGACCTGAGGCAGAAGTCGAAGACATTGCTGTCAGAAAACTGGAGGGTGCACTAGAACTATCTTCTCCAGATGTGGCTGGAGCCAGAGAAAGGAGGTCAGCCATGTCTGCTACAACTATATTACCTCTACCAATGGTTTACAAATGCAGAAGAGTATCAGAATCACCTGGAGAACTATTAAAGAACACAGAGGTCCTGACTTGCAGAAGAGGGATAGGATACAGGCCTTTGTATTCTTACTAAGCTCCCTGGGTGATTCTGGTGATTCTGATACTTACACTAGCATTTGAAAACCACTAATTGGTACTCCATGCAGACCCTATACGGACAAGGCAGGCTCAACAGGAAGTAATTGAGATTAATTTTTCTGCTGTTAACCTGAACTCGTGGTAGGTCTAGAACGGGATGCGGGCTGCCCCATGCCCACCCTGCCATGGACTTGACCGTCCCCATTGTGTTGGTTTGGTCCATGTAATTGTTGTTCCTGCCTGCTCAGCTAGCACCTAGCTCTTGCCAACGTGCTCCCTCAAAGAAAAGGAAAAGAACATTTAATCTGTTAAAGGCATTTAATGAACACCTGCCATAAACTATCCAATTTGATACACACTTTACAAACATGATTTCATTCGATGCTCATGACAACCCTGTGAAGTAGGCAGTGTTATTCAGATTTTTCAGATGAGAGATCTGAATCTCAGAGATATCTGAAGCCATGTATCTCTTCCAGCCTGGTTTAGAAAACAGATGTTTTGGCCTAAATGACTGCAAAGTCTTCCCCAGTCTTATCTTTGAAGACGAGTGGTAACCACCACCTGCATTAGCTTTACCAGAACATTTCTGTGTTATCTTAAACTTTAAAAAGGCAGATACTTACCTAAGCAAACATCTTATGTTGTAGTTGTCAAACCAGTCACCAAGTATGATCAACAGTATCTGATCACACTTTGGCTTAATAGATTTATTTAATGGGAAGGCATTTATTGACCACTTACTGTGAGTCAAGCCCAGTGTTAAGTGCTTTGTATGTAACATCTTTTCTTTACTGTTCATAGAAACAGGGCATCATCAGCTTCTTCTCGATCCCACAGAATAACATATTTATCTGCCTGTAACAAATATGCAGCCAGGTGTGATGGCATCTGCCTGTATTCACAGCCATAATCCCCAACAGTTTGGGATTATGCTGAGACAGAAGGATCACTTGAGGCCAGGGGTTCCAGTCCAGCTTGGGCAACATAGCAAGATCCCATCTCCTCCCTAAATAAATAAATACTAGCTGGGTGTGGTGGTATATGCTTTTAGTTCTAGCTACTTGGGAGGCTGAGGCAGGAGGATCATTCAAGCCCAGGAGGTCAAAGCCACAGTGAGCTATGATCATGCCACTGCACTTCAACATAGGCGACACAGAAAGACCCTGTCTCTAAAAAATAAAAATGATAAATAAAAAAACAACCCTAGTAGCTTGGTTACTCAGAAAATAGATCCTCACAGATCATGAAGGTGATACGATGTGGCAAATTTTATTCAGATATCTTGCTGGTTTCATTAGATCTGCTTAAATGTTTTTGGAGCCTGGAATAACACAAGTTATTTTTGAAGCTTGAAAATTATGACTGAATTTCATTTGTTTATTATTCATAGTTTTTTGAAGGAATTTTTAATTATAAGTATAAATGCATTTTCAAATGTTAAGGATTTCAAATATGTCTTAATGTTTAATGGCAGTTTAGCCCATATCTTGTAATGTTTATTTTCATTCACATATTGTATCAATAATTGGTTCTTGCTCAATTTCCATATGCTTTTATTAGCAAAGGGCAACCTTATAAGCATAATATAGCATGTCTACATTAGTATTTCCTATCTCCAAAATGGCAGTTCCATTCACCTCAGCACTCATATGTCCATACCAAGTTGCTAATCTTTTTCAGAGCTGCTCCAGACAGCTTCAAAGCAAAGGTACTTAGTATATTACTTTGTATTCTTTGAACAGACAGCAACATAGTTTTTGACAGCTTATTTTCAACAGCTAAGCATGAAGACATTGTAAAGCAGTCGAAAGGCATTTAGACTGGTGTTAATGATCTGTTTTGACTCTTGTCTACAGCAACTGATGTTTCTGCATCAGCTTCTTCTGCTAAACATAAGATGACATTTGATAGTTTGGTTCATCCTATGAAAAGTTTAATTTAATCACAGAAGGGTCTGATTTGCTAGATTAAAAGGTCAACTATTACAAAATTCATTTTTGATGCAGAGATTTGAGAAAGCTGCACAGTGCAAAGTTCAAACAGTCAGAGAAGAGCAAGACACTTTAGAAAATGAGGAAAAATTAAAAACTATTGGCTAATTTCATGGGAGGAGAGACAGGAGACACATTCTAATATATACAAGGAGTTGAACATACCACTTACAGGAATTTATTGTCAGTATTTTTTTTTAGCCTTTTGAGAATTTTGCATCAGGGTGATTTGCCAAAAAAAGTGGGGGAGAGGGGGGGCAGAATTTAGGGAGCTCCACTAAAACTGTCTTTATTTTAAAATAGCACGAGACTCTACAGAAGTATTAAAATAAGAGTGCCCCTAAAGACAGCACAGGCAAGAACTTCTCAGCCTCTTTCCCTGCCCACCATTATCTCAACCACCACACACCAACTCTGCTGATTTTTTATTGAAGATTAAATGTCTCCAGACTTAGAAAAAAAAACTGGCAATGAAATCCAGATAGCCGTGTTTGCTCTCGGCCTACTGAAGATGAGAGACAATATAAGCCAATGCTTCAAGGCAACTTTATCTAAGAGCATGAAGTGCCTGAGTAGTAAGGACTGTGCCTATGGTACCAGGGTCAACTTGACCAGCTGACTAAAACAGTCTGAAACAGCTAAGTGACTACCTTAAACCAAAGGATAAAGCTTTGCAGAGCTACAGCTGCTTAGAATGAGTGCAGGGCTGTGAATGTTAACTGAGCGCATAAAAGAGAGAGGGAAACAGCACAAGTGAGGGAAGCTGATGGACTCACAATTTGGCTTCATCCCATAGATCAAGTGTTGATCAAAGGATGAAAGTGGATCTAAAATGACTCAGAGATTCCTGGCTAGAGCTGCTGAAAAGGGGCCGCTTCATGAGACAATATGGCGTGAGGAATGTGAGGAGCAGCTGGCATTTCAGTTCCATTAAAAACCCGTCCAGCTTACTGTGGGTATTCAACTTGTGCCCGGGTCAGTGCTTCCACCGGAGAGGTGTTTTCTCCAGGTGTTGAGACAGCGCAGGCAGATTGCGCCAGTGAAACTTGATCTCTCCTCACTCATGCCACCCCTACTTAAAAAAAAAAAAAAAAAAAACAACTAATTGCAAAATGACCAGAGGAAGGGAATGTGTAGATGTCCTATGTCTGGACCTCGGTAATACCTTTGATCCAAAGCCGGTGAAACCAGAACTGAAAAAGTAATACAAATGGATTTGGACAGAAGTGCTGTCGCATGGATTGAAAACTGGCTCAAAGATTGTAAACAAAGGATAACGACAAATGTCAGTGCAATCAAGGGGCAGCAGATGAGTTTTCCATCAGAAGACGGTGTCCAGAGACACTCCATGAGTCAGGGTTTCAGTTCATTTTTGGTCAGTTAGTGTATTACCTACAAAGGAATGAAGAGTCTATGAACAAAATCACAGCCGACTCTCAATGTGAAGGAGGGTAAAATTAAAAAAAGGGCCCGTGCATAGAGGCTCATGCCTGAAATCCCAGCACTTTGGGAGGCCAATGCAGGCGGATCACGAGGTCAGGAGATCAAGACCATCCTGATCAACATGATGAAACCCCATCTCTACTAAAAATAGAAAAATTAGCTGGGTGTACTGGTAAGCTCCTGCAATCTGAGCTACTAGGGAGGCTGAGGCAGGAGAATCACTTGAACCTAGGAGGCGGAGATTGCAGTGAGTCAGATGGCGCCACTGCACTCCGTGACAGAGCAAGACTCTGTCTCAGAAAAATATATATTAATGAAAGGAAAATTACATTGAGTCAAAAGAATGCTAGAAATATAGAAGGGGAAAATTGCCTTAAAAAGTTACTTATGTGAAAATAACAGAGAGATATTCTTCCCAAAATTCAAAGATTTAGAACACACATGTAGATCAATGTAAATAATCCAGTTTGCCTGCCATTTTATCATCTTCCAAGTTTTCAATTTATGCTCCAATATTTATTTGAACAAAATAATCATACAACTTATGGCAGTGAATATTCTTAAAGTTGAAAATCTGTGTGAAAATGATATTTATTCATCCCAACCCTCCTGCTTTTAGGACCCAGATTTTTGGATGCAGATTAATTTGCATGCTGATTTGCCAGCTGAAAATTTCAAAGAGTAAAAACTTGGAAGCATTTGTAGTCAGTCAACTGAAGTAAAATGTAAGGAGAAAAACTATAATGAAAATACAATTCATATTATTTGCACATGGAACTTATAATGACTGGTTAACTTTTATGTGAAGAATAAAAATTTCCTGTCATGATGAAATGAATCAATTTATTACTTATTGATTGTACTTCTATTATGTGGTGAGCACTTTATTAAAGGTTGTTTTGTTTTGTTTTGTTGAGAAAGGGTTTGTATCAAAGTAAAATTAGAAAAATAAAAACAAGGAAAGCACATTTCTTTGTCTCAAGAAACCATACTCACAAGCAGATTCTTAGAATTTCAGAGCTAAACAGACCCTAAGGCTTCATTGATTCTGACCTTCTTTATTTTGGACAAGAACTGGACTCCACAGGGAAGTGAGACTCCCTGGCTGATGATGATGTGGCCTGCCGGAGTCCTTATGGGAATGTCCGCCTAGATGCCTCCCTGTAGCTGTATATCCACGAGACTCAGTGGAACTTTTCACTTCCCACAGGCTTCCATCAGGCCTGTGATCTCACTTCTCCTCTGTCCTTCCAGCCATGCTGGGCCCAGCCCAATGGAGCCACAGATTACTTTGCACAGGAATTCATTCTGGACCCTGACCAAGCCTGCTGACTGGGCTGGGCTGCAGACTGTAGCGTTCGTCAGTGATTTTCTTTGGGCCAGAGTGAACACTACTCTAAGCCAGAGTCTTTCAGAACTTTGGGGCCACTTAATCCCACAGAGCTTTTCATTGCTGCCATCATTGGCCTCCACCCAAAATGCACACTCCCATCGTCATCTGGCCTCTCACATCCTCATCCTCACGCTACTTGGTTTCCTCTCCTTGACCCATCGATTTCCCTGCCAACCTCCTGGCTTTTGCTCTCATTGCTCCCTCTGCCTGCCCTGCCTTTCCTACATGCTTTACCTGGTGAAAACTCACTGTCCTTTCAAGAATCATCGCAATCACCTCTGCAAGGGAGAACCGTCACCTGCCTCTCCCTAGCTGCGCCACCCCGTAGAACTGAGAATCGCCTCTATTTTTGCATTCCATATAGGATTTAGAAATTGAAAAGATTGCCAGTTTATGAGATGTAGCCACTATGATATAAATGGCTAAAGAATTTCTTTGTATGTCTGATGCTACTAGAATCCAATCCCTCTAAGGGCCTGGATAGTTCTGTACCCACAACTGTATCCTCAGTACCTAGAACAGTATCTTCCAGAACACAGTAGGTGCTTCCTAAACATTTGTTAATGAAATAAGCATCTCTGTTGGACCATCAGCTTCTTGGAGACAAGAACAATGTCTTCTTTCCCCATTGCCCCATAGTTCCTGGCACATAGTTGGTTATCATATATGTGGATAATTACACTAAATTCTTTCTATAGTGACTTGCTGGAAATCTTATTTCGCTGTAATTAAATTCCTCTGTTCATTCAAGCACTTCATCCAGCTTCACCCACTTCACTCCCTCCATCTAGTCACCTCTTTAACCTGATTCTCCCTTAAGATGAGACCTCTTATTTTGTCCTCTTGAAACAAGGTTGCTCATTCTCACAGCTCCTTTTAATTGGAACCTAAGGTCTATTAATAATTTTAGATCCCCATTTCAACTCAATTTCTTTCCTTCACAGAAAACATTATGGAAAGAGCAGCCTTTTTTACAGTCCTCATCAGCCTTCACTCCCTATTTCTATTGAAATAACTCTTAACAGGGTCAAATGCAATGGATAATTCTTGGGAATATTTCTGGCTACTTCCAGTCTCAGTTCATGTGTTTCTCAATGTCTGTGTAATATTAAGCATTGCTACATGAAGTATCTTTCTCCTCCACCTGCTTACTTTCTTTACACTTCTGTGTTCTAATTTTCGCAGGCTTTTGGAAATGCCTTGCCTTCTATCTTATTCTTTACCTGGCGTTCTGTCCTGAGACTTCTAAGCCTTATTCTCTGGTTCAACTACCACCTTTACAATGATGAATGTTAAGTTCGCTTCTCTTCTGAAGTCTAGTTTTATTTATTCCTGTGTCTCTGGAGAGCTCCAGCTGGGTAATCTAAAACACTTCGAAATCAATCTTTATAAGGTAGAATTCATTTTGTATTTCTCCCTAACTCTTATCTTCCTCTTAGTAGTATCTTACTTAATCAGTAGTACCCCCAATTATTCTCTTTTCTGAACCACAAACCTGGGAGGTATTTCTAGACAACTTTTATTCTTTTTTCCTCTATATTCAGTTTCTGTCATTCCACATCTAAGGCCCAACGTCTGTCATTCTGGTTCCAATTGCTAAAAAAAAAAAAAAAAAAAAAAAAAAAAACACAGTTAAATGTTATGCTTTTAAAACTATATTTTTCTCATGATAGTTGTTTCTTTTAATGTTATAAAATATGACTTTTCTGCTTTGTCTCTGACCATTTCTTGGTAAAAATGGCAAAAGAGCTATTGCTTCAGTCAGTTAGAAGAAATATTTATAGATGATCAATATTGGCCTATGATTATAAACTACAATATCTACCTGAATATCCCAAGAAATTGATATCTATCTTGTTTATGAAATTTTTCTATCCTGGAAATTTTGTGATTCTTGGAACATTTTGTTCTATTGTTTTATCACACTCTTCATGCTTATCAGGTTTTTTCACATTTGTGTATCTATGGATATACAAATCAATAATTTTCTTTCTCCCTATTATAGTTGCGGAATTTAGGAATTTAGCAGCCCTGATTTTCTATTCACCCTCCCTCCTTAAGACTAAGTAATTCTAGTTTCTACTATTTTTTGCAGATGACTCGGTAAATACTTCGAAATGCTATCTAAATTCCTTATCACTCAATGTCTCTTGTCTGATTATGGAGCAGAAGAGGAAGGGTAGCCTGAGTCGGAAATCTAAGAATCAGAAGATGGAAATTGTTACTGATGTTTAAGGCTTGACAATCAAGATCAAGAGGGGAGAACTGGGGCACGCAGACGCCGAGGACAAAGTAGCTCCCAGAGCTGTAGAATGCATGGAGGGCAGATCAGTGGACACGTGCAACCAGCCACAATCTAAAGTGAGAAGATCGATAGAGGAAAGAAGGTAAGGCAAGGTCGTAATGGAAAACTTACACATTTCTGTTAAAAGTAAGCATCTCAAGGGAGACTTGTGTGCCTCAGGCACTTAGTGAGAGGACTTAGAAGAAAATTGAGGGATTATAGGAAGCCATGAGTGTGGCCAGCCTGAGAGACTCACGTGAACCAGTAGTTCTTTTTGTCTTTTCCAATCAATTCCAGCTATCTCTCCAGACTCAGAAACTCAGAAATGTCTCCCACGTTCTCCTTCCCTCTTAAATGAAAGACATGAACATGGAGATTAACTTCTGTGTGATGAAATATAAGGAACTGCACCAATGTTTTATTTTCCTAGAACAGGAGTTAGCAATTATTTTCTGTAATGGGCCAGATAGTACATATTTTTGTTTTGCAGGTCATCCAATCTCTGCACAGCTATTCAGTTCTGCTCTTGTAGCACAAAAGCAGCCACAGACAACACATAAAATAATGAACACAGATATGTTCCAATAAAACTTTATTTACAAAAAGAGGTAATGAATTTCCTAACTCTTGTGCTAGAATTTAGTTGTATAGATGTGGTTACTTACAATTGTTAGATCTCAAGCTAAATTGGAGAAATAATTTTATTTAGATACATAAATCTTTATTATAACAACATTTTAGAAAGGAATCAAGCTATAACGTTTTAATCATGCTTTAGTTAATATTAAGTGCAAAGAAATTTGATTTTGATTTTCATAATTTACTTTCTCATTTAAAATTAGAGACCTGATGTGTCTTTCCACTTCAAATTTGTGATTTGATATTAATGCTGATATGAACAGCAACAAGAAGGGTGAGTTGGAAAGCTTTATTTTTCCCTTTGAGACAAAGATGAATGAAATATATACTTTTAAAGTGATGTTGGAAAGTGCCTTTTGCTGGTTCTCTATTTCATCTTGCAGTGTGGCCAAAATAAGCAGCACTTAACTCTTTTAGTTATTTTTTTTTCATGGTTTCCAGTAAGAAATCCCTCTCTAATTCCATCACCCAGCTCAGGATGCTTACTAAACCTGTAGAGACATACTGTCCATGAAGGAGTTCAGGAGGTCAAGTGATCAATTATTTGCCGAAGGAGCAGAATTTTACTTATTTGCCTGTAGTCTTTTAAAGAAAACAAGAAAAAATAGCAAAGGAAGAACAGTGAAGAAATTGAAAAGGTGTCCACGTGTATCAAGAATCTACAAAACAATTTAATTTTCTCAGTCAAGATGTCGCAAATGGTGATGAATAAATCATGTCCCTATTTGTTAATATGCTCTTTCAGATTATTTTGAGAGAAAACAAGGATTCTCTTGCCAGAATGCTTTCCCTTACTATAATTTTTTCAGCATTTCTACTTACTTATCATTAATACTTTGTTACCTCTTTTCATATTTTGAGAGCTAAAAGGGCACATCTCTTCAAGTCAGTTCACAGTTCAGTTCAATGAATATTTATTGAGTACCTACTATGTGCTTGGCAATGGTCTAGGTGACTGAAATACAACAGCAAACAAAACAAAGATTCCTCTAATCATGGCACTTATCATCTTGTGGTAGGAGACAGATAATACACAATAAATGTAATAAATAATAAGCATATTATTTAGTATGTTAGAAGATAATAAATGGTGGTGAATTCTGAAGGCTGGGGAAGAGGATGAGGAGTTACTATATTTGGTAGGGGTCAAGATAAGTCCCTGTAAATTGAAACTGTAAATAAAGACTAGAAAGAGGAGTAGTAAGTTAGCTAAGAACATACTTGAGGAAACAAGATTCCAGGAGTGGAAATATCTACAGCAATTGCTCAAAAGTGACAGTGTCCGTGGAAAGTGGGAGACGAGAAATGAGCACAGTGTGGCTTTTTGTTATGACCTGGATATGATGTTCCCTCAAAAATTCATGTTAAAACCCAGTCAACAGTTACAGTGGCTGTAACGAAGTGAGCGCTTGTGGTGTAGGTAAGGAGTTCATGGATAATAGGATTACAAAATTGGAACTGGAAGACACTTTGAAGCTCTCTAATGTCTTTTATTCTTAGTGCAATGAGAAGCTGCACTACGAGTTTTGAACAGAAGAGAGACATAACCTGACCTTTGTTTTAATAGCATCATTCTGGTTTTTATGTTGAGAACAGACTGAAGGAAAGTGTCTTAGTTCATTTTGTGCTGCTATAACAAAATATCTGAGACTGGGTAATTTATGAAAAATGTAAATTTACTTGTTACAGTTCTGGAGGCTGGTAAGTCCAAAATCAAGGTAGATTTGTTTCTCTGCTGAGGGCCTCATTCTCCAGAGGGGGAGAAATGTTGTGTCCTCACATAACAGAAGATGAAAGAGAGCGAACCCCCTCTCAAAGCCATTTTTAGAAGGACCCTAATTCATTCATGAGGGAGGAGCCTTTATGATCTAATTATTCCCAGAAGCACCACCTTCCAATAGCAGCACCTTGTTGACTGGGTTTTAACATGAATTTTTGAGGAAACATCATATTCAGGTCATAACAAAAAGTAAGAGTAAAAGGAAGAAGAAGAACACAGAAGCTATTGGTATAATTCTGTTAAGTGGTGGTGGATTTTCTGGGCCATGAGAAATCATCAGATTCTGAATAGAAACCAAAGGATCACTCTATTGCTGATTGAAGCATTTGAGGACTCAGCCAACAATTGGAATTGTCCTTTTAAACTACCTCACTTACTCAAGCACGCCTATAGCTCATAAATACATATTGTTCTTTTTTCTAGTATTTCTAAAGATTTAGAGTCAGACTGGAAAAAAATATGTTCTAATTCAGATCGAGAAGAGAAAAAAGACAGGGGTTGTTAAGAACATTGAAAAGATGATAGACAAGACTAGAAAAATGTGCTGATCAAGTCAGGCTGAACACATGTGATCCACACATCAAAGCTAGATCATGCTAATAGGATGACTTAGGTACAAACTAGGAGCATAGAAACCATAGTAAAGAGAAGTCTAGCCTAAAAATGCATTAAAATTATATATACAATATTACTATTAAAAAGTCAGTATATTTTATACTTTGGGGAATATATTAGGTGTCCATCAGTGTCTAACATGTTACCCCCCCAAACTACCAGCTTTAAAAAGAAACACTTACAACTGCATAGCTTCTGCAAAGCAGAAATCCAGACACAGCTTAGCTGGGTACCTCTGGGTTGAGGTCTCTCCTAAGGTTTCAGTAAAGATGTCTACCTGGGGTATAGTCTTCTCAAATCAGGGAGGATCCACTTCCAAGCTTACTCAGGAGGCTTTGGCAGGCCTCAGATGCTCAAAGTTATCTTCAGATTTCACTGCCGTGTTGTGTGGCTCCTCCATAGGGCTACTCACAACTTGATAGCTTATTTCTTCTAAGAAAGAGAAGACAGAAAGAGGGAAAAGAGATAAAGACAGAAAGAGACAAAGACAGAAAAAAAGGCATTTAAGATGGAAGACACAATCTTGTAACTTAATTAGAGCAGTGACATAACTGTCATTTCTGATAGATTGTATTCATTAGAAACCCCATAATCAAAGGAAAGAAGGGGATTGATCATACAAGGACATGAATAGCAAAAGGTTATCACTGGGGCCATCTTTGAGATTCCCTGCCATGGTACACTCCATAGTGCAAAATTTAAGATAATGGGCCCCTAAATAGTAGCTACATGAGACTTATGAAACTCTCAGATAATTAGTATTCTCTGACAACTAAATGAATTTAAAATTTTTACTCTACCTGTATTGTTGACTAATCAATACCTGGTAATTGTTCTTAGTGCACACATTCATTCATTGCTGAAGTTTGATTATAATAAATTTCCGTATTTTCTAGAAAACAAAAAACTGAGATAACTATGACTATACTACAGGAGAGATTTTACACAATATACCCCAAATAGTATTCCACATTTATTTTCTAAATATCCTAATGGAATATATGATGATGTTTTGCATCATTTATAATGATGTATTGTTTCCAACTTCTAAAAAAATTATAAATCAATTAAAAGAGTAGTAGCAAATTTAGTAAGAAAAAAGCAAATTTTTTTTTTCTCCAAAAAATGTATGATTTTTTTGACAGAGTGGAGACAAGGGAATGTTTAATCTATTGTTTGAAATCTACATGCAATTCTTTAATATCTACGAATTTGCTTGGTAGCTATACAAAATGTTAATCTTGAATAGAAATACACACCTACAACCATTCTGGAAATACTTTTTTGCATCTTTTAAAAAATCTTAATTGTGTTAACACGTATATTTTATAAACGTCACCATTTTTAACCACTGGTTAGTGTACAGTTCAGCAGTGTTAAGTACATTCACATTGGTGTGCAGCCAATCACCAGAACTTGGTTCATTTGCAGAACTGAAACTCTACATCCATTAAACAACTCCCCATTCCTCTCTCCTCCCAGCTCCTGGCCACCACCATTCTACTTTCTGTTTCTATGAATTTGACTACTCTGAGTAACTCACATAAGTGGAATCATACAGTACTTGTCTTTTAGTGACTGGCATATTTTACTTAGCATGATATCCTCAAGGTTCATCCACGTTGTAGCATATGTCAGAGCTGAATACTACCCCATTGTGCCACACTTTGTTTATTCATCCAACAACAGAAACTTAGTTGCTTCTATCTTTTGGTTCTTGTGAATAATGTCACGATATACATGGATGTACAAATACTTGTTCGAGTTCCTGCTTTCCCTATTTTGGGGTAAATATTAAAGAGTGGAATTTCTGGGTTATATTGTAGTTTTTTTATTTTTTTTAATTAACTTTTTTTCTGTTTTTTTTTTGTTTTTGTTTTTGTTTTTTTTGATATAGAGTCTTGCTCTGTCACCCAGGCTGGAGTGCAATGGCACGATCTTGGGCTTACTGCAACCTCCGCCTCCCAGGTTCAAGCGATTCTCCTATCTCCGCCTCCTGTTTAGCTAGGATTACAGATGCCCACCACCACGCCCAGCTAATTTTCTATTTTTAGTAGACATGAGGTTTCACCGTGTTGACCAGGCTGGTCTTGAACTCCCGTCTTCACGTGATCTGCCCACCTCAGCCTCCCAAAGTGCTGGGATTACAGGCATGAGTCACCACGCCTGGCCTATAGTTCTTAATTATTTTGAACAACCACCATGCTCTCTTCCATAGTAGTCGCACCATTTTACATTTCCACCAATAGTGTATAAGTGTTCCAATTTCTCCACCTCCTCACCAATACTTGTTATCTTTTGTTTTCTTTTAAATAGCAGCCATCCTAATGAGTACGAGGTGTCATGTCACCACAGTTTTGTTTGCCTTTGTCTAACAACATTGAATATGTTTTCATATGCTTTTTAGGCATTTGTTTATCTTCCAAAATAATAGCTATTCAAGTCCCTTCCCCGTTCTTTTTGCATGTTGCCACTGTCTTTATTTTTATTTTTATAGATTTAGGGGTGATGTGGTTTGGCTGTGTTCCCACCCAAATCTCATGTTGAAGTGTAATCCCCAATGTTGGGGGAGGGACTTGGTGGGAGGCGATTGGATCTTGGGGGTGGATTTACCCCTTGCTGTTCTCATGGCAGTGAGTGAGTTCTCATAAGATCCAGTTGTTTAAAAATGTGTAGCACTTCTCCCTTTGCTCTCTCTCCCTTCCCATGCTCCAGTCCTATAGAAAGTGTAGGTTTCCCCTTCACCTTCCACCATAAGTGTAAGTTTCCTGAGGCCTCTCCAGCCTTGCTTCCTGTACAGCCTTCAGAACCATGAGCCAATTAAACCTTTTTTTTAAAATATAAATTACCCAATCTCAAGTAGTTCTTTATAGCAAAGTGAGAATGAATTAATACAAGGTACAAGTGAAGCTTTGTTATGTGGATATTTTGCGTAATGGTGAAGTCTACTTTGCCCACTTTTAAATTAGGTTTTTTGTTGTTGCTATTGTTGTTTAACAGTAAGAGTTCTTTTTTTTTTTTAGGCTAGTCAAGTGAAGCAGTGGGAGGGGAGAAGGAACAAAGAAATCTGTAACTGGTTGTCATCAATTAGTCGTAAACACCACTGCACTCAGACCAGCCTGTAAGAGTTCTTTATATGATCTGGATAATAACCCCTTATCAGATATATAATTTGCAAATACTTTCTCTGATTCCATTGGCTGCATTTTCACTCAGTTGATTGTGTCCTTTGAGGCAGTTTTAAATTTTGATGTTTTAGAAATACTTTTATTAGTTCTATCAATTGCAAAGCAAGAGGTCGCTCTATCTACAACTTAGAACTTAGCAGTGTTGTGAGTGTATAAGTTTGAGTCTAAATTAGAGTTTAGAAATCCCTTGGCATATGTTGGTAACTTGGGTGACAGGATCCTGACAAGTTAGTTTACATAACGAATTTTGATTTGCTTTAGCATGCGTATGGCGTCATAAATGATGGTTGGGGAAGGAAGGATTTGGGAAACAACTATGAGAAGGTTAGTAGATTCATGTGAGTCATGTAGCACTTTGAGAGGAGTGGGTTAAATCATGCAATACCTGTGATTCCTTCTCACTTGTCACTTGGCACTACATATTTGCCTGTATATATTTATTAAATACATTTTGTTTAGTCTTTTTATTTTATATTTTCTCAACTAGATGTATCTGCTTTGCATTTGACTGAGTATAGGCTTCCAGTGGGCAGGGAGCTTGCCTAGGTAATAATCCCAAGCAGACCAGTGAATGCTCAGGTATGGTCAATGATAATAGCAGAGATGAAATTTTGAAGAACTGTGGACTTACATACTGTGAAAAGACCCCTGGGGGAAGCATGTAGACAGGAATTATGAGACCAGACCTGATGAAAACATGTTCAAGTGCAAAAAAATTATTTGGCACAAGGATTTTGCCTTTTTGTCCTGATCCTGTTACAACCCGAGAGCCTAAAAAGCTACATCTCAAAACTATTCCAACTCTAATTTACTAAGTTTCTGACCTTAGCTTATGCATCTAGTTTTGATCTCTTTAGTTTCTTGCCTCTGTTAACTTGATTCTGCCTCCATCATCCTTTTCCTTTCCTTTCCTTCTGCATTCATGAATTGGATAATTACGAGAACTTACTGTGTGCCAAGAACATTGTAGTCAAAACGAACAAACAATTCTTGTTCTAATGGAGCAGACAGGCTAATGGGGGATGAAAAGGTGAAAACAGAAAAGTATAATAGAACGTGACAGGTATGTAAATGAAATATTAATTGCTGTGGAAGCACAAAGGAGGATCCCCAAACCAGTGTTATAGTATCAAGAAAGTCTTTCCGGAGGAAATTATGTCTAAGTGAGACTTGGATGGCATGTATAATTTAGCCAGAGAAAGCATGTTGTGTGGGGTGTGTGTGTGTGTGTAAAATTCAAAACAAAAGGAAAAGTCTATGCAAAGACCTGAGGGAGAGAGAAAGATGAGGTTAGAGAAATGACATGAGATATTTGAAAATCTAAGTGAAGCACTATGTCGTTGAAACATGAAAAGGTAAAAAGAAGAATAGGAAGGAGAACCCAGAAGATGAAAGACCATGAGAAGCCTGCTAAAGAATTGTGACTTTACCCTTAGTGTAATGAAGAATGACTGAACACTTTTAAGCATATCAGCAACACAGGCATAACACTCATGTTTTAGAAAAATCACTGTCTACAATGTAAAAAATAAGTTGAAGAGAGAACAGGTATTGTTGTTTGAATATTTGTCTTCTCCACAGTCCATATGTTGAAAACTTAATCCTCAATGCAACAGTGGTGGGAGGTGAGGGCTAACAGGAGATATTTAGGTCATGAGGGATCCACCATCATAAAAGGAATAAGCCATTTTTTGTGAGAGTGGTTATCACAAGAGTGTGTTCCTTGTAAAAAGGATGAATTTGCTGTCATGTGTGCTGTCTTGCCATGTGATGCATTCCACCATCTTACAGTGCAGCAAGAAGGTTCTCAGCAGATGTGTCCCCTGGATGTTGAACTTTCCAGCCTCCTGAACTGTGAGTCAAACAAGCTTCTAGTTTTATAAGTTACTCTGTCTGTAGTAATCTGTTGTAGCAGCAGGAAGCAGACTAAGACACCTGGATAGAGAAAGAAAGGCCCATCTGAAGCTGTTGAAAATAACATGATGGACTGAATTAGGTGAGTAACAGAGGGAATAAAGGAAAAGGTGATGGATTCGTCCATATCTAGGAATCTGAACACAGAAGAAAGGGAGCAGTCAGGGCTGATGCTTTGAGTTCCAGTTTTTATAGGGGGCAAGAGGTGAAATGGAGCAGGTTAATAAAAAAGAAGATCTCAGTTATGTGACTGTTGACTTCAATGAATCTGTTGAACATGCAAGAGACATCTTGTGGGAAGAGAGAGTTCCATTTCTAACATTTAGAGGAGAGGAAAAATTGGGGGGCGTCTTCACCAGATAGATAGAGGGTTTTTGAAATCACAACAGGAAAGGAGGGAGACAATTCTTAGCAAACGTGCAAATTTAAATAAGACCATTTAAGATAGAACCCTGGGAAATACCAAAATTTCAGATTCTGCAGAGAAATTTGTGATTTCAAAGCAATTGGATGGAAGGGAGAGAGAGTGTGGCACTAGGGAACAAAAAAGACTGTTCAACAGTGGAAAGAGGAGCAGGGACATCAAACAAGGAAAGACTTCACTGATTTAGCAGCCAGGCAGCTGTTGATGCCTTTGGCAAGATCAGTTTCTATGGGTGTTGAGAGTAAAAGCCAAATTGAATAGGTTGAAGAGTAAGTAGCACTGAGAACTAGAGAGAGTGAATACAGACAATTCTTTCTAAACGTTTAGTTGTGAAGCAGTGGTCAGAAAGTAGAGAAGACGACAGAAAGTGTGAAGCTGGGGACACATTATTAGAATGTGAGAACACTGAGAATGTTTATGGGCTGATGAAAAGAGAAGAAGGAAAATAAAGTATGAAAACAAAGAAAAGGGTCTCCTGGGAAAGCAGGAGATGGGATTGTGAGTACATATGCAGGGTTTAATCTTCAGCGAGATAAATAATTTCTCTTTCCTGGAGCTTCTGTTTGTGGATTCAGTGGCAGGAAGTTGGAGTTCTATTTTCTCTCTGAACCAACAGGCAAGTGTATCAGGCAATAGTGAGAAAAACAGTAAAGATTTGAAACGAGAAAGGTGAACAGGGAAATATGAAAAGTGTTAAGGCCTCGTTGAGTTTGTCCACTAGAAATTAATAGTGTTACCGACATGTACAGTTGTGCAAACCTCTTCAATAACAAAAGCTGTCTCGGTTAGATGCGCAGAAACGGGGTACCTAGACCCAGGATTTGCCAGGAAGATGGATAAAACAGAAAAGGAGCTAGGTTATATAAAAGTTGGCAAAAGAATGATTGAAGTGAGGGTCCATGATATCAAAGCAAGACAAGAAAGAAAAAGACGAGATGGGGCCAATAGAGGGATCACAGGATGCCAGCCCCGTGGAGTCAGGGAGAGGCATGGCAAGAATAACTGGGAGAGAGGGCTTGTGGAGGAGAACTGTGGTCAGAGCAGGGCATTCAGTTAATGTTTCCGAGGTAGGGCAGTTTCAAATGATGACAATATCTGGATGTGCTCGTAGCATTAGGTTACTAAAGACAGAAACGTTGCTCAAATGAAGTAATCAAGCAATAGAGTGGCCAGAGGAGTAGGATGTGAAGTTAAGAGTATTAAAAAATGAGTTAGGTGATAAATTATTGAAGTCGTGAGAGTGAGTGGCCAGAAGATCAGTAGGTGACAGTAAAAATGAAGGCTAGAGAATAGTACAACCTGATGGAATAATCTCAAAATAGCGGGGATTTTTACATAAGGCTAATGCAATGATGCCCTTAAAGCAGTCTTGGGGATAAAAGTGGATGGCTGGACATGTGGAAAAAACTAATTCTTACATGCAAAGTTATGTTCTTATGGAAGAGTCTAGTTCTCACCATATCAAGAAGAGATTCAATAAAGTGTCAAAGGGTGAAAAGAGGGATTTTTTTGTTTGCCTTGAAATGGGGATTTGAGGCAATATATAAGTAGTGAGGGGGAAAATCAGCCAAAAATAAAAAGAGGGGAAATGTGACTAGAAGGAGAATGAGAACCATATATTATATAGTTTCAAATAGCTAGAAGAAAAACATTGAATATTCCCAATGTAAAGAAATAATACGTTTGAGATAATGTATATGCTAATTACACTGATCTGATCACTATACATTATATGTATTGAAATATCACTATGTATTCCATAAATAGGTACAATTTTTATATGTTAATTATAAAAAATTAATTAAATTAAATTAAAAAGCTAACAAGGGTGGCAGGTAGTATCCAAAGTTTTCAAAAAACTTATTCTAGCAGTTCCTGGTGATCTGCTGCCCTGTCTCTGGAGACTGAAGGTAGCTCAGGCAGAGGACGTGGGCCTTGGCAGTTGATCTGTAGATACTGAAGGTGTCTCACATTTGTTAATAACATGTGTTCATCCCCACACCTCCATCTTATGACTGTAAACTATTGAAATACCCCTTCAGCTCAAGTACTCCTGTGTCCAACTTCAACTTGACAAAATGACCTTGGTTTACAATTATTTGCAGTTTTATTTGTTTCTCTTAACATGATCCTTCTAATGGCTTAGTGTGCAGAAATTTCTCCTGGCATAGTCAGTCAGTCTTGTCAATGACCTAACTTATAACCTAGTCGTTTACTTAGTACAGAGAGTCTCTGTTCTTCTACTACTATCTCCATCCACAATAACCTATAAATGTTTATTGATACAAAAGTAAAATGTTCCTTACAGGCATAGTTTCAATTCTAAATTTCATAAGACTAAATTTTAAAAACTTCTTCCAAAATATATAAAGGCATTCCAGATTTAAGATATGTTTACTTTGTAAAATAGGGGAGAAAATATAAAGAAATGGAAATTTATAATATTCAAAGTTGTAGATATTTAGAAGTATTCAAAAGGAAGTCTGTGGCAAGATATTTTTATATTTCTAATCAAGATAGATAAGTACTAATCCAGTACTTATGCAAAAGAAAATTCCCTGAAAAAATGAAAAAAGACATTCATAAAATGTTTCAACTTTTATGCTTAAAATCGATAGACAAAAAGCTTTGTCAAATTACTATGAAAATTTCTAAATATTCATTCTCATTTTTATACTTACCTTATTGTAATCCAGTAACAGTTCAAAGGCAGGTACCAGGCTATGGATCACATTTTGAGTGGCACTGGCTTAGTGGTCTTCATCCAGTATATTTCTAGAGGTTCACTGCTAATTCCTATGGAAACCTTTGTTTCCCGAAACAAAAATTAAACTAAAATGCAGATGAAAGTCAATGCCTCCCTTTTAAAAATAGAGATGTTTATATTCATCATGCCTTAATATTGTATTATCTTCTTACACCAAATAATTTATCTGAGTCTCTGGGAGAACAAATTATGAGTAAGAACAGAATAACAACGGAATCTTAGGAGACTGGCTGTATTGTTGATTTATGGTCATATGTAACATTTACATGCCATTTTTCATCTGTTTCTTCTAAATGAGCACAGTTTTTACCATGGATCAGTGTCCTGATAGTCAAAGTGTTGGCAAAGTTTCCTTAAGAGTAGAACTGTTGTTTTTTCTCCTGTTTCAAATGACAGATCATTGATTCTCTAAGGAATGTCAAAAAACCATGACAAATTTAAAGACTAAACCAATAGTGTGAATAATAAATGTAAGATTATTTTAGTGACACATTCCAAAATTTGAGATAATCTGCTTTCCTTTGACGATGAAAAGAGGGTAAATTGGCTTAATCCTATGTGTAAAGGTGGAGGCCCAGCATGGCCTTATGACATGCTAACCCTTGAGGGTGTGAGTCATAGTTGAGGACGCTGTCACTGCCTTACATTCCTTGCTACTGCAATGTCATGCAGCTTACTTCCCCTCTGCCCTGTGCCACAAGCCTTCTCTCACTTGGCAGCTTCCCTTCATGTGTTTAGCTCTGATGGTTTGGAATCCTTGCTTTCTTTTCTCACCCTATCAATCACTTATTATCTTCCTAATTAAAGAACCTCTTTCATTAGCATATGATGAAATGTGTGGAGTAGTGAGGGACACTTTGTATTGAAAGGCCCACTAATGATGCACAAGCAAGATTCTCCCTCTCAGTACCAGTGTCTCTGCCTCTGTGACTCATGATCTAGCTCTCTAGTCCTCTCTCTTTATTTCTACTTCTATTTTATTTATTTATTTAGAATCCACAGCTTTTCCCATGTTTACCATCACCTTGAATTAGGAAAATGAAGTATGGAAAATAATTAAACTATTAAATGGTTAATATTTTTCTATTCTAGCCTTCCTGCAACTGGAATATAATGAGCTAATCAAGCCAAAATATTTTTCAATCTTATTTTTTAATCCTATGCTATATAGTTTTCATTTTGAAATTGCAAAGAACAAAATCAAAGTTGTAAAAAGATGTACAATGTGTGATTGAGAAGATACTGTAATGGAAATATGGCTTACAGTTAGTGTTGTGTTTGTTCATTTAAAAAATATTTATTGAGCACTTTCTTTACTATGTTCTAAGCCTTTGGGATACAACAGTGAATGAAACAGATAAACATATTCTAGAGAATTAATGCTGAGAGTATTATTAAATAATTCAGCATAACATTGAAATTATGTTTAATAGCATAATTTTAGACCCAACATATAAAAACAAACTGATTTTGTAAAATAACATTAAACATTACTTGGATACTCAATAAATTGGAGTGCATCTGCTTGAAATATAAGAGACTTATGGCATTCTGGAGAATGCTAGCTAGCTTCCTGTTGGGGGGAAAGGTATAATTTGATAATAGTGTTCTTAATAATTTCAGAAATTTATATTCTCTTTAATTCTGTCAACATGCTTCTAAGTACTGAAAATCATATTAGGAAAAAGCTGGCATTCAAATATGCCATAATCATTATTTTTAGTCTGAATTTTTTGTTTTTGAGACAGACTCTCGCTCTGTTGCTCAGGCTGGAGTGCAGTGGCACGATCTCGGCTCACTGCAACCTCTGCTTCCCGGGTTCAAGCAACTCTCCTGCCTCAGCCTCCTGAGTAGTTAGGATTATAGGCACGCGCCCCCAATGTGTTTGAAGGACTTAGTCCTTGACCAAGTGCTTATTAAGAAAGACTTTTTAAAAAGTAAAATACAACCACAAATTAAAACAGTTGTTCTAATCATGCATGTGGCTCTTTTATTATGCCTGTTAGATAAACACTACACCATATTTCACCAACAAAAATGCAAGAACATTATGAAAGTCTTACTTCTGATCAGATATGTATCTGAAGCAGCAGGGTTTTCATATCAGGGGATTGTATTATTCTGGCCACCAGGGGAAATAAGCAGCCGGGAAAATCTGGCTTGGACTGGAAGAAGACTAATGCACTAACATTTATTTATGAAAGCATCATATATTCTGCTCTTCCAGGAATTATTGCAGTAAGAGTTTCACTGAAGTGTTCAAAAGATGAAAATAAAAGCTGGAATGTTTCACTACTTGAAGGTACCACAACCTACCACTGAAAAAAGGTTAAGGCTTTTTCTTTGATTTTTTAAAAGATTAAAACAAATTGTTTATAGTCTCACTTATTGCTCAGTTAGGATAGAAACCTCTCAGCAGGGTAATATGTTGTTGCATGAGCACATTTTTTAAAAGGAAAAACAAGTATTCAATGAGGTTTTATGAAGATTAATCAATACTCTAGATAGACATTAGATTAACAGTCTTCAGATCCATTGGAAAAGGAAGGGCTCAGATAGTTTAATTTAATGTTTTTCATCTTCCAAAGATTAGTCATGTGAATATCCTTGATGAGTTCATTGTTGTCTTCAAGAAAAAGCCTATACTTTCTTTTAGAGCTATATAATCAAATGACCCATCAAATTAATTAATAGAATTTTAATTGAGTGCAGCTAGCATGCTAATTAACTTGTCAAGTATGTACACAAAGTCTCAATGCAAGTTATTTTTGAAAGTCTTTGCAAGCGTGTTATGTGTGATTGCAAGTGCATGGAGTACCTTTGAAGCAATACACAAGAACCTTGGAAGGAACAATGGCTGGTTCCATTGAAGGAGGAGAACTGGGCAGCTGAGGAGCAAAAGAAAAGGATGACAGACATTTTACATTGTGTGTCTTTTGTATTTTGGATTCTGTTCTATTTTTTAAATTACCTATTTTAAAAATTGTTTCAATTAAATATTTGCACAAGATGCAACAAAAGAAAGAGAAAGGGAAAGGTAAGACAGGGACAAGAAATGGGGAACAAAGAGGATGTGAGAGGGGGAGGAAGAGAGAAGCGGGAACGCTTAACATTCTGTTGTAACCAACTATTACAAAAGTACCCTAATCTGAGATCCCCTTTCCTTCCTGCTCTTCTCCCCCACAAAAGTCTAGATCTAGTTCAAGTCCTCATCATCTCGCGCCTGGTTGACTACCACAGACTTCTGTCTTCCCCGACTCTGATGTAATCTGCTCAAACCTATCCTCCACCCTGCTGCCTCACCTTATATCTCTTCAGTGTCTTCCACCATCCACAGAATAAATATCCCTGCCTGCCCCTCCATCACCCTCATTTCCTCCTACCTTACACTTGAAAGTCTGTGGCCTTCCTTTGCATTTATGACATTGTAATTATCTGTTTGTGTGAATATTTTCCTCACTGGACTGCAATAGACTTTATTCACATTAGTAGCATCATGGCCCACTCTTCTGTCAGCATGTAAGGCTGCTCAACACGTATTGATCAACATTGGGAAAGACAGCGCCCTCAACCTAACTCTCTGAGATCTTAAGAAAGACATTTCAGCTGCTACTTTCCTATTCCTTAAGTGTAAAGAGATTATACCAAAATAATTTATCTCTTGTGAGATTATCCACTTGTGAGTTGATGTTTCCATTCTATCTAGAACCCAAGTACGCCGGTATCCATATCATCACCGTTGACTTCCTCGCGTTCTTATTATGGAGTGTTTTTAACATATCCAAAAGTAAAGATGATAAATAATGAACCCCATGTGTCAATGTCTTGCCAGTTTTATTTCATGTATTCCCCAGTCACTGATGTTTAAAGCAAGTCTCAATCACTGAAACAGTTTACCGTAAACACTTTCTTACCCTTCTCTATCACGATAAGGACTTTTTTTAACATAATGATCATGACAATGATTGACATTTTATCTATGATATTATAGTCTATTTTAACATTTTAAATAATTTTATGAGGAAGTCTAAATTCCAAAATCATTTTCAGTCTGTTCAAATAATGGAGGCATCACTGTAATTTTTGGACGTTTCCCTTGACAATAACTGGAAAGACTTTGGCAAACATTAACGGCCTGCATTTTTGCAGATGGACAAGTACTCTATGTTCAGGTCAGGCCTGAAGAGTATCAAAAGAACTCTGAGGAGGATATTTCAAACATCCTGGCTATGCCACTCAAACTAATGCTATTAATCTGCTCCTGCCTCTCCTCAACTCTCATACACACTAAATTCCTGTCTATAACTTTTCAGGAAATATTAGTCTTTTTACTTGAGTTCTCAAAGACAGCCCTGGAGCAATGAAACTATTTTGTTCTAAAACCATCACATTTACTATGATTGTCACAACATTAATCCTTTCCTAAATGTATAAATTGTTTTAAATGGCTCAGGACACTCAGAGTCAATATTAGTTCCATTTCATTACTTAAAAAAAGGAAAGTTGAAGTCAACAAATCTCACCATGGGCAACCTGCTTCCTAGCTTGAGCTGCAGACAAAACAGTTTCTCTCTTGGAGTTACCCGCAACTCTCTGGAACTATATTTGTGACTGTTCTAGGAATATTAGCAAAGAGGTGAGAGTTCTGTTGCAGTCAAAGTGATACTTTTCCTTACAGATAGCTAAAATAATAGATTATAATAATAGAAATGTAAAAAATATAATAGGCAGGTATATTAATACATGTGAAAGACTGAATAAATGAGTAGAAAATTAATGCCAATAATCCAACTAAATCCATCAATTATTGAAAAAATTGTACAGTTTTCTTTTGTTTCAAATCTGCTGATTTGCTCTGGTTATGTATGTACTCTTTAGAGAATCTTAAAAATATGGGTTAATGCTGACAATTAACTTTTAGTAAAAATAAAACCAGAAACCAAAAATCATGTTGTAATATCTTAGTATCCCCTAAAAAAATAAACAACTATGTTGCTTTGCTTTTTTGTTTTCTTTCTCTTTTAAATTGAACAAACTATACAAGCCTATTGCTTGGTTTGTTACCAGTAGATGCTGATCATATGACACATTTTAGCAATGATGTTTTAATACAGATACAAACATACATGCAAACTGGCATGAGTAGAGGAAAAGCAGTAATTATATAATTTAAACTGCTTACACTTAAGTAAGTATAGATGAAACATTAATGAACCATGCCATGGTCATACTTTGGCTGCTTAAACGTCATCTTCAAATTTGCTTTTGAAAAACTAACTTTGAAATATTTCATCTGCTGAGAGCTAAGCCATCGGTTTTTGCAAGTTTATATATAATAGGAAGGACAAAGTGTGAAGGAATAATCTCTAGGTTAAGGGAAACCTTTCATAACCATTACTATTACTGCTGCAAAGCTTTCTCTTGGGTAGGATTTTATAGTTTTCCAGTGACATTTTAATTTACTTTATTTGACTTCACAATGGCCTAGGAGTTGGGCAAAGCCCATTATTACCCATTAGTCTCTGAAGTTCAGAAGAAAAATTATGAAATGTGTAACTTCTGGTAAGATGGAAATGTATACACCTTCATCAGGGTGTTGGTTACATTAGTGTAAAGTTATGTAAAGTTCCATCAAGCTATATAATTACAATTAATGTAAGTTATACTTTAACAAAAATGTTAAAAAGAAATAACAATCAAAGTCACAAACTGGGTAAACTAGAGAGGCTTTCATATACTGTGTAACAATATTTAAGTCCTATTAAGGAAATGGTCTCTAGAAGCTTCTTCCTGAAATAATATGACTATTTAGTTAGAGAAACAACTGAACTTTCACTAAAGGGGTAGGAATTTTACTGACCACACCTTGCTAAACAAAATGCAAGACAATTTTCTTTTCTAGTAGTCAATGTCTGCAGCCCCCTTAGGAGTAAGAGAATGCAAAAGGTGATTTTATTGACTATTTGCTGTAATACCTAATTACATAAGTAGCTGCTCATTTAGCACATAGAACTAAACTATCCATTCCCTTTTTTTCTCTGGGATTCAGCTATTCCAATTCTTGGCTCAATGGATCACAAAGTTGGTCATGAATCAACAAATTATTTTGCCTCCTTAAACTGCAGAAATTTACAACTTGGTTATTCAGAATTAACCTGAAGACATTGGTGAGTGTGTTGGGTCAGTGTATAATGAGACGTCCGTAGCTTTATGGTAGGGGAGCAGAGTGAAATGGGTTAATGGGCCTTTCTGTAGTTTACAAGGCAGAGGTTATAGAGAATTCAAACACATTTCTAGTGACAATATACAGTGCTGAAGTTATAATATTTTCTACTGTTTTATTTTGGTAAACACTGCATGAGTCACTAGACCATAGAGAAAGATTTCAGAGAGGTTACATGGGTAGTGGCTATAGCTGACATAGGTTATCATGTCAAAGAATATTTCAGCCACAGCTAACATATAGAAGAGTCACATGAAAGTATGCCTCTACAAATGAATGTTTGCAGAACTGTTGGGCTTGATCACAGGAACTAACATAGTCTGAACCAGGGTAGCAACACTCTAACAGTAAGATGAAAAATGTACAAATCTTTATCAAATTACATCTTTGTTTGTATAGCTTCACTTAGAGAGTATTAGTTGTATATTCAGGCTGTTCTAAGAGCATGAATTGAGAAGGTGCTGCCTTGTGAATTTAAAAGTAATCTTAATCCAAGTGACTGCTAGTCCCATAAAGAGTAAAAAAATGCATCTCAACATAGTATTCATCTGGAATTACCTATTGACTCTTCATTGATATTTCATTAGAAATTTCTCATAAGCTGAATTATAGTTCCTAGAGTTATTAGGTTTCCTGATTTTTCTTATTAATAATTCTATATACCAACAAATAGAGGACCGAATAGAATTATAACCTTTTTTGTGGTTTACCCATACTGTCAATTTAATGTATGTTGGTGTGGTTATAAATTTTAATGAAATAAATCAGACTTATCTTTAGAATGTTTGATTCTTGTAACAAGAAAAATAAAGATATTTTTATGAGTTATTCCTTTATATAACTGATGAGATATTAGAATACATAGAAATTGTTTTGTGCTAAGAGAAGAATCAGGGCAGGATGACAGTCACAGAGTTACAAGCCATTGCTGTATTACAGTGTATTAGTGTGTTCTCATGTTGCTAATAAGGACATATCCAAGAGTAGATAATTTATAAAGGAAACAGGTCAGAAAGGCTGCAGAGGCCTCAAGAAATTTAAAATCATGGCAGAAGAGGGAGCAAACACCTACTTACTCACATGGCAGCAGGAGAAAGAGTAGTGCAAAGCAAAAAGGTTTGGAAAAGCCCCTTATAAAACCTATGAAACCATCATATCTCCTGGGAACTCATTCACTGTCACAAGAACAGCAGCATGGGATAACTTCTACCATGATTCAATTACTTTCACTGGGTCCCTCACATGACACATTGGGTATTATGGAAACTACAATTCAAGACGAGATTTGGGTGGGGACACAGCCAAACCATATCATACAGTCACCTGAATACCTTGTTTTAAAGTAGTTGGCTAATGTTCTAGACCATTGTGGCATCTAACTTCCTGTGTGTGTGTGTGTGTGTGCGCACGCGCGTGTGTGTGTCACACGTGTGCATGCGTGTGTGTGGTGTACATTTGTATGTACAGTATAGTTTTGTCACATGATCCCATCAAATATTCTCTTTTGAGTCCTACTGAATTTTTGTTGAAATATCTACATATTTCAAGGATGTATCAACTATAAGCAGATTATATGGCAACTCTGAAGAGAATTGAATATGGATTATACACAGTGTTGGCATCTGACTTAATTCTCTTGAGCATTTATTTTTCATGTAATATTGTGATTATAACTTCTTTACTTAGATTTTTATTTCACATATGCTTATGTAATGTCTAACAAGAGTAGACAGCAGTTGCTTAGAACATCAGGTTATTAAAAACTGGAATGTATGGTTAGAGATATTATTTTTCTTCAAGGCAGAAAAAGCTTTCTGGCATAAACTCAAAAGCTGCAATTCCTTGCTTTTTGCCTTCAAGTAGAACTGACAACTGGAGTTCGAGACCAGCCTGACCAACATGGTGAAACCACATCTCTACTAAAAAATACAAAAATTAGACAGGCGTGGTGGCTGGCGCCTGTAATTCCAGCAACTCAGGAGGCTGAGGCAGGAGAATTGCTTGAACTGGGGAGGTGGAAGTTGCAGTGAGCCAAGGTCACGCCATTGCACTCCAGCAACAGAGCAAGATTCCATCTCAAATAAAAATAAACAAATGGACAGCCATGAGTTAAGGAAATAATCATAGGAAAAGATGCAGGGGAAAATACACCAAGAGAGAAGAGACATATAATACCTATGAATTACAACTTTGTATGGTCAGCATTTTTATCTGACTACGTATTTTCTGTACATAAATAAGCATGGTCATAGTACAGGCAAAATATTTATAAATTCCTTGTCAGGTCAAAGTACTTATTTATATTTGATGTTTATTGCTCCTATCACCACACAATCAAGGCACTTTAAGGATATTAAAAACACAAGTTATATCTCTCCATGTGTATAATAAATTTGCCTTCATAAAAATAATTAATTCTACGTCTGAAATATAATTTTGGTAAATTGAGTTTCTTTTCTAAGTAATGAATAAAGGTAGCCAGTAAAATATTGTTTACAGGCTTCCATGTTAAGATGGTGAGTTACAAAATTTAATTTCTCTCCTGTAAAATTTCACAAAATGAGCAAAAAAGAACAACAATGACAGCAATAAAACCCAATCAGAAAATGTTCAACAGCAGCCACCAAATCAGAACAGGAGAATAACATGTTGTAATTTAATAAGCCAGTCCAAAGAAAGCAACAACTGTTTCCAGAAGAAAAGGAAGAAGTAACAGCTCAGCTCCCAACCATGCTCTCATCCTGGAACAGAGCCAGTCAATACTATATGGCATCTTTTCATTTTGATTGAACACGAGTGGAAAGTCCTCCAGGGGCAAAGTGGGTGAATTTAGGGGAAATAAACTACAAGACATCTCTGATAGAAATAAAGGCTCCAAGGTTACAGAGAGAAACAATCCTTCCCCCAGACTACCTGCCATTAGGCACAGTGAACCCTGCAATAGGACAGAGGAGACAGAAGAGCTCAGAGTTCTAATAAACATTTCATGCCCCTTCATCGCAGCTCTCCTGTATGCATGACCACCTCCCCCTCCTCCCAAGTAGCTGAAATTTCCTCAAACTACAGAAAATTGTCTGCAACATAAAGCACTCAGCATTTAGACTCTAGTTTGGAGATACAAAAGATGGGTTTCATAAAATGCAAGAAAGTATCACCACACTGTCAGAGGATCTTGGGGTGTCACATTTCCCACCAGTAACCTCTGTGGCCAGTGGCACTTTTGCCTGAGTTTTGTTCAGGCCCACTGGGCTCCTTCCACCCACTTGACCTGACAGGCTGCACTCAGATCATGCTACCATCCTAGATCCTATGCCCGCCAAGGGTGAACCAGGCATGGAGTAGTGAGGGGTGTGTGAGCGCGTGTGTGATCTGGCCACTGTGCACAGCCAGGCATTCTGGCTGTGGCAGAATGGGCAGTTCTGCATGGATGCTGGCTCCCTGCAAGGCTATGGCTGGACCAGGTGTCCTGCAAACAGTTTCCATGGCTGGCACCAGGAAACATAGTGGTTCCTAGAAGCCTGGAGACACCCAGGAACCACAGAGCCCCAAAGAGGGTATCACTGCCCTGGCTTGGGGAACTTCAAGGTCTGAGCTTCCTGAGGAGCCACAGCTCTTCTCTTCTTCACTCTTCTCTCCTTCTCATCACCTACAACATGGCAAGCAAGGGGCATGTTTCAGCACTGTTTGTGTTACAGCTCTTTTAGCTTCACCATTTGGCGGGTCCTGACTGCTTGTCCCATGTCCAGGAAAAATGAGATATGCAGACAAGTGGAGGATGAGCAAGGCAAAAAGGTGCTTTATTGAGCAACAGAACAGCTCAGAGGAGACTGTTGGTACTTCCTTCCTCAGGCAGGTCATCTTGATGAGTATGCAGCTCTCAGCAGAGAGGGGGACCCTGGAGTACGTATCTCCTCTATGCAGGCAGCTCATCCTGACATCTGCTCAGCTCTCAGTGAGAGAGGAAACCCAGAGTAGATAGCTTCTCTCCACAGTCACGTTTGTCCTGTTGTCTGCCTAGTCTGGGATTTTTATAAGCTTCAGAGAGGAGAGGAAGTGTATGCTGATTGGTCCACGGGTGATTATGGGCAGGCCCAGAGAAAGTGCCATTAAGTTCTCACTCTGGTCCATGGAACTGACAGCCCAATCTACAGGCCTCAGGTCATCCCCGGCCTGAAGGTGGTGTTTCACTGGGCACCTGTCCCTTTCCACCCAGGAGCCTGTCTGCCTCCTGCCACCATTAACTTGCCATCCACGGTGCCCACAGCACCCAGGCTGCTTGTGCCGAGGGGCGCCTGCAGGCCTCTGCCAAGCTGCCCTTATCCTCACCTTGACCTTCCTTCCATGCTTGTCAGTGCCCAAAGTTCAGAGGGAGCTGAAAAGGCAGGGGGCTGGCATGTCAGCGCCGCCCTGAGTGCCTGCAGTATAGCCACTTTAATGATACTTATTCTTCCTAGCCATGAGCATAGGATATTTTTCTATTTGTTTGTGTCTTCTCTGGAGTAGTTTTTAAACAACAGAAATTTATTGCTCACAGTTTGGGAAGCTAAAAAATTTCAAGACAAAGGCACTGGCAGATTCAGAGTCTGGTGGTGGCCCTGCTTTCTAGTTCATTGAGGCCACCTTTTAGATGAGTCCTCATGTGGCAGAAGTGACAAACAAACTCCCTTGGGCCTCTTTTTTTTAAGAGCACTCATCTCATTTATGAGAGCTCTGAATTCATGATATGATTGCCTCCCAAAGGCCCAATATCTGAAAATCATCATATTGGGGGTTATGATTTCAATATATATATTTGTGGGTATTCGGACAATAACAGATCTCCCAAACTGCATAGCTATAGTTTAATTAATACTCACAGTCATCAAAAAATTTAAGAAGACAGACACAACCACAGTCTTATAAGAACGCTTGCTAAAAGCTTTAATTTCCTATCCCCTATCAACTTTATGAATAACTGAATAATTGACAAATAAAAAACCAAATTCCAATTTGTTATATATTTTATTGAAAATTAGTTAGCAACAGATAAATTATAGTAGAGTCTGGAATGAAAATGAGAGGAAGAATGCAGACTTAAAAACTTATAAAGAAAGTCAAAAAGAAGCAAGTTTTTTATTTCAGATTTTATGATAAGGGAAAAAATGTTCTTTTTTGCCAACAGGATTATTTCTAATAATAAATCTGCCAGTTTCAATCAGAAACACCATTTCCACAATATTTGCATTGTGTTGCCTACTTTATACATGACAACTCCTGGAGCTAAGGGTATTCATGTCTCTAAATGGAAAATGAGTGTATTCTATAGATTAATATGTTTTCTGTTTATGGGGTGCAATTAATTCTCAAGTTCTGTAATGTCTCAGGGATAATTCATAACTTTAAGCAGCTGGTGACAGGTAACATACGAAAATCAAACCCTACAATTTCCGTGTGTTCTAAATGTGGTCTTATCAATAACTGATAGAATATTTGGCAGCTAGCCAGCTATGGGACTTTCCAACCTAGAAGGCCTCCTCCTCCCTACCATTCAGTATTGTACATCTCAGGGCCTTTTCATCATTTCCCTACGTCTTGGTACTTGAAGAACACAGTCAATATATATTCACTGAAAATGTGAAACTAATTGAACTTAATGGTGATCTAGAGTTTTCTTCTCTCTTCCTACTGATACAGGAGTGCTGGGAAGGGAAGAGCGTGGCCCCTTTAAACGATAGGGATGGGGGAAGGGAAGTGCTGGGTAGAAGAAGGCATGGTCCCTGGCTAGGGCTCTACCCCCTCAGACCTAGGGAGGACAGGCACTCCTGCCTTCGTGCCCAAATGTTGCATTTCCCCAGACCACCCTGGCCCACCACCTCCCCATCCAGGGCCTATAAAAACCCCCGAGACCCTAGCAAGGCAGATAAAGAAGCATCTGGACATTGACAGAACACATGGAAGAACACACAAGTGGCTGGTCGTGGAGAGGACGCCAGTGGAAGAGCAGTGGGGGAGCTACTTCCGCTCAGTAAAACTTTGCACTGATTCTCTGAGCCCATGTGTGATGGATTCTTCCGCTACGCCAAGGCAAGAAGGCGAGATACAGAAAGCCCTCTGTCCTTGCGACAAGGTAGAGGGTCTAATTGAGCTAGTTAACACAGGCCTCCTATAGACAGCAAACTAAGAGAGCACCCTGTAACACACACCCACAGGCGCTTCAGGAGCTGCAAACATTCACCCCTAGGCACCGCCGTGGGGTCAGAGCCCTTCACCCTGCCCGTCTGTTTGCGCCCCTAGAGGTTTGAGCAACCAGAGCACTGAAGAAGCAAGCCACACCCTCATACATGCCCTGTGAGGGGACAAGGGAACCTTTCTGGTTTCACTACCTACTAAACTCATTAAGAACTCAACAAAATGGCCCTTATGTCATTGTTATAAGTCAGGTCAAACTCTTTTTATTCTCTAGTTGAGCGGCAAGATTTTTCTCTAAGATCCACTGCAGCTTCCCATTGATAAATTCTGTTCTTTGAGCTGGAGAAACCGTAAGCACAGGAGTACCTGTGGTTTTCCATTTCTACCTTGCATGAACATTTGAAGAGGTTTGACTAAAGATAATAGTGTTACACTTATTTTTTTTTGACTTTACAAATTAGAATTAATCAATAATGTCTTTACCTGATTAAATCTTAAAGCCAATTAATGGTAAACAGCTATGGTGAAATTAGTCAAATTCTGTAATTTGAAAGAAACTTGCACATGTGATTGTGCAATTTAATATTTATGAATAATTTTCTCTATGACTAAAGAGATACCTGTTAATGAGTTTCTAAAAATGAGATTCAGTAATTCTCACTTAAACAACTCATTATCTATTTCAGAATTTTACCAGTCAAGCTTTTTTCATTTCTGATGCAGAATTGGAGGAGGGTGGAGAGAAACCGTAGTCACTATTCTTTCCATTATAGTTATCCACCACCTTATGTCAGTTTCCCAAAGGTATGATGAAGGATACATGGAGGTTGTTTTTGCTTCTGGGAAAAAAGCCTTCATTTAAATTTCCTTAGCTAGTACCAAATTTTTTTTTCAATTCTATTTTAGTCCTTTCCCCCTGCTGCCACCTCATTGTTTTACAAGTAATGATAAATGTGATAATGAATAATGACATCTATTCATGGAAAATGGGAAAGATCTGAAGTTACAGTATTTGTCATTAGGAAAATTTGTCTCTAGCAGGGTCAGGCACCTTGACTTAATCATTCCCAGCGCCGATACTGTAAAAAAATGAATTTTCCTTAAATTTCAGAGTCCCCTTCTTCCTCTCCCTCCCCAACTTCACTCCTAAAAACTACACAAACTTGTTCATGGTGGTTTAAGTGTAAAGAAATGTTTCAACTCTTATTTTTATCCATTAAAATGCAAATGATGTAGGGCTTTCTGATTGTTTAATCCCTGGGAGCTTTTGGATATGAAACATTTGAGTACATGTTTTCACAGTGAATTCTTAGTATCCTTCATCTTCTCCCTTCCAGTATGCAGAATGCAATGAATGATTAGTGTTAAACCAGGAAAGCAAGACGTATGTAGAGATTAAAAATGACCTTGCTTTCTTGGTCTCCATTTGGGACTAGCTGTATGGTACACAGAGGCTATCTTAAAAACGTGGGGGTTGCACATGTTATTTCTATAGCTCTTCCATATGAGGATTTCAAAGCTATTTACCTCTAAATTGCCATTGATAGTATATTATTTGACCTCCTACTAAAATAATACTACCTATGTAATTAATGTAAGAAAACTGATCTACCATAAAAGTCTGTCAGTCTTATACAAATACAGCCTTTTGTCAGAGGGTTACTTGAAAAAAAAGGAGAGTTGTTAAACATTCAATACCACACATTTATGCTTACGAAAATAATATATCTATATAGTAACAATATAATACCAAATATATAGGCAAATTTAAAATATAAATATTACCAAGATAAAGTTTAAATTGCAACAAAAAAAGAATGAGATTAATTTTGTTATAGCAGAGAGATAGGTAAAATTTTTTTTAAAAAAGGAAATAAACATACATACATATATATATGTACACACACAGTTTTCTTAGCTTCTTAACTTTTGCTGAGTAATATCAACATGTCTTTTTAAGGTAACATCATAATTCAAGTATCTCTTTCTGCAAATTCAAGGCAAAACAATATAATATCCATCTTTATTATCTTTCCTTTCTCCTTTCTCACCACCAAGACTACAGTGTGTTACCCAGATTTGTCCTTTCTTGGCTCATTCCAAGCTTCATCAAACATTACCTATTTTGTGTCTCATGTTCTCAAGTCCCCAGTCAATATAATATCTAGCTTCTACTTTAATATGTACTTGGATACACATATTACTCCAAGTAATGTCTGGGGAAAAGAGGTTTAAAACCACAACTCTTTCCATGACACTTCACTGTCATGGTAAGAATGCCAGACAGGCTAGTGTGTAAGGTACTAATAACCTAGTACCTTTATGAGCCCTTGTCTTACCTCTCAAATTAACTAATGTAATTAGTTTTCTACTCTTCCAAAAAGTAAGATCTACTTTGAAGTATGGATATTCAGGAACTATGTTCCTAACCAACATCCAAAGCCAAAGCAATAAGCATGTTATCAGTTTTGACTTTCTGTGAACACTGTATCAAACATAGATTCTTGAATCTACCAAAATATATCTCCTTTTCTGTGATCTTGTTTTCACTTTAACTTCTTGTTGCAAAAAAGAAAAATAAAAAGGTCTTAGCTAAATTACTTTTAACCATAATGTTTGTTTTTTTTTCTAGACAGAGTCTTGCTCTGTCACCAGGCTGGAGTGCAGTGTCGCAATCTCGGCTCGCTGCACCCTCTGCCTCCCGGGTTCAAGCGATTCTCCTGCCTCAGCCTCCCAAGTAGCTGTGACTACAGGCACTCGCCACAACACACAGCTAATTTTTTGTATTTTTAGTAGAGATGGGTTTCATCATGTTGGCCAGGCTGGTCTCAATCTATTGACCTCATGATCTGCACACCTCAGCCTCCCAAAGTGCTAGGATTACAGGCGTGAGCCACTGCTCCCGGCAGTATTTGCTTTTGATCCTTACAAATAACACTTGAGTATAAACTGGCCCAGGATGCAGAAAGCCTTTATCATTTTGAGACTCATGTGAGCATTTTGCAATCACTTTATGTCCCAGGCAATAAATACTAATTCCAGTAAGTGCTTACTTAAACAAGTTTGTGTCACTTGCAGAGCCCATTATGTAACACCCCTTACAACTCTCTGCCTGCCAAAATATCCTTCAAACAAGGCTTTTGCTTCAGTCAGTGTATCAGCCCAATACATTGCTGCTTCTAGCTTCAACAACTTTCCCTTCTTTCCAGAGGAAGAAGATGGTAAAGTAGTTTCCTTCCATTTCTGTAAATCAAAGACATTTGACCATTTGACAAGGGCAACAGAATGCTACCCGCCTACTGTCTATCCAAAAACAAGGAGGAATTTTGCAAGAGTGTTGCAAAATAAAATTATTCATTTAGAAAGATTTTTATTCAGATAAAAAAATTGGTTAGCGAATGCAACTTTAATTGCTCCTAGAGTTTGAAAGGGGATTGTTTTTATAATATGATATTACTTTCACCCAATTCATATTATAAACCTTTCAAAGGCTTTAAACAAAAACTAAATGGAGCATATCTGTAAAAGTAACAACTAGCCTTGAATATAAACTTGTAATTAAATAAAATTATGTTATACACTACAAATTAATCAAAAATTAAATATTTATGTAAAATTATATTATTAACTTATTCACTTCTTGATTAATTCATCAAATCACATGTTTTAGAACCACAATTTAACTCTATGTCACTTCATTAGCTACATAGAACAAATAATTAGAAAAAGTTTCTATTCTTCATACACAAACAAGAGCTTTCATGATACACTGAATACTCTAAAAAAGTTATGCCTTTCCCATTAATAGATGTAAAGATGCAGGGATGAAGAGCAAACTGAAAGTTCCTAAAAATTACTACTGATATCTCCTATGCCTGGAAATGTAACCCAATGTTCTATCAAAAGAGATTTGTAGAGGATTCATAATAGAGAGAGACACTGAAAGCCAAGCACTTAAAACAAATTTAATTTGCCAAAATTTCAAAGTGGAAAAATTTCAGAAGCCTTCTGACACTTACCAGTCCCATAGGAATTATGCATTTACTGGCACCATGTATTTTTAGTCTGAAGAAATACGGTAATACTACATGGATTTCTGAAGCATTATAACATCTTTTTCCTAGGGCTCTAAGGCAAATGCACTCTAGATTGGTTACCTGAGCTTGTACCCTTATCACTCTTAAGTTTGTATTTATTTAGTATTACATTATTTTGAACTGAGAAGAGAAGCTGATTTTGTAGTTGTTAATGATTTGCTTGGTTGTGTACATTTGATCTCCCTAAAAATGATACAAGTATATTGAGGGCTGGGATGCTATCTTTCATTTCTTCTGCACTATCCAATTGCATTAGAACCATACAGTGCTCCTGGTGCCAGCATCACAGCTATTCATGAGGGACTGAATTAGGAATCCAACACATTAACTGGCTCCATGACCCTGGACAACTCATTTCAGCTTTTGAGACTGCTGGTGCTTCCTATATAAAATGAGGTCACTACATTCTTTCTAAGATACTTTCCAGGTATAAAATTCTTTGATGCTTAAGTAAGGAAGCAAGTAAAGGAAGGAAGTTATGTAAATGTGTGGGGAGCTGTGATACCCAAATTCAGAGCACAGACTGCCAAAATCCTTGGCAAAACTATTGATGTGCTAGAAAACCAGAGGGGGAGCATTATGAAAAAGCAGGCAGAGAACAGACAGAAATTGCTCCTTAGAGCTAAAGCAATGTGGATCCGGATTTGTGACCTACATGCTTTCCTTTTCCTTAAACTGAATTTTCCAACTATGTGCAACCTGGGTGGTAAAATGCCTAAAATGTCCAAGTTTAAAGACAAACCTGACAGAACAGCTGAAAATTAGGATAATTCATAGAAACATGAAAACAATGGAGAATGATCCCAATCATTGCCTAGTTCCTCACCTCTGCCCAAATTTAGCAAGCATAGAGGAAATCAACAGGGGGAGAAACTGAAAAAGCAGCAGCAGGAAGACATCAGAACGGGCTAGAATGATAAACAGCTGTCTACCATGAGAAATGAGTAAGGGACAAAGGTTCTAGATTGATTCCAGGCAACGTAACACAATCATAGAACAAAAATCAAATCTTCTGAAGAACATGACTCTAGAGTTGCAACAATGTGCTATCTATAATATCCAGATTTTAATGCAAAATTAAACTATGTACAAAAAAGAAAAAAATCAGGAAAGTATGAATCTATACGCAGGGTAATAAAAATATTCTGTTGTGAGTTTTCTATGATTTAGATGAAGTAGTTCAACATCGACTGTAAGTAATTGGGATACATGTCAGATACATATTATAATCTCTAGAACAACTTTAAAAAATACAAAGAGGCTGGGTGTGGTGGCTCATGCCTGTTATCCCAGCACTTTGGGAGGCCAAGGTAGGCAGATCACTTGAGGCTAGGAGTTTGAGACCAGCCTGGCCATCATGACAAAACCCCATTTGTACTAAAAATACAAAAACATTAGCCGGTAGAGGTAGCACATGCCTGTAATTTAAGCTGCTTGGGATACTGAGGCACAAGAAACACTTGAGCCTGGGAGATGGTGGTTGCAGTGAGCCAAGATTAAGCAACTGAGCTCCAGTCTGGGTGACAGAGCAAGATTCTGTTTGAAAAATAAATAAATAAATAGATATATACATATAAATAAATAAAACAAAGATATATTGAGGGGGCTCAGAGACAAATTAAAGTGAAATATTAAAATTGCTTAATTAATGTGAAAAAACAGAAAAAAGAAAAAAGTAAACAAGTCAAAAAACAAATAAGACAAACCAACCAAAATAAAACAAATGATAAATAAAAACTAAAAATAAAATAAAATAAAAATGAAATAAAATATAAAAATAATAAAATAAAACACTCTTCTCCCTCCTGCCACCTTGTGAAGAAGGTGCCTGTTTCCCCTTCCACCATGATTGTAAGTTTCCTGAGGTCTCCAACCAGCCATGCAGAACTGTGAGTCAATAAAACCTCTTTCATTTGTTTATAAATTACCCAGTCATAGGTACTATTTTTATAGCAGTGTGAGAATAAACTAATACAAACCCTTTTTTAGTAATGTTATTTGTCTTCTTATTGAGTTGTATGAAGTCTTCACATATTCTAGATGTAAATACTCTATCAGATATGTTTTTCCAATTGCTTTTTATATTTCTATTTTTCCTTATAGTATCTTTTGAAAATCAAAAGTTTTAATTTTGTTAGAATCCATTTTATCAATTTTTGTTTTTATAGTTTGATCACATACCTCAGTAAAGATACATTAGTGCCAATAAACAAAGCATCAGGGAAATACAAATTAAAGCTACAGTTAGTTACTGTTATATATCTACTTGAATAGCTAAAATTAACAAGACTGACAATACTAAATGTTGGAGAGGATTTGAAATGCCAACACTCATATATTACTGGTGAAAATGTAAAGTTTCACAGTCACTTTAGAAAGCAGTTTAATTCTTTATAATACAGTTAATTGAAAACTTACTGTATGATGTGATTTGGCTCTGTGTCCCCACCCAAATCTCATCTCTAATTTTAATCCCTGCATGTTGAGGGAGGAACCTGGTGAGAGATGATTGGATTATAGGGGCAGTTTCCCATGCTGTCCTCATGATAGTGAGGGACTTCTCCTGAGATCTCGTTCTTTGATAACTGTCTGACAGTTTCCCCTGCATACTTTCTGTCTCCTGCTGCCATATAAAATGTGCCTTCCTTCCCCTTTGCCTTTCACTGTGATTCTAGGTTTCCTGAGGCTTCCCCAGCCATGCAGAACTCAGAGTCAATTAAATCTCTTTTCTTCATAAATTACAGTCCCATGTAGTATCTTTATAGTAGTATGAAAACAGACTAATACACCATATAATCCAGCACTTCTACTACTAGAAATTTAGCCTCCCCAAAACCCACTTATTTCCACACAAACACTCACAAACAAATATTTGAAGCAAACTATATTCATAATAGCCAAATGTAGCAATAATACAAATATCCATTAACTGGTGAATAAGTTTTAAAATTGTGGTATGTAGAAAAAAATAATATTTAGCAATTTTAGAAACTACTTAAGTATGAATAACACAGATGAACCTCCAAAATACTGTACTAAATTTAAAAAGTCAGACGCCAAAGACTATATACTGTATAGTTCCATTTATGTGGAATTACGGAGGGGGACAAAATGTAATAACATAAAACATTTCAGTGATTATAAGGGGTAGGGTGGGTTAAGGAATTGACTTCAATGGAGCATTAAGAAAATTTTGTTGAGAAGATTGAAATGTTCTATATCATAATTGTCGCAGTAATTACACTACGCTACATATTTTTCAAAGCTCTTAGTGCACACTTCAAACTTACAAACTTTGTTGTACGTAAACAACCCCTCAATGTAAAAAACAATCTTTTTAAAATGTTTAAATAGATGAGCTTGATATACAATGAATGCAGAAGAAAGGGAAAACCTGACTAGAGCTTCAATCATGAAAGTTTGATTTCATAGTTAAAGTTGCATTCCTTCAACCACACTGAGAAAGAAATTCTGAAACTTAAAAATGGAAACAGAATCCAGATAGCTTTAGAAGGGAGTTCATATGATTTTATAGCAAGATTAGCAAGGGAAAAAAGACTCATCAAAGTCTACAAAATCAAGGCAAAACCTCCCTTTCAGGTAGGTCTTAGAATAGATTGCATAGAACACATTCGTTGTTTTAGCAACAAAATGCTGCAATATGTGTGCTGTGTATTTGTCCAGGATATCCCACTTGAGATTTAGAGTCCAAGGTTTTTATTAGGGAACTGGTCACATTGGGACTTCTCCTGGCATAACCGGGAATGATTACCAAAGTTCTAGACTTCTAGGAGGAAAGCAGGTATTTACCATCAGTCACACTGTTTGTGTAGTCTAGGCAAGGAGGGTTCAGACCCCAAGCCATACAAGACAGCCTGATTCTTTAGCAACACAGGGAAAATTCCAAAGTCAAGTCTTCAGACACCAGCCAAGGATTAGCAAGCCCTTCAAAGAGCAACATCAGATCTGCCATATTAACTCTTTCCTATACCACCACTGAGGCACTTCCTTTCCTTAGCTACAGTTGAATCTAGTTGGATTTTTTTCCCCAGAACTTGTAGAAATGGCCTAACCAAATTCTCCTCAGAGTAGCTGATCACCAGCCAAACAGCTTTGTCTCCTGAAATGTTAGTTCACCACCACAAGTTTCTTCAACAAAGCTTTGTTCACTAAGCCTAGGAGTGGTCACTGCTGCTTGCAAGTGCTATTTCCACAACCGAATGATTTTTTATATTTTTTTCCTTTTTCTGAGTTTTATTAATAACGACTTACTTTTAAAATATTTATACAGAGCTACATGTGTTAAAATAACTACTGTGGTTGTTCTGGACACTGACTAATTAAAGAGCAGAGACATCTTCCTTTGGCAAAAGTTATTAATAAATAAGAACCAATAACATATGTTTACTCATTATTCTCCATTTTTGATACTACATTTGTGGTATGAGACAACTGTGGCAGTGGCAGCAAATTTATTTATCTGACTTCTGATGACACCTGAGGTAAGTGACCATGAAACGAAATTTCAGCATCACCCCTTATCTCCAAAATGCTCTCCTCCAGCCCTTCCAATGACCTTTCAAGTGCCTGTTACATTCTTCTCCCTTGAAATATCTAGAGTGATTTTTGTTTTCGGAACTAAATTCTAGTAGATACATAGGGGATTTATCAAAAGAATTCAGTAAACAACATAGTAGTGAAACTTTAAAATTATTCTCCATAAAATCAGGTGTGACATAAGTATGCTCCTTCTCACCATTTCTATACAATATTACGTTGAAGACAATAGAGCTGAAGAAGTGGAAAATGACTGGTAGGGAAGAAAACAAAACTGTTATTATTTGCAATTGATAAGATAACCTACATAAAACCCCCAAACATAGCTTTATGGAAAATTTAAATCACAAAGTTTACTAAAGACATAAATACATTTGATGCTATACTGTGTCTACTTTTGTAAGATAGAAAGAATATATTTGAAATATTTTGGTAACCTTTTCCAAAAGCAGACAAAATTACATCCAAAATCATCAATAACTGAAGAAGTCTAACAGGGCTTACTTCTAGAGGGTTACAGTTGAATGGATACAGCCTAGAGCTAACTGCACAAAAGAAATTGTATCTGTAAGCATGTCAATTAGTTTGTTTCACTAGAACATGGTTAAAAAGTAGTTTTCCCATCACTTTGATTTTTTGGAAGAGCTATGAGTTTGACTCTTAATGCTTATGTAACATACTTGAGCTTTAATGATTAACTTGAAATTTTAAAACCATAAAACTTTATGAAAAATGAATATCAAAAGTAAAGAATCTGTTATGACCACAGACACTGCACACAGGAATTTTATCTCACTGCTGTAAGTCCTGAAATCCTGCCCTCAACTACAGTTTACAAACATGGCCATTTCAAAGATGCACCTCCGTGACATTTCGCTGGATTTCTCCACATAGGAATTCCCACGGTTATTCTCCGTAGGTAATTGCAGCTTCCAGAATAACCCCAGGTCCCTAAAACACCCTCGCTCTGCAAACAACCCATTATTAGACAGATTACGTCAAGAAAATCCATCCTGCTACTGCTGTGGAGAGGTGGCTTTATGACATTCGAGAAAAAAAAATACGAAGAGGTTTCTGGAGTCTTTCTGTGGTGAGGGCAATGCTCTATGGACACATTTTATTGAATCACACTTAATGAATGGGGCTCACTCCTTGGTTTTCTTCGTCCTCTCTGTCTCATAGAACTCTTCTAGGGAGATACATATATATTTGGTGGCTGTGAATTAACAACATTTGTTCTTTAAAAACATAAAACTTGGCTTCATCATGTACTTAGTACAAAACTCCCATGGTTCCTTTATGACCATTGTCTCCATCAGGGTTCAATAAGACGATAGAAAACATATGAGATATTGAACAGGGAGAATGTCATGTAAATAACTATCAACTAGGTATGAAGTTGTGAACTAGGAACTGAAAAGATAAAAACAGGACGCTAATATATCATGGAGGCAGCAAATGCAGGAAGCAGATACCATCCTTATGTTTAAAAAAAACTAAGGGACATGATTTGAATTATTAAAATTTAGAAACTCAGAGGAGGGGTCATGCATAACTGAAACTCAGGGCTTTGAGGAGGGCTACTGGTTAGTTGCTCAACAGATACTGATGTCTCTGAGCTTGGAAGAGAGGTCCCAAGGGGCTGAGACCCAGACTTTAAAGAACAGGATAATGTTGGCAGATGCTTGTGATTGTTAACTATGACACAGTGAGGCTTGTTTCACAAGTGTTTGAAAAACTGTCAGCTGAATTCAGCTACTGCGTATGGAATAACTACTGCTGCCAGGGTGAAGAATCATGGCCAAGATGATGCTTACAGGAGCTGCAAACGGACGGGAAGTCAACAAGGAGTGAATAAGAAAGACCAGGTTCCTTCTTTCTTCTTCAGTCCTAGTCTCCCTCTTGTGCCTTCTTTTGGCAGAGCATAACAGGGAAATCAGGTGGCAAAGCAGAAATAAGGTTTGCAGAGTTCCAGCTTCGGTGTCATGAGGCAATTATAGAAATGTGGTTGGAGCTGAGAGGCAATAGCTGAGTAACTGGCACAACCATACACAGAAAAGTCTTCTGAAATAACTGAACACTGATTCATGATTAGTTACTCGATATGGCTAAAATTAATACTAATACCAATACTAAACAATATGGCTAAACTGCTTATGTAGTTTTGTAGCTTAGTAAGAGGCTGTATAATTCAGCATAGCCTCACAGTTTTAACATAGAGAAAGAGATAAGAGTTCAGATTCCACTCCCTGTTCATTATGGAATGCAAGAAGACACACTGTGCATCTGAATGTCTACTTTTATTCTTGTTTAAGAAATATAGAAACAGCCTGTGTCTTCCAAGAATAAAATTAGTAAAATAAATTGACAAATATATAAAAGATACAAAATTAAAGCATTCTTACCCTCCAAATCAGACCCAAATAAACCTTATCTCAAGTGATGTTTCTAAAAAAGATACCCAATTGCAATCTCCCTCTACCACCTGACACACACACACTGAATAACAACTAGAATTTCTAACTTCCACATGCACCAAAAAATTATTACCATAATTTATAGTAGTAAATAATTAAGGACATCTATTGACTTTCTTACCATGTGTTCCTCACTTTAAAAAAATGAATCAACTTTCGATTAGCTATTTCTTTTTGCTACATGATAAGTAACTAGAGGCCGGGCGTAGTGTCTCACGCCTGTAATCCAAGCACTTTGGAGGCCAAGGCGGGTGGATCACCTGAGGTCAGGAGTTCAAGACCAGCCTGGACAACATGGTGAAACCCTGTATTAAAAAAATAAAAAAAACAAAAAATAAAAAAAAGATAAGTAACTAGAATGTAATCCTTTTTTTAGCTTTTATTTTAGACTCAGGGTTGCATGTTTACAGGTTTATTATATAGGTAAACTCATGTCACAGAGATTTGTTGTACAGATTATTTCGTCACCCAGGTACTATGCCTATTATCCAATAGTTATTTTTTTCTGATCTTGTCCTTCCTCCCACCCTCCCTGTTCAGTTAAGCCCCAGTATCTGTTATTTTTCTCTTCATCAAAAGATTTCTAAAACCTGGTTTTGGCCCATATATGAAACCATGTGTTACCACATCTTGTTGAAAATGTAATTCACATTTGCATGCAGGACAGAAATTTGGTTATATGTGCCATATATGCTCTAAAAATATCCTTCCTATAGAAAAAGCATTCCTAAACATTTTCTCTAAGGAGATAGTTACATACACATAAAATAGATTTAGCTTGAGATTATTTTTTCAGTGTTCTTTAAAATAAAGCAGAATTGAATATAAACCTAAAAGTTTTTGCATAGAAGCCCAGTTAAATAAATTATACAAGTAATGAAACACTATGCAGTCAGTAAACATGGCTAGTTAGACATACCTTTGTAAACATAGAAAGAGCAAGTTATAAAACATTCATTCATTCAAAAAATGTATACTGAGTATCTTCATTGGCCAATTGACCAAATTCTGACAGAAGAAAAAAAACAGTCCCCTAGGTGTAAAACTTTACATATGCTCATATAAACACACACACATACACACACACACAGATGTCTGGTGGGACCGTCTCAAAAACATTGAGTCATTTGCTAAAAATAAAGGGTTTGTCTCCCAGTAGGGGACTATAGCTGATTTTTACTTCTGTCTTTTATGTCATGTATTATCATGAAATTATTTTACAAAAATATTATAGCCACTTAAAAAAAAATTCCTATACCTATTTAAAATCTAGGACAAAAACGATTACTACCACTAAATCTTACCAGGGTTATCAGCTGAATGTGATTTCTCTTTCTCTCAGAATTACTTTATCACTTGGTGGGTATCATTTTGGGGAATTCCAGAATACATTCCATTCTGAATTATAATTAGTTTTGTACTTGTCTCTCCTCTGAGGACAGTGACACTGTCTTGTATAACTCTTTGCCACTTACAACATCTAATGTAGAGCTTAGATGCTTTCAGTGTGTGCTCAATAAATAATGTGTTGCATTTCTAATTTCACTCATCATCAAATTGTACTGGGCAACTGTCAGGGTAACTGCTTGCCCATAGAGTTTATTGGTTATCATGTGCTACTTATAGCCCATGTTGAAAAGTAGCCTTAAAGAGCTATGTTTTGTAACATATAATCCCAATCTCCAGACACAGCTGATTGTATTGAGGGTGAACTTGACTCAAAGGCACACAATCCAATGCCTGGCCAGAGCATGACCTGGAATGCAAATGTGATCAATAGGCTATTCATAAGAGAAAAAAGATCAAAATGGCTAATAAACCTATAAAACCTTTTACTGTTTTATTAACAGTGGAAATGCAACTTAAAAAAGAGAGAGACATGACTTTTTCCCATTGGACTGTTGAAAATTAGGAGTGACAATGTCTCATATTATTGAAAATAGGAAGGGTGACAATGTCTTCTATTGAAAAGAATAAAGAGAAATGGTCACCTCCATACCCCAAGGGTGGGAATATAAAAATTGTTAAGGCAATTTGACAGCATCTGTCAGCATTTACATTATGCTCACCACCTTTTAACCCAGGTGATCTACTCCAGGAATACAAGTTGCAAAAATAGCCACATGTGCACAAAGATGAGGCAAGGACTTTCATTGTAGTGTTCATAGGAGAAATAGTTGACATACTTCCATCATTAGGAAAGAAGGGTTACGTAGGCTGTGTTATTTTCACACGTTAGAAAAGAGGCAGGGATTCAATAGAATTAAAAATGAAACCCAACATCCTTACGTTAAACTGCAGTCCTATGTAATTTGGTCCCTGCCTTTCTGAACTCTTCTCCCTTTCCCCATCACTCACCCTGATTCAGAACTCACAGGCATTTGCACTTGCTAATTCTTCTGCTAGTTTTATTTCTCCAGCCATTCTCAAGGTTGGTTCATTCTCTCCAGCAACTCTGGTTAAATGTCACCCCCAGGGAGAATTTTCCAAACCAACCTGACCTCAAACCTCTCTACATTTTATCTCTCTTTATTTTTCTTTATCTAATTTACCTTCTCTTGACATTATATTAAATATTGAGCCACATTTTTTAGTGCCCATATTTTTTCACTAGAATCAAAACATTTATGGGCAAGGAATTTTATCTGTTATTTATCACTAAATCCCCAATGCCTAGAACGATGTTTTGTAAAGAATAAATATGTTTGATTAATTCATTTATTCTACAAACATATATGATAGAACAGTCTATTTTAACATAGAAAAATATCTAAGATCTATTGGTGTAGCCAAAAAAAAATATTAATGATATGGTCACATTTATGTTAGGAATATGTGAGTGTGTATTTATTTATAGGGGTGTGTAAGTGTTTGACACATAAATGTATGTAATTATCTAGATAAAGAACTAAAGTTAGGCCAGGCGCGGTGGCTCACGCCTATAATCCCAGCCCTTTGGGAGGCCGAGGCGGGTGGATCAAGAGGTCAAGAGATCGAGATCATCCTGGTTGACATGGTGAAACCCCATCTCTAAGTGAAAATACAAAAATTAGCTGGGCATGGTGGCATGTGCCTGTAGTCCCAGCTACTTGGGAGGCTGAGGCAGGAGAATTGCTTGAACCCAGGAGGCAGAGGTTGCAGTGAGCCGAGATCGTGCCATTGCACTCCAGCCTGGGTAACAAGAGCAAAACTCCATCTCAAAAAAAAAAAAAAAAAGAACTAAAATTATACATATCAAATTGTTATCTCTGCCAAGGAAAGTGTCTATGGTAAGTAAGAAAATGAAATTTTGACATGTACTCTACATATTTCTATATTCATTTAATGTTTTTACAAGAATAGATTTATATACTTCTCATGAAAGGGAAACAAAAAAAGAAAAATAACTGTTAATAATAACAAATGACATTTTAAGCTCTTGTAATAAGCCATACTCTTAGCACTATAGATGTATTAATTTATTTAATCATCACAACAGCCCTAGAGGATATACTATTATTATTAATGTTAATATTACTATTTCAATTAGAGAAGAAGCGAAAGTATAGAAGAGCTAAGTAGCTTACTCAAGATTGCACAACCTCCAGGTATCAAAACCAAAGAAGGAAATAAAGGAGGAAAGAACAAAAAGGACGTAGGAAGGGATGAAGGGAAGAATAAAGGATTCATTTATCAGTTACTATACAGAAGAATGAACATGGCAAATGAAGAGTGGTTGAAGTTGTCAACACCTACTATGCAAAACTGCAGGTTATTTGAAAGAGAATGAAATGTAAGAAAAATGTTCAGCTCTTGGCCTGGGGTGCGTAGCTCTTCCAGAATTCCCAAGATTCCTTGTCCAGATGGTTCAGTTTTTCTTGATTCCTACACATATGCCCTGACAAAAACCCTGTGGCACACAATTACTTGAGTGAGGCTCTGTTCTTTGCCTAAATCCCATAAAGTAGAATGTATGTTTTTGACCCACACAAATAATGCCACGTGTTAGAAAAGGTCACTTATTACCCAAGTCTGTTAAGGAAGAGAAATAATCAAAGGAAACTTAATATTGGTTAGCAAAACAGGGACAGTGTAGAAATTTTCAAGAGATCAACAAAACACTCTGTGTGCGTGGGTATGCATGTGAGTATGTGCGTTCATGCACTGACGCTGTTTTTTTTTTTTTTTTTGTCTTTCTGTCTTTTGTAGGCTTACCTCATCGGTCATTCGCTTTTAAAAATCCTGCAGTGAGGTTTAACCTAATGGGGTGAATATAAAGGTGCAAAGAAATGAGAACAATACAGGAGAAGATATGAGAACAGATGTGCTTCATGTTAAATTAAAACGCTTCTTTCTTCTGAACTTCCTTACTCAAATTTGAGTAAAATTCATTAAACACTGCATTTTATTTTCTTTAGAGTTTCTCCATGTGATGAAAAAGAGATTATGGGTGAACATTTGAGATAAACATGGTAGTACTAGGTCTCCTTCTATCTCTTTATTTATTAAAAGAATGGAACATTTACTTTTTTAAGACAAATATAGGATTGTATCCGTAATTCTTTTATCAACTGTAACATTTCACTTGGGATCTAATGGAGACAGATCACTGTGTCATCATAATCTTTTAATTAGCAATGCTATGTTAAGTGTACCCTTAAATGAATCCTAAAAATGTTCCTGCAGTCCAACCACAGGTATTAAATTACAAAGAATGGTAGTTTACTGACCATTTCAAGATTGCCTTGTGGTTTTTCTGCTTCAGAGCATGAGGTTTATTGGTAGTGACACAGGATTAAATCTGAGCATATATGATTTCAAATGTCCACATGGCAAAACTTGGCTTTCAAAATTCAAATTGTCTACAAAGGAGAAACTGCTAATTTTAAAAAGCCAAAGTGAAAACTAAAAAATAAAATATCATATCTCATTTATGGATTTTGTTCCTTCCTCTGAAAGATACTGAAAGCTTAGGTAGCAGAGTTGTTTTAAAGTATACTCTCTTTTACATTTAGGCAAAGATATGATTTAAGAGAGTACTCATCACTGTAGCCATGCCTTTTATGCTGTGAGCTATTGAAATATGAATACACCGCTAATTCTTTGCAACTACCAGACTGTAAATCAAACATGCCACTTAGTAAATGACCCTTATTCTTCATTTCTGCTCTTTACTAAGGAGTACTAGTTATTTGTGGAAACCACAAGAAAACATAGAAAGTTCTGAGAAAAAAATGTTTTAATCTTTCATTCCCCTAAGGTAATTTGTGTCCTTTGAAGCTCTCTCTGTGTAATGAAACAAACAACTAGTAGAAAGGTGAAAATTTTACTCAAACAGTTTTTTAGAGTTTACTTTTTTTTTTTCATGGAATGCTAAGTAATTGATATTATTTTTCCTTACTGAATTTTCCAGTTGTTTTAATGATAGGTAATTGGAAAGAAAAGTTCACTAAGAAATAAAATGGATTCATGATGTGATGAATTGTAAAGATAATTTCTCTTGAGAAAAGGTAAATTTAGCAGTGACACTAAAAAATTAATTCAGACCAATCATAATAACAACTCTCACTTACCGAATATTTACTATGCACTTGCCAGTCATCTGGCCCACTCAGAGCAGAGAATCCGTTTGCTTGAGCAATAAGCAAGTCATTGTTGTTTGTCACAATCACTTTCAGGGGAGTGGCGATGGAAGACAGGTTTCAATGGATTAAGGAGGAATGGGAAAGGAGGAAGTAGAAATAGCTATTATGGAAGCAAAATTACCCATGAAGGGAAGTAAGAAATGCAGCAGAAGCTGGCAGGAAATATGGAATTTAAGAAGGAAAGAGTTTCTTTGTTTGTTTGTTCGTTTGCTTTTTAAAATAGGAGAGAACTGAGTGCTTATAAATGAAACCTGGTACAGCACTTTGAAGGAACAGGACAGAAGTAAGATAATCTACTGAACAAGGCAACTAAGGGATGAGGAGGAGGAGGAGGGTTTCAGGAAATGATATCCCCTCTGTGTTGAAGATTTCATTGAACACTACTGGACATATTTATCCTTGGGGGATCCTATAAGCACCTCAACTCAGCAGTTCCACCTCCACCCCAAAACCCTCTGCCTTTGCTTTCTCTCTTGAAAAATTGCATCATTATCCACCTACATTCCTTAAGCAAAAATCTAAACCTGATGTTGGATTATGCCTTTTCTTCATCCTTGCACCATATTACCTACTTATGTTCATTTTATATTTTAAAAATAGGTATTTTAATAATAGATGCTGGTGAGGCTGTAGAGAAATAGGAATGCTTTTACACTGTTGGTGGGAATGTAAATTAGTTTAATCATTGTGAGAGACAGTGTGGTGATTCCTCAAGTATTTAGAACCAGAAATACCATTTGACCCAGCAATTCCATTACTGGGTACATAACCAAGGAAATAGAAATCATTCTGTCATAAAGATACATGCACACGTATGTTCATTGCAGAACTAGTCGCAATAGCAAAGACATAGAATCAACCCATGTGCCCATCAATGATAGACTAGATAAAGAAAATATGGTACATATATACCCATGGAATACTATGCAGCCATAAAAAGAAATGAGATCATGTCCTTTACAGGGACATGGATGGAGCTGGAAGCCATTACCATCAGCAAACCAACACAAGAAAAGAAAACCAAACACCATATGTTCTCACTTATAAGTGGGAGCTGAACAGTGAGAACATATGGACACAGGGAGGGGACCAATACACACTGGACCCTGTTGCAGTGGGGGCAAAGGGAAGGAGAACATTAGGATAAATAGTTAATGCATGAGGGGCTTAATACCTAGGTGATGGATTGATAGGTGCAGCAAACCACCATGGCACACGTTTACCTATGTAACTAACCTGCATGTCCTGCACATGTATCCCAGAACTTAAAATAACATTAAATTTTTAAAAGTAGACATTTTACCTCTTCTGAAGATTTTTTTCTGTATATGCAAGATTTAAATATTCAAGTCGAGGTTAGGTGCCCTATAATAATCATTGGAATCTCATCAGGAAAAGAAAACTACTCTAGTAATGGTTCAAGAACCAATGACTAAAAGACTGCCACTCATGCCTAAGGGCTCCTGGAAAAGTGCTACCTTCATTATAACTCATCTATAAGTTCTGTGAAGACAGGGACCAATGCATATCCCAGAGTCTGACATTCATTAAGCATCAATAAATATTTTACAGAATAAATGAATGATTTATTAGCAAATATAATGTCAGCATTTAATAATCAGAAAATCTGCTTCTTTGTGTATATATGACTTCCTATGAAATTGCCACATTCCTTGGTATAGTGGAGCTATAACTTGGCAAGATAGCATACAAAAGTCTTATGCTATTTGACCTTTTCTAATAATTCTCATTTGTGTCTTATCCCTTTTATTCCAACCCATACAGTTTGTTGGAAAACTGAAAACTTTTGTTTGATCTGATGGCTCTTATAGTTTAAACATCTCCAAATTATTTGCAAATTGACATTTTAGGAATTATCACTAAACTGGTATATACTACAAGTTTCTCTCTCCATCTGCGACATTCATCCATTGGCTCTCCATCTGGCAACTCCAAAGCCCTTAGTTAGAAACTTCATCTCTATTGCTAGTTCCTGCCAATGGGCAAACTCTTTCCATTTCCACCAGTCCTATGTCTGGTCCAACTTCTGTTTCTAGCTACAGTCAATAGAGTCAAATATGTTCCATTTGAAGGGCCACATTAGTAGTAGAATTTTCTTGTGGCTCTAATCCCAATGATGCCTTTGCTTCATGGGTCTACATTTTTTCAAATATATATTTAGATTGATTTTAAAACCTTGTCAAATATAAGCAAAGTTGGAAATTTGTTAAAGTGGTATGGATCGATTTAATCACTAGTATATTATTGCAATAAAAAGAATCGAGCCTGACCAGAACTCAACTTTGAATTGTGTAGAGGCAACAAAGTGTTTTAAATGGGGAATGAAGAAACAGGGAGGTGGAAAGGCAGAGCAAGATAACTGAATAGAAGCCTCCACCAATTATTCTTCCCATAAGAACACCAAATTTGACAACTCTCTACACACAAAAAAGCACCTACATAAGAACCAAATATCAGGAGAGTGATCACAGCACCAAGTTTTAATTTCATATTGCTGAAAGACGCACTGAAGAAGGTGGAAAAGCCAGTCTTGAATGGCTGAACTGCCCTCTCTCTCTCTCATCCCCCAACAATGACTGCGAGGTGTGGAGAGAGAACCTATACATTTGTGAGAGGGAGAGCACAGTAATTGTGCAACTTTGTATTGAAACTCAGCGCTGCCAACACGAGGCAGAACTCAGTGGATGCCCACAAAGGTAACATTTAGACCAGCTCTAACCAGAGAAGAATTGCCCATTTCAGCAGTTGGAGCTTGAGTTTCAGCAAGCCTCATCACCATGGGCTAAGGGGCTCTGGGGTTCTAGATTAACTTGTTTGTTTGTCTGTTTGTGATGGAGTTTTTGGCTCTTGCCCAGGCTGGAGTGCAATGTTGCAATCTCAACTCACTGCAACCTCCATTTCCCAGGTTCAGGTGATTCTCCTGCCTCAGCCTCCCGAACAGCTGGGATTACAGGTGCCTGCTACCACACTCAGCCAATTTTTTATGTTTTTGGTAGAGACAGGGTTTCACCATGTTGGCCAGGCTGGTCTCAAACTCCTGATCTCAGCTGATCCACCCAACTCAGCCTCCGAAAGTGCTAGGATTACAGGAGTGAGCCATTGTGCATGGCCCTAAATTAACTTAAAAGCCTGTCTAGGTCACAAGGACTGCAACTCCTAGGCAGGTCCTACTGCTGTGCTGGCCTCAGAGCCAGTGGACTTGGGAGGGGCACATGACCTAGCGAGGCAGCAGTCAGAATGGCTAAGGTAGTATTTGCATCACCCCTTTCCCAACCTCAGGCAGCACAGCTTGCAGCTCCAAAGAGACTCCTTTGTTTCATTTGAGGAGAAGAGAGGGAAGAGTAACGAGGACTTTGTCTTGCAGCTTGTATTCCAGCTCAGCCACTGTAGTATAAGGCATCAAGCAGAGTCCTGATTCTCCCGTTCCAGGCCCTTGCTCCTGCATGGCATTTCTAGACATACCGTGAGCCCAAAGAGAATCTACTGCCTTGAAGGGGAAGGACTCAGTCCTGGCAGAATTCATCACCTGCTCAGTAAAGAGCCCTTGGGCTCTGAATAATCAGCAGCAGTAACTAGATAGTACATACCTTAGGCCTTAGGCGAGGTTTCTCTGTTTGTGGAAAGGGGGAGAAAAGAGTGGGGAAGAACTGCATCTCATGGTTTGAGTATAAGCTCAGCTGCAACACAAAAGAACACCAGGTAGATTTCTAAGACTTCCAACTCCAGGCCCTGGCTCCCAAACATCATCTCTCGACCTGCCTGGGGTCCAGGGTAACTCACTGCCCTGAAGAGGACAGTTGGCTTTGCCACCTATGGATTGTCTGACCCTAGGTCCTCGAATGAACATATGGTACAGGCAGTGGTTACAGCAGGCCTCGGGCAAGACCCAATGCTTTGCTGGCTTCAGCACAATCCCAGTGGTGGTGAAAAAAAGGAGAGAAGATTCGAATAAATAAAATAAGAGCTGAAAAGGGAGACATTATAACTGATAAAACGGAAATCCAAAGGAACATTACAGCCTACTATGAGCAACTATATGATAATAAATGAAAGAATCTAGAAGAAATGAACAAATTCCTAGACACATACAGCCTACCAAGATTGAACCAAGAAGAAATTTAAAAAACTTGAACAGACCAATTAACAAATAATGAGATCAAAGTCATAATAAAAATCTCCCCAACAAAGAAAAGCCTGGAGCCCAAAGGCTTCATGGCAAAAGTTTACCAAACATTTAAAGAAAAACTAATACCAATCCTACTCAAACTATTGTTAAAAAAAAAAAAAAAAAAGAGGTAAAGAGAATTTATTCAAACTCATTCTCTGAGGCCAGTGTTACCCTGACACCAAAACCAGACAAAGACACACCAAAAAAGAAAACTACAGGCCAATATCTCTGATGAATATTGACACAAAAATCTTCAATAAAATACTAGCAAACAACATTCAACAAAACGTTAAAAAGATCATTCACCATGACTAACTGGAATTTATCCCTGAGATGCAAGGATGGTTCAACATATGCAAATCAATCAATGAGATACATCAAACCAACAGAATGAAGGACAAAAACCACTTGATCATTTAAATTGATGTTGAAAAACCATTTGATAAAATTCAACATTGCTTTCTGATAAAAACTCTCAAAAAACTTGGTATAGAATGAGCATACCTCAACATAATAAAAGGTACATATGACAGACCCACAGTTAATATGATGCTAAATTAAGAAAAACTGGAAGCTTTTCCTCTAAGATCTGAAACATAACAAGGATGTCCACTTCTGCCACTGTTATTCAACGTAGTACTGAAATCTCTAGCTAGAGCAATCAGACGAGAAAGAAATAAATGTCATCTAAATTGGAAAGAAAAAAGTCAAATTATCCTTGTTAACAGATGATATAATCTTACATTTGGAAAAACCTAAAGATTCCACCAAAAAACTATTTGAATTGAAAAACAAATGCAGTAAATTTCAGGATACAAAATCAACATATGAAAATCAGCAGAATTTCTATATGCCAACAGTGAACAATTGAAAAAGAAATCAAGAAAGTAATCCCATTTACAATAGCTGCAAATGAAATTAAATGCCTAGGAATTAACTTAACCAAAGAAGAGGAAGATCTCTACAATAAAAACTATAAAACATTGGTGAAATAAATTAAAGATGACACACAAAAAATAGGAAGATATTTCACATTTATGGATTGGAAGAATCAATATTTAAAATGTTTATACTGCCCAGAGTAATCTGCAGATTCAATGGAATCTCTATCAAAATACCAATAACATTTATCACAGAAATATAAAACACATCCCAAAATTTGTATGGAACCACAAAAGACCCAGAACAGCCAAAGCTATCCTGAGCAAAAAGAATAAAACTGAAGGAATCACATTACCTGATTTCAGCTCATACTGCAGAGCCATAGTAACCAAAACTGCATGCTGCTGGCATAAAAACAGACACATAGACCAATGGAACAGAATAGAGAACCCAGAAACAAATTCATACATCTACAGTAACATCATTTTTGACAAAGGTGCTGAAAGCATACATTGGGGAAAGGACAGTCTCTTTAATAAATGATACTTGGAAAACTGGATATCCATAGGCAGAAGAATGAAACTAGACTCCTATCTCTTTCCATATGCAATATTTAAACCAAAATGGATTAAAGATTTAATCTAAGACATCAATCTATGAAACTACTACAAGAAAATATTGGAGAAAATCTCCAGGACATTGGTTTGGGCAATGATTTTATTAAAACTCCACAAGCACAGGCAATCAAAGCAAAAATGGACAAATGAGATCCTATCATGCTAAAAACCTTATGCACAGAAAAGAACATAATCAACAAAGTGAAAAGACAACCCACAGGATGGGAGAAAATATTTGCAAACTACCCATTTGACAAAGGATTAATAACCAGAACATATAAGGAGCTCAAACAACTCTATAAGAAAACAACTCTATAAGAAAAAAATCTAATAATCCAATGGGCAAAATATCTGAATAGATATTTTTCAAAAGAAGACATACAAATGGCAAAAGGGCATATTAAAAGCTGCTCATCATCACTGATCATCAGAGAAATGCAAATCAAAACTACAATGGGATATCATCCCACTCCAGGTAAAATGGCTTATATCCAAAAGACAGGCAGTAACAAATGCTGTATTGTATTTTCTGCAGACATTTTGGTTTTATTAAAATGCACTTATTACCAAAACATTATTTACATAAGATATTATAATGGCTCTATAACCTGATACTAAAGTTCAAACTATTAAATAGAAACAAAAATAATTGAATGAATGTTTTTTTCCTATTTTGTGCTTCGTTATTTTTTAATTTTTTAAAAGTTGGCATGATTATATACACAAATTTTAATGAAAAAAATCCTTCCTTGTCTGTATTTCTTTTTTAGTCATTATTATTATAAGCTGTTTGTTTCATTTGATGATTACAGAAAATAATTTGTCATGGGGGAGGTATTAAAAAATGAGGTACTCCACTATTAAATGCACCAGGTATACCCATGCTGTCCCACACCCTAATTACATTCACTGTCTTCTGTGAAATCATAGATCCTACCTCATGTTTCTTCCCACTCAGGCACACTGGCAATCCATTTTCCATATAAAAATCATATTGACCTTTCCAAAACACAGTTCTGATAATATCCACCACCTTTTCTCTAAATCCTTTCATGAAGTCGAAATGCTCATAGAATAAAAACTAATTCACTCAATAAAGACATGTTCAAAAAAGTTCAAGAAAACACTAAAACGAAGTAAAGTTAAATGACAAAAACTGGATACGTGTATTTTCAAATTATATCACAGATAAAGTGTTAATATCTCTTATGTAGACAACCTTCTGGAAAACAAAAAGAGAAAGGCCTATAGAAAAATGGACAAGAGATACAAAGAAAGAACCCACAAATAAACACAACAATATGCTCAGTCTCTATTGTAATAAAAGAATGCAATTACAACTACCCTGATAAGATTGGCAGAAACTCAAAAGTTTGACAACATATTCTATTAAGGTGACTACAGGGAAATAGGCTCTCTTAGACTTTATTGGTAAGAAAATCTAAAATGATATAATCTTTATCATGGGGAACTTAGTTATAACTACCAAAACTATATATGTATTTACTTTTCCATCTCCCCTCTATAATAACCATGTCTAGGAATGTCTTTCAAAGACGCACTGGGGAAAGGGTGGAATATAAGGTGAATGGTTTATGAGAGTCACTTTTACTCCTCTCACTACTTTTGTGCTTATTTATAAATATCTACAATTAAAGGTTTTAAAAATTAGTCTTTGCTGGTGTTTTCTTTGACCATGGCATCCTATTGTCTTAGCCTGAAAAGTGAAGGCTAAGAGAAAAGCTGCTGCCTGACCAGACTATTCATAAGTGTGATGGAGGGAGGGTGGTAAACAGGAAATAAGAGAGGATCTTTACAAAGATGCATTGTTGAGTTGGCCACCATGTGAGGCTGCTCACATGGAGGAGCTTTGGAAAAGCATGATGAAATGAACCTCAGCAACAGACAATCTCAGCCTCAAGAGACCCCCAGGCAGAAAGTGAGTGGCACACCTGGTATACCTGAATTCTTGTCCTACTAGGGTACCCATGGGATGAGAAGTCAAGGCCCCTATGCAGAATTAGTTTCCACATTGGTGGCTGGACAAAGAGAGGAGGCAGGGAGACAGGGGCAAGAGAGCTGTATGCCAGCCCCGAAAGGGGTTATTAACATTTGCATGTGAGTTGTAGAACTTGCCTTTGATTTGGTACAATAAAATGAATCATGGGATTAATTTTGGGAATATTGATATTAAACAGCCAAAACTCCAAATAGGTAATTATATGATTACTGACTTTACCAAGACATACAGCTTCCCCAAAGAGAACAGTACATATTAAAACTAGGGGAATTATACTATAGATGCTAAGAGTTCACATAATATATGCCAATCTATAAGAAAGCCAGTTATAGTTTTCACTGATGCATGCCAGAATATTTAAATATTTAGCATATTTAATACATTAAATATGGTAATGAAGTGGGAGAGCCATCTTAATTCTATACACACACACCACAAAAGACATAATGTATTATAAAATAGTATAGTATAATCTATATATGTACATAAATATTGATTTTGAAAAGTTGATAATAAAAGAGAGGAGAAGTAAGCTGGCATCACTTGTGCTCTGTAAGCAGTTACTGAGGCAATGATACAACAGCCAAGGGCTCATTTTGAAGTGCTGATTATTTCTTTGTGCCAGACAGAAGTGAGAATCAAAGTGATTTACTCTGAGAACTTTGACTGCATTACTGTGAAATCATTTACACACTGTTAAATGATTTGAATACCCACAAAGTCCGTAAGTCCCCAAAGCATGTTCTTTTGCATTTCCCTGCATTTCTCCCACCAAAGCCAGATATAATGCGAAGTAATGAGTCTGGAATTCATAAGCGGACAAAATTTCTATTGATGTCAATCATATGGGCCAATGAAAAGGTTCCCAAATAGTCTCTCAACCTATATTACTTTCCTATTGCTGCCATAACAATCACAAATTGCCACAAATTATTGGCTTAAAACAACAGAAATTTATTGTCTCACAATTCTAGAAGCCAGAAGTCCAAAATCAAAGTGACAGTGACTATGCTTCCTTTTGAGGCTCTTGGGGGAGAATTCATCCCTTGCCTCTTCTGGCAGCTGCTAGTATTCCTTCCATTCCTTGCCTTGCCAGCTATATCACTCCAATCTCTGCCTCTGTCTTCACATTGCCTTCTCTGTGTGGATAGCAGATCTCTCTCTACCTCTTAGATCTTCTTATGAGGGCATTCATGATGGCATTTAGGACTTACCCAGCTAACCCAGGATAACCTCCTCATCTCAAGATCCTAAACTTATTCACACCTGTAAAGATTCTTTTCCAAGTAAGGTAACATTTACAACATTTACACGTTCTAGACATCAGGACCTGATATCTTTGGGGCCACCACGTAGCTTACCTCACCAACCATGAGTTATTCTATTGAGATATTGTCTGTCATACTTATCACCACTATAGAATAACAATTTTTTTAAAGTCTGCCCTCCCCCTACTTATTAACATACTCATCCAAGTTTAGTGATAATTTTGTTTCCAAGGCAGAAGACAGTACACATTTTTTCTGAAAAGGGCCAGATAATAAATGTTTAAGAACCTGTCAACCATATGATCTCAGTTATAAATGTTTCAATTGTTTCTTATGTGTGCTATAACAAATGACCACAAATTTTTGTGGCTCAAAACAACACAAAGTTATTACCTTGTAGTTCTATAGGTTAGAACTGCAACAATGTTCTCTAGGCTGAAATCAAGATGATAGCAAGACTAGGTTTCATCTGGAGACCTTGAGGAGAAAGTCTGTTTCCTTGAATTCACCAGCTTCCCATTTTCTGCTTCATGGTCCTCTGCATCCATCTCCAAAGCCAACAGCAGGCCCAGTGCTTATAAGATGACATCACTCCAACTTTCTTCTCTGCCTCCCTCTTCCACTTTTAAGAAGGCTTAGGATTTCGTTGAGCCTACCCAAATAATTCAGGATAATCTCCTGGTTTTAAATCAATTGATCAGCAATCTTAACTGATCTGAAATCTTAATTCCCTTTTTTCATATAATATAACATTCATAAGTTCTAGGCATTAGGATGTAACATCTTTTGGAAACCATTATTCTGCTACCACAAGGAACATGCAAAACCTCTGTTTTACTCCCAAGCAGAACTTAGAAGGTGGCAGAATCTCTGATGAGGGACAAATGTAGAGACCCAAAGAAGCTAAAATGTAAACACCCTGACCTTGGCAGTATTACAAATTTCTTTTTTCTCTTCAACTTAGATTTTAAGTAAGTTCCGGGTTACATGTGCAGGATATGCAGGTTTATTACATAGGTAAACATGTGCAAACTTCTGCTGTCAAAGAGCACCATATAACAAGGCATCTCTGGAACCCAACTACAACAGTTTTGCAATTGTCAATCGAGCCACCCAGAAATGAAAGGAACAAGAAAGCAATGTTGACCATCTTGAACTAAGAACCAGGGACCTCCTCTATTTTCATGGAATAATGTGAATCAAACTGATTAACTCACATTAAGTTAATATGGAATAAAGTTTCACCTAGCTTCTTACATGTAAGTAAGAAGTGAGTTCAAGTAATGACTGATATTGGATGTCCTGCCAGTCAGATAATTGGGAACTCAGACACAGAGTACATTTGGTTTAGAAAAATAGAAGAATATGACATTCTTATTATTGTCAGCATAACACAGAACGTATTTATACCCACTACCCATCTTCAAAATATATAATACATTTTCTTCCTTTCCTTCTCTGACTTGCTAATATTGCAACCTTCCTGCTCAAAAGCCTTAAATAGTTCAGCAATTCTGAGTCTGGTATTAAAGATCCCTCTCCCTACTCCCACACTAAGATCTGGTTCAATTTTACCTTTGGTAATTTATTATTAAATATTAACGTTTACATCTTATGATTTCTGGCTGAATTGCAATAATTTATGTTTCCTATTATTAAATATTTTTATGTTTCCCTGCTTTGAAAGGCTTTTCCCACCACATCTTTACACCTTTAAATTTTACCTATATTCAATGTCTTTTGCAAATCCTGTTTTTTTCATAAATTCTTCCCTGATCTTTCCAACTGAATTATTGAAGAACCCCCCCCCCCCCCCCTCTATTTGCATAGATCTTTAATTGCTACAGTCTTCCTGCAGCATATCAGTCAGGTGCACTCAGAAAAAAGCAGAAACCACACTGGGTACTCCAACAAGGAGGATTTAATATAGGTGCTGGTTATACGTATGTTTGAGGGATGAAAGAGCAACAGAGAACACTACAGGTTACCAAGAGATAACAAGCAGCTATTTCTCATAGACCTGGGAGAATAAAAAAGAAGAGGTTAGACTATTAAAACTTAGGATCTCACAAAAGGGGACTTACATAACTGTGACTTGGACTGTAAAAAAAAAAAAAACAGGGTGTTGCTCTGTCACCCAGGCTGGGTTGCATTGGCATGAGCATAGATCATTGCATCCTTGAACTCCTGGGCTCAAATAACTCTCCTTTCTCAGCCTCTTGAGTAGCTAGGACTACAGGCAGGCACCACCACACCTGGCCAATTACTATTATTATTATTTTATGTACAGTGTCTCACTACATTACCAGGTTGATCTCTAACTCCCAGCCTCAAGCTATCTTCCTGCTTCCACCTCTCTGAGATTTCAGGCATGAACCACCACAATTGGCAGGACTCAGACTTCTAAAGAGCAGGCAATTCTCTCTCTCTCTCTCTCTCTCTCTCTCTCTCTCTCTCTATATATATATACACACACACACACACACACATATATACATATATACACACACATATATACACACACATATATACATATATATGTGTATATATGTATATACATATATTGTGTGTGTGTGTATGGGATATAATATATCCCATATCATAATATAATATATAAGGGATAATATGTATCATATACACCACATATATTGGCTACAAAATTTCCAATGATATGGACAAAATTTGCAATAATATACATTTACACCGTGTGTGTATGTGTGTGTGTGTATGTACGTAGGAAAACATTACATCTTTTAATTCTTACAATTTATGAACCCCTGGTGGGGTTTAGGCACATTACCCCGAAATGTTTTAAGCTGAAGAAATTTGAGAAAACCACAGGAGCTGAAAAGTCACTCACTGCTCTTCCCCACCCTTCCCTCCTGAAGTAGAGCAAAAACCTAGAACTGACGTTCTGACTTTCTCTTGATGCAGGTGATAAGACCCTATTTGAGAGGTGTTCTCCCTATACCCAGAGAAAAGGAGCATCACTGTCTCTGAAGACACAGGGACACAGAGAAGAATCTGAACAAACAGGCTTTGCTAGTTTCCCCGTTTGTTAACATTAGATTGTACAATTTTATCAAATCATAGTTTTCCACAGCAATCCACTTCTTCATCAGGGCTAGCACTAAACAATACATAGGTTCACCGTTTCTTCAGATCATTTCCTTATGAAGGCTCTCATGTCATGTAAAATTTACTAAATAAATGTGGATGCTTTTCTCTTGTTAATCTATGTGATAATAGGGGCCTCAGCTAATTAAATGATTATATATCTATATAATCATTTTTTATATATATATATATATATATATATAAGCATCCACATCATTTAATTGAATGATAAATAATCATTTAATGCTTATTGCCTTACTTTCCTTGTTTTTCAAATTTCTAAGGTATTGAAAATGTCAAAATATGAAGCTTATCAAAAGTATCATAAAATAGGAGTTAAATTCAGTAGAGCTTATGGCAATTGGCCTTAAATAACACCACTGTCTGTTTCTTCAGCCTTGGCCTTATCTCTTCAAGTTACCACTGAAGGCCACTAGCGTTGTCCAAAACATGTTGGTGCGACAGGATCCATATTTGCCAAATAGATCTCTCTCAAGACCTTGGCAAGGCCAGACTCCACAGTGGGAGAGTCCCCCTCCAAACCCTGAAAGGTCTTTGAAAATTGCAACAGTTCACTTTCTGTCCTTCTTGGCGATTTCCTGTGTCATTCCAACTTTACAGATTATTACGCAACTTTTTGTTTTTCTTTTTTCAAAGAAGAGAGATCCCTCTAGTGGTTTCAGTGAGTCTCTGTTTTTCTGCAACCAAATGAGAACATGGAGAGAGAGCTCTTTTAATTTGCAAAGAGCTATGAGAGTTGATGAGCTGGGAGGAGAAAGAGATGAGCTGCAATAATAGGAGACACAAAGAAGCATGACTTGATGACGCTCATTCAGTACCTTTCTTTGCTATGCTGGCAGCAATCAAGGAATTTTATGAACCTTTAGAGACTTGTTAGATCCTTGCCACTGGTTTGTCAGGATCTTTCTGATTATCATTTATGATTTACTCTCATTTTTTCCTTCCTGTTATTTCAGTTCATTTTTCTCCTATCTGCATTGCTTTTGGAGAATGCAAATTCCCCCTCACATAGCTGCCAAATCCACGTACAGCTTCCATGCATGACTCTATAGAAAAGTAGTTGACAAAAAAGAGTTGGTTATCATGCTAATCATTGCATTAGAAGGAAAGACTCAAGAAAATCCATTTGTATTTCCGGTTTTGTGAATTTTACTTCATTACAATGAGAAAGGAAGGTTGTGGGGTGAGCCACTTTCTCTCTCTTCAATTCTTTATATATATACATAAAATACATATACTTTTATTGCATTTTAGGTTCTGGGGTACAAGTAAAGAACATGCAGGATTGTGGCATAGGTACATATATGGCAAACCAATTCTAATGAAGCAGGTGGAAAGATTTTTAAAATTATTCTGTGTAGTCAAAATCAATTAAAAGAAGAACACTAGAAACCTGCGATTACTTACATTTTTGAAAAAGATGTCTGAGCTTTAATTGGCTAAAGTCTGCCTGTATGTCAGTACCATTTTAATAAGAATCCTCCTGCAGACATTTGCCAAAGTAGCTAACGTGCTTGATATTCCACCTTTGAAGGGTTGGTTGGTTAAGCGCAAGGACGCACTTTCTGTCCCCCTCCAACAGTGACCAAGTGGAAGATTTTAAGAATGGGGCTAGTTTCTCAAGCAACCCTGGAAAACGGAAAATAAAAATTTCCCATGTTCAGGGTGCTTTTGTTTAACAGCTGAGCTGCTTCAAATGTCCCAGAGAGAACAGGACTGAACATTATTCATGCAAATTATCATTTATCTAAAAACTACAGTCATTGGTTACAAAGCCTTGTTTAGATACTGTGGCAATAAATCATTTTTGTGAGCTGATGTGTTAAAATATATATTGTCCTTCAATATAAGCAATCAACAGCAATGGTGTTTCTTGTTTTACTTCAAACTGTTGGTCCCTGGAAAACCTACAGAACAAAATCTCTTAATGTCACAGTTTATTATGTGTTTCAGAAAGTCACACTTCTCCCTCTTCAGTTCATGTAGAATGAATAAAAAGGTAATCAGTAAATGGAAAAGGTAAATAGAAAATGAAGAAAAGAAATTGGTTAATTCACAAACCAGGTAATCTGTGAGAAATACCAGAGTATGTCACCCCCAAATTTGCCTCTTTGGATTACAGATTATTTTGAGCTAAAAGCCGTTAAAAAGCAGCAGCAGAAAAAGCTCTAAAAACAAACCATAAATTTTCCTTTTTTTTTTTTTTTTTTTTGAGACGGAGTCTTGCTCTGTTGCCAGGCTGGAGTGCAGTGGCACAATCTCGGCTCACTGCAGCCTCCACCTCCTGAGTTCAAGCAATTCTTCCACCTCAGCCTCCCGAGTAGCTGGGACCACAGGTGCATGCCACCACGCCCGACTAATTTTTGCATTTTTAGTAGAGACAGGGTTTCACCATGGCCAGGATGGTCTCGATCTCTTGACCTCGTGATCCGCCCACGTCGGCCTCCCAAAGTGCTGGAATTACAAGCATGAGCCACCGCGCCTGGCCTCAAGCTTCTCTTTATAGCATTATGTCTAATATGTCTGATTATCTCTATTATTTTAGTAATAACATACCAATCTTATGGAAACCAAAAAGTATCTGAGACAGGTCTCAATCAATTAAGAAAGTTTATTTTGCCAAGGTTAAGGACACATGCCTGAGAGGCAGGTCTGTGCCTTCTCCAAAGACAGTTTTGAGGGCTTCAATATTTAAAGGGGAAAGGGGAGGTATTTGTGAAAGAGGAAGAAATTTTCAAAAGGTGTGGGTAGAAAAACGATTGTATTCCTTTGAATGTTTGATCAGCCTTTCACTGAATACGCAATTTACATGTAGGTGGTATAGAGGAACAGTCACTTATGCTGTCATCTAGCTCACTGAATCTACATTTTTACATCAGAGGAAGCAATAGATATGTGTTTATCTCAAGCGAGCAGAGGGATGACTTAGATTTCTGTCCTTCGTCCTGCACCTGTGAAGATAAGCTATCTATTGACCTTGTCAGAGTAAAATTCAACAGAACCGTTTTAGGGCAAAGATCTTGAAGCCCACAAGGAATTTCCTAGTGGGCAAATTGTGGGGGAGGTATATACTTTGTATTTTTATAACTATCTTATATAGTAATAAAATGGGAGGTAAGTCTGCCTGATCCAGTTCCCAGCTTGACTTTTCCCGTTGGCTTAGTGATTTGGGGGTTCTGTATTTTCCTTTCACACTCATAATAAAATTTTAGTACCCTCAAAATCTGCAGGACCAAACTGACACATAAAGCTCCTTGAGAAGCTATTAGACGTTAAATGGGTCTGAAGGGCTCTTTCCATTCTAGGAGAAGGATCATGATACTATGATAAAGTCACTAATTTCAGCATCATTTATTTATTTAACAAATAATACTAAGTGTCTGTGGTGGATTGATATCATGTTGACTTCTCTAAGGTGCAACCACATTTTTTAGACTTCCCTTCATTGCATAATTCCAAGTTAGTATGGGCCACAAACGACATTTGCAAAAGCTAAGAAGTAGAAGTGAAGCAACAGCCTTCCAAAACAGAAAGAAAATTACTTGGAAGATCTGTGCAGGTCCACTAGGCACCATCAAAACTCTTATACATTTTGTCCGTCTGCTGGCTTACCCTGAAGATGTTGGAGCCAAAGGAAGACAACCTCTTTGACCCTGAAGTTTCACTGAAAATCAACTGACAAAAGGTAAGCCAATAGCAGAGACAGAATGCAAAAATTTATTTTAGCATGCATGGTACAGGTGATTCTCAGGAGAATGATTACCCAATAACCCAATGAGGTACAGAAGCTTATATCCTTTTTCGTAGGGGAAAGGGGAAATGGGGAATGTGGGCAGTGCTTTTCAGAGACAGCAAATGATTCTTAAGGAGAAGAAATGGACAGAAATTAACTTGTAAGTGATTCTCTTTGGAATTCAAATGAGCCAGAAAGGCAGGCAATCTTTTGTGAAGAATCCATCCTAGTTGCATTCCTCAGTCTTTTCTGAGAGAGACAGTGGGACTTCAGGGAGAGGAAGAAGGCAATCTTGTTCATTTTGGAAATAAGATTTCATGGTGAAATAAGACAATTCCAGAGAATTCCTTCTTGTGCTTGGGCAGGAAGTGGAGTTGGGGGAACAAGACAATATTAGAGGGACCTTGATTCTTTGGCAGCTTCTAAGGCCGCTCAGCATGTCAAAGTGCCAGTCTTCCAAGCTCCATCAATAGCATGGGGCTCCATGGGGCAGATCCCAGTACCAGTTTTTCTGCTCCTATCAGACACCCCCTTCAACTCTCTGACAAGCTTCTTCAACTCCCAGATCAGGTGAATATTTATTTCCATGACAAAGGGCTCAAGCTTCTATTAAAGGTCACCCCAAAGCACTGAAATTGGAGGTTTGGAAAGGCCGACATAGTTCTAGTTCCCCCATTGGAGTTCCAGCTCATTCTCATGGGTTCCAGGTTCTCCTTGTTGTTCACCACTTTGCCTTCATCTTTTCCTCCCAGGTGGGTGCCTTCATGATTCAGACTTCAGAATTAGGTGCAAATACAATAGACTCTGGTAAACCATTTCAGCAACTTTCAAAATTAAATAAGGCCAACTCCCTATTATACATTTCTTATTATAAAAGGCAAACTAAAACTAAAAGCACTTTTTTCTCTCTCCTCTCACACTCAACACAGAACACTTCTGTGACCAAATGCGTGCTGCTTTTACCCTCAACACACCAAGCAATTCTTTATCAGACGCAGGTTGGGTATCCTATAACTCAAAGCAATTCTGACACTATGTGATTCCATAGGTTAAAAGTCAGAGCCCATAAGTTAAGAGCTCAATCCCACAAAATTGCCCTCCTACCTTAAGATGCCAATTGCAAGCCCCAGGTTGTGACCTGTAATTCTGACCAATGACTATATCAGCTGGGATTCCCACAGTCTGCCTCCTTGTGTTCCATGATTTGCTAAGACAGCTCACAGAACTGAGTGAAACACTTTACTTACATCTACTGGTTTATTTAAAGGGTATTATACAGGATATAGACGAACAGCTAGACTAAGAGATGGATACAGGTCTGGGGTAGGACATGTCACAGTTCCCATCTTTGTCTGGGTTTGCCACCCTCTCAGCACCTCCACCTGTTCAATAACCAGGAAGCTCATTAAATCTTGTCATTCAAGAATTTTTATAGACTATAATTTCCAGCACCTTCCATCAGGTCAATGGTGAGGTTGAAAGTTTCAACCCTTTAATTCTCGAATCACTTGGTCTTTCTGATAACTGGCACCATCTTGAGGCTATCCAGAGGCCCCACCCTAAGTCGTGGTATTAGGATAAACACAGGTGTGATCAAAGGGGGTCATGAATAACAAAAGACACCCTAATTACCCAGAAAATTCCAATAGTTTTAGGAGCTAGGTGACAGTAACTAGGTACAAAGATCAAATATATTTCACTCCTAAGAGCTCCATATTGTCAGATTGAACCCTGACTGATACAATGCCTACCATATACCTAGCACCGATCATATGAATATAAAGTAAAAATTAATTTTATATTCTGATCATACAGATATAAAAATTAAGTCAATCTAGTGAAGAAGGCTTTACTAGTTTGTTAGGGCTGCCATAACACAATACCACTAATTGGGTGGCTTAAACAGCAGAAACTTATTCTCTCATGGTTCGGGAGGCTGGAAGTCCAAGCTTGAGGTATCAACATGTTTAGTTTCTCCTGAGACCTCTTTCCTTGGCTTGCAGATTCTTGTATTCTTGCTGTGTCCTCACACAGCCTTTCCTCTGCATGTGTATTCCTGGTGTCTGTTCCTCCTTTTATAAGAACACTAGTCCTATTGGATTAGAGACTCACATTTTCTACAGCAGACACACTTGTTAGCAATAACATAAGCATACCCTGAGAATGACCCTGTGGTCTAAGGAGACTGTGTGTTCAGAGTTCTGAATCCCTGGCCCTTTTCTTGGAACACAGGCTGTCCAGCGGATTGAGGCCCTTTGTTCTGGGTTAAATACAGATTGCTAGATGGATAATACTGTGTGAAAATACTACATAAATTGCATGCTTTTTACAAGTGGTACCACTTTTCTGTCCAGCTCGCTGCCACTGGACTGTCACTGTAAGTAAGTTCACCCAAAGGACCTTATGTCTTGTTCAGTGTCTCCAGGTCTCTCGTTCAGTGTCTCCAGGTCTCTTCTTTACCTCTCAGACACAATGTCATCCCTATTGGAGTCAGATGGGGTACAGGACGACACCTTTATGACCTCATTTAATCTTATTTACCTCTTTAACGAACCTATCTCCACTGTAGTCACATTTGAGGAATAGGGTTTCAACATACGAATTTGAGCCGGACACAGTTCTTTCCAAGACAAAGGCAAGTGAATAGGAAAGCATAATTGCACCTGAAATGTGCTAGATACAGTTATCAAATGTCATGGAAGTCCACACAAAGGAAACATAACACAGTTCTGGAAACATAAATTCAAGGGTAGGGTGATTATATAATGTATTATTCAAATAGGGACACTTGTAAGAGTGAAAAGATGTACTAAAAAGAATTTGAAGATGCTAATTTTTCAGCAGGCATAACCTAGAACTTTCCCAGGAAAAACAGGAGACATAAGCACTCTGTTCAAAGAAGACCTAATGGAAGAAATGCCATCTAAGCTGAGACCTAAAAGAGGAAGGGAACTTGAGTCAAAGGTGAGAAAGAAGGGAGTGTACTCCAGGTGATCAGGCAGAAAGAACATAGTGAGCAAAACCAATAAGCTAGAGAAACAGTGTGCTGTGTTTGGACAACTGCAAGAGACTCTACATGGCTGAAATTATGGAGGCAGAGGGTGTCAGGGAAGCAGGAGAGGTTAAGCAGGATTCAGAGGATAACAGAATTCCTTAAGGAGTTTGGACTTGCTCTGTAGTAGGTGTGGGCCACTATAGTTTCCATCATGGAGGTGACATTATTTCTTTCAAATTTTTTGAAGATCTCTCAGATTAGATCAAGATGGCAGAGTCGAGTCCATCAATTCCTGACTCTTCTCAGATTCCTCTTTCCCCCAGGGACAAAGGTAATTATCTAAAAGACCAAAAAAATAACAGCCTTGGGAAACAATAAGGGATTCAATCTATGAAACAGAAATGGAAGATTTGAATAAAAACAGAAATTAAACAGAATCAGATAGACAAAGAACCCACAGGCCAATGTACGAACAGGAGAGAAAAAGAGCTAAGAGAGAGCCAAGGGTGTCCCAACCTCATGAGGAAGAGATACAGGGTTAACATGAGTGCAGAACACTGAGGGACTCTATTTAGAGCAACTGAGCAGGTCGGCCTCTGCTCCTAACCTCCTCACTTCCAGATCTGAGGGGACTAGAGAGTCAGCTTCCAAGGGCTCTCATTAAAAACGGGACAATTTGAGTGTCAGCAATGATAACTACAGGAGATTGAAATGCATCACATAAACTTCAGTCTATAATGATACTTTGATAACACAAATTAGCTGCCACCAAAGAATACCAATAAATTGTTTTAAAACTGTTAAAGGGAAAGAGTCAGCCATTTATCTTGCTTTTTCTATATGAATTGTGCCAAAGGGTAAACATACTAGATGAGATGTTTGTCTTTATAGAAATACTTCAGCTAATAAATGAGGAAGGAATAATTTAATTAGTACATATCAATTTTGCAACTACAGATGAGATAATGGAGTAGGTATTGATCAGCAATAGCTGCTAAAACCATGAAAGAAAACCCAATAGACATTATGTGCCTTTGAATAGGAGAACATAATGTTACCTATGAATTCATTTTGCTAAAAGAAAAAGTTAAACCTGAATCTAATTAAACATCTAATCAAACCTTCAGACCAATTACTAATGTGCAGGAAATTTAGAACGATACAGGTTACAATCAGAAAATCGACAGGACAAATGACCTACTTTTCTTAACAAACAAATTACAAAAATAAAAAAGAAAGGGAGAAAGACTATAGATTAGAAATCAGAGACATGCCTATCAATCACAATTTGTGGACCTTATTTATGTCTTGTTTTAAAGAAATCAACTGTAAACCAAAACTGTGATATTTATATTACAATTGCACACCTAAATACTGACTCAATATATGATGACTGAATAGTTTGAGTTTGGAATAAATGAGGAGAAGAGGCAGTTGCATATAAGTTCAAAGCTCTTGGCAGACATCTGGACTGGGGAAATGAATGTGGAAGTCAGAATCAACTATGAATACTTGCTGAACACACACGAGCTGATGAGATACAAAGCTGTGTTTAAAGCTGGGGTTATCAACCTCTGCACTACTGAGGTATGGGGCCAGCCAGTTCTGTGCTGTGTATTGTAAAAATGTCTGCAGATATTACCCAATGTCCCTTGGGGGTAGTGGGGGGCAAAGTGATCCCAGTCGAGGACCAGTGGTATGGAATAAAAAGAGCAGAGAGCAGAAAATGAAGCCTCAAGGAATCCTAGAGACCTGTGATTCAGTTACAATTCCATTACTAGCTGTGATACCTTAGTTTCTAAGGTATGGATACTAAGGCAAGAACTAGGTATGGATACCTCTCCATACCTTAGTATTCTCATCTACAAAATGGACACGATATAATCTAATTCACGAAACATTTGTGGCAATTATTTAATATTGAAAACACTTCTTAAAATGAGAGCATATTCAACGTGCCTGCCTCTGTAAGTGTCCATTACTATGGGCCTCTTATGTCTTCCCTTTCTCCCTCAAAGCTCTTAGTTTAGCTCCACAAAACTCCCAAACATCCTTCTCCTCTTATCTCTCTCTTAGGAAACCTGGATCTTCGACTTTGTAGCTACAATACCGAAGCAATCCTGCTCCTGTGAAGCTGCCTAACGATTCCCCAGTTTCACCCACTTCCCAACCCACCACATGCAGGTACTTGGCATAAGTAAACTAGCAAGCAATCTCAGACAGCAAAGACAAGATGTTGCTCTTCCTGGGATTCGGTATCAGAGCCCACTCTTACACCTTCCTCAGAGCTTTCTCAATATGATTAAGAAACATGTCTTCACTGGAACTTCTTGGATGAAAAAATAGACAAAAATGTATATTCTCAGTGAATTGAAAAGATTTTGCCAGGGAAAAGTTACTCTGCCATAAGAGAGGTTCCATTTCTTACTTAGGCTTTGAGGAAGGGGCCTGAAGTTTGTGCTTTACCTCTGTTTACCCAGTGTGATTTCCTTTCAGCAGTTATTAACTCTTTCATTAAGAGCTTTACTGAGATACAGTTCTTACAAAATTCAATTCAGTCATTTAAAGTGTGCAATGCAAAGATTCATAGTTTATTCACAATTGTGTACACCATTACCATAGCCAATTTTAGAACATTTTCATCACCATAAAAGAAAACCTGTTTAGCCAACATTTTCCTACCCCTTCATCCCCCAAATCCAAAGTAACCACAGACCCACTTTCTGTGCCTATAGATTAGATTTGCCTATTCTGGATATGTCTTATAAATGGAATCATAATATGTGGTCTTTGCATCTGGCTTTTTTCACTTACGAAATTATGAAAAACCTAAAGTCTTCAAGGCTCTTCTCTGTTGTAGCATGTATCAGAATTTCATTCCCTTCTAAAGTCAAATAATATTACCTTACATGACTATATCACACTTTGTTTATCCTCAGCCAACAACTAGTAAGAAAATGAGGACCTTAGTCACACAACTGCAGGAGAATGAATTGTGCCAACAACCTGAGAGAGCCGGGGAAACAGATTTCTCTAGCTGAGTCTCCTGATGAACATGTATCCAGCAGACACCTTGATTGCAACCATGAGACACGGAGTAGAGAACCCAACTAAAGCATGCCAGATTTCTGATAACAAGTTAATTCCAGATAATAAGTTAATATCATTGCAAGACACTAAGTTGTGGTAATTTTATATACAGCATAGAAAACTAATATAACTAATACAATGGTAAAGGTCATTGTGTGTGTGTGTGTGCATGCACGTGTGTGTGTGTGTGTGCGTGCATACTTTGTGCCCTAAGAGAACTTGGTGGCTTTGAAATACTGGGCAAGACGTAACATATTCTTGCTGTTATTCTCTATGCCTTTGTATACCTATCATTGACTTATGTTTTATGTCTAAACAGCTCTTTTACTGCCCATCTTTTAAACACATCTTCTATAATTAATTAAATAAATTTTTAAAATTCTCATCTTGATGATAATGCAATAATCTACACAAGAGATTTGCTTGTTAATTTATTTCGTCCTGAAAGGTAGAGTTCTAAACCCTTAAACCTTGCAAATGCTTTTCTGTTTTGTGTCCCAAGTTGTGCTTATAAACAGAATGAGAGGTGGAAGAAATTAGATACTAGATACAAAGAGATTTAAAGTTCCTAGGGGAGTGGTAAACCGAAAAGAAAACATGCAGTTTGTCTGTGTAACCCCACAGATCATTTAAATGTGGGTGTTATTGTTTAGTTAGCACAGAATTATAAAGGGCCTAAAACAATTTTATTCTGGTGATTTCAGAGTACAGTGTGGTATATATCTGTATCATCAGATTGCAGTCTGAATAAAATACAGTGCAAGATAAACTCAGATCACTTTTTTCATTGTGATGTTAGCCCCAAAGCTCCCTCATTTTGCCCAAAGACAGATGGACAACAAATGGTCCTCTGTTACTGGTACAGAGCTCAAACTGAATGGGATTTATCAGGATTTTATATCTAATCTCTCTTCTTAAGGGGCTCTGGCTGTTAGCTTTTACGAAGAGAATGGAAACCAGATGTTTAGATACCAGAGGCAGAGTTTCTGGGTTAAAAACAAAGTTTCAAAATGCCTTTTATTTTTATGTATTTGCATGTGTCATTCTAAGTATGAACATTTCTCACTGATATTAGTGGATTTGAATTATGGATTAATCTAAATAGCCAACCACTCCCCAAATAAAACTAAACTGTGTTAACTAAATCTTTAGCAATAAGTATATCTGTCCTTGTTATTACAGAAAATAAAGCCAGTACTGAAATTTCTAAATAATACTAATAAAATCATATTCAAGAAGTAGAACATTTTTATTTAAAAATTCCAGTAAAATGCATTCCCTCCTGGCATTGAACATCCTGCTCATGAAAGCACTTGCAAAGCCTCCAGCTGTTCCTGCTTATTTTTGCCCATCAGCTCCACACTATCATCTTAAAAAGGCACAATAGGACTTTCCCAAATAATCACGACCCATGATGAAATTACTTCTCCAGATCTAAGAACTCCAGCAAAGAATTTGTAGGGGATTACTATCTCATTTTCAAAATGTGCCTTATTCAGATGTAGCCACAACTACCCTACGGTTAGAGCAATAATTTGTTTCTTGCCACACATTAGGGGGTCTCCAGTTATGTTAACAACTGTCATAAAACTCTAAAAGAAAAAAAATTAATGTATACTTGCTCTCATAACAAAAAACTAAAATGTGTTCTATTATCCTTATGAGTAGGAAAGAGAAAGAGTTGCTAAAATCAAAAATTGAATAATAAGATCATAATTTCAAAGGATTTGGCCATTCTAAATTAGGGCAGGGACTCCATGGTCTAGTTCATTTTCTGCTGCTATAACAAAATACCACAGATTGTGCAATTTATTTAAAAAAAAACAAAGTTTATTTGGCTTATGGTTTTGGAGGCTGGGAAGTCCAAGAGCATGGCACCAGAGTCTGGTGAGGGGCATCCCATAGCAGAAGGCATCACATGGGGTGTGAATCTGCAAGACAGAGAGAAACAGAGCAAAACTGATCCTATTATGAGGAGCTCACTCTCAAGGTAACAACATTAATCCATCATGAGGGCAGAGTACTCACTGATGTAATTACCTCTTAAAGACCCCAACTCTTAATACTGTTACATTGGCAGTTAAGCTTTTAACACATGAACTTTTGGGGGACACATTTAAATCATAGCACTCCCAAACCCAGCTGATGATAAAAATTGTTTGGAAAGAGATTTAAAATGCATATTTTCAGGATCCTCAACATGCCTTCTAAATTGGAACTCTTGAGAGTCATCATTTATAAAGCAATTTCCAGGTATTTTAAGTGCAGTTCATCTGTCACCAGAGTTTGGGAACCACAAATTTGATATTCCCAGTGGTTTGTTAAAGTGTTAATTATCATTTAACACCTGATAATAATCTACTCAAACATTTAAAACACAGGCTTTGGTCTGAATACTTGCATTTCTGACTCTCCAAAATCCCCAATGGAATGACCAAAGGAATTCAAAAATTGTGAAAAAATTGTATCAGCTCTGAAAATCACAGAAGGAAACCAAACTATTATGAAAAAGTAAAGCAATTCCTGCAGAATATATTGTAAACAAGAAAGCTGGGGAGAATTGCTGGACCAAGTCACTGACTCCAAGTTGAAAGCAGCAGGGCATTAGGACAGAGTAGGGGGTATTGGAGGGAAGTTGCACATCTGGAGCTGACAAGGGAGGTATTACCCTGTTTAGGTTTTCCCAAATTTACTATTGAATCATGCAACAAGTCAAGTAGAATAGGGGCATGCTATGACTAGTCTCAAAAGAGACAGGCTGTGACAGTCAGAGAACAGGGACATTATTCCAGCAAAAATAAAGAGTGAATTGAATCTCTTTTGCATTGGAACAAGACTTCTTGATGTTGCTGCTCACCCCGCTCACAGACTTAATTTATATCCTATTCTTCAGCAGTCATCACCTTATAATTTTTCAATGTAAAACTGCAATAGAGCTAACTCTTCCTTCCTTTTCCTTTTAATTTTTTTCATTCTTTTCTTCCTTCCTTTTTTCTTTCCTTCTTCCTTTGTTTCTTTATTCCTTCTCTCCACTCATCTTTATTCCTGCTTTATTTTTTATTTTGCCCCAAACTGTATCTATCAAGGTCACATAAATCTCCAAATATGTACAAGCCTAGAATGTCCTCCATCATCCTACTTATCCAATCACTCCTTCATTCCCTATCCCATCCATGTGTTATTTGTAAGAAGCAAAGAGAAAATTCTAAAGGGAATCAATGGTTAGAAGGCAGTCAAGCTAAGAAGGCAGACAAAATATTTCCTGATAAAAATATTTCTTAATAAAAGCTGGGAAAAACTGTAGAAACTATTCAATGTGTACTTTCAAAAAGATTCAAGAGAACATTTTGTGTGTGAAGTAAAAGCGAGAAGTCATTAAAAACGTAGAACCCGAGAGCATAAAAAGTTGCTTTGAGATTAAAAATATGACCATGAAATTTCTAATGTAATGGAATTTGTGAATAGAAGATGAGATTCTGTAAAATTTGAATCAATGGATTAGAAAAATAAGCTAAATAACTTCTTCCGGAACTTCTAAAAAATGTAAAAAATGCTGCCAAAGAAGTAAAAATTTAGAAGAAAAATCCAGGAGATCAAAAGAAGTTTTATAGGAAGTCTAGAAGGACACAGGAACAGAAAACCGAATACTGTGTGTTCTCACTTATAAGTGGAAGCTGATTGATGGGAACACAGGGACTCATGGCAGGGAACAACATACACTGCGCATCTGTGAGGGGTGTGGGGAAAGAGAATCAGGAAGAATAGCTAATGGATGCTGGATGCAATAGCTGGGTGATGGCATGATCTGTGCAGCAAACCGCTATGGCACACTTTTACCTATGTAACAAACCAGCACATCCCCTACATGTACCCTTGGACTTAAAATAAAAGTTGAAAAAAATAGAGGTCTAGAAGGAAAGAACTCAGCAGATAGGGCAGCAAAAATGGAAAAAAAATAAAAAAGAGGATGATGCAATAAAACTTAGCTGAGCTGAAGAAAGTCATCTAACTACAAGGGTAGAGGACATGTTTAATGTCAGGTAAAATTAATTAAAACAGACTTAAGCCTGATATATCTTGATGAAATCTTTCATTTCAGCACTAAAAACAGAATCCTACAAGCATCAACACAGGTTGCCGGCAGGGGAAGGGTGAGGACAAGGGACTTAACAAAAGAAATATCTAAACCCTCAAGTTGGCATCAAGTTTTTTACAAACTAAATGCCGAAGGATCACGGGGACATGTCTTCAGAGTCTAAGAAAATCAGTGTTTACCCGGTGGTTACCATGGGCAAAGCATTGTTCCAAATACTTTAATTTAGTAACCCACTCAAACCTCATAATAACGCTATGAAATAGACCCTTTGCTATACCCATTGTAGAGGACAATACAGGTTTAGAGAAATTAAAGAACTTGTTCATAGTTATAGGGCTAACAAATGGTGCGGCCAAAATTAAGTCCAGAGAGTCTGAGTACATCTGAGTGCTTAACCACTAGGCAACCCAGCTCCTCCAAAGGAAAATGAAAGAAGGAAAGCAAAAATCGAAAAGGCAAAGGAAATTCCAAAGTAATTATTACAAATGAATACAATAGCAAAAGTATTAAAACACATAACTTTTATCAAAATAAATGACTCTCCAAGCCTTAAAAAGAAGGAAATCCTGCCATTTGCAACAGGCTAGATGAGCCTGGAGGATATTATGCTAAGTGAAATAAGCCAGGCACAGAAAAACAAAAACTGTATGATCTCACATACGTGGAATCCAAAAAAGTCAAACCTAGAGAAACAGAGAGTAGAAGGATGGCTATCAAGGGCTGGGAGATGGAGAGAAAGGAAAGATATTTGTTAAAGGGTATAATCTTTCATTTATAACATTAATAACTTCTGCAGATCTAATGTAGAATATGATGACTATAGTTCATAATAATGTATTATAAACTTGAAATTTACCAAGAGAGTAGATTTTAACTTCCTACCCCAAGAAAGGTAACTATGTGAGTTGGTATGTTAATTAACTTGATTTTGAGAATAATTTCACAATGCATGTGTATATCAAATCATCACATTATATACCTTAAGTATATGCAATTTTTATTTGTAAATCATACCTCAATAAAGCTGGAAAAAATTTCTTAAAAAAAAAAGAAATACATGACTCTTTAGAGTAAAGAACTTAAATCACTGAAAGGTTAGAAATAAAAAGACAGGTAAATATATGCCAGGGAAATGCAAATTTAAAAACTCATGTGTCAATCCCAGAAAAGGTAAAATTCAAACTAAATATAAATTAAACAGGACAGAAATAACTATTTTATGTTCATAAAAAGGAAAATCCAGAATCAATTTGTAAGACATACAAACTTTTTATGTGCTATGTACCACGGCATTTCAAAAAAACAGCAAACTCTAATGAAACAATAAAAACTTACATTGTAGTCATGGCAAAAAGCATTTAAAGTTTTTTCAGTCTTTGGTCAATCAATACAAAAATTCAGCATATAAAATAATTGACTATTACAAATCATCCCTTGGTATCCAAATGGGATGAGTTTCAGGTCCATCTTGGATACTAAAATTCATGTATGCTCAAGTTCCTTATATAAAATACTAACTTTGCACATCATCAGAAAATGCAAATTAAAACCACCATGTGAGAGCATTGCATTCCCACCAGAATGGCTAAAATTACCAAGGACAATCAATACTAAATTTTGTCAAGTATATGGAGTAACCAAGTATCCCATACATTGCTAGTAGAAATTAAATTAATACAACCAACTTGGAAAACTGTTCAGAGTAATGTTGAACATATAAATTCCAAGTATATCCCCATCAGACATGCTTCCATATGTTCACCAAAACATCTACTAGAAAGTTCATAGTAGCAATATTTATAATACTCTATAATTTGAAATTATCCAATTGTTCATCAATAGTAGAATGGATAAATAAATGATGATGTTTTCACAGAATAAAATAATATATAGCAATAAGAATGAATACATTATAATTATACATAACGATATGGAGGAAGCTCACAAGCAACATTGAGCCAAAGAAGCCAGATGCAAAGACTACAAACTATGATTTCATTTACACAAAGAACAAAAAAGGCCAAATTAATCTGTGCTACTAAATGCTAAGATATTAGTTACCTTTGGGAGGATTGTGACTAGAAAGAAGGGCTCTGGGAAGCTAGTCTATTCTATTTCTTGATCTATTTTGATCTAGATATAGATTACCCCAGGTTTATTCAGTTGGTGCTGATTGTGTGTGTTCAGTTTGTAAAAATTCATTGAGATTTATGACTATGGTGTATGCACTTTTCTCTTTTTATTTTAACTATCTTTCAATAAAAGGTTTTTAAAATCCTATGGGAACAGATTTAAAAGTATACTAATAGGAAAATACAAAGTATTTTGTGCTTAACAAAAGAATACCACTCAAGAAGTTAGAAAAATTAATACAAAAATGAAACTAAGTTTCTAAATGTAGAAGCAGGAAAGGGAAATTAATACAGGTTAAGAACCACTTTTAAATTAATGATGAAATATTAAAATGAAAAACTGGTAAATAAATCCAAGCACCAGTTCTTCAGAAAGACCATAGCAATCTTCAGGAAATGTTAAATGAAGAAAAAAAAGAGGTAAAACCTAAATTTTGAAAAATGATGAAGGGGATGGGGATATTATCATACATCAGAAATTCTCAGCTTTAGCGACACTGACATTTTTGTTCAGATCTTTGATATAAGCAGCTATCCTGTGCAATGCAACAGCAGCTCTAGGTTCTACCAACTACATGGCAGTAGCACATTCCCACTTCCATCTGTAAAATCTGAAAATATCTCCAAACACTAACAAATGTCAGGGAAAGCAAAATCACCTCTAGTTGAGAAGCAGTGCAATGTTAAAGGAAGTATAACTCTAGACTAATAACTTTTCACATCTGAATACAAAAACAATTTTCAAGGAAATACACATTATAAAAAATGGTTGAAATGTGGTAGAGAAGCTCAATAAATCAATAACCAAAAAATCAAAATTTTTATTGAAGATTAATTACCCAAAAAAGGCAAATTTTGAATTTTCTAGTTGTTATATTGATTTGTGCGTATATTCATGCCCTGAATGGGACCACGCCCATTTAGTCATTGTGACAGAGAATATCCTTCAAATTTCTAAGAACTAGATCATTCATCTCCTGTTTAGAAGGTTGTAGAATAGATACAATAGAAGCTATACAATAGAAATATAAATGAATACCCCATATAAGTAATAGAAAGTGAAGAAATGTGATTTAATAATAGATAAATAATTGTAATGATATGTTAAGAAGAATAATAATATTGTATAAAAGTTGATCTATCAAAAATAATATTCCAATATATATTAAATATAAAAGTACAATATTTGAATTATTTTTTCATACTAAGTATTTGAAATTTGGTATGTATGATATACTTACAGTACATCTCCATTCAGACTAGCTATATTCCAGTGCTCAATAGCTATGTCTGTATTGGACAGCTTCGTTATAGAGTGTATTTAAAGATGGAAATTTCCTAAATTCATTTTCTTATTTCCTGAAGACATTAGAAACGTGATCTTTAAAAAGAATTTTAAAAAAAGTAAAAGAAATTGGTATTTCAGAACTTAGAATCAAAATCTTCAAACAGAATATTAGCAAAAGAATTATCTTTACCTTAAAATGAAATATGTAATTTATGATCAAGTATGGTTACTCCAAGAATACAAGGTATAATTTATATTGGACCTATTAATATTATTTATCCTCTACTATATAAAGGAATAAAATCATATGAGAGTTTAGAAATGTTAATTAAATTTCATTTATATTCCTGATCTTATAATTTTCATTTTTGATTTTTCTTTCTGAGTCAGAGTCTTGTTCTGTCACTCAGGATGGAGTGTAGTGGTGTGATCTCAGCTTACAACTACCTCCACCTCCTGGGTTCAAGTGATTATCATGCCTCAGCCTCCCAAGTAACTAGGACTACAGGTGCATGCCACTATACCTGGATAATTTTTATATTTTTAGTAGAGATCATGTAGGCCAGACTGGTCTCCAACTCCTGACCTCAAGTGGTTCACCCAACTCAGCCTCCTAAAGTGCTGTGACAGGCGTGAGCCACCATGCCAGGTCATCCCACCATGCCCAGCTGTCTATATTCCCAATTTTAAAAGGAAAAAAAAAAAGACCTCTTAGCATCTTATATGTTACCGATTATATATTAGAATTCAAAAGCTATTATCAAAGGTGAAAGTAAAATCTCTCATTTTGAATGAAGTCGAAAATGATCTAAGAATAGGAGTAATCTAATTCCTAAAGATTCACTGCTTAAAAGTAAGTTCTCCCCAAATTAATTTACAAATATTTTATAAGTCCAATTAGTGGCCAAATTATTAAAAATATTACCAGTAAGAAATTAATAAGAAAAAATGGCCAACAGGTTTTTGTAAATAAGGTGTGCTTTGACTTACTAAGTATTAAAATAAATAAGAAAAAATGCAATTAAAATGGAGAGGAACAAGTTAGGCAGTTCAATGACACAACGTAAAGTCCGGAAAGAACCCGAGATATTTATAGAAATGTAATATACAGAAATAGTTACTTTCCAATTCCAGTAAATATAGATTCTTCAATACATGTTTGAAAATGTAGCTACAATGAACGTTTATTGGAATACTATTTGTTGGTGAAAAATAGGAATCAACTGAAATGTTTGTGATGGTTAATACTGTCAACTTGATTGGATTGAAGGATGCAAAGCATTGATACTGGGTGTGTCTGTGAGGGTGTTGCCAAAGGAGATTAACATTTGACTCAGTGGACTGGGAAAGCCAGACCCACCCTTAATCTGGGTGCCATCTAATCAGCTGCCAGCACAGCCATAATATAAAGCAGGCAGAAAACTGTGAAAAAGCTAGAATGGCCTAGCCTCACTGCCTACATCTTTCTGCCCTCCAACGTCAAACTCCAAGTTATTCAGCTTTGGGATTCTGACTGGCTCTCCTTGCTCCTCAGCTTGCAGACGGCTATTAAGGGACCTTGTGATTGGAATTTCTTTTAATAAGTGATAACTTCTAAAATGCTTTCCATAATTGCTCCCAATTCAGTAAATGAAAATAGTAAAAGGTGGAAGTTAACACTCTTTTTTGGTGGAAGTTTGATTAGACTACCAGAAAAATAAAAGAGTTAAATTACTTCTTTCTCTTCCAATAATTTTGTTTATTACATTGCAGCAAACATTTGTATATGGAATTGCTTTTTAAGAGCAGGAAACTGCTTCTCTGTGAAGATTGGTTTGTAGCTTCCCTTTCATTTTCTTGACTAAAAATTCAGTTCTGTAAATTGTTTCAGTAGTTCAATAAACAAGTGCTAAACTGTGAGCTCCCTAAGGATAATGACTGTATCTTATTCAGTAATGATTCCCAGGAGCCTCACTCATATCAGGAAGGCAAGTTTGCCTACATTTACTCAATAATATATTGTTGTTAATTCTCTAAAGACTAGTAGAGTGCGTCCATCCACATGGCAAAACTGTGTGAAGAATAACAATCAGCTAGACCTCAAATGTGCTCATCTGATGATTTACCTTGGTTGATGAAAGGAGCAATAGCCTAAGAAAACTCTCTCTTCTCAGATACTATTTGCCTCAGATCAATAGTATGCAGAAAATACCGTCACAGGACAAATGAAAATTGTCTTGCCTTCAACTACAGCACAAAGGGAAAAAGATGTAACAATCTAAATTTCAAGAAAGCAGTCTCAGTTAAAAGCATTGCTCTCAGAAGTCTTGTTTGGTGCCTCTGCAGTTGATCCTATTAGATTCTAGCAACCGCTAAGATTGAAATGCTCCAAAGTGAGATAGAATGTTTAAGAAACACAGACCTAGATGGCCTTATGATTTGTTAACTTTATTAAACAGTACTGTATTTCCTGAACAAACAAAAGAGGACACTGGTATGTTCCTAAACTTTTTAAAGTTTTGCAATTGATGGAGTTCAGGACACACTACCCCAGAATGTGGTATCTTGGCACTTGAGAAAATAGTAGAAGCATGAAGGTCACTCCCACCTTCCCCTTGCCCCTTCTCCTCTGAAGCAGGCCATAAATTTTAAAAAGAATTCTCTGACCTTCTCTCTTGTAGCAGAGAATAAAATCAGCTGACTTTCCTGTGAAGCAGGTCATAAAATGCTGTTTCCTGAGGTGCCCTCTTTGTACCTGGAGGAAAAGAATGTTTCTTATCTCTGAAGTCAGAGGGACACAAAGAAGAATCTGAACCAACAGGCCTTGCTAAGATGGGGTTTGTTACCGTAAGATCAGACCTTGTTTGTCCAGTCACACTTCTGCACAACTCTCCACTCTTTTTTCTACCTACGCATAAAAATAGACAGATTTCCCTGTTTCTTTGGGTTTTCATTTTCTTTTTTTCTTTCTTTTCTTTTTTTTTTTTTTTTTTTTGAGATGGAGTCTTGCACTGTCACCAAGACTGAAGTGCAACTGTTCGATCTCAGCTCACTGCAACCTCTGCCTCCTGGGTTCAAGAGACTCTCCTGTCTCAACCTCCCAAGCAGCTAGGATTACAGGCACATGCCACCACTCCAAGCTAATTTTTGTATTTTTATTAGAGACAGGGTTTCACCATGTTGGCCAGGCTGGTGAACTTCTGACCTCAAGTGATCCACCCGCCTGGGCCTCCTAAGGAGCTGAGATAACAGGCGTGAACCACCAGGTCCAGCAGGTCTTCATTTCTGAAGGCTCCCATGTTGGGCAAAAGTTACATTAAATAGATTTGTTTTTTTCTTGTTAATCTATCTTTTGTCACAGGTGCCTTAGCTGGGACGTTAAAACAGGTGAGGAAAAGATTAATGCTTTTTTCTCCTTTGCACATTTCACCTAATTAGAGTACACCAGACTCCAAGTCTCTCTATCTTCTTGCTTTCTTACCCCATGCCTGACTTTAATTTCAAATTTAGTTTAGTTTTTATGTTTACTAAACACCAAATGTGAGTAAATCACTCTGTTGGATGCTTTTCATATTCTACCCAATTTTCCCTTAAGCAACTTCCCAAGGTTTATGTTTTTATTCCTATTTATTCTTAGGAAAACTAAGAGTCAAGAGATCAAGTAACCATCATGGGAAGATTCTTAATCTTTCCATTGAACCAGGTCTAACTCCAGGTTTACTCAACACACAGTGGCTTAAAATGGCATCCTCTTTGTAAAGCTTGTTCAAATTAGGTATTCTTCCCCCTCCTTCCCCCATCTCCAAAAAGAACTCCAAGGTATGAGAGCAATCTGGCTTATCCTTTCAATCTCCCAGGTGAACCAGCATCAAAAGAGTTCCAAACAAGAACAACTTGGCATAGTGAAAAACACCATGCCAGTTGAGGAATTAGATGTTCTGGGCTCCATTCACCTCTGACTGGCTGTGTTACCTGTGCCTGATGATTTAACTTCTCTTAGCCTTAAGTTCCTTGTCTTTAAATGAGGTTAACCATCTAGTTACATAGAACATTTTAGTTTGAGTTATAATGGAATCTCTAGGAGAATAGGTATATTTTGTAAGTATTGTTTAAATTGACATTAATCCATAAACTGCAAGGTAGGGACATTGTCCACAATTTTTTTTTTTTTTTTTTTTTTTTTTTTTGAGACAGAGTCTCACTCTGTTGCCCAGGCTGGAATGCAGTGATGTGATCCTGGCTCACTGCAACCTCCACCTTCTGGGTTCAAGTGGTTTTTCTTCCTCAGCTTCCCGAGGAGCTGGGATTACAGGCCACCAATCCCAACTAATTTTTTGTATTTTTGAATAGAGACGGGGTTTCACCCTGTTAGCTAGGATGTTCTCGAGCTCCTGACCTTTTGCTCCACCCGCCTTGGCCTCCCAAGCTCACACTTTCTAATTTTATTTTATTTTACTATTTTTTGAGATAGGATCTCACACTGTCATCCAGGCTGAGTTGCCATGGCACAATCATGGCTCACGGCAGCCATGACCTCCTGGGCTCAAGTGATCCTCCCACCTCTCAGCCTCCGGAATAGCTGGGACTACAGGTGCATGCCATCATGCCTGGCTAATTTCTGTACTTTAAGCAGAGATGAGGTTTCACAATGTTGCCTAGGCTGGTCTTGAACTCCTGGACTCAAGTGATCTGCCTGCCTCACCCTCCCAAGATGCTAGAATAACAGGCATAAGTCACCATTCCCAGCTGCTCACAACTAAAAAAAAAAAAAAAAAAAAAAAAAGCTTAATGTCTCAACTACATTCCAATGTCATTTGGATTATATTCCAACAAATTCTTTTTTCAAAAAAAAGACTACAATTATTTTGGAAATCATTAACATGTTTCTTTATTATTTGACATTTTAGATGTGCTGTTCTTATATTGAAATACCTCTATCCAAAGTGTACCAAAACAGAATGGATTCCCTGAGATGTTCCAAGTGCAGCAGCATTTTAGCTATCAGATAGTAATAAATAGGGAATGGCAGATAGTGCTGACCATGGTGCATTTCATGGTGAGAATCATAAGGACTTAGCAGCTTCCCATTAAATTAATGAGAAACCTCAGCCTTTTTTGCTGGCAGGGTTGAGCAACATAATGGAGACATCTGAACACCTTTCTACCACCCTGGGAATGAAACGCAAGACTGAAAGGACAACCAATTCAGTTAAGTGTTTGGCTTTCCACCCAGTTTATCCCTAGATCGGGCTGTTATTCCACTATTCTCTCATTTTGGCTTTCAAGATCAGCAGCAGCTAAAATAGCCTTTTTGAAGTATTTTAGGTTGTTTACACCCTTGTTTCCTGAATAAATAAGAAATAAAAAGACCAGGAATCCCTCCAGGTCTCTAAAACTGTCCAATAAAGGTGTGCTTTTAATTTGGATTCATAGGCAGGGTTTTCATTTTATGATCTGCTTGCTTTTCACAGTCAGCAACTCTTCAGTCTGCTATCTAAAGGGAGGCATGGCAATTAGTTAAAAATTAAAATGAAAAAGACTAGAATCTAACTGGATTTTTCCTCTTCTGTGAGGCAGGATATTAAAAATCAAAGTATTGGATTAGGAATTAGGCTAGTAGTGCCACTAACCACCTGTGCAGCCTGGAAAAATTCAGTCCGTCAAAGCCTCAGTCTCTCCATTGGTAATCAGTTTGACAGTTCGATGGCTACATTTTCAACATTTCTAACAATACTGCTCTTTTTAAAAACAGACTGATATGGAGAATGAGTAGGTAACTGAGCACAAATATTCCCTTGGGGCATATATCTTCTTCCGTAAATGGGAATCTACTTACAGATTTTATTTATTTATTTTTCTTGAGATGGAGTCTCACTCTGTTGCTCAGGCTTTAGTGTAGTGGTGTAATCTCAGCTCACTGCAACCTCCACCTCCTGAGAGCAAGCAATTTTTGTGCCTCAGCCTCCTGAGTACCTGAGATTACAGGTGTGTGCCACCATGCCCCGCTAATTTTTATATTTTTATTAGAGACAGGGTTTCACTACATTGGCCCAGGCTGGTCTCACACTCCTTGGCCTTCCAAAGTGCTGAGATTACAGGCGTGAACCACTGTGCCTGGCCTATTTATAGATTGATGCCATCTAATTTTCTACTACTGAACACACAAATTCTAATCCGTAGAAATTCCATTTATATATTGAGAATAAGGACACAGAACATTGTCTGTCCACATTGCTACTGTTAGTATTCTTTACTGGGACTTAGAACATCACCTGTTTGGTCAACATTTATCAACCACTCCACACAATTTGTTTGTATTTTTGCTTTCTTTAATCCATAATTTAATTCTCTTAAACCCCCTGGAAAAAAATCCATAGACATCATTTTGAAGGAATTTATTTCTTATAATCTTTTAAAACATAGATCATGAAGTGACTGTGTTTCCATTTAGGGAATTAATACTCCATATGTTTTCTAATTCTTTACGCTGACTTGTCATCTCAATACCCATTAACATCTTACCCAGAGAATGGAAGCTTAAAGAAAGCTGTTGAAGATTTAAGATAATCTATAGGTTCAGATAGAAGTTTTTTTTTTTTTTTTTTTTTGAGACAGTCTCAGACTGTCACTCAGAATGGAGTGCAGTGATGCAATCTCGGCTCACCGCAACCTCTGCCTCCTGAGTTCAAGCAATTCTCATGCCTCAGCCTCCCAAGTAGCTGGGATTACAAGCGAGTGCCACCATGCCTGGCTAATTCTTGTATTTTTATTAGAGACAGGGTTTCACTGTGTTGGCCTGACCTCAAATGATCTGCCCACCTTGGCCTCCCAAAGTGCTGGGACTACAGGCATGAGGTTTTTAAATTGGAAAGACCCATAACATTAACCTTTGTATAGAGAAACAGACAGGGAGGTTGCTAAATCTGTATGTTCCACAGACTTCTGAGTGACCTCAAGCCCCAGGAAAATAATGAAATCAAACTTTAATGTCCAAAATTTCTTAGTAGGTTTTTATGAAAGTCTGCAGGGAAAAGAAATCGCAACATTAAGCACTTACTATTTGACAAGTACTTTATGTATATTAGCTTGCCTTATCTTATCTTAGCCCTAAAAGTGTCATGAGGCCGGTTTACAAATAAATAAACCAAGGCTTAGCAATGTAAGGATTCTTCCTTTGACTCTTTCTTTCTATGACAGGTAAGTCAACAGCAAAATCAGTATTCCAACAGTAGTCTACGAGGCTCTAAAATTGATGTTTTCACTCTGTCACTGCTTCTCTTGCAAAACCTATCAGATATTCTCTTTATTTCTGTCCTTCATACTTCTTTCTCTCTCCTTATTTATTTATTTATTTATTTACTTATGAGACAGGGTTTTGCTCTCATCATCCAGTCTGGGGTACAGTGGCGTGATCTCGGCTCACTACAACCTCCGCCTCCCTAGCTCAAGGAATCCTGTCTCAGCCTCTGCAGTAACTGGAGATGATAGGCACACACCACTACACCTTGCTAATTTTTATATTTTTAGTAAAGACAGGCTTTCATCATGTTTTCCAGGCTGGTCTCAAATTCCTGATCTCAAGTGATCTGCCCGCCTTGGCCACCCAAAGTGCTGGGATTACAGGTGCGAGCCACAGTGCCCGGTCACTCTCTTCATCTTTGAACTCAAGGTCAAGACTTTTCAGTTAAACTTTCTTCCACCTACCAAACTTCTGGTAATAAAATAGATTTTATTTTATTAGAGTCAGCATTTATTGAGACCTATGTGGCCTAAACTTCACTGTAGGGTTTGGCACTATAAGAATAGCATTTACAGATTTGAAAACAAAGGGTAAAAAGATTTAGCAATCTGCCTACAACAAACATGGTGAGTTCTGAAGAAAAAAATTTAATCCCATATCCGTGTAACTATAGAGTGTGTGCTGTTAGCCACTATTTAAAAATCTAAGCCTCAGGATGAAAATATATATTAAAATTTCTTTTATTTCAAGTACGGGGTGTTAATTAAATTTGTATTTTTTTAAAAAGATTTGGTTACTTTATTCTGAAAATTCTCTTCAGCCTTTTGCTTTTTGAAAAACAATTTGTACTATACCTCAGGAAAACAGGAACAAAATGCCACTGATATTATGGTGTACCACTGCCATCTAGTGGCCACTAAAGCTAACACATTACAAATGTTTTAAGACTGAAAATGACCAATGCACAGTTATTTAAATATGGAGATACAATGCTGAATTTGAAAAGAAATGTTGGAGTCATTTAATTTGGTTTTATTACTTACTCTGGACCTGAGCCATCTCAAGAGTAAATACACAGCTTTAGCTCTTCCTGCGTGTGTCATGAAGTAAACGTTGGTGTTAGAGGCCTTTAAACAATGAATTTTAAAAAGTGAACACACCATGTGCAGTTGTGAATTTCACTTTAAATTTTGTAAGTTTTTTGGGTGAGCACAGTTTAAAATCGCAGATATGCATTTCAAAAACGTTTTGGAATTGGCTGTGTAAATGCAGTGCTAGGCTTGGTGACTGGTATGTTCACTAAGCAAAACCAACTGGTGTTTTGGTCCTTAGGGACACGGATTGTACTATTGGATACAGAATTTTGAATTTTTATTGCATGTAGATTAATGTAACACTTTATTTTTCATTTTTTATTTGTTTTCTTTTGTTTTTACATTTGTTCAAACACTTCTTTATTTGTTGGCTTATTTAAACCACTTGTGCTGGAGATACCTGTCCATTTCTGAGTGCAGAAACTAGAGATTTTGGATTCATATATGTTTAGAACCATCCGTTGGAAGAACATTCAGTTACTCATTTAGCAAATATTTATTGAGTTTTGGTGAGGTGCTGCATATAGAATAAACATGACATACTCTTGCCTTCAAAGTAATTGTAGAAATATAAAATAACTACAGAAAGCAGAAACACAGATAGACAAACACAAGACAAAATGTGGCTAATGGAATTGAGGACATGCTACCCCATTATGCGACACCTTGGCTTTTAAGAAAACAGCAGAAGAAGAAAGGTCACTCTCATTTTCCCACCACACTTTTATCTGAAAGCAGGCTACAAAACTCAACAGGCTTACTCTTTGACCTTTTCTAGACCCTCATTTCAAAGGTACCCTCCCTATGCCAGGAGGAGAGAAAGAGGGACACGGGAAAGAATCTGAACAAGCAGAACTTGCTAAATTCCCCCCAGTTTATTACCACTAGATCATGCCCTCGTTGTCCAATCATAATTCTTGACAACTGTTCACTCTTCATCAAACCAAAGCATTAAAATACACAAGTTTACCTGTTTTTGGGAATCTTCATTTCTGAAGGCTCATATATCACATAAAATTCATATTAAATAAATTTAAATCCTACTCAAACTATTCCTAAAAATAGGTGAAGAGGGAATACTTCCAAATTTACTCCATGAGACCAGTATTACCCTGATATCAAAATCAGACAAAGACCCACACAAAAAAAGAAAACTACAGGTCAATATCTCTGATGTATATTTATGCAAAAATCCTCAGCAAAATTCTAGCAAACTGAATTCAATAATACATTAGAATGATCATTTATCATGACCAAGTGGGATTTATCTCTGGGATCCAAGGATGATTCAATACACACAAATCAATCAGCGTGCTACATCATAGCAACAGAATGAAGGATAAAACCATATAATCATTTCAATTGATGCAGAAAAAGCATTTGATAAAATTCAACCTCCCTTCATGATAAAAACCCTCAAAAACTAGGTATAGAAGGAACATATCTCAACATAATAAAAGTCATATATTACAGACCCACAGCTAGTATCATACTGAATGGGGAAAAACTGAAAGCCTTTCCTCTAAGATCTGGAACATGGCAAGGATGTACACTGTCACTACTGTTATTCATCATAATACTGGAAATCCTAGCCAGAGCATTCAGACAAGAGAAGGATATAAAGGGCTCCAAATTAGAAAGGAAGAAATCAAATTATCCTTGTTTGCAGATGATATGATCTTATATTTGGAAATACCTAAACTATAAGAACTGTTAAATTTACTGATAAATTCAGTAAAGTTGCAGGATATAAAATCAACATATGAAAATCAGTAGCATTCCTATATTCCAGTTGTGAACACTGTGATAAAGAAATAAAAGTAGTTCTACTTACAATAGCCATACATAAAATTAGATACCCAGGAATTAACCAAATAAGTGAAAGATGATGAAGAATTTCTCCCACTCTGTGGTTTGTCTATTTACTCTGCTGACTTTTCCAAATACGTACAGTCAAATGATCTTCAACAAAGCAAACAAAACATAAAGTGCGGAAAGGACACCCCATTCAATAAATGGTGCTAAGATAATTGGCTAGCCACATGTAGGAGAATGAAGCTAGATTCTCATCTCTCATCTTACACAAAAATCAACTGAAGATGGATCTAGGACTTAAATCTAAGACCTGAAACTATAAAATTTCTAGAAGATAACATTGAAAAAAAACATTCTAGACATTGGCCTAGGCAAGTATTTCATGACCAAGAACCCAAAGACAAATTCAATAAGAACAAAGATAAATAGCCTGGACTTAATTAAACTAATGAGTTTTTGCATGGCAAAGGAGATCTGGTTTTTAAACCTCTATCCGTGCATCAATGATTCTAATCCTCAGTGTCATTACTTATGTCTTAAGTAAATCTCTATACCTTTCTTAGCCTTAGATCTTCATCTGAAGAATGCAGAATGTGATAGTTAATTTTATGTGTCAATTTGACTGGGCCACAATATGCAAACATTATTCGGAGTGTTTCTATGAGGATGTTTTTGGATGATATTAACATTTAAATCAGTAGAAATGAGATAAAGCAGATTATTCTCCATAATGTGGGAGGGCCTCATCTAATCAATTGAAAAACTGAATAGAACAAAAGGCTGATCCTTACTCAGATGAAAGAGAATTCTCCTGCTAGGCAGCTTTCTTACTGTAATATTGGCTCTTCTTCCCAACTAGCCTCTGCTTTTCTAATTCCTTAGCAAGGTTATGCAAGGGATTGCACAGAAGTGTGCAATTCTTCAGAAACCTAGGCTTGGAACCATTATCTTGTCATTCCTGCCACATTTGATTGCCAAAACATGTTCTGAGGCTAACCTAGCTTCAGATGAGAGGAGATGGACACCGCCTTTTGATAGGAAGAGATTTAAAGCCACATTGTGAAGAAATGGGAATGATTTTCACCATCAGCCTACCACGTTTACCTACCATCTTCATGAGTTTTGTAAAAATCTCTTTACCAACTCTTTAACATGCTATTTATTCATGAGGTCTACATTACCATAACCATATATGAAATTGTAGGTTTAAAGTTAAAACTTTTTTATGTGCATTAAAAGTCATAACTATTAAAAATTGACAAAAAAACTTACCCACATACCAATTAAATAAGACAGTATTCGGAAGCTTGTACGGGATTCAGAGAGTGATAGAAATTTTCTAACATGCTGTGAGACAGTAAAAATGATCTCCCTAACAAGTGCTAGAGTCCCTATTGTGTCCATACACTAGAATAAATGCAGGGGAAGAGACTAAGAAATTAAAACCTATTTTAGGAGAATTTGCAATGCAGAGTGGCAAACAGGATTATCTTGCCCATCACCACACTAGCCAATCCCTAAGGAATGAATGTCAAACCTATGTCTTTCATACAAAGAATAAGTAAAATGGTATTTGGAAAGGAAGTGATCAAGTGGAAAGGAAGGATAGAAGAAGAAATAGTGGACTGAATTGCCTTCAAGCTAGATCTTCAAATACGAATAGGAGAAGAATAGATAACCTTAATGTAGGGAGGCTTTTTAAATTGGAAAGAAGCTCCAGCTAGAGGCTCAAAGACAGTAAACAAAAAAACCACAGTTATAAGTCAACAAAATTACATATATAATGTTAAAACCAAGATTATGGTATGTAAATGACATTAGATAATGCTTACTTTTGGTCATCAACATGGTGGTCATTGTGCACATCTGAATTTAAGAAAGACAAGAAATACTCAAAGAGTTGAGAAATGGGGGATGAATTCTATTTCTGGTAAGATAGGGTTGCATACTTTCAACCAACATTCCTACTAAAGACAAGGTGAAAAAAAGGACATTTTATCAAAGCCATTAGCCTAATGACACAGAAAAGTTCAGAAAATGGTGAAAAATTATCAGGTGAAGATCCAAAAGAAGATTAAAGTCCAGAAAAGTGAATCCAGTGAGGGTAATTTTTTCCTTGGGGACATTAGCTGCTGAAGACCTGACCAGCACTTTTGACAGCTTCCCAGGGATGAAGACACCAAAGGTGAAATCTAGGCCCACATTTTAAGGTTGAGGCCTTAAAGACTACATTCTGAATCAGGCTGAAGTAACACTGCCCTAACATAGACTGCAGCCCAGCGTCAAAGCAGCTAAATCTCTGAAATTGAGTTAAGATGTTCCAAGGCTACTAGCAATCTAGAAATTGTATTTATCAGTCTATTTCATGTTCCTTTCAGCTAAGTTTTCCTTCTACTGGACACAGATGGAATCTCTATGAGAAAAGATGTTCATGAGACTATTAAGGAAATACAAAATGACGTACCACGTGTGTTGCAAAAGGGAATTTTATTTATTATCCTAAAGAATTTAGAGGAAAACATTGCAGCTTTGTTTATTTTTTTTTAAAAGTTAAGCTTTTTTATTGGTGGCCAGACAAGGACCATATATTTGGCTGTCTTTTGTCATCTTCTTTACCTGAAAATCCATTGAGAAGGCTTTTCTAATATGCTACATCTGGAAATTGGTTGCAAGATTTAGAATAAAAATAATTCTTAGTGACATGTGAATTATCAAGTCATAGCTGAGAGAACCAGATTCAGTTTCTGAAGAAATAATACAGTTAGCCTTGTACCCTTGGCTCTGATGGAGTTTGGTTTTTGTGAGATATGGATGTTTTCAGAAGTTTTTGATACGTAGTCTCAAGATATAACTAAGAGTAGGCTTTGGTGCTGTGTGTGAAGGTGTGTAATCTGCTTCTCTACTTAAAATGTCCTGCTACATCTTCCTGCTTAATTCATTTCTCTGAGTTCCAATATGTCAGAACACGATGTCCTCCTTTTTTCATTTTGGGGGACACAATTCTTATTTGTATAATTTTAATTATCATTTGTCTACCTTGTTCTTTACAGTATTTTTACCTGTGGGTCACTAATAAAGTGACTAAGCAAAGCCTGAGCTACCAGATGCTGACTTGCAGGGAAAAATTAACCTAATGTACTCCAGTATATCCAGTGGTGAAATTTGCCATGGCCAAGTCTTATAGTACAATATATTAAACAGGAATCTGTGTCTAAGATATGCAAAATTATTTCAAATTTTTAGTAAAATCAGCAGAGAATAACCATAAAATAAAAAAAGTGAAACCAATTATAACCACATTATAAAGAAAATGTTCTCTTCCTCCAAACCTTCCATGATAATTAATTTTATGTCTCATCTTAGCTAGATTATGGTGCTCAATTGTTTGATAAAACCCTAGTCTACCTGTTGCTGTAAAATATTTTTCAGATGTTATTAACATCTGCAGTTGGCTGACTTTAAGTAAAGCAGATTACACTCCATAACGTGAGTGGGTCTCATCCAACCAGTTGAAAGCCTTAAGAGTAGAGACTGAGGTTTCCCAAAGTAGAAGGAATTCAGTCTCCAGACTGCAATATGGAAATTCTGCCTAAGTTTTCAGCCTTCAGACTCAACACTGCAACATCAACTCTTACCTGAAATCTGAGTCCAGTTTTTCCCACCTGCCCCATGGATTTCAGTCTTGCCCGTCCCGACAATTGAGTCAATTCTTTAAAATAGATCTATCTAACTATCTATCTATCTATCTATCTATCTATCTATCTATCTATCTCTGTCTCTATCTCTCTCATATGAGTGTGTCTGTGTGTCTGTGTGTCTATGTGGATGTGCGAGTGTGGATGTGTGTGTGTTCCATTTCCCCGGAGAACCCTGACTAATTCTTACACCCTCCAAGGAAGGAGTAAGTTTCCAACAGTTATTTGTAACATTCCATGTAAATCTGGATGCATCTAACATACATTTTAGAGTGGTATTTTAATACTGCCTTTGCCTTTTGTTTAAAACCAAATGGATAGTAGCCACTTACAACCCATTTATTATGTATATAACTGTTTTAAGACTTTCCAGGAGGTTATGTTCTTTTGACCCTCCGAGGTTTCTTGCCATAGTTTCACACTACTGTTGCTTTCATTCTAATCCTTAAAGAGTATGAAAATTTATTCTTTTCCTCCCTAAGTAAATAAAAGCAATATAGTTATGTCATCTTGTTTCCCTTTGTGGATTTCAGGCCAATTTTTTTTCCTTTCATGAAAACAACTATCGGCTCAAAACGGTTTAAACAATTATTATTTAAATCTATGGGAAAAAATACTGCTGATTTTATAAAACAGTTGCCAGAGAATTATGATTCAGGGCAATTTATAAAAGGTATGAGTGTTAGGGCCATTGCTGAGGGTAACATCTAGTTGGGAGGGAACAAAAATAATTTGTTACAAAAAAAAAAGTGAGTTGTAACGGAGAAGTCGAGAAGAAAAGTGTTTAACGAGTATGTGAAGACCAATTTTGACATTATCATTCTCAGCTCTCTCTTCCTGTAAGTAGGAGAAAAGACTTCAGTTTCAGACAGTAAAATGGAAGAATTCTAAAGGGTACATTTAAGAATTCCTTAATCTTTTCTCATGATCTAATCAGACTGACTATATCACAGACAGTTGTGATGGAAAAGAAAAAAAAGTGTAGGCAGCTAAGGGAAGGAGATAGAGGAAACATAAAAATAACAGTTGATAAAATGTCCAGAATTGCATAAATCCATTAAACTTATAATTTTTCAAATATGTTTTTTTATATAGTCACTTGGAGATGATGATTAACTGTATTAGTTTCCTCCGAACACACATGGGAAGGTTTTAACAAAGTTGTATGAGTACCAGCATTCACAGTATGGCAGGAGAATTTTATCTTAGCAACTGGTATTAGTGATCTAAAAATGTTTCAGCCTTGTATGAGCACCCTAAAATCTGTTCATACACACACCCTCCAGATTTTTTCCAGTGTAAATTGGCAAGTCTTTGATCCTTTTTATGTATATGACATCAGCCCAACTTGCAAGTTCTTATTTGTAGTTTATTCCCTTTGTTATACTGACACCTAACTCTAGTGACAGGTATGGACAAAGTAGGGATAAGGAGAGACCTGTGGATGGACTGTTTCTTTAAGGAAATTGCTATGGTGAGGTGGTAACAAAATAATCCTCAAGCAATGGAGAAAGAACTCTCAGACAAGAAAAAGAAATCTGCTTTTGAGGGTAGGCAATGCTTCGTGGAAGGTGGGCAAAAATTACCTATAGATCTGATTTACAGTTCTTGAATTTAGATATTTGAGTTTATAGCTCCTTTTCTTACACCATCTAATTCTACTAGAAGGAGCCATGCCACCAGGCAGGGCTTCTATTTTTGCTATCATACTTTGGTGGTAACAATGCTGTCTCCCAGACCTTGCTCCCAAGGGCACATAGGGCGACATAATTAGCAGTACACAGGATGACTTAATGAGCTGTTTTCACAAGTCTTTGTTATGGATTGCTGAATTCCAAAAGCACAATATTATTGCTGAATTCCAAAACCACAATATTAGGGAACTTTAACCAGATGGATTCAGACCAGATAATCAGTCCCATTTTCTCCATATCCCCCCCCCAGGAATATTTTGTTTATGTCTATCTGCTTTGATGTCTGTATTAATTAAGACATTGTTTTGCAATAAATAACAAAAACATACTCTGGATGGCTTAAATACATATACTTTAAGGATATCAAGAGCTCACTATATTAATAGAAGGCTTATCTGAAGCAGCATCTCTTAGCATCTCATCTGGCCCAGATGTGGGCACTGCTGTTAAGAATGAATTGCTATCATTCTTCCATTTACCACGAAGTAAAGATTCCAAACCATGTATGGAAAATCCAGTTGAGCAAACTAAATCATTGTAACTGCTTGGCTGCCAGGCTTTTCCTTTTTCTCTTTGCCCTTTGTAGTGGGAAATAAGATACTGCTTTCCAAAAGGATTATCCATGGTGGGAAATTACCTACAAATAGGACACCAGACCATGCAAGTGGGTACTGAAGTTCCCTATCCTAATACATTGTTACCCTTATACTCAGCATAATCTCCGCCTTTGACTAAAATGCCCTCTAATGTAGATAACTTGTATTTGCCTCTTAGAGAACTCTGAACTGCTTCCACCTTGGACATGTCTTGGCTTCTTTCTTCCCCCTAGTAAAGAGCAAAAGCAAGTTTTTTCACTGTAATCGTCAGTCATTGTCAATCTATTAACTTATGTTGATTTGCAAGGTGGCAGCCAAATGACTGTCGCAATAACAAAAGCCAAGTCTCCTTTAATTGTAGAATCATCAATAATATTTATTCATTTGTCTCTGGCATGAGACAATCACTTTTCTACTACAGAAAGGCCATTTAAATTGAACTTGTATTTCCTGTTTCCCAGGCATTTTGAGTAGGAGGAGGGCAGACCTCCTCACCATCTAATGCAATTGTTTTGCATCATCTTAATTTGAGTGGAGCCTGACATTCCTGAATTCCTGACTGCATGCCAAGCTGTGGGGTGTGGCAAACAGCTCAGTTGTTTTAATTCCAGAAACTGAGTGATGACATTTTGCTAAGCTTTTTTCATATACGCCCTTATGAAGGGTGGGAAATTTTTGAACTCTGGGCTTCAGTTTATGTGTTATGTCTAGAAAATGAGTAAGTAACTAAAGCACCTTTGTTCACTTGGTTTTGACATTTTGAGAATGAAGTTTTCTCACCACAAGAAGATAGAATACCAAATGAATCTTGCTCTTCACCCGTTCCTGATAAAGTTGAAGAAACAAAGAATTGAGAAGTTAAATGATAATTTAAAAATATGGTAAATACCAAATGAATAGTATAGGCAGAAAAGGGAATAAGAAAGAACTTTGGTTGTGGTCATGATAGTGGGAATGGTGGGTTATCGCTTTCCTCCAAGTTCTGCTTCAGAGAGAACAAGGTTTAATTTTTTTCTATGTTGAGATATAAATTAACCAAAAAATTCATTTAATTTGTACTACCAGTAGGTAAATATTTCCATTCCCCTAGGAGAAGATACTCATATGTAAACTGATTCTGCTATACCCCAATTAACTGTTCAAACTCAAAACTGAGTAAAGACTTGGACCCCAAGCCTGAATCTGGTACATGTGACCCCTAGGTTGCCAGCCTTAGATATATATAACTTTGCATTGAACCCAAGATTAGCTCTTGGAGGGAAAATCTTTGAGCTGCTATGTCCAAGGAAAAATGTCTAAGAATGTGACATGGGGCATCATGTCTTTTGCCCAGCCCCTGTGAGGACCTGCATCTGTTTTCAGATCAACCTCCATCTGGAACTTAATATCCCTATAAAATGGATGATTTTATGGGACCGCCTATGGCTTAGACAGAATTGTAGAGTTAAACAAACAGAGAAAGAAATAATCTTTTTAATAAACTGGTGTTACAGGAATTTTCGAGTGTAAACTCCAGGTGTCCTTCCTATATGCCTTGTGAGTTGCTTTTACAAGTTTAACAGAACAGACCATGAAGTCCTGTTGGCCTGATTCACACAAATTCAGGTTTGAAACACTAACATTTGAATATTCCCAAGTGTCACACACTAAACATATTCTGGGTATATGAGTATGGCAAGGAAGGGACATCTCCAGAATATTTTACAAACCCTGAATTCCTCTAATGGGGTTAGGAACTCCTTTCTTAAATCACAACTTCAAAAAAACTTCTGGAATCCTACATATAGTATCACCTCTAAATTTTTTGTTAAATAATATGAAATTTATAAATAAGATTTATAAATAAAATAAAATTTACAAGTAAAGTTTATAAATAAAATAAAAGAGTAGCTGAGACTACAGGCGCACTCCACCAGCCCTAGATTATTATTATTATTCTTCTTTTTTTTTATATTTTTTGGTAGAGACGGGATATCACCATGGTGGTCAGGCTGGTTTCAAACTTTTGACCTCATGTGATCCACCTGCCTTGGCCTCCCAAAGTGCTAGGATTACAGGCGTGAGCTGCAGCGCCTGGCAAGACTTGCCTTTAAACATAAAATGCCAAGGAGTAACAAAGCGAAGGAAACAGAATTTTCAAAATTTTTGGTGCTATTCTTTGATAGCAATAGCATTAGTAAGAGGAGAAACTACACTGCATTTTCTTTGTTCCTGATGGCCATGAAGTGGGTTATCCAGGGGGAGAGGGGGAGTGTGGTTGTTTTGAAAGGATATGAAAAGGGGCGTTAGAAAGAAGAATGAAGGAGGTATGGTTTGCGATATGATCTTGCCCTTCTTAATTAGAAATTTGAAGGTGCATGGGAGTATTGAGGGACTCTGCTAAAGAAAAAATAACTTCTCTTCCCGGGTCCACAAGGAGAGGGGCATAGTTTCAAAGGCAGGAGTTTCCCAGCACGAGCCCTCCATCCACACTCCCATCCCGGACTGTGGAGTTCTCAGAGGGGCTAAGCAGAGAAATCCAGGTAATCCCACTGCTCCCTCCCTATATGGATCCTTCTCTGATCCTCTCCCACAGGAGCATGGGAGCTGTCTCTCTGTCTCTCTCTGTCTCTCTCTCTCTTGGCCTAATAAATCACTTTTCTGCAAAATTCTTTGGGTCCACGGTGTTTAATCGAACAGTAAGCTCACCGTGCCTCCGAGGCCCTTTCCCCATTCTTCCAGGTAAGAGAGGCCTCGGAATGGGGAGGAAGCTGAGTACGCCAGCCCCTCCCCCTCCTCTCATTACAGTATCAAATGATACTAAATTGTACACATATGTCTAATTCCTCACTCAAGACATTGCTTAATAAAATTCATTAAAAATAAAACTCTTGTCAGGGGTGTCTAGTTTTTGATTCAACAGCAGGTAAGAAGCTTAGAAGTTGCCACTCCATTCTAACAATTAAAAAGCTAAACAAACTGAAAAAATCAACAACTCTTGTCAGGTCGGTAAGCAAAGTGAGGTCACAGCAAATTGCTACTCCTACAATTGGAGAAGTAGACAAGTGAATAAAGAGAAGCACAGCTTACCAGAGCAGAAACCACCTTGGAAACCAGTAGGAAAACCTGAACTCTAATTTATGGATTGCTGAAGGCTCAGTGTGGACAAGTCTGATAGATCAAATCTCTAGGGGGGACCCAATCATTGTGAGGGCCCCACAGTGTTGTGAATTTTTGCCTCCTGGTGTCCTATCAGATTCTCTCAGTGAATAATGAAGAAAAACCTCATTCTTCCAGCAAGGGGAGGAGAAAATACACCACCTCCAAATACATCAGAGCATTCTATTCTACTTAACAAGGTTGCCCTCGGGAGAAGCTATTTCATGAGGGCCTAATTGAATGTGGTTTTCTCAGTGCCTAAGTGACCTGGTAGAACAGAAATACCCAACCCGAGTCCCTTCTAGGTTTCACATGGGAAAAGAGAAACCCAACTCCAGCCCAGTCCAGCCATCGTGACTCATGTGAAAGGGAAGGGGACTGAAAAGTCCTTGTGAAGTTCACAGTCCAGGTAAAAGCTCAGTAAAGTCTGAAACGTATTTATGAGACTATAGGACACTTCCACTCCCTTCACAGCTTTCCGTCATACTGCTAAAGTCCTGTTCACAGTAATTTCTTTAACTCTATCCATTGTGTCCAACTATCAAGAAAAAGTACAAGCCATCCTAAAAGGCAAAAAGTATAATTTGAAGAGACAGAGGAAGGATTAGAACCAGACTCAGATACGGCCAGGATGTTAGAATGATCAGACCAGTAATTTTAAACAACAGTAGACAATATGCTAAGGGATCTAATGGACAAATTAAATAGTATGCAGGAACAGACAGATGATGTAAGCAGAGAGATGGAAAATTCTAAAAAAATACCAAAAAGAAATATTAGTGATCAATCATACTGTAACAGAATTGAAGAATATATTTGATGAGCTTATTAGTAGCCTAGAAATGGCCATGAAAAAAATATTTGAGCTTGCGGATATCTCAATAGAAACCTCGAAAACTAAAAATCAAAGAAAAGAAAAACTGACAAGAACAGGACAGAATATCCAAGGCTAGGACAACTACAAATAGCGTAACATATTTGTAATGCAAATACCAGAAGAAGAAGAAAGAGAGAAAGGGACAGAATAAATATTTGAAACAATAATGACTGAAAATTTCCCCCGAATTAATATCAGACACTAAACCACCAGTCCAGGAAGCTCTGAGAACACTGGGCCCCTACACACACACAAAAAAAACTACACTTAGGTATATCATTTTAAAACTATAGAAAATAAAAGATAAAGAAAAAAATCTCAGAAGCCAGCGGAAAAGAAAACTTACCCACAGAGAAGGAAAGATAAGAATTACATCCACCTTCTCCTTGGAAACCATACAAGAAAAGAGAAAGTGGAGTGAAATATTTAAAGTGTTCAGGAGAAAAAAAGCAACCAAATTAGAACCCTGTGAAATTACCTTCAAAAGTGAAGAAGAAATAAAAGACTTTCTCAGACAAACAAAAATTGAAGGAATATGTTTCCAATAGACCTACCACGCAAGAAATATTAAGAAGTTTTTAGTGAGAAGAAAAATTATATAGGTCAGAAACTAAATAAAATACAACCATCATACAAAGGATGGAGGAAAGAATTAAGATTATTTTGTTATTATAAGGTACTCATACTACCCATAAAAATGGTATAGTCTTATTTAAAGTAGATTTAAATTAGTTATAAATGTGTATGGCAAACTTTAGGGAAACTACTTTTGAAAAAGTAAAACCAATGATCTAGGAAAGGAGAAAAAAATAAAATCATATGAAAAGCACAATTAAAATGATAAGACAGAAAAAATCACGTGCTATAGATTGAATGTTTGTCCCCCTCTAAAACTTACGCAGAGATTTAATCATCCATGTAATGGTATTAGGAAGTGAGACGTTTTAGAAGTGATTACCCCATGAGGGCACCACTCTTATGGGTGGGTTTAACGTCTTAATAAAAGGGTTTACAAAATCCTTTTATTAAAAGTTTCAAAACTCTTCTGTTTTTCTGCTGTGCAAGAACAATGTTTTCCCCTCTGGGGGATTCCACATTCAAGGTGTCATTTTGGGAGCAGAGACTAAACTGCTGGTGCCTTGATATTAGACAATATCAGCCTCTGTAGATATTGTCTAATAGATTCCTATTCATTATTAATTGCCCAGTCTGCGGTATCCTGTTATAGCAGCACCAACAGATCAAGAAACATTGGAAGACAAAAATAGGAACAAGCAATTAGAACAATAAATTAAAAACAGTAACAAATATGTTAGATATTAATCCCATCACATTAATAGTCACTTTAAACATCAATGGCCTAAAAGGTGGTCAGATTAAATCAAAAAGCAGGACCCAGCTAGACGTTGTCAATAAGAAACACACTTTAGTTATAAAGACACATATAGATTAAAAGTAAATGGATGGAGACCGATAAACCATACTAACTAATCAAAAGAAAGTGGAGTCACTATTTCAGATAGAGCAGACTTCAGAGCAAGGAAAGTGATCAGGGATTAAGAAAAAGAAGGGCATTGCCACACCCAGCTAATTTTGTATTTTTAGTAGAGACAGGGTTTCTCCATGTTGGTCAGGCTGGTTTCGAACTCCGGGAGGCTGAGGCAGGAGAATCACTTGAACGTGGGAGGCGAAGGTTGCAGAGAGCTGAGATCGTGCCATTGCACTCCAGCCTGAGCAAAAGAGGAAAACTTCATCTCAAAAAAACAAAAAAACAAAAAAAAAAAAAAAGAAGAAGGGCATTACACAAAGACAAAGGGATCATTTCTCCAGGAAGATATAATAATCCTGAACATGTGTTTACCTATAACACAGTGTCAAAATATGACACAATGAGGGATTTTGGCATGTATTTCAAAATTTTTTGATCAGAAAAGGAACAGATCCAGCGGTAGAAAATCAGTCAGAACATAGTTAAATTCAACAATACCATCAATTAATTGGACATAATTGACATCTATAGACTACTTTATTCAACAACAGTAGATTACATATTCTTCTTAAGCTCACATGAAACCACATGAAACCACAATTTGGGCCATAAAATACACCTCAGCAAATTTTAAAAAAATAGAAATTATACAATTTCTGCTCTCATACCACAGTGAAATTAAACTACAAATCAATAACAAAAAGTAGCTGAAAAATTCCAAAATATGTGGAGATTAAACAACATATTTTAAATAACACATAAGTCAAAAAAGAAATATCCAAAAAAATTTTAATATTTTGAACTAAACAAAAATGAAAGCTCAACTTAAAATTTGTGTGATACAGTGAAAAGAGTGCTTAGAGGTAAACTTATAGCATTGAATGCGCTCCTACAAAAGAAGAAAGATTTAAAATCAATTATCTAAACTTTAACCTGAGAAACTGGGAAAAGAAGAGCAAATTTATTTCAAGGTAAGCATAAAAAAAGAAATAATAAAAGTTAAAGCAGAAATCAATGAAACTGAAAATAGAAAATCAATTCTTTAAAATCAACAAAACCAAAAACTAGTTCTTTGTAAAGATCAATAAAATTGATAAGCCTCTAGCCAGGCTAAGTTATTAAACATGAATGAGGACACAAATTATAAATACCAGAAATGAAAGAGAGGGCATTACTATGAACCCCATGACCCCATTTAACCCTATCAAAATGATAAAAAAGAAATACTATGGATAACTTTATGCCCGTAAATTTGACATTGTAGAGGAAATAAACAAATTCCTTGAAAGACACAATCTGTCAGAACTCACAAAGAAGAAATAAAAACTCTAAGTTAGCCTATATCTATTAAAAAAAATTAAATACCAAAACAGAAAGCACCAGACCCTATGGTTTCACTGGTAAATTCTACCAAACATTTAAAGAAAGAAACCATGCCAATTTTCTAATCTCTTTCAGAAGACAAAAACAGAGGGAATAGTTCCTAACTCATTTGTGAGGCCAGCATTTCCCTAATAGTAAAACCAGAAAAAGACATTACAAGAAAAGAAAACTACAGATCAATATCTCTAATGAATGTAAATGCAGAAATCCTCAACAAAATATTAACAAATTGAAGCCAACAATATATAGAATAATTATGCACCATGACCAATAAGATTTATCTTAGGTATTCGGGGCTGTAGGCTCAACATTCAAAAATTAATTAATGTTGTCATCATACCAACAGGCTAAAGATAACAAATCACATAATCATATAAATAGATGCAGATAAAGTATTTAACAAAATCCAACACCTATTCATGTTAAAAACTCTCAGTAAACTAGAAATAGAGGAAAACTTCCTCACTTGATAAATAATATCTATGAAAATCATCATTCTGAATGGTAAGATGCTAGAAACCTTCCTACTAACATGAGGAACAAGGCAAGAATGTCCCTCCTCACCACTCCTTTTCGACATTGTACTAGAAGTCTTATTTAATGCAATAAGACAAGAAAAGGAAGTAAAAAGTATATTGATTGTAAGAAAAATAAACTTATCTTTGTTTATGGATGACATAACTGTCTATGTAGAAAGTCTAACAGAATTGACCAAAAACTCTTGAAACTACTAAGCTATTAATATTATAGCAAGGTTGCAAGATAAAAGGTTAATACACAAAAAGTCAGTTGCTTTCCCGTATTCCAGCAATAAGAAAATGAATTTGACATTAAAAACACAATACCTTGAGCAGAACAAATTAAAAAGAAAGAAAGAAAAAAAACACAATGCCATTTACGTTAGCACCTAAAAAACAAAATACTTAGGAATAAAACTAACAAAATATATGCAAGATCAATATGAGGAAAACTACAAAACTGATGAAAGAAATCAAAAAACTAAACAAATACATATTGAATGTTAATGGGTAGGAAGACAATATTGTGAAGGTATCAGTTATTTCCAACTTAATGTATAGATTCAATGCAATCTCAATTAAAATTTCATCAAGTTGTTTTGTGGATAACACTAAACTGATTCTAAAATTTATATAGAGAGGCAAAAAATCAAAATAGTCAACTCAATATTGAATGTTACTTTGGATGGGTCAGCAACTGACAGAAAAATTTTTTTTCTGAGTAAAATAAAATGTGAAGGAAGTGAATGGCAAAAAATTTGTGGTGTGTGTGTGTAATTACCAGATTTCCAAATAATTATTTTAATATTTAATGATTTAATTATCTTAATATTTAATGATTTTTGGATTTTGTTAATGAAAGATTTTTTTGTCCCATTACAAATGCTTCATTGACAAAATATATTATTATCATAGACATTTGAACTACCTGTGATTCTTCATGTGTGTACTTTCCATTCTCCTTTAAAATAATAGTGTGTCTGAAATGCTTTCCTTCAATCATTTAGCTTAAGCCATTTTCCTAACTTGGGTTTTCAAATCAGTGGTTCTTATTCAAAGAAGCCACAATTATACAGTAGCATCAAAATAAGTGAACACACTAAGATAGTAACATAGGTATGAAATTAACCAATCAAAGCCAAAATGTAGAACTATACTTAGTTCAGAAGTTAGAATTGCAGATCTTACATATGGATCAGGTTTGTGCCTGGTTTACAAGGAAAAAAATAATTAAAAAGTCATCTAGCATCCAGGTATTCTTATTTATTCCAAGCCATCCTGCTATATTTATGTTTGCTTATTTAATTCTTAAGTGTAAAAGTAAGGATAATTGGAGGGAAACTAAGATGAGTGATATATTATTACCAAAGATTTAAAATTTAGATTGCACAAAACCCTGTGGAATTCCAAAACCATTCCCAAAGAGAAACATGTTGCCAGGCTCATGAAAAAGGATTTTTCAGTTTGAATTCAATATCTAATATCTCTTTGTTGTAAAAATCAATGTACTCTCAATGTTAAGTTTTAAAGATATGACTAAATCTAATATAAAATTTATCCTCATTAAATACTTTTAAGGAGTAGAATTTTCTTTTACGAATACAGGGAAAAAAGAATAAAACAAAAGTTGCCATTTTAAAAAACACCTCCACAATTTGGAATTTGGTTGTTCTCAAAGCATAAAATTTCTGCCAATGGATGACAAGCTGTTATCAAGGCATAATAGGAGGCTTCTGTGGGAGTAAGCAATGGATTAATGCATAGAAGTTGCATCACATTTTGAGCTCAGATACTCTTTGAAACAGAAAGAATCTAAATTTCAAAGCTTTTACTAATCTTTCTTAATAACTCTAGCACTTATTCATAGATGTCCAATATAAATGTGCAGTATTAACCCCAGAAATAAAAACATTTACTTTCTTAAAGAAATACTATTTTCAACACCTTCTTACCTTATCACTTTCTTAGAAATCTAAAATGACTAATATGTCAAAGAATGCTAGTCAAAAATAAAACCATACTTTTTTTTGTTTTTGAGACAGGGTCTTACTATGTCACCCAGGCTGGAGTAATGGTGCAATCATAGCTCACTGCAACCTCAAACTCCTGGGCTCAAGCAACCTTGTTGCCTCAGCCCTCTGAGTATCTAGGACTACAGGCATGCACCACCACATTCGGCTAATTTCTCAAGTTTTTGTAGAAACAGGGTCCTGCCATGTTGTCCAGGCTGGTCTTGAACTCCTGGCCTCTAGCAATCTCCTGCCTCAGTCTCCCAAAGTGCTGGGATAACAGGCATGAGCCACTGTGTTCAACCAAATCCGTACTTAAAGGTTAATAAAATATGAATTCACAACTATTAAGATAGAAAACTAGTAACTGAGATGTTTTGAGCATACTGTGACCAAAGATTATAGACTATTTAGCATACTTTTATTACTGAATACTTACAGCATCTACTTAGTAGGTTTTATTCCCATTTTTAAATTAGATACTGAAATGTGAAGAGATTATGATTTATTGAGAATATACAGCTGGTTAGTTATGCAGACAGAACTCAAATCCAGGGTTTTTGTGGATTTTTTAAGGCCCTACTTATCCAAAAGTTGTGCCATTTCTAATTTTTTTCTAGTGTTTCAAAATTTTTCCCACCTATAGACAACATAGGAGCACTTAAATTGAACAGAGTTTTTACAATATAGGAGATGTAAATAGCTTCCTGTGATAAAATATTATAAACTTATCTTAGCATGAACATTTTTTGGAAAGATGCCATCATTATTGTACAAGGGAGTTCCCTGAAATGAGCCAAACAAAACCCTTGAAAATAGAATCCTCTGAACCATTCATTTCATATCCTCTGGGGAAGTAAATAAAGAATCCTCATCCCACACATGGTCAGGCACCCTGCTGGCCATCCCGTGTTTGGGAAGGGTCAGTCTGCATTCCTGGGATGTTTGAGGTTACTATGAGAAGTTGGTTTTATTCCCATCCACACCCATTATGAAGGAAAATAGTGTTCAAATTCAATTCAAATAGTGTTCAGAAACTAACCCTTTATAACAGAGCTCCATCTATTCTTGAGCTTGGAAATAGTCTTCCAGGTAATTTTATAGCAATAGCTTGATTCCGAAAGAGTTCAGGAAACTCATCTTTATTTTTAATAATGAGGAATTATCATGTTACCCTGAATAACTAGGAAAAGTTAAGAAATTAGGAGTGAGGCATTTTCCCTCTAATCTGAGAGAGAGAAGATATGCCTTGGATATGAAAGATAATCGCTGCGAAAAGCACATAATCACATAACTCAGGCTGATTCATAATATGTCTTTTTACTTTCTTGGGATTAGAGTATAGAAAGTTAAGAGACTGTTCCGTATACTTTGTTAATCAGGGATAATGAGTAAGATATCACATTCTAGCTGTTTATCTCCTTAAACATACCATTCCTATCTCATATTCAAAGGGTCATGGCAAGAGAACTAAACCATGATCAGCATTTGCAATAGAAGGAATATGTACTTTTAGCTTTTGGACTCTTGAAAAATGTAACATTTAAAGGAGTCTTGTTAAGATTCATTTAACTCATGCTCACCATCAAGTAACATAGAAGTCACTAGAAGAAAAGCTGGGCCTGAGAGTGGTATTAACCCCTAATCCAACAGCAGTTTTTGCTCCAATAAAACAATCATTTTCATCTTTTTTCTTTTTATTTTTTCTTTTCTTTTTTATTGTTGTTTGTTTGTTTGTTTGTTTTGAGACATAGTCTTGCTCTGTCACCCATGCTGGAGTGCAGTGGCATAATCTCGGCTCACTGCAACCTCCGCCTCTTGGGTTCAAGCGATCCTCCTGCCTCAACCCCCTAAGTAGCTAGAACTACAGGGGGTGCATCACGACGCCTGGCTAATTTTTGTGTTTTTAGTAGAGACAGGGTTTCACCATGTTGGCCAGGCTGGTCTCAAACTCCTGACCTCAGGTGATCCACCTGCCTCGGCCTCCTAAAGTGCAGGGATTACAGGCATGAGCAACTGCACTCGGCCTCATCTTCATTTTAGGGTCCAAGAGTTCAAACAAGTCTGCAATGCATACAACTGATGAAGGTGAACTTTCCAGAGAGGAGGATTTCTAAAAGCAAGAAGACGAGTTTGCTTTCACAACATGCTTCCCAACATGGGTGATCTGCTCACGGGGAGGTCAGAGAATCCTTTCCATATTTGCTCTTCTCAATTCCTTAAATTAAAAAAATTCAAGATGCCAAAGTGTCGTATTTTACAGTATTGTGTTCTAAATCCCACCACCTGTTTGATCATCTTTTAAAGGAACATTTCACCAACAAGAGTTCTCTGAATTAAGAGATATCAGAATATTCTTTTTTATATCACAGTGAATTTAGGAAAACAGGTATTCCTTATCCCTTGTGTCTCAATTTTATTCATTTTGATAGAGATCTTTCAAATAAAAACTATGAATAAACATTTAATATGCTATTTTTCTAAGTCTCTAAGACTTCAGTTTTGACCCATTCAGGGTTGGTGTGAATGCAGGTGACCGTATGGAGGCACTGTCAGTCCATGACCCACTGTCCATCAGAAGTCTACTGGGAGGGAGGTTGTCCTTCAGTGATCAAGCATGTCTGGTTACTGAGAGCAAAAATTAGTCATCTTCTAAATCAAAGTAACTATTGTTGGATGTAGAAAGTAATTTTCACATTAATATATAATAGGTTATCTACAGGTGGCTATTTTGAATAGAAATTTCAGCTCCCTGATCATACAGTACTCATTATAGACTCTGCAGGGTGATTGTCATTAAAGCAGATAATGTCCTTGACTTTGTCATAGGGTCTTGAAGCTCATTTCTGTCTTTTGTCACAGGTCCTGGAGCCTCTGTGTTTTGTACAGAGAGAGGGCTTTATATAACTTAAACAAATCCAAAGATGTCTAGTACATATTATAGATGGTTATACAGTAAATTTGACCTTAACAAGGGCCATGTCCCAGTGCTTCAGAAAAAGAATTCGATCACACAATGGGAATTCAGACAGTCCCATATCTGGTGAGTAATCCTAGCTCATTACCTAGCACTCCCATCTCTACATTTCCCTTTTTAGTTTTTACTTCTCATGGAAATTTCCAGGAGGGGGTAAAAAATTGTTGATGTTTGTGAAATATGGCCCTCAATAGAGAGTTCAAACTTGAATACAATGTAGAATAAATGATGACTACACTCAGGTATCTGTGGAATAGTCAAAATCATTTTAACTGCTAAGACTCTACTTGACAGTCATTCACATTATAAAATAGATAAAATCTTTGTCTTAGTCCATTCAGGCTGCTGGCTATAACAAAATACCATAGACAAAGTAGCTTATAAACAACAGAAATTCATTTCTCATGGTTCTGGAGTCCAGGAAGTCCAAGGTTGCAGCTCTGGCGGGTCTGGTATCTGGTGAGGCTTCCCCTTCTTGTTCATAGACAGCAGCTTCTCACTGTATCTCACATGGTGGAAGAGTTACAAGACTCCCTGGGTCCTATTGTATAAGGGCATTAATCCCATTCACAAGGGCTCCATACCCATGACCTAATCACCTCCCAAAAGGCCCCACCCGCTAATGGATCACCTGGGGGGTCAGGACTTCAACATATGAGTTTTGGAGAGATCCAGATATTCAGATCACAGCAATCTTCTTATCTCATTGCATGCATGTCTGAGACAAAAATGAAGTATTATCAAAGAGTATCTTCTCTGTTGTTTACATTCTACTTGTTCCAGATGACCTTTCCCGCACTTTACCATCTTGTTTCTATATTCTTGATTTCATGTTCTCAAATTTACTACCTTCTTTTTGGTTGTCTATATCAATTTAGACCATAAAACATTTGTTGCTGCTGAGGTTTTTCTTGTGTATCTTATCTGCCAGCTGCCCAGCGTGAATGTCTGCCTGCTTGCATCCTTTGCCACAGCTGTCTGTGGCCATCCAAGATGACTTTGGAATTGATTCAATGCGTTCATGAGAATATGGACTTAGATTTTTAAGGCCTCCATTTGCCACTTTCTACTCACCAATAGCATGTCACTGGACACTGGACAAGTTACTTTAAAACCCTTGAATTTACTTAGTTCAGTCATGGAATAGAGAAAAGCATCTTCATAGATAGGCAGATGTAAAAAGGCTTTGTCTGCTCACAAATGAGAAGTTTCGATTTAAGACAACAGCAAAACTCTATTACTCTAAGAATAATAGTGAAAATGACACCCTTCCTCTTTATTCTGCGGAAAAGCTATGGGCAAGATGGGGTGGTACTGTTGGACTGGCCCGAGCATAGAAAGTCAACACCAAGACAAAAGTATGCCAAATTGCAGGGTCTTTATTGCCAGTGGCCACGAGTATTCGCGTCTCTCCAATCCGTGGCCCCCGAAAGGAGGGTGTCAAGACCTTTATACCCGTACAACCACCTCGGGAGTGAGGATGAGGGGCAGGGGCGGGGGTGAGGGGACTTCAGACATTCCGAGGGCTAGTGGATTCTGTAAATCACCTCCTGGGAGGAGATCAAGGTGAGGGGGCTCCAGACACTCCGAGGGGACCAGGGGACTTTTGACATTCTGATTGCCACTTAAGTGGTTCACAAAAGTTAAGATTAGCATTTGTTTACACATTGTCTGGGTAGGGTGGAAATTATAGTCCTTAATTACTTATTCACATTTGGGTTATAGAGAGCAGTTTCAACAGAAAGCCGAGGTATTGTTGAGGTACGCAGTTTTATGGGGCTTTTATCCTGCCACATTCCCCCCTTGTTTTATTTACAGGAATTAAATCATTGATTCCTCCAACAGGTTAGTATTGTTTGTTGGTTCTAAGGGGTCATATTGGGACCTTAATGACATTAGTCTATGTTTTTAGTGTACCCTGATACAGTGGAAATATTTTCACAAACACAAAGGGGGCAAAAGAATTCATTTAAGTCTCCACAGTTCCATCTTTATTTTTTTTTTTTTTTTTTTTTGGAGGGGGTGGATCCTGGGCACAGATATAACCCCATGGTCTGGAGTTGTTGCTCTGCCTCTAAACTGCCGCACCCAGCTACACCTCCACTTGTTCTGAAATTTAGGTTGGGGCTCAGGAGGGCACAGATGTCTAGGGAGAAGGTAATGGCGTTCTTTAGAATGTACTCCAGGGTTAAATTGACTAAGGTGGATCCCCTCCCGGTTAAGGAACTAACACATCCTCCAGTGGAGCCCTCGGTGAGAACCCATTGATAGTAGGTGGGTTCTGAGGGGGGGTTGCTATAGGGATTTACAGCACGGATTAGGGTGGCGAGGGTGGTGACCTCGAAGAGCACACCAGTCTTAGCTTTAGTGAATTGGGGGATGAGTGTTTGACGCTCCATTGTCCTTCTGGTGGGACAGTCTCAACGTGGGTGTGATGAATCCAGGCCCTTAGTCCGTCCACCTTGAGTGCGGTGGGTGTGGTCAGGATAACCGTGTAGGGACCCTTCCAGTGGTCCCTGGAATCTTTTAACAAGGACAGAAGTTTGTGGAGTAAGTCCTGTCCTAGGAGTGGGTGCGGACACTCTGGAATGACTAAGGAGTGAGTGACGGAGCCATTCCCCAGATTTATGAACTGGTTGGTGGTCCAAGGGCTTGTTGTGGTTTTTCCTGTGGTCCCCTGGATAATTGTTTTTTGCTGGATAGTGGCCCTAGAGGTTAAGGACTGAGTGGGCCACCCCGGTGTTGACTAAGAAGCTGACAGTTTTGTCCCCAACTCTTAAAGTGACCCTGGGCTCCTGAGGGCTTAGTAAGTAAGAGACCCAGCCCCGTCAATCCCGATCTTCTAAATTAAGGATAGCCCTCGGTGGCTTTTCCTGAGCAGTTACTCATCTTTTTCTCTTAGGGCACTCATTCTTTCTAATGTTTCTCTTCTTTACAGGGGCCAGGGACCCCGGGGGGCCCTTTTACAAGGTCCCCTGCCCTCGTGGAATGACTCGTGTCTTCTGAAGGGCTGCTATTACTGCCTTAGTAACCTTTTTTGTTTTGTACAGCTCCAGGAGTATCCCTGTTATTAAACTTTCTGGGCAATTTCTAGCAATTGGGATAAATTTATTTCCTGGAATCCCTCTAACTTCTGTAACTTTCTTTTACTATCTGGGGCTGACTGGGAAATGAAAGCCAGATTGATGGCCCGCTGATTATCTGGAGCCTCAGGGTCAAAAGGGGTGTAGGTGCAATAAGCATCTTGTAGAAGCTCAAGGAAGGAAGCCAGAGACTCCTGTGGACCCTGAGTTACAGTCCCTACATCGGAGAAGTTAGTGGGCTTTCGGGCCGCTCCCCTAGCCCCTTCTAAAAGATACCGGTGAAAAGTGTTCAGAGCCTAGTGACCCCCCAAGGTGTTGGGGTCTCATTGGGGTCGGGTAGAGGGAAAAATCTTTTTAATTTGGTCCCTTTCCCTTTTTTTTTTTTTCCTACTGTTCCTCGCCCTGGACCTATGATGGCTTTCAGGGCTTCTTGTCTAATTTTGCCTCTTTCCTCTGTGGTGAACAGAATTAGTAATAATTGTTGGCAGTCATCTCAAGTGGGGCGATGAATCTGGAGAACATTTTTTAAGAGCCCTGTCAAAGCCTGGGGCTTCTGAGCGAAAGGGGGATGTTGAGCCTTCTGACAGAACTTACTGCATTGTAAAACCCTGCCAGCCACCGCCTTAAGTTCCCCAGCCTCCCAGCAAGACCCCCTCCTGGGGAACTTTCCATCTCAGCAGGTTTCTAACCCTCCCCCTCTCACCATCTTAGCAGTTCCCCAGCACGAACCTCTCCCAGGAACTATTAAACTTAGCAGTTCCCCAGCACCTACCCTCCTTCACAGCCCCTCACACTGGAGGCATCTGCTGACTTGCAGGCCATAAAAATCCCCTTTGCCACACCATGGGTGCTGCGCGCCAATTTTGGGTGCAGCACGGCAGCTTTTCCCTTGCTCTTTAAAGCTTGTGCCAGCACTTGGTGTTTCGCCCTCTCTTTAATTTCTATCACCTATGTGAACAAAGAATGAGTGACCCTGATTGTTTTCTCCTGTTGGGGGCACCTCTCGGAGAGGAAGGACCGCCAACGGGTGTGGATCCCCCTCTGCGTGTGTGCAGGGGGAACAAGGTTTGGTTACTGGTATTGTCCAGGGGGGTGCTGAGGCCATGGTTCAGAGGGCCTTGACTAGGGTGGAGGTAATTCCTGATCCTCCTCTGGGGTGGGGAGAATGGCTGGCCCAGAAGGGGCTTTCTTTGGGCCAGCTAACATGACCTGAAGTCTAGCCTGTTTTATGCAGCATTTTAGCCACAGAGGGAGTTGTTGGACTAAAGCCAACCATTGGTTAATGTATGGAAACTGGTCAGGGTGTCCAGGAGTTCCTGCGACTGTAAGGCCGGTTGCCTTGCTGGGAGCTGGGACACGCCCATCCTTCTCCATGTCCAAAAATTGTGTCACCACTCCGCGCTCAGCACCAAGCCCTGCACACAGCATCTAGCCCCGCCACGTAGCTTCCCCAATGCCCACTTCTGCACTCCGCACCCAAATCTGCACTCAACACCAGACTCTGCACTCGGCACCTAGCCCGCCATTAAAAAACCCTGCCAAAATTTAAAAGAAACCCCACCAAACCCTGCCCAATAGCAGCTTGCTCCGCTCCCCCTGGGCGGCCCACTCACCGGAAATCCCACCTACCTACCAATAGCAGCTTGTGCTGTCCACGTCCTGTCTCTCCACATCCAATCAAAACATCTTCACTCCCTATAAAACCCCACGCCCAAGAGGAGTCAAGTGCAACTTCTCTGGACCCCCTTTCCCAGACGCCTGGGAGCTTAATAAACTGGAATTTATTTTTTTTCTTATACTGGCCTCAGTTTTCTCATTTTAAATTCAACAATAAGCCTTACTGCGACCATTTTCCATACAGCCTGGGTAATTTTTTTTTTTTTTTTTGAGTCGTAGGTCCCAGTGTCAGGCCACCCAGTTTGAAAAGATGGCCATTCTAGTTTACATAAAGAGCAGAGTTCTCCGGGGTTAATTTTAACCCATATTGGCCTGAAAACCCAACCTTGAAGTTGGCCATCATGCATTGGAGGGGAGTACAAGGCCAGGAGCTAGACGACCTCATTTGGTTTTTCCTTCAGCTTTTGAATTTCCCCCAAGAGATTTCACTAATTTAAGACTGGCTTCACTGAGGATTTGAACCAACAACCTTGCAGTTGCAGGCCCTACACCTTAACTACTGTGCTAACAGGTCACTTGCATTACAAAGAGTTAGAAAGTTTTTTAAAGCCATATTTTGGATGCAAACACTGCACCCTGAGGCAATGTGGCCTGCCCGAAAGCCAGGTGGGGCCAGCTGCTGGCAGAGAAAGAAAAAAAAAAAAAAAGAAACGCTTTTTGTGTCAGTTTAAAACTGAAATAGCAGCCGCTAGACCGGCTTCGAGTTCCCCGCCCCTGCAGCTTTTGGTCACCTTGATGCAGGGGATCCTAAAAAGCATTAAATTCCTCTCTCCCCATCTCTCTCTCTTCTTGTTCTCTCTCTTTTTATTTCTTTTCTCTTTGTCTCTTTCTCCTCTCACCTCTCTGTCTACTCTCTCTCTCTTTCTATCTCCTCTCTCTTCTTCCCCCTCTCTTACTTTCTTGTCCTTTCTCCTCTCTCTTCTCTGTCTACTTTCTCTCTTTCTCTCTCTTCTCTGTCTACTCTGTCTCTTTTTCTATCTCCTTTCTCCGCTTCCCTCCCCTACTTTCTTGTCCTCACTCCTCTTTCCCCTCCCCTGTCTGTTTCTTTTGACAGAAGAGACAATTACTCCTTTTTTACCCTAAACGGGCAAAGAGGGCTGGTAGTTTCTTATTTAAAATTTGATTCCCTAAGACAGAGAAAAAAACTACACCCAAGTCATCGGGGGCAGAATTTTCTCTCAGACATGAAAAAAAGGAAGAATGAGGCCTCATGATAGAAGAAAAAGAAAGAGAACAGAATTATTTCCAGGGGTGTAAACTCAATTAGAGTTCCTTGAAGTCAGTGGTCACTTAGCCAATGGAGAATCTTATCCACCTCAAGAGTAACAGGTCTAAACCACTGTATATCAGCCAACAGGAGTCTAACAAAATTGGTGAATCTACTATAAAGACAGAACCACATATAGGATTGACAGACAAAGGATGGGTGCCCCCAGATGGGAGACCAGTCTGATGCCTGCCTGGTCACATCCCCAGAGGGATGTTTCAGAACGTCTTGGCTAAGGTGTACCCTTACAAACCCAGGGCCTGGTCACATCAGAATTTTTAGTCCTGAGGTAAATCACCGTTATGCCTTATGACGTCCCCGTGGAACTGCAGGTGAAGGCCCACACAAGCCCCGTAGTCTTCCAGCCATGGAACCACATATATACACACTCACTCTCTCACTCACACCGAGGTTATGGAAAACAACTGAGAACTAAATTACCCAAGCCTCTAGTGAGGTAACCTGAGCCTCTAGTGAGGTAACCTGAGCCTCCAGTGAGGCAACCTGAACCTCCAGTGACATCTCAGGGTAGGCTTGCCTGGTCAGAATTGCAATGGCCGTGTCTGGTCCCCCCAACTCAGGCCCCCCTGATGGACTGGTCCCCAGACCTGACTTACCTCCAGAGATTCCTGGGACCCTGAGGAATTTGGGGTGAATGTCAGCCGGATAGTCACCTATCCTCCACGGGGCCAGAACTCTGGGGCCCTGGAACAGCTCAGGGGGCACCTCCCCTAGAGGTCCCTGAGGTGGGAGCGGCTGCCCAGGCGAGACTCTGAGACAGCTTTTGTCTGGTGATGGATGAAGATAAAATCTCCGTGGGACCTCCAAAATGTTGTACTGGCCCGAGCATAGAAAGTCAACACCAAGACAAAAGTATGCCAAATTGCAGGGTCTTTATTGTTGTCGGCCACGGAGGACTCGTGTCTCTCCAACCCGTGTCCCTGAAAGGACGGTGTCAAGACCTTTTATACCCGTACAACCACCTCGGGAGTGAGGGTGAGGGGGTGGGGGTGGGGGGTGAGGGGCTTCAGACATTCCGAGGGCTAGTGGATTCTGTAAATCACCTCCTGGGCGGAGATGAGGGTGAGGGGCTCTGGACACTCCGAGGGGCCAGGGGACTTTTGACATTCTGATTGTCACTTAAGTGGTTCACAAAAGTCAAGATTAGCATTTGTTTACACATTGTCTGGGTAGGGTGGAAATTATAGTCCTTAATTACTTATTCACATTTGGGTTATAGAGAGCAGTTTCAACAGAAAGCCAAGATATGGTTGAGGTATGCAGTTTCATGGGACTTTTACCCTGTCACAGTACCAATATTCACTAAAATCTGAGAGAAAGCATTATTCAGGAAAAGGGGCCTTTATTAAACAGAGGATTCATCCATCAGTGTTCACTACCTTCCCATGTATCCCAGCTAGCAAACTTCTTTCTTGGTATAAATGTATTAGGAAAGATAATCACCAGCAGAGCCCAGTTTACAAAAGGAAATGATAGTTCTTAAAGAGGTATTGCATTTGCTTTGACAGAATTTAAAGAACCATTCTTCTGAATCAGTCACACTCACATAGGACTAAACAAACCCCAGCCAAATTACTTTGATTTTACTCTCTCTAAATCCCATTATGGGTAGAAAGTTAATTTATTTCTATCTTACAAGCCTCAAATTTAGTCTTCTTATATATTTTAATTAAATAAATACTTTATTCACCTCCCCTCTTTCTTTTCACAACCTCCCTTTTTATTCCTCCCGTTTTCATTAACATGTCTTTCCAGACTTCCAAAAGGGTATGATGTTTCCATATGTTCGTTAGTATCTTGTCCAGATCAAAGAACAAGGCATAGAGGAAGAGTCTTTATTTGTGAGCTTGCTGTTCTCTCTTGAGTAAGCAAAGCTCTTTCTACTGATATCTTTGGGAAGAAAAATATTTTAAGTATAAAGGAGAATCTGGGCACAGTTATGCTCTTTGATTGGTAGATCTCATTTGCAAGAGGTCTTTACTGGACTCAAATTAAAGCCTTCAGATGGAATAATTTAAAGGTAGAATTACAAAGCAGATACTGTCCCCCAGTTTTATGTAACTAAAGGTGTCATTTTGGAGGTTCCTATTTTTTGTGAACCAGAAACCCAGAGTTTACTGACTCAGCCAATAATGGGTTTTGGCATTGGAAGTTTTCACATGTCCTTCAGGGGGCCTGTGTCCAAAAATAGAGAGGTTCATGGATTTAAAGCAATATCAGATAAACTAGGTATCCGATGATATATAAAAAATCTAGTAGTCGTGTGATAACCTGTTATTCCCTGTATGCTTCTCATGTCAATTGCTTTTTATTTCAGACAAAACCCAAGTTTTTCTACTTTTTGTATACCAATATGTAAGATAATATGATGATGATAATAATAATAGCTCCCACTTTTTGAATGTCTACTGTGTGCCAGATGCTAAGTGCTGGCCTCTTTTTACTTTTATATCAACTTGGCAATTTTATGCACTGGAAACCTAAAGACCAAAGAGATTAAGTAACTTGTCTAATATCTCAGAAGTCATAAAAAATGGAAATGAAATTTGAACCCTTGTCTGAATCCAAATTTCTTGTTTCTTCCTCTGTATCAGACTATTTCCACATTGTGTTTCTTACGTGATAAAATGCAATGTGTAAAATACCAATGTCAACAGTTTTCCAAATACATCATTTATTTTAGCAAACAATTACTTATCAGAGTCAGCTAGTGTATTAGTCTGTTCTCATGCTGCTAATAAAAACATATCTGAGACTGCGCAATTTATAAAGAAAAGATGTTTAATTGACTCACAGTTTTATATGCCTGGGGAGGCCTCAGGAAACTCACAATCATGGCAGAAGGGGAAGCAAACACATCCTTCTTCAGGTGGTAGCTGGAGAGAGAATGAGAGCCAAGCAAAAGGGGAAGCCCCTTATAAATCCATCAGCTCTTGTGAGAACTCACTCAATTTCACAACAACAGCATGAGGAAAACTGCCACTGTGATTCAATTATCTCCACCTGGTCTCTCCCTTGACACATGGGGATTATTACAATTCAAGATGAGATTCTAGGTGTGGACATAGCCAAACCGTATCAGCTAGCTTCACTGATCATTTGTATATATACGTGGCCAAATGGAAAGTGTTTCACCCACTCACCTGTTATCCTATTCCCCACTCTCACCTTCCACTGATGGGTGAAGCAATTCCTGATGTTGGTTAAAAACTTAGGCAAGACTTTCAATAATTAACTCTCATTTATTCATTCTGTGATATTTCCTTGAGCCACAAGATAGTTCTCCCCTTTCTAAAAGAGTAAACTTTTTCAGTTTACTATTAATTTAATATTTAAAAAAATATTTGCATGCCACATACTTGATATCTATACAAGCATAACTCATTAGATACTTTGTAAAAGATGCTTACATCTTCTTCTTTCTATTCCATTGGTGGCATTGATAAATAATTCTTGCTATTGATAGAGTCAAAGGAAATATTTCAGGAAAGAGCAACACTTAACAAACACACAATTGTCTATCTGGAATGGTTATGATAACCACAGAAACTGTAATCTTTCATGTTTCCAAACTAAAATATCCAAAAAGTTTTTCTACTTTCTCACTTCATTTCCCACCCCATCATAAAATTTCAGCTAATATTTAGTATTTGAGAGTATCATCAAAATAGTAAGATAACAGGGAAATCGTATCAGTTTCCAGACAGCCAGAAGATTTTTTTAACCACTCATTTACTGAATATTTAACATGCCAAGCTCAGTGACAGAACTGGAGCTGCAAACATGTATGATTAAATAAGAATTTAAAAATTGACATATTTTGAAAGATTTGGGAAGTGTTAAATAATCGGTGATGCATAATTGAACAGTATGCAAGCATTAAAACTGATAGTTTCAAAGACATGAAATAATGAAAGGAAGCAGAAGGCATTTATATGTATAGTAGGATTACTGAATTAGCAAAAAAAAAAAGAAAGAGAGAGAGAGAAACAACTGGACCCTAAAAAATCTTGCAGTATGTGAAGCCAAAATGATACTACTTCTTAAATAAGTAATAGAATTATAGGTGACTTTGTTTCTCTTTCTTACATGCATCAGCTTTCTAAAAACATTGCAAACAGGAGGTGGTTGATCTTCTGGGGTATGTACAGAATGCTAGACAAGAGGATGAGATAAATACCCTAAACTTGCCTAAGAAAGTTAGCAAGATATCAAAACACAGTTGAGCTAAAATTTAAGGATAGGTTTGTCAGGCAAGTTGTGGCAAGGAGGACATTCCAGACACAGAAAAATAAAAGTACCTGGTGTTTTCCATAGCAAGGGCAGTGTGTCCTGTACTTGGCCTAAACATGTCATGACTGAAATATCTGAAGCATTATTAGCTCCTAATCACCGCAAGTCTCTTCCCAAGGGGACCTTAAATAAGCAAATAGGAATTTATGTAAGAACAAAAAGTACTGCATGAGATAGTACAACAATACATGAAATTGATTTCAAGTAATTTTCACAATACCATCATACTTCAATGGTATAATTGCCTATTGCCCACCTACTGGGATATTCTCGGGTTATTTGTCCTTCACCCTATGCAACTTGCAGTGATTGTAATGTAAAATGGCTACAAGGTGAGGATGAAGTTAGATGTCAGGCCTGTGATATTCTATCCTTTAGTCAATTAATTCTAGCAGAGTCTCTTTAATGAGTAGGGGAGTGATAGACTCAGGTTTAATTCTATAAGAAAATAATTTATTTGAGTGTGGTGGCTCACCCCTGTAATTGCAACACTATGGGAGACTGAGGTGGGTAGATCACTTTAGTCCAGGAGTTCAAGACTAGTCTGAGCAACATGGCAAGACCCTGTCTCTACAAAAAATGCAAAAGATTATCTAGACATGGTAGTGTGTGCCTGTAGCCCTACCTACGCAGGAGGCTGAGATGGGAGGATCACCTGAACCCAGGAAGTCAAGGGTGCAGTGAGCCAAGATTCCACCACTGCATTCCAGCCTGGAAAACAGAGTGAGAGTCACACACAAACACATACAAACACACACACACACACACACACACACACACACACACACACACACAGAAGAAGGAAGGAAGGAAGGAATGAAGGAAGGAAGGAAGGAAGGAAGAATTCTTGTAGCTTCATGAAGGATCATCTGGAAGGGGAGAGAAGCTGGGAACAGGAAGGAGGGAGAGCTGTTAGAATGGTTTGGGGCAAGAAGAGAGAAGAGAGGCAATAATTGTTAGAAGTTGCCAAGATAAATTCTCCTTTGTTAAATTACTCACTAATACTATGACCTTGGGTAAGCCTCTTTGCCTCAATTTTTTTACCTATAAATTGAGTCATAGGCCTTCTTCAAAACACCATTGTGAGAATTAATATAAGAGAAAGCATTTTATAAGATTTTTGACCCTACAAAACCCAAGGCTTTAGCAGCTCTATTTCATTAGTGTTATTAGCAGTAGTAATATTAGTATTCCTATTGTGTCATCCTCACAAGGCACAAATTTTGGAAACATAACCAAAGGCAGACAAGAAAATCAAGTAAGAATTTCTGCTTATAGTAAGAACATTTCTAAGAATATGGTGTAGCAGTTATATGGATATATTTCATAATGCAAGATTTCATTACTTCTCCAAAATAAGACATGAAGATTACAGCTTTCATTTGAAAATAAGCAGTAAAAATGAATCACTGGCTTCTATCACCTACTCTCATGGCATTGGGAAATTACCAAATAAAATGTTTACTTTCAAAAATGTATATTTTGTCTGGCTAACTGTAGTGTTACTACAGCTTGAATGGGTGGACTATTTCTCAGGAATTTTGTTTTAGTTGGGATTTCTTCTTCATGATCTTTTGAATAAAGGAGAGGAATCTTTGGTTGTTGTTTTAGTGAGGTTTTTGGAAAACTTTCATTTATCAATAGTATTTACATACAATTTAAAGAAAAAATGCTTAGACTAAAATCCCTTAGGTAAAATATTAAATACAAATAAAACTAAGTATTTTAAATTTAAAACATAACTACAGCCATGAAACCCAGTAAAATTCCAAGAACATTTTTTCATATGTTTGTTGGCCACATAAATGTCTTCTTTCGAAAAATATCTGTTCATATCCTTTGCCCACTTTTTGATGGTGTCGTTTGTTTGTTTTTCTTATAAATTTGTTTTAGTTCTTTGTAGATTCTGGATATTAGCCCTTTGTCACATGGGTAGCTTGAGAAAATTTTTTCCCACTCTGTTGGTTGATGGTTCATGCTAATGCTCATCATCACTGGTCATTAAAGAAATACAAATCAAAACCACATTGAGATACCATCTCATGCCAGTTAGAATGGCGATCATTAAAAAGTCTGGGGACAGCAGATGCTGGAGAGGATGTGGAGAAATAGGAACACTTTTACATTGTTGGTGAGAGTGTAAATTAGTTCAACCATTGTGGAAGACAGTGTGGTGATTCCTCAAGCATCTAGAAACAGAAATACCATTTGCCCCAGCAATCCCATTACTGGGTATATACCCAAACAATTATAAATTGTTCTATTATAAAGACATATGCACACGTATGTTCATTGTGGCACTGTTTGCAATAGTAAAGACTTGGAACCAACCCAAATGCCAATCGACGATAGACTGGACAAGGAAAATGTGGCACATAGACACCATGGAATACTACGCAGCCATAAAAAAGGATGAGTTCATGTCCTTTGCAGGGACATGGATGAACCTGGAAAACTTCATTCTCAGTAAACTGACACAAGAACAGAAAACCAAACACCGCATGTTCTCATTTATAAGTGAGTGTTGAACAAGGAGAACACGTGGACACAGTGAGGGGAACATCACACTCTGGGGTCTGTTGTGGCTTGGGGAGCTAGGAGAGGGATAGCAGGGGGTGGGGAGATTGGGGAGGGATAACATTAGGAGAAATACCTAATGCAGGTGATGGGAGGGGTGGAGGTAGCAAATCACCATGGCATGTGTATACCTGTGTAACAGTCCTGCTGCCGGGCATGGTGGCTCATGCCTGTAATCCAAGCACTTTGGAGGCCAAGGCAGGCAGATCACCTGAGGTTGGGATTTCAAGACCAGCCTGACCAACACGGTGAAACCCCATCTTTAAAAAACGAACAACAACAAAAAAAAAACAGTCCTGCACAAGCTTCACATGTACCTCAGAACTTAAAGTAAAATAATTTTTTAAAAATTCCAAGAACAATCAAGCAAAAAAAATTTAAATATTCAAATTAATAATTCAATGTGATCAATGATACTAAGTTTGATGACAGAAATATGTACTCTTAGATCTGGTTTTATATTTGATCTGCTTATGTATACTTACATGAATCCTACTAATGTAAGAATAGCTTTTAAATTTGTGTACTATATAAAGCAGAATCGTTAAGACAGTTAGCTCAGAAGAATCACAATTTACACAAGTAATCTTCAAGTGCCTATCTAAGACATAAAAAATGAAAAAGGCTATTTTCTTTGCTTAAAATTCCAGCTAGCATAATGGCTTTGTTAAAATCAACATTAAATATTTCTTATTTTATTGATTGCTAAAATTGAAAGCAGCAAATTTCTTTATTGCATATTTAGTGCTCACTTATGTTGGCTGAATTATTGTAGGTCAGTATTAGAAACAGCTGCATAAAGCAGCCATATGCCAAGTGAATGTGGTGCAGATGTACTGATTGACTCAAGACTTCCAGATTTTAACTGCTCAGAAACCTTCATTGTGCAGTCACTTGGCATCCACCTTGCACAAACACTGTCATCACCCAGCATAGACTCGGGTGTTGATGTCACTGGGTGCTCCATTATTAGACTGGAATCTAAATGATGCAGAATTCATAGAAAGCTATTTTGGACACTCAAGATGCTATCTGCAGACCTCAATCTGAGATCTTGTCATCATCTGAAGTACATGCTGATTTGTGTTTATTTATGAGAAAAGCATTCCAAATTATAGTTCCCTTTAAAGGGAACTGTAAGATCTATAAGACATTATAAGATTTTAGTAAGATCTTTATCATATCTTATAAAAATTTTTATCTATAAGATCAAAATTACAGCTAAGACAACAGAAAAACAAGACGGTTGAGTATATTTCCTTAGAAAAACAAACACAATTAACCTAGAGTTAACCAGAGCAAGAGCTCTAGTGAATAGACAATATGCAATTTAGAGAATATAGAGAAAACTGATCTGTTGGTCAATCTCTAACACGACAACCTTTGTGATCTAAGCAGGAAAGAAGCTGAAGTGAGGTTAATGTAGAGGTTTAAAAAGTATGCAAACATGTATTTTGTTAACTGTCCTCATTTGTTCAGAGCCAAACAGGCTGTCGGGGGAGAAAACTACAAAAGAAGGGAAACACAAAAGCACTTATCTTTACCAGAAAATAAATTGGTCCCTAAGAATTATCTTGTGATTTACACAGAACAAAGCAGGCATATAGATATATGTTCCCCCTTAATGTAGGGCCTTCGAAAAAGCTGTGTTTACACTGCTACAAAAGTGACAGTAGCCATGCTACATTAATCACGTTTTATTTACCAGCTAAATCCTAATGGCCTTTGAGAAATGGCTCAGTAAGAGCAGTCCCTCCTTAGAACCACCTCTAATCAAATGATTCTACTGCTAGGGAAAATGGTGAGACCCATTAAATGGACTAGGACCCTTGGGATGGCATGATTATTTTTTAATCACTCATTGCCAACACAAGATTATTATTTAAGACTTATACATTTTTCCCTATGATTCTGTAACTCTGCCAAGGAATAAAATACATGACATTTATTTGTCTACAAATTTGTTCCCATGAATATGACATTTAGTCTTCCGTCAATTTGTTATTTCTAAGATATCATGTCTTAGGTTTGCTTAAATCAATACAAAAACATCAGCTCTTATTTCTGAGGTGATTGTTTTCCCAATATGTCATTTAATTTTACCTGTAGTTTTTTGAGTGATTTTTGGTAGTAAGAACTTTTTCTTTTGTGTTAGAAAGTTATTTGAATCCAGATACCTACACACACACACACACACACACACACACACACACACACGAGGGGAGAGAGAGAGAGAAAAATGGTTTTTATAACTACTCTAAAGCAGTTTTTTAACTTTCTATTCTAAAGCGTTCTTTTTTTTTAACTGTAACTCTTCAATTCATCTGAATTTTCAGTTGAGAGAAGTGCAGATCCACACTGTTTTAACCTCTCTCTCTTCTACCTTGGAACATCTTGACCTCCAAGTCCACTATCAATTGCATTATTTCCACAAGAGCTCACAGTTGGCTCCTGGCTTATTTCAGCTGATGATGATGTCTACTTTCTGAGCTTTCATTTTTTAACAGAATATTAGAAGACCAAAATCCTTTCAGACCTAAAAGACTGAACCTCAACAATGAATGTATTTAAATTACAAAACATAATTAAATATCTCCATATTTTTTGGAATGGAGCTTCTACCTAGAAATCCTAAAATCATACTGACTAAACCTCAGTCAACTTATAAACAAGCTATTTTTTTTTCTCACATGGACTCTTTCTGAAAATACATATTTTAAAATCTCCTAAATGTAAAATGTTAGTATATTTGGAGGCTATTCACAGTCTTAATTGATTTAGACAATGCCAAACATTAGATATTTGTAAATGTCAAAAGCCCTGTAGGTGACCCACCCACGTAGAAAGTGGAACAACTTGTTTTGCTTGTTTTAATGCATTCTTGAAATCCAGCACTTTGGTTAAGATCTGTAGATAGCGTGTTGGTTGGCCATACTGGGTAATATCTAGTTTCCTCACTGTGTGTGTGTGTGTGTGTGTGTGTGTGTGTGTGTGTGTGTGTATGTGTGTGTGTGGTGAGGAAGCTGTCCAACTTTATTCATTGGATCAGGTATTTGATTCTCATCCCTTTACTTATAACCAAAGCACTATATAATAAATTATCACAGGATCTTTGAATTGACTCTTTTCCTAAAAATCTGGGATTTTTACAGCAGAGTAGAGTTTCAGAATATTTCCATTTCTCTCTTATATTTAAACAATACATGACTAGAAACTGAAGAGACTATAGAAAATTTTGGCCTCAGAGAAAATTTTCTGGATATTTGCATGTAGTAAGTTCAAGATGTATGAATAATGGCAATGAGAAAAACCTTTCAGGTCGGTTATGGTGGCTCACACCTATAATCCCAGCAGTTTGGCAGGCTGAGGCAGGCAGATCACTTGAGCTCAGGAGTTCAAGACCAGTCTGACCAACATGGTGAAACCCCATCTCTACCAGAAATACAAAAACTAGCCAGGCGTGGTGGCATACGACTGTAGTCCCAGCTACTCAAGAGGCTGAGGCATGAGAATCACTTGAACCTGGGAGATGGAGGTTGCAGTGAGCTGAAATGGTGCCACTACACTCCAGCCTAGATGACAAAGTGAGATTCTGTCTCAGGAGAAAAAAAAATCCTTTCAGAATATTAGTTCTTTTATCTAAATTAATACTTAAGACTTCAGATAAAGCAGTAATTTTACTTGAAAATGCAGGTAGAAATTAAATAGAAAAAAATTACCAAAATAAGAAAAACTGCCTGTACTCAGATGAAACTGTGTACCAATTCTGCAGTATGCCTGAGGGACAGAGTATACAATCGTGATGCATTTGAATTCACCTAGTCTATATGGAAAATTGCCCTGAGTATAACTGACTATAACTATAACCTTAACCAATTCAACTGAATGCCATTTTGTTAAATAAAATATTAGGGCAACAGATAAAAAATAGATACATTGTATTGCATCAAAATTTTAAAACTTTTGTGCATGAAAGGATATTGTCAACAGAGTGAAAGGTAACCCATGAACACAAGAAAATATCTGCAAATCATACATATGAGAAGGGACAAATAGTTAGCACATATAAGGAAAATTCAACAACAAAAAAGCAAACAACCTGACTTAAAAACGATCAAAGATCTTGAGTTAACATTTCTCCAAAGAAGATATACAACTGGGCAACAGCACATGGAAAGATGCTCAACATTTCTAATTATTAGGGAAACGTAAATCAGTACCACAATGAAATACCATTTTATACCTATTAGGATAGTTAATATTTAAAAACAGAAAGAAACAAGTATTCTTAAAGAAATTGGAATTTGTACATCCCTGGTGGGAATGTGAAGAGATGCAGATGCTGTGGAAAATAATACGATGGTTCCTCAAAAAGTTAAACATGGAATTGCCATGTGATCCATTTCACTTCTGAGTATGTATACAGAAGAGCTGATAACATGAATGGATATTTGTACATTCGTGTTCATAGCAGCCTTATTCATAACAGCCAAAACATGAAAGCAACTCAGGTGCCCATTTATAGATTACTGGATAGACAAAACATGATTTATACATACAATGAAATAGTATCCAGCCTTATAAAGGAAGGAAGTTCTGGCATAGGCTACAACATGGATGAACCTTGGAGACATTTTATGCTGAGTGAATAAATTATAATAAAAATATAGTCACTATATGATTCTACTTATATGAGGGACCTAGAGTAGTCAAATTCATAGAGAAAAAGTAGAAAGTTGGTTTTCAGAGGCCATGGAGAGGGTCGAATGGAGAGTTATCTTTTAATGGGTACAGAGTTTCTGTTTTGTGGGAAGAAAAAAAAATCTGAAGATAGATGGTGGTGATGGTTGCACAAAATTTTAAATGTATTTCTGCTACTCAGGAGGCTGAAGTGAGAGTATCCCTTGAGCCCAGAATTGGAGGCTGCAGTGAGCTATGATGGCACCACTGCACTCCAGACTGGGCAACAGAGTGAGACTCTGTTTCTGAAAGGAAAAAAAAAAGATTTTAAATGTACTAATACCACTATGCACTTAAAAATGGTTAAAATAGTAAATTTTATATAGTGTATCTTTTACTGCAGTTTAAAAAATAAATAATAAAATAATATAAAGTAAGATAAATATTAGGAATAAGGTTTGGTCTTTCATAAATGCCTGTGTTTCCATGGAGAGCTGGTTGTTGATCTTGATGACTCATGTAGAAAACTGTTTGGCATACAGCATTCCTGTTTTACAGAGTGAAATGGTAACATTTGTGCTATTTCTGCTCCTTCCAAAATATAAATGCATTTTACAATTACTCAGGAATTAAAAATTACTGAAATCTCCTGAGAAGGTATCTGTGATCAGGTTTGAGTTTCACAGTCTAAAAATGCCTATCACAATCAACTATCTCATGACTGGTAATTTTAGTTTTAGTCTTCAAAATGTTTACTTCTACTTCAAAAATTTTTCCATGAGTGTGGGAATTTCACAAGGTCATGAAACGTCTTTATCCCATGTTTCAAAGAGCCTTGTTCCATGCTCAATATAATGATTCTCTTAAAATCATTATTTTCGTTAAAATTACATATTTTTTGTTACAAAGGATGAAATCAAGCAAATATGGAAGGTGATCCCCAGATATTTGGGTATTGTTGAAGGTAAAATTAGAACATGGTTATCTTTGTCCATTTTCTACTAATAGTAATGATAGCCACTATTTGTTGACTACTTTCTTATGTGAGTACATGCAAATTTATACTGTTTAATATTTTCATTTCTATATACAATAATTTATCAAGTCAGATTGTGAGTATTTCAGTTTACAGGATTCATTCTGTGATGATGCTCATATGTTCAGGGCCTCTAAAGTAAATTTCCTCTGTATTTAAAACCCATCTCTATTTCCAGGCAGTCAAATCAGCATCTGACTCTGGAGAGAAAATTCTCCATGAATATGATGTTCCTGGTAATACAGAGTTTTCTATTACTTTGCTGTTAAAAAAAAAAAATGGAAAAGTCTCTCAACTTCTTGGTTTGAGAGTTGCTAGTACAGTGTAGATGTATAACAAAACAAGGTAAATGTTCTACTCTAAGGAAGGTCAAAAAGAGCTGGGAATGTATATTACATGTTCAAGTCAAGAAGTCAAGGAATAGAGTGAATAATCCAAGCTTACACTCACCAGTTTGTTCTGGATACTTCTCCTTTCTTGTTACTCTGTGGGATGAGTCTTTGGGTAATTATGCTGCTAACTTTCCTCATTACCCTTTGACCTCAGAATGCTGTAGTGTTGCTTTCTGTGTGACAAGTCTAGTTTAACTTTGGAAATATGTGCTCTTCATTTGGTTTTGTACAATTCTCTGCAATCTTATCACTAATGTATATTTTTAGAAGAATGTAAATGACGCTGGGCAATATTCAGGATACTCAGAGTGTCTTGACAAACAGAAGTTTTTAAATACAGATTATTGGTGATATGCACTTGGCATATCAAAAACTCAGTAAATCACCAAATGGGATTCTCAAAGACAATTACCAATACTGACTCACTTCCCCTGAAAACACCCTAACTACTTAAAGGCTGTGGGTTACTTAAATGATGGGAAAAGAAACAATCTAGAAGGGAATCATTAAAGAAGTTGCATGACGAGGAGGCCCTTGGCCTAACTGAGATTTACAGAAACTTACTTCTTTGAGATGAGCTTAAAGTACAGAATCCCATCTTGCCACAATGCTGGCATATCTCAAGGGATCATAGTCTCCTTAGCCAAGATTGGCTTTTGTTTTCAAAGAAAAATTATGACTACCCTAGGAAGAGGACAATAATACTGGTAATAAAATTGATTCAATTATATAAATAAAAGAAATGTGCTTTGGAAATATACTTACTTTAATATGTTTTAAATTGTGAATTTCTTGCAAAATATTCTAGCATTATTAAGCTTTTTTATTCAGTTCACATCCATAGATACCACAACAAAAGATATTGCAGTAGGGCTGATTTTCCATTATTTTGGAGTTTGTATTACTCCATTCTCACATTGCTATAAAGAACTACCTGAGACTGGGTAATTTATGAAACAAGAGGATTAACTGACTCACAGTTCTGTAGTCTGCACAGGAAGCATGACTGGGAGGCCTCAGGAAACTTACAATTATGGCAGAAGGGTGTAGGGGAAGCAAGTATGTCTTAACATGGTGGTGGGAGAGAGAGCGAGCTAAAGGGGAAGTACCACACACTTTGAAACCATCAAATCTCATGCAAACTCACTCACTATCACAAGAATAGCAACAGGGAAATTCTTCCCCATGATCCAATCACCAGGCCTCTCCCCCAGCATTGGGAATTGCATTTCAACATGAGATTTGAGTGAAGACACAGAGTCAAACCATGTCACAGTTCTTACTCAATTCAGAATTATACGGACCTTTAAAGTTCTTAAGCCTAATTTCACACTCAGTGTGGAAATGCCTTCTAAAGCTTACCCTACAAATGTGATGGAAACTTGACTTGAATATGCACAAAGATAGAGCATGAAAACACATGGCAAGTGGGCAAAATGTATAGTCATTTTCAGCCAACATGTTTTTTCTTGTTATACGTATCTATTTGGGTAGAGTTCCCTGAATTTTAGTCAGATTTATTTCCCATCTTCTGAAGTGCAAATGTCTCACCAGTAAGTCCAGTGTGTTTGCTACCTTTTGTTCAATGAATCCAATCAGCATAATATCATCAATGTAATGAACCAGTGTGATATCTTGCAAAAGCAAAAAGTGATCAAGCTCTCTCAGAATAAGACTATGACACAAAGCCAGAGAGTTGATACACCCCTGAGATAGAACAGTAATGGTATATTGCTGGCCTTGCCTGCTGAAGGCACATTGCTTCTGGTGGGCCTTATGGACAGGAAATGGGGAAAAGGGTGTTTTCCAAGTCAATGGCTACATACCAGATACCAGGAGATGTGTTAATTTGCTCAAGCAATGAAACCACATATGGTACAGCAGCTGCCATTGCGGTCACCACTTTGTTAAGCTTATGATAATCCATCGTCATTTTCCAAGATCCATCTGTCTTCTGCAGAGGATAAATGGGAGAGTTCAATGGGGCTGTGGTAAGAATCACCACCCATGCCTCTTTCAAGTCCTTGATGGTGGCACTAATCACAATCCCTCGTGGGATGCAATATTATTTTTGATTCACTATTTTTCTAGGTAGAGGCAGCTCTAATGACTTCCATTTGGCCTTTCCCCTCCATAATAGCCCTCACCCTACCAGTCAGGGAGTGAATGTGGGGGTTCTGCCAGCTGCCGAATATGTCTGTGCCAATTATGCATTCTGACACTGGGGAAATGACCACAGGATGAGACCAGGGACCCATTGGACCTGCTGTAAGTCAGACCTGAGCTGAAACTCCATTAGTTACCTGACTTCCATAAGCCCCTACTTTAACTGGAGCACCACAATGATGTTTTGGGTCTCCTGGAATCAACATCAGCTCAGAGCCAGTGTCCAGTAGTCCCCAAAATGTCTGATCATTTTCCTTTCCCCCAATACACAGTTACCCTGGTAAAAGGCCTGGGTTCTTGGGGAAGGATGGAAGAAAGATTCACTGCATAAATTGTCAATAACATAGTGGGATCCTTCCGCAAGGGGATATGGCCTCCCCTTCATTCAAGGGGTTCTGGGTCTGTAGACTGGCTCAAGTTAGGAAACTGATTGAGGGAACATGATTCTCTGTTTTTATAATTCAAATTAGTCTTTTGTCCATTCAATCTAGAAATTTTCTGTTTGAATAATTTAAGTAGGAATACAGTAGCTTTCCTATCAATTTCACTTCTAGGAACACCGTGATTGATTAGCTAATGCCAGAGCTCTAAATGAGTCAGACTATTCTGATTGTCACTTTGCCTCTGCTGTCCACTATAGTAGAAACGCCCACCTTGCCTTTGATGGTTGAGTGCTGCCACTTGGCCTCTGTCACCTCAGGATCCAATTATTCCCATTGTATTTAAATTTTGTAGCTGAGTAACTGCGGTTCCCACTGTTAGATCTGACATACAGAGAAGAGCAATTACAAGGCTCTTGAAAGACTCAGGTGCTGCCTTCACAAATCTGTTTCACAAGGCGTTGGTCAAGGGTATATCTTCTGGATCCCACCAGCTGGGATGAGTAGGTCTAGAGTGACTAATCCACTCCACCATCCCAATCTCCCTAAGCCTTTGGATCCCTTCCTCTACAAGATACCAAGGGAGATCAGGCATTTTCAGCTCGCTCATAGTGGGCCATCTTTTAATCCGTATTTCAGCAACCAAGCAAATAAACTATTAGAACCTTTTTTAACTCCCTGAGCTACAACATTAAATGTAGAGTCTTTCCTTAGTGGGCCCAAATCAATAATTTCAGCCTGATGCAACTCTATGTTCCTTCCACTCTTAATATCCGTTCCCATGACTGTTTCCCAGATTGCTGTTTATGTAAATTAGAAAACTCGAACAGTTCTTTTGGAGTATAGCACAAATTCTCATAGGTCACACTCTGAACCTCCCCCTGTAGGGGCCTGCTGGGACTTTAGTGTAGTTATGGGTCTAGAAGCAAAGGATGCTGAGGGTGGCTCCTGAGGAGAATCCACATTATCTTGCCTGGCAACTGCCTCAGGAGAGGCCATCACTGTTGCCTCAGGCAGTACAGGGTTTCTCTCCTCAGACAAAGGTGGAAAGGCTGATGGCAGCATGGGTCAGGGAGGGGATTTTGCCACTACTGGGGGACAGGGAAGCTTTTCCTTCTAGCAAAAAGTTTATCAGAGTTTACAAACTCAGTGTCCCCAGCTTTATCAGGCTCCTTCCACACATCCCCATTCCAAGCTGCAGGGTCGCATTCTTTTCTAATCAATACCCTCACTTTAACAGTAGACACTTGGCCAGGCAGTGCATGCATCTTTCATTGCCAGTCATCCACTAGCATGATAAGAGTTTGTGTCTGCTTTTCCACAATTTCAACTCTTTTTCTACAGGAGATAAGACTCTCACTCAGAGCAATCTTAGCAGATTTGAGGCTCAGTATCTGCTTCCGAAGCCAGAAGTTAGAATCCCTGAATTCATCATTTTCTTTCATCACTTTGTCCACTGAACTTAGGAGCAACAAAACAGCCTCATTATGTTCCTTGGTTCTCCACATATGGAGAAAGGTATTATGTACAGAGTCACTAAACCCCTTGCCTCTCATGAGCAGTGAATCAGAAGTGTCAAATTCATTTATTTTGCATAACTCTTTACACAGTTTCCACCAAGGACTATCGGCGGTCTCCATACTATTAGAAGGAGAGTCAGCATTTTTGGGTCTAATCATATTAAGCAGCCAACTTCAGAATCCCCCAAAACCAACAAAAGAACTTCATTCTTAATGTTCTGTTTCTCTAGAACCACACTCCTGGTACCAAAATCTGTATTAATGAGGTTTCCCTCAGAGGGGAGAGAACTATATCTATATCTATATATCTATATCTGTATCTATAGGCTGCCTGCAAGCTGTTGTGCAAGGAGAGCCAGTCTGAATCCCAAAACTGAAGAACTTGGGGTCCAATGTTCAGGGCCAGAAAGCATCCAGCATACGAGAAAGATGTAGGCTGGAAGGTTAGGCCCCTCTCTCCTTTTCACATTTTTCTGCCTGCTTTATATTTGCTGGCAGCTGATTAGATTGTGCCCACCAGATTAAGGGTGGATCTGCCTTCTATAGCCCACTGACTCAAGAGTTAATCTCTTTTGGCAACACTCACACAGACACACCCAGGATCAATACTTTGTATCCTTCAATCCAATCAAGTTGACCCTCAGTATTAACCATCACAAGCATTTAACATAAATCTAATAAATGTTTTCTAACAGCTTGATTGAGATATAATTTACGTACCATAAAATTTACCCTTTTAACGTATACAGTTCAGTTCTTTTAATAATTCACAAAGTGGTACAATCATCACCACAATTGAATTTTAGAACATTTTCATCACTCCAACATAAATAATTTTTTAGTTCTTTTTGCTTCCACTTTAGGAATTCTGTATCTCTGGATAATCATAAAAGATGTTTTATTAATTTGGCAATGACTGGGTCAAATCTAAAATGAGGGGAAAAATAGTGTAAATTTAGACAGTTGGTAAAAGGAGATAAGTAATTATTTTGTTTGTTGTCTTTAAACATGTATAGGCTTCTGGGAAGAATCCTCAAATATTAAATTTTAATAATGGAAATTCTGGAAATTAAAATATACCAAACATCAAATGCTATTAAAAATTTTAAATCAACACTAGGCTGTATTTGCAAGGCAAATTTCTACCTAAGATTACAAAGCCTTTGGTTATAGATCCCCTTTAAAGGATTTGGATGATTCTAGGAAGAAAACAAAAATAACTTAGACTTAATCCTAGCTTTTGGATCTGTCAATGCAGAAGACATTTCATCATATGATTACACAGTAATAGAGTGTTTTTATAGTACCTATTCAGATAGAAAATGTTCTTTACAGTTCTATTCACACTGTTAAAGACACTGTTAAAGACAGGAGAGTTGCCATATTTCAGCATCTAACCAGAATAAAAGATGTGCATTCATTTTACATTCTCAAGTCGTATTAATTTTTACTAATTTGCATGAGTTATTTTAAACTGTACTGCGTGAGTTGGAGAAATTCTCAATGATCAAGTTATTTGAGAAGATTAGTCGTTCTTTAACATGATTATTGATGCACTGGGTTAAGTTGTCTTTGATAATTTTCTTCTAAATGTGACTTAATGGGCTTACCAGATCAACATTAAAAATGCTTTTCAGGGGAGAGAGATCCAAGATGGCCGATTAGCAGCAGCTCAGGATTGTAGCTCCCCCTGAAAGCGCAGAGAGTGAGTGGATGCCACATTTTCAGACGAATTTTCATTGCCCACGGACCAAGAGATTCTTGGCGGAGGAGCCCCACAGGTCACCAGCGCGACTCTTTAGAGGGGCGCGGCCGTTTTGCAGGCACCCCGACGCGGCGGTTCTCAGTCCGGAGTATATGGGACTGAGTGCCCTTTTGGTTGGCATTTGGAGCTCCGGGAAAGCAGAGTCTCCCATTCAGCTGATTGAAAAGCGGACTGAAGTGAGGAACCAGACTGGGAGATTCCCCGGGCAGAAAAGCGCCACGAATCTTAATGCTGCTGTTTCAGTCGGTGTAGTGGGTCGCCGCAGGGGAAGGCTGGTACCCCCCTCCACAAAAAAAATAAAATAAAAACAGCAGTTGGAACTGCTGAAGATTGAGAGTTTCACAGCAAGCACAGCTGAACCTGGGAAGGTCCAGCTCTGTGGGGGGAGGGGTGTCCACCGAAGGAAAATTAAGAAATAGAAAAAAACTTTATTACCAACAAGCTGGACGTCCACTCAGAGACCTAATCTGAAAGTCAGCAATTACACAGACGACAGGTGGATAAATCCACAAAGATGGGAAGAAACCAGCGCAAAAAGGCTGAAAACACCCGAAATCAGAATGCCTCTCCTCCTACAGAGGATTGCAGTGCCTCATCACCAATTGAACAAGGCCTGATAGAAAATGAATGTGAGGAATCAACAGAATCAGGCTTCAGAAGGTGGATAATCAGAAACTTCTGTGAGCTAAAAGAACATGTTCTAGCCCAATGCAAGGAAACTAAGAACCTTGAAAAAGGTTTCACGAAATGTTCATGAGAATGGACAATTTAAAGAGGAATATAAGTGAATTAATGGAGCTGAAAAATACAATACGAGAACTTCGCAAAGTATGCACAAGTTTTAACAGTCGAATTGATCAAGCAGAAGAAAGGATTTCAGAGGTCGAAGACCAACTCAACGAAATAAAACGAGAAGAGAAGATTAGAGAAAAAAGGGTAAAAAGGAATGAGCAAAGTCTCCAAGAAATATGGGACTATGTGAGAAGACCTAATCTATGTTTGATAGGTGTACCTGAATGTGACGAAGAGAATGAATCCAAGCTGGAAAATATTTTTCAGGATATTATCCAGGAAAACTTTCCTAACCTAGCAAGGCAAGACAATACCCAACTCCAGGTAATACAGAGAACACCACGAAGATATTCCTCAAAAAGAGCAACCCCAAGGCACATAATCATTAGATTTATCAGGGTTGAAATGAAGGAGAAAATACTATGGGCGGCCAGAGAGAAAGGTCAGGTTACCCACAAGGGGAAGCCTATCAGACTCACAGCTGATCTCTCAGCAGAAACCCTACAAGCCAGAAGAGATTGGGGGCCTATATTCAACATCCTTAAAGAAAAGAACTTTCAACCCAGAATTTCATATCCAGCCAAACTAAGTTTCATAAGTGAAGGAAAAATAAAATTTTTTACAAACAAGCAAGTACTCAGAGATTTCATTACCACCAGGCCTGCTTTACAAGAGCTTCTGAAAGAGGCATTATATAGAAAGGAACAACCAGTATCAGCCACTTCAAAAAACCCATCAGTAAGCTGCATCCAGATCCATCTTACATGCAAGGATATACAGAGACTCAAAACAAAGGGATGGAGGAAGATTTGCCAACCAAATGGAGAGAAAAAAAAAAAAAAAAAAGCAGGAGTTGCAATTCTCATCTCTGATAAAATAGACTTTAAAGTAATAGAAACTAACTGAAAGAGATAAGAAGGACATTGTATAATGGTAGAGGGATCAATGTAATGGGAAGAGCTAAGGATCCTAAGTCTATGCGCACCCAATATAGGAGCACCCAGATACATAGGGCAACTTCTTGGTGACTTACAAAGAGACTTGGACTCCCCACACAATAATAGTGGGAGACTTTAACATTACATTGTCAATATTGGACAAATTAATGAGACAGAAGGTTAAGAAGGATACCCGGGACTTGAACTTAAACCTCAAACAAATAAACTTAATAAACATTTACAGAACTCTCTACTCCAAATCCACAAAACATACATTTTTTTTTTCAGTAACACATCACATTTATTCTAAAAGTGACCACATGGTTGGGAGTAAATCACTCCCTAGCAATTGCATAGTATTTCATAGGTTTAAATGAAATATTGGTTGGCTGTTTGTTTGTTATTTTCCTCCCTTATTCCTTCCTGTCTCCATTGTATAACACAATTATTAGTATAAAAAAGCTTTCAATATCCATTTGTGGACTGCATTCTAGCCTGGGCAATAGAGCAAGATTCCCGTTCTCTCTCCCTTTTTTTTTTCTTTTTCTCTTTATTTCATTCTTTTTTTCTTCCTTCTTTCTCTTTTCTCTTTTTCTAAAAAAAAAGAAAAGAAAAGAAAAAGAAAAAAATGCTTTTCAGGTATGTAGTCACTTAAATTTTCTGGGATTAGAAAATGTTCCTGATATTTTAGTATTTGACTCCCCAAAAACATTTCAGAAATTTTTTGAGAAATTGAACTTCCTGGGTTAATTCTACTGTCAAAACAGACTCTTGGACTCCACAGGCTGAGAATCCAAACTTTTACTAAACATGATTTCTCAAAAGATGTCTTATACCTTACTGAGAGAAATCATTTGGGAAAAACTGAACAAATATAGTACAGTAGAATCTGGGAAGCAACTTATTCCAAATTTTGGGTTATGGTATTTCAGGAATTAAAAAAAAAAATTAGAATAAAAGAAGTCTGAATGGACTCCCTACTTATGAATGGCCAGGGTACTCTAAAATGTAACCTGAAAGTCTGGTTCAGGCCATGATAAGAAGTGGGGTTCAGACATGCCTCAGTATACCCTTCCAGCATGAACATCCATGCCAACCTTAAGTCTGAAAGAAAACATTTACAATTCTCTCTAAAGCCTGCTACTTGGAGGCTTCATCTTTACGATAAAACCTTGGTCTCCTCAACCTCTAATCATAACCCAGATATTCCTTTCTACTGATAACACTCTTTCAACCAATTGTAGATCAGAATATATTTAAATCTACCCATGACCTGGAAGCCTCCTGCTTCAAGTTGTCCTGCCCTTTCAGATCAAACCAATGTAAACCTTCTGGTATTGATTGATGTATTATGTCTTCCTACAGTATATAAAAGCAAGCAGTATTCCGACCACCTCGAGCACATGTCCACACATTGTGAGGACCTCCTGAGACTGTCACAGGTGCCACCTTAACCTTGGCAAAGTAAACTTTCTAAAGTGACTGATATCTGTCTCAGATACTTTGGGATCAAAACAGGAACTAAAGAGTATGGCAGGAGCCTATCCAGTCCCCTGAAATACTTATTTTAAACATCAGTTTTTCCAGAATGTTTAATAGAAGGATAGGAGCCAAACCTTAATTCTGGCACTTGCCATGTTTGTTGTTTTGGAGGGAATGTTGTGCAACACAGTACTCACCCAGGCATTGTACCTATTGACTCTCTTCAATGTTTGAGGCACAGCCAGCACTCTGTCTAGAGGAGCTAAACAGCACAGCTGGTTCCTCTGGAAGCATGACTGGAATTCTTTCTCAGCTTTTGTGTTCACATAGGAATGTTATCTTAATCTCAACGGACAAGTATGTTCTTAAAACAAAACTCAGAGGTAGAAGGCTAGAGGAATGCTTCAGGGAGATCCAAGATGAACAAAATGAATAGATTTGCACAGCAATTACATTTAGAAACTGAAACTTTTTATCCACAATTTAGACAGTACCTACAAAAGACAGTTTGTTCCTTTCTATTTTGGAGTGAAGATTATAATAGATCATAATAGTGGTTTTTTGCATTAATTACTGTTTTTTGCACTTCTGTAAAATGTGCCTTAATGCCAAAACAAAAGGAAAATTAGTCACTAGTGGAAAAAAAAATTAATCCATAGTAGTGGTAATAATTCATTTATTCCTCCATCCAGCAGTTACTGAATACCTATTGCATGCCAGATTTTTAGTTAGGCAAAAAAAGAATGAAAGATAATTATCATAAAGGCCCTAAAAACAGGGAATCTTGGGGTATTCTGAAAACCTTGAACAAGGGTGCACTTCCAAACAAAAAAGGGATGTAAGGGAGGACTTCTCAGAGGAGATGAATACTTGTAAATAGACAAAATGGAGATTTTAGAAATTGAAATTTGAAACATTCTAAAGCAGTGTCAGAAAATGTGCCATGTAAATTTCCCTATTATTATTACATTATTAAAATCTTTGTGTGTCCTAAGCATATATAACTCAAGAAAGAGAAAAAGCAGTTCAGTGATCAGTGTGTGCAAGAGGAAGAAATCAGATTTAAATCGGTTTTGGATAATCCATTGCCCATTAAGCATAATGATTGATCTTCACATGGTTCAGACATTACAGTGAAAATTGGAATAGGGAGAGAAGGAGAATTTTTCCAGGAGTTCCTGAGGCAAGCAGTCTTGTATCCTAAAGCTTAGCTTGGTTATATTTATTTATTTATTTTGAGAGAGGGTCTTACTTTGTCACCCGGGCTGGAATGCAGTGGTGTGAACATGGCTCACTGCACCCTCGACTTCCCAGGCTCAAGCAATCCTCCACCTCAGCCCCCCAAGTAGCTGGGACTACAGGCACATACTGCTATGCCCAGTTAATTTTTATATTTTTTGTAGAGACTGGGTTTCGCCATGTTGCTTAGGCTGGTCTCAACCTTCTGGGCTCAAGTGATGAGCCCATCTTGGCCTCCCAAAGTACTGGGATTACAGGCATGAGCCACAGCGCCTGGCCTGTTTTTAATTTTAATCATCAAAATTATAGGAATAAGAATTTGCTTTTTTCTCTAAGGACTCTAGAACCCTTTTGTTTTTCTTCCTCCCCTCCCTCCTTCTCTCCCTGCCTTCCTCCCTTCCTTCCTTTCTTCTTCCTTCCTTCCGTCCCTCTCTTTACTCTACTTTTCAATCTCAGACCTCCAAGAAAGACAAACTTGACACAAGTATTAGGAGTCACTCTTTTATGGTGACTTGTAAGTTTCATGACATTTCAGAGGAAGCACAGTCATTAGGCATTTCCATAGTGATTGAGGAGGTTTGAAGACTATGAGCTAATACACAGGAAGTTATCTATAGATAGCACTGAAAGGAACCTGAGGAATGAGAGCTCAGAGTGGGAAGGAGAAAGGTTATGTTTTCAGCATTTTTATTCTGCCTTTTATCCTCTCTTATAGGAAGTCTGCAGATAATAATGAACAAATGATTATTAGTACTATCTATGACTCTTTTATTCCCATTCTCTATCATCTGTCCTAATGAGTCTGTCAGAGTGAGGACAAATTTTAGGCCACAGACTGAGAGGAAAAAGTAATCAAGAAGAATTCCAGGTGTGGCAAGAAGGGAACATGCCATGGTCTTCAAAACAATGATCAGGACACATTGTCTTCCCGGTATGGGGGTGAGAAGAGAAAAAGGAATAAGACTGTTAAACAGAGACTGTTAAACAGAACTGCTGAAACAGAACTCAATATTCTGTAGATTCAACAAGCACCCTTCTCTTTCACGAAATACACATATTAAGAACACTGATTGAAAGTGGGGGGGAGTTACTGCTTAAGTACAATATGCAGAATATTGAGCTCCGTTTAAGTGTTTCTGACAGCATGCCTCTTTTTGACAAACACAGTTAAAAGATGAAATACAAGTTTCTTGGAACAGAATGCAAATCTTGGGGAACTGAAAGAAGCCAAGTTGACCACTTAATAATCATCAGGTTCTTTTGGTAAATATTGAGAGCTCCCAGCAATTAGAGGTAGGCAAGTAGCCGTTGGATGACAATCCTCTCCCATGTAACCATGCTACCCCATGGTATGTCGATAATGAAAACACGTTCTATAATAAAGACTTGTCTAAAATGTATTAACAAGAAGCACATATAGTCACATCAACTGCTCTTGCAAGCTTAGAGTACTAAGGCTGTAAGGACATTCTGAAAGCAGGATAAGCCAACCTTCTAGTTTGGGTCAAGCAACATTGTTATCTCTGAAATGAAAGTGTGTGGCCAAATGAGATGTGAACCTATCATCCTGCTCCAAAGATACTAGTTGCTGCTGGACTCGCATATTTTTACATCAAGTTCATACATATGTTTTGGTGCCTATGCACTCATTCTATCCAGTCATGTAACGGAAGCACAGCTCATTGTACTGTTTAAAAAAATTATTTCTAATGTTTGTATAGTAATTGAAAACTCTTAGGTATAGATTCCTATAATAATATTTAAAGATTTTATGTAGCTACCTCTGAAGTGTGAATACATGATTAGGGTACTATCATGTATACTCCCTTAGAACAGTGAATATAGAAGCATTCAAATGTTAGCTATTACTACTTTTCTTGTACCACCATGGTTATCTTCTTCATTAGTATACGACATGCTCTGCTATTTCTCTACATGTCTAACTTACTCACTAAGCTAGTGGTTTTCAAGCCCATTAGTGGGTTATAAAATCAATTCAACAGTTTCTACATAGCATTTTTAAATGAAATAGGCCAGAAAAAGGATAGAAAACATTAGAGTGTATCAAGTTTTTGGTTCAGGCTTATAAAGGTATATATAACTGAGTTGCAATGCAAAATATATTTCTTACTGTGGTTCATGGTCAAAAAGAACAAAAGAAAAATTCTGTACTAGGTTACATACCTCAAACACACCTTGTCTTATTTATGTTGCTAACCCCAGTGTTTAGTATATGTTTAGATGGTCAGTAAATGTTTGAATATGAATAACTTGCTTTTTTTCTGGTAAGACAAAATTCACTGTAAGGTGAAACCGATGTTTAAACCTTTTGCAGAATCTGAAATGGAACATTTGTGATTGATATTTGTAGAACCAATGCATAGACATGTTCTCTGCTGCTCTGTTTTGAAGAAAATGGTAATTATAGACAATCTCTCCTGGAAACCTTTATAGTTCTGTGTCTCAATGTTCTGCATTTTAAAAACCAGAAATTAGTTATTCTTGTGAAATGTATTCCAGTGCCCTTTGTATTAGTTGCCTATTGCTCCTGTGCAAATTGCCACAAGTGTAGTTGCTTGAAACAAGACATTTTCTATCTTAGAGTTTTATGAACTAGACATCTGACATGAGTCTCACTGGGCTAATTCCGGGTCTGTCCTGCAGACCCTGGCCGAGCGACGGATGAAAGTACTCAGACACAGGCACGCAGTGTAAGAGACACTAGGGGACTGCCGTAGAGTGAGCAGTCCCGATAAGCTGGAGCTGCTAGCTTTTATTTAGTACAGACATAATGCCAAAAGCCTGGAGCCAACACAATCTGTGGGTAATTAACATTGTTGTTTCCTCTTGCAGGGAGCAGTCTAGCATGCGGATGATCAAAGGTTGGTCTCCAGACAACGTAAGTAAACAGCCTATTTAGAAAAATTCCCCTACATTCACTTGTACCTACTCCTCACCCTTTGCCTCAGGATAAGAGAATAGCTGCCTTCAGCTTAGTCTCCTTTGAAGCTTTGCAGAGCCTTCTGACCTTTCAAAAGGCCGGCTACTTTCCTGATAGCTTCTTCCACCACTCTGACAGGTCTCCTACAGGCTAAAGTTAAGATAGCCACAAGCCTGCTTTCTTCTAAGGTTCTAGAGGAGCTTTTCCAGCTTCTGGATGCCTCTGGAATTCCTTGGCTCATGACTCTTTTATCCATCTTCGAAGCCAGCAGTGAAGCCCTCCGACCTCCACTTCCATGGTCACATCTCCTCTTCTGGCTCTGACCCTCCTGACTTCCTCTTTGATATATAAGGACCCTCATTATTACATTGGTCTCACAAAGATAATCCCAGATAACCCCCCTATTTGAAAGTTCTTATTTAGTCATATCTGCAAATTTCCTCTTGCTATGTAATATTCACAGGTTCCAAGAATAAAACTTGGACCTCTCTGGGGGCCGTTATTCTGCCTACTACGCCCATCAATTCTATTGTCTAAGAACTGACCCAAGCAGAGAACATTTGCAAAGCATTTTGGATAATTTTCATGCTACTTGACTTAGAGATATGGCTATGCAGGTAATTTCCTAAAAACCTGTTTTCTGATTTCATATGATTTTGGGAACTTGGACCAATAATATAACACCTAACCACTAGTGATTTTAACATCTTGCTTTTGAGAATTTGTTGAAATTTAGGTAAGAACCCATATTTTCATATTGAAATTTTAAATTGTTCTAACTTTTAACATTGCTTAGTTAATAAACCTTAGAGGAATGAATTAGAGAAATAGAAGGTACAGAGTTCTAAACCAATGAAGGACAATTTGATAGTTTATAAAAATGTACAACTTACAGAAAGTGAAACTTTTGGGAAAGAATATGGCTGTCCAGAGCAAAGTCACTACAGTGCTCCTGAGTAATTAAGAAATGTGATTCATAAGAACTGCTAACCTGTTGGGAAAATTTTGAACACTATCTACTCTGGTTTGTTTTAGAAGTCAATGCCTTCTAACACTCTTATTTTCAGTGACTGTCATTTTAATTTTTTCTCCAATTCCCTATTTTCTATGAGAATTTGGTCTTGGCAATAAAATTTTCTCCAATTATGGAATTTATCAACAACATAGATTCTTGAAAAGGTATTACGATCCTTTACTTAAAATTTTTATTGTTTCTTTTAAAATAAAATACCTTCTGCACAGTAAAATTCAAATATCTGTCAAAGAGGTGAGTGTGCCTTATTACCTCAAAGATGTTAAATTGCTTTTGCAAATTACTTTCTCATTCTCTTTCTAATCTCATCTTCATTCTCCATGGTTTTAATACCAGGTGCTCTTGCTGGTTTCATTTGGTTTATTGCTTTGTCTAAAAATAGTTTTCGTCTCTTAAATAAGCTTATAAATTTGATTCTAATAGTGTCACTCATACACAGTCACATTTTCTCTCTGAAGCATAATTTAATGTTTATATTGCCAGTTGGGCTAGGTTCGGTTTTTAAACTGTGCATTTATTTCAATTTGAAACTAATATTGTCGTAATCAATATTGGCTGAGGCAAGGTGTAGCAGAATCCACCCTTACTGATAAATGTTCCCTGGACTGTTAACATTAGTGGTTCACTGAAAGTATGTTTGAGTCCAAAGAATTAGATTGTAAAGCAAGTGGAGCCCATGGCTTTTGAAAACAAATTGGCTGTGGACTTTGAAGGCAAACCTAGGATTAAATTAGGCACTACTACTGATTAGCTAAGATTTGAAACATGCACCTCAGTTTTCTCATGTGTACAACTGGAAAACAGACGTTATGAGAATGATGTGAAAACTATGTGAGAGAATGTAACTACATTTCTAGCATAGGCTTCACAATAAGCATCTAATAAGTAGTACTTCTTACCTAGACATTTCTAGTTTTGCTTTAAAAAAAAAAAGAAAGAAAGAAATCTATGGCCAGCGCAGTGGCTCATGCCTGTAATCCCAGAACTTTGGGAGGCTGAGGCAGGCGGATAACCTGAGGTCAGGAGTTTGAGACCAACCTGGACAACATGGTGAAACCCCATCTCTACTAAAAATGCAAAAAGTAGCTGGGCATGGTGTTATGCACCTGTAAACCCAGCAACTCGGGAAGATGAGGCAAGATAATCACTTGAGACCAGAAGGCGGAGGCTGCAGTGAGCCAAGATCACACCACTCGCACCACTGTACTCTAGCCTGGGCGACAGAGCCAGACTCCATCTCACAACAAACAAACTAAAAACAGTGTATCTTAACAGGTGTTTTTTTCAACTTGAGAGCAGGTAGTGTTTATTAATTGACCAGCTTAGAAAAATAATCATGGTAGACACCTTAGTTCATTCTTCTAATAAGCCTGTTGATCTGGTCCTCGCTGTTGCCAGCATCTCCACCTTCTACAAAATGGGTGGTCTTTTCTTCATTCTGCCTCATGGAGAAGATAATGTGAAGGGCCACAGGAAGTTATTTGCTTCTTTGAAGCATTTCCCAACAGTATAGATCTCATGAATCAGATTCTTGATGCAGATGATGCCATGTTTACCAAGAGATCGAGCAATCAAAGCATTATATGTCAAAGCAATTCGCTTCTTATTGATTTTGCCATAAGCAGGTTTGTAGATTAGTTCATTTACTGACTTCAGATTTGGGTACCCACGTGCAATATATGGCTCTACAATCCTCAGCATGTTAATTGAGGCTTTGTTGAGCTTCACAAAGATTCCATTGAAGATTTGACAAAGGTGAAGAAGCTGCGACACTTTCGAAACTTTGGGCTCACACCGTTGATACCTCTGATCCTGATGACAACGCCAATTTGGGTTCTGCAGGTACATAGAAGTTACCAGCTTTCCTTGCCATCCTCGCCATTCGAATTTCAGTTCTGTACATCTGCCTATACTCCTTGTGATAATGCTTCACTTTTTCATAGACAAGCTTCCTCCTTGCCTTTCAAAGCATCTTTTGGGCAAAAACTTCTTTGCTTGATCTTCAGTTCTACGAAATTCCCTCGCTTTTTCTTATGGGTTTCTGGCACAGGAGGAAACTTCTCCTCTTTGCACCCTCCGTGGTTCCCCTCCATGTTCCAGCCGGAAAAAAAGGACCATACAGATTGTTTAATTGATATTTGCTATAAACAGTTCTTAACACCCACAGGGAATACACAAAACATCCAATAAATCAAGACTACAAAAAATGTTAAACTTCAAAAATTCTTGATATGAAAATTAAATCAATAAACATTTTTACTTGTTAGGTTAGTGATAATTTTTAACAGAATATTTTTATCAGCAGACTGTCATTACAGTGGGGGCAAGGGGCTAGATTAAAGACATTAGGACAACTAGCCATCTGTATATAAAAGAATAAAACTGGCCCCCCCATGTCACACCATTTTCAAAAATCAATTACAGACACACAAAATACTTAAATGTGAAATGAAAAGCTACAAGACTAACTTAAAATATAATATATATATACACACACACACGAATATGTACTGTAAAAGATAACTAGTTAAATAAATAAATTGGAAAGGAAAAACCAATATTCCTCACAGAGGAATTTCATTTAATATATACAGATACTCCTCCCTTGAAGGTGTGGTGTTTAATCACTACCACATTTATCTTTGTTGGTAGGCTACACATAGTAACTTGCTTCCAAGGACGAGAATAAGAAGAGAGGAAATGAGTAACTTTACAGTGAAGAAATCTGTCAGATGTACTTAACCAAGTAATTAAGGTTAACATCTTCAGGGATGTCATGTAGATATGATATCCCCCTTGATATTCTGGGATGAGAAAGGCACTTTATCCATGTCATATTCTTTCCAAAAACCCATAAGCTCTCTGTAATAATAAGAAAAACATCGGATAAATTTAGATCCAAGGAAATTCTACAGCTTACTTGGCCAGTACTCCTCAAGACTGCCAAGATGATGAAAAACAAGGAAAAGAATAAAAAACTGTCATAGACCAGAGGAGATCTGGGAGAAATGACAAAGAAATATAATCTGGACTTAGGATTGAATTCTGCAAACAAAGAAAAGAAACCTAGTGCAATCCAAATAAAATCTTGAGCTCAGTTAGCAGTAATGTATTGATGTTGGTTTCTTATCTTGGACAAATGTACTCGGTAATGTAAGATGTTAACAAAGGGTGAAACTGAGAAAGAGATACACAGGGACTCTCTGTACTATTGCTACAACCTTTCTCTGAATCTAAAATTATTCAAAAGTAAAAAAATGTATTTAAAATGACTACAAGATTTAAAATAAACATATCAACATATCTTTATATTCTTTAAAGAAAGATGTCTTAACCAAGAAAAAAAAAGTGTAAAAAATATTGATGAAAAGAAAATATTGAAAATTTTGACTACATTACATTCCAGAATGTTCATCAAACCAAGCTGCAAAGAAAGTAAAAATATAAATCACAAGTGGGGAGAAGGTATTTGCAATAAACACATTAAAATGACAGAGATCTCTTGCAATGCAAATTGAAAAAAGATAAGCAGCTCTACGGAAAAGTGAGGAAAATACTTAAATAGAATTTCATTAAAAAAAAATGCAGTCTCATAGATCAATAAGTATATTAGAGGATGTTCAACCATATTACTGTTGAGGAAAGAAACCACAGTGGGATATCACCTCCCGTTTGCTCACTTGGAAATTTTAAAGACTGAGAATATCAAGTGTTATCAAGAGTGTGGAAAGCCAAAACATTTATACACTGCAGGTGGAAGTGTAAGACTTTATTGCCACTTCGGAAACAATCTGGCAGTATCTAGAGTTAACGATGTGTCTATTCTACGTATGATAAAGCAACTGCACTCCTAGGTACATAGCCCAAAGAAATTCTTATATATATGAACCAGGAAACATGCACCAAAATACCCTCAGAAGATCTGTTTATAATAACAACAACAAAAAGAAAAACAAAACAGATGCAACCCAAATATCTATCACAACATAATACCATCCAGCAATGAAAGTGAAACAACAGTAATGAGCAAAACAAAGATGAATTGCAAGAATATAATTTGGAGGGAAAGAGGAAGCTGCAGAATGCATACAGCATTTCTTTACATAAAATTTTAAAATGTGGAACTAAACAATTTAGGGTTTAGGATTACAATCATGTGGGAAAGTGCAATGGTCCTAATGTTCACTTTCTCCAAATTATAAAGAGGTGGCACCTTTGGGAGGTGATTAAGTCATGAGGATGGAGCCTTCAAGAATGCAACTGGTGTCCTTATAAAAGTGGCCTGCCAGAGCTCATTGGCCCCTTTTTGCCCTTCTGCCATGTGAGGATATAGCATAAAGACATCATCTTTAAATAAGAAAGTAATCCCTCACCAGACCTGGACGCTATTGTCACCTTGATCTTGGACTTCCCAGGCTCCAGAACTCTGAGCAATAAATTTCTGTTGTTATAAATTACCCAGTTTAGCATATTTTGTTATAGCAGCTTGAACAGACTAAAATAGAAACCTGCAAAGAAAAGCAAAAGAATGGTAAAGATAATTCTTACAGCTACTACCTCTATGGAGGGCTTAGAGGAGTAGTGCTTAGGGAACTTCAAAAATAAAATAATATTCTCCATTTTTAACTGGATGGTGGGTTGGCGTTTGTATATATACTAAATATGGTATAAATACTATTTATATCTACTTAATACTTAGTAAAAATAGTGAAAGTAAAGAAAGAGAGGAAGAAAGAAAGACAAAGGTGAGAGACAGAGACAGAGGAGTGTGGGTTATCACGTTCACTAGCAGTGATACCCATACAGTATGGGGACCCCAATGTGAAAAAGGATTCCCAGGTGTAGAGCTAAGTTTACTAGTTTGGTAGATTTCACTACCTCTTTTAATTCTTATCACATCGCAAAGCTTCATTTAAGTTAGCCGGGCCCAAGTTACCTGAGTGAAAACACCATTATCTCCACCCTCTAGTTCAACCACTTGTGACACACAGTGCCCCATGCCTGTTTTCTCAGAGCCACGGTCCCCTCTTCTCCTTCTCTCATGTCACAACAGAGATTCTAAATGTCTCCATCTACATACCTGACCCTTAAATGCTGTAATAAGCTGTCCTTCCTAAGAATTCATCCCCAGATCCTGGGCTGTCTTTGTCTCCTTCCCTAGGACTTCCTCCTCACTTTGTCCAAAACCATAAATTAATGTAGTTGTAATGGAAGAATTTCGAATGCAGATCTGACCAATCGTTGCCAAAAAACACATCTTCTTTCTTTTCTGGTTCGAGGCAGTTGTCAGGCTAAAAAAGTGGACTGAGAGAAATACAAACCTCTTTTTAAAGTGATGGATTCTGTATTTGATTGGAGAATGTCTTCTTTACTTTGTATGCCAAAGGAAACATTTTGAGCAAGTATAAAAGTAGGGAGACTGATGGACTAGTCCAGATGAAGGAAGGTAGTCTGAACCAAGGCAGTGGATGTGACAGAAGTGGAAACAGAAATGAGGGAACAGATCTGAAAAAGATTTGCTTGGAACCTTGTTTATTACTAAACAAAAAGCTGTCTGGAGGGAATTTTGTGAAAATAGCCATCATCTTCATAAAACAACAGTGAGTAGACAGATTAAAAACTTTAAAATTATTGTCTACAATGAGACAAGAAAACTATGTATGAAATTTACAGATTATTGAAGCAACATTATTAATTGAGCACCAAGCTCTGCTTTTGCCTGTAGGAAGCTACAGAGAACATGATTGCTCGTAACCTAACAAACCTTCAGAAATCAATGACTAATCATGTTCATGACTTGCTATATTTATTATCACTAAACATGGATTGGACTAATTTTTAATGTTATATGTACATGGGATTTGTCTTCTTGAAAATGTTCAACTAGTCACATTTATCCTTTTGGTTCCATAGCAAAAAAAGATAAACAACATGTTGGAAAATATGGATATGGATCATAATACTTTTTGACTGAGCAGTTAATTCTTATAATGATGTTTAAAGGCTAAGAAAAGATGAAAAAACTTTTAAGAAAAATGTTTTAAGTGCAATATATAAAGGATGATAAACAATCTGGAGAAAGGAAAGTATCCTGCTTAAGTCAACAACTCATACTGTAGACAGAATTTTTAAACAACAACAACAAAAAGAATTCTGACAATAAATAAAAGAGAGTTTAACCATGTAGTTTTTATCAAGGAGATTGAGGCAGCATTTAAACCACAGAAGAAAGAAACCAGGTAAATTTGTTTTATGACTCCGCGTTTATAATTTTAAAAAGCACCTCAATTTCAGGCTTATTTCAGATATTTTGTTTTCCCCAAGATAAACATATTTTTATAACATAATTTGGCACATTTGCCATGGTAAAATATGCAGGAAAATACTGTAATATTGATAAGACAAACTGCTTGAGGAAAACATTACTCAAATATCTGTTAAGTAGAATTCAACATAAGTGTGGGGTTTTAATCCCTCCTACATGTAAATGTTTATTTGTTGTATGTGCTTAAGATTTATTAGCTTGAAATGTATTAGACATTCCCTAATGAAAAGTTATTTCTTATAGGCCTATGTATCTCTTTAGTTTGTATTGCAATTTGTACAATGTCCGGATGCACATTTTTTATTATTGTTCTAATTTCATTGTACAATTTTTTGTTTGCTTGCTTGTTTTCTCTCTTAGAATGTTAGTGTATTGAAGGCAGAAACTACCACTTCTATAGAATCTCTTTAGTTCTTTGCATAGTGCACGGTACATGGTACTTGCTCAATAAATGTGTAATGAAATGCTTTGTGTGTATATAATGGCCATGCTCAGGATATTTAATTTCCCTAAAAATTATTAGCTGTAACTATGAAGCAGGTTAAGTAATACAAACTTTCTCATTCTTATAAATGCCTTCTTGGGATCTATACTTTTGTATAAAACTGGAAATTGGAGATTCATCCCTCTGAAATACTGTGTAAATTCTGTAAACTAAAGAAAACTTCCAAGTACCTTTCTGCCATGAAATATAATATGATTAAACAGCTTTGTTATATTTTGGAGAGAAACTTATCTCATCCAAAAATAATAGAAAATCATGAGTTTTAGCATTTCCATAAAACAGAGCACAGAGGAGTGTGAATCTTCTCTTGTTCTCAGGCATGCATATTCTGCTCTGTTGGTTGCTAAGATACACTAAACTTAAAAGTACAGAAATGCAATTTGGCTCCTTAAAAATAGGCTATGCAGCTTTCTTATTTTTGACAAAATTAGTCTCTATGGAACATACACAATCTCAGCACAATCATTTATTTTAACCACTTTCTGGCCTTAGTTAATTAAATAGTGTTTTGTAAAGATTTTAATTTTAAGTTTTCATTTTGAGAGCAAAGAAATTATTTGCAAGCACTAACCAAATATCTCTGGTTCTTGGCTTCCCACCCTTCATTTAAATGATCTGTAGAAAATTATCCAGACATAGGTTCTCCAATGAAAAGTCACTGATCTCAATTTTTAAAAGTAACTAATTCTTGTTTTCTTCCATTTCTTCTTCTTTTTCCTGAAAAAGTAAAGTTACATCACAGGCCAAATCTATTTATCTTGAGGTGAGGTAGTGGTGAAATTGTGTTGAAGATACCATGTTGCGTTCTCAGATCATGACAAATCTGGCAGACACATCTTTTCTAGTTGAGCCAGGTAAGAATTATGGGCATCTTTAAAAGGTTCGTGTTATTCCTGCTGTGGAGCCTGACCTCAAAACCTGTTACTTCTTTGGTGGTTGTCAGTATGTTCAAGCTGAATTACACAATTGGCCCTACCCCTGGGCACCAGCCTTAAAATCTGCTTATTTTCTACAGGATCCTGTCCTTCACGGGAAGGCGAGAAAGGGTATATTTACGAAAGAAAATTTGTATCTATATGAACTTTAAAGATATATATATATATATACACACACAGATATATATGTGTGTATGTATGCATATACACATACATATAACATGTTGCAAGGTCCCTGGATCTGAAGATAGTAGATAAGAATCAGAAATTTGTGCCATGTACTTCTGCTGTTTCAAAACCCTTAAATTTGATTCTATTTTTAGTTCTCACACTATTTCACATTCCCTTTCTTTCCCTTTACATTAATGGCTTTCTTAATTCTTCATAGAATTTGATTTCCTTCTCATTTTTCCCTTCTAGCACCTCTTACTCACAGAATTCCAGCTTTTTCTCTCTTCTTTCCTTACTACACAGTCTACATGAACTTCTTCACTGTCACATTTCAATTAATGTCCATACACAGTGCTTTAGAAATACTTATCTCCAACCCATTCCTTTCTCTTTGACACTCAGATTCTCATCTCTGAAGCTGTGTCTTCGAAAGTAATAGTCACAAATTAAATTCGTACTCTACTACTTCTGCTCTTTCTCCTTTGTTTCTTATCTATGATTCTTATGGTCACAGCAGTGCAAAGGCTGGAAGAGGAAAAATAGAAATGTACTGACGTAAAGTTGTCATGCTGCACATGAAGTGATGTAATACCACTCTATGCTAGACTCCAATATGTTAAAGGTTTATGCTATAAACACCAAGGCAACCACAAAGATGCTGCAAACTATTATAGCGTTTCTTCAAACAGACTTCACAGACACTTGTAAGCAGCCTGTGTGTAAGACATGAGTTGTTATGAGCAACAGGCTTTTGATTTGGAGAACTATGTTTACCTGACTCTGCAACCAAATAAAAACAGCTATACATAATAGGAATGAATACAAATATTAACAATAGTTACCATTGAATTTTTGGAGGGTGAGGAGCCCCTCAAAACAAACAGAGACTCTCCATTTTTAAAGAGCAGATATTGTGTTTGTTCCCTTTTCTTATTTCTTAAACCAACTAATAATTTCCTAGGTCATTATCTATTTCTTGCTGTCTTTTACCCTGTTCAAACTTTCACCACCCCTAGCTGTTTTTGTTCATGCGTGTATACTAAATTTCAGGGCTAAATGGTTTCATTGTTTTGTTAAAATTGGCATTTCCTTTACTATTTCTTATTTGTGTTAAATTATTGATTGGCTTAAGAAAGGAGAAACAGGGAAGAAACAATATCTATCTATCATTTTAAAACTTCAAGCACCTGTTTCTTCAGGAATTTCACCACACCAAAAATTAAAGGGTCTCTATCAGAAATGCTATTATTTACTCACAGCTACTATGCTTAATGTTTAATTTTTTCTGTGTTCAGGGTACTATGTTTGAAAATCATCATCCTTAAAGAAATCTGGCAGTATAATTTTGCAGGTACAAGGAAAAGAAAAACAATTAATTCTGTAGGTTATTAAAACTAAAACCCATTCTCTCTTTTCTCTTACCATCAATCAATCTTTCCCATATTCCACTGAGCAAAATGACTATTGCCAAAATTAGTTTCGAAAATCCAAATATGAAGCTTCTAGAATGTTATAATACAAAAATAAAATATGCTACATTCTGGAGTAAAAACTTGGGGACACACAGACAAGGACATACTTGGGTGGGCTCAATCCTGCTTTGTCCTGAGGTTTCAGAAATCTAAATTGATTATTTGGATGTGTTTTTCATGTAATTTAACATTGTATTGTGGTCACCAAATTAGGTTGCTCAAATGTCTAATCCAAGAGGATTATGGAAGCATTCTTGAGTATTTTCATCTTCTGTGTTCCTCTGGGCTTTCTCTCTAGAAGTCGCTTTGTTAGCCATCCCCCACATGACTTCTGATGTTTCTGATAACTTGATGCTACTCTGGGAATGCCCATCACACAGCTGTCACCACCATCTGGAGAGCTTCATTATCTCTATGAAATAAGTTTCTCTTGTCCATGTGATATGACCTTGCTAATTACTCTAGTGGAGTAAAATATTCTTTCCCCATCATCATTATATCCTGCCACCAGTTCATGCGGCAGCATTGACTCCATCCCATAGTTTCCTGTAAAAAGACTGGTAATTCGACTTTCATTCAATTTACTCTTTATCACAGCTCTTACCTCCTAAGAACTTGGGCAACAGTCCAAAGGGGAATGGATTACAAGTCAAACTGAGTATCAGCACATTATCATGTACTCGTTAGAGAAATAAAGATTTAAATTATTTGTTTTTCCACTATAGGGTGCCCTTGGTTAAAGTTAACCCTCCCTTATACAACACATAAATAATCTACATTGTAGCATCGTGTGCATTAACATATATATCTTTGCATCTCAGATAAAATTGCAGCTTCCTTCTCTATGGTAGCACTTACTACTGATGCATCCTAATTTTTACATGCCCATCTGCAACAAATGTTTTCAGCAGGGCAGAGGATCTACTAATAATTGTGAAGTGATTCCTCTGTGCTGGCACTGTGCTAAATATGGCCCATGTTTAACCCACACTGCACTCATTTAACCCCCACAAAAATCCAGTGAAGTAGGTACTATTACTATCCCATTTTGCAGATACACAGATGGAAGCAATGAGGCTAACTAGTAGCCGCTCAGCAATAAGACGTGGAAGCAGGGTGAGAACCCAGCCAGTGCAGCAACAGAGACTGCACTCTTAGCTAGTGCTGAACTACTTCTTGTAATGTAACATGTACTGCTAACCACTTCTTAGCCTCGACTATGTTGATGAACGTTAAAGTCATTTGAATCTTTTGCTTTTATGAACAATATTATAGTGAATGTCTTTGTATGCACATCATTTTGCACATAAGCGTTTATCTATAGAATAAATGTCTTGAAGTAGTATTTTTGAGTAAAAAAAGTACATGTATACATTTTGCATTTTGATGACTATTGCTGCAATGTTATTCATGAACCATAGTCAGAAAGTCATATATTAGAGTAAAACCATGTGTTGTTTTTGGAGCATATCTACATGTTCTTTGCTTTTATTCATTCTCAGGTTTCCACCTACACCAATTTGATACAGTTATCCAAGGACTTGGACAGGCAGTGTTTTATTCCAATATTCAAAATCTAGGTGAAGATATTTCTTGGTACTTCATAAAAATGGGGAAGAATGAAGCTATCTGCATAATTAGATATCTTTCCTATTTCAATTGCTATGTTTGAATTTACACATGTTAAATAGGGTACCACTTCATCACTAGGTGTTCTGGAAATCAAATATTAACTACACATGGGAAAACCCTCAGGTTTTTGTTTGTTTGTTTGTTGTTTTGTTTTGTTTTTGAGATGGAGTCTTGCTCTGTTGCCCGGGCTAGAGTGCAGTGGTGGGATCTCAGCTAACTGCAACCTCCACCTCCCGGGTTCAAGCCATTCTCTTGCCTCAGCCTCCCGAGTAGATGGAACTACAGGCATGTGCCACCAAGCCTGGCTAATTTCTAATAGAGACAGTGTTTCACCATGTTGGCCAGGCTGGTCTCGAACTCCTGACCTAGATCTGCCCGCTTCAGCCTCCCAAAGTGCTGGGATTACAGGTATGAGCCACCGCACCTGGCCAACCCTCAGTTTTTCTATACATAAATTGTTAAATGTCTGAAATTTGTTCAACGTAAACTCACCACAAAGTAAGTGGAGATTTAAGAAACAAACTTTAATAAAACCAGGGAAAATTACAATAGAGAATTCATCTCAAAGTAAATAATTGGCAGTTAATATTTTGAAGCTTTTTTAATAAAAACTTTTTATCTTATGAAGTCAAATCTAAACAGAAAATTTACCATAGTATGATTATTTCAAATGTTAAAATAAAAATTAACTTGAAGTTAGTGCCAAAAGGGAAAAACTAGATAAGTTATAGTAAATAACTAGAAAAGTCATAGTAAATGTTTAAAGAGATGTTGTGTTAGTTAATTAAACAGAGATTTTTAAATCAATTTTGGATTTAAAATGAGTCAGAAGCATTTTATAAATAATGTAGCTTACATTACAATGACATATTTACAATGTTTTTAGTTGAGTGACTAATATGGCACCTTCTCATGTTTGCTTGTTGAAGACCCAAAAACAACATCCCATTGAAATGGGAATTCTTCATCTCCCTTTTACAGATAAAACTGGAGTTCAGGTGGGCAAAGTGTCTATGGACAGACATAGATAGCTATGCCAGATCTCAAGGCCCACAAATCTAAGACAGAAGATCCAGTTGTAACAAACAAGAAGGTATTTCTGACCAATTTCTGAATATCAGTTGAACTAAGCGTTCCAAGGCTACTTTGGATACGCCATCGTATCTTTGGAAACATTTTTACCTCAAGTTTTGAGTATTTATTAAGTTTCTACAATAAATACCATTTGGTTTTTAATTGTCCAAAATAAACTGAAAGAAATACATTTTTCTTTGTGAGTTAATTACTTAACACTTTGTAGTGCCAAGAACTTTCAGAAGTTCAAATGCCTTCAAAAGCCTCACAATTCTAGGGCTAGGCTGGAATAAGGATATCGAAAGCAATAGCTCCAGAGGCATATGAAAGAGGTATGCCCTTGGAAAGGTATCCAACTGCAGAAATATTCACAACCTTATGAATAAGAGAAACCGAATGTTCACTCTGGGCCTATGGTTTTGGTGTTGGTGTTTTGGCTGCTTCACCAAAATTAAACCTGAATATTTACAGTATCCAGAAAAATAATAGTAAATTAAAGATGATTGTAAATTGACTTCTAAAAACCAAAATGGTTGTGAATCATGACACTCTGCAGAATAAAGAATATTATAAATATATATTTAGTTTTGGCATTGCTTAGAAAGAAAACATTAATTTTTTAGAAAACTATATACATATTTAGATAGAATAGGCTAAAAGCCTATCCTACACAAACTTCAAATTTAAATACACTGCTACTCAGATCTAACAATACGAGCCTCATTCTAAATCTCCAAAGGGATGTGAGCTATAAATAAAAGAATATTATGTTGCCCACACAGTCTCAGTTGCACTTGGCAGAGATTGTTACCATCTCTTTTCATTGGGAGACTTAACAGAGATAAAAGGATTTTGCAGTGTCTATAGTTCTGGAGGTAATTTCTCTCCTCTATATCGCTGATCTCTTCTACATAGTAGCTTTCCAAAGGGTTAACGAAGTTCTGTCAATTTTTACACAGAGGACAATAAAATAGCTAGGCCCACTTAAATTTTTTTTCCCATAGGTTGTTGGGGTACATACAAGAGGTATTTGGTTACATGAGTAAGTTCTTTAGTGGTGATTTGTGAAACTTTGGTGCACCTGTCACGCAGGCAGTACACACTGCACCCTATTTGTAGTCTTTTATCCCTTGCCCCTCTCTACCCCTTTCCCCCAAGTCCCCAAAGTCCACTATATCATTCTTGTGCCTTTGCGTCCTCATAGCTTAGCTCCCATGTGTCAGTAAGAACATACGATGTTTAGTTTGGTTTTCTATTGCTGAGTTACTTCACTTAGAATAATAGTCTCCAATTTCATCCAGGTCGCTGCAAATGCTGTTAATTCATTCCATTTTATGTAGTATTCCATTGTATACAAGATACCACAGTTTCTTTATCCACTCGTTGATTGATGGGCATTTGGGTTGGTTCCATAATTTTGCAATTGCGAATTGTGCTGCTATAAACATGCATGTGCAAGTATCTTAAAAAAAACTTCATGCCGTATTGTTGTTCATTTGATATCAAGCTCTATAACATTCTATACTTTCTAAATGAAGCAACGCTGAATAAATTATTCATTACTTTCAGTCAAAAACATGTTTCCAGATTCTAGCTAAAAATCCAATTCACTAGCACTTTAAAAACCTGAGAGAGGAAATTCAGACCTCTATTTATGATTAAGACTGAAGTGAGTCACCTGCTACTCAACATATCCACACACAAACTTCTTATCTTTGCCCCATTAAGCCCTTTCCTTCATCACAAATTCTTTAGACGTTGCTAGAGGTGCTATTTAAATAATCATCCATGACATATGTAGTGATTATCCTAATTACAAGATCTCCCACTTCTGTCTTCTGAAACTTTCTACTACTTGTCTGCAATATTCAGATACTTCATTTTATGATAATCATTTGTATATATTTACCATCTCTGATGTCATTGTAAATTCCAAAAAGATAGGTGGCAATGCATTTCTTAACTACTTTACTAAGGACCTGCATATAAGGAATACTTATAATGTGTCCCCAACTATCAAGGAACCAAGAAGTCCAGCTTCTCAGTATTCCACAGAGCACCTTACATATCTGTGAAATTTGAGTTTTTTTTTTTTAAACAGGATTCTTAGCCCATAACAATACTCATAAAATAAATGCAGACAGTGAAACTTTTTAATTTATTGGACTTCATTTGAACACATTATTTTTCAAAAAACACCAAAATGACAGTATATAAAGGAACAAAGACAATGAATTAATAATTTTAATTGTATTAATGTATTTTTAGAAACAAAGGAGAAATGTAGTAAATAATATCACTGCAGCTTCTGTTTTCTTTATTTGTTTTTCATTTTTAAAATAATTAAGCAATTAAAAAGAATAAATTTTAATATTAGTAACATTATTTATGGTTAATGGGTACAAAAATGGTTGGAAAGAATAAATCAGATCTAGCATTTGACAGCACAACACGGTGACTGTAGTCAATAATAAGTTAATTGTACATTTAATAACAACTAAAAGTATAGTTGAATTGTTTGTAACACAAAGGATAATTGCTTGAGGTGATGGATGTCCCATTTACCCTGATGTGTTTATTACACATTGTATGTCTATATCAAATATCTCACATACTCCATACATATATACAACTACTACATACCCACAAAAATTAAAAATTTTAAAAACGATTTAAATTTCAGGAATAGAAGTGCTCCATGCCCTCCCCTTGCGTGGGAGAGTCTAATTTGACATTTTACAATTACCGTTTATTAACTGAAAATAAAAATTAAAAGTTCAAACTGAAAAGAAGTAGCATTAGTTAGATTTAGTAAAATATTTCATATAAACTAAAATAGGCACTTACCAAATAATGTTATTGTATATTACAATGTACTGTTCACACTTTTTCACTGTTTTAACATTTAAATATAAGGAAAACTATAAGTTGTCACACAGAATGATAGAATTAAAGTAAGTCAAGTTCTATTTCTTCATGTTTACAACGTGCAGTCATTATTTATCTTGATCCATTGTTTAAATAGAAGAACATGTGCTACCTTGGCAGTTAGAAAGAGAACTGCACCCATAGTGTGTGTGTGTGTGTGTGTGTGTGTGTGTGTGTGTGTGTGTGTGTGTGTGTGTGTGGTGGGTAGGTGTATATTGAGGGAGAGGCAATCTATCCAAAGAATATTGCAAAGTAACTTTCACATACTATATAACATTCATCAAAGGTTAAGTAATTTTAAAAAAAGTGCCAATGGGAAGCTCACATCCATGTTATTAAAACCCAACAGTTACTACAACGATCTTTTATAATTTAGAGATCTTTTTCTGGCAGGAGTATTTTACCATGACATTGCTTAGAGTTTGCTGATGCCTGGTGCTAATAAAGAGCAGACTGACTTTAGTGGGTTTTATTGCTGTTTTGAAATCTTTCCATACAGGGAATTTCTTGATTCCCTCCCCACCCGTGCTATTTCACTGCCTTGTAAAACCTACTATCCTTAACTGAGATCATGAATGTTAAAAGGCCCAGCACCAGGCCTCGGCAAGTTATTTTATGGTAGTGATCACAGTGGTGACCGTTAATCATTTGCAGAAGTTAGCCTTTGCAAAGTACACAGAGACTTCTTTTTAAACCACTTTCCAGGTTAGCACATTAAATGAGGATTTTTGTTTGGAATGTTACCACAAATAGATTTAAATGGTTTCCCTATGATACAACGAATTTTCTTTTAATGCTCAAATGCATGCAAGTTTTTAGCTGTCAAATTAAAAAGATAATTCCTTCTCTTTCACTTGCTGTGGTGTGGCTTACACACATTTTATTGGCAATTCTGGTTTACAGTGTTATAGTATAAAACATCAAGCATTTGGGCAATGAAATATTACTATTTCTTGATTTTTTAAAATCTGACATCTAAGTCATTTAAGTTTTGGGGACCCATTTCAAGTTAAGAACTCTATTTATTTAAAACATTTTTTAAAAATACCAAGGCAGAGTAGTCTCAAGTTAAATTTCACTAACTAACCATATTCTGTATGACTTACGCACATTTTGTTGGCAATTCTAATTTACAGTGTTATAGTATAAAACATCAACCATTTTGGCAATTAAATATTACTATTTCTCAATGTTTTAAAATCTGACATCTGAGTCATTTAAGTTTTGTGGACCCATTTCAAGTTAAGGACTCTATTCATTTAAAACATTTTTTTAAAATGCCAAGGCACAGTAGTATCAAGTTAAATCTCAATAACTAACCATATCCTGGTGTTATAAGGAGTTACCGGCAAGAAAAATATTTTTCTAATCCAAAAACTTTCAGAATAAGTGGAATATGAATGTGAACATGGCAGTATACCAAAATTTCCGTATGAAACCAAAGGACATATCAAACCCAAAATTCTTTATTTGGGAGAAAAAAAAAACCTCAACTTGACACCAATAAAAGGTTACAGCCTTTTCAAAAACAAAAAATTTTTGAAAAAGCCCTTCACAAAGTTATCAAATGAGATACCAGATTATTTGAAGATGATGACACAGGGAAACATTTTGATCAGCTGATCAGCTGAAAACAAGCTCATTATAATCCCACCTCACCAACTAGTTTAAAGTCAGAAAAAACAAAATTATTAGCAACTGGAAGCTTTTTCACAAAAATATATGCCTATTTTCCTGTTTCTGTGGCTCATGCCTGTAGTTCCAGCACTTTGAGAGGCTAAGGCAGGAGGACTGCTGGAGCCTAGGAGATTGAGACCAGCCTGGGCAACATAGTGAGACCTGGTCCCTACAAAAAAATTGAAAAATTTGCCAGGTGTGGTGGTATGTGCCTGTAGTTCCAGCTACTCAGGAGGCTGAGCTGCAAGCAGGCTGAGCCTGCAAGTAGAGGTTGCAGTGAGTCATTATTGTGTCAGTGAACTCCAGCCTGAGTAACAGAGCTGTCATATATATATATATATATATTATAAATATATATTTATTTATTTATATATATACATATTATAAAATTATATATGTATATATAATTTTATAATATGTTAATATAGATCTTTAATAACATAGATCTATATTAAAACATCTATATAAAAACAGTAATGTATATTGACTCAGTTGTTTCAAAATCAACTTACATAGTACCTTTATAAATGTTTTATAAGAGTAAATATCAGTCTATAAATATTTTTCCTAAATTTGTACATAAATTGTATTAAACCTTTAGTACCTACGTTTTATTGGTTAATTCTAGTAATTCTTCATTGAAAACTGGTATTAAAGTAGTATTTCAGTATTTTTCAGATCAAACACTCAAGATACATGTATTGTAGTCATTCTACGCATGTTGTCCTATCTTGCTCTGGAGGAAAGAAAATATTTTAAATCCATCTTCAGCTCATCTTCACATTCAACTGATTTCATCCATCCTCTGGCTAAGTAGGAAATGTGCCAGATTAAAGTTTGATAATCAGCAATTTTTTTCTATGTTAACATTTTTTTTCTGCTTACAGAACACTCTCCTATGATTTTCAGTACATTTCACATAAGATCACATAGGCAAATTTAGATGGTCTTAATGTTCACTTATCTCTGCATACAAAAGTCAATCAGATATCTAGTTATCTTCTTATGTTCGGAATAAAATATGTTCCAATACATTGATGTTGAAGAAAACAAGAAGGGATTTCATGGAGCGTTTTTGATGTCACCTTGAAGAAATGGTCATACACCATCTGCTGGTTTATTGAGCATACATAATAGCAATGTTGATGAATTCTTCTTTAATAAGTGATACATGTTGACATAGCCACCAAATATATCCTAATGACCAGAAACATATCAAGGTGACTAGAAATACAGCCAGCTTAAATTATTCATGTGTAGCTTGTATTTGTGAAGTGACTAATACTCTAAATAATCTATTTTGTGCTTTGCTTCATTTATATACACTTGTAAGTGTGCCTTTAAATGCAGCTCACAAATGAGGTTCACAGTCTTCTTTGTCTTCATTGTCTTTGTGGGCTGTCATCTGAGAATTCTTACCCCATTATGAATATACAGGCTGAAGAGGTCAGTCTACTAGCATGTCAGAATTAATTTAGAAACCATTCTCTCTGTTTTATTCCTTGACTGATTAACATGAATGTGTTGGGAAAATTACAACTATAACCTATAATGAAAATTATTCCATAAATCATTGAGATCAAAGTCTTCAATGACTTCCAAACAGAAAAGAAATGAAACACAATTTCTTAAGCAGAAAAGTTGGGAGTTCAAATATGGGTAAAGAGGAGGGAGAGAGATCGATATATAACTAACAAATAGGTAATTAAAAAATAAAGGAGACTTTTATGAATCATGTGAAAGAAAATCATGGAATATTTCAGAATCTCAATTCTAGAACTTAGCTTATGAATGGATACATAAACTGAAAGACTCAAATGAAAATGGAAATATTATTGGATCACTGGTATTCTGGTATTGCTTTATAGTTGACAGCATTAGAGTTTGGTTCAGGAACTGGAAATCACTTTAGGAATTTTAAGCAGGAAAGAAATCAAATCAATAAACTATAAATTGCATAAAATCCTTGGAAGAACTGGAGACCTGAATGCAGGGCTGGGTCTTCAGCTCTGACCTCTGCCAGAATCAAGGAAGTAGAGAATCAGGGATAGCTGATGAAATTCTAGAGCTAAAAAAAAAAGAAAGAAAAAGTACCTCTACTGCTATGCTACAAGGATTAAAAATCCACTGCCAGAGTGACTCCCTCAGGATGGAGCACGGACCCATGAGACCAGTTGCCTCTTCAGGGAAATTTCTTCCTGACACCTTTGAAACTTACGAATACATTTTTCTGCTATAGACAAACTGTGTTTCTCAACTCCGTCTGCTAGCAGAACACAACTTAAAGCAACCAAGAGATGGTCTCTGGCTCCTTTCTGGATTCCTAAGCTCTGGCATCTACATTGAGTGAGCTTATTTTAAATACACAGCAATAGATGAATGAGAGCCTGGGTATTGTGGTTTGGTCTTCAAGCCTTTGCAGTACGGAAAGGGCCAGCAAGTTTGATATTTTGCACCAGTCAACCACATTCAATATTATTTACAAAGTGTTTTCATGGTCACAGTGCTATGTACTCTTCATAAAAACAAATTGGAATAGGTTGTGTTATTCCCATTTTACAGAGGAGGAAATCTACAGGTTGAAGTTGTACCATATCTAAAATTACAGATGAGGCCAGGCATGGTGGCCCATGCCTGTAATCCCAAGTACTTTAAGATGCCAAGGTAAGAGGTTCACTTGAGGCCAGGGGTTTGAAACCAGCCCAGGCAACATAGTGAGACCCCGTCTCTACAAAAAAATTTTTTAAAGAAATTAGCTGAAGGTGGTGATGTGTGCCAGCAGTCCTAGCTACTCAGGAGGCTGAGGTGAAAGGATTACTTAGTCCAAGAGTTTCAGGTTACAAATTTCTTCATAGACTGCTGTGATTACATAGTTATAATTGTACCACTGCACTCCAGCCTGGGTAACAGAGTGAGACCCTATCTCTAATAAAAGTAAAATAAAATAACATGAAATAAGGTGCTAGAATCAGTAACTTAACAACACAAGTTTGGTTTGAAATCCTGCCATTGCTACTACATTGCCTCTACATGTGTTTGCTAAGTAAAGCCATTATGTTTCTTGGTTATTAAACATCTAAAAAAGAAAAATTCAGACCAAGTGTAGTGGCTTATGCCTATAATCTCAGCACTTTTGGAGGCTGAGGCAGGAGGATTGTTTGAGCCCAGGAGTTTGAGACAAGCCTGGGCAATATAGTGATGCCTTATCGCCACAAAAAAAAAAAAAAAAAGACTTAAAAACTTAGCCAAGCATGGTGCCATGGGCCTGTAGTCCAAGCGATTTGGGAAACTGAGGTGGAAGGATCACTTGAGCCCAGGAGACAGAGGTTGCAGTGAGCTGAGATTGTACCACTTCACTCCAGCCTGAGCAACAGAGAAAGATCCTATCTCAAAAAAAAAAAAAAAAAAAAAAAGATCCATTTAGTTAAAAGGTAAAAAAAGAAGACCACTATCATGTTTGAATGTTTGTGTACCCACATAATTTATATGTTAATCCTAATTCCCAGTGTAATGGTATTTGAAGGTAGGGCCTTAGGTCATGAGAGTGAAGCCCTTATGATAGGGATCGGTGACCTTATAAAAGGACTCCAGAGAGCTAGTTAGTCTCTTCTGCCATGCGAGGACACATCTAGAAGTACCAGAAAGTGTCCCTCACCAGACACTAAATTGCTGGGACCTTGATCTTAGACTTCCCAGCCTCCAGAACTGTGAGAAATAAATTTCCGTTGTTTATAAGCTAAGCAGTTTATGGTATTTTGGTATAGCAACCCAAATGGACTGAGACAGCCATCCAGTAAAAAATAGCATATACCTCTATAATAAATACAAAAAGTTATGTTCTAAGATTGAGTAACAATGTGTTTATTGAATCAAAGACATTAACTGCCTAAAACTGATTAACCAAAGAGGTAGTTAGTTATCAAAATTCCTGATATATGGGAAATGTTCACTGTATAACAGCTTTAAATGACAGAAATTATAAAACACTGTACAATGTTCTTATTATTTTTTAATTTTTAAAAGGATTCAACATTAATTTTTTTTTTCTTGGAGACAGGGTCTCACTTTGCCCAAGCTGCAGTAGAGTGGAATGGTCATGGCTCATAGAAACCTGAACTCCTTGGGCTCAATCAGTCTTCCCATCTCAGCCTCCCAAGTAGCTGGGACCATAGGGCTGTACTACCATTCCTAGATAATTTATTTTTGTAAAGGCAGGGTCTCCCTATATTGTCAGGCTGGTCTTGAACTCCTGGGCCACTGTATGGTATTATCTTAGCTTAGAAAAAATTATATAAAGACTACATCAAAATTAAATAGGTAACTCTGGATGACAGTACTTTGAGTGTCTTTCTTTATTCCTTTAAAGTTTTTCTGCTTTTTCCAAACTGGCATATTTGAATTTTTTTAAAGCAATAAATAGTACCCTTAAGAAAAAACAAAAACTGAATATCCAAGATGGCCGAATAGGAACAGCTCTGGAGTGCAGTTCCCAGTGAGAACAATGCAGAGGGTGAGTGATCACTGCATTTCCAAACGAGTTTTTACTGCCCACAGACCAGGAGATTCCCAGGCCGAAAAGCACCACGAGTTTCCAGCTGTTTCAGCTGGTGCCATGGGTTTCCTCACAAAAATTCACACAAATCTGGGCAGCCATTTCAACTGGTGCCTGAAACATCTGGGAGACAGAGCCGCCCATTCAACTGAAAAACAGGGGGCTAAAACAGGGGAGCCAGGTGATCTGGCCCAGGGCTCCCACTGCCACAAAGACCAGCAATCTGAAACGCTCTGGACTGAGAGTTTCACAGCAAGCACAGCTGGAACTGGGATGGTCCAGCTCAGTGGGGGGGAAGGGCATCTGCTCTTACTGAGGCAGTCCACCAGTACCAAGGCAGTCTGCCACTACTGAGGCAGTTCACCATTACCGAGGCAGTTCTAACTGTACTTCTGTAAACAAAACTGCAAGGAAGTTCACACAGCAGCTGGGCAGAGCCAGCAGCAGCTCAGCAACACCTCTGCTGGCAGGCTGTGACTAAACTATCTCCTTGCTGGGCAGGGCATCTCTGAAAAAAGGCAGCGGCATGTCAGGAACTTACAGCCCCACCTTCCCAGGACAGAGCACCTGGGAAAAGAGGTGGTTATGAGTTCCATTGCAGCAAATTTAAACATACCTGCCCAGCATGTTCTCACTCATAGGTGGGTGTTGAACAATGAGAACATGTGGACACAGGGAGGGGAGCATCACACACTGGGGTCTGTTGGGAGGGGACTAGGAGAGGGACAGCAGGGGGTGGGGAGGTTGGGGAGAGATAACATGTGGAGAAATGCCAGATATAGGTGACAGGGGGATGGAGGCAGCAAACCACATTGCCATGTGTGTACCTATGCAACAATCCTGCATGTTCTGCACATATATCCCAGAACCTAAAGTACAATAAAAAAAAGAGAGAGAGAAAAAAACCTTTTTAAGAAAATTAAAGCATTTATAAATTATAGCCAGAAAGCAAGGGTAGATAGAAGTATGGTAGCTACATGAAGTTATCAAAATTAAAATAGTTGAAGATAATTTTTTTAAAGTGTGGTTCATATTAAGACAAAAAGATAACTTTTTAAAAGTGTGGTTCATATTAAGAGAAAATGTTCTCAACCATGTCCCCATGTTTTTTAAGCAAAGTCCTAGGACTGTTAAAGATTCTGGACATAAAGGGGAGAATCAGATTTTGTTTTAAGTAGATTTATTTTCCTTTAAAATCATGAAATATCACTTATATTTATTAGTTTAAAAATTCATTTAATAAACACAAATTCTCTGATAATTAATAAAACTAAAGCTATACAGGAGCTATAGACAGTGTTTGTCCTCAGTATCATCACTGAATATCTTAATCGACTTATTTTGTTGTTGTTGTTTTAGCAACAGGGTCTTACTCTGTCACCTAGGCTGGAGTGCCATGGGGTGATCATAGCTCACTGCAACCTCAAACTCCTGAGTTTAAGCACTCCTCCCACTCCAGCCTCTGGAGTAACTGGGACTATAGGCACATGCCACCAGGCCCAGCTGGTTTTTAAATTTTCTGTAGAGATGAGGTCTCGCTCTGTTGCTAGGCTGATTCGGAACTCCTGCTATCAAGCAATCCTCTTTCCTCAGCCTTCCAAATTGCTGGGATTACAGGCATGAGCCACCATGCCAACTGGCTTGTTTATTCTTATTTTTTAAACTTGTTGGGTATATGATTATTCAAACAATTTAAAAATCATATTCACTCTTTAATAATTAAAATATCTTCCCCAGGTGGGAGAAATGTAATCCAGTTTCTTGTTTTTAAAAATTTAGTCTCTAAAATAAAACCCTTAAAATCTGAACAGATAATCAGTGTTGCTTACCTAAAAAACAATTGATTGTGATTGGTCATTGAATGAGTTTCATTTGTATTTGTTTGGTATTGGTTTTGCTAACTGGATGAGATCATATAGTAAGCAAATATGACTTTAAAATTTTTACAACTCTTGGTGAAATCTCTTTATAGATTGTGAAACATCTGTTGAATTCTCATTTGACGGTATAATGTACTCAACGATGAGTCACTAGCAAGGACTTCTTTCCTCATGTTTTAATTTCTAACAAAACAAAATCATGTAACCATCCAAGAGGAATCTAGAAATACTTGTTGAGTTCATATGCCTACAGATCACCAGCATTAATGATTTCTATATAGTCTGATTATGAGGCCACCATATGGTTTTATCATCTGGGTTTTTCCTTCTAACTTCAAATACTGTTTTTGAAATAAAACCTCAGATTCTAAAGTTTATCTTTAAATAAAAGTGAAACCCTATACATTTGCAGCACAGAACTTTATCTTAAATACATAGAAATTATAACTATTTTTTATGCCAATAAACTAGAATAACACATTTTTTTCTTCTGGATTTTGAAACACTGCACATACACACACACACACACACACAGAGACACACATTACAAATACACACACAAAGACACACATACACACATGCATACAAATGGCTCTGGTTCAGATCATGTGACTTTTAAAAGCATGTCAATTTGGTTGTGAATTATTACACCAATAAGATATAATTAGCAAATCATTTATTTCCTTCATGAGTATACTGAAAGTTAATAATGCCTTCCTCAAATAACATTTCAGACTTCACCTCTGGACCATAGCCCATAGTGCTTTGCACTGTGCTATTGATACACTGGTGCTAAATTAAACTCAGATTTAAGGAGTTCTCTTAAATAAATCAGCAAATACTGTACACAAATACAAACGTGAACACCCATGAATAATTTATAGCTTCCTATGTCAAATGTTGATGGAAAGCATTTGAGGATAGATTGTGGATTAAGCAGGGATGAAATTTCAAGTGGCCTGGATGGGGATTAGCTGCTACTGTTCTGGAATCTCGGGCCTATGGAACGCTAGCCTGCTAGGCTGTCCCACTCACATATTCTAGCTCAACAACAGATTTCACAGTTATCAGTGCCACTCACCCCAATAGCCTATGCCCTTCTAGCGGCATTGCCATCTCTGTTTCCTAATTGCTCACTTTTTCTCCCCAAAATACATTCTGGTTCTTTTCAAAAATAATTCTGTATTCTCCCAAGCTGAGCAGTCTCCTCTCTGACTTCTCTATTCAGAAATAGACATTAGCCCAGACATTCTTAGTAGATGATTTGTAGTCTCTATTACTGCTATTCGTGACTTCATTGAAAACCTAGATAGCCACAGAAGACACTCCTATGGTTATCATACCATAGTCAACATTGCATCAGTACTCACGTGGTTCATTTATTTCATTTAACTATCCAGGCTCATTTTTTGCCATCACTCTCCCTCACCCACCTTCTCCAAGTTATGAACTGCCTGTATTTGCAAGTAGTCTTTATATATTTAGGGAAGGCAAGCAGATTTGACTACTGCCCAAACAAAATACTGTAATGCTCATCTATTATGAAATCATGTCATGAATAACACAGAGAATACAGGAATTCTTTTATTCATTGTTTTGGGGAAAACCTATATTTGCTTAGAATCATGAAATTTTCATATTGGAAAAAAAGTTGTTCCTTATATGGTCAAAACTAAGAGATGTCAGTGTTAAAGGGATCTGGACACAGGGATGTTCTCATGAATTTGAATCAGGTAATGGGCATAGACAGATATATACCAAATAAAGAACTTACTTTTGGTTAACACTCACTAAGTACATCTTCCTTAACTTTTCCCTCATTTTATTCTCATTTATTTAACTTGCGCTATCTTAAAAACCCAAAGTGGCTAATGGGACATGATTAGGTAATGGTGAGATGGGAGATTAGGGGAGAAGAGAGTGGATTCAAACAGGTTTTTGAGGATTGTGAGAAGTGGTAGAAGAATTGAAATTTCTGCTGTCCCTAGTTAAGTCAGACCAAAAGAGTAGCAGGAGTTCCTGCTGTGAACTGAGAAGCTGGTGATTTTATTTCAAAGGCAGCCAAGCGCTTTCCAAAGTAAGAATCAGCAACTGTTTATATAAAGGGCAAGATTACCCAACTGCAATCTGTTTGTGAGATGGGCGTCAGAATGTTTTGGGGCACCTCCCACTACTCCTGATTATAGGGAATTAGGTTACCATTGTTGAGGGTAAGGGTTGGAGGACTGTGCTTGACACCTACCTCTCCACACCTTTCAGAGGTTTATATCAGTAACCCAGAGAAATTGTCAAAAATACAAGAAATCAACTGAATCAATTATGATCCTGAAGTTGCAGTGTTAACGTGCTTACTAACAGTGTGAAACATGTGCTGAAAAGATACTAACCTAAAAAATGCTGTTAGCACTTTGGTCAAGAGAGGACATAAAGATATTTTACAACTGGTATGGCATAAGCAATGACCTATTAAAATGGACACAGACCAGACTGTTGGAAAAGGGCCTAGAGGTCTCCTGATACAGGGAAGGGGCTGGGATGAACAAGGCATTAACATCTATGTCACTTTGTAACAACTGGCACAGACAAAACCTTGTGTATACTACCCGAATATTAGCCCTGCCTTTGTATAATTTGTGTATGCTAGCTCAATATTAGCCCTGCAGATAACATTACTACTCCCACCACTCTTGGTCTCCAGCAGCCTGACATTTGGCCTAACAATCGAAAAGAAACTGCTTATTCACAGTAGCACATGCCTTTACATCTCTTGCTGTATACGCTTTTTTTTTTTTTTTTTGAGATAGAATCTCACTCTGTCACCCAGGCTGGATTGCGATGGTGCAATCTCAGCTCACTGCAACCTCTGCCTCCCGGGTTCGAGCAATTCTCATGCCTCAGCTACCCAAGTAGCTGGGATTACAGATGCGGGCCACCACAGCCAGCTAAGTTTTGTATTTTTAGTAGAGATGGGGTTTCGTCATGTTGCCCAGGCTGGTCTCGAACTCCTGACCTCAGGTGATCTGCCCACCTTGGCCTCCCAAAGTGCTGGAATGGCAGGCATAGCCACCATGCCCGGCCTTGTATACATATTTTACTACACTTCAATCATTTAGCATTTTAACATTGGCTTGTTATGGTTTCTTTACCAGAAATTTTGATCCATATGAAAATAATGTCAAAACAAATTCTGTTGTTTTTCACAAAAATTCTGAGTTTGGCTGCCATATTAATCCAGGGTATTAATGTGTGAAATAATGGAATATTTCACTGAATTTTCAGTCAGCATACAGCTAATACCACTATAAATTTAGATCATAAAATCTCATGTCGACTGTACATCAAAATTTAACAATAAAGGGCAAAAAGTTAAAACAGTGCTTTTAAAGAGTACTGGTTTTTAAAATTTGCAATTCTTAGGATGCTTTATATATGTATTATTTTACATATGTCAAATGTTTAGATATACTTTCTTAAGTTCAGCTTGGTATGGTTTTTATGTGACTACTTCAGCTAATCTGCTATTGAATATAGTGATCATAGTAAAATCATACTTGTGAGTTTATCAAACAAATAGTGGAAAGTAACAACCAGGTAAATAACTGTAAGAATTATGTTTATATGCCAGTGCTTAGTAAATCTTTTTGAAATTAAGCTTAGAATGGTACACATTACTGTATTAAGCAACTCCAACTATTTTGACTTTAAAAAAAAGTACAAAAACTTGTTTGTAACAGATGCCTTCCTAAATATTTTTGTATGATTGAAATTGTAAAAGATAAAAGTATAAGTAATGCAGAATTATTTCTGAGAACTCTAAGAAGAAATCTAACTACAATAATAAAGAGAAATGAAATGGTCTTAAGAGCCAAGACAGAACTCTGTCACATCTGAAATGGAAATAGTACTCTGAAATAAGAAACAGCAACTAGAAATGGGAAGACCAGTTGCCACGGAACTACCCAATATGAAGAAATATAACCTAGGAAGGATGTTTCCAACATGGGTACTTACGTCAGCTATAATGCCTGGCTTGCAAGTCACAGAAAGTCTGACTCAAAGTGGCTTAAAAATGAGAGTATTGTGTTGGCTTCCATAACTGCAAAACCCAGAGTTAGGCCTTGTTCAAGCAGTGCTTCAGCTACCCATGCAAGCATATCACCAAGGATACAGTTTCTTTGTCTTTCCAGCCTGCTTTCTGCAGAGCTTGTTTTGTTCTAAAGATGACTTCTTGTAATACCATGATGACTGCAAACATCTCTGGAACACACGCTTCCCAGAATACATTTGCACCCTAGAGGAGAGTGTATGTGTCTCAGCATTCTCAGCAAATGTCTCAAGATTAATTATCTTTGGGCTAATTAAAAGATAAATACAAAGGTAGCCACTACATTTCAGGAAGACCCAAGAGTTCCATAGACATATACCATCCTTTTAAGATTTAGCTATCATAACGCTTCATGAAAATAATGCAAAATAATAAAATGTCTTCAGTAGTATCAGTTCTTTGCCTGGTTGAATAGTAGCATCTGCAAGAAGACTAATAATTTTCCAAAACATTTTAAGTGAAACGAAAACTGCAGACATCACTATCATTGAAAATATATCATCCTGTATATCATTGTGTACTACTAGTGAATACTCTAACAAATTAAATTAAATTCAGACATTGTGTACTTGTTATATATATATATTTTTAGCTAATGATATCTCACCAGTGATATTTTATTTCTTCTATATTAAATGAAAGACATTTCAAAATTTTTTTGAAAATATAATTAAGTTTTATGTCTGAAAAAAAAATTTTTCTCATTTGAGGCATCCATTGATGCCTCCGCCTGACATCTAGCCCCTTTCCCTATCACTAAAGCATTTATACATTTACAGAAGAGTGATTATGTATATCCATGTTACAGATTCCTCTGGAGATATCAGCATAAAACAAGTAAAAATTGAGTCAATTTCTGCTTAGAGTAAATTCATCTATGTCATGTTTCACTCACGATCATTTTTTTTTCCATTCAAAGGTCATAATTTAGTCAATTAATTAAAGGAATTTTTTTCTAGAACACACATCAATATGCTTTATCAAATATTGGAAGCATTTTTATTTTCTGTTTACAACTGTAGTTAGATTTAACCAGTGATATTAGTCTCTATCTTGAATACACTGAATAGAATCCCTTCAGGAACCAAATAGTCTTTTAGCACTTACTTGTTCTTTAGTATAACTATGAAAAGAAAAATATTTCAGCAGGATTCATCAAACAATTCCACATTATGAATTAAGATACAAATGGTGCATTAAGTTTCTTAACGGGCAAATATAGGGCATTGTAACACACAATTTTCTGAGAAATGTAATTTATGTTCAGAGATCCACTATCTATAGTGTATAATATGCATACCTATAAAGAAAACAAAATTGATCACCAAATTATTAACTACTGAGTTCAGTCTTTTCCTTGCAGTTAATCAAATAAATGAGATTTTCATGGGTCTCTTTTGGGATAACATATCTGTATTGTAACAAGAAGATAGGAAATGTAAGGTTAAACTGGTTTTATTAACACCAATAGTGAAGAAAACTTTCAAGGATTTTTTTAGACATTGAGATGAAGAGGAGAAAGTAAAGTTTAAGATTAGTTCACTCAGGTTTTATACTTGTTGGTATGTTATAGATTGAATGCATTTGTATCCCTCCCTCATAATTCATATATTGAAACGTAACTCCCAATGTGATGGTATTTGGAGGTGGGGCCTTTGGATGAGTGTCTTATAAAAGAGATTCCAGAGAGATACCTCACCCTTCTGCCATATGAGGACACAGTAAGAAGACGGCACTGTATGAACCAAGAAGTGGGCCCTTAACAGACACTGAATCTATACCTTGATCTTGGGCTTTCCAGCTCAGGAATTGTGAAAAATACATTTCCGTTGTTTATACGCCATCCAGTCTATAGTATTCTGTTATGGCAGCCCGAACTGACTAAGGCAGGTGGTGTCTTAGTGTCCTAGGGCTCCTATAACAAAGCACCAGAAATTAGCTCATTTAAAACAACAGAAATCTGTTCTCTCACAGGTCTTGAGACTGGCAGCCTGAAACCAAGGAGTTGGCAAAACCATGCTACCTCTGAAGCTCCTGGGGAGGACACTTCCTTGCCTCTTACAAATCCTGGCAAGGTCAGGTGTCCCTTGACCAAAAGATGGCCTACCAGGAGGGTCATTTGACTAGAAATGCATGTTTACAAGGGGTCTTAAACATTCATTTATCTATTTTCCAAAAGTAATAGCATAAAATCACAGGATTGAAAGAACATGTGTGTCTCATAACTTTCAATTTGTAACCTACTTACCAGATCACACCATTTATAGTGAATAGTCAGTTAGTAGTTTCTATAAATTCTGAAGTTAACTTGTAAACATTAAACTATATTTTCATCTTGAAAGGATTAATCTGTTTAATGTCAATAGGTAAGGCAGACTAGAATTTTATTAGCAGTATTTTTTTAAATACCTTAATTTTTTAATATAAGTGTCGAAAATAAAAAGAAGTGGCCTGTGCCTCTTCAAAATTCTAAAAAATAAAAGAATTTAGAAGGTTTCTGTTTCTGAGTCTGGTTTATTGGAGAGTGTGTGATAGGTAGCCTCTAGGATGCTATCACCTATGAACCTATGAAGCTTGCCTCCTGAAATTCACCCATTGTGTGTAATCCCTTCCCCTTGAGTGTAGACTGGACTTCTTGACTTGCTTCTAAGAAGAGATTAAGACAAATGCGATGGGATATCACTCCTAAGATTAAGTTTTAAGAGACTGTGGCTTCCATACTGTTTGTTCTCTTGTGCTGTCTCTCAGATCATTTGCTCTGTACCTGCTCCTGAAGATATTCATGTGGTTAGGGAACTCAGAAACTGATTCCCCCTCCAGTTGAGCCTTCAGATGAGACTGCAGCCCCAGTCAAAAGCCTGGCTGCAATCTAATGAAAAACCTCGAGCCATGCCCTGGATCCCTGAGCCACAAAAACTGATAATAAATGTTTATTGTTTTAAGCTTTTGAACCACTAAATTGTGGAGGAATTTGTTATGCAGCCACAGATGACTAATAATGGGGAAGGGGGAAAGGCCAAGGATTCTATTATAATACAATCATTCTAGAGATCTGAGATCATGTACTTAAGAATCAGTTTTTCCAATAACTCAAAAACATTTTATTCAAGTAATATATTACTTTTGCTGGATCAAAAAAAATACCAGAGATATAAAGAGTAAAATTCAATCTGCAATATCCTTTCATTCTACATCCCTCTCCTGAGTTAATCAAACAGCTATTTTCCCATTTTTTCTCCATTTACATTTTCATATATGATTTTTTATTTCATGGGAATGACATGGAATAGTCTACAACTTTTTTTAAAAATTAACTTGTCCTGAAGACCTTCCCACAAATGTACACAGATATCTAATTTTATTATTTTAACTTCTGTTGAAATCAATAACATATTTATAACACATCTACCTTGCTGATATACATTTGGGTTATTTCTAATATTTTACTCTGACCAAAACTGTTGCAATTAATAGACTTGTACTTATCATTTTGTGCTCATGAACTAGGTATTTCTAAGACAGACTTGTAGATGTAGAATTTCAAAGGATATGGCAGTTTTGGATAGGTATCTCAAATTATCCTTTTTAGCACAATAACAATTTACATTGTCACAGCAGTGTATTAGAATACTGGGTTTTCCCACACCTATGTCAATACTCAATTTTTTAAAATTTTTTGAGTACATTCCACCCACTTCTACCCTACAGATGAATGACATATTTCACATTTCTTCTAATTTTCATAATTTAGTTATGAAATGGTTTAGATCTTTAAATCACCTGGGACTTTTTCAGTGATGTTTAATTGACCTATAGATTGAGTTTGGAGAAGATTATAACAATAACAAGTAAACTCTTAAAATCTAAAAATAGCTAATATTGTCAGTGGACTCTAAATTAATCCATTGAATGTAAACCTGTTGAATTCCTCATTTCCTTTTCATCAGAATATCCTGCAGTTCTTCTATTATATAGTTTGTAATCTATAAATATGGACCAAATTGAATTGATTAAATTGCCTGTGGGGTTTTGGACAACCAATTAGATAATAGAGTGAAATGATAACTAGACACCTATTCTGCAATCTAAGTACTGTTTGATAGTACTTATTGTTAGAGAATACATTTCAAACTTAGAATATTTAGGATACTAAATAGTTTCCAGTTGCCTTTTCATTCTCTGATTAGTTCACAGTTTTATCAATGTACGAAGTTGCTGCTTCTTTCACTAAAATTAGTGTCGTGATGAGGCATTATTATATTTCTATATTAACAGTAGGGTTTGTGTTTCAGCTGTGTTTTCAGAAAGTTATGATAGAATCATTCTGATTCCTTTTTAATGCCTTGGATTACTTGTGAGTAAAGGCAAGTACAGGAAAGATGGCTGAATCCAAAGTTCTGTCCATTAAGTGAACCTATATATGGAAGAAAAGTATTACTTTAGCTACGACCATAATGTTCTTTCATAAAATGGCCTAGACAATGGCAGTTGCCTGATGGAGCAGCTTTCTGTATAAAAGGACTGCTTAACTAGAACTTATATGCAGTATTTAATGTGCGGAGTTGCATTTGAAACCAAGAACTTCACTCCCCTTCCATGGCTACTGCTGATTCAAGCTACTATCACTTCCTCCTTGGACTCATGCAATATCCTGACTGATCTCCCTACATCTTCTCTTGCTCAATTAGAATTCATTTTTACACGTCACCAGAGTAACATTACATTCCTGTTCAAAACCTTCCTGTGATGTACAATTGAGCTTAAAATTGAAATGTACATGATCTGACCACAACCTCTTTCTGCTGCTTTTGCCCACCTGATCCTCTTTCTGTTTTTCTGGTAGATACAGCAATATGGATTCTATCTTGGGTTCTCTGCATTCCTGGTCTCCTCTGCTCTCCTACCATCTCTTTTCCAAGCATCCTCCTTCCCATCATTCAGATCTCAACCCAAAGGTCCCCTTTCCAGATCTGCCTTCCCTGTAACTGTCTCAACACACCTTTGCATTGTCTTCATAATATTTACCACTATCTGCCATTATCTTGTTAGTTTATGTGTCTTCTTTCTTCCTAATGAAAATAAAAACTCCATGAGTATAAGGATATTTGTCTCTAGAAGACTGGTGTAAAGGAGAAACTCAATAAATATTTGTTTTATAAAATTAATCTTCAAAATTGGTATTATTTTTCTTCTTTTGGATAGGAACTGTTACTTTTGGTGAAACTCTGAAGTCTCATAAAGTGTCTCTTGACTGTAGACTAATAAACAATGTCTTTAAGGTTAAGTTGGAAGTCATTAGTTTTTAGTTTAAATTGTTTAATGCTTATATTTTAATTTTTTTAATTAAAAAAAGGTAAAATTCTATTTTGAGAATTTAGGGAAAATATCAAAATGTGTGCCTTGTATTCAAATCCAACTATAATTGAAATGTTATTATTCTAGTGTTATGAAGTATGTAGATATTATTTTCCTTTAAGCATTTACATAACACAGATTCTGATCATTGTTGGATTTGCCAACAACACTTAATTGAAAGAAGGAAGTGGCAAAAGGCTATGTCTTGCTTCATTGCAATGAAATCATATTTATCATTCTATTGTTAAAACATTGAGCAGGCAGTCAAGTCTGCTTCCTGGAAATAACATGAGTCAGATTCTAAACATTCACTGATTGCATATTCTCCACTGTAATCATAGGATCAGACACAAATGAAAACTGTGTACAAACCCCTCTCTGGTCACTTGAGCACTGGACAGTCAACAGGAGCTGTTCACTGGGTTCAGCTTCCCAGCTAGGTCTATATCTATACCCCAGCACCTGGCATAGTACATGGTAATGAATATAAAATGAACAAATAATATAGGTGAAAATTGATCAAACTACTATTGTCACTCATCAATGAATGAGAAAGGTTTGCTCTAAAACTTCATTTCCAAGCCAGGCATTTTTCTTTCTTTCTTTTTTTTTTTAATTATACTTTAAGTTCTGGGGTACATGTGCAGAACGTGCAGGTTTGTTACATAGGTACACGTGCCATGGTGGTTTGCTGCATCCATCGGCCATCATCTGGGCCAGGCATTTTTCTATGAGAAAATAGGACCCTGATTCTAATGTTAGCTAAGTTAGCCCATTTAAAAGCAAATTTTACATTTATTTTTTATCAATATTTATTAATTTTTTTTTCTGTGCTAGGCAATACAGATACCATGGTAGAAAAACAAACATAGAACCTGTCTTCAGGGAATATATGGTCATCTAGAGTCACAAATATGATCATACAATTACCCAACCATATATTAATAATTATGAATTGTGATAAGTACATTTAAAGAAGCTATGGGAGTATATGACAATAATATATGATTTAGTCTGAGGGGTCCAAAAAGGCTTTGATGAGAAGGTGACTTTTGAGTTGAGATTGGAAAAATGATTAAGAATTAAATAAAGTGAGAAGTTTGAAGAGAGTTGTATTTACGGAGAGAAAAGAGCATGAACACAGACCTGAGGTGGGAGGGAGAATGGAGGTTGAAAGAACTGACAGACCAGCAGTGTGGCTGGATGGAGATGAAGAAAAGAAGGGCAGAGACTGGCACAGATGAGACTGGGGAAGTGAGCAGGAGATAGACCACGGGGACAGTGAGCACTGTAGGCACTGTTAAAGGGCCATTGGTATATTTTAAGTCTAGGTAATAGGATCAAATTTGCTGTACTGTTGCTCCTGCAACATGCAATATGAAACCCAGCCAAATGCAAGGCTTTCATTAGAGACTTGGTACCTCCCTCAGGTATGTCAGTGATGGGAAAGGGAGCAAACTAATGACATCTGACCTCTTGATCATACCTTATCCTAGTACACAGATGAACAAGCTAGTAGAAACCTATTTTGAAATATATGCTTGATGTACACAGTTAGGGCAACACAGAGTTTGCCATGATTACAGAGTTATCGGAGTAGAATTATATCATCACCTATTGTAAGTGAAATTTATAATCTTAGAATCTTGCCACAAAAAGCTTTTCACTTTTAAATAATAATTTTAAATAATTTTCCCTTTGCTATATAAACTGAAACTTTGTGAGCATGTACTTTTAATACATTTTATTGAGTATAGAATTCAAGCATTAGATTCTACTATGACCCTGAAGGTCTCCTATGACTTTGCTACTTGAAATATGGTCCAGGTACCAGTAGCATCAACAGCAACTATAAGCTTATTAGAAAGTTAAAATCTCAGTTCCCATCCAAACTAACTGAATTAGAATCTGCATTTCTAAAAGATCTCTAGATGATTTGTTTGCACATTAAAACTTGAAAGGAATTGCCTAGAACTTTATTCTACCTCTTTAGAATAGGAACGTGATCCTACAATCTCTATTTGAATAATTGAAAAAGTGTAGTTTAATGCTGTTTTTGTTCAATCTCATTGCACATAATATCTTTGCATTTTGAAGTATGTAGCTATTTAATACTGAGTTATAAGAGTCAAATTGGAAGAGTTTGGCAAATCAACATTTTAAAAAATTTTCTATTTCTCAAATTTGTCTTCTCCCATCCCTTCAATGGGTACATATTTATATATTCTTATTTAAAATACACAGTGTGGTAAACACCAACATATAGGTAGTGTCTTCCTGGAAGAAGGTTATTTTTAGACTCATTCATTGAACAGTGTATTTATGATAGAAACAAAAAATGTTGTCATAAATGCAGCAAAAGGATTGGGCATGAGAGAACTATTTTTCTTTAATTTTAGGGACAAATGGCTATTTTTTAAAGAAAGTTTGTTATTTTTTTTTAATTTGCCAAAAGAAAGTTCCAGAGCTTAGGCTTGAGCAGGTTTTGAATGAACAGAATTAAGATATTTCACATCATAAAATTTTTGAAAATGGATTTGCTGTTTGGGTTCTTATATCAGTATTCTATTTGCTGCTATAAAAAATTAATACAACTTACCAACTTCAAGTAACACAAGTTTATTATCTTATAGTCTGGAAGTTAGCAGTCCAACATGGGTCTCAGTGGATTAAAATCAAGATGACAGGAAGGCTGTGTTGCTTTTTGGAGGCTCTAAAGGAGAATTCATTTTCTTGCCTTTTCCAGCTTCTGGAGACCACCATCATTCTTTGGCTTTCAGCCCCTTCCACTTTCAAAGCCAGCAACGGCAGGTTCAATCTTCTTACATTGCATCACTCTGACATGAACACTGATGCCTCCCTCTTTACTTTTAAAGACCCTTGAGAGTTTATTGGATTATTGAATCCACTTCAATAATCTAAAATAACATCCCTAGCTAAAGGTCAGCTGATTAACAGCCTTAATTCCATTTGCAACCTTAATTCTCCTTTGTCATATAGCATATTCACAGGTTCTGAGGATTTGACCATGGGCATCTTTGGAGGCCATTATCCTGCCTACCACAATCCTTGTAAGAAGGAGTGGATACCACAGAACGTGGGGAAAGTAGAGAAAGAATTCTCATGAGTGATAAGGAGAAGGAAGCTTCTGCAAAAGGTGGCAGGCTGTGTTCACAGAAGAAAGACAGCAGTGAGAGTTTCTCTGTCATAGGAGTTGATTGTCAATGAGACTACAAATTGATTTTTATCATGGTTTTTAATAAATTGATGATTCATGTTCTGCACATTTCTGTAGTTCTCTGTCAAGCCCTAACATCTAGTAAAAAATCTGTTATTTAGGGTGACTGTTTGGAAAGGAGGAAAAAGATGGGAGACTATGTTTTTCAAGCCTGGAGGAAAGCCAAGTTCAGAGAGAACAACAGCTGCAGAGTGAAGATGATTAGAAGGGATTGTAAATCAAGTCAGAAGCAGAAATTCACAGCAAAGAGAGAGAGGAAGGGAGATTGCTCCATTCCCATGCTCCAACACTCATAGGAGTTCAGAGGAGGTTGACATGTTATTTGAACTAAGCAGAAGTGATCATTAATTAGATAGATACAGATGGAGTTCCATGTATGGTTTGGGCTTTGAGATAAAAAGGCAAATAAGATATATTGCTACCTTCAAAGTGCTTGCAGTCTAGAGGAGACTGAGAAGTAAATGCCTGTTATAGGACAAAGTTTGCATACAGCAATGCACAGGGAGCTTCTGGGAGCCCGAGGAGAATCTTCTGAAGTGATTGTGCATACCAAGGAATGCTTTCCAGAGATGAGGTCTGAGTCTGTGTGGAAGTATGACTCTCTTGCATCAGTGATCTTTTTTCCTGCTTGAGTCTTTTTATCTTTCCCTTTCTTCTTCCCCTTTCTTTTCTGTATTCAGACAAGCTCTCTAAGGTTCCCCATTTTTAATAGTTTCATAATCCCCCTCCCAGTTCCACGTGTCCATTCTGTGGCTGCTTCCGCTCTGTTTCTTTCCCTGCCAGACTTCTTGAAAGGACTATCTACACTCATTTTTTCTAAATTCTAGTATCTTTTTTATCTCCATTCCACAGCTGGCTGGGTTCCAAATGCTGTCTGCAAACCTGCCTAAGAATGCTTTCTACAAAGATAACAACAACTTCTTTGTTGAAACAAAAGAGGCATTTTTCAGTCCTTAATATTGTGAACTCTCTGACACATCTGACACTGCTGCTAACTTCCTTCTGGAAATACTCTTCCTTTCTCTTCTGGGATGACAAGATTCTGATCTCCTCCCACTTTCCCGGCCAAGCCTTAATCTCTTTATCCGCTTGCCTCCTCCTCTAGCCCACCAATAAGAATCAATTTTCTAATGTATGTTCACATATTTTTGCTTGGCCTGAATGTTTGTGTTCACCCAAAATCATATGCTGACACTTAGGCCTCAATGTGATGATATAAGGAGATAAGGCTTTTGGGAGATGATTACATCTTGAGAACTTCATCCTCATGAACGAGATTAGCACCCATACAAAACAGGCTTGAGAAAGACTGGTCACCCCTCTGCCTTGTGAGGATGCAGTGAGAAGACACCATCTGTGAAACAGAGTGAGCTCTCCCCAGACACCAAATCTGCTGGTGCCTCGGTCTTAGATTTCTCAGTCTCCAGAACTGTGAGTGATAAATTTCTGTTGTTTATAAATTACTCAGTCTATGGTATTTTCTTATAGCAGCTCTAATGGGCTAAGTCACTTTTTTATTTGAAAGGGTATTCAATGATATGGATACTTTATTTTTAAAAATTGAAATGTGTTATAATTCACTCTAATAGGATTCAACCTATACAAGTTTGCTTCAAATATACAACTATTACTTCTGAGGGCTACCATTGCCATTACAAAAATAAAAGAAGTCTACAGAGATAATAAATAGCTTTGTTATAAGGAATAGGGCATGAGAAAATATTATGGCTTATGCTGATTCCCAGCTACATCTTCTTTCAGACATTTCTGCTGTTTTATGAAAGCAAATATGCAACTTTATTTGAAGTTTTGTTCAATAAAAGTGTGGCAACAGAACAATGTAAAGAGCCAAGGGTAGAAAATAATTATGGTTATGAACTTCACTTTAAAGGACTGAATAAGTGGCATGAAAATAATCAAAAGTAATAAGCTAACAATATTTAAACACAGCTCCCATACAATGGATTTTTTTTTCTTTTAGTGTTGTTTTTAGTTAGTGGACGCTTTTCAGAAAAAAAAAAAAAATTAAATTTTCAACATTAAATAAACTACCGTCCCTACTTTCATTCAAACTACTGACACTGATTTTTTTTTTTTCTAAATAGAAAATACCCTATTTAAAAAGTCAGTAGTATTTTTCTGGTGTTCAGAAATATTTCATTACTTACAAGCTTCTACCATGCAAAGAGTGGTTTTGAAATAATAGTTCATTTTCTTAAGAAAAATAAAGTGCTTGGGCCAGGCGCGGTGGTTCACGCCTATAATCCCAGCACTTTGGGAGGCCGAGGCGGGTGGATCACGAGGTCAAGAGATCGAGACCATCCTGGTCAACATGGTGAAACCCCGTCTCTACTAAAAATACAAGAATTAGCTGGGCATGGTGGCGTGCGCCTGTAGTCCCAGCTACTCAGGAGGCTGAGGCCGGAGAACTGCTTGAACCCAGCAGGCAGAGGTTGCAGTGAGCCGAGATAGTGCCATTGCACTCCAGCCTGGGTAACAAGAGCAAAATTCCATCTCAAAAAAAAAAAAAAAAAAAGAAAAAGAAAGTGCTTATATAGAGCTAGCCATAACGAATATCTAAAAATTAAATAGGTTTCATCTTCAGGACCATTGGTACTCCAGAGTGCTTTGCACAAGAATACAGTGTGAATGAATAGTGACCCTGGGGTTGGGCAATGCAGCAGTGCTCTGATGGTTATAGAGTTATTCCACATATACTATGAAAACGACTCCTAAACTCATGTCTTATTAGTGGAGACATTATAGTCAAAATGGTATATTAGTACCATTAGTAATATTAAGTATACTTTGACCTAAAGTCTACAGAAATGTAGCAATCACACTAAAGAATGGTACTCTGTCTAACTGGTGTATGTATTCCCTCCAAAATGTGTCAGTAAGTTACTTTTATTTTGTAAAAGTCATCATCTGTTAAATGTTCCAGATAAACTCAATACTTTATGAAAACATTGGCTAACTCTTTTGGTATTTGATGAGTTACATCTTAACATATTTTGTAAGTATGAATTCTTTTTATGTCTAACTCAAACAAGACTTCTCTTTTGAAATTTACACTAATGTCTAATTTTATTAGGTTGGTTCAAAAGCAGTTGAGGTAATGAAATTGAAAGTAATGGCAAAAACCATAATTACTTTTGCACCAACCTAACAGCTGAGGGCTTGGTTGTGGGGTCAACTTGTAATGTGAATAATTACATATAGTCAACATTATCTTTGAAAATCCCCTACATTGCTTGTAAAATATAGTTTGTGGTATTTCTAAACCATATTTTAATATAATCTACCAACTCTAAGAGTCCGATACAACCATTCTTTCACTCAGCCTTGCACTAGGTGTTGTTCCTTCTGGAATAGATATTATAATGTGCTTAAGTTTAGGACCACATTGAAAGAAAAAACATGTATATTCAAATACTAGAATCACAACTCAATGGGGAAGGTGCTTATACCTTGAGAGGCCTATAAGAACTATTGAAGAAAAAATGGATAAAGTCATCCAAACTGTTCTTCTTTCTTTCTTATTTTCTTTTTTGGGGACATAAACTGTAATTGGACAACTACCAGTTTTCCTCCCAAAACAAAGCCAAAAATGAGAACAAAAAACTAACTGTATTTGTGTATAGCAACTATAATGGTACGGCTTCACAAATTCTCAAAGAAGGGTCTTATATTTAATGAACAAGAAATATTTTCAAAATTAGAAATTATACTCATTTAAAGAGATGGTTTCTCACGTTCCCATGAATTTCATCATGAGTGTACTTTCCTACATAAATACTACATATATAATAGTCATATGTGAATATTCATATTCATAAATGGCAAATTATTGACGACTATTTTGCTTCATATTCATATGACTATCTTGCTGCTTTGTATATGAAGCAAAATAGTCTTAAATAATTTGGCATTGCTGTTTATAGTTACACCAAAATATTTTTTTCATTATCCATCATTGCCGTAAAATAGAGACTGCAGATTCTAGGTAGCAAAGATTTTTTCTGAAACCAATCTTCAGTCAAAGGAATAGAAACATGGCATGATGCTAAATTTGTGGATCTAGTGTACTAAGGAAAGTAAGCACCTAGGAAAAGTCATCTACTATTTAACGGAAGAAATAAAGACCTCCAAATGTTGCTTTTTGGTTGTATAAAAAAATACAACCAAAAAGTCTATAAAAAATAAACAACCAAATAGTTGTATAAAAAAATACAATCAAAAAATACAACCAAATAGTCTATGCATTGCATAGATGTGCAATATTAATTTAGGTAGACATAAATTCTTTTTGTCCCTTCACCATTTCCTATATCCATCCCTTCCCACCCCAAAATAAGTTAGTTGGCTGTTATTTAGGGCTACTGTTTAATACTATTTACTTTTACTAAGTTATGAAGATTGAGCCCATACCATCGTAGATGGCCCAGGGGAACAGTTAGCATAATACACTCACTGATTTGTTTTGTGAGGGGAAAACACAAGTCTCTCAGGAAATCCTGATGCAGTTGATCTTTCTTTAGTGTCTGTTTCCTGGGGCAATGCTCCAATGTGGTTTATGCACACTGTTGCCTCATTAGCTCCTCCACTGCCACTTCCACCCACTCCTCCACTAGTTTCTAGGATTAGTCCATTTAGCATTTCAATAAATGTTCCCGAGATTGGCTAATTTGTACCAGTCATTGAGGAGTCTCTTGACCTATCTGAAGTAGCAATACTGGAAACAGGGACAGATTCTGTTAAGTGATGTATCTTATGTATTGAAACTGAGGCTGATTCCATCAAAATTCAAGAGCAGATCCTCAAGAAGTTGCTGCTATAGTTGCTGCAGCTGTAGCCTCTGCTGAATATGGAGAAGTCCAGTACTAGCCACTTAAGGGGGTTCAACTATAGCCTTTCTTTCTATTTTTCCAGGACTTCCTATTAAAAGATATTTTGCAGACAAGCCACAGTCTGGGAGAAGACATATGCAAAATACACATGAGATAAAGGACTTGCACCCAAAGTATACAAAGAATTCTTTAAACTCAGTGATAAGAAAATAGACAATGCAATTAAAAAGTAGGCTAAAAATCTGAACAGACTTTACACCAAAGAAGATGTGTGGCTGGCAAATAAGCCTATGAACAGGTGCTCCACATCATATATTATTAGGAATTGCAAACTAAAACAACTAAATGCAACTACACATCTGTTAGAATGGCAAAAATGCAAAAACACTGATAAAATCAATTGTAGGCAAGGATCTCTCCTTCATTGCTTGTGGGAATGCAAAATGGCACTTTGAAAGACAATTTGATGGTCTCTTACAAAGCTAAACTTTGGTCTTACCATACAATTCAGCAATAGTGCTCCTAAGTATATGGCCCAATAAATTGAAAACTTATATTCACACAAGAACTTGCACATAGATACTTAGAGCAGCTTTTTTTCATAATTGACAAAAATTGTAAACTATCAAGATGTCCCTCAATAGTTGAATGGACAAACAAACTGATATGTCAATAAAATGGAATATTATTCAGATGATAAAAAGAAATGAGTTATCAAGCCACAGAAAGATATGAAGAATCTTGAAAGCCTATTGCTAAGCGAAAAAAAAAAAAAGCCAGTTGGAAAGGCTACATGTTGTATGATTCCAATTATATGACATTCTGGAAAAGACAAAACTACAGAAACAGTAAAAAGATCAGTGTTGGTCAGAGCGAGGGTGTTGAGGGAGGAATGAATAGATGGAGCATAGAAGATTTTTAGGGCAGTGAAACTAATCCAATGGTGACTATATGACATTATGCATTTGTTAAAACCCACTCATCATCTTACAACATCAAAAGTAAACCCTAACTACAGACTTTAGTTAATGTAATGGATGTATCAATATTGTTTCATAAATAGCAACAGATATACAAAACAAACGTAAGACGTTAACAATAGGGGAAACTGCTGCAGTGGGGAGCAGAGGTATATGGGAACTCTCTATACTCTGCTCAATAACTCTGTAAACCTACAAAGCTCTAAAAAATGAAGTCTGTTAGGGATGAAATAATTTTTAGATATGTGGTAAAGAAAAAAAAATAAAGATAATTTACTGTTCTGCCAGGGTTGTTGAAACTAGTTTTGAGAGCTGTAATAATTCGTTCCTGTTCACAGTATATTGACAAGATCTCATTTCCATATTTTTATAAGGTCAATCTGTCATTAATGTTCTCGATGCATCTTCAAAAAGGTTTTTCAGAGAAAAATCTCCTAATGTGCTGTCAGTTGATATTGGGCTACGAGTCACTGATGTCCCCACTGACTTTTGGGCACGATTCCTCTTGTTTAGTTGCTCTACTAAGTGCAGGTCCAGAAGATACTGTCTTTGATGCTGGAGTGAAGGGTACAGGCACACAGGTGGCAAGCAAAACAGAGACAAAGGCTGGGACTTGAGCTACAGCTGCTGTTGCAGTTGACACAACTACAGCAGTAGTGGCAGGATGCAATCACTGAGTTGTAGATGGGGCTGGTGCTGCTACTGCCTTGGGATATCATCATAGCCATCACAAAGCTTTTTTTTATTAATGTCAGATTCTTTGAAGGTAGTATCATCATTAGGATTTTGTGTGAAGCAATTTATTTTGGTCCCACTACCTAAAATGCGTTATTCACCTTTACTTAATTTACTACAAAACCACAACCAACCCCAAAGGGTTTATTCTCCTGCCTTAAGCTGAATTTTGGAACCCAGGCCCTACCTGAGCCTGGAGCCCACAGTACATATCACATCCTCAGAGCCAGACTTTTACTCCTGTTACATCTGCCTTGGGTTCTTACAGTCTACCAGGATAGAACTCAGAGAGATTACCAACCATAACACAAAGGAAAGTTTATTTCAACTTGTGCACAAGGGAGCCAGCACCAAGAAAGAAACAGGAATGCGCTTCTCCCAAGGGTAGTATGTGGGTTAGTTTTATAGGGTCTTTGAATAGGGAAGAGTTATATGGCATGAGTGGGGTTTTTCTAGTGGTTTCACAGTGGCTCAACATGCTTCTTCATATGTTTTATGTAGCATTCACAATTTAAATCTCTACCACTTGTATGAACTTTAGTATTAAAATGAGGAAGGGATAAGTTCAGGTTGGAGTTGAAGTCTTACCATGCATACAAGGCTCCAGGAAGTCCCTAGTCCCCTGAAATGGAAGCTTTTGGTTACTAGATTCTTGGGTCTTTCATTACTGATTAGCTGGAAGTTTAGATATGATAGAGCTGGAGTGAGGAACTTTTGCCTTTTTTCTCCAGACCATCTTAAAATAGGGAATCAACCAACCTGCCTGTCTCACCCCGTACTGCCATGTCACAGCACATTGTCCAGGCCTCTAGAAATCTCTCCTTTCCTAAGGAAGTCAAATTGTCTCTGTTTGCAGATGACATGATTGTATATTTAAAAAACTCCATTGTCTCAGCCCCAAATCTCCTAAGCTGATAAGCAACTTCAGCAAAGTCTCAAGATACTAAATCAATGTGCAAAATCACAAGCATTGCTATACACCAATAATAGACAAACAGAGCACCAAATCATTAGTGAAGTCTCATTCACAATTGCTACAAAGATAATAAAATACCTAGGAACACAACTTCCAAGGGATGTGAAGGACCACTTCAGGGAGAATTACAAACCACCGCTCAAGAAAATAAGAAAAGACACAAACAAATGAAAAAACTTTCCATGCTCATGGATAGGAAGAATCAATATTATGAAAATGGCCATAATGCCCAAAGTAATTTATGGATTTTAATGCTATCTCCAACAAGCTACCTATGACCCTCTTCACAGAACTAGATAAAAACTACTTTAAATTTCATATGGGACCAAAAAGAGCCCATATAGCCAAGACAATCTTAAGCAAAAAACACAAAGCTGGAGGCATCATGCTACCTGACTTCAACTATACTACAAGGCTGCAGTAACCCAAACAGCATGGTACTGGTACCAAAACAGAAATATAGACCAATGGAACAGAACAGAGGCCTCAGAAATAATACCACGTCTACAACCTTCTGATCTTTGAAAAACCTGACAAAAACAAGCAATGGGGAAAGGAACACCTATTTAATAAATGGTGTTGGGAAAACTGGCTAGCCATATGCAGAAAACTGAAACTGGACCCCTTCCTTATACCTTATACAAAAATTAACTCACAATGGATTAAAGACTTAAATGTAAGACCTAAAACCATAAAAAAACCCTAGAAGAAAACCTAGGCAATACCATTGAGGACATAGGCAAGGGCAAAGATTTCATGACTAAAACACCAAAAGTAATGGCAACAAAAACCAAAGTTGACAAATTGGATCTAATTAGACTAAAGAACTTCTGCACAGCAAAAAACAAAAAGCAAAAAAAAAAAAAACCTAGCATCAGAGTGAACAGGCAACCTACAGAATAGTAGAAAATTTTTGCAATGTAACCATCTGACAAACGGCTAATATCCAGAATCCACAAAGAACTTAAACAAATTTACAAGAAAAAAAAACCTCATCAAAAAGTGGGTGAAGGATATGAACAGATATGTCTCAAAAGAAGACATTTATGCAGCCAACCAACATATGAAAAAAAGCTCATCATCACTGGTCATTAGAGAAATGCAAATCTAAACTACAATGAGATACCATCTCACGCCAGTTAGAATGGCAATCATTAAAAAGTCAGGAAACAACAGATGCTGGAGAGATGTGAAGAAATAGGAACACTTTTACACTGTTGGTGGGAGTGTACATTAGTTCAACCATTGTGGAAGACAGTGTGGCAATTCCTCAAGGACCTAGAACCAGAAATAATATTTGGCCCACAATCCCATTACTAGGTATACACCCAAAGGATTATAAATCATTCTACTATAAAGACACATGCACACGTATGTTTATTGCAGCACTGTTGATAATAGCAAAGACTTAGAACCAACCCAAATGCTCATCAATGATAGACTGGATGAAAAAAATGTGACACATATACACCATGGAATACTATGCAGCCATAAAAAAGGATGAGTTCATGTCCTTTGCAGGGACATAAATGAAGCTGGAAACCATCATTCTGAGCAAAGTAACACAAGAACAGAAAACCAAATATCACACGTTCTCACTTATAAGTGGAAGTTGAGCAATGAGAACACATGGACACAGGGAGGAGAATATCACACACTGGGACCTGTTGGGGATGGGGGGTTGGGGGGATAGGGGGAGGGATGCATTAGGATAAATACCTAATGTAGATAACGGGTTGATGGGTACAGCAAACCACCATGGCACATGTATACCTATGTAACAATCCTGCACAATCTTCACCTGTATCCCAGGAATTAAAGTATCAGAATAAAAAAAAAAAGACCTTCTCTCCTAGACCCACTGCCACACCCTGCCCAAATTATCTTTTAAATGACTAAATAAAATCAGTATGTTTTCCACTAGTATGAATTCTCAGCACCCTAAAATAAATGTTAAAGAGGCACAGTTCATACTTAGAAAATTATATGATGCTGTATTTTAAAAAACAATTTTTAACTCTTATTTTTTAATTCCCTTTTGCTTTTCAGCATTTATGATCTAGTACCTGGCCATAGTAACATCCAAATGTGTTAATGGAGAGCCTTATGGAGGAATAGGTTTAATCAAGAGTTCGATTCTGGAAAATTTATATATATGTTTGAGGTGCTTATAGATGTATTAGTCTGTTCTTATGCTGCTAATAAAGACATACCTGAGACACTTATCTTTCCTGCCACCATGTGAAGGACGTGTTTACTTCCTTTCTGTCATGATTCTAAGTTTCCTGAGGCCTCCCCAGCTATGCTGAACTGTGAGTCAATTAAACCTCTTTCCTTCACCAGAATCTTATCCCAGCTGGTGGGAAGGAATTCTTCCTACTCCACCTGCTTCAGGATTGCTGTTTTACATAAAGAGTGGATAAGATGAGGGAGTCTGAGGGGGGAGACATAGTCCACAGGGGTAGGAGCTTCAAGGAAACAGATTGCAGCCAAGAGAGGGAGTAGAAGGCCATGAGTGGGAGAAACTATACTGCTGGAGAAACACCAGTGAAGGTCACAGTCCAAGAACAAAGGCCCACTGAAACACTGAAATTTAATCAAAAGAATGCTCCCCACTCTGCCATACCACACCATACTGCTGTTGTTTAAATATTTGTCTCCTCCAAAACTCTGATGAAATTTAAGGCCCGATGTGGCAGTATTGAGATGTGGGGTCTTCAAGAAGTCATTGGGTCATAAGGGCACTGTCCTCATGAATGGCTGAATTCATTAATGAATAAATGGATTAATGGGTTATCATGGGAGTGGCAATGGTGGCTTTATAAGAAGAGGAAGAGAGATCTGAATGAGCACACTTGGCCAGTCCCCTTGCCATGAGTTGGCCTGTGCCATCTTGGGATTCTGAAGGGAGTCCCCACCAGAAAGAAGGTCTTCGTCAGATGCAGCCCCTTGACCTCAAATTTCTCCGCCTCCATAATGATAAGAAATACATTTATTTTCTTTATAAATAACCCAGTTTCAAGTAATCTGTTAAAAGCAAGACAAAACAGACTAAGACACACACCAACAAAGCTAAAGGGCTACACCTGAAAGAGCCACAAGGAGCAGACTCTCTGAGGAGGCATACTTAGGGGAGCCTGAGAGGCAAAACAAAAACAGGGATACTAGAAGAATTTAAGTCTTTTAATACTTATAGCTACAGTAAACATTAAACACCACCAAGTTAATGTAAATTTCCACACTAAAGGCCTATTTTAAGTCTTTTAACACTTCTAGCTACAGTAAACATTAAACACCACCAAGCTAATGTAAATTTCCACACTAAAGGCCTATTTTAAGTCTTTTAACACTTATAGCTACAGTAAACATTAAACACCACCAAGTTAATGTAAATTTCCACACTAAAGGCCTATTTTTCCTCAATTCATATTACTCATATGTATCATTTGCACCTATCAGTACAAAATTACAAGGTCTGATGATAAAGTAAGAAACAACAATTTGAAGAGATAAAGCAAACGTTAGAACCAGACCCAGATATGACACAGATTTTTGAATTATCAGATAGGGAATTTTGAATAATTATGATTAATGTGTTAAGAGGTACTAATGGAAAAAGTAGACAACGTGCAAAAATAGATGACTAATGTATGCAGAGAGATAGAAAAGCTAAGAAAGAATCAAAAGGAAATGCAAGAAACCAAAAACACTGTAAGCAGATATGATGAATAATGAGTTATGCACTCATCAGTACACTTGACATGGCCATGGAAAGAATCAGTAGGCTTGAAGACAGGTCAATAGAAATAAAGAATCTAAGAACTGGAAGAGACATTAAAAGTTGTCTACCATAGCTATTCATTTAAGTACTGGTTTAAACACACATTCTCTTTCCTGATGGGATGCCAATTATGTCAATAACCATCTAATTCTCATTTTCAAGATTATTGCAAACAGAAGCATGTGATTTTAACATGACTATCATAGATAAAACAACTTTAGCCATTCAAATACCATTTGGCCATTACTGAGCAATGTAACATATCAGTTATATACAATTATAATTTAATTAGAAAAATTAAAAAAGAGATTCTGCATTTTCCCCACTATTTGTATAATATCTTGGCCAATTTTTTAACATCCTGTATGGTGATTTTTTTGCTAAATGCCCTATATTTTCACACTGTACCCTTCACACTTAGCTACTGCTGCCTTGATACTTTCTGGGACTAAGGATAAGCTGTCAAACATTGCAACTAAGAGTGCTTATTTATGGCCTTGCTTCCTTGAACTCAGTATTTAGCTTCACTTCAGTCAGTGTCAATTTCAGTTCAGCTGTTCATGTTTGAGTATTTAGGTTACTTGCTTCCAAATACTCATGACACTGAACTACTGGAGGTCAAGTTACTGCTAAATGGACTTTTTTGTATATTATAATAGCAGAGGAATATTATAGCAGTTTCTTAATATTATTAGCTTTTCCTACTTTCACAGACTATAACTGGTATTTAAGCTCATATTCATATATACCCCATGTCCATAACGCTCATTTATATATGTGATTCTGTGCTGTTATAGAGAGGGCTAAGAAGAGGTGGCTCAGGACTTTAAGACATAATTAGACTGTATCTGTGAAAGAACAATCTCATAAATAGCTTTGAAAATGATAGATAAAAATGTCACACACACACACACACACACACACACACACTCCCACTTTCTCACTCTCTCTCTCTCTCTCATGAGATTTCAGAGGACTGAGATAACATATCCAATAAAAGTTAGCAGCAGAGGCTTCTGATCATAAAGGACTGCAAAGGTTTTTGACAGGAAGTCCTGACTGAAATGGAGGCACATTCCTGGCACAGGGACACTGTGATGGAAGGAAGGCAAGCCAATACACTTCACAAAGACCTTTTTGAACAACATTAAAAAGAAAAACCCAGAAGAGAATAATACAGGAAATTGTAGAAAATAAGATGAGACAGGGATCAGGGTCCCATATTTAAAAGACATCAAACTTACATTTTAGGGTGCTGTCATTTTAAAGTGTTTCTAAAATACTGTAGTTTTCATATTATCTAAATATCCAGAAACTTAAACCTATGGTCCTGTTTCCCAGTGATATAGTTTTCCTGTGTCCCCACCCAAATCTCATCTTGAATTTCCAGGTGTTGTGGGAGGTGATTGAATCATGAGGTGGGTCTTTCCTGTGCTGTTCTTGGGATAGTGAATAAGTCTCACAAGATATGATGGTTTTAAAAAAGGGGAGTTTCCCTGCACAAGCTCTCCTCTCTTGTCTGCTGCCATATGAGATGTGACTTTCATCTTCCTCCATGATTATGAGGCCTCACCATCCACATGGAACTGTAAGCCCAATACACTTCTTCCTTTTTTCAAATTGCCCAGTCTAGGTATGTCTTTATCAGCAGCATGAGAACAGACTAATACACTCAGCTTAGGAAGTAAACACTATTAATGCAGTTGAAATCTCCTGTGTTTTGTTCCATAATCATAAATAATTTCTCCCTTACCAAAGATAATTATCCTATATTTGGCATTTATTATTCTTAGGCATTTCTTAATACTCAAATGCATAGGTATTACTTAGATAATACATAGATGCTTACGTTCCAAAACAAAACAAATATTCCAAGTTAAAAAAAATATTGTGAAGTTTAATAGAGAAGATATGGAATCAACCTACATGCCCAACAATGATTGGAGAAAGAAAATATGGCACATATAAACTATAGAATACTATGCAGCCATTAACAAGAATGAAATCATGTCCTTTGCAGCAACACGAATGCAGCTGAAGGCCATTATCCTAAGCAAATTAACACAGTAATGGAAAACTAAATACCACATGCTCCGACTTATAATAAGTAGTAGCTAAACACTGGGTACACATGGACATAAAGATGTGAATAACGGGCACTGGCGACTACTAGAAGAGGGAGTGGTGGGGAGAACGGACTGAAAAACTACCTACTGGGTACTATTCTTACTATGCAGTTGATAGGATCATTCATACTCCAAACCTCAGCATCACAGAATATACCTATGTAACAAACTGGACATGTACCACTCGAATCTAAAATAAGTAGGAATTATAGAATATATACATATTTGGCTGGGTGCAGTGGCTTAGGCCTGTAATCCCAACACTTTGGGAGGCCAAGGCAGGTGGATCACTTGAGGTCAGGAGTTCGAGACCAGCCTGGCCAACATGGTGAAACTTTATCTCTACCAAAAATACAAAAAATAGCTGGGCATGGTGACACAGGTCTGTAATCCCAAATACTCCAGAGGCTGAGGCACAGGAATTGCTTGAACCCAGGAGGCGAAGGTTGCAGTGAGCCAAGATCGCACAACTGCACTCCAGCCTGGGCGACAGGGTGAGACTCCATTCCCCAAAAAAAAAAAAAAAAAAAAATATATATATATATATATATATATAGAGAGAGAGAGAGAGAGAGAAGTTTTGAAGAGAATAAACATGGCATAATGAAAAAAAAGTTGTTTCAGGAAGCTGTAACATACAGTACAGAAAGTTTTTGTATCATCTAGTAGTATTTGGACTAGCATGTAAAATTGGGCCTAGAGAGAAAAGGATGGATATCAAAAAGTGAAAAAGAAATTTTAGTGTCTTAAATATAGAGAATGAGGAAGGAGGATGAGTCAAACCAAGATACTAGGCTTTGTCCCCGAGGGATTAAAATAACGATGAGGTGTTGACAGATTCAGATTCAATGAGTCACAGTGGAAGGACTGGTTTCCAGGAGTAGAGATGTGTTGTGGAATTTGGCCCTGTTGACCATTCCCTCACTGCTGAAGCACTCTCCTCCCTAGCCTTCTGCCATCCCTCTCTTTTGGCTTTATTCCTACCTCTTCCATTGTTCTAAGTCTTCTTTATGGTCTTCAATTTATATCCAATTTTTCTTATAGCTAATACTCTCCTGGATTGACTCATTCATTTCCAGGGCCTTAATACACAAATGCCAATGACTTAGAAATTCTTATGGCCAGCATGTAAAGGCTCCTCAGCTCCGTATTGCATTTCTAATTGCCTATGGGTATTTATCCCCACAGCCACTTTAAACATGCCCAAAATTAGTTTTATTATCATCTTATTCCCTTCCAATTGTATTCATCCCTTTTATTCTTACTTATTTCTGCTCCTTTATTCTCTATCTCTGCAAATGTTCCCCAAGTTTTATCTCCTTACTAAGGCTAGAAAACTGGGAAACATCCTTACACTTCGCCCTGAACAGAGCTGTGCCCACTATTTGATGCCCTGACTTGCCAAATCAGCCTCCTTAATTGTGCTTATATCGTTTTCCACTTCCCACTGCCTCCGCTGTCTTAATCTCAGGTGGTTTTAAATCTCTTCTCTGGTCTTACTCTGTAAACTGATCTTTCCACCCCTGGTCTTGTCCAATTCCCTCTCTCTGTTTCTCTTCTACTATGAGTGATTTTCTTAAATGTAAATTTGATCATTCCCTGTTCTTAGGTGGAGGGGGAAATTAGGACTCCTCATTACCTTCTGCAGAAGCTTTTCATCTTGTGTTTTTAAATCCTAATTAGTACTCTACAGAGTTAACTCAAAGACAACCAATGGTACCAACTTAGAAGCTGAATGACAAATGAATTCTTTGGTGAGACATGAAAGAGTTGAGTTCAAAAGCACAGACCCTTTTCCCCCCTCTCATTTGCTGCTAGGAAATTCATTGCTTCTAGGAAATTCATTCAGCAAATATTTATTGAGCATCCACCATGTGCCAGATGCTTTTCTCAGTGCTACTCTATATTAATTCTACTAATTCTTATAAAAACCCATGGATGTCAGTAATATTATTATTTCGATTTTACAGATGAAGAACTGAGGCATATAGATGTTAAATTATTCAAGGTCCCCAGCTCAGTGAAGTCCAGAACCAGGATGTGAACCCAGATAATCTGACTCTAGAATTTTACTACTCTAAGTAGAATGGATTCTACAGAAATACACATCCTGTGCTTCTACCCTAGACTTAATCATTACGTAAATTGTTATGAGATTTCCAGGTGATGTGTGCATTCATTCATGTTTGAACAGCTTTGCCTTCGAGTCTGGGTTCTGAACCACTATGTCAACCCCACATAACAGTAGTTGACTTGTTCTTTCTCCTTCAGACATGTGGGTTGGCTCTCCTTTTTATGTACCTGTCAAGCACAAAATAACAAGCCTTAAAACCTTGCCCCTGATCCTTTTGTAGTTCATGAGCATGATGATTGGGAGTTCACACACATAAATGAAATGTGCTAGCCTCAAACCTTCTTATGACATCGGTACATGACTCTCCTGGGACCTCTGAAGTGAGGTCCCAGCAGGTGAGCTGAGCCTCCCCGACTACTCCCTCCACTTATGTGACTCTTTCATCATTTGTCTTGGATCTAGCATCTATGTCTCTGAACACAGAATATATTAAGTATCTGGAACTTTTCTGGTTAGAAGAAATATGAGCCTATATCTCTAAGAGTTATTATTCTTGATGCAGGTCAATTTTATAGGTCCTGAAGAAGAACTAGTGCACCTATGTTCAAAATGACTTCTGGTCAGTGATGGTTGTTCAAACACACACACACACACACACACACACACACACACACAGTGGGGGTGGGGGAGTTACCCAGGCTGGAATATGCAGTGCCTATTCACAGATGTGATCATAGCTCACTGCACCCTGGGGCCCCTAGCCTCAAGTGATCCTCTTGCCTCAGCCTCCAAAGCAGCTGGGACTACAAGCACACACCACCATCCCTGGCTCAGACACTTGATATTAGTCTAATATTTGTACCCAGACAGGCTAGAGGGGGGATGAAACCAGCTGTGACTTGTAGTCTATGTAGTAGGGAATGTTGAGAATCAGATACCATTACAATCCTAGTTGATAACACAGTCAGCCATCACAGTCTTAACAGTGACTTAAGGTAATATGTATCTTCTAAGCTAACGTGAGAGAGAGGTGAGTTTCATGGTAAACTGTAAACCATCCATCCTGTGAGACTCACTTGTGCAGACTTCTGGACCAGCTTCCACCTTGGCTCTTCATTCACACAGAAGTTGTCTCCAGCACTTTGTAAAGTCTCCCATAAAACATGTGAAACTCAATCAAGTAGTAATAAGAAACTGATGGTTTACTGAAGATTTTGCAGAGAGAGGGAGAAGATGCCATATCACACAACATACAGCAGAAATTTCAGCAAAATCCTCATTAGACATAAGGATTCTTAAAGGTTTTCTTTCCCAGACACTTTATTCCCAATCTAAATTGCTTTTCCTCCTTTTTCTTTCATTCCTCCTTTCCTTTTTCACTCAGTATCTAACAAACTGCAATATTGTTACCAGCATCAACTTTAATACTAAACTTAAATAATGTAAGCAAAGCATAAACTGTAGAGTTCAAAACAGTAATAAATCTCCTAACAGGTTTCACTACCCATCATACCCACCCAACCTCATTCTCGGGATCCTGTAAAACAAAAGCAGGTCTCCTCTAGGTGGGGATAGAGATAGGTATTGTTAATAACTGTTTCCTTATCCTGCCACATTCTCCTCGGTGCTGGCACTTCTTCGTATCTTCTCTAGAACCAAAAATAAAAGCTTTTATTCTGGTGGCTAAGGACTGAATGGACAATGCTATTCTCAATATTCAAAAAGCAAGGTACCTGCTTTTTGGATGACTGTATGTACTTATTCATGTGATACGCCTTTGAAATAGATCTTTGTGTATATTTATAGGCCACATGTCATATTTTGATATACACATATAATGTGTAATGATCAAATCAGGGTAATTGGGAGATCCACCACCTCAATCACTGATCTTTTCTTTGTGCTGGGAATAATCCATATCTACTCCTCTAGTTATTTTGAAATACACAAAGAATTATTGTTAACCACAGTCTCCCCACTGTGCTGCTAAGCACTAGATCTTATTCCTACTATCTCACTGTATTTTTGTACCTATTAACCAGCTTCTCTTTATCTCCCCTTCCCACTGCCTTTCGGAGTTTCATTCTACTCTCTACCTTTGTAAGATGAATTTATTTTAGCCCCCGACATATGAGTGAAAACGTGATATTTGTCTCTCTGTGCCTGGCTTATTCCACTTAATGCAATGCCGTCCAGTTCTATCCAAGTTGTTTTAAATGACAGGATTTCCATTCTTTTTTATGGCTGAATAATATTTCATTGTGTATATGTACCACATTTTCTACACCCATTCATTTGTTGGTGGACACATAGGTTGATTCCATATCTTGGCTAATGTGAATAGTGCTGGAATAAACATGGGAGTGTAGATATCTGTTTGGTATATTGATTTCCTTTGTTTTGGATATATGCTCAGCAATGGATCATATGGTACTTCTAATTTTACTTTTTTGAGGAAACTCCATGCTGTTTTCCATAGTGGTTGCACTAACTTATGTTCCAACCAACAATGTATGAGCATTCCCCTGTCTCCACATCACCAATATCTGTTTTTTTCTTTGTAATAATAATCATTCTAACTGGGTTAAAATGATATCTCATTGCGGTTTTCATTTGCATATCCCTGGTAAAAGCCATTTTAACTCTGGTGATAATTTAAGTGATGAAAGATTAATAACCAGAATATATGAGAAACTCAACTCAATAGCAAAAAAAAAGGACTCCATATAATTCAATTTAAAAATAGGCAGAGATCCAAATATACACATTTCTCTAAAGAAGACATATAAGTGGCAATGAGTAAATGAAAAATTGCTGCTCAACATCACTAATCATCAAAAAAACAAACAAAAATCAGAGCCTATATATTTTATATATATATATATATATATATACATCACTAATCATCAAAAAAAACAAACAAAAATCAGAGCCTATATATATTTCCACATGATGTTTCTTAAAAAATGGAGTTTCAATTTTAAAAGTAGTTTTCAAAATATGGAAAACATACAATAGACAATATAAAGTCTTATGAGCTCCACTTTCTTTGCATGATGCCACATGCTTACCCAAGGTTTCAAGTTCCAGGTTATCTGGCCTCTTCCACACTTCCTAAGCCTTTGCTCCCACTACTCTTTCCTTACTCCCACCATTCCCTGATGATCCCTACCAGCACTCTTAAGGTTTCCACAAGGCGCATAATACTTCAAGCTTCTGTGCCTTTGCTCGTGCTGTTGTCTTCATTCACCTTGGGGGCACTCACTTACACAGTTTGAGTAACTTGTCACAGCTTGTGTTGTTGCCAGCTATAAAGACTTTACTGATCTCCATTGAAATTGATCACATCTGTGTTTGTTACCCTGTATATAAAAGCTATCTGACTTTACTGGTCTCCATTGAAATTTATCACATCTGTGTCTGTTACCCTGCATATTAAAGCTATCTGACTTTACTGGTCTCCTTTGAAATTGATCACATCTGTGTTCCTTACCCTGCATATCAAAGCTGTAAAGACTTTACTGATCTCCATTGAAACTGATCACATCTGTGTTTGTTACTAATCTCACTTATCTCAGTATGATTCATGTGTTTTATCTTTAGTAAACAATATGCTTTATCATAGCAAGGACTGTTTTATTAATATCTACTCTTTTTTTAAATGTACTATTTACTTACTCAAGAACTTAAGCTAGTGCCTGATGAAAGTAAATATACTTTGAATCTTTGAAAAGATAGTCATTTGAATAGTCATTTTCAAACATTACGGCAAAAAACTGTAATGAAAGAAAAATCGTGTAGATATGTAATCTGTATTAAGGCATACTCTGAGAAGAGTCAGTATGTCATGGGTCTTTTAAAAAAATTATTATATTCTATCCTTAAAGTGTCTTGGGTAGGCATGTGGCATTAATAGTTTAGTCAGAACTAGTGACAACTGTGTCTTACAATAATAAGAGATAAAATGTGATTTTTGGCCAGGCACAGTAATACCAATGCTTGTAATACCAATACTTTGGGAGAACAAGGTGGGGGATCACGTGAAGCCAGAAGTTAAGATCAGCCTGGGCAACATAGTAGGAACCTGTCTGTACAAAAAAAAAAATAGCCACACATGGTGGTGGGCACCTGTAGTTTCAGCTATTCAGAAGGCTGAGGTGAGAGGATTATTTGAGCTCAGCAGTTGAAGGTTATAGTGAACTATCATCATGCCATTGTATTTCAGCTTTGGGCAACAGAGCAAGAGTTTTTCTCCAAAAAAAGGAAAAAAAAGGAAAAGGAAAAAAGGTGCAATTTTCAACTACTTCATAAAGTCTGAGATGAATCTTAATTTTTTAACATTTTCATTCCTAAAAATATCTGCTCTGTTGAACAACAGAATTGTTCCTAATTAAGAAGAACTCTAGCTAAGCACAATGGCTCATGCCTGTAATCACAACACTTTGGGAGACTAAAGTAAGAGGATTGTTTGAGCCCAGGAGTTTGAGACCAACCTGGGTAGCAAGATGAGACCCTGTCTCTACAAAAAATAAAAAATTAGCTGGGCATGATGACGCATGCCTGTGATCTCAGCTATTTGGGAGGCTGAGGAAGGAAAATCACTTGAGCCTAGGAGGTTGAGGACGCAGTGAGCTATGATTGCACCACTGCACTCCAGTCTGGGCAACAGAGTGAGACCCTGTCTTAAAAAAAAAAAAAATCCATACACTTCTATCCACAGTTTCTGCTTTTAAAGAAAATAAGCTTATTTCCCCACTTTCAAAGTGTTTACAATATTGTACATATGACACATGATATTTTGCTGGCAACTGAAATCTAGAAGTGTCATTAGTCATCACTTCTAATGTAGCATCAATACATTTCCACCTATGCAATGGAAATCAATGTAAACTTAAAAAATATAGTTGGCATGCCTTGGAAATTTTCATAGGCAATAGGAAAGATTTATAAATTAGTTCCCATGCTAAAAAGTAGAACATAAATTTATGTATGAATGTATGTCAATAAAGTGGAATGCCTCACAGCACAAGAATATTGTGAAAAATCATCACTATTTTTTAAAAATGAGCATACTTTGAGGATTAGGGCAATAAATAAATGCAGACCAGACCACTTATACTCTGAAATCAGCATAGACTTGAATTAAAACTTTGAAATGGTTAAAGTTCTTTCTGAATTGTACTGAAATAGGAGAATTCTATTTCTAGCCCTGTGATTTATTCATATTCATTCTATGACTCATGTTATGATTAAATTCGGGGCACTGGCTGAATATACACTTTAGATAGAAAGAAAAGAGAAAATGTGTTTATTACCATAAGAATAGAATTAATAAAAAACAAAGATGTGGACAAATGAGCAACTATTAGTATGCCACTTGATCCAAAATATAAAAGGTAATTATTAAACTTTGGAAATCCAATGAATGTACAGTTTGAAATGCAAACTTTATGTCAGAAGAGACCAAAACCCAAAAAATCTAAAAAAGTTTTTCCTCTCCAAAAAGAGAAGATAATATTTCCTATGTATGTTTCACTTGTATTTCACAACCATTTAGTCAAAAATGAGAAATATTACTATTAAGTCTGCACTTAATTGAATTCACAAATAAAATTATATACAATTCCCTAGACTTTTAGGTATCAGTATCAACTGTATATATTTTATTTCTGGCTTTGAGAACATTCTTAAGTGTAACTTTTTTGTCATTAAGTTTTGTTTTCTCGCTTGTTTCCAACGAGAATAACAATGTTGCAGCCCAGAAACCAATTTCAATTTGTTTTAGTGCATGTCTAGAATCATAGAGGTTTCTATTTAATATTTAAACACATTAATTAATATTTAAATAGCAAAGTACTTGTGCTGGGTAAATTCTAACTAAAGTAAAATGGAAACTAGTTTGTTCTTCCCAGTTTTATAACTGTAAGTTGCTGAAGCTCAGTTATGAGGCTTTTGGTACGTGTGTGCATGTGTGCGTGTGTGTGTGCATGCATGTGTGTGTGTGTGATCATTTTCAGTCTATTCAATGTAATTTCCAAATTAATCTTCCACCAAGTTGAATAGGCAATTAAACTGGTTGAAACATTAAATGACTGTTAAACTCTTAACGGTGTGCTCTTGAACAAAATAAAATTTTCAAAAGGAAAGTATCGTGTTTTTCCAAATGCAAGTTCACAGCTGTTGGTATATAAATATGCCTTTTCTTTTGCTTATCTAGATAATAGATTAATACCTGTCTTAAGAAGTATACAGTTTAGAACCTTTAGAGTATAAATATTCCCAAACAAATCCCTTTACAATTTTTTTATTTTTGAGATGGAGTCTTGCTATGTTGCCCAGGCTAGAGTGCAGTGGCATGAACTTGGCTTACTGCAACCTCCGCCTCCCGGATTCAAGCGATTCTCCTGCCTCAGCTTCCTGAGTAGCTGGGATTATAGGCGCCTGCCATCGCACCTGGCTAATTTTTGTATTTTTAGTAGAGACGGGGTTTCACCATCTTGGCCAGGCAGTTCTCGAATTCCTGATCTCGTGATTCACCCGCCTCTTCCTTCCAAAGTGCTGGGATTACAGGCATACGTGACAAATATCAAAAGTGGAGGGAATTAGAAGGCTAAAGTTTTATCAAGGATGGTCATTTTCTAGGCCCTTAAGGTTTGTTGATAGAACAAAGGTCTTAATGTACTAAGCAGTCCCATAAGAACTCTGTATTTTAAATGACCAAAAGAATTGCAAACTTAGAATGATAGGTAAATTTGGGTTGGTAGGTAAGGATAAAAAGAATTTGGATTTGATGGGGTCTTTTTAAAGCAGTCTGGTTCTAGCATGGAACTAACCCTAAAGAATATTGGAAGAGGCTAATACAGGTGGAAGATTTTTCCAGTGTCTTCGATTTATCAAAACATTTTGAGAGTGTTTTTATTCATTTATTTATTTATTTATTTATTTATTTATTTTAAATATGGAACGCTTCACAAATTTGCGTGTCATCCCTGAGTGTTTTTAAAGTCATGGAATAATCTCCAATGTATGCTATTAAATGAAAATACAGCAAGATAAAGAGTAGAGAGTATATGATGCTTTTTTCCCCCTGTGGTTTCTATATGCTTGTATATGCACAGAATATGTCTCCAAGGATAGAAAAGAAACTTGTAAGAATAACTGGCAATGGGGAAGAAAACAAGGGAATTGAATGAAAGAAATATTTTCATCTGTATATCCTTTTGAAATTTTGCAATTTTTCTCTTTATGCATATATTATCTATTTTAAAAATCTACACAGATGCCAGGGACCTAGCTCTACTGAGTCAGAATCTCTGGGATCTGGCTGAGGCACTTGTATTTGTAGGAGCTGTAACTCCCATTTGGCACTTACTTCCTTATTTTAGGGGATATCTACATGAGAGCATAAATTTTATCCCGTCGACTAGACAAGCACATGGTGGAAAATGGGGATCTTATGCTCCTGTTAACAAGGGTAGTACAGAGGTGTAACTATGATTCTTCTATTGCCTTCCATTATAGTGAAAAGGGTTTTGGAAATAACTTTCAACATACTAAGATTATGAGATCATTAAAATGTCTCACTTTTTATTGCTCCAGGCCAACTGTCAGTAAGTGCCAATAATATGATGCTCACACCAACTCTTATTTTTTCAAGGGCATAATAATGGCTTAATTAAAATCTAGATACCTAAAAGACAGAGTAAAATCCAAAGCTAAAACTGCAGTCCTTGGGGATGTATGGTTATCAGATACAGAAGTCACATTACATTGCAGACAGGTTCCCTATCTCTAGGATGATAGACGTAGGACAACCCAGTGGTTCTTAGACGTCTCATACATCATTGCGTCTCCAGAAAGCATAGGTTTTGCAAGGAATCCATGAAGATCTGGTGTCTCACTATTTTCTTTTGTACACAGTGCTGCAATTCAGACCCTTTCCAGCCTCATGGCCAACCTATATCGTACACAGCTTGAGCTGGCTTTTCTTGGTTCTGTTTGTGTCTCCCCTTCATGTAGTACGTACAAATTACTTAAATGTTCTTTAAATGAATAAATTAATGGATGAATCCCTTTTTGTGGTTCCCTGGGTCTTTTTATGTTCAATTCTTCTGCTAACAAACTGTCCTTCCCACCTTTTAATTTTATTCCTTCCTCTAACTGATCCCAAGTGGTGAGCAACTTGTTATCAGCTAACCAGCCATGTTTGAGTTGTAACTCACAAGTTTTAGCATTGCGCAGCCCAGTGAAAGTTCACTCCCTTGGGTTTAGAGGTTCACGTGTGCTATTCAAATTAATGTGTCTTCCTTCGTGTTTAATTATAAAGACATTTTTCTTTGGGTTGCTATCACCTGTCATTTGGCAATTATTAAGACATTCTCAACATGCATTTCTCATAAAATGTACAAAATTAGAGGTACTACAAAATAGAACTGCATGATACATTCTGTTACTTAGGAAAAACTAGGCCAGTCAGGCTTCATTGTTTTAAATGACAAAAATCAATTCTGCCTTTAAGAAAGAAGTGCATTGGAAACCTACCTGGCGGCTAACAGAATAAAACAAAAATGGATGAATAAATTGGCTTGGGAAAAAAACTCCAGCCAAATAGATGACCCTTAGCAGTCAATGCAGTGTGTTGTACATTCTTGGCTGCACACTGGACGGCATTCATGAAGCCCTCAACACCACCACCATGCTATTACCCCTCACCACCATTCCAACAACCGGAATGAATTATAACCCTCTGTGTTTCTTTGCCTCACTAAGTAAAGATTCAGTGGGCCTTGGGGGGGCTTTGAGAGAGTTCACTGAAGGCATCTGAGAGAGCAAGTATCTAGAATTTTTTGTTTCTTTGGTAGTAGATGGAGCTCTACCTCTCACCGAAAGTCACATAATGGCCAATTGCCCAAACGTGGGGTTCAGAGAATAGGCTGCCCCACACACAACACCTGATACATCCTCTACAAAGTGCAGGCACCTTCTAGAAATAGACTTATTTTGATGGTATTGTGGAAAGAAAACATGCATCAGATAGGAGTTTCTGGGAGGACTTGAAATAAAAGCCGATATATCCAGAACATCAGAACGAGATTGTTTACCGGCCAAGTATAGGGTCACTTTTGGCAATGGTTACATAAAGAAGGAGATAACAAGATGTATGCACAGCTGTGGATAATTCTGCTTAAGTGGAATGCGAATTCTGCAATGTTCAGGAAGTATGTTTGTCATTCTTAAGACATTTTCTTCAATGTCTCCTATTTCCTGGCTTGACTTTTGCAGAGACTCTCACATGAACATAATTAATTCAAAATAACACAATAGGCTCATGATCATTTAGTCTAAGTTTCTGTGGACTAAAAGCAAGCAAAGGTGAAGTGAAGGTCAAATTTTTATTACCTTTCTTCTACAGGCTGGGAACTGAGGCTCGTGCTGACTATTAACTCTACTTCATTCTTTATCTACCAGAGGATTATGTCAGATAATACTTTCTCTGTGAAACTTTGACTTATTTTTCTACACTGGGCCCATTTCTCCTTTCGATAAATTTCAGTAATTTTATAAAATAATTTTGTTTATTAATGTTTCATATTTCATTGTCTATATTCTGATTCTCTCAGAAAATTATGAAGTGTGTGAAAGACTGTATTATTTAGGCAAAGTTAGACATTTCCTATTCCTAGTTTCCTTATTACTTTGTCCATTATGACATTGTTTCTCTAGCTGATTTCCCACAAGCCTGTATGCTTCTGGGGATAGAAATAGGTGTCTTTAACCACAATGAGATACCATCTCACAGTAGTTAGCCTGACTATTATTAGAAAGTCAGAAAATAACAGATGCTGGTGAGGCTATGGAGAAAAGGGGACAGTTATACACTGTAAGTGGGAGTGTAGGTTAGTTCAACCATTTTGGAAAGCAGTGTGGGGTTTCCTCAAAGAGCTGAAAACAGCACTACCATTCAACCCAGCAATCCCATTACTGGGTATATACTCAGAAGATATAAATTATTCTACCATAAAGACATGGACACGAATGTTCATTGCAACACCATTGACAATAGCAATGACATGGAATCAACCTTAATGTTCATCAATGACAGACTAGATTTTAAAATGTGGTACATATGCCCCATGGAATATTATGCAGCCATAAAAAAGAGCAATATCATGTCTTGCAGGAACATGGAGGGAGATGGAGGCCATCATCCTCTGCCAACTCATGCAGGAACAGAAAACCAAATACCATATGTTCACACTTCTAACTGGGAACTAAATTATCAGAATTCATGAACACAAAGAAGGAAACAACAGACAATGTTGTTACTTGAGGGTGGAGGCTGGAAGGAAGGAGCGGAGAAGAAAAAGTAACTGTTAGGCATTAGGCTTAGTACCTGGGTGATAAAATAATATGTACAACAAATTCCTGTGACATGAGTTTACCTGCATAACAAACCTGCACACGTACCCGTGAATCTAAAATAAAAGATAAAAAAAGAAATGTAATAGGTTTTTTGTCTTTGTCCATGGTACTGAAAATTGAAAGAGCCAATAGGAAGAGACCATTTGTTTATTGTAAGTGAACTTGACTAATCCAAGATGTGGACAAAATTTCCATTTACTTGGCAAAATTATTATATTTTTGGAATTCCTATGAAACTTATGTGTTATTTTGTTTTTTAAAGTTAATCCTAACATGCCATGTGAAAAAGAGAGTTACATCACTTACTCTTGAAAGATGGAAACACAAATAAATTTAAAGATTGAATGCAAGCCCTCACTATAAGAATGCATGCCATTCTGATTTATTATTACTCTCCTAACAAAGATCTGCAGAAGGGAGCAGTATTTATAAATAAATACCACGGTGTACCTTTCCCAATTCACTTCAAATCATGATGGTAAATGAGACACTGTTGGCAAAATCCGTTACTATCATTGAAGTCAGCAAATGCCAGGAATGAGACACTGAACTAGGAGTCAAAAGGCCTGGGTTCTTTATTTTTTTATTCAATAAATATTCACTGAAGCATTATGATAAATATAAGTTTTAACACAACCAAATGCTTGCTGTGTGATATTGGCAAATGACTCAGCCACTCCAAGACTAAGTTTCTGCATTTGGAGAATGGAGAGTATGCCCTGCCTTGTCTCATAGCATGGTTACTGAGAGTCAGATGAGACACACTGTATGTTGAAGTAATTTATATATGGTAAAGCACTAAAGTTATTACATTAGTTATAATAAATTATTATAATAGCTCAGTGCAAAAATAATGGCCATTCCATTTAATGGCAAAAACCACAATTACTTTTGCACCAACCTAATATGTAATATAGTTATTGCTATAGTTTGAATATTTGACCCTTCAAACCCTGTGTTGAAATTTTATCCCCAGTGTTGGAGAAAAGGCCTAGCGGGAAGTGTTTGGGTCATGGGGCGGGGCGGGGTGGGGGAGAGTTGGATCCTTCATGCATATATTGGTGCCATTCTCATGCTAATGAGTAAGTACTTCCTGTATTAGTTCCCCTAAAAATTGGTTTTAAAAGAAGTGTGGTGCCGGGTGCGGTGGCTCACACCTGTAATCCCAGCACTTTGGGAGGCCGAGGAGGGTGGATCACTTGAGGTCAGGAGTTCAAGACCAGCCTGGCCAACATAGTGAAACCCTATCTCTAAAAAACATAAATGAATAAAAATAAAAGAAGTGTGGCACCTCTCTGCCCTCTCTCCTTGTTTTCCCCTCTCACTGTGTGATTTCTGCATGGTTGGCTCCTTGTCTCCTTTCGTCATTAGTGCAAGCAGACTAAAGTCCTCGCCAGAAGCAGATGCTGGTGTTATGTTTCTTGTACAGCCTGCATAACCATAAGCTAAATAAACCACTTTTCTTTATAAATAATCCAGCCTCAGTTATTCCTTTATAGCAACATAAACAGACTAAGACCACTGTAGTATATTAGTGCCATAACGTTGTATTTATTAAAAAGCACTATGGTTATCTATCAGAGCCAATTCCTAACTTTCACAATTTCATTACTTCCAAAATAGTATAATAACTCATGGCAATTTCATACATTTGAATTGTCCTTTATCATTTTCAGAGTACTTGCAAATAATTCATCTTTGAACCTACCAAGATTAAAAAGTGAAACAACATTCTTTGCTTTATTTCTTCATGCACATATTTCAGGATTCTATTTTCTATATAGTTACATAATTATTTCTAACCTAGAGCTCAACTAGCTTTTGAATGGTACTTGTATGAAGATGAAATTTAGATCCAATGTATTTCTACTCCAGTTTCTTGAAGGTTCACTATAGTGATAAATAAAACCTGAGAGACATAAAGAGCTGTCAGATCAGTTTTATTTCTAGTTCTTGCAAAATGCCCAATGACAATAGAAGTCTATAGCAGTGGCTCTCAACTTTTTTGGTTCTAAGACTGTGTTATACTTTTAAAATTTATTGAGTACCATAATGAGATTTCATGTCGGTAGGTTATATCTATTATTATTTATTGAATTTCTAAAAAAGGTATTTATTACTTTTTTTTAAAATAAGATACCCATTATATTTTAATATAAATAATGTCATTAAAATAACACATATTTTCCAAAACAAACAAAAAATAGCTAGAAGCATGACAGTGTTGTTTTTAATTTCTGCATCTAAAACACCTGTTAAATTAAGGTCTGGTTTGGCAGAAGACAATGAAATCATCGAATCTGCCTTCACTGTAAATCTGATACCATACGTTGTTTGAATTGAAGTATATGAAAAATATCTAGCCTCACACAGATATATGGTTGGAAGTAGTTGTATCTTGCCAACTCTGTGAAAAGGTTTTGGCTACCTCCACAAATTAATCAACCAAATTTTAGAATGGCTGCTCTCTGAGTCCATTTGTGTTGCTATAAAATAATACCTGAGGCTGAGTAATTTATAAAGAAAAAAGGTTAATTGGCTCATGGTTCTGCAGGATGTACAAGAAGCCTTGTGCCAACACCTTCTTCCAGTCATGGCAGAAGGGGCAGGGGGGGCTGGCATGGACAGGTCACATATGGCAGAGGAAGGAAGCAGGAGAGGAGGAGGTACCAGGCTCTTTTTAACAATCAGCTCTTGTGGGAACTAAGAGTAAGAACTCACTCACTCCCTGGAGAATATCCCCAAGCCATTTATGAGGATCTGCTGCCATGACACAAACACCCCCCATCAGGCTCCATCTTTAATACTGGGGATCAAATTTTAGCAGACCTGGTGGGGGGTGAAAGAAACCATTTCCAAACCATAGTAATTCAACTCTGGCACCCCAAATTTCATGTCCTATTTACATTGTAATATAAAATCATCCTACCCCCGAAGTCTTAACCTGTTGCAACATCAACTCCAAAGTCCAAAGCTCATCTAACACTCAAGGTGAGTTCCTTATAGCTATGAGCTTATAAAATCAGACACATGATTTACTTCCAACATACAATGGTGGTACAGACATTCCATTCTAAAAGGGAGAAATCAGCCAAAGAAAGTGGTAACAGGCCCCATGCTAAGTCTGGAGCCCAGCAAGACAAATACTAAATCTTAAAGCTCCAAAATAATCCATGACCCCATGTCTCGCATCCTGGGCACACTGGTGTGAGGGATGGGCTCCCGAGACCTTGGGAGGGAGACTTGGTGTTGGCAATCATGGGTTGGAGTCCAGTGACTGAGGCTTTTCCAGGCTGAGGTTGTATGCCACCGGTGATACTATAATTCTGGATCCGGAGAGTGGTGGCCCTGATCCCACTGCTCCACTAGGCATTGCCCAAATACACACTTTCTGTGGGGCCTCCAACCCACATTTTTTGCTTGGCATTGCCTTAGCAGAGGCTCTCTACAGTGGCTCCACCTCTGCAGCAGACTTCTGCCTGGGCACTCAGGCTTTCCAATACATCCTCTGAAATCTAGCTGCCAAGACTCCATCATGCTTGCATTTCTATGCCTGCTAACTTACCAACACAAAGCAACCAAGGCTCATGGCTTGTGCCTTCCAGAGTGGCTTCTCAAGCATTATGTGGGACCCCTTGAATCTTGGCTGAAGCTCTAGCAGCCAGAATGCCAGGAGTAGCCTGCTGACGTGGCAGAGAGTAGCAACACCCTGGGCCTGTTCCCAGAAGCCGTTCTGTTCTCCTTGGCCTCTGGACCTGCTGGGCCTGGGACAGGAGGGGGTGGCCTCAAAAATTTTGCAGACACCTTCAGGGCCTTTCCCCATTGCCTTTACTATTGGTAGCTGGCTCTCTTTTATATCTGTTAATTTCTCTAGCCAGCTATTGCTCCACATCAATCTTGGATTTCTCTCCTGAAAATTCTCTTTCCTTCTATACCACATGGCCAGGCTATGCATTTTCCAAACTGTTACACTCTGCTTCTCTTTCAGTCATAAATCCCAACTTTAGTTCATTACTTTGCTCTTATATCTGATCATAAGCTGTTAAAATCAGCTGTGCCACTTTAATGCTTTGCTTAAAAGCTTCTTCTGCCAGATTCCTTGAGGTTATCATTCTTAAGTTCAGCCTTCTACAAAACCCTAGGGCATGGACACAATGCAGACTAATTCTTTGCTACTGTGTAACAATGGTGACTTTTGCTCCAGTTCCCAGTAAGTTCCTTATTTCCATATGAGACCTAGTTAGCCTAATCTTCACTATTCATATCTCTTAACAGCATTTTGGTCGTGACCACTTAACCAGTTTCTAACAAGTCCCAAACTTTCCCTCATCATCCTGTATTATTCTGAGCTCCCCAAACTCTTCCATTCTCTGCTCTTTACCCAGTTCTAAAGCCACTTCAACATTTTCCAGTATCTTTTTAGCCAAATCTCTCTCCTTGGTACCAATTTTCTATCTCAGTCCATTCGTGTTGCTATCAAGGAATATCTGAGATTGGATAATTCATAAAGAAAAGAGGTTTATTTGGCTCATGTTTTTGCAGGCTGTATGGGAAGCATGGTGCCAGCATCTGCTTCTGATGAGGGCCTCAGGAAGTTGCCAATCGTGGTGGAAGGAGAAAAGGAGCCAGTGTGATAGATCATATGGCAAGAGACAACCAAGAGGAAGGTGCCAGACTCTTTTTAACAACCCATTTTATGGGAACTAAGAGTGGGAACTCATTTACTCCCAAGAGAATAACACCAAGTCATTTATAATGGATCTGCCCTCACCATCCAAAAATCTCCCACCAGGCCCTATCTTCAACACTGGGGATCAAATTTCAACATGAGACTTGGTGAGGGCCAAAGAAACTGTATTTAAACCATAGCAGCTGGTTTGCAGTATAGGGGATGTAAGTGCAAAAGCTTTGAAGTCACACAAAACTCCTACCTTGGTTCAATCTGGTTTAACAGGTTGGGATTGTGTGCCCTGGGTCTATTTACTTTAACTATAAACCACAGCTTCTGTTTCTGTAGAAAAAGTGTAATAATTCCAACTTTATTGGATTATTATAAAAACTAAATGATAAGTATAAAGTGCCTAGCATAGGTATTGGCAAATAGCAAGTATACAAAAGATAGTATCTGTCCCTAAATGTATCACAGTTTCCCATATCTCCCCTAAAATAGAAGGCCTGGAATAGCCATCTCAACTCACCTAGAGTAAGACCAACCTTAGAGAGAAGGTTCTGAAATTAAAACTCATGGGATCTAATTTTAAAATATTTGATTCTATTTTCATATATACCAGATTTATTCAGTCAGCATTCCCATATATTTAACGATATTTATAATATCATAGTCCAACCTGAAAGCTATTGTAGATTTGAACAGAATTATCCAATGAATCTTAATATTAAAGAAATTTCATGAGTTGTTCTTGATGGCAAACAGAGCAAAGTAATAAGCTGAGGCAGTGGTAGATTATTATATTCATATCCCATTTTATAAATTGATATTAAATATACTGAACATGCTGAAAATGTTTTCTTAAAGCCTAGAAAGTAGTTATTTTGAGGAAGGAGACCCAAGCATCTAAGATCACCTCCCCCTTGACTTCCACGCTGCATTTCAATAGAAGAAAAGGCTGGCCTACTGGCGCCTCCTAACTCACCTTCCTATAGATAGAAGGCATAGTATGGGGGAATCTCTCCGGAAGGCATTGCTTTTACTTAAACAAGATCAAACCCCACCCCACTCCTCCTCCATTGAATCGACCAAGACTCTTTCACATGTAATTTCTAAAACTGTAAACCCAAGACCCTTTCACATATAATTACTAAGGTTGTAAACCCAAGACCCTTTCACGGGTAATGGGTAACATTTAGAGCTGTAAGCCTATATAAAGGCAGAGCTTCTCTGTTAGAGGAGCTTGGCTGTTAAAGAAATGTATCACCTTGCTCCCGGCCAAAGTAAATAACCTCTTCCTTCCTAGTTCGGTGTCTGAGAGTTCTGTTTCTCACAGCCGCTCCTGCTTTATTTTATTTCAAATTATTTCACATTATAAATTCATTTCAAATTAATTCAAATTAAAAATTCATTTCAAATTATAAATGAATTATTCATTTCAAAGTAAAATTTATTTGAATTATACTTGGTGAGCACCCATGCTACTAAATGTCATGCGGCATCCATAAGTGATAGCATTTCTGCCTAACATTTAAGTTTTTTCATTTCTTTCTATTTCCTAATAGCATGGTTTGCCTAGAAATACATTTCTGATTTCCCATACCTCTGATACGTATTTTTGAAAAGTTAAAGACATTGACACCTGAGCTTTGTGTCTTTTCTGCTATCCAAGAGAGAATACAAGTAAGTACCAAGAGTCAATCTAAAGTAGCTGCCTAGGAATTACTAAACACATTCTTTTGTAGGTGATCTGATACTTTGAATTGTAAGAAATATCACTGGAATAGTACCCTCTTAGACTGGCAAATTTTTGACCTGACCTCATTTAACACTGCTTTTCTTGTCTTGTCTTCTAGACTTAGAACATTCAATCCCAACTAATTTTTCTTGGTGCTCAGCTAACGGTTTTAACTTCTCAACTTAAAAGTCACAAGGAAGTCCTAATAAAACAGCAAGAATGTGCTGACATTTATTTAATATCTTGTGCCTTAAAGTATTCGAGGAAGTTTACATGTACTAAATCATTTAGTCATCAAAATAAATGTATGTTATTATTTTCATTTTATAGATGATGGAACTGACACAGAGAAAATAGGTCAGGAAGAGTTATGTCAGAAAAACAGAATACTCCAGGTAGTGTTGGGGCTGAGAAAACAATACCCCAAAATATGGCACTTGGACATGCTGAACTGAAGAAGCCTCCATGTGTCTCTGACCACTCCCTTCCCCTATCTCTCATTCTCTGTGTCTTCCAAGGCACAGAATGAAGTTATTCTCTGAAGTCTCCTTCTCTCTCTAAAGTCCAGACCCACCTAAGAAAGAAAAAAAAAACCCTCTGAACCCTTCTCTGAGTTTTCATTAACTGAACTCATATCGTAGAAAGACAGACTGAAGTTTGTCAGCACACTTGAACAGACATATGTCACAAGCTGTTGTCTTCTCTGTGGGCCCAACAGGCTTTGAACTGGCCATTGTATGTCCTCTAAGCCCACTGACTTCCTCTAAAAATCATTTTCTATCCCCTTAAAAATATGTACACTTACCAAACTCCCTTTTCCCTTAGAACAAGGGTATATAACCCGCTGGACCTTATATGATTTGGAAGTAATTACTGTGATTTTCCCCTGCGTATAGTAATATAAATTTGTATGCATTTTCTTTTATTAATTTGCTTTTTGTAGGTTAATTTTCAGCCAACCTTCAAAAGATGAAGGGGAAGTTTTCCCTTTACCCCTATGGTGGTTAAAACAAGGAATATTTATCCAAAGAATTTGTTATACAGGCAATGAGGAGCTGAAAAGTCGAACAAGGGCAGTGAGTTAAGACAGAGTTTAGCAACATCAAGAAGGCACCACTACCCTTAATTTGGAGGGAGGATGTGAGGATGCGCAGTTTCTAAATATACAGAAGGCTTCAGTAACTTGCCCACAATCATAGTGCTAGCGGTTCCTGGGTTGTTCTTCAGGGATCGTGTGCTCTGAACATGGGAGAGAGGTCTTAGAAAATGACATTAGTCACCTTCTGACATGTGGTTTCCTCTGCCTATATATATCATAGGATAATTTCAGGGAAATATGTGCCTACCAATATGGAAGGAGAGACTGCCTTTTGAGTATAGGTAAATGGACAAAAAGTGATGAGATAAGGTCTGAGGCTCCCAAGCCATTTTGAGTGTGCAAGTATAACTCTGGGCCTGTTCAAGGTAAGTGAAAGCAAATGTTGCAGGCTAGAAATATACACTTTTGCACAGGCTCTTAGCTGATAAAGTGTAGCTGTTTCTCCCTGTAGTCCTTACTTTCTAAGTAGACCTTGCAAAGCACATTGGACTAGATTGCTTTTCAATGCACAAAACTTTTTTTCCCCCAAAACTATTCTAATTGAAAGTGTCAATACTGGCAGAAAATGTAAGCAGGTACTATCCTTTAATGTGTTAATGCATCTCTCACCAATCTAAGAAGTTACAGGATGGGACGTGAAAAATATATTTGAAGGCACAGAAATATGCAGCATAGGATTAAGTAAAACAGATTGAATATGACTGTCATGGGCTGAATTTTGTCTCTCTAAAATTCATACGTTGAAGTCCTAACCCCTAGCACCTCAGCATGTAATTATATCTGAAGACAAAATCTTGAAAGCGGTTATTAAGTTGAAATGATGCCAGCTGGGTGGGGCTGAAATCAAGTATGACTTAGGTCCTCAGCAGAAGATGAATAGGCACTGTGGGCACACACAGACCATGGAAAGAGGCAGCGAGAGGGTGGTCATCTGCAAGGCAAATAGAGAAGCTGCAGGAGAAATCAACCCTGCTGGCACCTTAATCTTGAACTCCCAGTCTCCAGAGCTGTGAAAAAATAATTTCTGTATTTTAAGACACCCAATCTTTGGTATTTTGTTATGGCAGCATAGACAACTAATACAATATCAAAGAAGCAAAGCTAGAAATCCTCAGAAGGTAAGACATTAATGAGGGTCGGAGAAACTAATAATGACACACTTTGTCATATAGAATAATATGGCTGGGCTGCCAGGACCACAAAGCTATCCTCTTGGAATGAGAAGTTAGAGTTAGATGTGCACTGCAAAAGCACTAATAAATTTGTTTTCTCTCCTTCATGGTTGCCCACTTAATTCAATAGGTATTTTATTGTGCATGTATTATTAGGCAGATAGTACTCTTATGGGTTCAAATCTATGAACACCCTGTTGCTAAACAGTACCATTATGACATCATAGAAACCTCCTCTTTAAATGATTATTGTTTTGTTTTGTTTTTTCTTTTGTTTTTCTTTTTTTTGTTTTGGGAGAGTCTTGTTCTGTCACCCAGGCTGGAGCGCAGTGGCACATCTTGGCTCACTGCAACCTCTGACTCCTAGGTTCCAGCAATTCTCCCTGCCTCAGGCTCCCGAGTAGCTGGGATTACAGGCACTTGCCACTACACCTGGCTAATTTTTGTATGTTTTAGTAGAGAAGGTGTTTTGTCATATTGGCCAGGCTGGTCTTGAACTCTTGACCTCAGGTGATCCCCCCTGCCTCCCAAAGTGCTGGGATTACAGACGTAAGCCACCACACCCGGCCTGCTTATTGTTTTCTTATTGGGGGAAATAAGATTATACCAGAATGTCAGCACACCTAAAGGAGGAAAATTATTCAGATCCTCATTATGGTAGATTTAAGACCACTCTTTTGTAATGGAAATTGTCTAAATCTGCTCCATGAATTCAACAATTCTCTGTTGAATATCCTACAGTGGTGCATGTATGTAATCCCAGGTAGCTATTTCAGAGGCTGAGGCAGGAGGATCTCATGAGCCCAGGAGCTCAGCACCAGTTAGGGGGGGGAAGAAAAGAAAAACCCTACAAATGTGTTTTGGCAATATGGCAAACTTTTGGTATCCAGAAATGGATTTTTAAACCCTCTCTAAAGAAACAAGGTAGAAGAATATCAACTTTTTTGGTTGACATACAAAATACAATAATGAATATTGCTAGAAATAACATTTTGATCCAAAACAGAAAAATAGTCTTGAGGCTTGTCTTAGTCTATTTTATGCTGCTACAACATAGTACCTATGAATGGGTAATTGATAATGAACAGAAATTGGTTGGTTCACTCTGGAGGCACGGAAGGTCAAAATGGAGGGGCTGACATCTGGTGAAGGCCTTCTTGCTGTATCACTGCATGGTGGAAGAGCTAAGAGAAGGGGACAGGGAGAAAGGGAAGACAAAGAGAAAGAGGCAAGAGGGAGCCAAACTAGTCCTTTTATAAGGCAGCCACTCTTTTGATAGTGACTGCACACTTGTGATAGCACCATTAATTAATTCAGGAGGGCAGAGCTCTCATAGCTTAATTACCTCTTATTAGGCCCCGCCTCCCCACGCTGTTGCATTAGGGATTAAGTTTCCATCACATGCTTTTTGGGGAATTCATTCAAACCATAGCAGTGTTACACACAAAATATTTCATATTATATGAAATATGTCACTTACCGTTTTTACCTGAATGTCAACAATATCGAGTAAGGCAGCAGTTTAGAAGTTATTAAATAATATCTTGAGAACATATAATTCCAACAAACATGCATACTAAAGCTGACTCATACAACATAATTGTCATAGGACAAATTTTAAAAATGAATTAGGAAATCCCAGGGATGGGTTTTGTGTGCCAATTTATCTCAATTTCTCAAATTTCCATTCTCTAATTATTCATTCCAATCATAAGCTTTCCAAAAAGGAATGCCCATGAGGAAACTTGAAATTTTCTTCTCAATGTTCTTCAATACAGCAGTTAAAAATATTTAAAGAAGTGCTGAGTAAGTAGAAAACCATCAGAAGTAAGCTGAAAATGAATGGTCTCAGTGGGCAAATATGCTTACCTTATAACAGCTCTACTGGTGATTATCTATTAGGTTCTAGTAAGATCATTTTTTAAATTTTATTTTTGGTATGGAACTAAAAAATTTAACTCAGAGAAATGTATTGACAAATTCTTGAAATTAAAGTTTAGTATTTGGCAATATACCCCCCTAGATTTTTAGGTTAAAGTTAATTTTCTTAAACTCAAATGTATGAGCCCAATTTCTAAAAACAAAAACAAAAACAAAAACAAAAAAACTCCAAACCAAAACCCTATAATATGGAGAAATATGTAGCTAGTATATAAACAAGGAAAAGAAGAAACTTTGGTCTATAAATGAGGAAAAATGGGTTCTAATAAGCTTTTTTTTGGCAGGTCATCCTCCTTGGGTTTCAGAGTTATAAAAAAAGGGATACATGGGATTAGAGCTGTGACAGTATTCCTACATTTCTGTTTCCAACCGTTTCATGATTTTTTAAAGTCTGCAATTTGTTAAAAATAAAATGTGTCAACAAATATGAAGATTCAAGGAAAAGGTGACAACAGGTGGTTCAAGATATCTAAGCTGCAGATCAAAAGTGGTTGTAAAGTAAATAGAACTGTTACAAAGCCTTAAGAGCTACTATAATCCATGATTATTAAATAACACCAGTGCTTATTTCATTTATCATTTAGCAAGTGTTGGAAATAGATGTTGGAAATACTCAGTGCTGCAAAGAAAAATTAGCACTGAGATAAAGGATCTTTCAGCAATGCAATTTTTACTTCCTGGACTGGAAGAAGGGTACATTAGCTAGCCATTGTGCCATGATAGTACAATGAGCAAAGGAAAACACACAGATTTATCCCTTACACATTTGGGGTCGTCCTTACTCCTGTGTCTGATCTCTGTTGGCTGGTGCCAGACCTCACAATCTAAACTAAAACTCAATTGGCTAATAACTTAAAACTTTTCTAAACAGGTAAAAGCAGTGGAGAGCTGGGACATGACTGTGAGGGCGTCCAGCACAGATACATTGGTCAAAGTACAAGGACAAAGAATGTACTACTGCCTATAAGCATGGCATGTCTAACAGCTGCATAAGATAGGGCTTAACAAAGCTATTAGCACACTTATTCTTTAACAAGAAAGGAAACTTTAAAAAGGAACTTTTCTACTATCCACACCAAGCTTCCTCTCCTTGTCATTGGATTAAAAATTCTACCTGGATTTTCAAGTGTATTCTATTTGTGACAATATGCATTGATAATTTCTCTCTTCACACTGCTTTACTCTCACCTCAGTCCCCAGATTAGCTTCTGGAACTTGAGATATTTTTGCCGCTAGAGATTGCTTTCTTAACGATAGGTTTTCCTTACAATTCCATATATAGTCAAGTATTCCATGCACGGTAGTTAATTGTTTGCTTAATTTGGCAACTGGGATATTAGAATTGTGTATTATCTAGGCAGTGATATTTTTGTAAGGTTGTTTGCTGCGTAGATCCTATTTCATTTATATTTAGTCTTGGGAAAATAAACTTTATTTTTTCCAGAACCCAGCAGTGACTGGCACATATTCAAATGAATGAAGTAGATAGATGTCCATATTCATTTATGTAATGATTAAGGAGAAAAGTACTTCCCAGCATAAAGATTTCTGGCAACCCTTTGCTTATTTGACTTTTCCCCTTCAGGCAAGTTCACTGCTTGTGAAATTCCTAGAAAGGCGAGAGAACCTGTGACATAGAAAGGGGCTGAAATTCGGGACCCTGTGTACTTTTGGGACGTTATGGACATGCAGGGAAATGTTTGCTTTGGAGGCGCTGGACAAGCTAAGGATCCGACGAGCCCTGGACACAGGGGAGGAACGCTGCCCTCCGGCCTCCAGCAGAGCTTCGCGGAGCCCAGCGCCGGCGTCGCGCAACCTGCCGCAGGGGCGGCTCCCGGGCCGGCAGCCAGGCGCACCCCTCGCCCCACCCGGGAACGCCGGACCCGCGCTGGGAGGGGTGGGGCTCCACGGTGGCCCCGCCCCGCCCCGCCCCGCCGCCCGGCGGGTCACAATGTAGGGTTAGGGCGGCCGGCGGGCGGGGCTCTGCGGGGGAGGAGCCGCCGGGCGGGGGCGGGGCGGGGACGGGGACGGTGCGTGGGGGAGGGGAGGGAGGAGGACTCGCGGAGGGAGGAGGACAGCGCCATTCCGGGCGGCCGCTCCCTCTGTCCCCTCTCTCCCTTCCCTGCAGCGGCCCGTGAGCGGCCGGCCAAGGAGCGCGCGAACGCGTGACGCTGCCCGGCTGGCTCGCGCCCTCCCGCGCCCCGGTGTCTGCCGCTCGCTCATGGCCCCGGCCGCCGCTGACGAGCTGCGCTGAGGCGGGCCGCGTGGAGACGTGGGGCGGCCGCCGTGGCCCTCGCAGTTGGCGCTTCGCCGCCTGCCCGCGCTGCCCGCTCAGCCCGCGCACCCCGGCCGCCATCGGCTTCGCGCCTGGCTGGCGGGGGCGCTGTCCTCCCCGGCAGTCCGCGCCGCTCCCTGCAGCTCGGCGGAGCGCGGCAGCCAGGGCGGGCGGAGGCGCGAGGAGCCGGGCGCCGCTGCCGCCGCCGCCGCGGGGGCCATGACCGTGGAGCAGAACGTGCTGCAGCAGAGCGCGGCACAGAAGGTGAGGCGAGCCCGCGAGCCGGCGGGCCCACTCCTTCTTCCGACGGGCTGTCCTCTCCCGCCGCGGCCGGGCGCCCGGGCCTCGCCGCCGCCGCTGTCCCCGGCTTCCTCCCCCGTCACCCCCGGCCCCTGCCCATCGCCTCGGGGGCGTCGCGCCCTGTGCCCAGCTGCGTGTGGGAAGCACAGTGTAGTTTGCAGGCTTGAGTCCACTTCCTTCTGCCGATTGTTTTCCCGTAGCAGACGGTGCCAGGTATTGAGAGCGACCCTCACATTCCTACAGTGCTCTTTGTGGCTTCTTAATGAAACTTTATTCTCTCCCCTTAAATAAAAAAGAATAGCCGGTTGTCATCCTTTCTGAACCCATTTTGTCTTTCTAAGGTGGTAGTGTTCCAGGCCTGCTATTTTGCAAAACGGTCTCCACCAAAATCGAATCACCTGCCTTGCGGGGCCGGCGTGTTGACCAGGTGAACTCTATTTAGAACTAGGTGGTTTGCTTGGTTTCTTTTCCTTTTAAGGTTTCCTTTTCCTCTTCCTTTTTCTTCTTTTTATTTTTTTTTTCGGTGTAGAAACGGTCCCTAAGAGAGGAAACCTTTCTGGCAATGTTATTCCAGGAATCTTTTGTCCCCTAAGTTTGACCTTGTTCCTTCCTTCACCCTTTACTCTTGCATCAGTCACACATTTAAATGGTCACTCACTAAAGAAAATAAAAATTGTGAAGCTTTGTATCTTTAAAGTGAATCGTGAGAGATCATTCTACTGTTTTAGATTTTGCTTTCAGAATCTTAAGTGCACTATCATGGCTTGCCCCATATTCTGAAGAGTAGTTGGCCATGACTTAATTTCTTTTTTTAATGTTTCATTTGCGTGAAAAGCATTTTGGGCAAAAGGGCAAGCCTTGTCTTAGTGGTGTTGGAATTACGGGGATAATTAGGGTTTACTGTGATCAACCACCAGAGTTGTGTTTGGTTTATCTGGCTGAGTAATGAATGCCCCACCCTGTTGTAGTTTTGGTGTGGTAATATCCTACCTGTGCTTGACTTGAGAATAAGACTTACTGTTCTAACATGGGCTGTCCACATACAGCCTGCTACATTTTTGCTTTGAGATTATTTTTAGAATTGTGTGATACTGCTTTAAAGTAATTGAAGATACTCAAGAAGTTTGGAAAACAAGGATAGTGCATTGTTATTTTAGGAACGTTGGGAAAGTTGTTTTTGAGACTTGTATGTTAGTTGATATTACTGGTAAAGTTAGACGGATATTGCACACTGCACTTATTTACAGTGAAATAATTCAAGATTTAATACTGAGAGTTTAAAACAGTTTACTTCCTAATCTTCCCTATTCTGTTTGGAATACCTTCAAGTTTAGTTTTTAAATACTTAAGGCTTAGGAAAGATTACATGGTCATATGAATACTAAGCAGTATTTAATGTGTTTGGTACCATTTGTTTATAATTGTCTTCAATGTTGGATATTAAAGTCTGTTTAAAAGTGAGAAATGTAAATTTTTCACATCTGCTAAGTTTGAACAGTAGGAAGAACTTTGTAAGTTTGTGAATTTTTTTTTTTTTTCCAATTGATTTTGTCTTAACTGCATTGAATGACTATGCAGACTCTATTGCATGGTTCAGAGGTTATGCATAAAATTGTAGAACCAAGAATCAAGTTAACGAAAGAGTGATCTTGCCTGTCAAGTCCAATTTCTTAGTTTAATGAATCCCCTACCCACACAAAGGCAGTAGTAGTTAATTCAAAATATTATCATTTAGTACGGGTGTGTTTTAGCTCATTTATTTCACTGTTATTGGGAAATTCTTTTAGCGAAACTTTTAATGATATTTAGATTGTTTTACAAAAGAAACACTTAAATGTGTTTGCTTTCCATATTAATACACAATTACTTTCTTACTCATATTAGAACTATTTAAAAATATGTACATAGATATAAATAAAGCATGTACTTGAATAAGTTGAGAGATTTAAATCCATCAAGCTAGTAACCAGGAAGTGGACTTCACACTTAGAAGAAACAAAAGTGAAACCTTGTTTTTACTTAGACACTTTACGGGTTATCTGTAAAAGGAGAGGTGTGTAGTGTATATTGCAGAGCCAACATTTTAGCCAGTTTTTGTCACCTTAAAAAATTGTACATATGTGTTTTTAAATTTTAAGTAAATAGCTATATTTTGGTAGTCTGAATGGTTTCCTATATTTTCAAGATTTTTTTAAAACTTGTATTTTGCAGGTAGATGTAGGTTTTTTGTTGTTCGCAGCACCACACTGCACAGAACTTTTCATGGGTTTTTTGTTCACCTACAGAATTCATCAGTCATTGTCACAATGTAGTTTGATGAGGCAAGGGGCTGCCTTTTCCTTTTGATGTGTTCTTTGCTTGATTGCTGGAGTTTGGCCAACGCAGGTACTTATGAGATGTAGTAAAACTGCAGAAAGCTGCTTTTCTGAGGTTTAGATGTTTCAGGGTGAGATGCAGTTGGCAGCAGATTAGCTAAATCCTGTAATAATTTTGGTCTTGGACATGTGTCTTCAGTCTTTGTGCTTCATATTTACCTAGGTGTAGGAGCCTTAGATCTAAGAAATTTGATACATAGATTCAAGTTCCAAATGAGGATCCCCCCCCTCCCCCCTCCCATCTATCTAACCAGATGAACCAAGTGAGTATTCTTTAGGGTAGTATTAGTAGGAGGTTTGCTCCCAGGGACCAAATTAATTCACAGAGTTAAATGAGTAGGATACTATTGACGCTAAATGCATCCTTCTGAGTTGAATACAATATATTGTTTCACTCTAGGGCTTAGAAGAGTTCTTTACACATGGTGGGACTCAGCAAATATTTAAGGAAGTAAGTGAATGGTTTCCAAAAGGAATGTAGGTACAGTACTTAGTTTCCTAACTTAATCTTGAAATTTAAAAATTAAGAAACGATGAGGCTGGGTGGGTGTGGTGGCTCATGCTTGTAATCCCAGCACTTTGGAAGGCTGAGGTGGGAGGATCCCTTGAAACCAGGAGTTCAAAACCAGCCTAGGCAACAAAAATGACAACCTTTCTGTTAAATGTAATAAAAGCTTGAAAAACTGCTCATGCTAGGAGAATAGGCAGTGTAGTGAAAAAGACAGGATGTGGGATAAATCTCAACCACCTTTTTTGTTACCTTGGGCAAGTCATTAAGTGCCCCTGTAGGTTCTTTTAATGCCTTAACATTAGTATGATGAGATATGAGCAACCTCTTTAGATTGTTTAATGGCCCTAAGCAAGTGTTCTGTATAGGGAGCATAAAGAGAAAGTACAGAATGGAGGCAGAGGAATCTGACAGATCTACAGTCCACTTTCACTTAATTCCTGGAAAGATGAGGGTCAGGTGGGAATATTGTCACAGATTAACTAACTTCACAGTTAAAACTTGAAAAACAATACAGACTGGATTCAGGGTAAATTTCCTAGTTAAAATAACATGTATTTTCCAATTTAGGATCATCTAAGTTTATAAAACAATACCATACAGCATTTGGTAGTTAACATTACTTAAGTGACTTTAAATGTTACATAAAGGGGATATTCTTTATTAGGAATCAGTTTATCATATTATTCTAAGTCTTGATTTGGGCAGATAAATAGGGTTCCAGCTGCTTATTCCTTTTCTTATTCTTTCCCTTTTGCACCTAATTTTGACTTGTATACTCACATTGTATCCAGCCTTTTAAATGGATTCACATCATTTCTAATAAATATTCTTTTGATTTTCTTCAATATTATATACACAGTCTATATCCTTTACAAATACTATTCTGACCTCTTTCTTGTCATTATTTATATGACTTACTACTTTAAGATTACAGAATGCTACTACAATTTGTTTCTGTTGTATATTGTTTCCTTATGATATGAAAATTTTTTTACATTTCTACATTTTATATGTTTCAAAACTAGATTGAAATGTTGACTATCATGTCTTTTTTTGCAATGAAAGATGTGATATTTTGTATGTCCTAATACAAGAACCATTTGTATGTAAGATATATGAATATTTACTATATAATCTGTGTAAGGCACTGTGCTAAGTCTTCTTACAAACTTTTTTCATTTAATCCTCCCAACCACCTTATGAAGTGAATACTATTTTTTCCCTTCTTATTGAAGCTGAGGAAACAGTATTGGAGAACTAAAGCAGTATTTCATCTCTGGTATGTATTAAGAGTAGGATTTAAACTCAAAAGTCATGTGATGGACAAGTCCCTGCTCTTAACTGCAATGCCATATCGGTTTGGCTGTCCTTGAATTTCTGATAAAACCCCATTTGGTAATGTTGCTGTACTATTTTAATATATTTCTATATTTAATATAATAAATTTAAACCTAGAATTTGGTATACAATTGGCCTTCTGTATCCGCAGGTTCTGAATCCATAAATTCAACCAACTGTAGACTGAAAATACTCTGGAAAAAAATAAAACATTGTTGCATCTGTACTGAACATGTGCAGTCTTATTTTGGCCATTATTCCCTAAACAATACAGTATAACAACTATTTATGTAGCATTTACATTGTGTTAGGTATTACAAGTAATCGAGAAATGATTTAAAGTATACTGGAGGATGTGTGAATGTGTAAGTTACATGGAAATACTACATCATTTTATATAAGGGACTTGAACACTCAAAGATTTTGGCGTCTTTGGGGGTCCTGGAACCAGTTCTCCTTGGGTTCTTCAATGAGGTTAGTTATAAGGTTTGCTGTGTCCATGAGGGCTGTTGATATAAGGTTAGCTCATAAAATGATTAGGAGGCTTTCTGTGTTTTCCTGTGCTTTTGGAATTGTTTAGGATTAGGTAGAGTCATTCAAAATTGATGGCCTATGATACTTTTTTGATTTGAAAAATTAGATATTGTTCAACTGAAGTACTTGTTACTTTGAAGATTTGGTGAATGTGATTATATCAGGGCTGAGCTGCTCATTTACAGCAAATTTTAGGTAAAGTTTCCAAATTTTGCTCCTTGTCTTTTACATTTTCTATGTTTTTTTAGGGTCAAATTTTAAAAGTTTTATAGTTCTAGAAAATTTTAAATTTCATTGAGGTTTCTGTATTTATTGGTCTAAAATTTTCTCCTAAATCTGTGCATGTGTATATAGACATGCCAGTTTTTTAAATCCCTGTTTGTTTTGTTCTCAGTAGTGTTTGCCAGATGCTGATCTTATTTCTTTGGTCTTTCCAAAATGTAGTCCTTTATTTTTTTTTTTTCTAATTTATTAATTTTTACTTTTCATCTTTGATTTTAGATTTCTACTCTTTCTGGTGTTTATTGTTCTTTTTTATAGCCTGAATTCAACATTTACATGAATTTATCATATTTAATAATGTAAAACATTTGTGCTGTGAATTTTCATCTAATTTTCTTTTGGATTTAACTTCCTTTTCCTTTCATTATTTAAAATTTTTTAATAAGTTTGCTTTCCAAGATGACATTTTTGAAGTATTCTTCTAATTGTTGATATTTAGTTTCATTGCACTGCGTTTGAAGACTGTGCAACAACAACCTATATATGATTTAAAAAATTTCTTTTAACCTTGCTTTATTGAAAAATTAATGCTCTCTGCTACTGAGTTGATATGCCATCTTCGTCATATACAAAAGTGTAATGCAAAATGTTATTTTCCTGTTTCCTTGACTCATTCTTTTTCATCAGTCATTTTGTGAATATCATCCTGTCTTTATTGTTGTTGCTTTAGAATAATCTCTCATACTAGAAAAGAAAGTTCTTTGCCTTTGTTCCTTTTTTTCAGAGGTGACACTTTTCCTTAGAACTTTTAGAATAATCATACCAAGTTTTTTCAAATCATCTGGCTTTTTGATTAATTTCATTGAATCTGTAGATCAGTTTGGGATTATTAACATCTTTATGATACAGGATGAGCAGGATATACTTCTGTTTTTATTAGGTCATGTTTAATATCTCTTTATTAGTTTATAATTTAACATAAAATTCTTATACATGTTTTGTTTTAGGTAGTTGATAATTTCTGCTAACTGTTATATGGTGGTGCTTTTAAAAATTTGTTATTAGTATATACAAATGCAGTGGTCTTTTGTATATTAATTTTATATCTAGCCACCTTGCTAAATGTTTCTTATACCTTTTCCAGAGACAATTTTGCACTTTCTGTGTAAAAGATCATATCATGATTAAACAATCAATTTTACTTATGTATATTTTCAGTTTTTGTGCCTGTACTTTGATTTTTTCTGTACTATCAAATACTTCCAATAAACATTGATTAGAAGTGATAATGAGTATTTTGTTGTTGTTGTTGCTGATTTAAAAAGGCAGTCACCACTTTTGTACCTCATGCATTTCTGAAATATTTACATGTATTAGTTGTGCAGAATTGGAAAATAGGTTCTGTTTACAAGATATTGTAGTATTTTCAATTGTGATGCTTGCATGTACTTTTTCTTTGGGTCCTGGTGACCTTTGTTTAAGCTTTCTCTCTAAGTATCCTGGGTGTGGTGGGGGAAGGGTGCTGGTAGTTTGTCAGTCTCTTCTCTATCATCCTAGGTTCTGTGAAGTCAGGTGGGGGACTTTTTTTTTTTAATTTAATTTGTGGCCCTCCTTTTCTTCTTCAGGGTCCACTCCACAATCATTGATTTCTGCCCTAATGGGCTTAGAGTAAGGGTAGTTACAGGGTCTTTCTTCCCCTGACCACTGAGCATAATTTTACTCTCTAATGTCATTGAATTGCTTTAAGCACTGATGTGCAGAAGTGGCCGCCATTTTCCTATAAATGTAATCATTGATTTTTACTATGTATGAAGGACCAAATTTGCCTTGTGAAATCGAGTTTAGGAATGTCACTATGTAATGTGGGCAAGTAGATGATGTGAACGTTGAGTTTATAAAATGATGATGCCTTGCATTTATTTTGACAGACTTTAATTTCCAAGAACATCATCCTTGTCATGACATCTTGTTTTATGTATGTGATAAATAATTTTTCAGTTTTTTTTTTTTTTTTTGCCTCTTGGTTAGCTCTGCTTCAGTACAGACCTTCTGCTTTATTTTTAGTTTTTGGTTCTCTGAACTGCTAGATATTTTAAATGTCCAGCAATATTTTCCTTGTTTCCTTAGTCTTGTTGCTATAGGTTTAGATCAGTTTTTTATAGTATGGTTTTTGTGGACTGTCTTAATTATCTGTAGTGCTTGCTAAAAGTACAGATTTCTGTGCCTCACCCTAGACTATTGTTTCAAGACATTGAGGGTTGGGCTAAAGCACGCTTTCTAAGAATCTCAGATTATTATTCTGCACTTAATGTTTGAGGATCACTGGTTGAAGTTAATTAGTATTCCTAAGGATAAAAGTGTCTTTAGCACTGTGTGAATTGACTGCCGTGGTCCTTTAGGGATTGAATTATCACAATACACCAAATTTAATATGGAAGCAGAGTCTTTGAACACACATTGATTCTTTTGTTTCAGGTGTTTCTATTAGTGCAGCAACATGTTTCATTGTAGAGGAGCTGTCTCCTCCCACAGGCTTTTCTGGCCAACATGTCTGTGGAACCCCAAAGCTTCAGGTGGCTAGGTGGGGACTTACTTGCCCCTCTTACTCCTGGGGGCAAATAAGTTGTTGAATCGATGCATTAAGGAGTTGGAAAATGATTGTATGTGCTAAAGTTGTAATCTTCCTATCTCTTTCTGGCTGTTTTTGTTTTCTTTTTGTGTGTATTTGTGTATGAATAATTCCTGAAGGATTTTTTTGGGAGGCTAACTATAGCGTATGAAAACTTATGTACAACTTAAAGAAATATATTAAGATTACTATACTTTGTACCATTCTAGACATGAAATAGAATATCTTATTGTCCTGGAAGTTTCTTTTGTTCCTCATTCATACTGTCCCTTTTTTCTACACACTACCCACCCCCCCAGCTGCCATATTGACTTTTTTCAAGTTAATATTATTGTGGTATGATTTACACTGAAAGTGTATAATCTGATGAATTTGGCCATACAGAACATTTGTGTCACTCTACAAAATTTGTCCTGTGTCACCTTTCTCATTCATTATCAACATCTTCATTATTTTAGGCAACTGTTGATCTGATTTTTATGACTGTAGATTAGTTTTGCCTGTTCTGGGTCTTCATATAAATAGACTTGTTTATACAGTTTTTTTTTTTTTTTGCCTCTGGGTGCTTTTGCTCAGTAAAATGCTTTTGAGATTCAGTCATGTTTTATTGCATGTATCAGTATTTTTTTTTTTTTTTTTTACTGCGGAGTAATATCATATATTCTCACATCTGTATTCACATACCTTTTGATGTACTTATTTTTTTATAAGTAATGTTATGTGTACATCTGTAAGCTGGTTTTTGAGTAGACTTCTTTCTTTCTCTTGGGCAAATGCATAGGTGTATAATTGTTACAATACTAAATTGTTAACGAAATTGATTGTACATTGTACATTCCCATTAGCAACATAGGAGAATTTCAGGTTGTCTACATTTTTGTCAACATCTGGCATTGTTAATCTTTTATGTTTTAGACATTTATTGTTACTTCATTCTGGTAGTAATGTATACTTCCCTAATGACTAATGACTTTGGACATCTTTCATGTTCTTGTTGGCCAGTTTGAGAATGATTTTTTAACATTGCTTCTTATACATTATCCAGTTTTAACACCCTTATATATTACCAGTCGCAATAGCTACATTCTTCCAAGTCTTAAAATGACAAAAATGTCAGAGATGTGGCTAAAGGTAAAATACTCCAGGGCCAAGTGCTAATACGTTCACAAAACAAATTGAGATTACACAGTTTTATGTTTTTTTTTGGTTAAACACCTGTTAAAAAGGTACATTGCTGAAAAATGGGAACTCATTTCCTCATCATGCCTCAAAGTAAATATTAATTTATCTCTTTAAAAATTAATTACACATATATACGAGAAATCTTTATGATGCATATTTTGTTACACAGGGTACAAAAATAATTTCGCATTTTAGTTGGCTTGGAAGTTTGAAAAGAACATGGAGGAGCAGTTGCAGGGGGTGGGATGAACTGTGGTGAGGTAAGTAAATTGGGCAGAAAGATACCTTTAAAAAAAACTTTTTTTTTTTTTTTTTTTTTTACAGTTTTTAGTCTATCTGAAGACAGGGAAGAAGAGGAATCTGAATTGGAAAAAACCCACTATATATGTTGGGTTTCTGTTGTTGCTGTTCAGTCTGGAAGTGTGTGGTGTGTGATGAGGGCATTAGGTCATCAGGGCAGAATTGGCTGCAGAGCTGAGAGCTACGTCCTCACTGAAGTGGGATAGATGTTTTGGGGAGGGGTGTGCAGAGAGGAGCCAGGAATGATGTACCATTAATGGCCAGAACCTGTTGCTATGGTAACACCAATGTGCAAACCAACTGTGCATTCACATATACAAAAGTTTTGTGTCTTAATTCATGCCAGAATACATGCATAATTAAGTGTCCCAGTTCCTTAAGGTGGAGCTACAGAAACACTGGGTTGAAGGTCTGGGGTTTTCTGTTTTCATGTGAGGCCTCTGGTCTGGTGTCTAATCAAGAAGGCCCTGAAGTTTTCCCATGGGGCTTTGGAGAAAGGCTTTGGAGCAGGGCAGGGCTGAGGAAGAGGATGGAAAGAAAGGAAACAAGAAATGGTCCACTACCTCAGGTTTTAAAATCCTCAATTTTTGGAGGAAAGAAGTGACACAAGATTTTCTCGGTGCTGCATTGCCAGCCGGAAACCTGTAAGGCCAGCAGTGCCTCTGCCCGGGTTTCGCTTGCACCCACTGGGCTCGTTCTGCTTGCTTTGCCCAGCAGGCTGCTCTGGGCTGATCCCCAGCCCAGATTCCATGACCACTGCTACACCCCACGTGCTCACCCCACGGCAGGACCAGGCACACCACATGTGGCTTGCACAGCTGGGCTCCAGCGTTGAGACAAGGGGAACGTGATGGAACTCAAAAACTCGGAGACGCCAGCAACCATGGAGCTCCAAGGAGGTGTCATAGCTTCTGCCCGGGCAGTCCTGAGGTCCGAGCCACCAGGGAATGCCACAGCCATCTCTCGTTCCTGCTGCTCACAGCTCAGTGAATAGGGGTGTGTTAGAGCTTGTTTGTTCCTGCTGCCTGTGGCTTGGTGAAGGGGGGTGTGTTACAGCTCTAGCTTGGGGAGTTCTGAGGTCTGGACCCCTAGAGGCATCGCAGCTCGTCACTCCCATAGTCCAGCAAATGGAAGTGTGTCACAGCTCTTTTCATGCCCACCGGCCTCAGCTCCACAAGCCGGCCAGAAGCGCGTTACAGCTGTTTTTGTTTCCTCTGTTGAGCGAGTTCTGGATTCTTGTCCCTCGACCAAGAACAGTGAGGTACGCAGACACCAGTGAGTGAGCAAGGCAGAGGAGAATTTTATCGAGCAACAGAAAGGCTCTTAACAATGAGAGGGGACATGAAGTAGGTAGCCCTCATTGTGAGAGGAGCCCCGAAAGCTGGTACCGTCTGTGTCACTGAGTCCAGGATTTTACAGGTTTGGAATGAGGAGATGTGGGCTGTAGGTAGCCTTGGAAAAGGCAACGTTCAATTGGTTTAAAAGCATTATTCAGAAAGAACCGATTGGGAAAGAGTAGGCAAAAAGAATAGAAGTTATCACTCTAGTCGTGGACTCTGTGTCTAGAACTGGCAGCTCAGTTTTCAGGCTTTAAACTGTCTTTGGTTTGAAGGTCGGGTTTCACCAGGGACCTGTCCCTGCCTGCCTAGGAATTTGTCTTCTGCAGCTATCAGAAGCAGCTCTGCACAGGTCTCTTGGGGTCAGTGGATACTCTTTTTGCCAATTTTGGTAGTATCATGCAGATTCACAGAACTGGCTTCTGGGCTTCTTCCCAAGTGAGGCAGGAATTGAAGTCACATAAGACAGTGGAACTTACAGAACTGAAAGTATTTCCATTCTTGCTGGGTGGCAGAAGGAGGAGAGCATCAGTGCACCTGAGCATGTGGAACTGTAGCCCAGTGGCTGAAAGCAGCGTATAAGATGACCTGGGTCAGCTCTGCGGTTTCTGTGGTGTAAAGTGGGTAGGGGATCCAGACCTCTGGGGTTACAGAGATCAGAGCTGCTCCCTCAGGTCATGGGGTCCTGTGCTTGGTGGGGAGGTGTGGTCCTAGGACTGTGTGAACATTGGTGGGGTTTGATGTTGCCATTAGCTTGCTCTTGTCTGTCTTGATGTTGGCTTAGGCAAACCTTAGGGTCTGCAGTTTTTTTTTTTTTTTTTTTTTAAAGACAGAGGTCTCACTGTCATTCGGGCTGGAGTGCAGTGGTACGATCTGGCTCGCTGCAACCTCTGCCTCTCCGGTTCAAGCGATTGTCATGCCTTAGCCTTCCAAGTATCTGGGACTACAAGTGCACACCACCAGGCCTGGCTAATTTTTATGATGGGTTTTGGTCATGTTGGCCAGGCTGCTTTTGAACTCCTGACTTCAAGTGATCTTACTGTCTCAGCCTCCTAGGGTCTGCAGTGTTTTGAGGTGGAGTTTTGCTCTTGTTGCCCAGGCTGGAGTGCAGTGGCATGATCTCGGCTCACTGTAGTCCACACCTCCTGGGTTCAAGTGATTCTCCTGCCTCAACATCCTGAGTAGTTGAGACTACAATTGCCCACCACCACACCCGGCTAATTTTTGTAGTTTTAGTAGAGATGTGGTTTCACCATGTTGTCCAGGTGAGTCTCAAATTCCTGACCTCAGGTGTTCTGCCTGCCTCAGCCTCCCAAAGTGCTGGGATTACAAGTGTGAGGCACCACACCTGGCCAGGTCTGCAGTTTTTGGAGGAAAGTAAATGCTCTTCCAACCATTTCTTGCATAAGCAGAAGAGTGAGTAGAATTCTCTATCTAAAGCTAGAGGGCTGACTAACCACTTTAGGGCCGCTGCCCCCACCCCCACCTCCACCCTCTCCCTCTTTATCTCTTCCCTCCTATTCTCCCCTCCCTCCCCACTCCTCCTTTTCCTGAGTGCTGATACTGTTCTGCCTTAAGCTTCTAAGGGGGGTGGGGATCTTCTACAGTGAGGGGAGAGGGAGATGTGGGAGGCAGGCAGGGAATATTGCAGGAGAGCTACTAGGAGCCCAGGGCCTCTGTCTTTTCCTTATTGACCATTTTTATGTCTTCTTTTTAACATGTTAAGTTGATTTATCAATTTCTTAGTTGGGTTATCGTCTTGCTATTGAGTTGTAGGAATTCTTCATATATTGGGTGTCTTTTGTCATGTATATGTAATTTACAAGTATTTTCTCCCAGTGTGTGGCTTGTATTTGCATCTTCTTAACAGTTTCTTTGAAGCCGTAGTATTTTAATATTGATTGTTTAATTTACTTTTATGGCTAGTATTTTAACTTTTTTCTTGAACCTTAGCTTTTAAACCTTTTTTTCTCCCTGTGTTTTATTCTGGAAGTTTTGTCATTTTAGGTTTATGATCCATTTGGAATTCGTTTCTGTGTGCGCTCTGAGGTGTAAGAGTCAAGGCTCATTTGTTACATGCGGATATCTAGTTGTTCCAGCACCTACTTTTGAAAAGCTGTCATTTCATCATTGAATTATAATTGATATCTTTATGGAAAATTAGTTGACCGTATCTGAGTGGGTTTGTTTTTGAACTGTTCCTTTTATCCTTGTGCTGTGCCATACTGTCTTGATTACTGTGGCTTTGAAATGTGTCTTGAAGTGGGTAAATGTAAATTCTTCAACTTAGTTCTTGTTAGAAATTTGTTTTGGCTATTCTAGATCTTTTCGAATTTCCAAATACAATTCTGAAGCACTTTGCACAGTTGGACAAAGAGCCTGCTGGGATTTTTGAATGGTATTATGCTGGATATATATATTAATTCTGACTGTTTGGACATCTTAACAGTATTTTAGCCTTTCAATCCAAAAACACATACATTTCTCCATTTACTTAGGTTTTATTTTTCCAACGTTTTAGTTTAAAGGTCTTTGCATATCTTTTGTTAGAGTTGACATTTTTTGATATGATTGTAAATGGTATTTTTTAGTTTTATATTTCAATTGCTTTTTGCCAGTATATAGAATATGGTAGATATTTCTATGTGAAGCTTTTATCTGCGACTTTGCTAAATTCAGTTATTCTAATAACTTCTGTATTTACCACCTTTATTCATTTTAAAAATTGTACTCTTTGAAGTCTTGCGTAATATGTTTAATAGAAGTGGTAATGACAGACATCGTTGTCTTGTTCCTGATTTTATGTGGAAAGCATTCAATCTACTATGATTTTAGTTATTGCACTTCTTATTGTAGATGCCTTATATAAGGTTGAGAAAGTTTCCATCTATTTCTGAATGTCTAATATTTTGCTAAAAGTGTGTTATAGTTCATTTATACTTCTAGATACTCTACAGCTTAACCATTCTGCAGTTAAACTGTTTGGTTATCTTTTTATATATTTATGGTCCATTGTGATTTTTTTCCTGTGAAATTGACATTTGTTTCTCTTGCCTGTTTTTTCTTTTGGGCTGTTTATCTTTTTCTTTTATGATTTGAGGTAGTTCTTTATAGTTTAGATACTACTTTTGTTTTTCTATTTACAGTAGTCTGCCTTTACCCTCGTGGAATATTTCAAGACACTCATTGGATGCTTGAAACTGTGGCTAGTACTGAACCATATATATAGTATATTTTGAAAGAGACTACATTCACGTTAACATACTGCATATATTTTCAAAGCACTTGAAATAGCATACTATAGATAGTATGGTTCAATACTATATAGTATAGTTTTTTTCTTATATATACATACCTGTGATACAGCTTAATTTATAAATTAGGCACTATATATATAGTACATACAGGTTTTTTTCCCTATATATACCTACCTGTGATAAAGTTTCATTTATAAATTAGGTACAGTAAGAGACTAACAGCAACTAATAATGAAATAGAACAAGTATGATAATATATTATAATGTTATGTGAATGTAGTCTTTTTCAAAATACCTGATAACTGAGATGGCTGCTGAGTACTAAGTGGGTAGTATACACAGTGTGGATATGTTGGACAAAGGGAAGAATAATGTGTGGGTGACATGGAGTGAGATTTCATTATGCACAGAACTCAGTCACAATAGTGCACAATTTAAAAAATCAATTCTGGAATTTTTTATTTAATATTTTTAGACTGCAGTTGACCACTGGTAACTGAAACTTTAAAAAGTGAAACAAGAGATAAGGGGAAACTACTGTATATGTTTTGCAAGTATTTTCTGTTTTCATGATGTCTTTTTATTCTCTTTATGTTCTTTCATGAATAGAAATTTTTAGTTTTAATTTAGTTTCATATAGAGTTTCCTTTGTTATTTGAATTTCCATGTCCTGTTTCATAAAAATAATCTCAATTGTTGCCTTTTAAGTGTTTTCTTATTTTGTCATCATTCAGCATTTAAGTTTCATTCCACTTGGGTTTGATTTGTGCAAGTTGTTTAAGTAGATGTCCAAATTTATTTTTCCTCTATGAAGAACCAATGACTTAATTGAACAGGTTCTCCTTCCCATTAATACTCTACCTGACAATAGTATATATATATTTTAAATTCTTGAGTTGGGACCATTTTTAAAGAAAAACAGGTGTCAGAAACTCTCTCCCTTGAATTAAAAAATATATTTTTGAGACAGGGTCTTGCTCTGTTGCCGAGGCTGGAGTGCAGTGGCATAATCATAGCTTGCTTCAGCCTCAAACTCCTGGGCCCATGCTATCCTCCCACCTCAGCCTCCCAAGTAGCTGGGACGATAGGTTCATACCACCCACCCAGCTATTTTTTAGTTCTTTTGTAGAGAGATGTGGGGGGTCTTGCTCTGTTTCCCAGGTTGGTCTTGAACTCCTGGTGTTAAGCCTTTCACTTTGGCCTTAAAGCATTGGCATCACAGGCATGAGCCACTGTGCTCAGCCAAATTAAAATATTTTTATTATAGTTTTACTGAAACTTGTTTAAACATAAACTAGGCATAAATTTATTTCGTTCTGTTGGATAGCTCTTATGTAATAAAATGAAAAACCAACTAGTAACTTAAATGTAACCAAAACTACATAACTGGGGAAATTCAGATAACAAGGTTAACTTAGTTTGACAGATGGCAGTGTTTTGCAGAAGCTAATTTGGCATTTGTGACTTCAACTAAGGAAATCAGTATATATATTTCAGGATATTGTAATATGTTATTTATGTTATTAAGCTTTTGGGAGTAAACTTTATTTCTGTTGTCATCCATACTGCATTTCTGACTTGATACCTAAATAATAGTATTGTAGAGTGAATGAAATTCTTGGCCTCGGCCTTTTTATTGTAAAAGTGTAACAGATATGCTCCTGAGGTTTTTTTTTTTTTTTTTTAAGCTATAGCTTGGTAAATTCCAGTATTTCCATGTTGAACTGAACAGGTTGTATGATTTAGTATAGGGTAGGATACACTTGCTGTGAAAAACAGGTAAGAATTGTAGCTTACTTTTAAGTTAGTGGCAAATAATTATCAGAACTTGTGAGTACTTTGCCTCGTGTACATATTTGAGTGCCTGGGCAATCAACAGAGGGACATACTGCTATAAAGTGTGATAACTGATTTTGTAGACATTGTGAAATAGTATTATTATACTGAAGTAATAATTTTATTATTGCTTTATTGCTACCTGCCCTCTCCTTCTCAGAGTTATTACACTTTGTTGTGGTGAAGATTTTAAACCTTTTTAACTGTGTTGCCAAAAATTTTAGTGTTTGAAAGTTTGTTACAAACACAAACATTGAGAATTTTTGAGTAAGCAGTAGCAAGTAGGCATAGTTATTGGGCAAGAATTTTGTGGGCTCTCTGGCTTTTGCTGTGTGAACTTTAAGTACCTATGTTTAAATGATTTACATGTGGGATATGCTAAAATTTAGCTACTAATATGTGTTTCCGCTTATCGTGGGAATTTCCCAAGGTTTGTCTTTGATTTTCTGATTTCTTTGCAAGCTTCATCTTTGAGAGATTGTCTAATTTCCGAGTCATATATTGTCATTCGTATCAAGCACGTGTAATAAAAGTAAATGTAATGTTACATCTTAACATAAATTCTAGTTTAAGGTTTTCAATTGCATGTGTACATTTCTGCTTAGACAGATATCACACAGTATCATGCCCGTTCATTTATTTATTCTTTGTTTTAAGCAGATTGAGAAATAAATAATACACGACTTGAGCCAGAAGTGCATAGATGATACTGGAAGTTAAAATATTTGTAGGTAGAACTAAGAGGATATAAGAAGACTAGGAAAGATCTTATAAAGGATATAGTAGCTGAAATAAACTGTTGGAAGATTTGTAGGCAGGTTAAAGTGTTATTCCAAGTAAAGAGAAGTCTATGAGCAAGGACAAATAAACCTTAAATGATTTAGTGCCTTCTGGTCTCTACACGTGGCTTTATTTGGCTGAGTGTGATATGATAATAAATATTTGGTCTTTTCCCCTTGTTCCTGGCATGGAGTCATAAGGCCTTTGGAATTTGCTATTTTGTCTGTACCAGTCAGATGACTGGCATGGGTCTGGGGTTTCTGGGGGAGGAGAGGCTATATAGCTTCAGCTTCAGGATGGGTGCTCTTTGCCACAAAAATTAACCACTGTAGTTAGTGGGTGAGAAATTTCAACCCCAGTCCAACATCCAGGGAGGGAAGAGGGGGCTGCAGATTGAGTTCAGTCACTAATGGCCAATGATTTAATCAGTTATACCTTAATGAAATCACCAGTGCCTTATATATTATATGCCTTTTTTTTTTCTTTGAGACGGAGTCTCACTCTGTCACCCAGGCTGGAGTGTAGTGGCACAATCTCGGCTCACTGTAAGCTCCATTCCCCCGGGTTCAAGCAATTCTCCTGTCTCAGCCTCCTGAGTAGCTGGGATTACAGGTGCACACTACCACACCTGGCTAATTTTTCTATTTTTAGTAGAGACGGAGTTTCACCATATTGGTCAGCCTGGTCTCGATCTGACCTCAGGTGATCCCTGCCTGGGCCTCACAAAGTGCTGGAATTGCAGGCATGAGCCACTGTGCCCAGCCCCTTATATGTTTTTAATAAGTGTTCAGTAAATAGTAGTTCCATGATAGAGCTCAGCATATATAGTTAATTTTTTCCCTTAATTGTTTTTATGTTTTCTTTTCTTAAAAATATAGAATTCCATTTTAATATACTGTTAGTATACAAAAAGTTGCTTTCAAGGAAGTTGTATCGGGTCCAATGAGGACGAAGAAAGGACAAAAATTAGAACAAAGAAGATTTGGTATAAAGAAGTATTGACTAGGAACAGATGATTGTCTGCTAAAGGGTAAAGGGAACTCTAAAGGAAGAAATAAATTTGGGAGAGGCCCTCTGGAAGCCCCAAGACACTGAGAGGCTTGGTTCTTGTCGGAGAGGTTGTGAATGAAGCCCACTGGATGGCAGAGCAGTTTGCAGGAGTGCTGCAGCTTGGGGTGTTCCTGCCAGTAGCTCTTTTGAAGTGGTGTAGAGCATGTACTTTGTTTCCAAGAGACCATAGGGCATGTTATGTAAGTAATTAGCATGACCAAAAACTGTATTTGCTTTAAGGAATTGTGACAAATATAACTGCTGGGAATTATCTAGTATTCCAGTTTCAGAGTTCTCCTTAGAGCACGTTTATTTTGTTTTATTAGTATAAGGAGTTTATTTTTGGATTATAAATTAATTATGCAAACTGAACTACAGAAACTAGAGATACGTAAAGATTTAATTGGACAAGAGAGCTATAATAGGAATCTGATTATTAGCATGAAAAGCAAGTTACATACGTATTTTAAACTGCAGACATGGTGATTCAAGGATATGATTTGATTCATAAAAGTTTTGTTTACCTACTTGTTTTCCAGAATATAGGCACTCTAATTTAAAAACAGACTGCCTTCCAAAAGATTTTGCAAGTTGGGTTTTTGGAACTGAAAATACATGTTCCCATAGAAACCATGTTTTCCAGTGTTGGGTTGTTATTTGGAAATGTATTTAACTCTGTATAAACTTAGGTTGCTGTGTAACAGTATTTTATGGGAGAATTGCATTTAGAGTTTCTACTCATGATGCATTTCTTTTATCTAATTAATTGGGGTGGGGAATATGCTTTTATTTAAAAAAAAATTTTGTTTTTTCTTATTTTTTGAGATGGAGTTTCACTCTCGTTGCCCAGGCTGGAGTACAGTGGCACGATATCAGCTCACTGCAACCTCTGCCTCCCAGGTTCAAACGATTCTCCTGCCTGAGCCTCCCAAGTAGCTGGGATTAGAGGCATGCACCACTACTCCTGGCTATTTTTTTTTATTTTTAGAAAAGATGGGGTTTCACCGTGTTGGTCAGGCTGGTCTCAAACTCCTGACCTGAGGTGATCTGCCTGCCTTGGCCTCCCAAAGTGCTGGGATTACAGGTGTGAGCCACCACGCCTGGCCGGATGCGGAATACTCTTCATGGTCATAACGTGATGCAGATATAGTTGAAAGGTTGAGTGACAGGTAGGAAAAAGGACTCTGGCAAGGGAGGATGGAAACCACCATTTATCTAGGACTAGCTATATCCATGGTTCTTTGCTAGCTGTTTCTCATAAAGTATCTTATTTATTTCTTGATTGCATGGATGCTTAATTTTGTTTTAGCTCTGGAATTCTATAAAAAGGAAGAGACTTTTAAAATTTAGAATTCATGGCATTTTTAAGATTTATATCTTCAGATTTATATGCCCATAGAGATATATGAATAATTTATTTTAACGCTAAAGTGCTGTTAATCCAAAAAGATTGAGAAAAGCTTCACTGTGACAGTAGGATATGCAGAATACCTGAACCATTTGTTATTCCCCAGATACTTGAAAACCAGGATTTGTTGTTTAGTGAGTAATAAACTGCTCTTCAAGAGAATGCAGATTTTGATCAATAGGAGTTTTACTATTTGTCACAAGTAAGTAGAATGCTGGGAGTATTCTTTAGAGCATTGTCTCTTCAAGGGAAAGTGACAGGAAGGTTTTGTAGAGTGACAGATTGGGGAGAGGGTGTGACATCACTTGTAGAGGAGGGGTCCCAGTGGTGTAGATACAGTGAGTCACTATGCCACAGGTAGGTCACATGTTACGGTCATAAAACTATAGTTCCCCCCCAGGGTGGTTACTTTAGCATGATAATGAGGAAAGTTTACTCAGGTTCATCTGTAAGTTGCTAGGGTCTGTCAGGAGTTGGCTCCAACTGACTAGATGAGCTCATTCACCACAGGGTTTGGGGAAAAAACAGTTTGTAAGGCAGGAGGCTATTAACAGGCCAGTTACTCAAGTTGATTAAATTCCTATAGTCCCTGGGCACCCTCCTTGTCTGCTTACATCTTCATGGGACTGTTATATAGATTATTTGCAATTGGGAATTTCAATAATATACTTTATACCAACCTTCAAGTGAGATTGACAGGACCAGAACTAGGAATTTCTAGATGGAATGTAGGAGGGAGTGGGCCTGACTTATGTATGCTACTTGAATTTAGAAGAATTAGACAGTATGCTTATTAGTATGCTTCTTGTTACTGTGTGGGAGGAAAAAATGGCTTCTTTTTACCTTTCTATGTTCTTTGGCTGGACTAGAAATTAAATTGACATGAGGCAGATTAACAGGGAGAAAAACCATTTTAACTACATAGGTACTTACAGGAGTCCCACAGAATGAGAGACTTGAAGGGTCACATGGAAGCTTATGTAGCATCTGGAGCTACAAAAAGGGATGGGGGTTTGGGGCTTCTGGGAGGGGCGGCAACGCAAGTTATGAGAGGGTGAGGGGGAGGAAATGTATGGTGAATAAAGGGTGTCTGTGCAGATAAAAAGTCTCTCAATAATAAAAGTTGTTGCAGCCCTGTTTTTGATACAGATGCTTTTTCTAATGTAGATTTCCTATAAAGATTTTTTTTTTTATAACAAAAGGACAGTTTTTCAGGGCTACTCTTGTGTCCACAGTTTCTCAAAATAACTACCTCAAAATATACCAAAGAAGTATATTTTGAGGTGGCATATTCTAGTGTCCTACAGTCTTATTTGGGGGGAGGGGGTTGTGTGTCCTGCTTCCCAGCATTCCCATCTCCAGTAATTAGTTAGTCCCTCTTTTCTGTGAATAAGCTTGTCTTGTGATACGACTTGTTCCAGCTCACATCTGCAGGCTCTGCTGTATTCATTTATTCAGTCAATGTTGATTGAGTGCTTACCATGTGCCAGGCGTTATATGTACGTACCAGGAGTACAGTGATGAACAAATTAATCCTCTCATTGATATCTTTGAAATGGTTACCATTTGGTGCCTAGCAGTGCTTTAGTAAAGCACATGCTTCTGAAGTTAAAGAGTTCTTGTCGTCTTTGGATTTACCTTCTTGTGATTAATTGTAGCATATTATTATAATTTGTGATGAGTCTAACAGAAGGCACCTACATGTACAAAGACCTTTGCATTATGAAGGAGAATGGTATTTCCTAGACCCTGAATAAAAGAGAGGGGAAGAGGAATGCCAGGGGGGAAAGCAGTGCACGGTAATGCTGGGGACAGAGGTAGGGACTCTAGGAAGCAGAGGCCCTTTCAGCTATGAGAAGGACTATCCAATAGGAAAATTCCTCAGACAAGTCATAGAATATTACATTTGAAGGGAAATGAAAGATTAGGCTTACAGATTAACAAGAAAAACATGACTCAGGATATTTTTTTCATCTTTGCTTTGTAGCTATTTAGAGGCAGGTTTGGACTTACAAACATAAAGGATGTGTTATGTACTTGAAATTCTTGGACAGTGAATTTTAGTTTTCTTATGATAAGAGAACATGAGCTATAGCAGTTTAGTGTTACTGGGTAGACACACAGGTATTTGCAAAAACAGGTGTGTGTGGTTGCTCACTTTAGAGACAGTAGAATGAATCAATCCTGTCATTGACAGGTAACTTTGAAATGCTTTCCCTTTGATGCTTGGCAGCGTATGTGATTCTGAAGTTTAAGAATGTCTTTGGAGTTTCTATCAGGCTATTTTTTTCCTCTGTTCTTAGAAAATTTGGAAGCTTTTTTTAGAGGTCATTCTGAAAGTTGCCTCCCCCGTCCGCCCCACCACCAAGGATGGAAACCTTTGACTTTCTTTTCCTGAACCAAGTTTCATTTATATTTGCAAATTTAGCTAAAGGAGCCAATGACTGACTTAATGAGTCACCCACCGCTTAACACAATTTTTTTTTCTCCCTGTAGTCAGTGATGCTTTAGTTTTCTTCTACAATTTCCTAAGTATTTTACATCAACGTAATAGTGGATATTTGCACGGAGTTTTCATTTTTTATTGAATCTTTAATTTCCAATGTTAGATAATCCTAGAGTTGAGAAAATATGGCAAGTACATGGAATTTGAAACACCTAGTTTCAATCCTATATCTGCACTTAGTAATGTCTTGAAGTCTCTGTCAGCTATACAATGAGAGGAACCTCCCAGAGGGTGTGTGTGTGTATGTGTATATTAAATGAGATTATATGTTAGAAATACTGAAAACAGTCTAGTATAGGGGAAGTTTAAACTTTCCCTATGAAAGTTTGATTGAGTGCTGAAATAAACTGACAGTAAACAGATTAACAAAAGAAAGTGCATAAAAATTTATTGACATGCAAGCCTGGGTGGGGGCTACAAAAAAACAGGCTCTAAAAAGGGCCAGATGGTTGAAGCCTAAATCCCCCACTTCATAAAGGGGGAAGTGGAGGATGTAGGCAATTTTAGAGGAAGAGTAATGATTTCAAGGGGAGTTGAGTGTGCCTGAAGAGCAGACAATGACCTGGTACAAAATTCTTCTGGGCTTTGGGAGAGATGGTGACATTTTTTCAGAAGGTGAGGAGCAGAACTATATTACAAACAAAAGTTGCCTTTATTATACAGATAAAGTCTCTGAGGTAACAAATAGCCCTTAGAAGAATTGTCAAAAGAATAGGTGAAAAGTCTGTGTGGGAATGGTATGCCCAGGGGCATGGCAATTTTTAGTTTTCTCTCCTGCTATAGGAATTAATCTTCTCTGTTTTATATAGATTCCAGGAAATTAACCAAGACAATTTTATTCCTTCTGGATGAACATCCCTTAGTCAGATAAGGGAATTTCAGAGAAACCTTCTCCTTGTGCTTTGGAAGGGAAAGCGGGGAGGCGGAGAATGTCAGAGACAGACTTTGGTTCTGAGTCTTATTTCTGAGTCCTTTCAATTGCTTTTGTTCAAAGCACTCAGCAAGCCAGAACACCATACTTTGGGGCATTGTTTTCTTAACCTCACATTGGTAGATAGCAAGAGTATAATAAATTTATGTTTTCTTTCCTTGACTTGGCCCAGTGATCCTTTTTTTTGCATGCTCAAAAAGTTATACTCATGTTAAGTACGCTCTCTGTACTGAAACTGATTTTTTAAAAACCCAGCATTAAATGTGGTCACCTGAGAAGGGAAAGAATTTCTATGAAACTCTCAGATTTTTAATGTGTACTGAAATTACCAATATTTCAATATTTCCTTATACCTGAAGTGCATAGTACTGTATTTTGTACATAGTAGACAATTAAGGATGTTATTGTGCAGTAAAAATAACAAGAAGGAATCTAAAGTCCTGTATGTAATCTTGACTTATTTGCTTATTGATTTTTGTGGTGTTTGCAAGTGACTGAGTCTCTTTGGACATGGCATCTTGCCCTTTTGGTTTAGCTGTGGGAACAGGTTGAATCCATCTCCCTGTACTTTACTAGATTAAAAATGCCTACAAGGAGCATCTCAGAGCTCAGAAAAGGAGTCTAGATATGGAAATGGATTGGATAGGAACCACCTTAGATTTGGAATTGCTGGTCAAGGAGAGGACCATATTTAGGACATTTCCAGTTGAGGATCAGAGTGTATCACAGATCAGAAGTTTCATAAATAGGAAGGTACAAACCTTGAAAAACACACTAGGGTCTTAATCACAACAGAAATGGCAACAAAAACTCCACATAATTGTAGGAAATGAAGGTGCAGGTTTTCAAATACAGGAAAACCACAAGTGGATGATGCCAGTAACAAAGGGAAAAAACTTTACAAATGAGGTGGCTTCTCTAACTTAAACTTAGAATTTTTCTCATTGATTACTTCTTCCCATTTCTTGCTACCTAGGTTTAGCTAAGAAAATTCTTTCACCTTTTTTTTCTTTTCCACCTAGCCTCCTCCCGCCTTCCCAGTTCTTTTCATTGTTTAATTTTTAGTCATGATTTAGAAAAACTATGCTAGAGATACACCTGATTTTTTTCTAGGATATTTGCTTGACTTTGTATTAAAAGATAAAACAGCAAAATAATAATTTCAAAGATCTTGCTCTTCTCCATAATATACTCAATATTTTTATTACACTTTATCAAACCACCATAACAAACCACCTCAAAACCCAGTGGCATACCAAAATATTGTCACTCACACAGATTTGTTGGTTGGCTGGGGTGGTTTTCTTCACATGTGCCTCATTCTTCTTAGGCAAGTGGGCTACCAAATCATATTCTTCTTAAGTAGGTTGCAGAAGTTCAACAGGTCCAGCCCAGCCATGCAGGTATGTTTCATATCTGCTTGCATGCTGGCTGCTAACATGCCATTGGTCAAAGCCCATCATCCATACCACAGGAAAATACATCATGCCCCTAGGGGAGGAAGTGAAAAGTGGCAAAGAGTGTGGATACAGGGATGGGAGAATTGGGAGTCTAGCATAGGCAGTGTAATCTTTTCTGGGATTTATACCCGTGTTTGCATTTTACCTTGTCATTAATTTATATGTATACTATTTTGTATTCTGCTTAGCTTAATATGATTTGGTAAGGATAACTTCTGTTTAGATTATATATTTTTCACCTAAAAATAGTTGTATGTTTAACTCAGACTTTGCTTCTAAGTTGATCTGCATCAGAATCATTTGAAGTGCTTATTAAAATGCAGATCCCTAGACCTTAACCCAGACTGTCTGGAATCAGTCTCTGGGAATGAGGCCTGGGCATCGTCATTATTAACAAACTCATGAAGCCATCCTTCTATACATTAAAGTTTGAGAACTACTTTCTTAGTAGAAGAAGATACATATTTGTATTAGTCTGTTCTCTGCTATACGAACATACCCGAGAGTGAGTGATATGGTTACGCTTCGTGTCCCCATCCAAATCTCATCGTGAATTGTAGTTCCCATAATCCCCGGTGTGTCGTGGGAGGGGACCAGGTGGAAATAATTGAATCATTGGGGCAGTTTTCCCATCCTGTTCTCATGATAATGAAGAAGTGTCACAGGATCTGATGATTTTATCAAGAGTAATTCCCCTGAAGATGCTCTCTTGCCTGCTACTGTGTGAGATGTGCCTTTGCCCCTCCTTTGCTTTCTGCCATGATTGTGAGGCCTCGCCCACCATGTGGAACCCTGAGTCCATTAAATCTCTTTCCTTTGTAAATTAGCCAGTGTATTAGTCTGCTCTCATGCTGCTAACAAAGGCATAACCGAGACTGGGTAGTTCATAAAGAAAAAGAGGTTTAATGAACTGGCAGTTTCATATGGCTGCAGAGGCCTCACAATCATGGCAGAGGGGAAAGGAGAAGCAAAGGCACATCTTACACAGTGGCAGGCAAGACAGTGTGTGCAGAGGAACTGCCCTTTATAGAACCATCAGATCTCGTAATCACTTGCTATCACAAGAACAGCATGGGAAAAACCCGCCCCCATGATTCAGTTACCTTCTACCAGGTCCCTCCCATGACACATGGAGATTAAGGGAGCTACACCTCAATCTGAGATTTGGTTGGGGACACAGCCATTTTTTGATTTTTATAATTAATGACCATCAGCACTTGTACAAGTGACTAATTTCCTTGGGTACTCAGTAATTTTTTTCTGAGCCGTGATTGAATAATTTTCAGTTGAGGAAAATAATACTTTATGTATGAAGTCAGATATAGAGTGCTGGTAGCAGTGAGATTACAGGCTTATAAAAATTGTCAAGGATTTTATATTAACTAAATGAAGACATTGAATAAAGATAATTTCTGTAAAATTTTTATCCCTTTAATTCATAATATTGGGTATTGCATAACTTAGTCATGATTCCATTGCTAGTTCTTGGTAATTTTCTAACTGAAAGTAGTATAAACCAAAAAGTATCTAAGACAAGTCTCAATCAGTTTAGAAAGTTTATTTTGCGAGGGTTAAGTATGTGACCATGACACAGCCCCAGGAGGTCCTGACAACATGTGCCCAAGGTGATTGGGGTACAGCTTGCTTTTATACATTTTAAGGAGACATAGCAGTCAATTCATAAGATTCACATTGGTTCAGTCTGGAAGGGTGGGACAACTCGAACTAGGGTGGCAGGGTGGCTTCCAGGATGTAGGTAGATTTAAACATGTTCTGACTGGCAACTGGTTGAGTTATTAATAGAAAGCACTGTCTGGGTTAAAATAAAGGGTTGTGGAGATCTAGGTTTTTTGTCATGGAAATGAAGCCTCCAAGTAGCAGGCTTTAGAGAGAGAATAGACTGAAAATGTTTCTTACTGTACTTAAGGTCTGTGTTTATGTTAATGCTGTAGAGGTATAATGAGGCGTGTTCACCCCCACTTACAGTCATGGCCTGAACCAGTCTTTCAGGTTAAATTTTAGAGTGCCTTGAAGTTCATTCAGATGGTAGGGGGTTGGTGCAGGACAGGGGGCTTCAAATTTTATTTTTGGTTTTTGGTATAAAAACTGATAGGTTTAAAGAGAATTTTAGTTTTCTCATTTCAGGTCTGTAAATTTGGCAGTTCTTTTATTCAACATTTTGATACTTCCTGGCATTTTATATGTCTCTGTGTACTTTATTATGTATTGTTAGTCTTGGTTATCCCAGCTCTGTAAAAATATTTTTATGGAAGTGAAAGTTCTTTGATGGTATGGCAGACACTGACACTGCCTATCCAGTAAACATTCTTTTCTTTTTGATAATATAACCCTGATTTCATTTTCACAGGCAGCCTTTGCCTGTCCAAAAATGCATTTCCCAGTCTCCTTTGCAGCTGTGATTTGCCACGCAACTGTTTTGTGCTTTGTGAGGCTTTTATAAGTGGAATTTTGTAAGTGGGGCTTGTTAAAGGAGTCCCATTCATTTGGCAGACACCTTTGTCCTTTGCCTGTCCCTTTGTCCTACCTAGAACTTGGATAGTGGAGGTGGAGACCATGGAGTGACAGACATATTCTAATGAATGTTCTACATAAAGACTTCATGCTAGGTGTCCTTACTAGGTCTGGAGTGCCCATTGTGTCTTCTAAGTTAGAAAAGAAAGACACTCCAGAGTGTTGGAGCTGCAGTTTAGTTGGGAATCTGTTAAATGTAGCTGAATGTAGTTTCTACCTAATACATACGGTTTCTGTAAAAGATACTTGGGCTGCATTATCTTAAACCTTTCGTGTAATTTGTTTAGGACTTCTTAGACTTTTTAGACTTCTAAAAAAATATATTTTACAGTATTTAAATTGTCAAGCATGTTTTGAAATGCACAATTTACAATTTGATGTCAACAAAGCTGAATACAGAACATTTAAAAACTTTTACTTTGAAATTTCAGATTTAAAAGTGCAAACTTAGTACACAGAACTTTGGAACTTTTTTTTTCTCCCCCAAACCATTTGATAGTAAGTTGCAGGCATCATGTCCCTTTACCACTTAAATTCTTCAGGATGTATTTCCTAATAAAAAAGATACTCTCTTACTGTACTGGAGTTATCAAATTCCAGAATTTAATATTAATAAAATGTCATTTCTAAGCTGTCCATATTCATATTTGTCCAGTTGTTCCGACAATATTCTGCATAACATTTGGTATGGGATACAGTCAGCTCCTCATTTGTCCGACATGCTTTTTTAGTCTCTTTTAATATGGAGACTCCACCTGTTTTTCAAGGCGTCGCCATTTTTGAAGATAATAGAGTAATTATTTTTCACAGTATCCCTCAGTTTGGGTTTGTGTGATGCTTCCTTAAGATTAGATTTAGCTTGTGCATTTTAGGCAGGGCTATATCACAGATTATAGGTGTCAGGAGGCACACACTGCCATTTTATCCCATTATTGGTAATACTAACTTTGATCTCTTGTTTAAGGTGGTGACTCTCAAGTTTTGCACTATTGTTACAGTAGATAGCTAGTCAGACATGAGCAAGGCAGGAGAGGGCCTCCCCACCAGGAATGTCAGGCAACCATCAGGCGATGGTCAGGCTGTTATTAACAGTCTCTCTAAAATAATAATTGGTCACAGCTGGTGCCAACCAGTCTCCCAATAGATAGAAACACCTGAGGCCAGGTGTGGTGGCTCATGCCTGTAATCCCAGCACTTTGGGAGGATGAGGGGGCCAGGATCACCTGAGGTCAGGAGGTTGAGACCAGCCTGACCAATATGGTGAAATGCTGTCTCTACTAAAAATAAGAAAATTAGCCAGGCGTGGTGGTGGGCGCCTGTAGTTCCAGATACTCGGGAAGCTGAGACAGGAGAATTGCTTGACCCCGGGAGGTGGAGGTTTCTGTGAGCGGAGGTCATGCCACTGCACTGCATGCACTCCAGTCTGGGTGACAGAGTGAGAATCCATCTCCAAAAAAAAAAAAAAAAAAAGGAAAAAACCACCTGAAACTGGTGAGATCAGGAACTTCCTGATAAGATCCCAGGATTTGGGTGAATGGGCTCAAGCATATATGCACTAAGAGGCAAAATGGTGGAGTTTAATTGACATATGACCTTCCTCTAGGAACACCCAACTGGTAAGGGAGAAACGCCTTAAAGGAGCATGTGCACGATTTCAGTAAACACACTGTGCATGCAGCCCCTCCTCAGTGCTGACAGGCCACTGTTCCTGTGGACAGCTCACCCCATGGGAAGAATTAGAGGAGAAGAAACACAAACCCTGGAAGCATGCCAGTGTATAAAACCTCAAGTCAAAGGTCAAACTGTTCACTTGATCTTTAAAGTTGCCCACTTGGTCCTCTTCCAAGTGTACTTTACTTCTTTTCATTCCTGCTCTAAAGTTTTTTAATATACTTTCACTCCTGCTCTAAAAACTTGCCTTGGTCTCTCACGCTGCCTTAGACTTCTTGGTCAAATTCGTATGAGTTTGCTGCTGTTAACACAATAAAGTTATTTCTTCCTTTATAATTCATAGGAATAGAATTTAAAATGATGTAAATATTCTGTTCCTGATCAAACTTTCATTCAGTAGTTTTAGCATCCATTGAAGATTCCTGACTGAAATATTATTGAGATAAATGTAAAATATCTTCTTAAAAAAAATTTCAGTAGATCCTAATCTATTCTATTGATTAGGTTAGCTTTTCCTGTCATATCCATTGTGATTTATGTATTTCATGGTACTGTTTTATAGTGTTGGGAAATTTAAGAAATACAGAGATGTGGGGAAGAAGTTGTTTTATTTAGGGGCCATCAGGGGAGAGTTTGATAGTGAAATTCTATCTACTTCTTTTTCCCTCCAGTGCAGTGTAATAGATAATCAATTATATAGGCCAATAGCATATAAAGAACTGAAGCAAATGGGGGCGAAGAGCTATTCAGTTTGTAATCTTTTATCACAGATTGGACAGTGAAATGATCCTCTTTTTTAAGTAGATCCGAGGATCTCCATGGTATAATTTTGTCCTGCCAAAAGCAAGTCTTTTTCAAAGGTGTTTCTCTCCTTGTGCTTAACCATCATGGATGTGACTGCTTTTCTTGTTAGGTAGCATAAATGAGGGGGTGAAGAATAGGATGGAAACTGCTATTTCAGTAAGACTTCTTGGGGAGTAATGTAGAGAAGTTACCTTTCGAAACATGAGAATGACATAAGGGTTCTCCACAGCATGATTCATTCTTTCGAAAAGAAGGAGGTTGCTTGGTGTTTCTTAAGTTCATTTTCCTTTTTTACCCTAGTTTATTGTTTGTTTGTTTGTTTGTTTGGAAAACCAGAGGTCATTTGTTTTCTTTTCCTTGTATATTTTCAGAGTTGAGAATATAATGATTTTGGTTTTTCCTCCCTCTAGCACCAGCAGACGTTTTTGAATCAACTGAGAGAAATTACCGGGATTAATGACACCCAGATACTACAGCAAGCCTTGAAGGTATGGCTTCTGTTTTATGATATGTAGTTTGTGGTATATGCTTATCTCTAGTGTGTGTTATATTTGATAGTTGAAGTTTTTTTATTTTTTATTTTTATTATGCCATGTGGTAGTTTTAGAGATACAGGAATGGACTTTTGTAAAGTAAAATCCTCAATTAACTTACTGCAGTTTCGAGCATGTTAGTTTTTAGCAGTCTGATGTCCACGATACCTTAGAGTGACAGATAGTATCTTTCTATATATGAAATGCTTTTTGTGCAGAATGGTTTTACTTAAGAGCTACGATTTTAGAATTTAAATGAGGGTGTAAGGTGGGGTATATTAGAGGAAGAGGTGTAAGAGAAGGGGGAAATAGAAAATTAATAAAAGGCCAAAAGTTTACATTTTTCTTCTCCTGAGAAGCAGAAATATAAATTGGCACCTATTCAGCTAATTACACCCTAAGTTGAAAACATTCAATGTCAAACTCTTCAGTGTAGGCAACAACTAAAATGCATCATTTTGGTCATATCTTAGTTGTACCTTCATTTTCACACAGACATCCAAATGAATCATACCACATGTATACTCACTTTGAAAAAGAGTGAATGAAAGCTGTTTAAGAAATAGAACTGTACAGTATTTTAAGCTTATTTGAATATTACCACTATAGGCTAAACACAATATAGCATTTTTGCCATTACAGTCATATACACAGCTCCAGTCCTTTGGAACTTGGTTTCAAGCCAGAGTTTTTTATTTGTTTTTAGAAATAATCTATTAGATGATTGTAATAAAAGTCATTATAATAATAATTAGTACTGATTAAACTTTTAGTACTACCAGGCAGTATTTTAAGTACTTTATATGGGCTAGCTCATCCTAATACAACTCTATGAGGTAAGTATTAGTTTCATCCCCCTTTTGAAAAGATGAGGCAACAGAGAAGTTAAGGTAACTTGCCCAAGATCACACAGCCCGTATGTGGAAACGCTTGGAATAGAAACCAAGGCAGCCTGATCCCAAGGTGGCAGACTTAATTTATGTTTCTTTTCCTAGAAGCTTGGCTTCACCTTATTCCCCCATCAGGAATACCATGAACTAGTAGTGTTAGAGCTTTTATGCAGGGTGTATGAAGCCACTCTAAGGATTTGGAGAGGATGCAGAAGTGCTCTACCTCAATTTTTATGATTATGACATTTAGATAATTGCTAGTCTTTTTTTATTCTGATAAATATCATCACTAAATTCCATGTCTGTTTTCAGAAACTACCTTTTTCATTATATATTACTGAGTGTGAGGCCATAGCCTATCACCTTGCCAGGATAAATTTGGGGAATTCGCTTTTTTTATTTAAACTTAGGAAATATATAGCTCCAATTAAGTCTTATCTGCATTTCCTGTGATATAAGTTGTATGTGCATAGGGTTTTTTTTTTTTTAATTTTTAATTTTTATTTTTCCAAAATTTTTGTTTCAGTTACGAGTAGCTGGGGGAAAAGAGTGTATTTAAACCTTAATTGTTGCCCATTATAAATTTCTAAGATGTTTCATCATGAGTTGACTATCTTAGTAATAAACTGACAAGAAGTCTCCTTTTGGGCGCCATCCATGACATCATTGATTAATTTCAGTACTTTTAATTTGAGAACGTATTTTAGCTCTAAAAAGTAAATGAACTTCAATTTGTGTAAATTCCTGCTGTTGTTGTTTTTTTTTAATTATTATATGAGGTAATATATGAGAAACATATTTGTTGGCATATAGTAAGTACTCAATAAATGTTAGCCATCATTGAGATTTATGATTGGTTTACTTATTTAACAATAGCGTATCTTACATTTTGGGTGAATCACTTAGGAATCCTCTAATGCTCATGACAGCATACTTGAAAGTGCTGATGCTTTTGAAACTGCGCTCTTAACTTCTCTCATCACTGACTGCTAGAATTGGAATTGGGATAGGTTTTGGGGGACTTTATTCTGCCAGCTACTCAGTCCTTAAATTTTGGAATCATCCTGATCCTACTTCTGTCATGTCCCACATTTAATATGATAGCAATAATATTGGACTCTCTTCTGCCCTTTCTCTCCTGTAGTCTATTCTTAATATATAGTCAGAGCGAACCTTTTAAAATGTCGTACTATGTCATTCCTTTCCAGAACACTCCACTGGCTTCTTGTTACACCCATGTGCATGTCTTAGTTCTTAGGAAACCTACAGAGCCTTTTGTGTTCTGGTTTTCTGTTACAAAGATAGCTTCGTTATGAATGTCTGGGTTTCCTACGTTGTTTCAGGTAACTGTCTTAGAGCTAGCGTTTTTTGGTTGTCAACCATGCAGAGAATATAAAGATGTAACTGGGCAAGTCTCTTTTCATTTTGCTGTTTTAAAAATTCTTTTTCTGGCATCTGCTATCTTCTAAATGAACTTTAGAATCATTTTATTCAGGTGTGCTTTTGATGAGAACTATGTAAAATGTATGTATTTGGGTAGGATTGTCATCTTGACAGTATTATTTTTGTCTAGAGTTCTGTGTGTCTCTCCATATTATCAAGCCCTTCAGTACATTTTGCCATTTTCTTCCTGTGAGTCCTTGCCTTTTGCTTAAGTGTGCCCCTAAGAATGTGTCCAGCACCCCAGATTAAAAGGACTATCTTTTATTGTCCTTGTTTGTAGAAGTAGTATTTTAAATACTCATTTTGCACTCTTTCATATGACAAGTTCCAGAAGACATGTTTTGCTTTTTTTGTTCAAAAATATAAGTTTGTGATTGACTTTTATTAAGCAGATAGGAAAGTAATGAAAGGCTAAGAAATTAGAGATGGATTTTTACATTGTATCAGTTTTAATTAGTAAAAAGGGTATTACTGTTGATATAGTATACTTTATGATGCATTTACACTATAAAATTAGAATCACATATAGATTATTTTCAAATCTAAAGCAGTTTTGTTCTGGAGTATTAGTTATGGAGAATACTGTGTAAATTTTTTTGAGAATGTATAAAATTATTTCAAAACATTTGATATTCCTTTCTTGATATTTGAAGGATAGTAATGGAAACTTGGAATTAGCAGTGGCTTTCCTTACTGCGAAGAATGCTAAGACCCCTCAGCAGGAGGAGACAACTTACTACCAAACAGCACTTCCTGGCAATGATAGATACATCAGTGTGGGAAGCCAAGCAGATACAAGTAAGTTTTCTTTCCTTTCTTATTATTTTAATAGAAATATACTGACAAATTTTCCTTGGTGTACTATATTAAGTTTGCTTAACCAGAGGTAAAGAACCAAAAAAGAACTCTATTAACCTTAGTTCTTTTTAGCGTAGTTGAAAGGAGCGTATCTCTTTCAGATTATAAGGAAAAGATTTAATTTAAGTTATATAGTTTTTTTCATAGAGCATTTCATATAGTATTGTTTTGAAATATGGAATAGCTGCAGATATATTCATAAAAGGAAGAACTAGAATTTTTAATGGGGGACAGTTATTTTACAGATTTTAAGTGTTGGTAGAGGCTTTAGTATTACTCTCGAAGTTAAAATATTATTTCTAATTACTGAGAGGTTTACCATTTAATAAAATTTTCCTTCCCTTTCCCCTTGCTTTCAAATAAAGCTTTGCTGAAGAAGTTTATTATTGTGTAACAAAATTGCCTTTCATCCAAAAAAAAAAAAAAAGAAAGGAAAACTAGGAAAAAGCATTCTTTTGGAAGTACACACAAATACATACATGTGGGAGATTGTATGTGGGACTTAAATTTTTCTTCATAATATGAATACTTTACACTTGTGTAGCATGCAGTTTTTCAAAATATGTTCAGTTACCTCCATGTCTCATAGATTAATAATTGTGCTACATAAAAAATAGTTATTTTTATACATTATGGATTTGCAGTTTGATTATTAACATATTTGGAGAGAATTTCTTATTTTGTTTATAGACATTCTCAAAGTTAGAAAGCAACCAGAAAAGAGCTCATTTACATAGAAGTTTATTAATGCTTAGTTATAAAATATTTTAATTTCTAGTTTTCAGGATACACAGATGATCTTATATCAGAGGAAACTAGAATATTCTTGTCTCAGTTAATAGGCGATGGGATAATTTTTGTTGTATATATACGACAGACCCGTTTAACGTCTAAATTCAAGGCAAACTGTGACTTGGCCCCCATCCGCATTTTTAGCCTCATTTTTCACTGTTTTTCTCCTGTCATTCAACACGATGATTATACAGAATGGCGTGAAGTTCCCATATACTCAGTGCTATTTAATTTCTCTCTCTTTACCTGTGCTGTTCCTTCTGTTTGAACATACTCTGGCCTTTTCCTCCCTAGCCTAATGTATTCTGGTATTGAAAGATTTAGCTAAAGAGCTGCTTGCTGGAGAATGCCTTTCCTGGCCTCTAGCTAAGACCAAGTGCTTTTCCAGCATTCAGGGCATGCTTCTGTCTTAATGAGTACTCTGTTATTTTGGAATTATTTGCTTGAACATTGTTGGTGCTCAAAAAATGTTCATTGAGTTATTTTTGATAATATGTGCAGTAAAGCTGTTTGAAAGATAATGAAGTTGAGAAGTTTGTTGCAAAAGTTGAAAGAGAAGTGGTATAAATATCAGAAAAATGAGTATTTAAGAATAATTTTTCAGATCTTTCAAAGTTCTAAGACTGGAGGGGAAAAAGAAACTAGATAGGTGATAAAAAGGAAAAGGATAATTTTTACTAAAAGGCTCCTGGTTTAAGTGATGCAAACAGGAAATTGACTAAACAGAGATCATTGTAGTGAACTCTTCATATAGGTGATATACTTGGTGACATGGGAAAAATTAAGATTATTTGTGTCATACACAAAAGATATTTGCTGTGCAAAGTGAGAAAATGTTGCATAAGGCTGTTTAAGATTTTAGATAGGGAATAGTGAAAATGTTATGGAGGACAAAAAAAAAAACATGAATAGGTTCCCTTAGGGGAGAAGGCAACCTAATTTCAGAAGGCATTTGTTGATAATTGCAGTGTCGCATTTGTTGATAATTAAAACTTTTTTTTTGTGTTTGTGGATCTCTTGACAAATATTCACGAAGTAATTTTATTTTCCACTTGAAATAGAAGGTAGAGAAATGAAGTTGCTGATGTCATCTCAACTGATTGTCATATTGAGTCACTTGCTTGCTGTTGTGGCTTCTTTATCTGTAAAATACATAATACATAATATGTGTTAAATGCTTTTCTTCTAACCAGGATGCTAATTGGGATAGTGTGTCCATAGAGTTGGTTTGAGATTATTGACAGCAAACTGTTGTAGGAATTTAATGTGGTGATTGTACCATGATAGTATCAAACTGGAAAAAAATTAGATGATGGAATAACAGTAATACTTTTCCATTAAGCATTTGTGCCAGTAGTGCAGTAATAACAGCGTTACATGGTTTAAAACTGAGAAAGTAAGGAGATGTCATGCATTTCAGCAGATATTAAAAAAATACTCTTTAAAAATGACTGTGAAGTTACTGTGGAGAAATTAAGTTGTGTGTTTTTAATTCTTGGAAGGTGTGGTAAAACTTACATGTGGGACGGAAAGAGAAAATAATTATAAATGGATATATATTCAAATGCAGGCCTCTATTGGGGAAAAAAAAAAAAACAAAGAAACTACCTAAGTGCTGTAGAAATGAAGAAGAGATCAGAGTGTGAGAGTTTTCAAGGGATTGTTATAGATATAAAAACCCTTTTTGATAACTTTGTCCATTTTTTATGAAATACATTTTTACTTAAAAGTTGACCACAGGCCAGGCATGTTGGCTCATGCTTGTAATCCCAGCACTTTGGGAGACCGAGGCAGGCGGATTACTTGGGGTCAGGAGTTCGAGACTAGCCTGGCCAACATGGTGACACCCTGTCTCTACTAAAAATACAAAAAAAATTAGCCAGGTTTGGTGGTGTGCATCTGTAATCCCAGTTACTTGGGAGGCTGAGGCAGGGGAATTGCTTGAACCAGGGAGGTGGAGGTTGCAGTGAGCCGAGATCATGCCACTGCACTCCAGCCTGGGCGACAGAATGAGACTTTGTCTCAAAAAAAAAAAAAAGTTGACCACAGTTTCACTTAATTCTTTCAAATATGACAGGGATTTTTATTTTCAGTTATTTCCATTCTTCTTTTTTAGGTATAAAATCTCTTAAAACCAGGGCTCAAGCATAAGCAAAGTCATGCTAACTTTAAGTGTATCATCTGTTGGTTGCAGTGTTTACAAAACATCTGTCTTCTGAAATAAAAATCTCTAATACCAATACCACTTTGTTGCTAGCTAGAATATCATTGTTTACAATGGACTACTTCTTTTAGAAGGAATGAAACTTTTTTTTTTTTTTTTGCTGACTAGAAAAATTTAGTTTTTAAACTAATATCACATGGAAATTATCTTTGGGGCATATGGAGAAATGTTTGTTTATGCATGCCTGGTATATGAGAGGCTAAAGTAAAGTATGTCGCTTGATTTGAAAAACACATTTGTGATCCTTCCTCTAATATTGAAGAAGTAAATATATTTTCAATAGTTAGTAGGACAATTACGTGCCTTTTGGGTGTTTTTTTACCTTTCATTTTTAAGAGAAAAACGAGACATATCAAGGAAAACTTGTGCTCTACATAATAAAGAGTTTGGAAGTCATATGCCTGATGTCTTTGTATTACTTCATTACATTCCATACTGTAATTCTGTTGAATTCTGGGAAAAAGCCCAAATCATTTGTACTATAATTAGGAATAATTCTAGTTAACTTTTTATTACTTGGATCTCCTGTCTAGATAGAATATTATAGATTATCAAATGAGTGCCTCTTGTCCCTAGCTTAAATTGAGAATAAAATTGTTTTGGAGTTTTGTTGTCAAAAACACAAATGAAAATGAGACTAGGGCACAATGCCAGGTATTGAGCATTATAGGTGTGATTAATAGGCAGAGGAGAGATTCCGCCAAGTTTTTGTGTCATGGCAAACTCTGTCATAGACATGACCATACAGGGCTTTTGCCCAATTTGAAACCTAATAGAAATAGTCTTTATTTCAAGACCATTAAATTCTTTTGAACTTTTTTAAAACAGGAAAAAAACACTATATGCTTCCCAGAACAAGATGTGCTACAATTGGGCAATCAAAATATGGATCCAAAGATAAGAGGGATTTGGGCAGGTAATTTTAACACAGAAAGAAATGCCACATATTAAGTTTTAGAGAAACTGGTGTAAGATTTGGAATGAGTGTTAGGTGGTAAGACTTCAAAAATTTATAATCCATGTTTCTTTTTTTCTAAAACACCTTGAATTATTTGGAAAGATTGCATAGAAAGGGAAAAAAATTTGAGGTTCTGTACTAGAATTCTAGTTATGTCCATCTTGCTTGGCCACATTAATAGTGATTTAAACTGTGATAAATAGATATAATTCTAGTGCTTTTATACTTAAGGATAATTCACTTATGCTAAACAGTTTAGAATTTTATTAATTGAATATTGATACTTTTCCCATGGCCCAAGTAACTTCATTTAGAAAAAATTAATGCAATAAAACTTGAATCTCTTTTACCCTAGGAATTTCTAATACGTAAAACTATTTTGACAGCTCACAAAATGTCAAGATGAAGCTTAAAAAATGAGATGCTAAATGGTGTGAAAATTAGTTCCAACTGATAGGTGCAATTAGGCGCTTCAAATTGATTAGATGTATTTCATTAGACGTGAACTATAGAATGATTCATATAACTTGATGACTTTTCTTTAGTTTCGGGTTAGAATGATAGCCATGGATCTTTGCACTTTTTTTGACTAATATGGGATATTTATTTTACTTTTTTTCACAATCAAAATTGAAAAAGTAGTAGAATTAATGACAAAACTCTGGAATGAATCCCTTACTATTCATTTTCCTTACTTGTCAATGCTGCCACTATGATTTTAGCAGCTATTATTAAAAACAGAACTAGACCATTTAAAGCTCAGCTGTTTGATACAGTTGCCACTAGTCACAAGTGGCAATTAAATGAAATAATATTGAAATTCAGTTTCTTAGTTGCACTTTAAATGTGTAGTTCAGGTGGCTACCATGTTATCAGTGCAGATAATGGTATATTTCCATAGGAGAAAGTTCTAATTTACAACACTCTGGTAGAGAATCTGAATTTAACAGTGAGAAAATTGGAAAAGTAGGAACACCTGAAGGAAGCTGAGAGCAAGGGAGAATGGAGGAGTGGAGTGGGAAACAGTTTACATTGTTTATGTCTTCTGGCTTTTACCAGTTCTTTCAACCTGATTCCTTACTATGCTGTTTACTCTTTCACTTACTAGAGAAAATTTTGAATAGATAGAGAATATGTTCTCATCTTCTAATTAGGAAATGACTCATTAATTTTTATCTGCATTCCATAGTCTAGATATTAATCTTTATTTCTTTAACAAATGTTTATTGATTGTGTAATATGTGTTAAGTACTCTCAACCATGCAGAGTCTCTGTTTACAGTATACAATAAGCAGTGTCAGATAGTAATAAATAGTCCATGAAGAACAGTGGACCTGCGCATAGACAGAAAACGTGATGGGGATGTGCTTGTCAGCTTGGCATAGGATAATATATGACTTTAAGTAGTGTAGAAGAGCTCACATTTGTACAGATACCTGAGCGAAGTGTGAGCATGAACTCTGTGGCTCTCTGAAAGCTGTGCATCCAGGCCAGGGCCTGATGCAACAGTGTGTTGGCCCTGGAGACAAATAGTGAGGACACAGCCTTGTTGAAGCTGAGTAAGTGATGGTAAGAATGGCAGTAATCTCATTTCTGATCTCTTGCTACACATCCTGATGTTCATATTTGCCTTTCTTTCTTAAGGGTATTTCCATTCTTCTAGTGGTCCAGGGTTTTTTTTTTCCTTTCCTTTTTCTTTTAATAGCTCTTCTACCAATCTCCCAAAACAACCATTTGGTTTGTAGATCTGTCAGTTTTTGTATGTAGACTTTTCCTTTCAGTTACTCTGGTCCTGCTACATATTCTTATTCCAACTCTTCTCAGACTCCTCACTATCAAACAGTTTTTTCTGCTTATGTCACTCTCCTACTTAGAAATCTTTGCTGACAGTAAATATAAACTTGGATTTTTTTTTTAAAAAAGTATTTCCTCTAGGTTTAGCCTGTGTAGATATTTTTCTTCTGAATTCAAAATCTTTACATATATAATAGTTTAACTGGATAATGGGCCAACTAGGCTTTTGTGAACTTACTTAGAAGCCTCGGGTTCAAATAAGATTCACTTACATGATTCACGTTCCCATTTAATATAATATTTTCATGGGAAAGTGGATTATGAGTTATGAACAATACATATATTATGTATGAAGTCTAATTCATTGATAAGTTGATGAGTAGCATGCATTTTGGAGTTAGCAGAGAAATGTTTGGTAGTTGGTAGTTTTACTCAAATGGTATTTTTTTTAAAGTGAAAGATTTAGTAGGATGAGTGTTATGTTTTGGTATGTATTTCTGACTTTACAGGAAAATGTTTTAATTTGGACTTTCTTAAAAATGTAGATTACTGCTTAGATGTATTTGTAATATGTGATTTTTATGCGGTGGCACCCAGCTAACTCTTCCCATATGCGTGCTACTGAATTGTGTTCATGCTAATATTAGAGGAAGGGTTGGTTAAAAAGAATGTTTTTAATGTTTTACCAAGGTCTTGCCTTGACACAGATAAGAGAATATTAATAATGCTCTGGCATTGAGATGAAAGTTTTACAAAGGCTAATTTTTTATAACTGACTTTTACCAGTTAGAAATTGTTTACAGCCAAGCTTATTCTCTGTTTTGTAAGCATATGAGAATATCTGAGCACTAGTTTTTATTATAAAATTGATAATTCATTGCATGTTTTAAACCATTCCACTAAATCCAGAAAAAGAAGACATTGAGTTTAACTACTATGTTGAAATAACATTTTACTTTCTTAATATTTGGTCTTAAAAAAGCACATGAATTTGGTATGTGAGGTATCTTTCAGGACTTCTTTTGATATGCGAGGTATCTTTTAGGATTGCATGTGAAGACTGTATGTGAGATATCTTTCAGGGTTGAGCTGTTTTTCAGGATTGTCATATTCTGAAATACCCTGTGAAAAGAAGTAGCTTTATGGAGTAATAGGAAGATCATGGAGAAAACTATTACATTTACCATGAAATTAAAGTAATAAATAAACCTCCTCTATTGCTTAAAGGAAAAAGTCCAAGCTTTTCAGTTAAAGACTGTTAGTCTCTGGTCTCAACCAACTTTTCCAGCATTAAAGACTGCTATTCCTCTATACCAGGGATTGGAGGCTTAAATTCCCAGCTAGGGTATAGTTGTGCCTATATTCTGAACCCCTCAGCTATTGGAGATGCTAGGAGAGGCTGGAGTCGCTTGAGCCACTTAGTGTGGCCATTCTGCCACAAGCAGCTTTATCCTGTTACACCCATGTAAGGTACAAGATACAAGGATTCAAGGGCAAGGAAGGTAATATGAATGTGTGTGGCTGGCCAAGGTGGGCGTGGGGGCAAAATGGAGAGTGAATTTCTCTCTAAAGAGAGCTGCTACTACTGCTGCTACACTCTGGCTTTGCCACAATTATTATTAACATGCAGAAATCATGTAATCAGGTCTTCTGATTTTTTTTTTTCTCCTAGAGAATGAGGGGAAGAAATACTCATTGTACACATACAATCTCCTGATCTTTACCTTTTGCCAGTTTCTTCAAAAATTTTAAAACCACATTGTAAAAAACAAAACCATTTTCAAATACGATTTATTTCATGAAAAGCATTTATGTCTAAGAACATGGAGTAGATGGTGATTCTTTTTAGTTTTGCTCTCAGTACCCCTTTACACATAAAAATTATTGAGGACCTCAGAGCTTGTGTGTACATAAAGTAATCTATATTTGAAATTTAAACTGAGAAAAGCTTAGGCTATTCGTATTAAAATGTCAATCTATTATGTTTACATAAATAACATTTTATGAAAAATACATTTTCTGAAACAAAATGATGAGAAGAGTACATTGTTTTACATCTTGTTGCAAGTCTTGAATGTGTGTCATGTTAAGAGGAGAGCTAGCATCTCCAATGTGCCTCTGAAGGTCTGCATTCTATTGTACTAAGTTGTTTTGGTTGAAGTTTGTGAAGAAAGTCTGGCTTAACACAGATAATTTAGAAGAGGGAGGAATATTTTAACTGATCAATCAGATTATAATGGGTATTCTTTTTTTTTTTTTTTTTTTTTTTTTTTTTTTTTTTTGAGACATAGTCTCTGCCACCCAGGCTGGAGTGCAGTGACATGATCTTGGCTCACTGCAACCTCCACCTCCCTGGTTTAAGCAATTCTTCTGCCTTAGCCTCCTTAGTAGCTGGGACTACAGGCACATGCCACCAGACCTGGCTAATTTTTTGTATTTTTAGTGGAGAAGGGGTTTCACCATGTTGGCCAGGCTGGTCAATCTTGAACTCTGGCCTTGTGATCCTCCTGCCTTGGCCTCCCAAAGTGTTGGGATTACAGGCATGAGCTAACGCACCTGGCCAATAATGGATATTGTTTTTAATGCTATACCCGAACTTAACAAATGGTAATTTCTTAAAAATTAGTTGCAATGTGGGAATTCAAAATCACATCATTCTATGATGGTATCAATGACCTTTTCATATTATGTTGCATTAAAATCCATTAATATTTCTGGCTTCTTGAATGGCTCTTTCACCCATGCATGATTTTGTAACACTGTGCATTGGTAATTTGAAGATATTTCTTTTTAAATGCTTGAAGAATGTCTACTATAAGAAAAAGTTGAATTTGTTACTGTCACCATTCATATACAATCCTTTAAGTACTGAGAAGATAACAAGCTCACAGTGATACATAGAAACAAGTTTTTCAAGGTTTAGATTTTTGCTTGAAAATTCTATGTTAATCATTGTCAACAAATACATTTGTTTTTCTTAAATTGACAGGCTTACTTTTTCTTTTTTTTAAGACAGCATCTGCTAAATACCAAAGTCTGAATAATTCTAGTTTGTAGTTGTTCTTTTAAATAAAAATTGCATTCCATGGAAAAAATCAGTTTAGCATGTAACTCATTTTGTACTAGTGTATTTTCTTTAGCAATAGTATACTCTGGATATACGGCAGAAGTACCTCTTATGTTAGAATTGAACACAAATCAAGGTTTGAGATTTAATAAAATTAGGTTTAGTCTTTTCTTCAAAAACGTAATTGTTAAAGAAACTGGCTTGGCCTCTTTAAAGCAGTGAGTGTCCGTATTTATGGCTAATACAATGAATTACACAACTTGGTGCTGCTGCCTTGATTTGTGCTAAGATGCAGCAGTTTTATTCACTATTGTTTTGTATCATTGGTCCAAATGTGACTATGGTGCAAAAGGCAAATAATATCTGAGTATTATTACATTTTTTTTATTTAAGGACCTTCCTCTCTTTTTCAGAGGGGCCCTGGGGACCCCAAGCATCAATGGACTATACTTGAAGAACTGTGCTAGTAAGGCAGAAAGACCACTTTGGATTTAAGAGTTAGAATTAAATTTTGAAGCCTGTGTACCATTCTCTCTTCTTAAGATGTGTTTCATTTCTCAGAACTTCAGTTATCTCATTTATAAAATAGGTTGGAGGAGGGGGAATCCATCTTGTTCCTTTGCTTTTTTATTGCTTGAATTACGGCTGATAAATGAGGAAAAGCTGTAAGTGTAAGTTGTTGCTTCTTTTAAATTAGTTTCAGCTGTAGCACATTTGTTTTACTTGTCATGGTCCAGTAATAAGGATGTTTTCAAATAAGGAATTGAATACAAGGGATTAGGTTCTTTGAAAAATCACTGGAAGGACTGGAGGAAAGCTCTAGCTCAGTCTTGTGAAACGACTCTCACATCATTGCAGGACTGGCCAGTCAGGGAAGCTGCTACTTCTGTCACAATTAGGAAGGCTGCCTCTAAGACTGCTGAGTTAAAGAACATACTTCACAGCTGCAGCCCAGGAAACAGGAAGCCAGGGTTAGGTAACTGCCAGCGAGCTTTGCCTGGTTATTGGAATGCAAAGTCTAGTTGTCATTTCTGTTCCATCTCCTGACATTCCTGAAACTGGAAATTGGAGCCTGGAATACTGCTGTGGAACAACTTAAATCTTTGCAAGCATGTTAGAGAAAACAGCCAAAGGCAGCAGAATAATGCCCCCCACCCCACCCCCGCCCCTTCTGCCTTCCAAATCTCATGAGATTTGGAAGGCAGAAGGGGCGGGGTGGGGTGCATCCTAATGGATTTAGCCTAAATTTCATCCAAAACTTTAACTGCCAGTGAATAAAGAAGATAGTTTTTTGTTTGTTTTTTAAAAGAACTGTTTAGTTATTATAGTTGAAGAAAGGAAACTTAGAATGAGATAATGGAATCTGACTGCTAATCACATATCTAAAACCAATTTTTCTGCTTCTCTGTGATTTTCAAATTGTTTCCACTTTTCATTATCCTGTCTTCACTTATCTAAGTTTTGGCCATTTTAATAACTGAGATAGCTTTCATTTTTGTGAGACATTTTATACCTTTTTAGTCCTTGCTGCTGCTTCATCAGTATTTACGCTCAACTGTCCAGTTCCAGGTTACACTCATCTTTAGCTGTGGCCTGGGTGGACTTGGATTTTGTAGCCATACTTCTAAAACCTTTGGCCTGCTCTCGTCTGTAAAGCGATTCACCATTTCAATTTCTGTGCTATATAAATATTTCACATTTTACTTGCTTGAATTTTTGGGGGGGGCCCTACTTATTTTTGTGAGGTTTTATTATACTCTCTAAAGACATTTTAAAAAACACTACCACTTCCTTCCATGATCAGGTATTCTTTTTAATATTTTAAATTACCTTACAGGCCACTGTTTGGAGAATGTGTGGAGAAAAATAGAAGTAGACTCTGGAAACAGTCAATATACGTTACTTTTTTTCATTAAATATATAATATGGTTTTCTGGCATCTAGATAAAACTGTATAGCCAGATGGTAAAATAAAGGCACCTTATCTTCCATCCTCTATCCTGTTTTTTTTCCTCTTCTAAAATTGTATGATTACAAAAGAAAATATTTTTAACATGTCTAAAATACACCAGCCTGGGGCAACAAGCAAAACCTCGTATTTATAAAAGATTAAAAAGAAAATCAGCCAAGTGGTGCATGCCTGTAGTCCTAGCTACTTTGGAGGTTAGTGCGGGAGGATAACTGGAGCTCAGGAGTTTGAGATTGCAGTGAGCTATGATCATGACACTGCCCTCCAGCCTGGGTGACAGAGTGAAACCTTGTCTCTAAAAAATAAAGAAAATTTAAATTACACATAAGTAAAATGAAGGCAAAACATGTCCAAAATACAAATAAGCATAATCCCAGCCATGCAAAGATAATAACAGATAGTCTGTCTTTCTGATCATATTGTTTTATAACCTGTTACCACTTCCCTACTTAACAATATACTATGGTTTCTATCATTGTTTAAATGATAATGGGAATATTTATCATTGGCATCCTCTGGGTTAAGGAAATTGACCAATGTATTTTGGGAAATTGGATTAAAAGTCTTTTTTATTGAAGGCAGTATTAGTTGTAACCTTTATTCTTTGGGGGAAAAAAATTAATACTCATAGCATTAAGGCTATTATCTTTTTTTAGAAGATGGCTAGTTTCATTCACTTGTATCATTTTTTATTTTTGTGAAATGAGAATCTTGTTTTAAATTAAAAGGATTGCATGTTTATTAAATAATTCAGATGGTATAGAAGTGTTTAAATAGAAAGTGAAAGATCCTTATACTTCCTCCTCCTATAACTCCTTTCCTCAAGGTTAACCACTGTTAATAGTTTGGCACATTCTTCCAGAATTTAAAAAACGTATATATAAACATATATCTGTGGTCAGTTTCTGAAACATCGATTTTTGAGGGCTCATTGTTAATTATTATAATTTGATAATGTCTAGACAGTAGTAGTATAGACAGAATGTAATGTGTATGTGATTGGGTTAACCTCAGAAAGCAGAAATGTAAATGTTTAATTGCGTTGATTTCAACTTTTGTTGATAAACTGTTCTCAGCAGTCTTTCTGCTTATTAGCTTTTAATAAGAGACCTCAGTAAATACACAGATTCTTTTGCAGTGGAATATATTTCTGCTTACTGCTTTAGGTATATTTTATTGAAAAGAACATTGAGTTACCGAGTGTAACCAGTTAAAAACGTGTTTCCATTTATTTTTAGATAGGCTTTTAGAAATATAAAATTAGTTGATACTGACTGGTTTAAAGAGTATATTGGGTATAAAATCTCCATAATAAGAATTACCTTTCATTTTGTTTTACTTTTAATTTTGAGAAAGATAGTTTTGCTTTTCAGATGTGATTGATCTCACTGGAGATGATAAAGATGATCTTCAGAGAGCAATTGCCTTGAGTTGGCCGAATCAAACAGGGCATTCAGGGAGACTGGAATAACTGATGAGGAACAAGCCATTAGCAGGTAAAAACATAATTTGTATAAAGCAGATATAAGTACTTTTAAAAATAGAATTGGCTTGAATTAATTTTAAGAGGTAATAAGATATACTTTGTTACTCTAAACTAGTAGTATCCTTGTGTATTTTTAACTTTTATGTAACCAGAAGCTTCATATTTAGTTTTGATTGCAATTGGGTTTAGCTTTTTTAAGATTTTGGGATGGCATTATGAGGGATTACATTTAGGTGCATATTTTAATATTTCTTTCATTTTTTTTTTCTTCTCCTAATCTCTTTTGGATACACTGTCCAATTTACAACAACTTATAGCAAGGGTCAGCATCCTTTTTTTGTAAAGTGCTAATAGTAAATATTTTTGGCTTTGTTGGCTATAGGGTTTCTGTTATAGCTATTCAGCTCTGGTGTTGTAATGTAAAAGCAGCCGCAGCTAATACATAATATAACGAGCTTGGCTGTGTCCTAATAAATCTTGATTTACAAAGACAGGCAGCCAGTTGGATTTGTCCCCTTGGCTGTGCTTTGCAGACAGCTGATCTATAGTATGATCGTATGTTTATATAAATTTTTCAAAGAAATGGGCAGGACTCCAGGATGTGTGCTAGAATGCAGTTTTTTATTTAATAACCAAAATGTTTTAGTTTGAAACAGTTTGATTTATCTAAGGACTAAATAAACACATTTGATTTTTATAATAGCTCTAAAAAATGTTGATTTTAAAAAGCCATTACATTATAACTAACTGTAATCCTCTAAACAACTATTTGAAGGCAGTGGTAACTCTGTTACTAAAGAAGAACCTCTTAGCTTGTAAGAGGTGAAATGCTTTTTCTAAAGGTACACAACTCAGTTGTGTCTTATGACTGTAATTTTTTTTCCTGTAACATAGTTCTTTGGTAGCAGACTGTACCACATTTCTCAGGTATTTCTCTTGGCACAATATCAATAGGATATTTCTTTTCAAATAATAAGAGATTTCTGTATGATAGGAAATGTCTCAATGCTGTTTAGCAAAGGCACATAAATTTTTTTCTTAGTGAGACTGTTAATGTCTCTAAATGTTACTTTGGAAACTACCTTGTAAGACATTATATCATGTAAAGACTTAATTAAAATCTGTTGTCCCCGTCATTATTAAAACATGTATTGCAATGCATAATTATCTTGAATAATTATAAAACTTGACAGTACTTAAACTTTGAGAAATATTTTAAATACAAAACATGTGAGTTGGATTTCATATGTAAGGGCCATGATGATTTATGTGAAAAGGGTTATAAAAAGAATGTATACTTGATACAAATATTATTTTAAAAATTATGTTTTTTATATGATCATATGAATATAAAATGTCTGTGAGCTTATATACCCAGTTAGTATCAATAGTTTGATTGTTTTCTAATTAAAACAACGTGTACTAATTATATAATAAAAGTAAAATAATATGAAAAGGGATGAAGGCTGTTCCTAATTTGATATTCAGCTTAATGTATATGTTATATATTGTTTTGGATAGTTGTTTTTATCCAAATTGGCAAAAGAAAGTATCTTCAGATAATGCTTTTTTTTTTTCATTCTAGGTCTTTTACGTTTTAATATAATTTAAAAATAGTAAATAGTAAATATTATTGTAGATGACATAGAGATTTGACATAGTGTAACATGCCATAAAATTATACTCTCTAGAAGTAAAAGAGTCATTTTAATTATGTGTAAATTCAATAACCCGCAATGAACAAAGGAGTGTTCAATGCGAAATATGCATTTAATAAACACATATGTAAATCATGTTGTATTAGAAAAGAGGATGTGGAGAGCTCTAGCTAAACATTATCGGAGATACATTTGCTCTTATGGGTTTATTAAAGTATAGAACTCTAAATTCAAAAGAGAAAATGATGCATTTTAAAGGAAGACATGTATTATGTTTCAAAGTAAATTAACTCCTTCTTCATTACTGAAGTTCATATAGGGAAAATCTTTGCAAATAAAATTCCAAAATTATTTACTTATTATATTTTAGAAGACACAGTTTAATTTGAAGTTACACATTTAGAATACTACCTTGTGTATATTAGATGACATAAAGCGTATCTTTTTACATCTTAGAATCCTGTGTTTAGGCATTTCTAAATTTCTTGGTTGAAATTTCTTAAGTAGAACGTTTTGAAAGTATTTCTTAATATACTTTTTAGTGTCAGAATTGGCTGTATTTATTTTTTCTTGATTATCATTGCCAGGACACAAGTGGAGTCTGGACAGTTGAAATTTGTTAATAAACTACATTGTGACTGGTGTCTGTCTATGGCATATTTATTGTGAAAATGTCTTGCCTCATGAAATAACACTCAGGTGCCTCATTAGAAGACAGTGCTAAGTTTTCTAGCTAAAATTGTTACTAAGAGCATGCACCTTCAACTATATGAAGAAATGGTAAACTACAGAGTCTCTTTTTCTTTATTACTTCTGTGCTTCAGCTAGTTATTTCTTGTTATCTTCAGTTTGGAGTTGCCACTGGGGAAAGAAATATGGATCATGTCCAGGAATAGTCGGGGTGGAATTCTAAATTTTTAAAGTACCTCTGTATAACTCCTACTTTTTAAAAATCCTTATCATTACTGAGGAAGCAGCTGTGAAGGGGAACTGCCTAAAGATGGTGCATAAAACAGGAGTGGATGAGGGAAGCAGATTTAGAAATCTTTTAAAATTGATCTTTCAGGAGGATTTCAGTGGTCGATATACCCAGATGCTTGTGGATGCTAAGGAGCATGGAAGGGCCATCGAATAACCATCATCCCGTTTTTGAGTGGCTTTTATGATAGAAGGTGCATTATGTCAGATTATAGATGGTCTGGAGAAGTAAGAAATAAGACATCGATTAGTTTTAAGGGCCCCAAGGTTGTGGCTGTCGGTGACTGATGAACAGCAACAGTGTAACTTGGAAAAAGTATCAGCAACAGTGAGGTACCACTGATATCCTCAGGAAGAGGGATCAACTGGTCGATGTAGTCAGTCTGTCCATGTGGCAGGAGTCACATCCCATGCAATGTGAGCTCCCTTATTGCAAGATACACAGGTCCACTTTTGATAGGAGTCACATGTCTGACAAGCAGTGGTAGCCTCTGTATTAGAAACATAGAGTTCCTTAATTTGTATTTTGTATATGATTCCATTTTGGGTATCATAATTGTGGATGTGATTCCATTTTTGGTATCATGATTGTGGATGTGGTGGTGATCTGGGTGGTGCAGACTTGATCAAAAGCTTTATTCTGTTCATCTCATTGAAGAACACTAGAGCTCTCGTACATCACAGTGGCTAAAATTAAAAAGACTGATGGGAAGTGATGTCAGCAGATGGCTGACTAGAGTTGCTTGGCACTCATCCCCCCTCACAAAAAGGAACCAAAACAACAAGTAAGTTTATTTTGTCTGGAGTGAGTGAGGAAATGGACTGGAGAGCACCAGGGGAACAGCAAAGTCCCCATGGAGCAGAGAGTAAGAATTGCTTCATAGGGAGGAGAGCAAAGCATCCTGCCTCTGCCATACTGTCTTCCCTGCCAGGATCGAATCCGTGCCAGGGGGTTCCTCCTCTTACAGGAAGAGGGTAACCTGGGAATCATCAGTCCTCATCGCCACCACAGATGCCAGCAGTCACTGCTACAGGAGAGTTCCCCAGTCCTCACAGGCCCCAAGTCCAGCATAAACAGTTGCTGAAAGCACATGTGGCTGCATTCTCCCAGAGCAGGAACCCCTTTGACACCCCTTACCCCTGCGACCCAAGCAACTAAGGAATGGCGCAACTGTGAAACCAAGCCGATATCTGGAGTGCATTCTGACTTGGAGGCCAGTAGCCACCCTGTATCCCAGAGGCATTGCCTTCATTCCACAAAGTTCACACAAGTCCCTCTAGTACCATGGCTACTTGGAGCCTAGGCTCAAAGGCAGTTCTGGGGCCCTGATACCTAAACCCACAAGGCTCGCTATTACCCAGGGAAGCAGGTAGGCCTGCATGACAGGGCAGCCCCATGCAGCCACCAGACTAGTGTACACTTGTCCCTGGCTCAGTAGCTGGCCTGAAGGTGGCCCCAGCCCCAAGAGAGAGAATAGCGTGCAGCCAGTGGGCCTGCATGAACTTGCTCCCAGCTTGAACATCTGGCACAGAGGTTGTCTGCCTATACTTACCACTGGAGGATTCTGTACAGCTGCTGGGCCACAATTGCCTGCCCTTAGTCCAATAGCTGGCTTGGAGGCACTCTATCCACAGCTCAACCCTACATCACCAGTCATGCACAGCCTCCAGTCCCACATGCATCTATCCCTGGCCTGACAGCCAGCCCAGCAGTAACCCTGCCATTCATGAGACTATCATACAACCTTCTGGCCTGCTACATCAGCATGTGACTGAGCAGCATCCAGCCTGGTGCCCCCAACTCCAGAAAACCATGCCATCACAATCATGGGCTCCTGCATACTAGATAAGATAATCACAGACATCGCAGATGAGGGTTCCAGCTGAAGAATCTGCATGGAGACCACACTACTGAGTCCATCCTGAACCAAAGCCAACACACCATTTCCAATCAGCACCCTAGGACACATCAACAGGAAAAAGCCTCTGCCTATGAAAACTGCTCTTTAAAATGGGAAAAAGGAGTTGTCCATTAGATGCACAGATACCAACATAGAGACAGAAGAATCATGAAAAAGCAAGGAAACCTGACGCCCTCAAACCTGGTGTGCAAACGTGGCACGACAATATATCTTCAGTAAAAGAATCCAAAGAAAGAATATGAAATGCATGAAAAATAATTCAAAATGATAATATTAAATTCTTGAGTTGAAAGAGAATACAACAATTTAACAAAATTAAGAAAACAATTCATGAACTGAGTGAGAAATTGGACAAAGAGAGATTACAGAAAGGAGCCAAACAGAAATCTTGGAGCTTGAGGAATTCAGTGAATGACATTTAAAAAATAAATACAATTGAGAGCCATAGTAATAGACTAGAACAAGCAGAGTAATGCATTTCTGAACTTGAAGACAGATCTCTTCAAATAAAACAGTCAGAGAAAGAAAAAAAATAACAGAATGAAGAAATAGGACTTACCAGACACCATTAAGCAAATCTAAATTCATATTATGGGAATTCCAGAGAAAGAAGAAGAAAGGCATAGACCACCCATTTGGGTAAATAAATTGTTTGTGTCTTTCTTCACTTCTTTTGAGAAAGTCTTGGCAAGTTATGGACATCTAGGAATGCAAAGATCCCCAATAAAATTCAGCCCCCCAGAATCCTCTCAAAGGCACACAACTCTAAAAGCTATAAGACACAAACATTGGGTCACATATACAGGAATTCCCATTAGACTATCAGTAGATTTCTCAGCAGAAAACTGTGTAAGACAGGAGGGAGTGGGATGACATATTCACAGTACTGGGGAAAAAAACGAAAACTGTCAACCAAGAATATATCTGGCAATGCTATGCTTAAGAAATGAAAAAGAAATAAAGACCTTCCCAGACAAGCAAACGGTGATAGAATTCATTATCACTGGACTGGTCTTACAAAAACACTTAAAGGAAATAATAGGAAATGAAAGAATGATTAATATAATGAAAACGTGAAAATATAAAACTCATCAATATAGGTAAATCCATAATCATATTCAGAATACCCCAGTGCTATAATGGTGCTGTGTAATTCCTTCATTCCTGTAGTATGATGGTTTAAAATTAAAAAGGTCAGAAACATCAACAGCTACAATTAGTGGCTAAGGAACACATAAAAGATAAAGATGTAAATTATAGCAGTCAAAACACAAATTGTGGTGGGGTAGGGAAGTGAGGGGAAAAAGTCTAGATTATTTTTGTGTGACCAAAGTTAAGTTGTTATTCGCTTAAAACAGTCTGTTGTAACTATAAAACTCTTTATGTTAGCTCTGTGGTAACCACAAGAAAAATTATAGTAGATAGACAAACGAGAAAGGAAACAAAGGTTAGCATTGTAGAAAACCACCAAACCCCATAAGTAAACAAGAGGAGAAGAAACAAAGGATCTTCAAAATAATGAGAAAACAAAATAGCATGAGTGAATTATTATCTATCAATAGTAACCTTGAATGTAAGTGGATTAAATTCCCCAATTAAAAAAATATAGAGCAGCTGGATGGATTAAAAAAAAGACCCAACTATATGTTGCCTATAAGAGACACACCTCATCATTAAATATAAACATAGAGTGAAAGTGAAGAAGGTATGGACAAAGATATTCCATGCAGATGCAAACCAAAAGTGAGCAGAAGTAGCCATACTTCCACTAGATACAGTAGACTTTAAGTGAAAACTGTAAAAGAGACAAAGTCGTTATGTAATAATAAAAGGATCAATTCACCAAGAAGTAAAACTGTAAATATATGAGCACCAAACACCAGAGCATCCAAATATATAAAGCAAATATTATTAGATTTAAAGGGGGGAAATCGACTACAATACAACAATGGTAGAAACTTCAGCACCCCCCTTTAACAGTAGACAAATGATCTGGACATATGAGACTTAAACTACACCACAGACATTTACGGAACATTTTCTCTAACAGCTACAGAATACACATTCTTCTCAACTGCACATGGAATATTGTCCAGTAAAGAACATATGTTAGAGATGGTATCAAGTATTTTACTGGATCACAACTGTATAAAACTAGAAATCAACAACAAGAAAAACTTTATAAACCAACAAATACATGGAAATTGATATGCACCTTAATAACCATAGGGTCAGTGAAGAAATTAAAAGGGTAATTGAAAGTTTCCTGGGACAAAGGAGCGTGGAAACATATTCTACTAAAGCCAGTGGGACACAGTGAAACTTGTTCTAAGTGAGAAGTTCATGGCAATAAATGCCTGCATCAGAAATGAAGAAAGATTTCTAATAAACAGCTTAACTGTGCAACTCAAGAAACTTGAAAAGCAAGAACAAGCTAAATCCAAAATTGATAGGATGGATTAGAGCAGAAGTAAACAAATAGAGACTAAAAAAGCAATTCAAAAGGTCATTGAAATATTTTTTTGGAAAGATAAGAATCAACAAACCTTTAGCTAGACTAAGGAAAAAAAAGGCTCAAATAAATAAAACTAGACATAAAAAGTGTAAGATTACAAATGATCAGAATTAGAGGATCACAAGAGACTATTATGAACAACTGTATACTAGCAAATTCTAGAATATAGAAGAAATGGATAAATTCTTGAACACACACAGCCTACCAAGATTAAATTGAGAAGAAATGGAAAGTCTGAGTAGACCATAATGAATAAGATAATTAAATACATATTAAAGTCTGACAAAAGCCCAGTTTTTGATGGTTACATTGCTGAAGTCTATCAAACATTTAAAGAACAACTAGTATTTTCAAACTATTCCAGAAAATTGAAGAGGAGGGAATACTTCCAAATTCATTTTATTAAGCCAGCATTACCCTTATTCAAAACTAGACAAGGACACAACAAAAAGAAAACTACAGGGCACTATCCCTGATGTACCTCAATTCACAAATTCTCAACAAGATTCTAGCAAATCAAATTCAACAGTAAAACATTACCCACTATGGTCAAGTGAGATTCATCCTAGAGATGCAGGGATTTTCCAACATACACAAATCAATGAATGTGATACATCACATTAACAAAGAGAACAAAAACCTTGTAATTTCAGTAGATACCAAAAAAGCACATTTCAAAGTTTAACATCGCTTCATGATAAAAACTCTCAAAATAGATATAGAAAGTATGTACCTCAACACAATAAAGCCCATAGTTGACAAACCGACAACTGGTCATACACTGAATGGGGGAGGAAATGAAAGCTTTTCCTAAGATCAGGAACCTAACAGAGATGCACACTTGGATCAATCTTATTCAACATAGTACTGGAAGTCTTAGAGCAGTTAGGCAAGAAAAAGAAATAAAAGACATCCAAATTGGAAAGGAGAAAGTAAAATTGTCTCTGCAGATGATATGATATTAAATATAGAAAACCCTAAAAAGTTCACCAAAAAACTGCTAGAACTAATAAATGAGTTCAGTAAAATTGTTAACTGAACATAACAAATTAACATAACAAATCAGCACTTCTGTATGTTAATGTGAATTATTTGAAAAATTAAAAAATTTCATTTACAATAGCTACAAAAAATCAAGATACCTAAGAATAAGCTTAACCAAAGAGATAAAAGATCTATACACTGAAAACTATAAAACATTGAGGAAAGAAATAGAAGAAGACACAAACAAATGGAAATATATATATATATATGTTTGTGGATTAGAAGAACTAATATTATTAGAATGGCCATACTACCTAACATGATCTCCAGATTTAATGCAGTCCATATCAAAATTCCAGTGACCCTTCAGAGTCTTAGAAAAGATAATCCTAAAAATTCATATGGAACCACAAAAGTGCCCAGATAGCCAAAGCAGGCCTGAGCAGAAAGAACAAAAGCTGAAGTCATTACCTGACTTCCAAATATACTGCTAGAATATAGTAACGAAAAAATGATATTGGTATAAAAACAGAAACATAGACCAGTGGAACAGAATAGAGAGCCCAGAAATGTACACACCTACAGCCAACTGATTTTTGACAAAAACTATTCAAGACCTGGAGTAAATCTAGGAAATATACAAGAATTTCCATGAAGAAAATGACTAAATATCATTAAGACACGTTAAAGAATACATAAATTTTTGAAACATACGCAGTTTCATGAGTTAGAACTGACGTTGTCAAACTGGTCAGTTCTTCTTAAATTGATTTATGGGTTTAAGTTTGATCCCAATTAAAATACCATTAGTTTTGTTTTTGCTTTGTAAGGAAATAGATGTTTCATTCCTTTCTTTTTTTTCCTTCTGGTTGATCTATATAGCTTAAAGTATATGCATGTTTTTCAGTGAGTGTAATGCTTCCCAAAAACGAGCTTAGGTGAGCTAAAGTGGGATATTTTTAACATCATTGCTATAGGGAGTTTAACAACACAAAACAAGATAAAATAACAACACCCCCTCACCTTCCCCAAAGAAAACCACTGTGTAATAAAATATAATGAAAACATAAACATCTACAATATGTAAGTGCTTTAAACATTAAGTATAGAGTGTGGAAGGAAAAGAGATAGCAAAACATTTTGTCTTCTTTTTGTATTGTGTAATGCCAAGGTCATGACCAATTTTGAGAAGATAAAGCAAGGTGATAGGTCAGGCTGGTTTTTGGTTTGTAGCTTATGAGTTTACCCTTCAAAATGCCACATTTTGTTATAGGTCATATCTGAGCTCTCTGAGATTTGCTTGTATTTCATTTTATTTTTATTATTATTATTTTTTACCTCTACCAGTAGGTGATACCTGGATTTTAGCTGTTGCATACCTTATACTTAAGAGCTTGGGTAACATCATTGGTAAGGCCAGAGGAGGAACCCTTATGCAGGATTTTGCTTTATAAAAGTTTGGATTTATGGTGCCTGTACTAGATTACGTAAAGGGATCTGGCGTAGCAATAGAGCAGTATTTGGGCTAGAGATTGTATTTTGCAATCAGTCAATCCATAACCAACCAAGTCAATAACCAGCCAAGAAGTAGCAGCATGTAATATCTTAATCATCCATTTACTTTAAAAACTTGTTTTGCCCCCATTTATAATGTTTGCTCTAGAGGTAAGGCAGATTATTGTTTCTACTTTTAGACACTGATTGGAGATACTGGTTGATATTTTTGGTGCAATGGTAAGTGTGTTTATAAAGATCTTTAGGAACCAAGAGGAGATGGTAGGAGGAGACCTACTGAGGCATTTGAAAACTCTGGTGATAAAATTTTGTTTAAATTCAGGGAGTCACGAAATTATGGCATTCTCCTTTTACCTGCCATGTTTTTTAGCACTTAATTCTACCATGTGGTATAGTTAGGGTGTATTATAATAAACTTATTTCTTTAAAACACATACTTTTGTTAAAATGAATGATGGTATCTACCATATGACTGAATCGAGCTACTTAGGAAATGGTTATTATCTTTAAATCTTAGGTGACTTTGAGGAGCAATGAACAATTATGTGCATTTCTGAAACCTTAGTCATATCCCTAACTTTCTTGCCCTTCTAACTTCCTTGGTGGAAAAGTGTGACAAATGGTGCAGGCAGGTTGCTTGCTCCTAGAAAGTACATTTGAGGCCACGCATTCCTGCAAGTCCTGTGTGGGGAGAAAAGAGGCAAAGGAACTAAAAAGCTTACATTATCTCAGTATATTAATGTGATGTTTACATTACATATTTTGTATGTAAACATAGGAATCAAGTGGTGTATATTTTTTGCTAGAGCAGAAGAAGGGCATAAAGGTATTGACTATACTTAAAACATTTTGAAAGACCTTCTGGGGTTTAGTAATCTTAGCCCAGATTGGAATATGCAAAATATACTCAGGGTGTATTGTGCATAAGTCAGATGTCCTCAAGTTTTCTGTAACTAATGTATATTTGAGTCATTTCCCGCTTACTATGGTATGTGTGATCTGCTCTGTTGACATTACTCAGAAGGATTTGTTTCTTGTTATAATATAGTAGTTAAATATAATGATAGATATTTATCTGCTGTAGATTCAGGATTACGTCTGGTTCTTTTAGACTTTTGACCAGTTTATATTTTAGAATATGCTGTAGAATTCTCTTTTTAAATAATTATTGTCTATCTGCAATGGTACTAGTCAATTGCTGGGTACCTCTTCTAACTCTTACATAGGATCACTGATACTAAATTTTTTTATGGTATTGTTTTTATCTACCTTTCCCAGAACTTATTCCATGTGTTAGTCTGTTTATTTCTGATTACCAAGATATAAATATGTTTGCTCTATCTAAATGTCTAAATATACATATATATTACGAAAGGAACAAAATTTCCAAATGAGAATACTGCCATTTAAAAAAGTCAATAAAAAGTTAAATATGCCCTCTATTTAACAGTCTTTTGTATTACTTTTTATATACTGTGCCATTAACCTTTCTTTTTTGAGCATAAACTAGTCTTGTACAAATTCAGTTTGTTCTGGTTATTGTTATTGTATTCTGCTGAACTGCAAAATTTAACTGTTAGATGGTCTTTAGGACCTCCTGGATCTCCACTAGGAGAGTCAAGTTGACTCTCTTTATCTCTTTCTTGTATTTTTGAAAGCTTGCTTTCTGGTAACAGTAGAATGTTAGAGATATTCCCTGGTTTTCCTCTGCCCCAATTCATCTAACCAAATATCTTTTGAGGAGTTCTGGTATCTTTTAGTGAAAAATGCCTGCAGTCTGGGGTTGCCTGTGAGAGTTCATTTTTGGGTAGAGAGTATTGCTGCCCAGTTGGGTCACTCTTAAATGTGACAGAAGTGTAAACTGTTTACTTTTAACCACATGAGTTTACATTTTAACATATCATGTTGTTACCCATTTTTTTAAAAAATGTATGGTTTTATTGATTTCCAAAGACTGACTTCTGTATTCACATGGTATGTTTTAAGTAATGATATTTTAGATTTAATTGTATCTAATGTCTTGTGATAAATACTGCTGTTAAGGATTAAAGAATATTATTTTGACATTAATTTGACAGAATAAAATCTTTAGGGTAAAAATGGTATAGAATGAATGAGATTTCCTTGACGAACCAAAAAGTTGAAAAAAACTAATCTTTGCTGAGGTTCTGGTAATTAACACAAACTGGGCTAAGATACCTGAATGTTATTTATGCTGAGTTAGAATAGTAAGTAACAGGGTTTTTTTTTTTTTTGGCTGAAGCCAAGTAGCAGGTAATACATTTCTTGAGCAGGCAAAATGCTTGGTTAGATCGTATTTGGGAACCAGGGTTTTCCAGTTACGATTATATGTTGTTGCATGCTAAGGAGCAAGAACATCTTTAAGCAAAGTATTAGAATAACAAAAGATTATTAACCTTTCCAAAATAATCTCACCAACAGAATATCTTAAGTGTATCTAAACATGGCAAAAGTATGTCATTTGATATACTTAAGATATTCTGTAGGTGAGATTATTTTGGAAAAGTTAATAATCTTTTGTTATTCTAATATGTATTCTAACATTTCATTAATTTTTTCCAAAGGTAAACTTTTGGGCAAAGCAGTGAACATACAGGTTTTATTTTCCTTTATTTGGCTGTCATAGAGACATAGATCTCAAGAATTGAAAGAAATCATTAAGTTTAACTCACTTAACTTTTTTTTTTGTAGAAGGGGAACTAAGTGGTCGGTGGCAAAAGTGCAATGTGTTCAGTCTTTAATGTTTTCTTGATTCAGAGTGATTGTTATAAATAGTAGTCATTATGTTACATTGTAAATATGTACTTTAATAGTTATTTCTCAGAAAATTCATCTAGGTGCTATATTCTTAGTACTAAATATCTTTTTGTTGAAATGTAATTTACTGTACTTTGTATTATATAACACTACCCTTTTATGGTTGAAATTTCATTTTAGGAAAAAAGGGTACACTTCTCTATGTATTGGCATTGACATGGCTAAAACTAAGCTCTATTTGAGTAAAGTTAGTATTAAATATTACTTCAAATACATTATTCATATCTAATGTAACGAAAGTGCTTTTAGAATGTGTGGTATGCTATTGCCTGGGATATACCATTATATAATGCTATATATTCTTTTCCCACCATTGCTTAAGAGTTCTTGAAGCCAGCATAGCAGAGAATAAAGCATGTTTGAAGAGGACACCTACAGAAGTTTGGAGGGATTCTCGAAACCCTTATGATAGAAAAAGGCAGGACAAAGCTCCTGTTGGGCTGAAGAATGTTGGCAATACTTGTTGGTTTAGTGCTGTTATCCAGGTAAGGATCTTTTTTTATTCAGTTCTTAATTTGATATATATGATAGCAATGGCAAGTGGGTTGGTCGTGTTTAAGCTGTGTTTTCTAAACATAAGTATAGAGAAGTTTTTAATATACTCTCTTGTCTAATGAACTAGCTTGGGGATTTCAGTATCCTTCCATCATGCTTTGCTTTTCATTTCAAGTATGTATTTTTAACAGTATTATCATTACTTATGCCTTTCACTTATTTGAAATCAATGTATCCTCTCTTTTTGCTTTTAGGAATTGTTGGGTGAAAATATTTTTGTATATATTTCTCTGAAAATTTATGGAAGTATTGTAACCAAGTTTGAAATCAGAAGTGGCTTTTTGTGGGTCAGATCAGATTTATTTGTATATACTAGACAGTGTAATTTATAAAATTATAGACACCTAATATTTTTAACAAGAAGGGATATTTTATTTGAGGTTGCTATAGATTTACAAATAATTCTCAGTTTGCATATGAAACGATGTGAATAAAAATTGATAAATCAAGAATAATACATTGTCTTTTTACTAAGAAACCCTTAATGATATGTTTCTTGATCTGCTTATTTAAAATAATAGAAATTTGTATCTGTAGAAATCCATCTTCTCAATTTGAAACAGTTTTATGTGTTAACAACTGTTATCAAAACTCTCTATCATTCTGAGTTGATATTGATAATGTTATTCATCAGATTGCAAGACTTTAAAATTTATGAATAATATGTCCTTAATTTTTATTATTTTTAGGAAAATTAATATTTTGTGTTTATTTTTGTAAGAGTTGAATTATAGCTTATTATTTCATGTTCCTGATGAATGCTTTTTACTTCATTGGACATGCATGCTATTTTTTATATTCAAAATATATCTTCATTTTGTAACTTTCCAACCCTGTGTATATGGCAGCTTAAACTTTCGTAAGATATTAAGGCAACTAACAGGTTATTCGGCTGATTTTCTACAAGTAATTTGTAATTTTAACTTTTTTAATACTTCAGTGCTATAGTTTTCATCTTTTTCTTTGTTTTTGCTTCTGGTGGATACTACTATATAATTTGATTTCCTTTGTTTTCTAGATTTACCTCACTCTTTAATAGGATGTTTTGCATGCTAATAAGTGATATTCGATGTTACTGGATTTTCCAGGACATTATGATGTTAAGAAATCTTAGCATCTTAAAGTAAATCTTTAGTAGTATCTTTGCTTCTAACCTTGATTATGCACTTTATTTACTTACATGCCAAAAATAATATCTAAAATTTTGATACATTAGAGTTTCTTAGATCATCTTATCGCCTATTAAGAGGTCTATTTGTTAAGAAGGTTTGTACATGTTATAATTTAGACATCATTTTAAAATGTGAATTACAGTTTTAAAGTTCTTAACTGAGTGTTCATGAATGTGTTTTGCTGCCTGTTTTGGGTCAAGTAGTTGCTGTTTCAGCACTATTATGGCAGATAAGTGAGGGTCATTGATTAGAAGCTTTTCTTAGAAAAGTATAAGAAGAAAGTATTTGTAAATAATATTTGTTGGTTAGAATAGTTGCTTTTTATTTCTCCATCCTGTATTTGTAGGGAAGATCTGTTTGAAATGATAAATGTTGGTATAGGGATAATGACCTTTTGTTTTAATAGGATAAACTTTCAGCAGCTCAGTTTAAACTTGATACAGTTACAGTCTATTTCTACCCTAAGTTTGCTGATCTTAGCTTTTCTTTTTTGCTTAGATTTTGTTTTTGTTTTTGTTTTTTTTTAAGTTAGAGGGAATGGGCTAAGAAAAAAATCGTCTTTCAAATAAATGCCTAGCTTATTTAAAAACTAGTAGTTTTAAAGTTTAGTGGCTGCTTAACTCCTAACATAGGCAAGTATAAATGGGCTTGGGTTATTTTTTCTTTGGGTGCAATCTAAACATCTAGGAGAAGTAACCTATAAGCTTAAAAATTCAGGTTATAATGACCTAATAAGATACTGACTTTTGAGGCAGTAGAAAGCATTAAGCATCAGATTGTAGAAAATGGTGGGTGGCAGAAACATCTGTCTAGAGATCACCTGAAGTTTTATTTTTTATGGTAATTTTAAAGTCTATTAAACTATTTTAAGTAGCTTTTAATTTTTATCTTTAGTAGAGTCTTTTAAAAGATTTTCTACCATTATTGCTTAACTCCTAGATATAAACAGAGATACAATACTTTGCCATCATAAAGGGACTTTTTACTTATGAATGAAAAGGTGGGCCAAAAGTATACCTTCGTGTTGGAGGTTTTGTTGTTTTCCAGAGTGAGGTGGAACTTATTCTAGTTGTGAGGAAAATTTATTGTAACGTTTTGATTACAAAATTTTCTAGGGAATGGAATTTACTTAGTTGGTAGGGCTAATATGAAACAACTGGGAATTCTTTTCTCATAAATATATTGACCAGTTATAGAAGTTTACTAGGAATATCAGCCTTTAACTTCAAAGTTGATAGCTGGGGTAGGCGACAGCAGGTTTAGATAGCTTTGCATACTTATTCTTTTAGAAAATGAGAGCAATATTTTGGTAGAAAGGGGGAACAGAATATAAGAAAGGGAATATTAACAAAGGGGAGATTGTACAGATAATGGCTTCAATAATCTTTTGGTTGCTAGCAACATTAGCCTGTCTTTAGTTTGGACATCAACCCTGTAGCTAGTCAAGATTATTTTTGTCCTGTTCACTTGGAACTTTTATGTAGAAAGTACTGATTGCAGCTGTTCCCCAGTAGGGTGTCAGTGAATGAGTTAGCTATTTGGAGGTGTATGTTGCCGTCTCTAGCTCCAAAACATGTTGTTGAGTTGATATGGATGCTTATGATGACCCTTAGCCCCTTAGCACCTTTCCATTCTGAGACGCCCAGAGGTAAGGTGCTCATACTTCTCAGTTTGCTTGTCATAGTCCAGTTTACTCCTATTGTAGATCTGTTGGCACCTATTAATTAGTCCTAAAGCCCTGCTGTGTATGATGGTAAAGTATGTGGTTACTGGAATTTCTGCGAAGATGGCCAAGTAGGAACAGCTGTGGTGTACAGCTCTTAACCAGACTGAGGCAGAGGGCGGGTGATCTCCGCAGTTTCAGGTGAGGTACCTGGTTCATCTCACTGGGACTATTTAGACAGTTGGTGCAGCCCAAGGAGGGCAAGCCAAAGCAGAGTGGGGGTGTCACCGCACCCAGGAAGTGCAAGGGACTGGAGAACTCCCTCTTCTAGCCAAGGGAGGCCTTTAGGGACTTTTCCCAGCCTTCTGGCACTCTGGCTTAGATACTGCGCTTTTCCCATGGTCTTCACAGCCCGCAGCCCAGGAGACTCCCTTTGGTGCCTACAACTCCAGCACCCCAAGTTTCCAGCACAAAACTTAGTGGCTGTTTAAAAAGACACTGAGCTAGCCACAGCAGTTTTTTTCTTTCATATCCCAGTGGGACCTGGAGCGCCCAGTGAAGCAGAACCGCTCATTCACCTGAAAAAGGGGCTGAAGTGAAAGAGCCAACTGATCTGGCTGGGTGGGTTTCACCCCCCACGAAAACCAGCAAGCTAAGATCTACTGGCTTGAAATTCTCGCAACCAGCACAGCAGTCTGAGCTTGACCTGGGGTGTTGGAGCTCAGTAGGGGGAGGGGCATCCACCATTGCAGAGGCTTGCGTAGGCTTGGGTAGGCAGCTTTAATCTCACCTGTGTAAACAAAGACGTGGGGAAGTTTACACAGTGACTGGGAGGAGCCCACGGCAGCTCAGCAAGGCCACTGCAGGCAGACTGTATTACTAGACTCCCTTCTTGCTGGGCCGGGTACCTCTGAAAAAAGGCAGCAGCCTGTCAGGGACTTATAAATAAAGCCCCCCACCTTCCTGGGACAGAGCACCTGGGATGGGGCAGTTGTGGGTATCTTCAGCAGATGTAAACATCCCTGCCCAGCAGCTCTGAAGGGAGCAACGGATCTCCCAGCACAGCGCTCGAACTCTGATAAGGGACAGATTGCATTCTCAGGTGGCTCCCTGACCCCTGTGTATCCTGACTGGGAGACACCTCCCAGCAGGGGGCTGGCAGACACCTCATACAGGAGAGCTCTGGTTGGCATCTGGTGGGTACCCTTCTGGGACGAAGCTACCAGAGGAAGGAACAGGCAGCATGAATTGTTTGAACTCTTATCTCCCATTAGATCTTTGTTATTAGCAAGAATCTAACCAAACTTCATTTTTGTAAGTGCTTTTCAAAATTGACATATTAGATTTGAAGTGAATGAAAGGATGCTTATTTTCAGGTGCATCAATCAAAAACGCTCCTTAGGCAATAAAAAATGAAGAAAAATGACTGGTGTGGTGGCTCGTGCCTGTAATTCCAGCACTTTGGGAGGCTGAGGTGGGTGGATCACTGGGTCAGAAGTTCAAGACCAGCCTGACCAGCATGATGAAACCCCGTCACTACTAAAAACTGAAAAAATTAGCCTGGTATGGTGGTGCACGCCTGTAGTCTTGTCTACTCAAGAGTCTGAGGCAGGAGAATTGCTTGAACCCAGCAGGTGGAGGTTGCAGTGAGCCAAGATCATACCACTGCACTCCAGCCTGGGCGACACAGCAAGACTCCATCTCAAAAAAAATAAATAAATAAATAAAAGAAAAACACTTTTAGTCAACAGAAGCTGAAATAATTCTTCACCAACAGACCCACACCAAAGGAAGATCTGTATCCAGGAATAAGGAAAATATTCTACAACATGAGCTCAGAGAATGCAAGTGGTATTGAGATTCTTCTAAAATGCCATTCTCTTTCCTCTTTAAATTCCTCAAAAGAGTAGTTCATGGTTTGTCTCCCCCTACTTACAGTAGTCCCTCTTATCTTTGATTTCACTTGCTCCTGTTTCAGTTAACTGCTGTTAATTGTGGCTGAAAATATTACAGTACTGAGAGAGAGAAGGAGAGGGAGACCATATTCATGTAACAACTTTTATTACAGTGTGTTTTTACAATTGATCTGTTTTTTATGCGCTATTGTTAATCTCATACTGTGCCCAATTTATAAATTAAACTATCGTAGTTATGCAGGGGAAAAAAATCGTAATATATATGGATTTCAGTACTATCTGCAATTTCAGGTATTCACAGGAGGTCTTGGAATGTATCTTTCTTGGATAAGAGGACACTACTCTATGCCGCATTTTCCCATTATTTAATGCCTCTGTTCTTCCTCTATCACTCAACTGAAAGCATGACTTCCCAGTTGCCAAACCCAAAGGTTATTTCCCTGTCCTTACTTTATTGGGAGAATGTGGCAGCCTGTCATAATACTGCTCACCTTGTTCTCCTTGAAATGTGCCAGCTATTCTTTGATGTACAGCAGAATCCTTTGTGGAACTTTGTATCTTTATTGAGAGTCTCCTGACATTGCTGTTTTTTCTTTTTTGAGGTGGAGTCTTGCTCTTGTTGCCCAGGCTGGAGTGCAATGGCGCCATCTCAGCTCACTGCAACCTCTGCCTGCTGGGTTCAAGCAATTCTCCTGCCTCAGCCTCCCGACTAGGTGGGATTACAGATGCACATCACCACGGCGGGCTAATTTTTGTTTTTTTAGTAAAGTTAGGGTTTCACCATGTTGACCAGGCTGGTCTTGAACTCTTGACCTCATGATCCACCTGCCTCGGCCTCCCAAAGTGCTGGGGTTAGAGGCGTAGGCCAGCACCCCTGGCCTGACATTGCCGTTTTTTAAAGCTCCATAATTTATTATTCCAATACACAAGTATGTTTGAAAGTCCTTGCTTTCTCCACTCCTTTTTCTTCTGTGATTTCCCTTAGTATTCTTTTCTCTTTCTCAAAACTTTTTTTTTTCTGTGACTTTTAAATGGCACTTTCTCCCCAAGATTCTGATCTTGGGCAACTGTTAATGTATTCATATCCCTTCTGGTTTATTACATCTACTCTCATTGTTTTAACCAGCAGTTACAAGGCTGTAATCTCCACAAGGGCAGAGACTACTTTCTTAGTGTCTGGTATATCGTAGGTGCTCGATAAATATTTATTAAATGAATGAATAAATTATTTTATGTGCTTATATTGTTTAATAAATCTTTCTAGATCACAAGATAAAATATTTTTCTACAGTTTCTGTTACCAGCTTTATGGTTTTACCTTTCGTATTTTAGGTTGTTAATTGATCTATGTAATCTGACTCTATTTCTTTATAGGTAGTTTTCTCAGTACCCAACTGTTAATCAAAACCTTGTTTCCCCATTGATTCGTGGTGCCACCTTTATCTTCTGTCAGTTTGATTGACTCATCTTTTCTTTTTTCTTTTTTTGAGATGGAGTCTTGCTCTGTCTCTCAGCCTGGAGTGGAATGGAGTGCCATGCCATGATCTTGGCTGACTGCATTCCGCCTCCTGGGTTGAAGTGATTCTTCTCCCCAGCTTCCTGAGTAGCTGGGACTACAGGCACATGAGTTGCTGGGACTACAGGCACGCACTACCTTGCCTGCCTAATTTTTGTATTTTTAATAGAGACGGGGTGTCACCATATTGGCCAGGCTGGTCTTGAACCCCTGACCTCATGATCCACCAGCCTTGGCCTCCCAAAGTGCTGGGATTACAGACATGAGCCACCGAGCCTGGCTGGCTGACTCATTTTTTCTAAGATTTAATACATTTTCACTTCCTGTATAGTAATTTTCAAACTTTTTAAACTGTGACCCAAGAAAAGAATATATTATAAAACATTGTACACATCACGTTTGTAAAATATCTGCAATTAAAATTTTGCAAGAAAATAAATTTACTGAGTATGATACATTGTGATATTTTCCATTGTATTTTATCTAATTTTAAACAAATGTTCAACATAATGGTAGTAAATGGTGGCAAACTACAGTTCCAAAGACATACTCTAGGAAGCCTTTCCGTGAGTATCCTTCATGTGCTCTCATTATATTCATGTGTAATGATTGTCACTATATCCTGAAGTCATCTTTCTGTTATAATTGTATCTGTCTCCTTTCTAAGTTTATTTCCTTGAGCATTGAGATAATATGTAATTTCTTTGTGTCTCTATCACCTAGGATCTGATGAGTAAATTTATTTGTACTCTATTTTCTGGAATTAATGATACATCTAGATAATTCATGGTAAACATAGCATGTTTAAAAAGTTTTAGACTTGACATTTGCATACCTTGATTTTGAGGAAACTGCTTAAGTGCATATAAAAAGAGCTTTTAATAATGAGTAGTATATTTAAAAAGTTGTCCAAATATAATCTTGTGCAGTATCAAGTATCAAGAATAGTATGTCAAATACAAGAAATTTGACTTTTTCTCAGAAATGTGTCCATTTTGTGCTAGTTGCAGTGATTCTGTGTGTAAGTAGTACACAGTTGTCAAAATTAAATCTCTAAGACTAGTCATTTTTGCATTCTGTTAATGGAATTTTCCCTCAGGTTATCTTAAATTGTTGTTCTTTTTCAGTCATTATTCAATCTTTTGGAATTTAGAAGATTAGTTCTGAATTATAAGCCTCCATCAAATGCTCAAGATTTACCCCGAAACCAAAAGGTAAAATATAAAATATTTTTTTAGCAGTATATGTACTCGATATGTTCTCTTATATGTGATTACTTTTTGGGCATTTATTTGGCTCATCAACTCTGAAACTATCAATTTGAATGTCAATTCATTAATCTCAGTTACGATAGCAACTACCTATCCTTCATTAATATAAATATGATTTTTTTTTACTTGTCCAGTAATATGCCAATTTTTGGTGTCACTTTAGTAATTTTTTTTTTTTGAACTGTCAAATTTCAGTAAACTTTATAGGCTACAATTTACAATTAAGGTCTTTCCTCAATTGTCTTCTGAAAAATTTTGTGGAAATCAGAATTTCTTTTCAATTGATTGTCTTGTGGAGCCCTTTAAAAAATGAGTTTTGCATTCTTGTCTTTGGGGTACAAATTTATACCTTCCATTTTCGAAGTAATATCATAGATAGGTAATATAAAGTGACAACACACATACCAGGGCCAGATTGCCTGGGTTCTAGCTATGGACCTAGAGCAAGTTACTTGGTATCTCTGTGTTCCAATTCCTGTCTGTAAGTGTAAATAATAATAGTAATTATTTCATGGAGTTGCTGTGAGCATTAAATGAGGTAAAACATGTAAGGGACTTAAAAGTGCTTGGTACATAGTTAAGTTCTAGGTGTCAGCTCTTGTCAGTTAAACAATAAGAAGTTTTTAGAGACTTAATTTAAAAAGGACTAATTTGCACACAGAGTGTATCCCGAATGAAAAAAATTATGGAGAGGATGTAGGTGAGTGTAGGGGTTTAGTGATTGATCTTGTTATAGACAGTCTGTAGTCCTAAAGTGGACTTGTTGCAAAGACAAAGAAGTTAGTTTTAGGTTTCAGTTAACTGCTGAACTTTTTGTGACTGTTGTTAGTAGGAGTGATAAATTATTATGTTTTCCTTTTAGCATTTAATTTTTAAAACCACTTATTCTGTAAACTGTGAAACATTTATAATGCACGCTAGTGGGAAGATAACTTGATTTATAACCAGTTTGTCAGGTTATAATCTCTGGACTTTAACTTTACAGTCTGATAACCCGTTTTCAAAAGGGAGTCAGGATTGCCTGACAACCTCTTAGGCCTCGAGAGAAATTAAGGAAAATCATCATGGTTTTTTATGTGGAACTTTTGAAGTATTGCTTTCTGTCATTGCAATTTGTGAATATCACAGTTCTTCTCTCTTCTCATATCTCAGTTAAAGTATATGTATAATTTGTATGAAATTGTTTAGAATTATCATTTCTAATTATGTATGTATGTATATGTGTCTTGACCATTTATGCTCCCAGGTTTTAATGTTTTGCAGAGCTTTAATTTCTTCTTCACAGAGTTGAATGAGACCATGTTAGTTTGTAATCTTATTTTTAAAATAATTGTTATATCCATGCTTATATATCAGAACTAGTTGTGAATACTAGGGAAATGTATAATTCCAATCTGCAGCACCTTTCTAGAGAAGTTTGTTTCTTGCAATGGGTCATCCTCTCCATGTATTCTTAAGTAAATAAAAGAATTTCTCATTTCTGTTCTGAGACAATTACTTAGAATACTGTGCAATTTTATAAAAGATTATTCCACAAATGTGACTCTTCTTTAATTTAGTATAGTGACAGCAGTACATGCTGTACCTTGACATCTTTGAAGCAAATGTGGAATTTATAGGTAGTTACCAGCCACTGAATGGTCCTGTATTCACTTGAGATGGTGACAGCAGGTTTTTTAAAAAGGTATCAGTGTAACTTGTCACTTACTTAGTAATGAGTTCATCTCCAACTCGTGACATATCTATAGCTACGTTCAGTTTGAACGCTTCTGTGTTAAGACACAGAATACTTTTGGGATTACTTTGATCCAGTCACAGAGATGCCATTTGTATGCACTTTTAAACAGGATATTTTTTGCTGTCAAAATTTGCCACAAATATTACATACATACTGAGTGAGAGAAAGAAATGAATTATTTGGAATTAATTTGTATTTTAGGTAGACTTGGCTATTGCTTGTAGAAATTGAAAGTAATTTTAGACACTCATATTTATTTGAATCGTTTGTAATTTCAGTGTCTAGGAGAATTGTGAGGTGCCTGGAAATATGATAACAGATCCTCAACGTAATCATACCCTCACTTCTCACACAGATACACTTTTGACTTAAAATGTTACAAACTGATGGCAAAACATTTTAAATGTTGAGAAAACAAAGATGTACATGTATAATATTTAGTGGAAATCATATAAACAGCTAAAGCCTTATTAACTGGAAGGTTGATTATTTGAAGTCTTAATTTAGGGCAAATATTTCAAGATAAATAATTATCTCACTTAGTGAACGTCAGCAGAAGGAAATGGGTTTAGCTGAGTACCATACTGTATTCCTGGAACAAATACCTGAAGGAATTTTGAATTTTGCAAATAAAAGAGGCATTCTGAGATTTCTGCCATTAGTCATGAAGCAGTAACAGGAACTGGATTTAACAAGTCTCAGTACATTTTAAAGGATTCAAAACATACAAAATACCTTTTCTGACTAAAATGGTAGAAATCAAAGTAGAAATCAACAACAGAAAGACACACAGGAAATCCCCAGATAGTTGGAAATGAAGTAATTCACCTCTAAATACCCCAAGGGACAAAGAACAAATCAAATGAGAAATTTCAGAATATTCTGAATGGAATGAAAATTAGAACATGACATATCAAAATTAGAGGGATGAAGCTAAAACAGTGATTAGGGGAAGATATAGAAACCAGACATCTTACTAGAGAAGAAGAATGGTTTTGAGTTAATGATAGCAGCTTGTATATCAAGACATTAGAGAATTAAGAGCACATTAATCTCAAAGCAGAAGTAAGGAAATAATAAAGGTAATAGAAATCCATGAACTAAGTATCAGAAAAATGATAGAGAAAAATTATGGAACCAAAGGCTGCTTCTCGAGACGACTGGTGAAATTGATGAACTTCTAGGTAGACTAAGTAAGAAGGAAGAGGGAAGACATATTACAAATACAAGGAGTGAAAAAGGGAAACATCACTACGTATTCTATAAGTAGTAAAAGGAGAAGAGTGAAATATTAAAAACAACAGATAAATATCTTGAAAGTCATAAGCTATCAAAGCTCACTGATGAAGAAATAGATAACCTGTGGTAGCCCTACATTATATTAAAGGAACTGGAACCCATCCACCAAAAATTCAACAGCTAGTTTTACTTGTGAATTATATTAAGCATTTAAAGAACAAATAATAATAATTTCCTGTAAATTTGTACAGATACTTAATGAAGAAGTAAAACTTCTCAACTCAGCATTACCCTTAAACTGAAAGTAGGAAAATATATTTGAAGAAAAGAAAACCACACACCAATATTTTTCATGAATATGGAAGTAAAAAGTTGTAGCAAATTTTTGAGAAATTAAATCCTGCAATCATATATAAAGGATAATACCTCATAGAGAAGTGGGGCTTATCCAGGAATACAAAATTGGTTTAGCTTTCGAAAATAAATAGGTATAATTCACCATATCAATAGACTAAAGAAGAAAAACCATATTATCATTTCCGTAGATGAAGAAAAATGATTTGACAGAAAGCTGCAATCTCATTTATGGTAAAATCTTCTAGAAACTAGGAAACAATATACTTTTCAAATATATTTCTCAGCAGAATTCCCCTGATTTCCAAAAATTATTACTTCCAACGTTGTTACTGGGAATGTCTCAGAAAACTGCGTTGACTTAGATTCGGTGATAAAGGGATGGATCTCAGGAAATTAAAGGTACTTTTGGAAGTAATTTTATGGATTAAAACTCATGGTTTTTGTACTTTTAAAACCTATTTTTGTAAGGCAGTATTTGGAACCAGTTTTATTCCTTCTTACCTATTTCTTAGGACTCTTTTTTGGAATGTATTCTAGAAGCAGTTCATTCTATGTAGATTATATTATTCTGGAGAACAACTATGTAAATATACGCCCCATCTCACACCCCTAGAATTTGACCCTAGAATTGTACAAATGTGTTGAGAATGCCAACTATGTAAATTTGGAATTAAATTATCATATTTAAATAGTACATCTAAATTTTATCTGTTAAGATTGTTATTATAAGAACTAAATATTATAAGAATTGCTTGCCTGGTTTGTTGTCATAAAACATTTCACTAAAATATGTGAGTTAGGTTATTTTTTAAACTTTCCTTCTTGTTTTAAAATAGCGATTGATAGTGTGAGTTGTTTTAATTTTTTTCTGGAGATTTTGCTTTAATGAACCAGTAAGAATTGAATGCCTACTTTGTGTAGTAAAAAGTTGTGGAAGAGATATAGAAATTCTTGTCTTTGAGGATCTTATATTCTTATTGAGAAACAAAAATAAGATTTTGAAGAAATATTTGGAGGATGATATATTAGTATCCAGTTAGGATCTGGTCTAATTGTTAATAAATTTAAATTTAATTGTGATTGAATTATGTTAAATATGTTTATAGCTATTATAATAGATATAAAATAAATGAGTATAAGTAATTTTGTAAGTAATTTTTAGTAAATACATAAACATATAAAAATTACTATTTGTTAAATTTCTAATAATTGGGCAAGGTTCTAATATTAGTCTAATAATTAAGATTGTCATGCCACCGTGACAGTTAGTGATTCATTGCGCACTGAAAGGCATTTATTTCAGTAGATGTGGAATTTAAAGGGATCGTTGACTTGGAGGAGTCTGGAAAGGCTTCATGGAAGAGTAGAGGTTTTTGCTTAAATGGGTTTATTGAGATAAAGCACTTAGAACAGTACCTGGCATGTAGTGAACACTCATTGAATGTTGCCTGTTATTATTGCTCTCAGCAGCAGCAGCTGGGCCTTGCTGAATGGCAAGTATTATAATAAGCAGGCTTGAATGAGGAAGATATTCTTGGCTGAGTAATGACATGATTTGCTGTGAATATGTGGCATTCATGCTGAAATTGTGAGCCTATACTAGGTCTTCTGCTGTTTATGTGCTTGACTTCTTTGAGGCTCTTAGATTTAGATGGCACCAACACTCTTCTTTCAGTTATGATAAGAGTACTAATTCATCCCTAATCTATGTTGGCTAGTTTAATTTTTGGTTACTGTTAAAATGAATGTCTGTTTACTAGTAAAAAATTTTTTAATCTTCAGTTATGTTTTTTTCTTCCTTCAATAGGAACATCGGAATTTGCCTTTTATGCGTGAGCTGAGGTATCTATTTGCGCTTCTTGTTGGTACCAAAAGGAAATATGTTGATCCATCAAGAGCAGTTGAAATTCTTAAGGATGCTTTCAAATCAAATGACTCACAGCAGGTAGTTTTGTTGCACTTGTTTATAAACCATTTGTATTTTATTTAATCTGAGCAATCATTAAGGAGCTTTCCCAGGAATACAAGACTATTTAAGACGCGTGATTCTGCTTTATTAAAAATAACCTGGAACCGTTTAAAACATTTGGAGACTTAGTTTTAAGAGAGAAGTGATCTTGAAGGTGTTAAAGTAAATAATTTTTTAATTTATATTATGATTGAAATGAAAACAATGGATAAAATTACGATTATTTACAAATACATAATTAAATGTCTTCACAAATGGGTGACAACCCTGGATCGTTATTGTACACATGCTTTTTGATATTTCTGTGTTTGCTGGCAGGGAGTAGTTTTCCTTAATTACCCCGAAATGGTTTTTGAAAGACATTATCTTTGTTATGTTCTTTCGTTTTTTATACTTTATATAGTGTATTGTGGTAGATTTTTAACCATTACCTTAAAAGAATATTGGGAATTTTCCTATAAAAATACAAAATATCTATAAATAAACCAACATTTTCACATATAATTGGAAAAGTTGGAGAAATTAAAGAAGGAAAACAGAGGAACAAATACAGTAGCAAAGAATAGTAAGTGTTCAAAAAGATGGCAGCAAACATGTAATGGGCAGAAGTTTCAAAAAGCCACTAAGCTTGCTGTGTCATTTTTTAAAGTACTTACTTAGATGTGTCTCTGTTTTGTAGATGTATGTAGGGCGTTGGAAGAGGAAAGTGAGATTCTGTCACCATCTTCCTTGTCCTTTTCTTTCTGTTTTTAATTTACCTTGTATGGCAAATGTAAATGAACCAAAAGGGCACTCACATCAGAGTTTTTTTAATATGTTGTTTTCATTTAAAAAAAATACTATAACAATGCTCCAGTGCTAACACAATTAAAAAGAAATAAAAATAATTCTACAGTTGATCCCAAACCACTGTTTTAGGGCATTCGGCGTTCCTTCTGGTTCTAAATGTGTTTTACTTTTTTTTTTTCTTCTTTAGTATGCATACTATCTTTTCCAGTGACTCTGAGTATACAATTAAATTTTTAAAAAATTACTTCTGTTCTCTGACTTATCTTTTCTTCTGGATGGCCTTTTCCTTGTCTTTTTCTTGGTTTCTTTTTTCTTTTCTAGAAATTCATAGTGATTTTGGGGTATCTTTTCACATTTAAAGATGACGCAGCATAAACTTCATTTGGAGCCATATATGTACATGGTGGGCTTTTCCGTTTGAGTTAGAGTTGAAGTGGTTACAACTGGGCGGGGCTGTTAAGGCCACAGTAGGAATGCTTTTGCTTCAGACTGGCAGTGTAGACTAACTTTAGAAATTAGTGATTCTTTTTCTTTAGAAGCCTTTTAAAGTAGATGTATATCAATTAAGGTTGATAAGTTTGATTCTCCTTTGTTCCCTAAACACTTGAGTCTGAAGTCGACACTGGTAATTTAGTGAATCTGTAAATGAGGTAAGCATCATGATTTTTTTTAAAGTGAATTTATATTTTCATTGTATCTTCTTCCTAAATATTTCAAATATATCATATTTTTAAGTACACAAGAGTCTTGGGATACCTTTGGTATGTAATACTGTTAGTTTTTTCTCTTTCCCTTTTTTTTTTTTTGAGACATGGTTTTGTTTTGTCACCCAGGCTGGAGTACAGTGGTATGACAATGGCTTACTGCAGCATCAACCTCCTGGGCCCATGCCTCAGCCTCCGAAGTAGCTGTGACCACAGGCGCATGCCACCGCACCTGGCAAATTATTTTATTTTTATTAAGACAGGATCTCCCTATGTTGCCCAGCCTGGTTTCGAACTCCTGGGCTCAAGCTGTCCTCCTGCTTTGGCCTCCCAAAGTGCTAGGATTATAGACATGAGCCACTGCAACTGGCCCTGATCAATACTGTCAATTTTAATCATACCTTTAATTGTTTCAGCTTAAAACTAAAATGCAGTGAAGACCTCATTATTTTTTTTTCTCTTGATGGATGCAGATAGAATTTTTATTTTATAATTGTCAATTTCAGATTGATTTATAAAAAAAGATAGGGATTAACTTCTGAAAAATATTGTGATTGCTAGGAAACTTTTTTGTTTTTTGTTAGATATAACCTTTAGGTGAATTAAAGTTATACAAAAGTATGAAAAGTTGTTTTAAGGAGTTATAGTAGTTCCTAAGGACGGTTGTTAACAAATTACCACAAACTGAGTGGTTAAAAACAAGAGATTATTTTCTAACGGTCTGAGAGGCCAGAGGTCCAGAATAAAGGCATTGGCAGGGCCATACTTTCTCCAGTAGCTCTAGGGGAGAATCCTTCTTGGCTTCCACCATACACCGGTGGCTGCTGGTGGTGCTTGGCTTGAGGCAGCATAGCTCCAATCTCTGGCTGCCTCTTGATGCGGCTTGCCCTCATGTGTCTGTCTGTTTTCTGGTTTTCCTGTTTCTTATAAGAACACTCACCATTGGATTTAGGCCCAGCCCTAATCCAGGCTGATCTCATCTCAAGATCCTTACCTTAATTATGTTGACAAAGACCATTATTCCAAATGGTGTCACATTTTGAGGGTCTAGGTGGACATATATTTTTGTGAGCTACTATTCAACCCACTACAGATGTTATGAATGTTTACAGCTGGATTCTTGTGTTGAGTTTAGTCCTGTTTAACTCTACAGCTTTGGAAAAATTTGCTTAAGCTTCCCAGACCTTAGTTTCAACATGTTTTTAAGGTTAATAAGTTGGCCTACATGCTCTTTAAGAAACTTCTGGCTGAAAAAATATACAGTAGTAAGTTTGTTTTATATTTGGGGCTATTTTGATAAGTAAGGGCAGATTGCTTATTACTGTTTGATCTGTCTTTAAGCAGTCTTAGTAGAGTTAATTTGTTTTTCCCTTACGTTCTATTTATTATTTTCTGTGTTCCAACTCATGTTATTGAAAGAATTACGGTAGTTGATAACAGCTGCCACAACCTATTCCTGTTTTTGTATGTTAGGAGAGCAAGGACCAAAGAAAGAAATGGTGAAAGGTGATAGATGAGCTGGTTCTGAATGGTAGTAAAGGTATATATGGCTTCAAAAGTTATATAAGTTGAATTAAGAAAATGAATTGTGGAAAAGGACTAGTCTTCCTTCTAAGAGAGAAGCCAGTAATAATTCTTTGTAAAATGAAGAACTGTTTGGTAAGATGAGTTTTTCATTTTATAAAGGTTCATTACAGAGCTCTTTGGAGGGGAGTGACGATTTTTAAAAAATCTTATTTGTAAACCACCATGACACGTATATACCTATGTAACCTGCATGTTCTGCACATGTACCCAAGAACTTAAAGTATAATAATAATAATAATAATAAAAAAATCTCATTTGTAAATTTGGGTTTTGGAGGGTGTGTTTGTGTATTTTTTCCCCAAATTATTTCCCAATAATTGATTATCAATATAATGCTTGTTTTTTCAAATATCTTATATCCTGGTTAAATTATAAAAGTTTCTTGCATTTTAGTGAAACATTTCACTTCTTATCTTTGTAAGGAGTTGATAATTATATATTTCAATAACTGGCTCTAGGTTTGATGTTACAACATTAGTATTTTTTTAGTAGGCTCAAATATCAATAGACTTTTTCTTTCCACAGCAAGATGTGAGTGAGTTTACACACAAATTATTAGATTGGTTAGAAGATGCCTTCCAAATGAAAGCTGAAGAGGAGACGTAAGTTACCATGAAGTTTGGAGATGGGGTTTTAGGAATTATTGGATAGCATGTCAAGGGGGAAATAAGAAACTAAGGCAGACTTATGGGAATCCCAATATTTTCTGTATTATTCAAGAACTGTTTAGAATTTGCAGGCATAAATAATAGTCTAACCAGAAACTAAAAAGTGATCCCGGAAAGAGCTAATCTTACATGCCCAGTTCCTTTTCTTAGATTCAGTAATCACTTTTCATGAGGAGGAATGAGTTTGAGGTGGAGAAAGATGTCAGGAATGTGAATTCTGACAAAACCCTTTTACGTAGAAGCATGAACGCCAGGGACATGAAGTAGCAGTGCGTGTGAACAAGTGGCTTTGTTTATCTATTCACTCAGGGCCCCAGGGTCACCTAGGTTTCTGGGATCTTGCTGGCAGTGAAAATTATACTGGTTCTTCAAGTTTCTGCCCAGAAGTGACACACATCACTTCTGCTCACATTTTTTTGGGCAGAGCTATGTGAGTAGCTCTTCTAACTTCAAAGTGAGTAGGAATATCTCACACTAATTAGAGTGGTGGCTATAAACAAAACAGAACAACAACCCCCTAACCCCCATTGCCCCAAGAAAATAACACGGGTTTGCAAGGATGTAGAGAAATTGAAACCCTTGTGCAGTGTTGATGAGGATATAAAATGGTGCAGCCACTGTGGAAAACAGTATTGGAGTTTATTAAAAGTTTAAAACTAAAATCACCATATGATCCAGCAGTTCTACTTCTTGATGTGTATCCAAAAGAATCGAAAGCAGGGTTTCAAAGAAATATTTGTACACCTGTGTTCATAGCAACATTAGTCACAATAGCCAAAAGGTGGAAGCAAACCAAATATCCACTGATAGGTGAATGGCTAAACAAAATGTGCTATATATACATAAAGTGGAATATTATTCATCCTTAAAAGCACAGAAGTTCTGACACATGCTATAACATGACCCTTGAAGATACTATGCCAAGTGAAATAAGCCAGTTACAAAAGGGCAAATCCTATAAAACACTTATGTGAGGTATCAAGAGTTATGAAACTCATAGAAACAGAAAGTAGAATGATGTTGCCAGAGGCTGCAGGAAGGGGGAAATGAGGAGTTGTTTATATAGAGTTTCAGTTTTACAAGAGGAAAAGAATTCTGAGATTGGTTATGCAACAGTGTGAATATTCTTAACATTACAGAACTGCTACAGAACTGTATGGTTAAAGGGTTATGTGCATTTTATCACAGTTTTAAGAAGTGAGTAGGATAGTGTATCTTACTATGTACCTGAACGTGAAGGGCCAGAATTTTTTCAGTAGCACTAAAGACTACTACACTACCTAATGGGGTTGTTTTAAAAATTAAGTGAAGTACGTATCAATGTTATTCTAAGGATTAAATGATGACCCATTCATCAAGAGAAAATTTCCTCTCCCCCGTTTTGAACAATACTTAACAAATCAATTAATATAAAGACAAATTAGTAATGAAAAATCTGTACACAATTGTGGATACAACACATTTCTAAACAGCAAGGCCAAGATAAACTTTGTCGTTTTAGGTCACGCAAACCACAACAAGTCAACTTAAAATTACCAACTTTTGTTTATTTCAAGCAGAAAAGGCAAAATGAATTTTTGTATTAAATGACTTGGAAAATTTGCAAATGACTGATTCTACCAGCAGTGTGAAACTTCAGAAAAGGATGGAGTAGCTCTTTAACTACTTTGGGTCAGAAACTGATACCTTGTTTCTTCCCTGGTGAGGGTTGTTGTTTTTGGATTATTTGTACTCTTCCATGTAAATACAGGAAATAACTTAGCAAAATTTTGTAGAAATCTATTTTATTTAAAAGTGGGTTTCCTTTCTTCCCAAGTCCAAATAAACATGCAGTATACAGACTAAAAGTATGAGATCGAAATATATAATGATGATGGAAAGAGCAGGCACTATATCAAGCTGAAACAGACTGTGTCAGTTTCTCTTAGCGGTTCATTACATGTAGTAACTCATTTTAACCCTCTGAGAGTCCTGTGAGTGCAACTATCATAATTATCCTCAGTTGGTAGGTGAGGAAACGGGAAGAATAGATTCAAGTACCTTGAGCAAGGTAACACTGTAGATAACAGAGCTAAGTGCAAGTGCATAATAGCCACATAAGTGTTTTTGTCTTGTCATATGTTATAGTTCTTTTAATATTTTCTGTATTTATAGGTCCAAAAAGTATAATCACATTTACATTTTTTGACACACTTTAGGGATGAAGAGAAGCCAAAGAACCCCATGGTAGAGTTGTTCTATGGAAGATTCCTAGCTGTGGGAGTACTTGAAGGTATAGTTATGCATTTACTTTTTATTACAAGTGAAGAGATATTATTCGTTAGTTCATTCATCTCAGTTACTTTTTTTTAGTGAGTTTTAGTTTTAATTTGATTTGTTCTGTCTAGTGATTTTTGTTGGATTGCTACTGTTACTTGCATATAGTACAGAAGTGAATGAATGAAAAGGAATGTATAGAGTGCATTATGACATATTAATTGAGACTTTATTTTATCTTAATGTTTTTTTTCCAGTGAGAGGGCTTCTGCGATACTATTTTGTTGGAATACAGGGATTAATGGGCTGGTTGGTAGATCCTTTGAAGATAATATTGGAGTTAGATACTGGGCTTGGTATGATGCTCACTTTCTTTTCTTCATGTTGAAAATGGAATTTAGCAGCTTAGCATAGAGTATTACAGAGTTCTCACTTTCTGAGTGATTATAAATGTAGATAGTAGTTTTCAGGAAAAAGTTGTATTCTATCTTTTGAAAAATCTGTTAAGAGTGATACTACTCTGTTTAAGCTAAATAGCTGTTTCTTAAAATTTGGCCTAACCAGTTTCTGTTTGGTTTTCCTGATAAGGGAGGAGATTCTTTAGATGTAACTTCATGTAGTAATATTAGGTCCCAAAGCATAAACTTTTGAAAAATTGTTTTTCTCAAATCACCCAATGCATCAACTTTTGAAAGTTATCTTTTCCAGATCAGCTAAAGTGTAAAAGTTGAAAAAATGTGTTTTTCTTCACCATCTTAAGTAGTGGATTTCATGAAGTTTTTGTTTGAACATAGATGGTTTGGGAACCAGAAAAAGACAGTTACTAATTCAGATATTGGGCCTTTAAAAAGTCTTATTGAGGTGTCGGTACATTTTTGTTTGCTTCAAATGCGAACAACTTACATATAAGATATAAACATATGTGTGTGTGTGTGTGTATGCACTATATATGAGTTAATATATATAAATTTATATATATGTAGAATATATTGCACAGTACATTATGTTGGATCATCCATCTTAATCATTCTGATTTATTTGAAGTAGAACACTGTATCTGATGCAGCGAGTAGGTCTGATCAGGTTGTGACTAGGCACTGTTTATAATACCCTGTATGAGCATTTCTACTTTTATTATATTAATTCCCAAAAGTGGTTGTTGTTAAAATACTTAATTTGTCAATCCAGTGTTGAAGTCTTTGTACTTGGTGTTAGTAGGTTGCTTCAGTGATTGTGCTATATAAATGTGGCCTTAATACGTTTTCACTTGAACTATGTGTTTGCTTCAGTAAAAATAATTTATTTCAGAATTCTTTCTTACTTTGTACATATATATTCCTAATATATTTTTTAAACCAATAATACTACATTCGGTATGATTTTTGTTTGCCAAAGTACCCCTACTGCAGAAGTACCTCAGCTTTTTGAGAACTTCTAGTTCATTGTCTCCTCATACCCCTTCTCTGTACTTTACTCCTTCCTCGTTCATCTAAATACCTAAAACTATCTTTCCCCCATTCCTTTCTGGCACCCTGTCCCTGTTCCCTGACCCTCATTAAGCTGTTCATCTTTTCTGTGTCTGTACTGAGTACCTGAAGATTGCTGGCAAAAAGTCACAGAAATTGGCCAAATATAGTGGATCATGAATTTGAGTTTCACTGCTCCCAATCCTGTAACCTGACTTGTTTTGTGTAATCACTGTTCTTTCTCTCCTTTACTGCAATAAATATTTTCATCTTTTCCACTCATTTTAAATCTAGCTTATCTTTTCATTCTGTGAGAAAGATCTTACCTCAGATTTCATCGATTTACGGTCAAGTTAATGAAACTTACTTACAGGTTTTGCCCAGTCCCCGCATCTAATTTTTCCTTTGTAGTTTTGTATCATATTCTAAAAAAACAACATCCCAAATATATGAGTCTCAGGCTCCATAACCCAGATCTATCACTACCTCTACTGTATTTTTATCTGCCCCTATATATTAAAGTAATTATCCAGTTTTATATTAAAAGACTATTCTTTATGTGTACTCAGAATTCCCTCTCTTCATGCTTTCACCTCAGACCTTATTTTATTTTTTTCTTGGATTGTGAATCTCTCCCTCTCTCTTTCTCATCAATATTTAAACATAGTCTGGTATCTCAAACCTTAAAAATTAAAAAAGCTATCTCCTCCCATACTCTTTTTCAGTTAATACCCTCTCTTGATTCTTATTCAGAGTTAAGCCCCTTTAAAGAGAAGAGTTAGTTTCAACTCATTACTCCCCATTTACTCAACCTAGCCCCAATTTAGCTTCTGACTCCAGAACTTGTCTAAAAGGGATCTTGCTAAGGTTATTGATTTTCTACATGTGGATAAATCCATTGGATACCTTTCAGGTTCTGATATGGCTTGGTGGTGTTCCCACACAAATCTCAACTTGAATGATGTCTCCCAGAATTATCACATGTTGTGGGAGGGATTCAGGGGGAGGTAATTGAATTATGGGGGCTGGTCTTTCCTGTGCTATTCTTGTAATAATGAATAAGTCTCACAAGATCTGATGGACTTACCAGGAATTTCTGCTTTTACTTCTACCTCATTTTCTCTTGCTGCCACCACGTAAGAAGTGCCTTTTGCCTCCTACCTTGATGTTGAGGCCTCCCCAGTCATGTGGAACTCTTAAGTCCAGTTAAACCTCTTTTTCTTCCAATCTCAGGTATGTCTTTATCAGCAGGTTGAGAATGGACTAATACAGTAAATTGGGTCCAGCAGAGTGCGGCACTGCTGAAAAGATACCCAAAAATGTGGAAGCAACTTTCGAACTGGGTAACAGGCAGAGGTTGGAACAATTTGGGGGGCTCAGAAGAAGACAGAAACTTGTGGGAAAGTTTGGAATCTCCTTGAGATTTGTTGAATGGCTTTGATAAAAATGCTGATAGTGATATGAACATTAAGGTCCAGGCTGAGGTCGTCTCAGATGGAGATGAGGAACTTGTTGGGAACTGGAGCAAAGGTGACTCTCGTTATATTTTAGCAAAGAAAATGGTGGCATTTTTGTTCCCTGCCTTATAGATTTGTGTAAATTTGAACTTTACAGAGATGATTTAGGGTATCCTGTGCATGAAATTTCTAAGCAGCAAAGTATTCAAGAGGTGACGTGGGTGCTGTTAAAAGCATTCCATTTTAAAAGGAATTTTGGAAAATTTGCAACCTGATGATGCAGTAGAGAGAAAAAACCCATATTTTGACTAGAAATTCAAGTTGTCTGCAGAAATTTGCATAATAATGAGGATCCAAATGTTAATCTCTACGACAATGGGGAAACGGTCTCCAGGGCATGTCATAGGTCTTCCTGGCAGCCCCTCCCATCACAGACCCAGAAGAAGCCTAGGAGGAAAAAAATAGTTTTGTGGGGGTGGGCCCAGGGTACCCATGCTGTGTGCAGCCCAGGAACTTGGTGCTCTGTGTCCTAGCTGCTCCAGCCACTGCTAGAAGGGGCCAGGGTACAGCTCGGCCCATGGTTTCAGAGAATGCAAGCCCCAAACCTTGGCATCTTCCACATGGTGTTGAGCCTATAGGTGCACAGAAGTCAAGAATTGAGGTTTGGGAATCTCCACCTAGATTTCAGAAGGTGTATGGAAACGCCTGGATGCTTAGCCAAAAGTTTGCTGCAGGGGTGGGGCCCTCGTGGAAAACCTCTACTGGGGCAGTACAGAAGGGAAATGTGGGGTTGGAGCCCCCACACACAGTTCCTTCTGAGACACCACCTAGTGGAGCTTCGAGAATAAGGCCACTGTCTTCCAGACCCCAGAATGTTAGATCCATCGATAGCTTGCACCATGCACCTGGAAAAGCTGCAGACACTCAACACCAGCCTGTGAAAGCAGCCAGGAGTGAGGCGATACCCTGCAAAGCCACAGGGGCGGAGCTGCCCAAGACCATAGAACCCACCTCTTACATCACTGTGACCTGGATGTGAGAACTGGAATCAAAGGAGATCATTGCGGAGCCTGAAAATTTGACTGCCCCGCTGGATTTTGAACTTGCATGGCCCCTGTAATCCCTTTGTTTTGTCCAGTTTCTCCCATTTGGAATGGCTGTATTTACCCAATACCTGTACCCCAATTGTAACTCTTCTCAGGAATGAAATCAATCAGTGTTAAAATTTTCAGGTTCAGGTGAAAATCCTTACATAATCTTTATTTTAGTAGCCAGAAGGCCATATTGAGGATTATTAATTTTCTCTCCTTATAGGAAGTAACTAGCTTGCTTTTGATTTTACAGGCTCATAGGTGGAAGGGACTTGCCTTGTCTCAGATGAGACTTTGGGTTGTGGACGTTTGAGTTAATGCAGAAATGAGCTAAGACTTTGGGGGGATTTTTGGAAAGGCATAATTGGTTTTGAAATGGAAGGACATGAGATTTGGAGGGACCAGGAGTGGAATAATATGGTTTGGCTGTGTCCCCATCTAAATCTCAACTTGAATTGTGTCTCCCAGAGTTTCCTACATGTTGTGGGTGGGATCCAAGGGGAGGTAATTGAATCATTGGAGCCAGTCTTTCCTATGCTATTCTCATGATAGTGAGTAAGTCTCAGGGGATCTAATGGGTTTATCATGGGTTTCTGCTTTTGCTTCTTCCTCATCTTCTCCTGCTGCTACCATGTAAGAAGGGTCTTTCGCCTCCTGCCATGATTCTGAGGCCTCCCTAGTCATGTGGAACTGTAAGTCCAATTAAACCTCTTTTTCTTCCCAGTCTTGGATATGTCTTTATCAGCAGCGTGATAAGGGACTCATACAGTTTCCATATTGAATTCTTATCGATTATTAATGCTGATGACTCTCTTAACCTCTTCTTCCTCCTTTTCCCTATTCTTTCCTTAAAAACATACTTCTTTGGCTTTTGTAACACCATATTCTTGTGGCTTTTTTCCTGACTCTGTGGGTACTTCTAACAAAAGTTGTATTTGTAGTCTCTTTTTGCATATAAAGGTAGCAGACCCTTAGGACTTTGTTCAGGCCTATTTCTTCTTCCGGTCCCATCCCCTAGGAATCTCATTTACTGCCTTGATTTCCTGCTGTCAGTAAGTCAGCAATTCTGTCTTTATTTCAGAATACTAATCTTAGTTATAGAATCATATTCAAGTCTCTTTTTTAAATTGAAATCTCATGGGCCATACTGAACCAATGAGTTCCACTGCTACCTCAAAACTAAAGAAAAAGAAATCCTCTGTTCTTTACTTAAGTCGTGCCATTTTCAGTACATTATCGGCCAGGCATGGTGGCTTATGTCTGTATTCCCAGCACTTTGGGAGGCTGAGGCAGGTGGATCACTTGAGGTCAGGAGTTTGAGAGCAGCCTGGCCAACATGGCAAAACACTGTCTCTACTGAAAATACAAAAATTAGCTGGGTGTGATGGTGAGCTGTAATCCCAGGTGCTAGAGAGGCTGAGGCAGGAGAATTGCTGGACCTTGGGAGGTGGAGTTTGCAGTGAGCCGAGTCGTGCTGCTGCACTCCAACCTGGGCGGCAGGGCGAGAGACTGTCTCATAAAAATAAAATAAGATAAAATAATAATAATCTAGTTGTTCATGCCAGAATTCTGTCATTCTTGATATTTTCCTTCTTACCTATCTCTTATCCTGAATACTAATCTTACAAACCAGCCAGTCAAGTCCTGTTTGTGCTTCTCCTCATATATATGCATAAATATATGTGTATATAATTTTATCTCTTTTTGTGTATTTTATAATCCACAGTACCTTTATTTCTTGATGGATTCTGCAATAGTCCTTTAACAGATGACCACTCACTTCACACAGGGACTTTAAAGGTGTTTCAGAGACATAAACCTGAACTTGTTATTCTTAGATTTAACTGTTCAGTGATTGTATTAGTCCATTTTCATGCTGCTGAGAAAAACATACCTGAGACTGGGCAATTTACAAAAGAAAGAGGTTTAATGGACTCACAGTTTCACCTGGCTGGGGAGGTGTCACAATCATGGCAGAAGGTGAAGGGCGTGTCTCACATGGCAGCAGGCAAGAGAAGAGAATGAGAGGCAAGCAAAAGGGGAAACCCATTATAAAATGAGGCTTATTCACTACCATGAGGACAGTATGGGGGAAACCACCCATGATTCAGTTATCTCCCACTGGATCCCTCCCACAACACAAGAGGATTATGGGAGCTACAGTTCAAGATGAGATTTGGGTGGGGACACAGCCAAACCATATCCGTGACTTTGCATTATAACCAGAATGTGGTGGCGTGGGGGAAAAAAAATTTTTGTTTGTTTTTTGTTTTAGGGTTTTATTTTGTTTTTATTTTTGGCTACAGTAAGGTTGAGATAATCTTTTTAAGGAAAATGAAGTACCCCTAAGGGCCAGGCACAGAAAAACTTGCATCCACTTGTAGATCCTTTGTCTTCCCTTTGAATGAGCTTTTTTTTTTTTTTTAATTTTCCTCATATATTCTTTTTTTTTTCCTATAATTTATTTATAAAAAATAAATTATAAAAAATAATTGATTTCTAGCTGCATACTATATCTGGCATTTCTCCCCATGTTATCCTTCCCCACCCTCCCCACCCCTCATTGTCTCTCCCCTACCTCCCCCAACTGTCCCCTGTGTGTGATGGTCCTCTCCCTGAGTCCATGTGTTCTTGTTGTTCAACACCCACCTATGAGTGAGAACATACGGTGCTTGGCTTTCTGTTCTTGGGTCAGTTTGCTGAGAATGATGGTTTCCAGATTCATCCAAGTCCCTACAAAGGACACGAACTCATCGTTTTTTATGGCTGCGTAGTATTCCATGGTGTATATGTACCACATTTTCTTTGTCCAGTCTATCATTGATGGGCATTTGGGTTGGTTCCAGGTCTTTGCTATTGTACACATGGCTGCAATGAACGTATGTGTGCATGTGTCCTTATAGTAGAACGATTTATAGTTATTTGGGTATATACCCAATAGTGGGATTGCTGGGTCAAATGGAATTTCTATTTCTAGATCCTTGAGAAATCACTACACTGTCTTCCACAATGGTTGAACTAATTTACACTCCCACCAACTGTGTAAGAGTGTTCCTATTTCTCCAAATCCTCCCCAGCATCTGTTGTCTCCCGATTTTTTAATGATCGCCATTCTAACTGGCGTGAGATGATATCTCGGTGTGGTTTTGATTTGCATTTCTCTAATGACCAATGATGATGAGCATTTTTTCATATGTTTGTTCACCTCATATATGTCCTCTTTTGAAAAGTGTCTGTTCATATCCTTCGCCCACTTTTGAATGGGGTTGTTTGTTTTTTTCTTGTATATCTGTTTTAGTTCTTTGTAGATTCTGGATATTAGCCCTTTGTCAGATGGGTAGATTGTAAAATTTTTTTGCCAGTCTGTGTCTTTTGATTGGGGCATTTAGGCCATTTACATTCAATGTTAATATTGTTATGTGTGAATTGGATCCTGCCATTTTGTTACTGGCTGGTTTTCTTTCTCATTAGTTGACTCATTTTCTTCATTGCATTTTTGGTCTTTGCCAACTGGTTTGCTTTTGCAGTGACTAGTACTTGTTCCTTTCCATGCTTAGTGTTTCTTTCAGGAGCTCTTGCAGGGCAGGTCTGTTGGTGACAAAATCTCTCAATAATTGCTTGTCCGTAAAGGATTTTATTTCTCCTGCATTTATGAAGCTTAGTTTGGCTGGATATGAAATTTTGGGTTGAAAGTTCTTTTCTCTAAGGATGTTGAATATTGGCCCCCACTCTCTTCTGGCTTGTAGAGTTTCTGCCGAGAGATCTGCTGTGAGTCTGATTGGCTTCCCTCTGTGGGTGACCTGACCTTTCTCTCTGGCTGCCCTTAGCATTTTTTCCTTCATTTCGACCTCGGTGAATCTGACAATTATGTGCCTTGGGGTTGCTCTTCTTGAGGAATATATTTGTGGAGTTCTCTGTATTTCTTGAATTTGAAATTTGGACTGCCTTGCTAGGCTTGGGAAGTTCTCCTGGATAATATCCTGGAGTGTGCTTTCCAGCTTGGATTCATTCTCCCCGTCATATTCAGGTACACCGATCAAGTGTAGATTAGGTTTTTTCACATAATCCCATATATCTTGGAGGTTTTCTTCGTTTCTTTTCACTCTTTTTTCTCTTGTATTGCCTTCTCTTTTTATTTCATTGAATTGATCTTCAATCTCTGATATCCTTTCTTCTGCTTGATCGATTCGGCTATTAAAACTTGTATTTGCTTCACGTAGTTCTCGTGCTGTGTTCTTCAACTCCATCAAGTCGTTTATGATCTTCTCTAAGCTGGTTATTCTAATTAGCATTTCATCTAACCTTTTTTCAAGGTTTTTGGTTTCTTTGCATTGAGTTAGAACGTGTTCCTTTAGCTCTGAGAAGTTTGTTATTATCCACCTTCTGAATCCTGTTTCCGTCAATTCTTCGCACTCCTTCTCAGTCAAGTTGTGATCCTGTGTTGTTGAGGAGTTGTGATCCCTTGAAGGAGAAGAGGAGGTCTGGTCTTTGGTGGTTTCACCTTTTTTGCACTGGTTTTTTCCCGTCTTTGTGGATTTACCTGACTGTGGTGTCAGAGAGCTGCTTGATGAGGTCGCTTGTCTGCCTGTGGGGGCGCTACTGGGTTTCTAGGGACTCCTTCAGGTTACTAGGGAAGCTTTCTGTGTCTTTTTTGTTTATGCTGGGATATTAGGCCCACCTCTTCCGCTGACCTGTAGGCACTGCTGGGTTGTGGAGAACGTCGTCCCTTTGCTACCTAGGCTTCCTGTGTTTTTTGTTAAAACATGTAGCCCAGTCCCACCCATCTAGTGGTGAGTTGTGCCCTTCCTCCACTGGGCTGCATCATTCAGGGTTCCTCTCAGAATGTGGCACTGGCTGTGCAACCCACTAGAGTCAGAGCTTCAGCCCTCTGGGGTTTGTGGGGGAGGTTAGGGACCCACCCAGCCGCACCCGGCGGTCTCCCCCTTTCAGCTTTCTCTCTCTCTGGTCATGGGGTAGGGGCTGCCCAGCTGCTCCCGCTTACAGCTCCCACTCTCTCCAGCGGCGGAGAGTGGGTGATAGCTCAGTCTACAGACTCTTATTCAACTCCGCACTTGTAATTCCCGGCACTTGACTGGCAAAGATCCCCTGTACTGTGTATTGCTGAGGCTTTGGGGGAAGTGCTGTATCTGGACCGGAGCACCAGAGGTGGAGCTTCCGACTCGCTGGTCAGATGTACTTTCTGGATGAAGCAGCACCCCTCCCAGCCTCGGTCTGCCCTGAGTGGGCTTTGCTCACCCTCGGACCAGACCCATTGAAATGAACCTGGTACCTCGGTTGGAGCTAGGAGATCTCTGGGTTTCTGCGTCTCTTTCGCTGGGTGTTGTGTGCTGAAGTTGTGTCTAATCTGCCATCTTGGATCCAGTCAAAAAAACTTCTTAATATCACCACAAGACCTTGTAGATTTTAAACTCCCTGCCTGACTTTTCATTGTGATCTCTCCTTGGTTCCCCAAGCTACACTAACCTTCTGTTAGTACCTAAAAATATCAAGTTCTTTACTGCCTTAAAGTCTTCATCATGCTATACCATGGCCAAGAATACTCCATAGTTCCCCAGCACTCTGGCATTGCTAACTCCCACTTACTATTCAAGTCTGAGCTTAAATGTCCTTTGCCATGGAAGTCTTCCCTGCTTTCCCTGCCACCTGCTAAGACTAGGTTAGCTCTCATTTTTATACATCTCACAACACTCTGTCTCATCACAACTTTCTTTATATAACAATTATAATAATTGTTTATAAATATATGTGCAGTTAATGGGTATAATGTCTTTGAAATGAGGCTGAGAATTTTCTCAGCTCAGGTACCGTATCTCTCTTGTTCACGGCTGTATATATTCCCAGTGTTCAGTACACCTTAGAAGATGCTTTTTGTAAGAAAAAAATATATATACATATGTGTGTATATAATTACATATATGTGGATTTGTAATATCTATGGCTGGGTATGAATGTACATTTGCACATATGTAAGTAAACCAACAGGAAAATTACACTAACGCGTCTCAAGAACAAAATCAGTCAGTGTCACAGTTTTCAGATTCAGGTGGAGAATCCTTACATAACTCTAATTTTAGTCCCCAGAAGACCATATTGAGGATCATTAATTTTCTCCCTTCTTATAGGTAAAAAATTTGAAAACACTGAAATGTTTGGCCAGTACCCACTTCAGGTCAATGGGTTCAAAGATCTGCATGAGTGCCTAGAAGCTGCAATGATTGAAGGAGAAATTGAGTCTTTACATTCAGAGAATTCAGGAAAATCAGGCCAAGAGGTGAGTTTAATGTTTTCATTGTCCCCTTTCTTCCCTAGGTCTTTCTTACAATGCTATAAGCACAATTTAAGGTTCTAATTATATAGGTACTTAATAATTGAGAGAGAATACTCAGTATGTTTGGGTTTAATTGGTAATTTAGACATTTGGGAAACCTGCCCAGTCAGTATGGCCTATAATCTATGTTAAATTCTCGTTTAATAATTTATCTCAGAATTTTCAGTTAAAAATCTTTTTGGACATTGTTCAGTCTTTTTAGACCTTTCTGTCAAGGTACCCATCATTAGCAACAAGCTAGTTCCTGGATATAAAGAAGAAAAATCCTGATATTACAATGGACTTTAAAACAGATATATGTTACTTATATCAAATATTACTGAAATTTCTTTAGGCTGCCCAGATTCCTTTTTTTTTTGTAAAATTGCTATGTGATTGGATAAGGTCAGATGAAAGAACTTCCCCTTCTCAAGGAAGAAATAATTTTTATAAAATATTGTTAACTTACATGTCTACTTCCACTAGTTTCTTTCTTTCCACCCATCTCTGTTTCTTCATCCATCTCTGTAGCTGCATCTGTGTAGCCATTTATCCATGCATTTATCTGTCGGGGAGTCTTGGCAGTTTAACAGTAAGCAAAGGACATATCATGTGCTGCCCAATCAGACATTGTTAAGCAATTGCTGATAGTTGTCTAGCTGTTAAGCCATGAATGAGGATAGGGGTCTTTATCTATGTCAGTCACTACTATATCCCTAGTGGTAGTATAGTAAATGCATACATAATATTTATTGAATGAATGAAATGTTTTAGTGCTTGTCAAACAAGTTTCTGAGGTGTATGTACTGAATAGGTGCTTAATAAATATTAAGTGATAAGATGTCTCTGTGTTTATGTAAAAGGAGACTTTGTTCTTGTGTTTTTCAGAATATATTGCTTTTATCTAAATTTTAATTTTTTTTCTTAAAGATGCAGTTAACCCTTTCCTGTTTCAAGTGCACACTCTTGTTTTTCTCTTCCCCTACACACATAAACAAATGAAAATATGCTTTTCTTGTTAAGAGGAAGAGATGTATTTGAAGTAGTCTTTCTCTCTACTTCATGGATCATCTATTTCAGTGATTTCCAATAGAGAATAGCCATACTTCAGAGTTATCAAAACAGAGTCTAGGAGAGGGATATGGTGTATGGACATAAGAGCTGCACAACTAATTCTGATATAAACCTCTAAATAAGAATGTTTAAATTCGGCTATTTTATTGACTGGGAAACAGGTCTCTAAAGACTGTGACTTTAACAATATCCCACAATGGGATAAGAAAGCAGGCTCCTTAAAATTTGATCTGTTTGCTGTTAAATAAAAGGATGGTTGGGGTAGGAGGGCAGGGATGGCACATTTTTTTATATTGTCAGAGTAGCCAAAATACACTATGGTTTATTGGTAGATAATCTTTCTCACATATTCCCAGCTTTTAAAAATTGTTTATTCTACATGGAATCAAAATTTCATTGTTTATTTAAAATATATTTTTTTTCCCATCTTTTTGTTGGTTTTATACTCTGAATGCCCCTATACTGCAATATAAATGTTCTGCCTAGGTTTTTCTAATTTAGCCTAGGGAATATAATGATTTGTGATCTTCTCTATATTTAGCAGTTTCTAATCAATCTCCACAGTAGCAAATTTAGTTACTGGTGATTCCTGTTACTAGTTTTCTTTCTAAATTTGCTGGAGACTGTAGTTTCAATAATAATTCAGCTTGGTTTAAGACACTATCGCTGACTAAAATATAATATCACTTTTTAAAAAATAACATATTTAAATTATAGTCTTACTGTGTTCTTCAGAAAAACTATTCTTGAATCTCTAAAAACCAGTAAGTAACATTATAGGCTGTTACTAGATTGGCATAATCCCCGATAACAATAGCTTTTTCTGTACTCTATTATTTACTAAAAATTGTTTATTTTATTTTGGCCCAGAAAACATTTCATTTGCTGAAATAGGTGTGGCCAACTAATATAGGAAGACCCCCAGTCTTCCACATTAAAACAGCCAATTGGCTATAAGAGTTTAAATTTAGGGGTTGATATACTGAGAGACAACTGAATAAGTTAAAAATGATGATTTCCAAAATAAGTACTAACAACATCTTTTTTAGATGATACATTTTAAATTTTAATTAAATGGTATGCAATTTGTAGATGAGTCAGACTGTCTAGGAAACATGGAGATATTTTTTGATTGTCTATTGGAGGAAAAAAATTTCAGGTAGTAAATACTTCACTTGTGGTGTGAGTATTCACTCCTACCAATGTGTACTGCGTGTTCTTTTAGACTATTGATATGCACGTATAAGTATTTGCATTTGTCCATACTGCCCTGAGAGTTGCATTTTTCACTCAGCAGTATATCATGCACAAGGGTATAGCTATACGTCAGTGTTTTTAAAAACTGCAGTGTCACGTAGTCTGTATTTATTAAATTGATTTAATTCTCCTGTAAGGCAATAATGAAGAAAAACAATTATTTTAAAGAATGTCTTGCTATAAATATCCTTGAGCACTTAGAAATGAAGTATAGTTAGAAGTAGAATCTTTGGGTCACAGGCATACTCATTTAGATGTGTTGGTACTGCCTAATTTCCCTTCACAAACTTGTACCAAGTTATATTAAAGTTCTAGAAGGAGTTTTTATAAAGCTTTAAAAGCAAAATTAGAGAAACAATATTGACATGTACCATATTAGACATCTGTAGAGGTTATATGCTGAACTTATCTTTTAAAATGACGAATGAGTTAAGGCCATTAAATGTCTGGAGCCTAAGTTTTGAATTGGAATGAAAAGTTTTTGCTTCTTGTGCATAGTTGACATCCTGGCTTGGTGTGGTATTCCATGGCGAATTTGAAGTGATAGGTGTGTTTTTTTTTATCTGCATTTGTGTAATCCTCTCAAAAGCAAGGTGTCTTCTACATTTTAATAGAAAAACCAGCTATTAAAACTCATAAAAATGACATATTCTTTAGGAACTATTTTTGTTAAAAGGTGAGATTTCTAGAATTGTGATGAATTTAGAAGCACTTGTGCTGCCAGTACTGTTTGTGTAAGTTCTTTATTCACTAACTGCAGAAATCTGTTCCTCCTGTAGTTTTATTATTTGGTAAAATAATAATATGTTTAGAGATACAGAGAATGACCTCTGTCTCACAAGCATGGCATACTAGTTAGATTATAGAGAAGTAAATATAGTTTTTTTGTTGAATGGAAATAAGATATTTTTTAAAGAAAAATTTCTCATGTTTTATATTTAAAATTCAAATTATGTACTGCTATACTACAATCCAAATATTGCAGAGCTAGACATACCATTAATATTTTAAAACATGAATTTACAGAATGTCTGGTTATCTCATCTTGTCCCCATCAGCTTTAGAATGAGAAAGTGAAATCCTTCCACTCTTGTAGTAGGAAAAACCTGCCATCGCTGATAGAGGAAAATGCATTCATAACAGAGACATATTACATAACATTTTTGAACATCCTTTTGTAAGGTATGGAAGCTATTTATATTTCCTGGACTTTTCATGGTCTACAGAAAAGTACACCCCAATTTGGGTCATTTCATTTCTTGTGGCCATTGTAGATTTCCATGAATTAAAATATGTAACTATTTAATTTTAATGGTGACATTTAAAGTATTGCAGTAAAATATGAAAGTGATAGTTTTTGAAATCTACTTTCTTGTTTGAGTATCATAAAATGGAACAGAGAATATTATCCTAAAGAATCAAAAGTGTTCTTTGTGATATGTCTGGGGTAATGTTTTAATTCTTAATGATTTTATATGTGGATTAGAACTAACTCAGAAATTCTTGCCAGCTCCATGAGATCAAAATGAGTCAGCAAACTTTGCTCATCCAATTTTAAAACTTGAGATGTTTCTGATATTTTTCATAACTTTATTTAATCCATTTCAGGTATTATCCATATAAAACAAATTTCTTAAAGCTTAGCTTTCAGTAAAAGATAACTATCCAACTCAGGAAATCTCAATTCAAGTAATCATTAGCATTTTGAGAGAGAAATAGTATTGAATACCATTTACTTTTATTTGCTTTAGAGAAAAGTAGCAACTTTCCAGATCTTCGTTAAATTCAGTTTGCCAGGTGTGTGCCATTCTTGCTTTTTTGGATGTTCAAATTTAAATTTAGTATACTGTTAACTTATTGACAGATGTGTGGTGGCATTTTGTGGCACTTGAAATTATCACACGCAATAGAGTATGCAGCAGTTTCGCATATTGCACATTTTATATAAGTACTTCAGAAATACTTTATACTTCTGTTATTTGTTGATTTACAAGTTTGTTACCTTTTCTTTCTCTTTAAATACAATGTTTTTGTATAACTTGAGGTATATATAAAAATAATTTTCTTTTAAAAATGTTGAATTTCATGCTGAATTAAAATGTTGCCAAAGCATGTATGGGGATTAGGAGCTGGGGTTAGGGGAAGGAAATTATAGCTATACTCATTATCATAACTTGGCTCATAGCAATGAGACATTCAGTTCTTTAAACGCTAGTTATTGTGAAAGATTTTAAATAAATTACTCTGAGTATTAACTTTTTGTTAGCCATACGTCTTTTTCATAATTTAGTATAAAATCCAGCAGATTAAAACAGGAAAACACCATTTTTTCATTTTTAGTATGAGAGTTGTGATGATTTATGATGTAATTTTTTTTTTTTTTTAATTTGAGTACAACCTCTTACAATTTACTTTGTCATGGGAGATTATGATGCTATGGTTAAGTACCATTCAACATCATATTGAAGACAGAAGAGTTGAGCTACTAAGTCATGATTTTAACCAGTGTCTTTTTCTTTAGTCTAGAAATTCTAATGTAAGGAATCATTTTCGAAGGACAGTTGTGAGATTTCTTTTGTTACTGATCATGTGTTATATCCACTCTTGGAATTTTCAAGAGGTGTGGAAAACTTTTAGAAAGAGGTTGAGTTTTAACTAAATTGTGTGTCCAATTACTTGTCAGATCAGGTCAGCATTGTGGTGATACAAATACAAATGTCATTGCCCTCATCCTATACCTAAGATTGCAATGAAGAAAACAAAGGTGATATTAAAGTTTTTGTTATTGTTTTATTTCCTTTCAGCATTGGTTTACTGAATTACCACCTGTGTTAACATTTGAATTGTCAAGATTTGAATTTAATCAGGCATTGGGAAGACCAGAAAAAATTCACAACAAGTTAGAATTTCCCCCAAGTTTTATATTTGGACAGGTATGGTTTAGTATACTACATGACTTAGTTTAAAACAGTTTAGTAAGTGAGAAAATATTGTTAGGAGGAAAATTCTGCGTAATTTTCTTAGAATTAATTTTTACTTTTGCATAAAATGTCTCATACCGTTTGTCAAGGTAAATGAAGTTTACTTTGTATTAGAAAAGTGTGGTTGTTGGGAATAATGTTATAAGTATTTAAAAGTGAGTTTCATTTTGTAATCTTAAAAATCAGAATTTAAAAAAATACCATTTTGTATTATCTACCTTATATCTTACACAATTTTGAATGAATTGATGCTTTGTGGTGATGGCTACACTTAATATTGTATCTACTTTCTTTTTTTTTTTCATTTGAGATGGAGTCTTGCTCAAGCTGCCCAGGCTTGACTCACTGCAACCACCGTCTCTCGGGTTCAAGTGATTTTCCCATCTCAGCCTCCTGAGTAGCTGGGATTACAGGCATCCGCCGTCATGCCCGGCTAATTTTTGTATGTTAGTAGAGACAGGGTTTCACCATGTTGGCCAGACTGGTCTTGAACTCCTGACCTCAGGTGATCTGCCCGTCTCGGCCTCCCAAAGTGCTAGGATTACAGGCACGAGGCACTGCGCCTGGCCATGTTGTATCTACTTGCATTATATTTGGAAATGCTAATGATTGCCTTTTTCTGATAGATACATGCACAGAAACAGAGAAATAACGAGAATTAAGAGGGAAGAGATCAAGAGACTGAAAGATTACCTCACAGTGTTACAACAAAGGCTAGAAAGGTATTTTAACTTTTATGAAGTTAGGAGATAATTATCAAAAACCATGTATTTGGTGACTAGATTTTTAATTATAAATTTGCTTTTAGTGATTTATAATTTTAGGAGTAGATAATATTGTGTGAATAGTTTTGAGTTTTGTTTGAAAGTAAAAATCTGTAATTGACTTTAAAAAATCATTCTAGTGGTTAAAATTAAATATTTCATTGTCAACAGGTAATGTTTGAACTGCTAAAAATACAGAGTTAAATGAATATAGTTTTGACCTTTCTTTTTGCATGAAACTAAAGATTACTCTTGAGATTCCATTAAAATAAATGGTACCTGAGTTTTTCTCCTTAAAACAGCATACAAACTCAGCTGCCTACCAGGCCTTCTCAGCAGCTTCATAAAGGAGGAAATTGTCAGGTGTAAAATGGTATGTGCGGGGAGCCTAGAGAGCAATCTGTGTTACAGGAAATGAATACCATTCCATACCAGTGGATTGTGCCATGTATGAGTGTAGCCTCACTGTCATCTAGTGATTTGGATTATTTCTAAAAGAAGTCAGAATCTAGAATGAGAAATGTTCTACAGGCCAGACAGAAGTTTAAAGGCTGAAATGTCACTTAAGTCATTTTAGTTTGTAACCCCTGATGTACTCTGTATTCCCCTATTTTAGGAATTTTCATATTAGTAGTGTAAAACCTCTTATATCAAATAATATATCATATTTTAATGATTTTTATTCCTAAGTACCAGTAATTATATTGAAAAATGATTAGTGGTAAAAGATAGGAGGATAGTATATGTCACTGTCTTGATAATGAGACCAGATGCCAGATCTAAAAATAAAAACAGTCTCAGGAGATATCAGTTTTCATCTTCCTATTGAGTTACAATTTAGAACAGCATTTACAAATTTTAACAGTATATACTTACATTCAGTCTCAATCAGCCTTGGTTTCCTGTCTTCGGAGAACATTTAATATGTTTTCCTTAAATGTATATTCATTTTTACCATCTTCAGTTTAAAGCAAATGAATTTTGCTGAGGGAGTTTTATTGAAGTTACTATATCATGTTTTATAATAATAATTAATAAAAACCCAAATATGCTGTATATAGAAATAAAAGCATTTGTACATTTTATGATTGACAGATATTTAAGCTATGGTTCCGGTCCCAAACGATCCCCCTTGGTAGATGTTCTTCAGTATGCATTGGAATTTGCCTCAAGTAAACCTGTTTGCACTTCTCCTGTTGATGATATTGATGCTAGTTCCCCACCTAGTGGTTCCATACCATCACAGACATTACCAAGGTAAAAAGTAATGTTGATGCAAGACAGTTTTGTTATCTTTATTACATAATGAGGTAACTGCTGCCTTTAAAGATGGTTTTTGTAAAATGTATGCTTTAATTTACTTTAGTGAACTCTTAAGAATATATTCACTTAGAAGATTCTGTATCCTCTGGGAGTTTTCTTATTTCAGTGGATTTTATGGTTATGGATTAAAATTTTAATCACATTCTTTTTCTGCTCAGAATTACAGTTTAGAATGTTTTGGTATATACTTATGTAAGATTCACCATTTTATGATCCATAAAAATAGTACTGTCAAATTAGAATCTGTTTCTGTAATGTAAGCTGATAAGCGAGGGAAAATTCTCATAATACCATGCATAAGATTTTGTAGTTTTTAAAAAATAAATATGAGTAAGCTGTTTTTACTCTAAAGCTACAACTTCATCCTAAAATAATTTAGTTCTTAGGTATTAAAAATCTCATTAGGATATTAGATCAATCTATGTATTTCTTTGTTAAGATTTTTTCTTTTGAATTATAAGCCAATTTAATACTGTGGATCTGGCACAATCTTTGTCGAGAGCTTCGTTTTGAAAGGTTGATAACAAATACTCTGTGCTCTGAAAATACAGCACAGCAGAACAACAGGGAGCCCCATCTTCAGAACTGCCAAGCACATCACCTTCATCGGTTGCTGCCATTTCATCGAGATCAGTAATACACAAACCATTCACTCAGTCCCGGATACCTCCAGATTTGCCCATGCATCCAGCACCAAGGCACATAACAGAAGAAGAACTTTCTGTGCTGGAAAGTTGTTTACATCGCTGGAGGACAGAAATAGAAAATGACACCAGAGGTGAGAAGCATCTCATAGCATGGTTACTGTCACCTCAGATGGATATGTATAATGTTAATATTGAGAAGGGAAATCACATCTGGATTTTATATTTAAATATAGTCATTTTTCTCTTCTAGAAAGGATGTTATGTAAGATAAACTAGACTGGCTCCCCATTTTTATAATCTCAATGTCAGGTTCACAAGGACCAAAAGATTTTCCCCGGATTGCTTAGCTGATTAATGACATAGCAGATGGCCTGATTTTCTAGTTTACTGCTCTGAATTTATATCAAACTGGTATTCACAGCTACTCCATTAGAGAAATGTCGTACAGCGTCAATGTTTGTACATATCAATTAGGTACTTAATCTAAGTTTGCACGGGGAGTTCCAGTGATAAAAAATTTTCTTTAGGCTTAAGAATTAAAAATGTGGATTTTAATTTTTAATCTGCTCTAACAGATTTCTAAATATCTATGATCCCATTACTAGTCTGTAACAGAGTTTTTACTGGCATGTAGCAAAATAAGAAAAATAAGGACAGTGCTCTGGGGTGGGCGTGGTGTGTGTGTGTGTGTGTGTGTGTGTGTGTGTGTGTGTGTGTGTGTGTGTATTGTTAAGTTGCCATCTGTCCTTTCTTGGATGGAACTCTCTTTATTCTTTTCTATTTTTTCTTTTTCAGAATAAGTTATTCTGAACTTTTCTCTCTTCTTTGCTGCCGTTAAAGTGTACTTTAAAAAAATGGATTATGATAGATTTTATTACGTTTTCTTTTCTTACATGTGAAAATATAATTCCCTATTATTCCCCAATTTTATGCTAATTTGTTGCTTTATTTAAAAAATGAGGAACTATTTATGTGACATGATTGGAATTATATTGAACAATATTGATTGTTGTACTTTAAATGACCGATTTAACTCTTTATAGACAATATTTGGAAAAGAACAGCTCTAATTTAATAAGAAGTACATAGGATATGATGGTGACTAACAGCATTAGTAGCTGTCAAGATTTTTTAGTATTTTTCAAATAAGAGGGAATTTAAAAAAATATTTGAACTCATTTACAAACATTAAGCATATAATGTTGATGAAGCACTATGTTAGGTGTTGGATAATTTTCTACTCATCATGACTGATTGCTTTTAAAATATTACATTCAGAGGGGGTAGAAGCTAGGAAATTTTTGTCACCTAAGTAGTGGCATTGAGGAAGGGAATAAGTGAATGTAGTTAAAATTCTCTTTGGAGACCACTGACTGATGTGAGTCATTGGCTAGAGGTAAGAGAGAGGGAGGAATCAAATGATTCTCTTAGTTCATAATGGGATGAATAACCAAAGAGAATGTATTTTGGAAAAAAGGTAAACCAGTGGGCAAGAGGTTCCCACTCAGGGAAGGAAAGAGAAATATGAGTTCTCTTTTGGCAATTTTAAGTTTGAAGAGCTTGAGGGACATTCATGTGACAAGGTTTTTATATTTAATACTAACGATCCGAAAAGAAGGTTTTCCTCAGGAAATTTGTTTTCTTTCTTTCATTCCTATTGATGTTAGCAGTTAGCATTATTTTGTAAACTATTGTGTAATATTCCAACACATGGGTATGATATAATTCATTTAGTTTCCATATTAATATTCACCAAATAGTGCTGGTCTTCTACATATATATTTGTATACTTCCATAAGTAGGATATATGATAAATTCTTTTTTTAAAACGTTTATTTTGTTTAGGGGTACATGTGCAGGTTTGTTACAAAGGTATATTACATGTCTTGGGGGGGTTGGTGTAAGATTATTTCATCATGCAGGTAATAAGCATAGTTAGTACCCGATAGTTACTTTTTCCATCCTTACCCTCCTCCCACCCTCCACCCTAATGTAGGCCCCAATGTCTATTATTTCTTTATGTCTACCATTTCTGCTTCAGAGAATATGTATATTTTAAATGTTGATGACTGTTTTAAAATTGTAACTCCAAAACATTAAGACAATTTGCATTCCCACAGTGTAAGAAAGCCTGCTCTCAGTATCATCCCTAGCCCTGGACACTTTTTAGTAGTTTTTTATGGTTGAAAAATGGTATTTTAGTGTTTTGATTTGTATCCCCTTAGCTATGAATGAAGTTGGATATTTATCTTTTTCTGTAAATTTCCTGTTTGTGACATTTGCCCATTTTAAAAATATTGAGCCTTTTGTCTTTTTCTTATTGCTTGATAGAAAGTTTAATGTATTACTGATATTAGCCCTTTGCTTGTAGTATAATATATGCTACAGATACTATTTTGCCAGTGTTCCATTTGATTTTCTTTATGTTGGTGGTGTTTTGTTATTATAATGTACATTTTTTAAAGTGTTGGGGAGGGAATATCTTATCTTTTCTTGTAAGGTTACTGAATTTTCTGACAGGCTTAGACAGGTCTTTCCCTCCTCTGAAATTTGCTTATATTTTTTTTATGGTTTTTCAAGGTTTCTTCCTGATTGGTTCAGCAGCTTCACAATATAATGTGGTTACAATATAACCATTTTCTTACTGATAGGTATTAGGTTATCTTGTTTTTAAAAATTATGGACAGTATGACTGTGAACATCTCTACCTCTGAACAATTTTGTAGGATTATTTTCTACTAGAAGTAGAAATAATTGGCTTGAGAGTGCCGTAATTTTATTCTCACTGGTGATTATAGTCGATTTTTATTCAGTTACATGTGTGTATAAGATATGTGGTGAACCTATTTTACTTTGTTCTTAACTTCACCTGTATTATAGAAGTATGTAAGGAAGCTTAGCTCTCATTTTCATTGAAACTCTCCCTTATAGATTTGAACAGATTTCACTTTTATTGGCTCTGTACATTTTCTAGAGCATATTTATTTTTTAACTATGCATTTGTATTGTGTCTTTTATTAAGAATAACTATAGTTCATTTTGTACAAATTTCAGATAGTAATGTTTTTTAAGAAAACTTTTAGGAGATTTTTTCTGTTCCTGTAACATGTTTGTAGGAAAACCGTTTGTATATATCTTATAAGTCTCAGTAGAAACACACTTGATGTTAATCGTTAAATGACACCTTATATCCTTAGATTTGCAGGAAAGCATATCCAGAATCCATCGAACAATTGAACTAATGTACTCGGACAAATCTATGATACAAGTAAGTGAAATTTTGAGGTAGTAATCATTGTCAAAATTACTTACATATATTTTAATTTATCTTTATGTTATTTATCTTAATCTAATTTTTCTTTACATGTTTTCTTTTAAAATGTTGGTAAATCTTATTGTAAAATAATAAGGGTGTGCAGTATGTACAATGTGACAGTTCTTCTGAATGGGGAAATTTTATAACAAATTTATAACAAAATCTATGACAAGTTTTCCTCATTCAGTTGTATTCTCACACCATGTGTGTCGTGTACCCTTCTTAGTATTTTACAGTAAAATTTACCAAAATTTTTCAAAAGGCTATAGCATTTTTAAAAAGTCTTATGGGAGAAAATCTATGGTGGTTAAAGGATATTAAGATTTGGGAGGAAACTTTAGGACTCTGTTATGTTTTAACTTCTAGTGTATCTTGTGTAATCTATTTTGTTTACCATCAATTTAGAATTCTAAAGATTTAGACACATTTACTATATATAACACTGTTAACTGTAAGTTCTTTATCCAAAAGAAACAATCCAATGTACGATAAATACATTTTTAGTTTTTCAAAAATCATCTTTAATCTGTATACCTGTCAACTTTACATATCTTTAGCTTATTTAGATTCCGTCTTTTTAAAGTTTTGTAGTTTAGTTTCTTCACAATTTTAATCCCAGACAGCTCTTACTCATTTAAAAAAAGAAAAATCCTCCTCTCCTATAGTTTTCTCCAAACAGGTTGTTTGTGAGTTTCATGAAATGTGGTATAGTAGACTACATAATTGTATTTTAACTCTTCTTTTTTTTTTCCCATTTAGGTTCCTTATCGATTACATGCTGTTTTAGTTCATGAAGGCCAAGCTAATGCTGGGCACTACTGGGCGTATATTTTTGATCATCGTGAAAGCAGGTGGATGAAGTACAATGATATTGCTGTGACAAAATCATCATGGGAAGAACTAGTGAGGGACTCATTTGGTGGTTATAGAAATGCCAGTGCATACTGTTTAATGTACATAAATGATAAGGCACAGTTCTTAATACAAGGTAAGTATATATAGGGTGGTATATATTTTTAAATAGTCATAAAAGTGACTCTGGTCTGTGGTGTGATTAGTTAAGTGTAATTAACTCAGATGATGATGAATGTGATTAAGAAATGCTACTGCATTTGATGAGACTGAATTGAAAAGTAACATCAGCAGGGATAAGAATTGGCATGTATTTTGTATTCAAGGTTAACTATTAAAGGTAAATATGACCTTTTTTGTTCTTGCTAAAAACACTTAAATGACTGTTTCACACATTGACTCATATTTAATATTTAACTCCTTAGCCTAACATATATGGCCTCTGTTCTTGGCCTCTGATTATCTCCCCCACCTTCATTGATCTCCATTGTTCATTTTGAATTTATATACTTTACTGAACTTCTTGCTGTATTTGCTCATTTCAAACCATTTCACACGTTTATATCTGTATGTTCTTATATATTTTATTTTTTGCTAGTAATTCTTTTGCCTAAGTCTTGTGTATCTGTCCAGATTCAATTCAGGTGTCATTTTCCCTGCAAACTATTTCTTTATCTGCCGGAAAGTACCTCTCCTTATGCTCTCCTAGCATTTGTCTACTGGGCATTTACTGTTGTGGACTAGAATTGTGTCACAACTTGTTTTGCACATTCTCTCTCATCTGCTCAAAGCCAGAGACGGTGTCACACTATGTCTGATCTCTTTATTTCTGATATTCTGATATATGCTTTGCATATAGAAAATGGTAAAGGTTTACTGAAACTGATAAAAATTATCTTGTATTTAGTCGCTTGGCAGAATCAGCTACACAATCCACTTCTTATTGAAAAATTAAAGTTTGTTTTTGTGTGTGTGTAGTAGAAGTTGAGTAATTCTTCTAAATGCTCTTTATATAGTGTTTTTAAAATCTTGCTATATTGGTTTTCATAATTGCCTATTTAAGTCTATACTTAATTTCTTCATATGACAAACAATTTTAGTTTTATTTTGAGGTAATAAGGTTAACATGGTTATGAGTTGTTTACATTTTGTGAAAAGTTTTACTTTTTGAGTAATCAAACATCTGGTATTTTCCAATAATGGCAAAAGTAGTACTACATTATTGTTAGAGTAGCAAGAAAAAAAAACTGGTTTTGTATTTTCTCTCATTTCTACTCACAAAGAAAAAAAATCTGAGACCATTACCTATGATGGATTATTAAATATTTTTGTCATTGTTTTCTGAGCATTTGTTTGAATTTTAAAAAGTTTTTAGATAATAATTTGCTAAACAGTAGTAATTCTTAAGTAATATTGATTGGTTAAGTGGTAATAATTCATAGTTTAAATCCTATTTGAAATGCCATCTGTTTTGAGCTTTGCATTTTCCCTTTAATTCTTAATTTTATACTAGTTTTTGAAATATGATTTGCAGAGGAGTTTAATAAAGAAACTGGGCAGCCCCTTGTTGGTATAGAAACATTACCACCAGATTTGAGAGATTTTGTTGAGGAAGACAACCAACGATTTGAAAAAGAGCTAGAAGAATGGGATGCACAACTTGCCCAGAAAGCTTTGCAGGAAAAGCTTTTAGCATCTCAGAAATTGAGAGAGTCAGAGACTTCTGTGACAACAGGTTTGTCCATTTTTATTAAGTTGTATTTGATTATCAATATTATATTATTGTTATAATGATAGCTATGCTCATTAGAAAAAAGGTTGAGCTGTCTTAAAGTATGAAGAAATCAGTGGAAATCATCTCAAATTCCATCACTCAGATTATCACAGTTAACAATTTACCCCTTTGCCAGACACCACTGTATACATTAATATGTTTTTCAAGATAAGTAAGATAGTTCTGTTTACTTTTTCTCTACCTACCCTGCCTATGTTTTGTGGGCTTGAATTTTCTTGGCAAGTAGCAGAGAAAACTGAAATCAGCACGAAACCCAAATCAATTCACTAAAGCTATCGACAGTAGTAATTTCAAAGATGACCAAAATAATATTACTGGTATATTCATATATACTTTGTGTAATAGTGAAATACTACCATTAGTAATTATTTGATTTTCTTAGAATACGTAAGAGAAAATTGACCAAAGGTATTTAGGTGTATCACAAGTAAAAAATAAGTGTATAGACTTGTAAAACAAAGACATAAATGCATAAACATAAATATTTAAAAACACTATTCTTAAATGAACTGTTAGCTGATGATGTCAATAAAATAAGTCAAACTAAACACTGTATAAGAATTAAGAAAATAGTTTCTAATAAAATTGAAAATATATTGTCTCTTTTTTTAAAAAAAAGATTAATCTTATCACTTAGTTGCAAATATGTTTTAGGGCAACATGTTTTCTGGTATAGAAAATGCTATTTCTCAGTACAAGTTGGGATAATGAGAAATTAAGCCCATATATTTTTCTCAAACTCATGTGTCTCTTTTTATAACTGCTAGTGGATGCTATTGAATAACCTCTTTTTTTTTTTTTTTGCAATATCTGCCTGTTTTGTTTTTAAGGAAGCAGTTCCAGTTTTTGTTGTTTCAGTTTCATCTTTTGCAGACAGAGATTTCCTTGCAGCATTACCTGGTTGAGTTTCAGCATTATCATTTGAACTTTAGAAGGAATTACTACTTCAATAGAAGATTGTTTTACAGTACTACAACGTAGTATTGTGACTGATGCAGGCATGCACAATTCTGACCAGATATGTAACTTGTTTTCATGTAGATCAAATAGTTGTCATTGATTTTGATCCTGAGAGGCAGATAATTCAGCATTTTTAAAAAAGATAATGGTATGACACCAACATTTTGGTATTCCAGTGTTACAGAGAATACCACCGTTATAGTGGCTACCATTATGCAGGACTGCACATTTTTCCCCCACATGTAAAGGGCTATCATATAGAACAGGTGAAGCTATGTGGGTCCACAGCAATGTAGTTTTTAGTAGATATCAAGAGGTATCTAAGCTCAAATCATGGTGTAATAACTGTATTATAGTTTCTTTTTTTTTAAAATATTTCTGTCCCTTTGTAATTTCCTGCTTTGTGTTCTGTACATATTCTTTCCAAATCACTCCTCAGAACCTGTCCCAAGATGGAGATGCTGTGTTATTCTTCCCTTAACATTTACTTATTCCTATCACATGTGACTATTCTTGTTATTAGTAGGAGGAAGGGGCTGCATAATTTAGTATAAGCAGTGTATCACCTAAGGTCCCAGACACAGGTGAATCATCCATTTATTGATTGAGCTTCATTTTTATTCTTGGCTCACCTATATTTTGTGATATCAAAATATTAAGTTTTATTATCCTTCCCCTCTTCATCTTGTCTATTTCTTGTAAGTCTCTCCAAATTTACAGAGTTAACGTATTTATTTCTGCTTTGTCAAAGTAATACATATTCCCAACTAATATTCCTATTGGATAAGGACTAGTTGTGCCCCATCCCCCATTTTACATTTGTCATCTTTTTTTCTTTTTCTGTAAAAAGGCCTTGTCTGTATACCTACATCCATTTTCATGATCAGTACATCTGATTATGCACTTTACAAGGTGTTTTGTAATTTTTTAAAAATGTAATAGTAGGTATCGGATATATATTTTCATGTCTCTTTATCATGTAAAATAAAGTTGAACAGAATGTTGATATGTATCTGGGAGGAACCATAATAACTAAAAGAGATGGAAATGGTCAATTCCTATTCCTAGATAACTGTTATAATTATCTTCCAGCATGGGTTTTTAGAAAGCAGTAGAAATACTACCTCTGTAGGAAAATTGTGTCCTCTATAGACTTGATGGATATATGCACTTGATTTGAGTTGGTAGAAATAGAATGTGCCAAGTCCATAAATTTATTGAGTGAGATTGTTGTTTAAAAGTTTGATTTCTATTAGTATGTTATCTTTGAGATTATATTAAGACATTTGTCCTCTGTTCCAGGATAGTTTCACATATCAGAATTGAACAAGGCTAATATTTCATTAGAACCATTTATTCCTTATTATTATTAGAGGAATTTTATTTTAATGCCCATGCCATCTTCTTCTGATTCTTCTCATAGTTTTCAAAGTAAGTAATTTAATTTGGTATAATTCCAGGATCTCGAAGCAAACCTGTATTTTAACCTCTCAGGTGTTCAGTAGTAGTATGAGTGACTAGTGGAAGTAATAAAAGGAAATCTTGTTAATAAAATCCAACAGAATGATTTTGGTTAAGATTTCTGGCCAGCCATTCTTTGCTATGACTGTATGCATCAGAATTACTAGGGGGATTTTTTTTCTGAGTATGAACAACACACCCTGCTTAAGACCACTGAAGACATACTGGAATCAAAATTTCTGGAGAAAGGATCTGATATGATTCTATCTTAAAGAGATCTTCAGATAATTCTGAGGTATACTTCTGGTTAAGCAGCATGACTCTAGGCTGCATTTATAAAACAGAAATTATTCTGGAGAGAAGAGTGTTGTCTGATTTACTGTTTTACTTATGTTACTCTTGCTTTATCCAAGAAGTATCCGAAGTCCTTATAACATAGCACACCCAAATTTTTTTAAAAATAAGGAAACACTAGTTAAAATTGGTATGAAATGTGTTGCATAAGGTTTTATAAATTTGTCTAGAGGCAGAAGGTAGAGTTGGCTCTGGGACTTTGCTGCAGACACTGTCTGCAAGTTAAAAATACATTGAAGTTCCAGGAGAGTACAGTTGGATCCTAAGAGTAAGACCTGGTAGAAAGAACAATATCTTCAGTGTTCTCAGGTTCCTTGAAAGCAGGAAGCAGGAACTGGGTGATACTCTTTTTTTTTTTTTTTTTTTTTGAGACAGTTTCTCTTGGTCACCCAGCCTGGAGTGCAGTGGCACGATCTTGGCTCACTGCAACCTCTACCTCCTGGGTTCAAGCAATTCTTGTGCCTCAGCCTCCTGAGTAGCTGGGACTACAGGCATATACCACCACATTGGGCTTTTTTTTTTGTATTTTAGTGGAGATGAGGTTTTACCCTGTTGACCAGGCTAGCCTCGAACTTGAACTCCTGAGCTCAAGCAATCCGCCTGCCTCGGCCTCCCAAAGTGCTAAGATTACAGGCATGAGCTACCACACCAGGCCTGGTGGTATTCTTATTTATCTCTCTAGCATCTAATATAATAAATGACATATGGTAGATGTTTCTTGAAAGTGTTCTATTTATAAATTGAATTCATTCCCTATGGAGATTCCAATAATGAATTTACTGTGTGATCCTCAGTGTAGGAGAACACACAATTTTAAAGTAGAAACAAAATAGTCACACACGAAGGAGGCGGGCCAAATATATGTAGTGAGGATGTAGCTCTTTGTTCTGGATAAATTTATAGTTTGACTCTGGTTTCTAAACCTCTCTTCCCCCGCACCCCTCAGATTTTCTTTGGAATGGAGCCCAGGAATCTGAAGTTTCAAAAGCTCCACCACTGATTTTATGCAATCACCTTATCATGGCACTTTGTAGGCTCTTAGAGGGTATCGTGGACTTCTAAATACATTTCTAGAAATGGATGGACTGTATATCTCTCAAGCAGTCCCCTTTAAACCTTTTTCAATGTGAATGTAATAAGTATGACTTATTAGTAAATTAACAAGTACTTCTGAAAGATACCAGAGATGCTGGTATTATTTTTATAGTTAAGAGCAGATCCCTACTTCTTAATAGAAAGCCAGTTGGTGGTAAAGTTGATCTTAAAATATTGAAGACCATAACCAGGAAATATGCATAACTAAAGCACCCCCAAACCTCCTTAATCCCCTGTTTTAACACGAAGATGGACAAAAGGAGCAGGCTCAGAGTTCCCTCAGGTTGTTGAGTTGTCTTCTATAACAGCTAGAGAAGCATGGCTGGAAAGTCCCTTTTGTGGAGGCCAGTCATTTGAAAATCCTAGAGAAAACACCCATAGAAAAAAAATGGATGATTTGAGGGAGACTTTAGGAGTAAGGATATTATTTACCTCCATAGAGAACTGGTCATTCATGGTGAAATGAGTGCATTAAAAAAATTTTTTTTTTTGTTTCCAGTCTCCCAGAGTTTCAAACCATTGTGTGTTCACCCACTGTGACTAAAGCACCACTAGTTCCCTATATACATAGGGAAAAACCTGGAGAAAATTGTCCTGTCTGACATTTAGCCAGTTAGGGAATTTATAGCTGTAGGCCACTAGGGATGAGGTTTTTAATAGGGTTAGAGGATGAACAACAATTGTATTATACGGTAAAAGCAAAACTTTTTGTTCTGCTCTTGTTCCTAACAAAGAAACAGAAATAGCTAAAGTAGATGGTAGGATATCAGTTGTGTGAGCCTTCCATACAGAACAACACAATATAACCAGTACGTGTTATGTTGATAGGGAGAGTAATTTTTTTTTGTTTAAAAATATGAGTAGGTTGGTAAAGTCTGGAAATAATGTATCAGAAATTTTAATAGTGCTTATCTCTGAGCAATGCAAAGAGCTTTTCATTTTCCTCATTTTTTCTTGTTCTATAAACATTTTTATTCTTTGGTGTAATAAAATGAAGACAAAACTTTTTTGTCGTCTTTGATGATTTTTTATGAGGATTTTATTTTATAATCTGATTCCCTTGTAATTCTTCCAAGCCTGCTTCCCTGTGAGTAGTCTATATTTCATCTACACCAGATTACTCCCCATTTCTCTTGCATGTAGGAAATTTTCCTGTCATTATGGCTTGCTCATGAAGTATCCTTCATCTTAAAAATGTTTGTCATCAGTGCTCATGAATTTTTGCATATTCTTTAAGATCTTCCTCATATCCCAGAGTCTTTATGAATTTCTCTGAGAGCACTTCTGTAGCAGCTGTTATCTTTTTCCTCTTAATTCCCACCTCACTACCAGTTGTATTATGTTCTTCTCTATTATCCTTACATTTTAGCTTGTCTTCCAATGTAGAGGCTCATATATAGCAGGGATTTTATGAATCTTTGATCAGACCTTACAGTGTGCTGTTCCTTCTTTACAATGTGCTGTTCCTTCTGCCTAGAATCTTTTCTATTCTTATCTCCAAGGTAATCCTCTACAAATCCTTCTAGAATCACCTAAGTTAGCACCTCTCCTAGTAAGTGTTCTTAACAGGCAGCATTATCTCAAGTGTGTGTATTGGGTCCACAGTGCTTTTATAAAACCTTGTGCATAACTTTTATTGCATTATCACATTGTATATTAATAGAATGTATATTAATCAGATTTTACTGAGAGATTCTTAAAATGCGTGATGTATGTAATTTTTTTTTTTTTACATTTTTAATACCTAATATATTAGTGAATATAGTACAGGTTCAATAAACATGTTGGAAATGCAGTTTGAATTTTTTGTTTCCCGTCTCCCAGGATGTCAAACTGTTGTAGGTTTACCTATCATGGCAACAAAACCACTTACATATGTTCCCTGGGAGGTATATCCATAGGGCAAACCCTAGAGAAAATTGTTCTGTATGACATTTAGCCAGAAGCATTCATAGTTACTCGTAAGGTTTTTGCACTCAAACTTCTTTATGGAAGAAAACCTTGGCCCTGGTGACGTAAGGTGGATTTTACTTGTTTTGATCAGATAAAATTACTCTTGCTCCTAAAGACCAATTTTACAAAGATTCTAGGTTTCAATGGGTCATTAGGCCAGTGTCAAACCAGATGGATTTATTGGTCCTTATTGCTTTAAGTTTGCATCCAATTATTAACCATTGACATAACCTACTATGGTAGAGAAGAAGCGTGGCAAACACCGGGAAAAGTTTTATCAACAAAGAGTTTCTCTCTGTTAAAGCCCTAAAGAAGCTGGCATAAGCTACCTATCATGAAATCTTCCAGAAGCAGAATTACTGATAAGCTGATGGTAGCCAAACGTTGTCTTTATCTATTACTCATGGACACTGAAAGGCTATTGCAGTCCAAAATCAGGAAATTATTTAGTGAGAACATTAAGTTTCTTTTAACTTCTCTCCTTCCTTTTTTTACACATTGTAAGCATTCTCACCTCTAGTTTTCCTTATCATATAGTCAGTTGTACCTCCATCATCTTAGTTAACTCATGTCACAAACTTGGTATGTTCCTATGTAGTCTCCACACCTTTGTGTCCAAAATCTAGCCAATTTTGTGTTCCTCTGCCTCTGCCTCTGCCTCTGTTATCAGAAGGCATATTCGTTTCTTTTTCATACTGCTCTACTGCCTCCTACTACCTTCACTGACCTCTAGTTTTACTTTTCTCTCTTAATTCATTCTTCACAATATCCTCAGAATAATTTTTAAAAACTTGCTATGTTGCCATTGTCTTAAAAAAGTACTGGCTTCCAATTGCCTGATTTAAAGTCTGTTAGTGCTTTTGTCCCTACCTGCATCATCTCTTGCCATATCTCCACTTTTGTGCTATAATCCAGTCATGTTATTCTTTTTCGAATCTAGCCCATGCTGACTGCATGGACTCTTCGTTCTTCCACCTGGCAAAGCAGCACATTCATTCTTCATTTTGTAGGTCACTTTCTAATTTCTCACAACCTAAATTGTTCACATCACTTCATGGTTATTTTAGTCCTAGAATGTGTTACCATATTGTCAAAATTTATATGTATGATTATTTGGTTAGCAATGTTCTCCACAGATGACTGGAAGCTTCACGGAGGCAGAGACTGGCTGCTTTGTCAGAGACTTACTGAGAGACACCCTTGAGGTCATGTCATGTAGAGCTCGTTTAGTCTAGGGAACACCTAGTGGGATGTTCATTGTACATCTGGAACTCAAAAGATAGGTAGGAGAAGTCATGAATTTTTATTTGTACCAGTTTGCCAAGCTGTGCATACTTTTCCTCTGACAACACTCAGCTACCATGGGCAAGTTCAGAAAAGATGGAAGGTTAGGTTCATTCAGGGTTAGGATTTTGTCAGGAAGTGTGAAAGATGATACTGTGGCCAGAGAAAAATAGCTCCTGTGCACTCTGGAAAGTCAGCCCAGGATTGCTGTTCAAACCAAATTCTTCTTTTGGTAAAGTGCTGACAATTTTCCAAAATGAGCTTTTGGTATTTCTCATGGCAGAAAAATTTACTGTGAATTCCTTACCATAAACTATAATGAGGGCTTTCCTTAATAATTGTTGGAGTACTCTTAGTTCTTCGTTTTTGTTTGTTAATAAATTCTGGGAAGAAGTGCTATACATGGAAGGATATATTTTATTTTAAATAGAAGACTAAGATTGATTCTTACATAACTTCAGATATAGAAATGAATAACAGATTTATCTTAGTATAGACTCTGTGATTTATATTAGATATACAATTGATTCTTTTCTCATGAAGCGCAAGCAGCAGGAGACCCAGAATATCTAGAGCAGCCATCAAGAAGTGATTTCTCAAAGCACTTGAAAGAAGAAACTATTCGAGTAATTACCAAAGCGTCACATGAGCATGAAGATAAAAGTCCTGAAACAATTTTGCAGTCGGTAAGAACTTTTCTTTTGGCTCTCTGAACATAGCCGTGGTCATGACATTTCCTCCAGTATAGTGGAGAGAGACCTGTCTGGGAATCAGGAGATACAGGGCCCGGTAATGGCCCGCCATGGGCATTATCAGTGAGCATGGGCAAGTCATCTGATGCCCAGACTGTGATTTCCTGTAATTTTAAAGACACTTTTCTCTTAAGATTCTGCCTTTCTGTTAGATAATTGTAATGAATCATAATCATAGATTAAAATGGCCCTTTGATTTGGAACTTAAAAAGAGAAGTGTAAAATTTACCAGTATTTTTCCTGTCTCTCACTCATTCTTCCATCTGTAATCTGATTACAATGGAATATTTGGGAATGTAAGATACAGTTGTCATAATTTCATGAAATGTGTTTAACAATAAAACTACTAGATACTCATACTGTAGGTTAGAGTATTATTAGAAAGATAAATATGATGTTGCAAAACTGTTAATAAGTATTTCAAGAATGTCCCTATGCAAAAATGTAATTATTAGTCTAATGAATTGTAATTTTCAAATACGTCCTTTTTATAACAGTAAATTGAGGATGTTGGTATTATACTATGTTATCAATGAATATGACGTTCTGAGAGAAGCTATTTAGTTCCTGTAGTCATTTATCTTTTATTAGTGAGCGTAAGCAACTCTAATGCAGATTTTATGGTACCTCCTTTTAATATTTGAAGATTTGCCTCAAGAACTAGAGAGTACCACATATAATTTTACAACACATAATTTTCTGCTTAGTCAATGAACTCAATGCCAGCAATAACCTGCTAATTGCAATGAGGCCTTAAATAAATAAGACTTCCTTCAGCTAAAATGTTCAAGAGATAGGGTACTTTTTAATTTTTGTTTTGATGAACTAAATAACAAAAAATTATTTTTTGTTTGAAACATTTTGAAAATGTATTAACATATCTTCTTAAAAATGTATTAATTTAGATAGATCCTCTTTGATGATTCTAAATTTTGCCAATGCCTTAGAAGCTTTAAATGAATTTGATATGAACATCAGTAACTCAAAAGCTGTTCATGGAAAATGCTTTGTTTAGTGGATCTGGGTTGTCTGATTCTTGGGTGATGGTAAAAGGAAAACCTAGCAAAGGAGAAAGAACAGAGAAGACGGTACAAGGGAGAATAGTTTTGCCTGACAAAGAAAGTGCATTTGCAAGGCCTCTGCTAATTAGAACTTTTATTTGTTAAAGCCTAAATTATGATTAATAAGTGTCACTTTTTAAGATGGTGATAGAAAATCAAAAGCATTACTTAGCTTAATTTAGAATCATGATTTTAAGTTTGGCAGATCATGTAGAATTTAAATTTGTGGAAATTTTGATTGCTCAGCCTCCTAATATGGATATAATCTTATAAGGTAGCAACCTACTACCTCATCTTTACTTCAGAAAGGAGGATGACAGGGAGATAGTGATAGACAAATACACTATTTGTCTGTTTATTTCATGGTTTTCTGGAGTGACATACACAGTTAAGCCTCCTTGTGTATATAAATCCTGAAGCAAGTCTAAGAATTCAGTCAGTAAGCATAGCTGTCAGAAGCAGCCTGTGATTCTTGATCTTACTGTCATTTGCTTAGCATCATGGTAACTACTTCACAGGTGTTTTCTCATTTAAACAGCGTACATTAGAAGATAAATTGCACAGGTGAAAAATATCTTCAGACTTTGGGATTAAACATTTCTCAGTTTTAGAATATTAGTTTTACTTATTATTAATGTAACCTTCAATAAATTGCTTAATTTCTCTAGACAGAACTCAATTTTCTTTTCCATAAAATGTAGATAATTTTAGGATTCGTCGAGAGCATTATTTGTAAGTGCTTGGCGTGGCATGTAGTAGGCACTGAGTATCTTTTGGTTTCCTTCTGTTACTTCAGTCCTAACCACTTTCCAAAAACAAAATATATTAAATTCAACCTTAGTGTAAGAAGAGTTCCCTGGAAAGCTTAGAACCATGGAAATCAGAGTTTCCAAATGTTTAGGCCCCCTGCTTTTTAGAAAAATGTCTTTAATTTTAAATGGAATAGTTTAGGATATTTTCAAAATACAGAAAAGTAGACCCTGAGAGTCATGCATAGTTCGACTCACTACTCAAAGTTAATTACTGTAAATACGTTGGTATTTTTTCACTCTTATTTTCGTATGTAGATTTGGGATTTATTTTTATAGTTGAGTTGCATACAAAATTTTGTCTCACCTCCTTTTAATCACTTACCCTTTATAACCATTTCTTCATGTTATAAACTCAGTAAAAACATTGAATGGCTATTAGTCCATTGAATAATTAACTTCTTGTTTATGTACCTCCTCCCCCATTGTATATTTGTTTCTGCTTTTACATTATAAATAGGGTGCTAGAAATAAAGCCTTTTTTCATATTTCAGATTATTTCCTTAGAATAGATTCCCCATGGTTGAATTACTAGGATAAAAGGTAAAGGCATATTAATGTGGCCATGGGCTTATAGTTATATAGCATTTTAGCCACTCTTCTTATGAGACCACTTTTTAAAAAGTCATATAGTTAATGGATTTCAGGCAATTCATAAAAATCTTTGTATTTTAATTATTTTTGCAATGTATTAGCTGAGAAACTTGTTTTTAACTCTTTTTAAGTTTAGCCTTTATTAATGTATTCATATAAGACCTGAAAATAGTAGAAGAAGATAAGTAAACATACATTTTACTTCAGTGAGCCCTTAAATTCTTTACATGAAAAAATTTTATGGTACTTTGGGGCATCTAAATTTGATGAATGATACTACAGAATTATTATATGTAGCAGTTTCTTCCCTTTTTCAACTTTTACCCATGTCTTTAATCAGCATTATGCTGTTGAAACTCTTCAGTAGTAAGTGACAAGGCTTATAAAACATTTATTTTTCCTAAGTGCAATTTTTTCCCCCAAAGGGAATGTGTTTTGTAAGGATTAGTATTCTACGTAATAACCATTTGCCTTAAATTTATATTTTCTTTTCCTAAGATAGTATTGTTTTGGATTGGTTTGCTAATGAGAAATGATCACCACACACTCCAGCAGATTTCTGAATTTACCTGTTTGTATTTCACTTTTGTGTACGGAGACCTAGCACAGTTCTTCTCTTATATGCTAGAAAGATTGAAAATCCTTAATTAAAATGAACCAAGCACATCTTTGTAGAATGTGTGTGATAATAGTATTAGTTTAAAATTATTCAAATATAAGTAATTTAAAGTAGCATAATGAAATGGTATGACCCATAGTAGCTGTCATTTTATAGAACAACTGTTACATACCAGATGTTGGCTTAGCTGCATATTATATCTCATGATCATGATACCTGTTGAGGCCGATCATTTCCTCATGAAAAGATGTGGATTTTGGTAAATTAAAGAAATACATTCCAAAAATGTTGTGGTCAGAAACACCTTTTTTTTTTTTTTTTTTTTGGATGGAGTCTTGCTCTGTAGCCCAGGTTAGAGTACAGGGATGCTATCTCAGCTTGCTGCAACCTTCACTCCTGGGTTTAAGCAGTTCTCATGCCTCAGTCTCCCAAGTAGCTGGGATTACAGGCATATGCCACCATACCTGGCTTATTTTTGTATATTTAGTAGCAGCGGATTTCATCATGTTGGCCAGGCTGGTCTCCAACAACTGGCCTCAAGTGATAACACCCATCTTGGCATCCTAAACTGCTGGGATTATAGGCATGAGCTACTGCGCCCAGCCAAAAATAACATTTATTTTAAAAGCGACAGTACCAGCTGCAGCTGTTCATTTTGTTTTACTGTTTAAACTTTTTGCATATATGCAGTTGGAAAGCCAGAAAATGTTCACATTACTAAAATTTACCCATATTTCAAGTGGAAATAAAGCCTATTTAGTTGCTGTTACCAAAATGTTTTTTGAAATATCAAAACAGTTTATCCTTGTTTATGAATTCCATTACTTATTACTTTCAAGCACCTTCAGTACTTTTAACTTTTTAAAATAGAGAAATAGTTCATATGCTAGTTATAAATATGTTCAATAAAATAAATAAGTATGTAAAATCTGTACAGTATTTTGAATGAATCATATTAGTGTCATAAAGTTTTGAATGAACTTTTCTAAATTTTACACTGACTTCTACTGTATAAGTATAGATTAGTGAAATACAAAGAATTTGTTAATAAAAAAAAGGAATAAACCTGATTGAGTTGTTAAAAATGGATATCAGTTTCCAACAACTTTTTCTTATTTTCGGCAAGTGTTTGTTGAACACTTAAGATGTAAATATACTGGAGTTTCATAGGCTGTGTATAGTAAGTTAAGCAAAATAGAATATGGATATTAACTGGATACATAATTGATTACCAGAAAGAATAGATGAATAAAATCATAAGGAAAAAACCCTACAAATTCTAATGAATTTAGAGGAGGTCATATCTTATTTTGTTTGAGATATCAAGAAAGGTTCTCGGAGCTATTGGACTTTATAAAAAAATTTTCAGCTATACAGACAATAATAGAAAATACAACTCTGGTATTTTTTACCTTAAGTACTTGAAGTTCTAAATACGGGGAAAAATGTAATAATATTGGTAATATCCAGTTTGAGGATGTAAAGGGAAAACTGTAGATTTTGTATTACTGCTTGATGAATGCATTTGATTTTGATGTTCAGTTTTAAGTGGTTTCATTTGATACCAAGTAAATGCAGGTATTTTTTAAAAGATTTAAGAGTATGTGTTTAAACAGTTTGATAGTGCATGTGCACTGGAACTTTTACAAATAAGTCGGGTGAATACAGGGCTGCTGTTCAGGGATGTGCAGGTTGTACAGTTGTACAAGGATGCCATTCTCCACTGTTCTCTTTTCTAATGTTTATATTGATGATTTTCTTCTGCAGAAACCTGAAAATACTACAAGCCAACCACTTTCTAATCAGCGAGTTGTTGAGGTGGCGATCCCTCATGTAGGGAAATTTATGATTGAATCAAAGGAGGGGGGTATGATGACGAGGTACCTTTTATAGCCCTTTGTACCATTGCTACTTAATCTTTGCTGTTTAATACAAATACTTTGGGCATGCCTGCACCCTCATACTTAATGTCTATTGCTGCATAACATACAGCTTTGCCACCTCATAGTCCAAAATTACTTTACCAATTATTAACAAAACTTTGAATTGAAAATGAAAATTTAAGTAGAAGACTTAAGGAATTTGTCAAAAAAATTCTGTGTTTCTGGAGTTAATTCTTTTATGCAGAAATAGTACCAGTTTACTCTCAAGTTGATAGATTACGATAATATTTAGTGTGGAAAATGTTTTGCATTTAAAAATAATTTTTTATATTCCATTCCTTTTTTACTTGAATTATAACATTTGCCCACCATTTCCTACCAGAAAATCCCACAGCATGATTGCAGGATGGATAATTGATATTTTTGCTACTACAACGTCTCCATACGACTGTGAATGAAATAACTCATGAAGACTACTGAGTGCCTACTGTTAATAGCACCTCCATCTTTATACTTATCTCTTCACTGTTAATTCTCATTTACTTAGTTTTCCAATAGTATGGAGGCATTTTTGTTTTTCATGATTTAGTTCTTTGGAATCCAGATGAAAATGATCCTTTGTCCTATTCCATCAGATTATTTTCTCCCGTTTTTCACTTTTCTCTTGAGACTTGGGCCAGTAAAGCTGTTTTTGAATAGTAACACAGAGAAGGCCATAACTATTGAGAAGTGGGGGTGATTTGGAAAACCGCTTGTTGGAGTGTATCATTTGTTAGTTTCTATGGGTTTGGATAAGAATTGCATATATATAAGTTTTCTCCATGTAACTCTTTCTCTGACTTACTCCAGTGTTACAATTATTATCGTGCTATAATCACCAAAGTCAGAGTGTCATAAAGACATATCACTGTGCCAGTGTAAGAAATTGCAGACCATAAAGAGAATGAGAAGCAGATTTGTGAGATAAACTGGTCAGAGGGTTTTCTTAAGCAGATGTTAGATATATTGCAATTCTCAGTGTATAATCCAAAATAAATACAGTGAGTAATAGGTTCAGGGAATCAGAGGTAATGGTTGCAGTCTCTTGAATGCGATAAGATAGCTTCACAGGGCCTTGAGTAATTTCACTTGGCAGATATTTTAAAATATAAACAGCTGAAAATAATAAGCTATTATGAAAACAAAGAAATGCTTAAGTATTTAGTACTATGACTCTACATTGTTCCAGTTAGCTATTTTATAAACATGCTGGCTCTTGAAAATTATGGAACCTGGCATGTTTTTTAATAAACATATCAATTTATTGATCAAGCAGTTAAGTGCTTGTTTTAGAGTGTACCTTCTCACATTTAAAAAAGTTGAATTTTGATTAATCATTTAACACTATCTTTTGTACAAGTGCTTATGCTATTGACAGAGTTGTGTGTTTTGTTTTTAAAAATGTATTGGAGTGACAGTTTAACAGTGCATGTGCGTTGGAACTTAAAAATAAGTTGTTGTGGATACAGGCTGCCGCTTAGGGATGTGCAGGTTGTACAGTTCTGCAAGAATGACTAGGCAAGGGGCAGAAGTGGGAAGCAAATGGGGCTCATGCTGAGCTCTCTGAGGCTTGAGGAAGAGGTACCTCTTTTAATTGATAAAAAGGGATATTGCTTTTTCTAAATAGTTCACTCAGTCAGAGGATAGCACATTTTTCTAATTTGCTTGTCTAAAAGCAGCTTGCTTTCTTAAAATTCTCGAATTCAGAGAGGATGCCTTTTTGCAGTTTGCACAAAGGTACCATATGAGCCAACTGTGCTCTGTATGGATGATTTTAAAAGATGCTTACATGTATATTGGATTAAATTTGGTATTAAAAATGCAACATTTGGTTTATAAATAGTGGAAAACAAAGGAGTTTCAGCTTGCATGTAAATACATTATTTTAGTTTAAAACTTTTTTAAATGTTAACTGTTCAAAAACTCTTACTTTAAATCTTCTGTGGCAGATCATGATGACACCGAACATGCAAGGTATTATCATGGCGATAGGTAAATCCAGGAGTGTATATGACAGGTGTGGTCCTGAAGCAGGGTTCTTTAAGGTACAATGAACATTTTCATTTTCATTTCTTTTCTTTTTCAACATTAAACTTGTTAAAATATTTTATTTCTCTGAATTCAATATGATTATCTGTATAATTTCCCTTTTTCTATCTTAGCTATGGCCACCAGATGTCCTAGGAGTTTCTTTTATGTATTAATTAAACTAATACTGATTCTTTTTCTCTTAATCCAGGTAATTCAAGGAAAAAAATCTTTTTATTTGAGTCACTCTAATAGTGTGCTTTTGATTTGTCAGCAGAAATTTGCATTGTATTTTTTATTTGAAGGGTATGAGGACATTGATGAACAATAATAACTGAGTAATTGCCCCTGGTAATAGTTTATTTTATCCTCATTGTTCATACTATTGGTCAGTATTATAATATTCTTTATTATCATTAGGTACTAAATTGCCTTCTTTGTTTATAAAATTATATTATTTTGATGTTTCTCCATAATTAATTTTTGATAACCTTGTCTGTTCAAGACATGTGAGACCATCAGGCTGAACACTATGATGTACTCGTATCTTTTTCTCTCTAATATCAGAGCTTTACAATGTTTCTATTACAGTTTTTTGCTTTTACAGATTTGAAAGATGAAACCACTATGCATGTTTTGTCATTTTATTTACATTAACCAAAAATCTTCGTTTTCTTTCACTCTTTTTAAACCCTTCTTAGTGTTTTTCTTTAAAGCAGTTTTTTTTTTTTGAGGCATAATTTGCTACAGTAAACTATGCATTCCTTTCTTTTTCACATTAAAAATCTAAAACTGTTCATTTTCTTTATTCTGCCATTATCCAACTTGATCTTTCAAAAGCTGGTTTTTTTCCACCATTTCTTTCAGTATACAGTACAAAACAGAAGGCTTGTGCATAATAGTAGACATATCAATAAGCATTTTTGAATTTGTTAGGATTAGGGTGACTAACTCTCCTAATCCTAGGACTGAGGGATTTCCTGGACTACAGGATTTAAAGTGCTAAACTGGGAAAGTTCTAAGCAAACTGGTCCCAGGACCAGTTGATCATCCTATTACGATCCCATAAGAAAGGCTGAAAATCCACTTCTAAAAAAAGAAGAGAAATACATTTTTTAATAATTTCATGTTTTAATACTTTTTTATAGTTTCCTGTTTTCTTACTGCCTTCTTAATTTTTACAATTAGAAATTTTTTTTATGCCCAGATAATCTACATTTTCTTTTCTTAAAAAACACTGAATTTATGTCCTCTAAAGTATTTATTTCTTGTGGAAAAGTTATTCATGATTTACAGTGCCATTGTCATTTCTGATCAGGTTGGGTCTTTTTATGTTGAATTGGAAATCTCATTTTTATTAACTTAATATCTGCATATAAAGAATCACCTAATTGTATATATTGCAACAGTTACTAAGCCCCCAGTGGATAATGACTTTTAATTATTTAATCTGTTTGGCATTAATTCATATCTTTAAATAGAATGCTTGTGTTTTTGATTCATAGTTTACACATTATCGGTTGAATTTCCTTCTATGGAATATGAATGATGAGCTCTCTTTCTTCTCCTGCTTCACATACATACACTGAGAGACACAGCTCCCATCCCCCATACACATACACACACGCGCGTGTGCACACATATTTGCATGTGTAAAATCTTGTAATTTTGATTATATCATAATTCTGCATGTGTAATATTACTTTGTATGCTATGTATGATTAAGCTTTATTATAAATATTACTACTTCCCATTTTTCCCACAACTTTCGTTTTCCTTAGACTTAGTTGTTTTGTTTTTTGGTTTGCTTAGTTTTTTATGTGTATTACTTAGTTTGAACCTGCCCACCACTTGTTTAAATCTCCTCTCATTCTGCCTTTACCATTTTATCTTCTTGGGACATCTATTCTGGAGCTTTATGACTGGCCCCAATATGTATTGATTTTTCTTTTCTCCTGATGCATAACTAGTAACTTGAGATCTCCTTTCACCATCATGGGATGACTCCCTTTGCATATTTTCCTTTGTGTATTTTCTGTATTTCATATATTTTTATTTTTTTGGTTTGCTCTGTGATTTTGATAGTACAGCAGGAAAGCGTGGGCAAGAATCAAGTTTGTGAAAGAGGGACAGAACATTTTCTTAAACAAGTTATGTTATGTTGCAACTCTTAGTGTATAATCTAAATAAATACTATGGTTAATAAACTTCAGTGAATCTGAGGTAAGTTTTCAAGTAGCTTTGGAGATGTTTGAGTCAACTTTGACGTTTTACTCATAGCAAAAGGAAACTTGTACTCTTTGTCAGATGTTAAAAATAATTATTACAGTATCTCTATTTCACTAACCATTCTCCTTACTTTTCTTATATTCCCTTTCCTGCTTTTCTGTTGGAAAAACACAAGAATAGCTGGAATGTACATTAGGAAAGAAATAGTTTATAGGTTGATATTAGCAACCAGACTGCCTTGGCTGACTGCTTAGTAGCTTTGATTTTGGACAAATTACTCAATCTCTGTATTTCAGTTTTGTAAGGTGTTAAATTATTTTATTGAGTCATTGGGAACTTTAAATTCTATCAGTGTTATGCTTTTAAATTAGTATCTGGTTGATAGTAAATGCTCAGAATTTAGCTGTTATTGTTGTTAGTGTTATTACAAAGCTTATCTTATGTGTCCAGTTCTGGTCCACATATAGTAGGAGATGAAAAATGAGTGTGCCATATCTGTGTCAAGGACCTTCATTTGCATATATATATATATATATATATATATATATGTATTTTACTCATTTGTTAGAAATTGTCAGTATCATTTTGGAGTAACAAAATGAACAGTTCATATGGCTTAACCTAATAATTACTATCACAAAATCCCCTTTGTATATATGTTTATGAAATTTCTGGTTTATGTCGGTGTACATTTTCACCTGTCTGTAATTGACTAATATATGTGTGCAACCCCATGTAAACATACATCAGGTTGTTTATAATTAATGCATGATTTTGGTAAAGGTAAATGATTAGCATTTGGACAGTTCTAGCTGATAATATGTCACCTTAAAAATTTTGTCATGAAAATGATATATAGAAAATGCAGTTGTATTCAATAATATAAAGGTGTCTAAAATAAAACTAACAATGACAGTCTCTGCCACTACCCTATTGTAAACCATTCTTAGCACTGTGTATCTTGTTGTTTTCTTTTTGTTTATAGCAATGCACATATACAGAGACTTCAAAAATTTTTTAAATATAGATTTTACTGTTCATAATATTTTGTTACTTATATCAGAAATCTGTTGTGGGCTTCCTTAAAGTTTAGGCAATATCACATTGTCTTTACTAGCTGCATGCATATACACACTTGTGTACACACACACACACACACACACACACACACACACACACAGAGTATTCCGTGGTATAGATGTGTTCTCATTTCTTATATCTTACCCGCTTTATGGACATGTGTCCAATATTTTTTTCCTAGTCTATCATTTCTGTTTGAATTAGTTTAGAGTACCTTTATCCTTAAATGTATTTTAAAAATAGTATGTTCCTTTTTCTACTTTTTGGATTTTTTTTTTTTTTGCCAAATTTAAAGATTTACTCTAACCCAAAGTTACATAAATTATTTTTACTATTTACTTAAAATACTTTTCTTAGTAAATTTTTATTTTTTGAATTCAAATGCTTACTATTTAACTGATTAGCATTTTATTTGGGCTTTCTGCATTCTATATTAAAAGAATTTAGTGTATGTTTTTCTTTTTGTGCTGTCTTCATCAAGTTTGCTATTACAGTTATGTTAGCTTTGGTAAATGAGTTTGAGAGCTTTCCTGTTTAATACTTCAATGTGTTAGCACAGGAATGATCTGTTCCATGAGAGTAGGTTAGAACTCATTCGTAAGATCGTATGAGCTTAGTGCCTTCTCGTGGGGTAGATCTTTTAACACATTTTTTGGTTCCTTCAACAGTTATTCGCTTATTTAAATATTCTACCTTTTTTGGCAATTGATTCTAATCATTGTCAACATTCACTATTAATTCATAAAATATGTACACAACCACAGAATCTAACGTGGTGGCTGCTCCGTCTTCCTGTTTCCCCCTCAATCAGATATTGTGTTTTAAAATTTTTGTTCTTTTTCGTGCTTAGTGTGTTATAAATTGAGGGAAAAGTGTTTTTGTTTTTGAGATGGAGTCTTACTCTTTCACCCAGACTAAAGTGCACTAGCGTGATCTTAGCTCACAGTACCCTCCGCCTCTCCAGTTCAAGTGATTCTCCTGCCCCAGCTTCCCAAGCAGCTGGACTACAGGCATCCACCACCACACTCGGCTAAGTTTTGCATTTCTAGTAGAGACAGAGTTTCACCATATTGGCCAGGCTGGTCTCGAACTCCTGACTTTGTAATTCGCCTGCCTCGGCCTCCAAAGCTGCTGGGATTGCAGGCGTGAGCCACTGTGCCCGCCCATGTGTTTGTTTTTTAATATCTCTTCTGTCCTGCCACATCCTGAAAAAATCTTGGTTGGGTTTATTTTATATTAGCTTTTTGGCTATGAAAGAAAGCTTTTTAACTCTGTGCTTGTTTAGGCACTTCTGAATTGGATTTCCTTATGTATTATGATTGTTAATACTCTAAATATTTGCTAGTGATAAAAATGTGATGCCACTGTCAGCCTTCTTACATGAAACTTAGGTCTGAGTAAGTGGACTTGCTAAAGTTTAACCTCCAAATTAGGAAAAGTTACCAACCCAGTCATAGGAACTCTTTCAACCAGAGGCCCTCCCACATGAGAGTCTGCCCCTATAAGCATGCAGTATGAAAAAATTAATAAGCAGAGTAGACCTGGAAAAATAAAAGAGCAAGAGGAAGAGATTGGGCTACAGTATACTATTCTGAGTCCTTCTCTCAAATTGACTTTATTGGTTAAGACTAGTTTCTACTATTAAGAGAAAATCCCCAAATAACAGTGGCTTATGGAGAGAAGATTCTGTTGTGTAAAAATGAAATTCAGAGGAAAGCAATATAAAATTTTGATAAGCAAAATTAAAAGCCAGAAGATAAAAACAAAATATTTTTAAAGTACTGGTTGCTTGTATGTATGTGTAGAAGTGGGAGGGTCCTGTTATAATTACAATTACGGGATTGGTATAGCTTTTTTCATTTACTTTAAAAGACATTGAAGTTTCTTTTTTTTTTTTTTTTGGAAATATTTTGTCTGTATCAAAGTAACCTTAGGGTTTTATTGAAGTAATAATACTTTTGTATTATGAAAATTTTTTCTTAATAGTTATTGCACTGCTTGATAATAATTGTCCCTTCTCGATATAACTTTATCACCTTTTTTTACTTTCGAAATATCTCTTTATCACTTGATTCAGTAGATATAAAAATGTTTGTTAGAATATAAAATATACAGAAAAGTACAAATCAGTGAATTTTTTTTTCAGTGACACTTGCCTTATTTACATGGCCTTTTAAGGAATGTAAAGGGGAAGAAATATCAATATGCTACTAATGAAATCTTATTTCCTAAAAGTATACACCGGCCTAAATTGTTAATGCAAAAAATACTTCTGCACGCATCTTGTTAAATTCAAGTCAGTATCTCCATGTGGATTTGATTTGTATTTCTCTAATGACAGTGATGATGAGCATTTTTTCCATATGTTTCTTGGCCACATAAATGTCTTCTTCTGAAAAGTGTGTGTTCATATCCGCCTACTTTTGGGTGGGGTGGTGTGTTTTTTTTCTTGTAAATTTGTTTTAGTCATCTGTAGATTCTGGATATTGGCCCTTTGTCAGATGGGTAGCTTGCAAAAATTTTTGAGATATGATCTCATGTCAGTTAGAATGGCAATCATTAAAAAATCTGGAGACAACAGATGCTGGAGACAATGTGGAGAAATAGGAACACTTTTACATTGTTGGTGGGAGTGTAAATTAGTTCAACCGTTGTGGAAGACAGTGTGGCGATTCCTCAAGGATCTAGAAATAGAAATACCATTTGACCTAGCAATCCCATTACTGAGTATATACCCAAAGGATTATAAGTCGTTCTGCTATAAAGACACATGCCACATGTATGTTCATTGCAGCACTGTTTACAATAGCAAAAACCTGGAACCCACCCAAATGCCCATCAAAGATAGACTGGATAAAAAAAATGTGGCACATATACACCATGGAATACTATGCAGCCATAAAAATGGATGAGTTCATGTGCTTTGCAGGGACATGGATGAATCTGGAAACCATCATTCTCAGTAAACTGACATAAGAACAGAAAACCAAACACCGCATGTTCTCACTCATAGGCGGGTGTTGAACAATGAGAATACATGGACACAGGGAGGGGAACATAATGCAGTCTGTTAGGGGGTGGGGGTCTAGGGGAGGGACAGCGAGGGTTGGAGATATTGGGGAGGAATAACATTGGGAGAAATACCTAATGTAGAGAATGAGGGGGATGGAGGCAGCAAACCACCATGGCAAGTTTCTTAAGTATATAAAAATAGGAAATGCATTTATGCTGGTAACAATGTTTTCTTGTGTGTCTGAAAAACAGCTCCAGGAAATTTAGAAGTTTAAACACCTATATATTGAAAATTACTGTGACTTTGGCAATTTGCTTGTGAAAATTAGGAGAGTCTTAAATTCAGCAAAATCAAGAATTGGACATATAACCTTAGAGTATAAGAGGTGATATATTTCAGTTTTATAATAGAAATCTGCTATTTACTAAAACAGCTTCTGTTTTGAAAGTAAGTAGGCGAATCATGAACACTTAGTGGAATCATTCCATATATGTAAACCTTCAGTAGTATTTTAAGAGACTCAGTACAAATTTGTTTTGTTTTGGTCATGTTATTTTGGACTAAAGTATGATACATGAAATATTGGAATATTCTCAAAGTCTGTTACAGGTTGAGCATCCCAAATTCAGAATTCAAGATCTGAAATATTGCAAAATCCAAAACATTTTGAGTGCCATCATGATATTCTAAGAAAATATTCATTGGAGTATCCTGGATTTCGGATTTTCGGACTCAGGATACACAACCAACATAATGCAAACATTCCAAAATCTGAAAAAAATCTAAAATTGGAAACACTTCTGGTCCCAAGCATTTCAGATTAGGGATACTCAACCTATAGCCTGTGACAATCATTGTCTCAGGTCCATATCAACAAAACAGTAATTGATTGTTTATGTTTTGGATTTATTCTCAATTTCAGTATACTTTGATTATTATATATATGCTCTCCCCATAATAGGAAGATTTTAATGAGTTCTAAGCAAAGTTTAGAACTAATCAGGCACACAGTGAGCCTTAATAATCTTAAATATTAAAATACAGTTGATATTTATGGCTGTTATATATTCACAGCAGTGATAAGGCTTTGGAATGACGTGTATATCCTCAAAAAAAAAGCTTTTTCAAGGGAAAAGTATTTTAAACTAATTTGTTCTCATTCTATTTATAGTCTTATGCTGCATAGTAATAATCTATTAGCCTTCCTTTTAATGAAGTCTGATATTACATAACTAGAATATTTCATTTAATGTTTATCAGTTATTTTTTCTCCCATCTGTAAAATACAACCATATAGGTCATAAGAATTCTTAAGAAAGGCATGTATTTTTTTTTAAACTAAAAAAACTCTTTAATGGAATGGATTTTTGTAATCTTGTGTGAAGCCCAAAATGTTTTATGGTTATTAGAGCTAGAATTTGCACATAAGTATAATATGAATGAATATAAAAAGCTTTATCTTAATCATATGAGACTCTTGTACATAGCAATATTTGATGTATAAGTCTGTAGATATTTCTATATGATCAAATATTTTTTAGATTTTGTTTATGTGTAAAAACATTAGTGTTTGTTATTTCCCATTATTATTTGTATGTTATGAGATAATTTTGTTTGTAAAGAAAAACTAAGTTTAAACCTCAAGTTAATAAGTGATAATATGTAATCATTATTATTCTTACATTAATAAAATGCACATACTGTTGAAGTAATAAGTACTTCTTTTTGTGATAATTGTAATCCCAGGGCTTGATGTTGCATTCCTTATTTGTGGGCTATTCAGCTAAAAGTTAATTGCAGTAATATGACCATGCATTTAAGAGCCTTTTTCTTTCAGATTTGAGTATGGTTGGGAGCTATATATCAATCCTTGAATTTTGGTATTCAAACTGATGCTTAGAAAGGTAAAACAGAATGGGAAAACTTCACCATCTTATGATGTCTGTGACTAGACTGACTGGGCTCTGATAAGTTGTACAAAATTACTCACATTGTAAGTTTAGACAGACTATTTTACCACTTTCATGTGTGGAAACAAAACAAACGTTTATATAATGAAGGGATAAAGAAGGGCCTTTGTGGCTGGGCAAGGTGGCTCTGGCCTGTAATCCCCAGCAGTTTGGGAGGCCGAGGTGGGCAGATCACTAGGTCACAAGTTTGAGACCAGCCTGGCCAACATAGTGAAACCTCATCTCTACTAAAAATACAAAAAAATTAGCTGGGCTTGGTGGCGAGCGCCTGTAATCCGAGCTATTTGGGAGGCTGAGGCGGGAGAATTGCTGGAATCCTGGAGATAGAGGTTGCAGTGAGCCAGCGTCGCACCACTGCACTCCAACATGAGACTCCGTCTCAAAAAAAAAAAAAGAAAAAGAAGGCCTTTGTGGTCAGTTACTCAGAAAATTATTTGAGACTATGGAATATGGGACTGTGTTTTTAGATGCATTGCCTTGTTTGTAATACTTAAGCCAAAAAAGAAACGGTTTGAATGCAAGAAGAATTAAACTTGTAATATTGAAGGATTTTAAGTATTTAAATAATTAACCAAAATTGTCATTTTCATTGCATTTTCCAGGCAATTAAGTTGGAATATGCAAGGTTGGTTAAGTTGGCCCAAGAAGACACCCCACCAGAAACTGATTATCGTTTACATCATGTAGTGGTCTACTTTATCCAGAACCAGGCACCAAAGAAAATTATTGAGAAAACATTGCTAGAACAATTTGGAGATAGAAACTTGAGTTTTGATGAAAGGTAATTTGAAAATATAGAATTTATATGCTCAAATTGTTCTTTTTTTACCTGCAGATTCCCAGGATAATTTTTTGAGTATTTATTTTACACATGCATGGGCATGTTTTTTAAAAAAGTACATGACAAAATTTGAACTCATTTAATGCCTCAAAAAAGGCAACTGTTAACGGCCTTTTGAAGTTTGAACTGAAAATAATTTAGATCATTTTAATAAATTTTAATTGTAAATCAATCACTGCAATTATTACACAATATTTTAGAGCAAAAAAATGGACTTCTCAACCTCTGTACTATAGACAGTTTAAATTAGTTAATTCTTTGTTGTTGAGGCTATCCTATGATTGTAGGATATTTAATAATATCTCTCATCTCTGTTTGTTAGATGACAGTAGCAGCTTCCAAATTGTGGCATATCACAGTATCTCCAGGTATTGCCAAATAACTCCTGAAGCAAAATCAGCCTTATTAGAGAATTTTTATAGGACTTTCTGAATATTTTTCTGAGTAGTTTTATAGGACTTTCTGAATATTTCTTTATAGAAAGTTCTATAAAACGTATGTTAAAAATCACAATTTAGTTAGAATGAATGACACTAGAAAATAATTTTAAGACCCATACGAAATTTCAGGGTATTGCAAGTTATTTTTGTTTATAAAAACATATGTGCTGTCTTGCAGTTCATTGTAATTATATTTTAATTCTCAAATAAATGATTATTCTTTTATGAATGTCTCTAAAATACTACATTAAAGTGTGTAGCAAAGAAGAATATGAGGGGGAAGCAAATTTTCTGGAATCAATTCCTGCCTTATGTATGTGCTGTGAAATGGATTCTGTGCATAATACAAGTAAATAGTTTTAAACAATATCTGATAGATGGTTGAATGCTCAATGAATGTTGGCCACTACTATTTGTATTAGTAGCAGTATGAACATATTTATTTTGATACATATGACTGCAAAGAATTCAGAAATAGGGTTGTTGTGACCCTCGTTATCTGTGCTATCAGTGTACTGTGTTCCGTTGGATCTATGCTGTTTAATTTGGAGAAGATATTAATGGAGTAATCACTTTGACTTTTCAATCCTTTGCAATTATCTGACTATAGTCAATCTGTTTTGATAACCTGACTTGTGCTTGAAAGACAGAGTTAGGTGCATGTGGTTAAATATGTTTTGTGGGGATTTCTTTATCAATGATTCTGACCATAAAATCCACTGGAATATTTCCATTTTTACCTGAGATTGCAGGCACATTTTTGACTCTAGCATTTAAGGATAAATAATATCACATGGGGGAAAAAGAATATGCAGTGTCGCTTGAGCTTGCTTAATAGATGCACATTGTTTTTAAAAAGTTGCATTTTTTTTCCTATGGAAACTGTGTTAATAGAATGTAATTTAAAAGCCAAAGCCATATATCAATACAACACAGTAAATTTGAATTATAATTATTGCTCCTATCTCCTTGGTAATTCTCCAACATTGGTCCCAAAAATGTTTTCACTTAAGTTTATTTAGGATTTGTTTCTATAAAAAGGCATTGCTGTTTTTGCTCAGTGTTTATGGATTTTGCTTTTGTAAATATATATATATATATACATACATATATATGTATATATTTATGAATCTATCATATTTTTTTTAAAGGTGTCACAACATAATGAAAGTTGCGCAAGCCAAATTGGAAATGATAAAACCTGAAGAAGTAAACCTGGAGGAATATGAGGTAATGTGCTCTTTTAGATGTTAAACTATAGATTTAGAGATTCTGTAATTCACTGACACTCCTTTTATTTCAGCACAACTGAAGTTGAATTTTTATGAATGATGAGTAAAAAATTAAGTTTCCAAGTCAATGCTCAAGTAATTAATACTTTTATAAGTGAGATACCATGTAGGCCAAAAAGTTTAAAATCAAAAAAGGAAGATTTTTGGTTTTCTATTTCAATGCTAGTTCTCAACTACTTTTTAAATGAACCTTTCTAGCTTAAACACAAAGTAACAAATAGTTATTAATTTTGAAATCAACTTGGAAATTGCTGTTACATAATATTAAGAAGTAATATTTATCAAGAGCCTACATATGTCAGGCATTTTTCTAAGCCCTTTGCATATATTAACTGATTTAATTCAGACAGTAACACTGTGAGGTGGGTAGTGTTCTTACTCTCATTTGACACTTGAGAAAGTAAGGCATAGAGCAGTGAAGTAACCTGCCTAACGTTTTCACAGCTACAAGTTTACAGCTTGGCTAACGGAACCTACATTCTTAACTGTTGTACTACACTGAAGGTGGGCTATATTTTTCTTTCACTTTGATTCATCAGATATATTTTGAGGAAGTTAGAGATTCATTTTAGTCATTATATGCCATACATTTTTGTCATTGCGATACAGTGTTGAGTGAGAGAGCACTTACATAGGTACTTGTACATGTGCTTATGGGATTTTTTTGTGCACAAAATTATTTTTGTCAACTTTGGCTTTAAAATATTCTTTATTTTAATTGATGAATTCATATACCTACTATTTCTTTAAATTTTAAAATTTAACCTTATACATTGTCTTTTTTAAATTTATAAATCTAGTAAATTTTAAGTTTTTTTCTTGAATGCCTTTGCTTAATATTTGGTTCCATTTACCAACTTAAATGGTACTTTAGATTCCCTCAAACAATTAGTTCACCACATAAACAGAGAAGAGGAAAGATAGAGAAAACACTCATTATTGATGAAAACCTTAGCTAGCTTGGCATATAAAGTAACTACCTTAATTCACTGAAGAGTGTCTCTGAAAACAAAAACAATAAAACTGCAGCAAGTGTATAGAATTGTGAGCATTGAAAGCTTAAAATTTTTGTTATCAAAAACAAGGGAATCAAAGTAAGTGAAAAGTAAGACATTGGAACAGAAAAAAAAAGATATTATTTGTAGTTTTTTTACCTTGAAATTCAAATAAAATCTACAGATGATTTATTAGAACTAGTAAGAGAGCTTTGCAACATACAAACTGTGTCAATTCAATTTTATTGAATAAAATTGACACAAGGTTTATATTTTATTGAATATCAATTTTATTCCCTATGCCTGTAAAAAAAAAAATTAGAAAATGAAATATGTAAAAGTGAGACCATTGACAATAGTATCTGAAACTGTAGCATATATAGAAATAAATTTAACAAAAGGTGCGCATGACTTCTGTGGGGAAAATTATAAAACTTATTGGGAGACATTAATAAAGACCTAAATAAATGGGCATACATACGGTGTTTGGAAAACTTGATATTATTAATATATAGGTATTACTTTTCCCCAAATGCTTTATAAATTCACTACAGGCCATATGAAAATTCTAGCCATATGTTTTATGGAGCTTGATAAGCTGAATGAAAAATGTCATGGAAATGCAAAGATCCCCGTCTACCTCCCATCTCTGTTAAGCAAATTAGTGAACAGTGGAAAGACTTTTTAATAAATGGTTCTGTGAAATAAAATTTGATTTCTTCTTCATTCCATATGCAAATATTTATTTTATTTGTGAAAGGCTCCTATATAAAGCTCTTTAGAAGTCAACAGAGGTAGAAGCCCAAAGGCATTCATTTATTAAGAGGCACTCATTGACCAGATTTTTGACCAGCATATGTAATCTGGAGCCAGAGATACTCAAAATCTGTTTTCTCTTGACCATGAGTAGCAAGTCAAGTCATCTTTTAGCTTACGATGACTCCAAATCTGTGCCCTTCAAATTGATTGATATCTCTACCCTGGTCCCCAGGATTCATGTTCATGGGACTTGATTTTTAATTGTGACTTGATTCTGCAGCGCTTCCTTCAGTTTACTTCAATGGATTGGACTCAGCATATTTTTATTCACAAACCTCATATTCTAACTGCAGGGCCATTAAATCATACAAGTATTTAAATCACTTGTTTTTAAGATTCTGCATATTCCTCATATCTTTGTCTTGCCTTAAGTTCAGGGTTCAGCAAACCATAGCCTACAGACCAGCTTGTTTTCATAAATGAAGTTTTATTGGAACATGGCCATTTGTATACATATTGTCTGCGGATGCTTTCACACTGCAGTTAGAGAGTTGAGTAGCTGAAGATTATGAGGCTTTCAGAGTGTAAAACATTTACTTTCTGGCCTTTTACAGAAGAAGTTTGCCTACTCAAAACTTCCAGGGGCAATTCTAGTGACAACAAGGAATGACAGTTTCAATACCTTTTCCAGAAAATCTAACTTTATACTTGCAGGACAAATTTTGCCTTTATTTGTTATTAAGATCTACTAATAGGATGAAAATTATGTCTTGAAAATTACAATTAAACCTGGATATGGTGGCTTATGCTTATAATCCCAGCACTTTGGGAGATCAAGGCACAGGGAATTACTTGAGGCCAGCAATTTGAGACCAGCCTGACCAACAAAGCAAGAACCTGTCTATACAAAACACATTAAAAATTAACTGGAACTGGGAGCTTCTATCTGTAATCCCAGCTACTTGGGAGACAAAAGTAAGAGGATTGCTGGAGCCCAGAAGGTCGAGGCTGCAGTGAGCCAGGATCATGCCACTGTACTGCAGACTGGGCAACAAAGTAAGACCCTGTCTCCATAAAAAAAGAAAGTATATTCAAGGAGAATATGGTTGGCTAATAACTTGTTTGTGTTTCTTATTTTTGTTTATAATGTTTATATAAAAGCCTTAACATTTTTGTTATCGGTATTCTCTTTTTGATTTATCCTATATTGAATTTCAGTTATTTTTCTTGAGTCAATTGTTATAAAGTAAGTTAAGAAAATCTTGACTTTGTTCTCTTCAAGAGTTACAGCGTATCACCTTAGAATTATTTAGTCCTATTACATGCCCTATAGTTTTTTTTTCTTTTTGGTGGGAAGAGGGACATTGAAATGTGAACTGCAGCTATTCTTCTACCATATCTCTTGTAAATAAACTATTTATATACCTACTTAATCCAAATTTACCACAAATTTCCAAAGTTAAAAGGTTAAATAATCATAACTTTTTTTTGGTTTCTTAAAATTATGTATCAAGTATGTGTTCAAGCTTTGATTCATACTCAGTGTAATAATTACTTCCTACTGTCAGTTGATGTAGATACAATAATATTTCAATAATATGATTTTATACTGATGAATTTTTGAGAGAGATGACCTGATTGATTATCCTTCCTTTATATTTCTGTAATCTGCTAGTAAATTATTTATTAATTCCATATCAATGTCTAACAGTTTTTAGATTTAATGTTATATTAATAAATATAAATAGTCTTGTGTGCCAGAAAGTAAAATCTTGTTTTAGGTCTAGTGTATCTTAATTTTGAACTCTTTGTTTCTATTACTTCCAATAGTAAAACAGTGTGCTACTTTTTGAACAGTTTCATAGTAGTTTTTAAATCTTACTCTGAATATTTTTAATATTTTCTTTCTCCTACAGGAGTGGCATCAGGATTATAGGAAATTCAGGGAAACAACTATGTATCTCATAATTGGGCTAGAAAATTTTCAAAGAGAAAGGTAAGGCAAAGTGGACAAATACGAAAAGAGCTTAATTTTTGCACCTCATTCTATTCAGATATGACCTCCTCCATGAAAAGGATTTTATTCACACTCTGTATTTTTAATAAATGTTTTATTTTAGATCAGTTTTAGATTTACAGAAAAATTGCAAAGTTAATATAGAGGCTTCCCATATATCCCACATAAAATATATTTTCCATTTAAAAATAAATCTTTAGGTTGGCATTAGTGCCTGTTTTCATCAGGTCTCAAATACACTTAAAGCTGAGTCTGATCTTGATATCAAATCAGAGACAGTGTTTGCAGTCTGTCTTTGTGAACTTCCAGGTACTGTAAAATGTGTAGCTGTAGAAAACTTCTGAGTACTGTGACTTTAAACAAATTTTAATTAATTTTTATTTAAATTAAAGATAGTCTTAAAGGAATTTCTACTTATTTAATTATACTATTATTTTAATTGCTAATTATAAAGAAGAAAGGCTACATTTTCCTTACATTTCAGATTATTTACTAGTTTGCATGTACTTCACATATTTCTTAATTCATATTGTTTAGCATTAACTTACTTGACTGTGATTGTTTTTTGAGAAAATGCTTTATTTTCAATGCAATGTATATTGCAGCCAGGTAAAAGGGATATTTTTCCTTTCCCTTGTTTTTTTAAATGAAGTTTAAGATGCTCTCACTTAGGTAATGATGTTGCTTCTTTTTCAAAAAATGAAACAAAGATCAATGTTTAGTTATGGAGCTATACCGTCCAACGTAGTGGCCACTGACCTCGGGACAAAACTTAACTAAAATTCTTAAAACTAAAAGTTCAGTTCATCGGTTGCACCAGCCACGTTTTAGTAGTTCAGTAGCCATATGCGGCTAATGGCTTCTTTTTTGGCCAGCACAGAACATTTCCATAATCGCAGAAATTTCTATTGGATAGTGCTATTCTAAAGGACAGTACTTCATTTTTATATTAATAGTTACCAAAATTTTTAAAGTTACCACACAAAAGGAAAAAGTAACATTTTACTTAACAATTTATGTTAAGTACTTAAGTACAAATAATTTAAAGTCCTAGTCATTATGGTCTTTATAAGATGATTTCACTTTGGTCATTGATGTAGAAAACTTATTTTGATCGATACCTTCATTTTATGAGTTGCGTCAGTCAAGATTTTATTTCTTTAATAGGAGTATTCAAATGTACTATTAAGATTTCTAAGATTTGTGCTGATATGAGAAATACTACTATGATTGTATAATTCAATAGAGTAAGATAAAAAAAGGCATTTCAGTGTTAAAGAAGTCAGACTTCACAGAGATGTGGTAACTTTGTCAAGGTCACACAGCTATCTAGGAAGAGAAAAATTAAAATAGAGACCCCTGTGTTCTTGTATAATTTAATGAAATCATGTAAGTACAAAACGTATTCATTTATCTCAGTAAGAATTAAAAAGATGACACTGTCACTTTGTACCTATCTAGATAGCTTCTATATTAGTTGTTCCCAGTTAACATATATTAAGGGAATTTAAGATATAACTTGGAAATATGTTTAAATTTTATAATTTGCTTGTCACTTTTCAAATACATACTCAGAAAGCTAATATTCTAGTATAGTAGATGGTTATCAAATTAGAAGGATTAACTAGAAAATTAATAATGGTAACATATTACTTATGGAATATCTTTTAAAGAAATATTGGCTTCATCACTTTAAATATAGCAGTTGTTGTAGCTAGCTGTGTGTAAAATATTGCCAAAAGGTTCAGTCAAAATTGTTTTTAATGAAAATGTAAACATTTAAAGCCTCGAATGAAATGCTTACTTATGGACCCTTGTCAGTTCTGTGAATAGTGAAGTGAAATCATGGTTGCAAGAACCATAATTTTATAGTAGCACAAGTGGAAGAGAGAGTGTACCAGGCCACATGATCTTATTTTGTCTTATATAAGAATATAATAATTAGACTGCTAAATCTTATTCTGAATTTATTTGAATATACATTCGTAACCACTTTAAAGTTTGATAAAATATGGAATATTTTGCGTACGTCAGTAGAAAATTGGAACACGTTTTGGTTTCAGAGCAGTTCTCAAAGAAGTGACTCAGGTCTAGAAAGCCAGATGTGAATGTCATTCAGAAGAGATCTTAACAGGGAACCCCTGGAAAAGATAGATGTGCTAGTTACTGATGAACAAACTACTACAGCTTAATGTTATAACACAGGATTTAATATTATCACTTCCTTTGTTTTTCGTAAATAAAATCTTTAGCTGAGAATGTTTAATTAACCTAATATTGTTTGAAAATAAAATGTTATACTCAATCTCAAAAACAAATTCTTAGAAAGCCATTTTCAAAAAATGTTTAAAATAAACTTATTTATCATGACACCTTCAAGTGTGTAATTTGGTTTGCCATCAATGTATGCATTAATTTTTAAATAATTTTACATTTAACATTTGGGGTGTGAAATGGATTCATTTTGTATCTAAGTACATGAATTAAATAATAAATGGTAATTATTGGCAGGAGAGTCTAGAGTTTAAAATTGTGTTTCTTTACAATATTTTATTTTTAAAATATTACATTTTCCATATTAATGTAACATGTTAGAAGGATAATTAGTTTGGAGGTAAAAGTAATTCTTTATTAAATATTTTTCTCTTCCATTTTTGTTTTGTTTTGTATTTTTGAGTCGGGTCTTGCTCTGCTGCCTAGGCTGGAGTGCAGTGGTGTGATCATAGCTCACTACAACCTCTAACTTCTCAGCTCAAGAAGTCCTCCCACCTCAGCCTCCCAAGTAGTTGGTACTATAGGCATGTACTGCAAGGCCCAGCTAATTTTTTTTAATGTTTTTGTAGAGATGAGGATCTCACTATGTTGGCCAGGCTGGTCTTGAACTCCTAGCCTCAACTAATCCTCACACACCACCTCCCAAAGTGTTGGGATTACAGGCATGAGCCACCATGCCCCTGGCCCCTTTTCTTCCCTTTTTAATACTTAATTTGAACTTCATAATATCTAGACGTAATATAACACATAGACCTAACTCTGTCAGCTTTTTTATGTTAGGGGGCTTTATGTTTTTGCTTTATTCCACTAGGCTTCCCAGATTTAGAAGCAGTCTTTCATTTTTCCACTTCCTCTATCTCCTTTAGATATTCTTATGTCTTTTTTTTTTTTAACCTTTTTCTCAGTAACTACACCTGTCTGCACATAGAAAAGAACCTAAGTAGTCACTGAACAAACTAAATGATGTTTGTGATCATAAAACAAAGTAACTGAGTTTTTACTTCATACAACTGTGACATTCTGTTAAACAAGTAGGTTGCTGGCTTTCACGTTCGCTTCAATTTTGAGTTTAAATAGAAGACATCAGGAAAATAAATACCAAGGAAGACAGAACTATCTGAATTTATCAGTTATTGCCTCTTTTCCTAGCTTTTTCCTTAATTTGTAGCTCCTATTACATTTTTTACTTTTAAGATATAACCATCTCCTGGTTTCAGATGTTGCTGTTGCTAAAAAGGTGCTCTCAGGCATACATTGCATCAGATGACATTTTTTATTATAATGTAGGTAACTTAAAATGTTTTATAATTGTAGCTGACTTTGTTTCTACAAAGGTGAAATACTAATGCTATATGTTTCTTTTTAATTTTTAAGTTATATAGATTCCTTGCTGTTCCTCATTTGTGCTTATCAGAATAACAAAGAACTCTTGTCCAAAGGCTTATACAGAGGACATGATGAAGAATTGATATCACATTATAGGAGAGAATGTTTGCTAGTAAGTTGAATGTATATAGTATGATCTTATCATTTTGTCTTACATTGGGCAGATTTTCCAGACTCACATAAGTGACTGACTCCATAAATTCTGATGGGATAAGAATATGGTGATGTCTATAAACTGGTTCTGTTCCCTTTAGATGGCAAAGTACATTCAGTACTTTATGTTTTTCTCGTCATGAATCGCAAGTCTTGTAGGTGATAAATGAGAAATGTTCTTAAAATAGCATCAGTTTGTTTACATTCCTCTATTTAAATTTCTTCATCCCGCTACCACTGTATTTTTTGGTGGGAGAGAAATGGATGCATAGATCAGCCTTTAAAAAAGCTTTATATAAGTCTGTAAGAATATCCATGGAATGTATGAGAGTAATTTCTATTTAACTTAAAAATTGAATTTTGAGGCATAAGAATAGTATAGCTGATTTTAAACATAAATACAACCAACACTTGATGGTTCCTCTGAAACATTCAGAAAATGGTATAATGTTTCTCATCATTTTTTGTTAATAACCCAGCCACACTTGGTTATTTATTTTACATAGGAATTTAAATGAAACCTCATCAAGATTACTTTAATGTTCCTTTCAGGATTTTTCATATTACATATTAATAGAGTGTCAGGTTCTGAGGGATATAAACATGAGTCAGATGCACTTCCTGTCCTCAGAAAACTCAGTCTGGTAAAGACATACAGAAATGATTGTCATGTTCTGGAATAATTGCCATTATAAGAAATATGCAAAATGATATGCCTGAAATATTTGGGAATAAAAGAGAGAAGATAAATCCTGATCTGGATCTTGATGGATAAATAGGAGTTTTATTAATGATAGAGAAGGGAGAATATTCCAGTATATAACAGAAAATCAAGATAAATTCATTGTGGCTAGCCAGGTTATGAGGAAGTGGGGTTAGGTGGAAGTAATGAAGCTGACAATACTTGTTGATGTTAGATGATAAAGAAACTTACAGGACATTCAAGTGAATTTGCACCAGTTTAAGTTTGGCATGATGAGGTTTGTTTTCAGAAAATAATTCTGATAATAATAATAGCATACTAGAGGATGAATAGGAAAGAAGTAGATTAAAGTCAGGAACCTTAGAGGGGAAAGTCAAGGGATGGAGGGTGAGGGCCTCAACTCAGGTAGTACAGTGAATATGATGGTAAAGGACATGAAATGAGGGCATGTCATAGCTGTTGGGTGAGTGGGAAGAAGGAAATGGAAGAATCAAAGCTGCCAAACTTTCTGGTTTTTCATTTGGTATTGGATAATCTAATAGGAACAAGGTTGGCTTTGAACATGTTATATTTAAGATATTTCCAGGACATTCTTTGATTCAGTGAATTTAACATTAAACGTACTAAATTTTATGTATCTTTTAATGCATACTTCCAAAAATTATAGTAGATACTTGAAGTCTTACCTCATTTTATTCTCTTAAATCCTATGGATGGAAGATAATAATACCCTATTATTAATGTAAAGAAAGTGACACTAAGAGATTTAGCTATTTTGTTCAAGATTGGTGTATTAGTCCATTCTCATACTGCTACAAAGATACTACATAAGACTGGGTAATTTATAAAGGAAAGAGGTTTAATTGACTCACAGTTCCACATTGGCTGAGGAGGCCTCAGGACTCATGGTGGAAGGTGAAGGGGAAGCAAGGACCTTCTTCACATGGCGGCAGGAGAGAGATGCAAGCAGGGGAAATACCAGATGCTTATAAAACCATGAGATCTCGTGAGACTCACTCCCTGTCACAAGAACAGCATGGGGGAAACTGCCCCCATGATCTGATTACCTCCCACCAGGTCTCTTCCTCAACACCTTGGGAGATAAGATTTGGGTGGGGACAAAAGCCTAACCATATCAATTGGGTAATTGATTCATGACCAAGGTGGACTTATAGCACAAGCCTCTTTCCAAAATCAAAATAAATTGCACAAGAATTATGTGGTGTAAACCTAAATATGTAACTTTTGTATTTGAAATTCAGCTTTAAAAGTCAGATATATCATGCTGTAAATAAGATTTTAAATAAGAATCCTTTAGGTCTTATTATACCTGTATTTATCTCATATATTTCTTATTACATGGATTTCTCTGTTCTGCTAGATCAGTGATCAGCACACTATGGCTTGTACTCCATCTACTACTTGTTTTTATAGATAAGTTTTATTGAAATATAGCCATGTGCATTCATTTGTATATTATGTATTACTGCCTTTTACTACAATGACAGAGCTGAGTAGTTGCAACAGAAACTATATGGCCTTCAAAGCCTAAAATAGCCGCTGTCTGGCCCTTCACAGAAAAAGTTTGCTAATCCCTGTACCAAATTTTAAGCTTCATGAGAGTTTTCTGTGTTAAATCACTTCCGTGCTCCTGCCTCTGGAAAAATTCTGGCACATGATGTGTACTCTGTAGGAATTTTTTGAAGGGATAAGTGAATTGATTACCTTTCTATTTTTATATTAAGGAATGTAGTAGTGTATATTCAGTTGACATTTATAGAGATTAGTTTTTCAAAAATTAATATGGAGTCTGCATTTCTTTATTGATAAAACTATTTTGAGTGCTTGTAAAATTTTATAATTGGGGGAAATTAATCTCTAGAGAATAAAAAATGTCCCATATCATGATGATTGACATAATGTAAGCCAAACATGAATGAAAACCAATAATGTTTTCTCCTCCATTGTTTGCTTTTGTTTCTTTTGCTGTCATATGCATAGCTTTTTCTAAAGAGAAGTTTTCAGTTCTAAAATAGGTTGAGATTATTTTCTCTAAATACCATTTGTTCTAATACTGTTTGTGAACATATGTTGTCTTCCATATTAATACTTGTTACTTAATTTAAAAAGGAAACAAAAACCTAGTCTTTTTTTTTCATTGCATTAAGAAATTAAATGAGCAAGCCGCAGAACTCTTTGAATCTGGAGAGGATCGAGAAGTAAACAATGGGCTGATTATCATGAATGAATTTATTGTCCCATTTTTGCCATTATTACTGGTGGATGAAATGGAAGAGAAGGATATACTGGCTGTGGAAGATATGAGAAATCGATGGTGTTCCTATCTTGGTCAAGAAATGGAATGTAAGTTTAAACAATGGTAGTATGCAACTGAGTTGTTGGGATTAAACACAGTTAGAATTAGATGTTATTCTTGCCATTTTTTATGTTAAATATAAGTATTATGTTTAATATTTTCACATGCACATTATTACTCTTTTCCATATTGATGAGCTAAGCTGTGTGCATTACATTTGTCTCCCCCAAAATGGCAATTATCTTACCTATTATGGCAAGTCAATATTAATAAATCATGTTGAGAATAATCATGTGATAATTTCTATCTTTAGTTAAATTGTTTGTATTTGCAGCACACCTCCAAGAAAAGCTGACAGACTTTTTGCCAAAACTGCTTGATTGTTCTATGGAGATTAAAAGTTTCCATGAGCCACCGAAGTTACCTTCGTATTCCACGCATGAACTCTGTGAGCGATTTGCCCGAATCATGTTGTCCCTCAGTCGAACTCCTGCTGATGGAAGATAAACTGCACACTTTCCCTAACACACTGTATAAACTCTTGTTAGTTCTTAACCCTTGCCTTCCTGTCACAGGGTTTGCTTGTTGCTGCTATAGTTTTTAACTTTTTTTATTTTAATAACTGCAAAAGACAAAATGACTATGCAGACTTTAGTCAGACTGCAAACAATAAAGCTGAGAATCGCATGGCGCTCAGACTTTGTTTTAACCGGAACTGATGTATAATCACAAATCTAATTGATTTTATTATGGCAAAACTATGCTTTTGCCACCTTCCTGTTACAGTATTACATTGCTTTTGTCTTTTCTTTCGCAACAGCTTTCCATTCAGTCTGGATCCTTCCATGACTACAGCCGTTTAAGTGTTCAGCACTGTGTACAATACATAATATTTGGTAGCTTGTAAATGAAATAAAGAATAAAGTTTTATTTATGGCTACCTATGTGTTTGTAAGCAGGTATATTATATATTAGTGTATTATTTAGTAATAATATATAAATGAATTTTGTTTGGGGATTAAGGTTGGGCAGTGAATAGATTAATAGTCTTTTAATTCTGCTCTAATGGTAGCAGATTGGAAAATTTTGATGTATTTGACACTTAAATTTATCTATATTTTTAACAAAGTTCTTGAACTTAGTATGGCACCTGAACCTGTTTTGAATTGTCAGGTTTTTACTCGAGTATGTGGTTGATTTTTAAGTCAAACTACGCTGAAACTTTTAACCTTTTTTTAGATTAATCTTTTTAAATGTACTTAAAATATACAGCAAGGTGATTATTTCAAGAGAATCCCAAAGTACTTGAATAAGGGCTATTGTAAAACCTAAAAGAAATATTTATATATACACATATATACACATACACACATGTATATATATTCTTCATAATGGAAGACAATGTTTTGCAATATATATGTCATTCTATTTTTGTAAATTGTGTATCACTTTAGTTGAAAATGTTCTCTACTAATTAATACTGTGAAACTAAATTGATATTGTTTAACTAGAAGTTATGAGTATCTTAACTGCCTTTATTCCTTTTCACAAAGGAAAAAGCTATAGAACATTTTGTAGATGAAACTGCTGTTTAAGATTAATGAATTAATGTTGTGAATGAAAATCAAAATCCATACTTTAATCATGTTACTAACAACCTGTTTTTTGAATTCATAAAAATTTCTTTATAAATGATGCTTTGTGAGCATAGTAAAATAGACCATTATACCATGTGTATATTTGATACAGCGTCACCAAAACTAGTGTTCTTTGTAAGTGCCTCTTAGAAAAGATCCTGGATGGAGGAGTAAGACAAAATTTTATGCTATTGTGTGATGCTCTTTGTAAAGGTGGCAGTGTTCTAGTAAGATATTAATGACAAGGAATTGGTACTATTCTTTTTGTAAAGTTAGATTTTGCATATTGTACCTATCAAAATATGTTTGGGTTTAAATTGTCTACTGAGCAGAATTCTGCATTGGTTTTTCCAGTCCTGTTAAAAGTTTAGAAATTTCATATATGTTATCACAGCTTTTGTAAAGTATCCTTAATATTTTATGTTATTCTACCACAGTGGTAAAGTTGTTTGTGTCTGTGTGTATAATTGACTGCTGAGACACAAAGTGCTCAAACACCATATGGAAATTACTCCTTTCAAAGGCACATCCAGAGAATCGTGTCACTCTTGCCCTGAAGGTAAGTATTATTATTGTATTTACTATATACTTAAAAACCAGGTTATTCATTCCTAGTAATGAATTTGAAATAACTTATTTAAAGTAGTTTTTTTCTGTACTTACAGAAGCACCTTAATATTGGTTTTTAATCTGTCAGATTTAAATCATTGAAATTTCTTTTTTTTAAAAAATTTCCAACTTTTAAGTTCAGGGGTACACATGTGCAGGATGTGCAGGTTTCTTACATAGGTAAATGTGTGTCATGGTGGTGTGTTGCACAGATCAACCCATCACCTAGATATTAATCCCAGCATCCACTAGCTATTCTAACTGATCCACTTCCTCCTCCCAACCCCCACCCTCTGCCAGACACCAGTGTGTGTTGTTACCCCCACCACTGAGTCCCTATGCTCTTATCATTTAGCTACCACTTGAGAACATGCAGTATTTGGTTTTCTGTTCCTGTGTTAGTTTGCTCAGAATAATGGCCTCCAGCTCATCCGTGTCTCTGCAAAGGACATAATTTCGTTTCTTTATGATTGTATAGTATTTCATGGTGTATATGTACATTTTCCTTATCCAGTCTATCATTGACAGGCATTTAGGTTAGATTCCATGTCTTTGGTATTGTGAATAGTGCTTCAGTGAACATAACGTGCGTGTAACAAAACAATTTACATTCCTTTGAGCATACATCCAGTTATGGGTTTGCTGGGTCAAATGGTATTTCTGTCTTTAGGTCTTTGGGGGAATAATCACAGTCTTTCACAGTGGTTGCAGTAATTTACACTTCCACCAACAGTGTAAAAGTGTTCCTTTTTCTCCACAAGCTTGCTAACATCTGTTGTTTCTTGACTTTTTAATAGCCATTTTTAATGGTGTGAGGTGGTGTCTCCTTGTGATTTTGATTTCTCTAATGATCAGTGATACTGAGCTTTTTGTCATATGCTTGTAGGCCACATGTATGTCTTCTTTGGAGAAGTGTCTGTTCATGGCCTTTACCCACTTTTTAATGGGGTGGTTTTTTTTCTTGTCAATATGGTTAAGTTCCTGATAGATTCTAGATACAAGACCTTTGTCACATGCATAGATTGTAAAAGTTTTCTCCCATTCTGTAGGTTGTCTCTTTACTCTGTTGTTTTTTTGCTAAGCAGAAGTTCCTTAGTTTAATCAGATCCCATGTGTAAATTTTGCTTTTGTTGCAATTACTTTTGACATCTTTGTCATGAAATTTTGGCCTATTCCTGTGTCCTGAATGGTATTGCCTAGGTTTTCTTCTAGGATTTTTATAGTTTTGAGTTTTACATTTAAATCTTTAATCCATCTTGATTTTTGTGTATGGTATAAGGAAGGTGTCCAGTTTCAGTTTTCTGTGTATGGCTAGCTAGTTCTCCTAGCACCATTTATTAAATAGGGAATATTTTTCCCATTGCTTGTTTTTGTCAGGTTGTAGAAGATCAAATGGCTATAGGTGTGCAGGCTTATTTCTGAGTTCTAAGTTCTGTTCCATTGGTCTATGTGTCTGTTCTTGTAATAGCACTGTGCTGTTTTGGTTACTGTTGCCTTATACTGTCATTTGAAGTCGGGTAGTATGATGCCTCCAGCTTTGTTCTGTTTGCTTAGGATTGCCTTGGCTATTCAGGTTTTTGTTTGTTTGTTTCATATGAATTTTTAAACAGTTTTTTCTAAATATGTGAAGAATGTCAATGGTAGTTTAATGGGAATAGCACAGAATCTATAAATTGCTTTGGGTAGTATGGACATTTTCAAGATACTGATTCTTCCTATCCGTGAGCATGAAATTTTTTCCCATTTGTTTGTGTCCTCTCTGATTTCTTTGAGCAGTGGTTTGTAGTTCTCCTTGAAGAGCTCCTTCACTTGCCTTACTTGCTGTATTTCTAGGTATTTTATTCTTTTTGTGGCAGTTGAGAGTGGGAGTTCATTTGTGATTTGGCTCTTGGCTTGCCTGTTTTTGGTATATAGGAACGCTAGCAACTTTTGCACATTGATTTTGTATCCTGAGACTTTGCTAAAGTTGCTTGTCATCTTAAGAAGCTTTTGAGCTGAGAAAATGGGATTTTCTAGGTAGAGGATCATGTCATCTTCAAACAAAGATAGTTTGTTTTCTTTTTTCCTATTTGAATATCTTTATTTCTTTCTCTTGCCTGATTGCTCTGGTCGGAACTTCTAGTACTATGGTGAATTGAAGTGGTGAGAGAGGACAACCTTTTCTTGTACAGGTTTTTAAGTGGAATACTTCCAGCTTTTGCCCATTCAGTATGATAGTGGCTGAGGGTTTGTCATAGGTAGCTCTTATTATTTTGCAGTGTGTTTATTGAGAGGTTTTAACATGAAGTAATGTTGAATTTTATTGAAGGCCTTTTCTGCATCTATTGAGATAATGTGGTTTTTGTCTTTAGTTCTGTTTATGTGATGAATCACATTTATGGATTTTTATATGTTGAACCAACCTTGCATCCTAGGAATGAAGCCTACTTGATCATGGTGGATAAGTTTTTGATGTGCTGCTATATTCCATTTACCAGTATTTCGTTGAGGATTTTTGCATTGATGTTAATCAGGGATATTGGCCTGAAGTTTTTGTTGTTGTTATTGTTGTTGTTTGTCTGCCGGGTTTTGGTATCAGGCTGATGCTGGCCTCATAGAATGAGTTAGGGAAGATTCCCTCCATTTTAATTTTTTGAAATAGGTTCAGGAACAATGATTCCAGCTAACTCTTCTTTGTACCTCTGGTGGATTTCATCTGTGAATCCGCCTGGTACTGAACTTTTCTTGGTTGGTAGGCTATTACTGCCTCAGTTTCAGAGTTCATTATTGGTCTGTTCAGGGATTCGGTTTCTTCCTGGTTCAGCCTTGGGAGACGTACATGTCCAGGAATGTATCCATTTCTTCTAGATTTTCTATTTTGTGTGAATAGAAGTGGTCATAATATAATCTGATGGTTGTTTGTATTTCTGTGGGGTCAGTGGTAACATCCCGCTTATAATTTCTGATTGTGTTTATTTGAATCCTCTCTCTTTCTTCATTTGTCTAGCTAGTGTCTAGCTAGATTTTTTTTCCAAAAAATCAGCTTCTGGATTCCTTGATTGTTTTGAGGGGTCTTTTTTGTGACTCTGTCTCCTGCAGTTCAGCTCTGATATTGCTTATTTCTTGTCTTCTGCTAGTTTTGGAGCTTGTTGGCCCTTGGTTTTCTAGTTATTTTAGTTGGGATGTTAGGTTGTTGAGATCTTTCCAGCTTTTTGATATGGCCATTTAGTGCTACAAATTTCCTTCTTAACATTGCTTTAGCTATGCCCCAGAGATTCTGATATGTTGTATCTGAAATTTCTTTATATAATTTACCATGTTAAATATAACTTATAGCTGATAACTTCAGAATTGGAACCTCATAGAACTCTTATCCATGGCAGATTTCACTTTGATTTAAATGACTCTTATTTTGGTTACTGAGGTGCTCCTTCCTACCCCCCAAACATTACATTTGAAATAATTCAGGGTAGAATTCATATAGATAGAAGTTCAGACATCTCAGGAGACCAGTGGACATGAGTGAACATGTAAAGACCCCTCTAATACATTTCACATCCATTACGTTACAACAGTGACTAAATTAGTAGTTCTCCAAGTGTGTTCTCCAGATCAGCAGGCAGCTTCAGCAGCTGGGAACATATTAGAATTGAATTTTTTTTTTTTTTTTTTGAGACAGAGTCTCACTCTGTCGCCATGCTGGAGTGCAGTGGCTCAATCTTGCCTCATGCAACCCCCGCCTCCTGGGTTCAAGCGATTCTCCTGCCTCTGCCTCCCAAGTGGCTGGGCCTACAGGTGCATGCCACCATGCCCAGCTAATTTTTGTATTTTTAGTAGAGATGCAGTTTATCCATGTTGGTCAGGCTGGTCTCGAACTCCAGTGATCCGCCCGCCTTGGCCTCCCAAAGTGCTGGGATTATAGGCGTGAGTCACTGTGCCCCGCCCAAATTGAAAATGTTTTAGTCCCACCTTAGCGCTGCCAGTTAAGAAACTCTTCAAATAACCTGTTATAACAAGTCCTTCAGATAATTTTGACGTTTACTAAAGTTTGAGAGCCACTTCACTAAATGAAACTATTGATAGCATTTGTGCACCATAAATTGATGCTGTTTAATTTTCTTTCACTTGTGATCTGTTGTTTGTTGGAAGCTCTTTTGTGTTTCCCTCACTTGAAATTTCAAGGAATTATCTAAATTTTCTTTTTTTGCTTAGTTTTACATTTAACTGAGAATAAGGTAGGTATCTGATTCTCCAAAAGTTCAGTTTCTTTATTTTATGATTTAAACTTGTCGAGTTATGCCTCTGGTTCCTGTCATTCTCCCAGGGAACAAAAATGTGGATGCTTGGGGAAGTGGAGGTGGATGGTGAATGTGAGTACTCTCGTGTGATTTTTTTTTTAAACTTACATTGTAAATATGTTAAGTACCATTTGTCGTGCCCATGATAACTTCATCCTATATATATATATATATATATATGAGTCTGCTAAGAAATGCCATAACAAAATAACATAGGCTTGATGGCTTAAACAACAGAAATTTGTCTTCTAGTTCTTAAAGTTGGAAGTCTAACATCAAGCTGTTGGTGGATTTCTTTTCCCCTAAGGCCTCTCTCCTTGGCCTGCAGACCACCACATTCTCTCTGTGTTCTCACCTAGCCTTTTCTCGGTGTGCTGCATCCCTGGCCTTTCTTCCAATTCTTATAAGGACCCCAGTGACATTGGATTTGAGCCCCATCCTTATGACCTCAGTTAACCTTAATTACCTCTTTAAGGGCCCTTTCTCCAAAACAGTCATGTTAGAGGGTTAAGCTTCACTGTACGAATTTGGGGGACAATGTAGTCTAAAATGGTATGTGACAGCCCAGTTTATATACCTGCTTTCCAGAAACAAGAGTATGGTTGTTAACATCTTCTCTTTAGCCTCAAGATATAGTGCAAATATTTGTGGTTCCATTCTTACATGTGCTTTATTTTACTTTTTCTAAAAACTATATTAAAAGTTTAGCAATCCCAGTTAGAAATTGCTTATAATGCATTCATCTAATCAGCTCAGTGTTTTTAATTGGACAAATTTTTATTTCCATATTTACTCCTAATTTTTATTCATAAGTTTATTTCATCAGTTTCACCTGCAGTTATATCATGGATATGTTCCTATTTTGCTAGTGTTTTGATTCTTACCTATCACATGTCCCGTTTTCATCTCCCGTACCACTCCCAGCCTAGAGTGGTACCACTGTGGCCGCATACTTTTCCATGTTTGGATAACCTTATGCAACATATACATCTAAATGGTGGTGGGTTTTTAGGGGGTGGGGTGGTGGTGGAACGGGGAGAGGGTCATTGTTTTTACAAAAATTAAGTTTTACCTATTTTACATATTCTTTCCCCCTGTCTTCCCCTTGTACTTTCCAACCTCCAGTTTCTTCATTTTCTAATTAGCTTTGTAGGAGTGACTTACATAAAAAATAATGAAATAGTGTAGCACTGATAATAATAGAATAAAAATAAATGAGGCATAATTGGAGAAATTACACACATGCACACCAAAATTTCAAATATCTTTATTCATTCCATGTACAGTTCTCAGTGTGTATTTCAGACCTTCACTACCATCTTCAGCCTCTCCCATTCAATGCCAGCTTCTCTAACACTGGATGATCTTTCTTTGCCTAATCAAGAAAACGGGAAATGTTAGGTATGATCCTTCTTTCAACTTTGTGCCTCCCATCTATAAATTTGCAGGTAATTATTTGTTAGCCAGCGTGTAATAAAGGGTTAAACATTGATAACCCAATATGAAGAAAATAGAATCAGAATGTGCTATAAAATGAGCTTATACATTTAAACATACGTCTACTATTTGGGGAGTATGTTTGCTCTTCTACAGAAGGAATCCAGACAGCTCACTTTTTCACCTTAAACCTCATACAACATGTTTGTGGCTCTCTCATTTTTTCGGTAATTTAGAACTAGACCAGTATTCTTTTGTTGTTGTTGTTTTGTGGGTTTTTGTGTATATTTTTAATTGTTTGAGACAGGGTCTCACTCTGTTGCTCAGGCTAGAGTGCAGTGTGTAGTCTCTGCTCACTGCAGCCTCTGACTCTCTGACTCAAACAGTTCTCCCAGTTTAGCCTCTGGGACTACAGCTGCAACCCACCATACTTGGCTAATTTTTTAATTTTTGTAGAGATGAGGTCATACTATATTGTCCAGGCTAGCTAGTCCCAAGCTTCTGGGTTCAGGTGATCCTCACCTCTGCCTCCCAGACCCCTGGGATTACAGGTGGGAGCCACTGCACTAACCTAGACCAGTATTCCTAATCATAGTTGTGCATCAAAAGCATATGAGGAGCTTTTATTTTTTCTTTAAAGTGTCCAGAGCTTATGTGTATTAAAGGGATTTTAATGTGAAAGCCGGAGTTGAGATAGTTGCTTTTTCAATTTAAAGATTTGCTTGTGGCCCTACTGTGACGCTGATTGAGCCTAAAGTAGGGTGGAGGAATTCGCTTTTTGCAGTACTTTTATGTTATGTGAAAGGGGGAGGGGACTTTCAGATTGCTAATGTTCCCTCAGCCGTAGAGCATGCTCATTTTTGACATGCTCTAACCAAAGCTGCGTGAAAGTATTTTCAGTCCCTACTGGAATTCTCTCTTTTGATTGGTTAAGAGTGCAGGCTCTGGAAACAAAATGCCTGGGTTCAGATTCTGGCTCTGCTATTTATTTGCTGTGTATTGACCTTGAATGAGTGATTTAACTTATCTGCGCCTCAGTTTCTTCATCTATAAAATGGGTGTTACAACATAACACAGTTTAGAGAGTGTTTTTTTAAAGATTAAATGGGTTTTTTGTCAGTATTGGTTACTCCTGCTTCAGGTTTTGAGGATCTTTGGCTTCCATCCTCTACTGCATTCCTAGTCTTCGTTTTTGTTTTTTTTTCTTTCTTAAGGTTTTGTTCAAGGTTTGGTACTTGGCCCCTTTCTCACGCTTTTCACTTTTTCTGGTTGTATCTATTAGTTTGTTTTCTTATTCTACCTCCATGATTCGCAAGTCATTGTTTTCTAACCATACCCATGTGAGTTCTAGACCAATACATATTTGCAGTTGTCTTTTCTGCACATACACCTGGATGTTTCACAGACACTTTTGACTTTGCACATCTGAACTCATCACATTTTCCCTAATTGTCTTATACTCCCTTGATGAAATGATGTAATAATCCCAAAATGAAGAATTTTTCTCAATTCTGCTTTTATTTTCCATTGATCACCAAGTGTCAAGAAGTCAGATTTGTTTTAATACTCCTCAGTACTGCGACTGATGAGGTCTCTCATCTCTTAATTTGACTGTTAGATTTGTCCATGAGTAGCACTCTTTGTTCTTGCCCCTGAAATTCATCTTCACACTGCTGGCAGAATAATCTTTTAAAATGGTTTGTTTTACATGTCTGTCTTCCACTGCTGGACTGAGCTCTTATAGGAGATTGTATCTCTCGTTTTTGTAATCCTAGCACATGTTAAAATATCTGGCAACTTAGAGGTGCAGTCTTCTAGTCACCCTAGACCTGCACTAATACAATTGCCATTAGCCATTTAAATTTAAATAAAATGAAACATTCTGTTAATTAGTACTACTAGCTATATTTCAAACGCTCATAGCCACATGTGACTATTGACTACTATATTGGACAACATTTTAGAACATCTCCATTATCATAGGAAGTTTCACTGGACAGAGCAACCCCAGCAGACCTTTGCCGATAACGGACATCTTTCTGTATCAACATCTTTTAACATTCAGATATCTCCCAAATGCAAACCTTAACAGATTAGCCTTCAGCATTTATGTCTCTCTATCTTGATCCTGCAGTTGATGACTTTACTATGTCTGCTCTACAGAGGGCACCACTACCAGCATGTGTCCAATCAGGAAAGCCGACACTACATAGTTCAACAGAGGAGATGTGAGTACAGAGGCATTAGTAACCCAGGGATCACAAATGAAGGATGAAGCTACTAGTCCTAAAGGTAGGAAAACAAATGAGAAAAAGTTGGGGGTTACCAGAGCCTTAAAGTCTCAAAAAGGGTCATCATGGCATTAGTGCTCAGACCCCTGAGGAGGCTCACCACCTACCTGCTCATGGTAATTCTGAGGGGTACAATAATGACAGTTCTAGAAGTTCCTAAGTAGTTGAAAGCTGGCATCCACTGCTGTTATTACAAAGCTGACAGGACTGGCTATCGGAGATGAACTAGATCTTGTTTCATCTTCCTTCCAACTTCCTTTTAGTACTTCCTGCTAGCAGAAGCTCATATGCAGCAGTCAGAGGGGTCAGGGAAGGGGTAGTTTGCAGAGTCTCAGTCCCAGCACACAGAGCAGTGGAGAGAAGGATGGAATTGGAGCTGGGAAACAATAGATGAAGAACACTGGCTTCCTTCAAAGACTCCTTTTTATCTAAAGATACTAGCCCCTAAAACGCCAGATACTCAGGAATTTGTAGGGACACTCTGGGGACCTCAAGAATAAGTGTACTAGTTTGGACTGAAATCTTACTACTCTTTTCTATTACATAAGACTGTAATGCTGCTGTATAATGCTTTATTTTAAAAATCAACAGTGGATGAAACTGCGTATTATAATCAGATGTTCATGCCCATCCATTCATTTATTGAGTGCCTGCCACATGCCACACAATCTGTCAGGTGATATGTATATAAAAAAACTTAGATAATAAGACAAAAGTAATCCACCCAAATTCATCTATAAATCCAGAGTTAGGGACTGTTAACATTTTTGTGTTCATGCCTGTGGGCATCTTTCTGTGCATATGCACGTACACACATAACAATGTCATAAAAACTTTATAATAAATGCAGATGTGTTTCCAAGAAAGTGTGTATCCGTCTCCCTCTGTCCTGCTGTATAGTATTTTATTAAAAGGAGAATGCTCCATCACTGTTTATCTGTGGACATACAGCATAGGCTGCTACATATGTCTATATATATTTTATGTACTTTGTCTTTCCACTAAAATTTCTAAATGTGTAATTTCTGTGTGGGACACTGAATATGTAGATTTAAAATTTTGTGCTACATTGTCAGACTGCCCTTCACCAAAGCTGTTACAGTTTACACTGCCACCAATAGTGCATGACACTTTTCTTTCATACACTCAGTAACAGAATTATTGGTCTTTAATATTTTTCACTGCTAGCCAAAAGTGTATTCTTCGCATTTTAAAATTTTTAGTGAGAGCATATTCTAATATGTTAATTGGCTGTTTGTGGTTCTTGTATAGTTAACTACCTGTTTACACCCTTTACACTTTTTCTTTTGGGTGTTCATGTCTATATAACTTTGCAGTAGCTCATATTAGGAATCATTAATTCTTATTACATTGCAAATATTTTTATGATTAATTTATTTATTATTGCATTATGAGCATTTTTAGGTAGTCAAATCTGTTTCTCTTCTATTTCTGTCTTAAGTATAATGTATAGAATTTTCCCTGGCCAGGGTTACAAAAATACTCATGTTTTCTCCTGATATTTTTATGATTTCATTTTTATATCAGTCTTTAATGCAGTTGATAGTTACATTAAAGTAGTGAAGTAAAGAGTCAACATTTTCTGTCAGCATTATCTGGTTGTCATAATACCATTTATAAAATAAATCTAAAATGTAACTTCCACTAGATAATAATTTTTATGTTTGATATTTACAAGACCATTCAGCTCTATTTTGTCTATTCAGCTACTTTGACTGATTTAATCATTGTTGCTTTTTATTGTTTTATGTGTATTTAAAATATTTGTTTTATAACTATTACACGGTTTCATATCTAATAGGTCAAGTATTACTTCCCAACACATATGCTCTTACCTCCTTCATAATTCCGGACTCTAACAGATAAACTGTAGAATTACTTAATCTTCCTTCAAATACAGATTTTATTAGTATTCTGATTATAATACAGGATACATAGATACATAGGACAGTAAATGGTTCATATAGAGAAATTGTGGCGCCTTTTCAATATTGAATATTCTTATTCATAAAGAATATTGTTTGTCCTTTTAGGTTCATTTGTCCCTCAGTAGAGTTTTTATTTTTATTTTTCTTTAGTTAATTCTAGATATCTTAATGTGTGTTAATGTTCTTATAGTATTTATGAATGTGCTCTTTTCTCCCTCTTTACAAAAATGTTTTCTAATTGAATATTTTCATTTTTTAATCTCAGGACCTTATCACACAAATTAGTAAGGGCCTCAAAGGACTTTTATTTTGGCAGGTATGTCTGCAAATATTTACCACTTCAGACATTAAAAACCTAATTGAAAAGTGACATGTCTATGTAACATTTATGTTGGCATAATTATTTTAAGTGAAAAAAAGCTAAATTTTCTGCCTAGCCCTTTGGAGACTTGTAGGGAAATAAAATACTGATTATAACTGTCCCTGTGCTCACACTTCCAAGAATAACACATAGAATTAACTTGAAATTTGGACTAGGAAAGACTAAAGTATTGATCATCTTAAAAATTGATGGAAATCATTTTTCATGGTAGTCCTATAATTTCTTGGAAATTAGATAAGTTCTCAGAAAAGTTAAAACTAGGGTTGACAGTGTAGAACTTAAGCAAATCTCTGTTAGTCTGGATACCACCCTCTGACAACTGCTTTTTGTGTGGGTCGTACTTCCTTACCCCATAGTTTGAAAATATCTCCGAGAAGAACATTTACCTGGTGTGCTTTACTGCTCTCAAGTATTGCAGCCTTGTGCTATCCATTGTCCAGACACTGAAAAGAATTGCTTCATATATTTTTATCCAACTTTGATTATTAATGGCAGGAAAGTTATTCAGATACCAACTGTTCCATGATGGCTAAATCTCAAATCTGTAATTCTTACAGAAGATACCATAGGAGAGTGTCTTTAAGTCTTGGAATCTTGAAATAACAATGGATCTCTACACACACACACACACACACACACACACACACATACACACACACACACTAAACATGATGGAGACTTTTGATAAATTTAATCACATTAAATGTTCTGTCTATCAAGATTCCCTAAAGACCGTGGAAAGATGGCAATTTATTGGGAGAAGATGTTTGAAACATGCAAGGCAAATGACAATGCGCTAATAATGAAACTACTTAAAGAATGGACTTGGGGCTTGGGTAAAGTAATTATGACATGCTATCTGAAATGTCCCCCAGATAGTTTCATTTAAAAAATGAAGTAAATAGGCTAGCTAAAGAAGAACCCATAGACATAAGTTCAGAAGAATTGATGACAAGGCATGTTCATAACCCATAAAATAAAAGTGAATGCAGCTAAACAACTACAATATTTTAAGAAGGTTTTGACAGGTTTAGAAAATGAGCCACAAAGCAGATTAAAATAAAAAACTACCACACATACATTTAAATCAATACAAACATGCCTGATAATTAAAAAAAAAAAAAGGCTTGAACAAGCACTTTACAAAAAAAAAAAAAACAAAAAAAAAAACTGATCAACTAATCAACGTGGAATGGTGTACAGCCTTATTAGCAGCCAGGAAAATGCAAGTTAAAAACACAAGGAGATACCAAACGCATGTAAAATTGAAAAAAAAAATTTAGCCATTCTCACTACCAACCATTGGTGAAGATGTATATGTAGTGATGGGAACACTCATTATACTGGTGTGTAAGTCAGTCCAACCACTTTGGATTACTTGTAAAAATCTGAAGTTATGAGTATATTATTCAGCAATTCCTAAGTATTTTTTCTGAAGATATTTGGATACATGTATATAATTTTACATGTACAAAATGTTCTGGAAGCATTGTTTGTATTAGCAAAAACTGGGAACAAATATCCATCAACAGTAAACACATATCATACTATATTAATAATGGAATACTATACTGCAATAAAAAGGAGCAAACCACAGTTGCATATATTAACGGATGAAATAGTATTGAGTGAAATAAGACAAAAACACATATAGTATAATTTAATGCTTCAAAAAACCTTAGGTGAACCCAAAACATACAAGAATGCACTCATGGATGGTAAAACTAAAGAGAAAAGGATTGCCATGTAAGTTAGATTAATATTACTTGTAGGAAGGAGGAAAGATGTATGGTTTGAAAGGGACATTTGGGAGTGGCTAGACTTGCTTCTAATATCATTCGATTTGTGTTTTAATCCATAAGTTTGCAATTGAAGTTTTACACTTGGGATGTAGAGGAGGATTGTCCCTTGGAGATATAAAGATAAATACAAATGTAAATCATCAACTCTGGGATGCATTTATAGCCAAGGGAATTCATTATACCATGTAATGAAATGATAAAGAGGAGAGGGGGGGCCTTGACTGAATTCTGAGGAGCACTGAAAGGTTCTGTGTTGGAGGGAAAATCTGCGAAGAAAATAGAGACAAATATTGAATGAAGTAGGAAAGTCTGTATATCTTAGGAGAATTCTTCCAAACTTAAGAAGTAGGCACTTATATGAAGTGCTGCAGAGAGAAATAAAGATAGATGAGTAGGCAATCTTGACAAGGGTGATTTCAGAGTGGTGGGGACGAAAGCATGTTGGAGTGGCTTCAGGAGTTCAGTGGGGTTGTCTTTTCCCAGAAGCATGCATCATACAGCTGGAAAATACTTCTATTAACAATACACAGGATTGAGATAAAATATTAATATTGAAAGTTTTAACGCATTCCTTAGACTAAGAAGAAAGGAAACAATATTCTTAATGGCCAAGAATCAAGGAAACCTGAAATCATTTTTACCAACTAATCTAAAAAAAAAGAATTACTTTTTCAGTCTTCCCATAGAAAATTTTATGAAATAGTTAACATATGAAGGGTGTGGCCAAAAAGGAATAAAATTATAGATTACTGGATTTAATGGTATTTAATTGGCATTTGTCATATTTTTGTAATTTTAATTTTCATCCTAAGTAAATAACTTTCTTCACAATTTTATATTTTAAAATTTACCAATGTCCTCCCACTATAAATTGAATTTTTGGGCCTATGAACATAATTCTGGTGAATAAGCAGGTGAAAAACAGAGCTGAGGGCCCATGCAAAAGGCAAAATTATCAGGAAAAGGGAGAAAACCTCCTCCCTGCAAAAGACAAGGAAACAATGTGTTTTTTTATAGTTTACTCTGGATGAAGGGAGCAATTCACAGCCACAAGCTGAGCATTTGGTTATATGGGTTTGAGGCTAGAATTGACATTGCATAGATAATCTGAAACATTTCAAATTGAGTGCTTTTGCTTTTAAATGGCTCCAGGTTTGTAGTGATCACAGGAACCTGGCAGTAACAAAATTAAATCCTTTGTAAGTGTGTTAAGTGTTGACTTTGAGGAATGCAGCGTTTTGATTTGCTGTGTCTAAGCTGTGACCAAAATGTAAATATAAACATTTGTAGAAATTTACCAAAAATTATTTCAGATGTGGATATTGTAAAAGTATTTGCCTCAATTTTGATGGCAGTTTTGCATATGGAAGGAAAAAAATTTTAAAAGAATTGAGAGAAATAGCACGATAAATATAATTATCAAATTATTTATCCTAAAAATGTGACCTAAATTATCTTTAGAGCCTCTCTCTAATTTCATGTTGAGTTGCTTTGGGAGAGGAATCTCCCAGACCCCCTTTCAAGGGAGTGTTTGCTGCTGGCACATCCTTCAGGGTCTGCCTCAGCTGCAGAGGGTCACCAGAGGGCATGCTTTTCCTGCGGTCACCCACATCTTGATATCATGGATGCATGAATAAGTGGTCAAGCCACTTTGGCCTAAGGCAGGGCCACATATGCCCTAGAGCCCTTCACGGGGTTGACCATGGCACTGACCATCATAGTTGTACTTCTCTCTCTACCCAATTCTAACCTTCCTAATTCCGTCCACAGATGCTGACTCATCTAATCTCTGTTGTGGAGAACCAACCTCTTCATACACTTTCCCAAATAATTTACTGTAATTAGGTTTCTTAGGTATACCGATGCAAAAACAGAACTAAATTCATTTCGCAAGCCACTGTCTCTCATTATAGGTTAGTAAATGAGTGTTTTGCTTAATAAACATGTCTGTTAGTCCAAACTGGTTCCCCTAATAGTACTCAAAATAGCAAAGATAAATGGTCTAGCTAGAGACTTCCCTAACATGAAAATTCACTAATAATTTTGTTAAATTTCTCTATGCTGTCACCAGTGTGTATATATTGGCCATTCTTTTGATCATTTTATTGATATTTTTAAAATGTTTACAGTTGAAAAAAGGAGAGTTATACTTAGATAATTTGATTTGATTGCTGTCTTCTAAACTCCCAGTAGGTGGTGTCATAATACTGTATTTAGGGAATAGTTGTTTTTTTTTTTAATAAAGTGAAAAAAGAAAGTGCAAATATATTTACTCAAATATATGTACTTTCATTTTAAAAGTGTTTTGCTTTTATTCTGAGATGACACTGTTATAAACAACTTAATTCCTTATATGTCTCTTTGATTCACATTTTTACTAGAAAATATGTACTGACAGTTTTATTATTTTCTAGAATGACAAAATACTACATAGTCAAAAGAACAAGATGAGCAAAATGTTTACAGAAATATTTTCTCATGATCTTCTTTTACTCTCATATCTTAGACATATGAAAAAAAAACTACTTGTCTCGGAAGTCAAATCGGAATCTAGGATCTGTCATTATAATTATTGTAACCTTATTTTACACTCAAAATATTTTCTGTTTTTGTCTACTCTTTTCAACTCTCTACATCAGAAATAATTCACCTTTCTGGAAATTTAGCTATTTCTAGTTGTAAGTAGTCCTAATTTTTCTACCTTACACTTTAGTAATCTTTATGTTTGCTATACAATACAACATTTGCTCAGATAGTTACAACTCAGATAGTGTGGTGTCTGTGCAAGGATGACTCTCAACATTCCATGAAACATTCCATGTTTTTAGTGTCTTCCCAGGTGGGTCATAAGCCCTTTGAGTGTATGGCCCTCAAATTAGTAGGTTCTTTTGTTTTTTGTTTTGTAATCACCAAAATGCCTATAATATATAGTAGTATTTGTTAAATACATATTGAATAAAAGTGATGCTCTCTAAGTTTAAATAATTCTCCTCGACTCTCCCTATACTCCAGAGATTAGGTGCCTGCAGTGTAAAAGCTATTATTTTGCTAATTTAGTGCTTGTGATACTTCAGTAGTCAAGAATCTGAAGATCTGTCCTCTCCCTGGGTTGATGTTTAATGGAATTATGTAAATTGTTTTGAAAAAATTATAAATATTGCACTCATTTTTTAAAGCATTTTTTCTTTATATTTTTTTCTAAAAGTTAAGAAATTAAGATAATAAGTTTCTAAAGTTTTATTTTTTGGAATTCTGAGACATCTGATTAAATTCAAGGAAATGTTGGACGTGTAGACCTTTGAAAGGGCAGGAGATATGGCAATACTAGGGACTCTAGCAATTAAGATTGAAATTCTTTAGGAAAGTTTTTTCTTCACTTTATTACTGAGAATAGAGTGCAGTGGCTTGAAGGGCCATTTCTGAAGGCTCTCTGGGAGCTACTGGATTTGATTCTAAATTCTAATGGCCTTCCATGTGTGGGAAAAAATATGTATTTCTGTGAGTCAAGATTCATTACCTCAGGTATTACGAGCTGAATTGTGTCCCCCTCCCCCCAAAGAAAATTCTTTCATTGTTTGAAGTTTTAACCCCTAGTACAGTTACTGCAAATATAACTATATTTGGAGATAGATCTTTAAAAGGATTATTCAGTTAAAATGAGGTAATTAGGATAAGTCCTAATACAATGTGACTGGACATATTATAAGAGGAGGAAATTTACACAGAGACAGAGATAGAAGACCATGTGAAAACATAAGGAGAAGATAGAAAATCTGTAAGTCAAGAAGAGAGACCTTGGAAGAAACCAACCCCACTGACACCATGATCTTGATGTGTAGCCTTCAAAATTGTGAGAAAATGTTGCTTATGGCACCCAGATAGTGGTACTTGATTAGAACAGCCCTAGAAAACTAATAGATCTTCTTTTTGGTTTCTTCCCTTGACACAAAAGTCCTCAATCTTTTTTCTTTGCCTAAAAATGAAAGAGAAGCTTTGTAAAATGTAGTTGTGGGGGCATTACTAACAGATTGTGTCAGTAGGTCCAAGTCAGAGCCTAAGATTCTACATCTCTAGCAAGGACCCTAGTTGATTCTAATCAAGGTTGTCTGTAGTGGCATCAGAAGACCAACATCATGTTGTGACATTCTCTTTGATTTCCATAAAAATTGCAATTATATCCTCTTGAGAAATGACTTCCTTGGGGAACAGGGTGAATCCTACAATTTAGATTCAAAAACAGAGTCAAGAACTAAAATTTTTAGTGGAGTCTTTATTTCTGGAAATGATACAATCAGTTGCTTTAGACCAATACTCACTGTTTTTGTTTGTTTTGTTTTTTGAGCAAATGTACAAAATAAGGTACAAATAACTATTTGAAGGCATTGGAAAACTACCTAAGTGATAAAGATTAAGGCTTTGCAGGACTGGAATGCAGAAAAGAATGGAAGCTCAGATAACCTCAGTACCAGTTACTGCTTTTCTTTTTAATGCATTTACTAATTTCTAAAGAGGCAGTTCAGAGGTGGGAAAGCTGAGCAATGCTTTCCACTGACTCATGCAGCCAGGGGACTGGGGGAGAAGAAAACTTGGAATGCAGTACATATCCATGATGATAGGCCTTGGAAAACACATTTTGCTGGCGCCATGAAGGATTATGCTGTAAAACTTAAGGGTAAACAAAAATAGGCCAGCCCTCAAAAGGGCTAAAGCTCAGGTTTGACTCATTTCAATGACTGCTAAAATTAATATGAGCTGGAATTGTTACTCCCCCAGTAGAGTTGCACGCCAGAATAAAACTAAATCCTGATAGGCAGAGCAAGATGGCCAAATAGAAGGCTCCACCAGTTGTCCCCTACCTACGGGAACACCAAGTTTAATCACTACACACACATCACTTTCATAAGAACCAAAAATAAGGTGAGCACTCACAGTACCTAGTTTTAACTTCATATCACCAAAAGGAAGGTAGGAAAGACAGTCTTTAATCAATGACCCCACTCCTCTCCTCTCCCACATGAGCAGCCTTGTGGTGTGGAGAGAGAATCTGTGCATTTGGAAGAGGAAGCACACAGCAATTGTGAGACATTGCATTCAACTCAGTGCTACCCTGTCATAGTAGAAAGCGAAACCAGGCTGAACTTGGCTGATGCCCACTCATGCTGGAAATGTTTAAGCCAGCCCTAGCCAGAGGGGAATTACCCATCTGGCGATCAGAACTTGAGTTCTGGCAAGCCTTGCTGCCACAGGCTAAAGTGCTCTGGTGCCCTAAATTAACTTGAAAGACAGTCTAGGACACAAGAACTGCAACTCCTAGGTGAGTCCCAGTGCTGAACTGGGCTCAGAACCACTGGACTTGGCGGTCATGGTGGGGTGGGGGTGGGGCGTGAAACTTGAGACACCAGCTAGGATGGCTAATGGAGAGCTTATGCGACCAACCTTAAACCCCGGGCAGCACAGCTTGTGGCTCCAAAAACCACTTTCTTCCACTTGAGAGGAAGGGTGTGGGGGTGTAGTAAGAAGAGCTTTCTCCTGTATCTTGGATACCAGCTCAACCGCAATAGGATAAGGCACTAGTTACTATCATGAAGCCTCATTTCCAGGCCCTAGCTCCTGGGTGACATTTCTAGACATGCCCTGGATCAGAAGGGAATCTGTTACCTTGAAGGGAAGAGCCCAGTCCTAGCAGTATTTGTCACCTACTAACTTAACACTTGGGCCCTGAATAACAAGCAGTAATACCCATGTAATACACTGTGGTCCTTGGGTGAAACTCTGAGACTTGGTGGCTTCAGGTACCAGCTTGGCCACAAGGGAGTAGTGCACCAAATGGGCTCTTGGGGTCTCTGATCTAGGCCTTGGCTCTTGGACAGAATGTCTGGAGCTGCTTGTGGAAAAGGGAGGGAAGAGCAAGAAGAACTGTATCTCATCCTTTGAGTGCCAGCTCAGCTGCAGTACAATAGAATTCCAGGTAGACATCTCAGATTTTTGACTGCAGTCCCTGGCTTCTAGATGGCACCTCTGGACACACCCAAGGCCTGGGGGAGCTCACTGCTCTGAAGGAGAGGACACATGCCTGGCTGGCTTTGCCATCACCTGATTTGTAGAACCCCAGGGACTTGAGTGGACATAGGCAGTAGCCAGGTTGTGGTTACAGTGAACCTTGCATGAGACAGTGCTGTACTGCCTTCAGGTCTAACCCAGTGCAGTCCCAGTAGTGCTGACCATAGGAGTGCTTGTGTCAGCTCCAGGTGGCTCAGAACAGAGAAAGACTCTTTGGGAGAAAATAGTACAAGAATCTCTGTCTAGTAATTCAGAGAATTCTACCAGATCTTTTCCAAGACCACCAAAGTGGTACTTCTACATGTTTACAAAAACCACAGCATTACTGGGCTTGGGATGTCCCCCTAATGCTGATATGAATTAGGTCACAATACCCAAGTCCTTTTGAATATCTGGAAAGCCTTCACAAGAAAAATGGGTACAAACAAGCCCAGACTATGAGGACTATAATAATACCCAACTCATTAATGCCCAGACACAGATGAATATCCATAACCAAAAAGACCGTCCAGGAAAACATGACCTTGCCAAATGAACTAAATCGGGCACCAGGGATCAATTCTGGAGAAACAGATATGAACCTTTTGGACAGAGAATTTAAAATAGCTGTATTGAGGAAACTCAAATTCAAGATAACACAGAAAAGGAATTCAGAATTCTATCAAATAAATTCAACAGAGATTGAAATAATTAAAAGTAATCAAACCAATACTGGAGTTGAGAAATATTACTGGCATACTGAAGACTGCATCAGAGTCTTGTAATAGCAGAATTGATTAAGCAGAAGAAAGTGAGCTTGAAGAGAAGCTATTTGAAAATACACAGAGGAAACAGGAAAAAAAAGCACACCTACATGATCTAGAAATAGCCTCAAAGGGGCAAATCTAAGAATTCTTGTCCTCTACGTGATAGAGAAAAAGATAAGGGTAGAAAGTTTATTCAAAGGGATAGTAGAGAGCTTTTCAAACCTAGAGGAATATATTATTATCTAAGTACAAGAAAATTATAGAACATCAAGCAGATTTAACCCAAAGAAGACTACCTGAAGAAATTTAATATTCAAACTCCAAAAGATCAGGGAAAAAGAAGGCATCCTAAAAGCAGCAAGAGAAAAGAAACAATGTATAATGGAGCTTCAACACATCTGCCAGCAGACGTTTCAGGAGAGAGTAGTATGACATCTTTAAAGTGCTGAAGGAAAAATATCCAGCAAAAATATGCTATCAAGATTGAATCATGAGAAAATTCAAAACCTAAAGAGACAAATAACAAGTAAAAAAAAAAAAAAAATTGAAGCCATAATAAAGTCTCCAGCAAAGAAAAGCCTCGGATTCAATGGCTTCACTGCTGAATCCTACAAAACATTTAAAGAAGAACTAATATCAAGCCTACTCAAACTATTCCAAAATTATACAGGAGGAGCAAATACTTCCAAACTCATTCTGCAAGGTCAGTAATAACCCTGGTACCAAAACCAGACAATGACATAAAAAAAAAACTATAGGCCAATATTACTGATAAATATTGATGCAAAAATCCTCACCAAAATACTAGCATAACAACATATTAAGTAGATCATTCATTTGGTCCAGATGGGGTTTATCCCAGGGATACAAGATGGCTCAACACATGCAAATCAATTAATGTGATACATCATATCAATAGAATAAAAAAACCATGTGATCATTTCAATTGATGTGGGAAAAGCATTTGATAAACTTCAACATCTCTTTCATGCTTTTAAAAAAATTTCAAACAACTGGCTGAAAAGGGAACATACCTCAGCATAATAAAAGGCATATAGGACAGACCCATATCTATTATATTGAATGGGGTGAAACTGAAAAACCTATCCTCTAAGATTGGGAACAAAACGAGGATGCCCACTTTCACCACTGTTACTACACATGGTACTGGAAGTATAGCTAGAACAATCAGACAAAAGAATGAAATAAAGGACATCAAAATTGGAAAGGAAGAAGTCAAATTATTCTTATTTGAAAATGGTATGATCTTATATTTAGAAAAACCTAAAGACTTTACCAAAAAAACTTAGAACTGATAAATTCAGTAAAGTTACAGGATACAAAATCAACATACAAAAATCAGTGGCATTTCCATATGCCAGCAGCAAACAATCTGAAAAAGAAATCAAGAAAATAATCCCATTTCCAATAGCTTCAAATAAAATAAAATACCCAGGAATTAACCAAAGTAGTGAAAAATTTCCACAATGAAAACTATAAAACACTGATGCAAGAAATTGAAAAGGACACACAAAAATGGAAAGATACTCCATGTTGATGGATTGAAACATCAATATTAACTGTTCATACTACCGAAAGCAATCTATGGATTTAAAGCAATCACTATCAAAATACAATGATGTTCTTCACAGAAATAGAAAAAAATATATATCTATGTGGAACCACAAAAGACCCAGAATAGCCCAAGCTATCCTTAGGAAAAAGAACAAAACTGGAGAAATCACATTACCTGGCTTTAAATTATACTACAGAGCTATAATAACCAAACAGCATGAAAGTGGCATAAAAACAGACACATAAACCAATGGAACATAAGAGAGAACCCAGAGATAAATCTATACATCTTCAGTGAACTGATTTTTTATAAAGGTGCTAAGAACATTCATTGGGGAAAAGACAGTCTCTTCAATAAATGGTGCTGAGAAAACTGAATATCTGTATGCAAAAGAATGAAACTAGACTCTATCTGTCACCATATATAAAAATAAAAATGGATTAAAGACTTAAATATAAGATCTCAAACTATGTAATTACTACAAGAAAACATGAGGGAAACTCTCCAGAACATTGGTCTGGGCAAAAACTTCTTGAGTAATACCCCATAAGCACAGGCAACCAAAGCAAAAATGTACAAATACAATCACATCAAGTTAAAAATCTCTGCACAGCAAAGGATATAATCAACACAGTGATGAGACAACCTACAGAATGGAAGAAGATACTTGCAAACTATCCCTCTAAAAAAGGATTAATAACCAGAATACATAAAAAGCTCAAACAACTCTTTAGGAAAAAAGTCTAATAATCCAGTCAAAAGATGGGCAAAAGATTTGGACAGACATTGCTCAAAAGAAGACATGGAAATAACAAACATAAAGTGCTCAGCATCATTGATCATCAGGTAAAATCCAAATCAAAACTACAATGAGAGATGTCTTCTCAGCCCAGTTAAAATGGCTTATATATAAAAAAAAAAAATCAGACAATAAAAAAAGCTAGCGAGGATGTGGAGAAAAGGGAAACCTGTGCACTGTTGATAGGAATGTAAATTAGTAAAACCACTGTGGAGAACAGTTTGAAGGTTCCTCAACTAAAAATATTGCTACCATACAATCCAGCAATCCCACTGCTGGGTATAACTTAAGAAATCATATATTGAAGAGTTATCTGCACTGTCATGTTTATGGCAGCATTATTCACAATAACCAAGATTTGGAATCAACCTAAATGTTCATTAACAGATGAATGGACAAAGAAAATGTGGTACATATACACAATCGAGTATTATTTGGCCACTTAAAAATAATGAGATCCTGTCATTTGCAACAACATGGATGGAACTGGAGGTCATTATGCTAAGTGAAATAAGTCAGTTGCAGAAACAAAAAATTCACATGTTCTCACTTATTTGTGGAAGATAAAAAATTTTTAAATTAACTCATGGAAATAGAGAGTAGAAGGATGGTTACCAGATGTTGGGAGGGGTATTAAGGAAAGTGGGGGTGGCGAAGTGGGGAAGGTTAATGTGTATAAAAAATAGAATGAATAAGATCTAGTATTTGCTAGCACAACAGGGTGACTATACCAAAAACAATTTAATTGTGTATATATATATATGTAATATATAAAGCACAACTTAATATAACACTGTCAGCCACAGTTGGTTTAGCCAATCACTTGAAATGAAAGAGATTGTTTAAATTCATAATTTAAAATAACCCCCAAATTTAAATTACTAAAAGCTCTTATTTGCCAGCTAAGCATATTATTTATAACAAACCATAAAAACATACACATATATTTGGTAGATCTTTCTTTTTTAATTTATTATACTTTAAGTTCTGGGTACATGTGCAGATCATGTGTATACCTATATAACAAACCATGGCACATGTATACCTATGTAACTGTATGTTTTAAAATAATTATAAGTGTATAACTGGATAGTTTGTAACACAGGATAAATGCTTAAGGGTGATGGATAACCCATTTACCCTAATGTGATTATTACACATTTCATGCCTGTGCCAAAATATCTCATGTAATCCATAAACATATACACCTACTATGTAGCCACAAAAATTAAAATTTAGAAAATATAAATAAAATTATATCCTCTGTGGACAAAGATACGTCATCCAGACCCAAGTATGGTCTCTTCAAACCCTACACATTCAAGCAAAACAACAAACACTAGTGTAAGAGAAGACATGACTTTGAATTAAAAATGACAGTCATTTATGAAAAGATAACGTTGGAGATCCAGATGAAAAGTCGACTTTAAATTAAGTGTGATAAATAGGTTCAAAGAACGAAATGGCCAGATAAAAACTTGATGAGATTACTGTAAAATAAAGAATCAAATGAACCTTAAAGAGCTAAAAATTACAATTACTTAAAAGCATAGTGAATGGACTTAATTGTAGAATAGACACAGTTGCAGTGATCAGTAGTGGATTACAAGAGAGCTAGGAATAAATGTTCTGATTGAAACAACAGACACAACAAGTTGTTTTTTAAATATAAGAAAAGTTATAAAAAGCATGGAATTTAATAAAAAAAGGCAAATATACATTTAATTGGAATACCAAAAGAGAAAGAGAGGCAAGAGTAGATGAAAAACAATACTTGGAGAAGTAATTGTTAAGAATATTTTAAAACTAATGACAGAGATCAAGACAGATTTGAAAGGCACTACAAACACTAAGCATATATAGAAAGAAAATTGCCTTCAGGTACAACACAAACTGCAGTGGACAACAAAAATGAGAAAATCTTAAAAGCAATCAGAGAATAAAAAGCAGAGTATCTCAGAAGCCAAATAAGACAGATAACTGATTTCTTACAATAAACTCTAGAAGACAGAATGACACATTCAGACTGCTTAAAGAAAATATTAAGTACATAATTTAATATCCAGAAAATATATTCTTTGAAAATGCAGTGAAATGAAAGCCGTTTTTAGACAAAAATATCTGAAAAAGACTTTGCCATCAGAAGATTCACACCAAGGAAGTATTAAAGGATATTAGTAATCAGGGTGCAGGAAAGTGATCTTAAATGACAGAGATGCAAGGAAGAATGAAGGGCAAAATAAAAAGTCTGGGGGGAATAAGCATTTCTGGAATGATACAGTAAAGACCTCTAAAAATCTGTTTTTTCATAAAAACATTGGAAAAATAAAATCAACTTTTTCAGAACTCTGGAAATTAACCAAAGGCTTGTGAAAATCTGATGAAAGTTTATTCATGAAAAATTAATCTAAGTAAGAGCGAGCTTTGTGGATTTTAACTTGCCCTATTTGCAGTCCCCCTCTCCCAGCTATATGGTAGCTCCGAAAACCATGGAGATAACCTTTCAAGTCTAGCAACCGCTGATGGAGTCAAAATGGATTTGGTGCTTCCCAAAAAGCTTCATCTCCAGGTAATTGTTACTTTTTGACTTTTCTGTCGGTTCACAAGAAAAGTCCAATTCCCAGTGTTTATTGAACTGACTCACAGGTTCAGTGGGAAAAGTCCTATGACAGTAGGTAGCTAGTGAGGTATGAGTGGAGTGGGGAGAGCGCTCCTCTCACCACACCACCAGGAAAGTCAGGCGACCTTCAAGTGATGATCAGGTGGTTGTTACACTGCCTCTCTAAAATAATAATTGGTCACAGCCAGCGTCAGAGAAAAGCAGTTTCCCAATAGATAAAAACACCTGAAATTGGTAATCGGTAGCTTTCAGAAATTGGGCAAGTAGGCTTGAGCATGCACGTCAAGACGTATGACCTTCCAGGGGCATTCTACCGGAAAAGGGAAGATCACCTCAGATGGGCATGCATACCACTCCAGTAAACACACTGTACATAATCACTTCCCAAGCACAAGCAGGGCACTGTGCTTTCAGGCAGCTACCCTAACGGAAAAATCAAAGGAAAGCTGGTACAAGACACCGGAAGTAGGCCAGCATATAAAATCTTTGGTTCAAGGTCAAACGGGGCACTTGACCTCCAGGATGCCTGCTTGGACTTCTTCCAAGTACAATTTCCGTTTTTTCATTTCTGCTGTAAAGTTTTTTTTGATAAACTTACACTCCTGCTCTAAAACTTGCCTTGGTGTCTTTATTCTGCCTTATCACCCTCAGTCAAATTCTTTGTTCTGAGAAGGCAAGAATTGAGGTTGCTGGAGACTCATATATATTCACCACTAGTAACCCAGATAACTTCCACTGCTAACACTATGTCCAGGGCATTTGTGAAAATAAACAAACAAAAAACAAAAACAGCAGCAGTTATTTAACACCTAGCTGACTGAGCTGGATATGCTAGTTAGGGCAAATAAGAGATTGGCCCAAAAACATCAAAGGAAAATTTTGAGTGGAGTTTTTATTTCTGGAAATGGAATAATTAGTTATTTCAGAGTAATACTTTCTGTAAAACAACAAAGACACAGATATACAACATAAAGTACATTTATCAATTTGAAGACATTAGAAAACTACTTAATTGGAGAATTAGATGTCCATACGGGGTTTATCAAAAGCTCTGATATTATATACTGGGGGTCTACAAGGCCATACACATGGGTATGGCTGTGGCATGATCAGGACAGATCTAAGCCCTTACTCTCTCATAGAAAGGAACACAAGCAGGGTGTTGTGGCTTTGTTAGGTTGAGAAGACAGAGAATAGAGCACAGAAGCTGAAGGCTGGAGATTGTGCTGAAGAATATTTGAGAGGAGGGAGCCATTTATCATTTGTTCAGGAGTTAGAGATGTGGATATGGAGTTTTTTCTCTGGTTTCTTCTCTTTCAGATTTTTTTTTCTTCAGTTTTCTGGTTCCACCAGGCAGAAACACAGTGGAATTTTTCACAATTATCTCTCACACTGCTGGGTGGCCTCAAAGACTAATTAACCCTAGGCTAAAAAGTTATGGAAACAGTTGCTTCATTATACCACTTTCACTACCCTGCCTGGAGGGTGTATTCCTCATCTGAGCCTGTCTACTTTCATTCCTTCTCCAGTGTCTTTTGGTATTATGTCTAAATTTTACAGTTGCTTCCTGATAGGTGAGTCCTCTGATAGGATCTTACACCATCATTGGTAGAATCTTTCTGATTGGTGAATCTCAAGAGTTCTGAAAAATAATGAATACTGATAAATACCTGTTAGATACTTAATTTTTAAATAAGTAACATCTGTTCTATATTTACTTTGAGTCTAAAGGTGACAATAAAGTTGATGTAAATATGAACCAAGAGAATGTAAGATAGACTGGGTGAAGTGGTCAGTGCCTATACTCCCAAAGCTTTGGAAGGCCAAGGTGAGAGAATTACTTGAGGCCAAGAGTTCAACACCAGTCTGGGCAACATAGCAAGAACTAGTCTCTCAAAAACAACAACAAAATGAATGTAAAACATATCAAATATGCCCCCATTTCTAGTTGGCATGTAATGCCTAGCCTGCCATTCACTGGACAAGAACAAAATTATAGTCTCTGCCTCTTTCTGGAGTACATTGGTCTTGCTGGAAATAGTTAAGTGAAGTTACTGTGACCACCTAACAGCTTGGGATAGAGAATTCTTGTGAACAGAGGGTCAGCTAGGAATAAACAACAAGCAAAGGAAATAGAATGATCAAATAATAGCATAAGGTAGTACATTTCATCCCAATCAGCTGTCATAGCTTGTTTGCTTGATTGATTACTTAGCTTCTTGAATGAAAATAAATATATAACAAAAAATAGTGTTCTTTGTCATCTCTTTTAATTGACAACCTCAACCAGGTCTTAACTGTAGCCCGAGGTAGACTCTAACTTAAAAATGTATGCTTATATTTAATAATTGGCAGTTGCCTTAAATACAACACTATTGCAACACATGTACTCTAGCCATCCAGTATTTTAGTTCTATTACTTTTTTAACATCCAAAATTAGATATTACTGCTATAACTTATACTGACAACTTTTTAAATATTTATATGTGTATTTTATTTTATTATGTTGTTTTATTTGTTTGAGACAGGGTCTCACTCTGTCCCCCAGGCTGGCGTAAACTGGTATGGTCACAGCTCACTGCAGCCTTGACCTCCTTGGCCTCAGGTGATCGTCCCACCTCAGCCTCCCTAGTAGCAGGGACTACAGGCACATGCCATCATGCCTGGCTAATTTTTTAAGTATTTTTTTTTTTTTTTTTTTTTGCATAAGGATGAGATTTATAACTGGCTAATTTTTTAAGTATTTTTTTCTAAAGATGGGATTTTGCCATGTTGCCCAGGCTGGTCTGAAACTCCTGGGCTGAAGTGATCTCCCTGCGTTGGCCTCTCAAAGTGCTGGGATTACAGGTGTGAGCCACCGTGCCTGGGTCATTTATTATTTTATTTGTTCAGTATTTCTTATGTCCCAGCTGTCTTCCTGTAATCAGTTTTCTTCTTTCTAGTGTACCTCTGAAGTTCATTATTTGAGATGATAAACTTTCAAAGGTTTGCTTTCTGAAAATGCCTTTACTTCACTCTTGTTCTAGAAATAGAGTTTGGCTATACACACAATTCTTGAGATATATATATTTTCTCTCAACACGTTAAGAACTTCCCACTCTCCACTTGCTTTCTTTGTTACTCTTGAAATTCCTTTCATTTTTTGGGGTGGAGGTATCGCTCTGTCACCCAGGCTGGAGTGCAATGGTGTGATCTCAGATCACTGCAATCTCTGCCTCAGCCTCCTAAGTAGCTGGGACATAGTTGGCACGGCACCATACTTGGCTAAATTCTATCATCTATCTGTATATCATTAATCTATCATTAATTATCCATTATGCCTTTGTAGGTGGTCTATCTTTTCTAATGATTTTAAGACCCTCTTTACAGCAGTTCCTTCTTATCCATGGAGGGGGATATGTTCCAAGATCCTAAGTGAATGCCTTAGACTGCAGACAGTACTGGACTCAGTTGCTGTCCATTGGAACACACTTCTGATCATGTCTTCTGCCACCCACAAATTAGTTCCTTTTTCCATAACTAAACACTTATCATGCAGTGTGGTTGTAGTTTTTTGTTTGAGATGTGACAGCAAAAATAGTATGACTTTTTTTCTTTACAATTCACGGATAAAAGATTATTTCTTACCCAGACATTTGAGAGTCTTCAACCTACCATTTCTATCCTTTACGTTAAGAACTTTCACTTTATTCTTGAAGGAAGCACTTATAGCTTCTTTTTGCATATCTAAAATGCCAGCATCACTACTCTTGCACTGTTGAGACAAATAAGGATTACTTGAACACAAGCACTAGGATATGATGACAGTCAATCTGATAACCAAGATGGCTGCTATTTGACTAATAGGTAGGTTATGCAGTACAGTTACCCTGGACAAAGGGATGATTCATGTCCTGAGTGGGACAGAGGCAGAGGATATGAATTTCATCGTGCTATTCAGAAGAGTGCACATTTTTAAACTTGTGAGTTATTTCTGGAATTTTTCATTTAATTTTTTTAGACTTGTTGGCTGTGGGTAACTGAAACTGTTGAAAATAAAGCTCTGGATAATGGAGAACTACTATATTTCTTTAATGTTTCTGTTTTCACCAAAACGTTTCTAGGTGTATGGTTCTTTGTGTTTGTCCTGTTTGGATATATTCACAGATACTTTTTCCCTTGTAATCATTGACGAACTCAGTTTTATAAAATTATTAGAATCAAAATAAAGTCACTGGTGTTAAAAACTCTGACAAATAGAGCCAGGGAAGGCCATGGAGTGAGTGTTCTCATGCAGAAATGCCTAATAACAAGGACTATCACAAAAGACAAGTCAAAATCTCGAGCCCAGAGCAATAACATAAGGTATCTCTAAAATGTTCCCCCACCTGCATTGACTAGTCAAGCAAACCAAACTTGAAAACAAAGCAACAATTTGTTACTAAAAAATTCAAGGCTACTTGGAGACTTTCTTTTTATTATACAAGTCAGCCAATATTGGCTAAAATATAAATATTTGAATATTTAAACTTATTTAAAACTAAAAACAGAAAAAGGGGCAAAAGAAGCTTATTTCAAATTGCTATACTTTATTCAAAATTTTGGTTCAAAGTTTTCATCAGATTACCCATTGGAACAAGTAAAATTTTGTCATGTGAACACGTCTCATTTTGTCAGACATTTAACTTGGAGCCAAGTGTCCTTTTATAAACTAGTGAGGTTGTATTACCATGTTTTACCGTCTCATGACTAAAATTCTACAATGAAAGCTATAAGACCTTTATTTGTGTGTGTATTTCTGTGTTTGTTTATGCATGACATAAGTTGTGCCTACACGATAAGATCTAGCAAAGTTGGCCAGAAATCCCTTAAGAAATTTTATTCACATTGGCCTAGATAAATAAGTACTCATATGAAATATGTAGTTGTTAACCAGAATGCCTTTTAGTTCCTACGACTTAAATCTTTGATCATAATCTGGTTTTAAATTTGATAATAAAATAAAAATAGAAATGTCTTCAAAATTCTCAGCATACATTTTTGCCTGGCTTTTATGGTCGGACGGTTTTGTATTTGTTGCTGCTAGATATAAATGATTAAACTGGTTTAACTATAAACCTACCCTAAAAACAGAATAATCTTTGTGTAATAATGTTAATATTCTTGGTTTAATTAAAATAACTGTATCTTCTGAGTTATTGACAAAATATCCATATATTTAAGTTTCTTAGGTAAACACTTGATATTCACAGCTATAAAAGTGCTTAAAATTATTACTAATTTTGTCTAATATCTCAGTTTTTATAAGTAATCTAGGTATAGTTATTAAAAATAAAAAACTGGACACGTAAATTGGTTAAACATTTATAAATGACTTTTTATGTAATTAAAAATCTTAAATTTATGTTAAATTAAGTGTTAGATACTCTTTAAATGTTTGGGTCATTTTCAAATTAATAAAATGTTAAAATATAAATTGCTGAACATAAATATAAGTATGTCCTTGGCTTCTTAATTGTTATAAAAAGACTATATTTGGGTCTATTAACATAAAAAGTATGTTATGATAAACATGTTTCTAAAGTTATAAAGTGGTTCTGATATATAAAATATTGACATGTTATAAGCAATTCAAATTTCTTTGTTCTAAGGTTTTTACTAAAATTAGTCTTACTGATTATTAAAAAATTAAATATACATAAAATGTAACAAAAACTAAAATATGTTTTTGTTTAAAAAATTATAAAAAGACAAATATGTGGGTTTTTTTGAAAAATAATTGTATCTAAATTCAGCAGTCACTAAAATTTGTTGCAGACTATGGAATTAGGAAAAGATTTTTTAAAAAGCCAGTAAATAAGTGAGAGAGATGTTTAAATAGCCGTACATAGAAAGACTTGTTTTTGATAAAGAATAAAAAGATCGAAAATTTTTGCATGAAAAAATATCTTCCATTATAAATGTTCGTCTCAAAATAAAATGACTGTTTATTTAAGAAAAATAAAAGATAGGACACAACAAAAGGCCTAAGCATGATGTGAAAGGTCTAAGTAATAAGAAGGTTTGTAAAATAAAATTAATTTATAAAGGACATTTTGCATGTGATCAATTTGGGTATATTTTTAAAAATCATTTGTCTTTCTAAAGATTAAGCTTTGATAAATGTATATGCTGATATAAAACTAAACATTTGGTTTTTATGTCAGAACAAAAAAGATGTCTTAAAGTATTTATTTGCTTGTAATAAAATTTACAGAAGATTTTGATTTGATTTTGAAATGTTTCTTCAAATTTTCAACCATCCTCTGAATGCCAGCTTTACAATTTAGAGATATGTTTTCCTCAAGTAAAACTTAATTCTGCATACTTAACTTTTTTTTTCTGAATCATTCTATGTAACCAGGAAATTTCCTCTGGTTTTACTAAGAACCATGAATTTCTCCACTTAAGGTAAGCTTACTTACTTTTTCCCCCTATGTAATATGATACACACTCATAACCTTGAATACATTCTTTTCCTGTGTGACAAAATTCAAGTGCCTTTTAATCAGGTTTGACTTACAACTTACTTAAATTAGCTTCTCATGAGGAGAAACGATAACACTGGAGAAATTTTTTTTTTTTATCAGATAATTTCCTATGTTTCATGTTCTCTTTATTGGGTTTTTTGATTAGTTTAAAAAAACTGAGCTTTAAAAAGTTTAAACCGTTTTTTTTTAAACATCTGTATAATTTCCTGTATTGCTTTTAAAGTATTTCATTATCACTCTTCGTAAAAAAATGACTATTATTTTACAGGTATCTGTTATTTTCTCTTGATGGGGTGTTTTAAACCTTTTGTAATCTTAGACAAGCTTTCTTAGTATTAAAATAACTAAGTTGAGTTTTTCTTTTTTACTTAAAATTACTTTGGAATATTTCATTTGGGCCCCTAGAGAGGATCAATGGACATCTCTCTCATCTTGTAGAGATATTAAGTGATTAGGCTTATTTAGAAACTTGTATAAAAAAATTTGTCAAATGATAAGTGATATTAGATCTTTTAATTACACTTATGGGTATGTTATCGATATGAATATTATAAAATTATATATAATTCTTAAAAATCTCTGTGTCATTAGTCATAATTCTGGTTAATATAGTATATACCACAAAATAACCAAATTTTCTTGTCAACTGCTTAACTTCCATCAGATTTTTAACTATGGATATTCTAAGTCTCTGTCATGCACAGGTTTTATTCTTCTCTAAAAGCATTTACAATCAGATTCATAGAAGAGGCCAACAAGTGCTCTTAAATACAGGCTTCTAATAAATTTAAGATCAATGAACTATTACAAATAAAATTTTTTCAGAACTCTAAAAAGTAATGAGTTTGTGAAACTACTAATCAAGATCAAGTAGAACAAAAGGAGATTAAGTAATACAATATTTTATGACTTATTACAACATTGTTGGTTCTTTACTTAAATATTTTGTTTCTGGAGCTAGGAAAACTTTTTATCTCAAGCTATTTATAGTTTACAGCAATTTGGTAAAGTATACTTTTGTAAACAAAGGTAAAAAAATTTGTTTTCTCTCTCTATTTAATTTCTCTAAAATTTAGAAAATATCCATGAGTATTTTTATTTTTTTAATGGCAATATGGTTATTTGCATAAGTTCAGCAAGAATTTCCTCTCATTATAAGATACAATTGAAAACACTGATTATATCACCAGAGATTTGACTGGACTGTCATATTTAAAAACGTGCATAGGATGCCTGGCTTCGAGTTCCTAGCCTTACAGTAAATGAGTGAAAATTGTCACTTCATGGGAGGACCAGGATTCTTAAGAATGTAGGTAAAATCTAAAATCTGCCTTCGTTTGGCTTCCTAGCTTCAAGAGGTTTTTAAATCTGAGATTACTGTGTAATCAGTGTGGAAATAAAAAGTCATGTTCCTAAAGAAAAGCTGCAATACAACTGTTATTAGATTGTGGCTCTGTGCATTGTTTTTGAGTATTTGTTACCTATAGACTAGACTGCATCCTAAATCCTTCTGTATTTTTGCAATCTAACTTTCTTCATGGAATTACTAAATGTGAAAACTGCTCTTTCCCTAAACCCTTATAAGCTGAAACTAAAGAAACTTTAAGAAACTAGCCTAATGCATTGGTCACACAGGAAGTTTACCAAACTGCCCAATACCATAATCAGAGACATTCAAACTGCAAGCCAGATGAAATGTTGATGGTTTCACACTGTAGATAATTTTCTCCAACACATTGAAACAAGACTCAAGACTCCATATTGTAATGAGACTCCTATGCCCACTTAATACTTACCTTTTTCACTTGGTAGGATAATGGTATAATTGTAATTTCAGTACTTTCTGCTGATAACTTGACAGAACCTGACCTAGGAGGTCCTTTAGTCCACCTCCTGGGTAACTTTGGCAATAACCCTAATACAACTGTTGCTCACTCTCTTCTTTAACTCACTCATGGGATACTAGATGATAAAATTGGTCTATATTATCTATGGTTAAATAAGGAAATGTCTATACTATTATTAATACGACATGCTATACCTGGATAAATATCTCCAGGAAAGTTGAGATCCATGTACACAAAATAAGAAAACATACCACATGGTCACAACAGGTCTCACCTAATTCCCAGGGTCATTTGATTTGCCTAATTGGTTGCCTTTTAGCCTAGGTTCATGACTCAAAACTATTATACAAATGGAGATTATTATTTATCTTTGTCGTTTCCTTTTTAACATTGTACATGTTACTTCTTAAATTTTGACAGAAGTACCATTCCTAACGAAATAATGCTGGCTTGGTACTTTGAGATGATAGCAAATGCTTATGGAGTACATAAAATTAAATTTAACAATAGACTTCAGATAGACTTAGCCTGAAAGCTGTTCCTTCCAAACCTCCCTTGTTGATCAAATGTGACTAAAAGGGTTTTGACATTGATTGTTAGTTGCTAATCACTTCTGTCTGACATGGAACCAGACCAGAGCAAACCAGGTAAGGTCCATCCCAGCACCAAGGGACAATTAAAATTTAGTGCAGAATGATTGCTCAGTGATGCTTTCAGAGAAAGATCTTGATCAAGAGGGGGGAAATATAAAAGTTATCAAAATAAAAATGAAGTCACTTGTGTGAAAAACCCTGATGGATAGAGCTGAAGAAGGCCATGAAAGGAGAATTCTCATGTACAAATGCCTAATAACAAGAACTATCGCAAAAGACTGCAAAACCACAACCTTGCAGAAAGGTCATTGCCACTTCACACAAGAAAACATATTTCTGCAGGGACATCTGCCCAATAACTGCTGTTCAATCTCACATGGCACCACCCTTGTTATTGAGACTTGTAGTCAAAGATACTTTAGTCAAAATAATTTTATAATTCTCCTCACTTTTCCTTTAAAAACCTTTGTCTCCCTTTACTTCCCTGAATATACACATAGTTTATCATGGCGCACATATTTCTATTGCAATGACTTTTCCCAGTAAATATTATTTTCTTAAGAAAGTATTTCTAATTATTTGGGTTGACAGTGTTTCATCTATTTTGTTATATCGCTATGATTTTCTTTTCATATTATTAATCCAACAGGCAGAAGGGCAAAGAAACTGTTGGAAAGGCACACTAGAGTGATGTGGATACGGCAGAGCCTCTGGAGGGAGCACAGCCTTGCTAACACCTTGATTTCAGCCAAGAAAACGGATGTTGAACTTCTGACTCCAGACTGTGACAGAAAAAGTTTTGTTGTTTGAAGTCACCAAGTTTGTGATCATTTGTTACAGAGCCGTAGGAAATGAATGACTGACAGTGACTCTTTATGATCATTTGAGCATGTTTTTGAGTGGGTCCTAAGGACAGGTAAGCAATCACTAGATTTCCTTTTTCCTTCTTGGAAGGGAAAAAAGGACATTTTAGCAGTGCATGTGACATTGTCATCTCTGATACTTTTGGTATAATGAGATAAAGGTTAATATTAGTTCATGGTGAAAAAAGCATTGGAGAACATGCAAAGATGGTCTGCCTCTTCAGAATCTTCTTTGATGTTTCCACATTCCTCTTTTACCATAGATACGCAAGAGACTAAGTTTATCAGACTTTCACCCATTACAATCAATTACTGTTCATGTGTATTTCTTCTGTATGCTTTACCTGTTATCAGTGGTGCTTAAGGAATGAGAGACTTGACCTAAAAGGTTTTCGTGGTGACAAGATTTTTGATCTCCGAATATCTTTTCACTTCACTCCAGCTAATATCATCCTGATTTCTATTGGGTTATTTAACACTCCCAATTTTTGAGATGGAAAATTACAGTGCTCTTGTCTTCTCTAAGCAAAGAATAGGCATATGACCTAAGCTTGAGATATTGGGCTTACCTTCCAAGGACTTTAACTTTTAAGCAGAGTAGGCATAAAGATAGAGAGTATTTGGATCTCATTATTTTCTGCAGTTATCCTTGGCAGGATAAACAAGTTTTTCCTGCTGCCTAAAACTTTAGAGCAACTCTTGATTCAGATTTTTCCTGAAGTCCTCTAGATTTCCTGCCAATCTTGTAAGGTGCCCAATAGCATCAAAATAAAAATTTTTCCTACTTTTTTTTCTTTAAATGTTTTACTTAAAAAGTTTCCCCTAATTGTCAGAACCTATGAATAAAACAAGCCCCTTTTATACTTGCTTAGGTTGGACAATGATATGATTTGGCTCTGTGTTCCCACCTGTATTAGTCCATTTTCATGCTGCAGATAAAGACACATCTGAGAATGGGCAATTTACAAAAGAAAGAGGTTTCATTGGACTCAGTTTCATGTGGTTGGGGGAGGCCTGAGAATCATGGAAGAAGGCAAGGAGGAGCAAGTCACATCTTACATGCATGACATCAGGCAAAAAAAAAAAGAGCTTGGGCAGGGAAACTTCTATTTTTAAAACCATCAGATCTCATAAGACTTACTCACTATCACAGGAACAGCATGGGAAAGACCTGGCCCCATCATTTAATTACCTCCTACCAGGTCCCTCCCACAACACATGGGAATTCAAGATGAGATTTGGGTAGGACATAGAGCCACACCATATTATTCCACTCCAGTCCCTCCCAAATCTCATGTCCTCACATTTCAAAACCAATAAGGCTTTCCCAACAGTTTCTCGAAGTCTTAACTGATTTCAGCATTAACTCAAAAGTCCACAGTCCACTGTCTCCTCCAAGATAAGACAAGTCTTTTCTACCTATGAGCCTGTAAAATCAAAAGCAAGTTAGCTACTTCCTAGATACAATGAGGGTACAGGCATTGGGTAAATACAGCCATTCCAAATGGGAGAAAATAGCCAAAACAAATGGGCTACAGGCTACATGCAAGTCCAAACTTCAGCAGGACAGTTAAATCTAAAAGCTCCAAAATAATATCCTTTGACTCCATGTCTCAAATGCAGGTCACACTGATGCAAGAGGTGGGCTCTCATGACCTTGGGCAGCTCTGCCCCTGTGGCTTTGCAGAGTATACACCCCTTCCTGGCTGCTTTCATGAGCTGGCGTTGAGTGTCTGTGGCTTTTCCAGGCACACAGTGCAAGCTGTCAGTGGATCTATCGTTCTGGGGTCTGGAGGATGGTGGCCCTTTCTCACAGCTCCACTAGGTGGTGCCCAAGTAGGGACTTTGTGTAGGGCTTCTGATCCCACATTTCCCTTCTGCACTGCCCTAACAGAAGTTCTTCATGAGGGCCCCACGCCTGCTGCAAAATTCTGCCTGGCCATCCAGGAATTTCCCTACATCTTCTGAATTCTAGGTGGAGATTCCCAACCCTCAGTGCTTGACTTCTGTGTACCCCCAGTCTCAACACCACATGGAAGCTGCCAAGGCTTGGGGCTTCTAATCTCTGAATTCACAGCCCAAGCTGTACCATGGCCCCTTTTAGTCATGGCTGGAGCTGCTGGGACTCAGGGCACCAAGTCCCTAGACTACACACAGCATGGGGGACCCTGGGACTGAACTTTGAAGCCATATTTTTCTCCTAGGCCTCTGGGCCTGTGATGGGAAGAGCTGCTGTGAAGACCTCTGATATGCCCTGGAGACATTTTCCTTATTGTCTTGGGGATTAATATTCAGCTCCTTATTACATATGCAAATTTCTACAGCTGGCTTGAATTTCTCTCCAGAAAATGGGATATTCTTTTCTATTGTATTGTCAGGCTGCAAATTTTTCAAACTTTTATGCTCTTGTTCCCTTATAAAACTGAATGCCTTTAACAGCACCCAAGTCACCTCTTGAATGTTTTGCTACTTAGAAATTTCTTCTGTTAGATACCCAGGTCATCTCTTTTAAGTTCAAAGTTCCACAAATTTTTAGGGCAGGGGCAAAATGCCACCAGTCTCTTTGCTAAAACATAACAAGAGTCACCTTTGCTCCAGTTCCCAAAAAGTTCCTTATTTCCATCTGAGACCACCTCAGCCTGGATTTTATTGTTCATATCATTATCAGCATTTTGGCAAAAGCCATTCAACAAGTTTCTAGGGAGTTTAAACTTTCCCATTTTTTTCTGTCTATTTCTGACCTCCAAACTGTTCCAAACTCTGCCTGTTGCCCAGTTCCAAAGTTGCTTCCACATTTTTTGGTGTCTTTTCAGCAATGTCCCACTCTACTGGTACAAATTTACTGTATTATTTCAGTTTCATGCTGCTGATAAAGACATACCTGAGACTGTGCAACTTACAAAAGAAAGAGGTTTCTCAGACTTACAGATCCACAGGGCTGGGGGAGCCCTCACAATCACGTTGAAAGACAAGTCATATCTTACGTAGATGGCAGAAAGCAAAAAAAAAAAAAACCAAAAAACTGTGCAGGGAGACTCCCATTTTTAAAACCATGGGCAATTTACAGAAGAAAGAGGTTTTTTAGACTTACAGTGCCACATGGTTGGGGAGGCCTCATAATCATGTTGGAAGGCAAGGAGGAGCAAGTCACATCTTACATGGATGGCAGAAGGCAAAAAAAAAAAAAAAAAAAGAAAGCTAGTTTGTTCAGGGAAACTCCCATTTTTAAAACCATCAGATCTCAAGAGACTTAGTTACTGTCACAAGAACATCATGGGAAAGACCTGCCCCCATGATTCAGTTACCTCCCACCAGGTTGTTCTCAAAACATTTGAGAGTTCAAGATGAGATTTGGGTGGGAACACAGCTAAACCATATCACCACCCAAATCTCAGGTTGAATTATAGTCTTTAGTTTTGGAGAGGAGACATGGTGGGAGGCAATTATATTATGGGGGTGGATTTCCATCTTGCTGTTCTTGTGATAATGAGTGAGTTTTCATGAGATGTGGTTATTTAAAAGTGTGTAGTATTTCCCCTTTTCTCTCTCTCCTGCCACCATATGAAGATATGCTTGCTTCCCCTTTGCCCTTCTGCCATACCATGATTGCAAGTTTCCTGAGGCCTTCCCAGCCATGCTTCGTGTACAGACTGTGGAACTGAGTCAATTAAATTTCCTTTCTTTATAAATTATGCAGTCTCAGGTAGTTATTTATAGCAATGTGAGAAGTAATACAGATATCATAAATGTCTATTGCCCACAACTAAATAATCTTAGATCTATGGAAGTTAGTAAGTTCTAATATCTTGAGGGAATTTTGCACTTGGAGGAGAGGTAGGAATAGCACAGTTAAATGGATAGTTTATAAAAAGAAGTGTTAACCTACATATTTATTTGAGTAATGGAAATACCTTAATATCTCTAAAAATTATCAAGTTCTTTTGACCTATGTGCTTTTTAAAGGATCCATATTGATGATAGGGACTGGCTTTCCATTCTGGTAAATTCATTCAGCTTTGAATAATGTAATCTAATATGTATTCAAATCTACTTCTATTTAAAAATACACAAATTGATCTCATTTTCACTTGCCATTTTAATTTATCAATATCTATGTGGGTATTTCACAGTATTTTCAGTACAGGAAATTTCCTCCAAAACAGTAGAGATTAGATACATGTATTTTATTAGATGGTATATTTATATTGCCATAAGTAGATACTTTAAAAATAGTGTCTACCTAAAGAAAGGTCGTGGGACTTTATTTTGTTAAGGTAATATTTTAGATTTCCTACATATTTATGTCATTATTTTGAAACCAATTTATATGTGTACTGTTAATTATTATTGAATTTAAAATTGTTTGAAGATGTATATCATTCTGGGATCAATTAGGATACAGGATCCACATTGTAATTTTAACAGAGAGAGTTTAATATAAAAAATTAATAACTACATCCTGCCTACATTATCTACCATGTGAAAAAAGAAATCTGAACCATAGTGGAATTGTAGATATAGGAAACAGCCGTTACCTCTAGGCCTAAGGCAAAGCATCAAAGGAAGAAACAAATCTGGAGTAAGAACACTTCTCTGCCATTTGAGAGGCTGGGATCATGGCCATGGCCCATTGGTTAGTGGAGAAGTTCTCTTAGGAATATTGCCAGCATAAATTGCTAAGAAGTTGCCTTCTGGGATGCTTGGGAAACTACCCATAGGGGAGAGTTGCTTCATGGAATTTGCTGGTAAACTGCTTTAAGGGGAGCTGTCCTCTGAAGTGCCAGGGGAAGCTGCCCGTGAGAAGGTGCCATGCAGCAGAGCTCACTGGAGGGTAGCCCTACTGCATATTCTGTGCACTGCTAGATGTTGTGTACCACAGAAGCAAGCAGAGAAAAACACTGGAAGCAAGACTTTTTCCTTCAGTGTTTTCTAGAGCCATCTGCTGACAACACTAACATTGGGCATCTGACAGAGGAGAAATATTTGTAAGGTTTAGCTCCAGTATCACAGGCAGAGCAATGGAGGATGGATTTGGAGCTGCAAGGCAATAAATTGATAACTGAATGAGGTAAGAGGAATTGCTTTCTTTTCCCTAAGTGAAAACAAGGGGTCTTGCAAGACTTGGAATTCAGATTTCTCCAACAAGGGAAACCAGTAGAATTTTACGTATGGCTTCATATAGTTGTTTAAACTGCATAACAAGAATATAGTTAATGTTTAGTTTTTGGAATATTCCTTTGAAATACTTAAGTACATTTATGCAGCGTAAGTGTCAGAATTCCCAGTTTTAGCCTATGAATATGCAGTACTGGAGAATTAAAAAAAAAAAAGATACTGCCTGGTCATAAACAGTTCATTCCCTAGGAGAAACATCTGTGGTTTCTTAAAATTTGAGTTGGGATGGTATTTGCATGGGTTGAGCCAAGCTGATGTTGATGTATTGCTGAATCATCTAAGACATGGAGTTGTATTCCATTTAACCTGATTGGATAGGAATAAACATGCCATCTGTTGAGGTTTTATCTACAATACATTGTAAACCATAAAGTGCTATGTAAATCTACTCTAGAATTATTTCTGTTTTGACTCTACTTTTTCTAATGTCATTTAACTTTCATAACATTTTAAAAATTCTCTTTGTAAAATCATTCTTAAAAGCTGTTGAAGTGATATCACAGAGCTCATCAAAGAGCCCAATTCAAAATACTATTTATAACTCTCTGTGACTATAGGAGTTTACTATAAAATAACAGGTTCTAGATGTCATCTAGAGGAAAACTGTTTTCCAAGTGGGCTGAACATTATTAGAACTTCAGACAGCTGTCACCCCTTAGGCATTTCTGCAGAAATCCTGTCATTTCATACTACACTTGTAATATTCTGAATATTTATTGTGCAGAGTTTGTTTTGCAGTGACTGCAGAATTAGAGAGGAATTAAATGGAAGCAATGGCTTGCTAATTCCCAGTGTATTACACAGAAATATGATAAAATTCTATCATCAGAATGAATGTTTCATAAAATTGAGTTTATTTTTGTGCTAAGATTTCTGGAGTTTACCTTCTAACATAAGGTTCCAGCATATCCCAAATTTAATTCCAAATATCATTACCATGTTTTCCAATCGTGCACAATCAATTTGTAATTTAAGCAGAAAAGAAAATACAGCATGAGTAAGGCTGACGTGTTGGCATTTGGTATATCTGCCTAAACTGTGTAGCTGAAAGAGTGGATATCTCAGATACCACAAGGCCTATAACTCTATTGTACAAACTGCTTTTTAAAATTTCTAGAGTAGAGTTGTTATCTAGTTAAGTAATATAGATCCCTCTCTAAAAATTAACCCCCTCCCAAATTCCTCATCTCTTAATTAATGTAAATACTGGTTTCATTTTGCTTGCAAGTAATTTTCTGCTTTCTACATTTTTGAGGTTTACTAATGGAAAGAATTGTAATCTGTGTACTCTATTTCATAAAACTTGGTAATACTACAGAGTCCAGGGTAGAAAACGTCCATTTTCTGTGTTTTGGTCAATTTTCAAGAACTCTTATTCATAACACAGTTAGACAGTTTATTTGTTTTACAAGACAATAATTTCTTACCAATATAGGGATTTTAGAACTGCCATTTAAAAGAAAAAAAAAGCTTCCTGTCTTCCTTCCTTTATTTAAGTATTAAAATTGGAAAACATCTTTTGCATAACAGCATTCATCTCTGAGATTCAGATACCTTCAAATAAAACCAATAAAGGTGGAAAGTGATGCATTACCCTTTTATATGTGACTTAATGGAAAAGTTAGTCACCCACAATTTTTTTTCTCTTGAAAATAAAAACCAGGTGAAAAATATCATGTTAAGGCAAATGACCATGCAATTTAAGATATTCAACAGTTGTGAAATCTCACTGGAATCCTCCAATTCTTGCTTTTAAGAGTGAAAAGGTTTATAAGAACTTTATAGTCTTATCTCACAGGGAAAAAAAATTCTATAAAAAGGCTTGTATTGCTTTTGAATCATGCCATTATCTCATAAACAAAGACTCAGTAAAAATTGACTGGAAAAGAGAGAGAAGAAATAGTATTTAAAGTGAAATGGTATCTTAAAACAATCAAATTCAATAAAATCTTTTTAGGCTTGTTTGTCAAGGGACTAGATACTAAGAACTCATTAAGGAAGGAAAATAGTTCAGAGCAACTAGAAATTAATAAACTATTTGACTTAAAGTTTGATGGGCACTTATCTTTACTAGGTTCCATTCTCACAAATAATATTCATAATTATGTTTTACAACATTTGAATAATCCTGATCTACAAGCAATTAGGTATATAGGCCCTTGTAAATAATTATGGGATGTATGTAGGGATTGTAAGGGATGGTGAAAGAAAATATGCAAATGAATGTGGACAAATGAACCCCAGTCCATAACACAGTTCACAATAATTGGTATACATGAAGTAGAACATGTATATTTTTTGACTCTAATTCTGAAGTTTTTAACCTATATTCCAATCTAATGTTGTAAAAAGCCATTATTAATTGCTGTCATTAGTTTTTTATTTTTTCCAAGACGGAGTCTCACTCTGTTGCCCAGGCTGGAGTGCAGTGGTGTGATCTCGGCTCACTGCAGCCTCCACCTCATGGGTTCAAGTGATTCTCCTACTTCCCAAGTAGCTGGGATTACAAGTGTGCACCACCATGCTCATTTAATTTTTGTATTTATAGTGGAGACAGGGTTTCACTATGTTGGCCAGGCTGGTCTTTGAACTCCTGACCCCAAGTGATCTGCCTAACTCGGCCTCCTAAAGTGCTGGGATTACAGGTGTGAGCCACCGTATCCAGCCTGCTGTCATTAACTTCTTAGTGATAGTTGGTGCTGGGTGACCAGTTTCATAAATAAATTTCATTAAATGGGAATTACAATCCATTAGATTTATTGAGCTGTCCCACTTCACCAACGTTTATAGTAAATCTGGTACATAATAAGGATTATTAAATTCTTTGTCAGATAATTCCATCTGTGCCAGTTTGGTGTTGGCATCAACTGATTGCATTTTGTCATTCAAGTTGAGATGTTTCTGGTTCTTGGTACAAGGATTCGTCTGTGACTATATCCTGGACATTTTGTGTGTTATAAGACTGGATCTTATATAACTTTGTTCCATAAGCCCCTCTGATGCTGGCAGGGGATGTGGGAGGCTCTCTTCATCACTGCCATGTGAGAACCAAATTCAGGTTCCCCAGTAGGCCTCTGCAGACACCATGCTGGATGGGGTTCGTGATAGAGGAGGGGATACCTCATTACTTCTGAGTAGGAGTGAGAATTTAGGCCTCTTATTCAACCTTTGCTGACACCTTCCTGGCTGGGATGCCTTCTTACTGCTTTCTTCATGGCTTCCACTGATGCCAAATATTTCTGTGAGCAGTGAGACTCTTCATTGGGAAGTGTGCTTTATTGCCACAGCATGTGGGTGGAAGTCCAGGCTCCCATGTGCTCTTCACTGACACCTGCAGAGTGGGGTGGGATTTCTTATTGCTTGATGGAGATGAACTTCCCAAATTCCCACTCAGCCTTCTCTGATCACCCAGCAGGAGTGGAGTGTGCATGGTGCATGAACAGCTGGACCAGAGTGGAAATCTAGCATTCCTACTCCACCTTTGTTGACCTGAGAGGGTGTGAGACCACAGTTTTTCTGTGCTATTTGTTTGGACGTGAGCTGTTATCTTTTAGTTTCCTTTTTTTCTTATCCTTTGGGTGGAGAAAAACAGACTTGCGTAGAGCTCTATCGTTTGTGACCATTACCATTTCCTGATCGCTGGCATCTTCAACTTCAAATCCGGAATATATGAGGCGAAAGAAAACCCACGTGTCTCATCATAGCATCATTCCTTGGGTCCATAGTCCTTAGCTAGTCTGTCTTCTTCTCTCCACCTTTGAGAGCCTTCTTATTTTGCTTTATATATGGTGTTTAAGATATTTAGCTTTACTTAGTGGAAGAAATAAGGAAAAATGCCTCTCCATGTTTCTAAACTGAGAGATTTTAGTGATCCATAGTAGAAATATTAAAGGAAAATAAAGCTTTAGCTATATGGGAATAGGATGGAAGAAAGGCACCAAAAAAGCCAAAAACAAAACAAAAAAGCAGGGCGGGGAGGGGAGGGAAGACCATTAGGATTTCACTGAATATGGTGAAACTGCACTTTGGCAATGGTAACAGCATGTTCCTACGACTGTATTTTCCGACCGCCACCACACTGTCCTCAAATATGCAGACTTACCCCATGCTTGCCCCCAGGATGGTGGCAGGCCAGGTTTCACTAACGCAGGCCTCCATGACAATTGTTTCAGCACTGACTGGGTGGTTAAGTTAAATATTAAAAGCTAAAAAAGCCAATGCCCTTATACAAAGGCTGGAATGTAACAAAAGCCCACCAAGAGTTTTGCCTAGGCCTTTCCTGGGCCTTAAAGCATGACAAAATAATGAAAAAATTCTTAACAGGGCCTATTTAGGATTAAACAAGTTTTACTGGGGGTCTGAAGAAACTCCTCAGGCCTCCACAAAAAAGTTTATTGGAGGTCTGAAGGAACTCCCTGTGATTTAGCAGGAGGCAAGATAAGGGTAATCGCCCCAGCACCTGGACCCATTTAGATTAAATAAATTTACTGGGGCTCCAGAGGAAGGTCTTCAGGACTCAGACCTTAGTTATAGACTAAAAGAAGTTAATCACTTATGTCTTTAGATGAATGCACACTTACACGTAGACATATAGCTTGGAAGGTATATAAGCTCTGAAAAACTTTGTAATTTTGAGTTGGTCTGGCGATAATTTCCAGGCCTTCTCCCTGTAACTGGTTACAGAAATAAAAACTCTCTTCCTACCCAGTTCATCTGCATCTTGTTATTGGGCCGTGAGAAAGAGCAGCCTGACCCTCAGTTTGTTCTGGGAACAGGATGATAGGACATGAATGCCCAAATCTTTGGAGACAAACTGGCTGAACAATTGTGACTCCCTGGATCTTTCTCCAGGATTTTTACATAAATGCTGGGTAGATCTGGCATGCAGTGTGACTGCCTGCTTTTATGGTTGTGTGATAAATAAGATTCATTTGTTTAGTTTCTTTTTTCTCTACCCATGTGCAAACTTGTCTTCTCTCATTATGGTTTCAGGCAAAAACAATGTAAAGCTTGGTGTCACCAGAAATTTTATTCAAGGCAGTTTGTGGTTTAACCAGACTTGTGAGCTCTGAGATTTTATGTTAGCCCACTGCTGGTAAACTCAAAATATCCCAATCCGGCCGGGTGCGGTGGCTCACGCCTGTAATCCCAACACTTTGAGAGGCTTAGGTGGGTGGATCATCTGAGGTCAGGAGTTTGAGACCAGTCTGGCCAACATGGTGAAACCTTGTCCCTACTAAAAATACAAAAATTAGCCTGGCATGGTGGTGCACACCTGTAATCCTAGCTACTTGGGAGGCTGAGGCAGGAGAATTGCTTGAGCCTGGGAGGTGGAGGTTGCTGTGAGCTGAGATCGAGGCACTGCACTCCAGTCTGAGCAGCAAAGCAAGACTCCATCTCTTAAAAAAAAAAAATCCAATCCATGAATATTAAGTTGTTTTTAGAAGAAGGACCTTTTCAAGAAATTTAAAAATCCCCTATCGTTCAGCTTTTTGATGTTCTGGCATTGAAGTCACAATTCCCACATTTGTTACATGAGAATCATATCTGGTATTCATTCCACGCTCTCTCAACTTATCCAGCTGGGCTGAGACTTTGTGAAACATGAATTGACGTTAAAAAACAAGATAGGATCATGACAGAGAAAACTGTAAGTACTTATTTTACGAAACTTAACACCCAACATACTACCTTCGATCAGTGTTGGAATGTACTCTGCATATTTCATCAGGAATCTATAGTTTATTCAAGCATGTGCCAAGTCTATAGTTTCAGTATGTTCTCTTTTGCTCCACTGCAAAAAGTGAGGCAGGCTCTGAAAGAGTTTGAGGCAATTTCATTCATTATCTGAGACCTATATCAGAAAACCTTGTGAATACTCTCTGCAAAGGGTGATGAGATAAGGGAAAGTGCCTTAAATCAAGATATGGACTTGAAAGGCTCATGGTATTAATTGATTTCTAGTAGCAATGCAAGGAGAACTACATTTACCTTTTCACCTATCAGTAGGGGGGACACCAGTAACTTCATGAGAACATTTGTGAAGAACTGCAGAACCTTGCAATGATCTCTGTCTAGTTTTACCATCTTATTATGGGTCATGCTTGAAGGACGAGAGTTACCTCTGTTGAGTATTTTCATTTTGGAAGAAAATAGAGATAATTGTTATTTTATTATATTTCAACACCTAGATCAGTGACTCGCACATAGTAGGTGTTCAGTAGCATCTGTGCATTGACTAAATGCCTCATTATAAAAAAAAGTAATGATCATTTTCAAGTATCACAGTCCCTAAAATTCTAGGTCGGACTCAAGCTGATTGCTGAGACCCTAAGAGATAATGCAGTTCTTGAGTAATATTATGAAATATTAAAGGATGAGACAGATTCCATCATTGCTTTTCTTTGTACTCTTTGCTTTTCACCAAGTTAATCAACTACAGGATTGCTTATATACTTATTTCCCAAATATTAAATTATTGGCATTTTAGTCCCTTCCACTTGTTTTTTTTTTAAGAAGTATTTTATGAGTAACACAAAACTTGCTGCCTGTCTACCAAAGTAATAAAGTTTCCTGGAGCTCAAGAAAAGAGTAAGATGGTGAAACAACAAGTGAATAAATAATGGGAGTCCCTTGGAGAAGGAAAACTTCCCCTCTACTGCAGGAGGGGTCATTCCAACACTCCAGATAAGTTTAGGGGATTATAACAGAAGGAGTGCCTGTGCGTCTTTGCCTATGTACAGCCCATGCAGGCATCAGTCTTACAGAATAGAAACCATAGTTCAACATTCTTAATCAGATGGGTCTGTATATTAGTTATGGTATACACTAGTCCACAATAACAGACCCAATCAAGTAATGGCTAGACAAAAGAGAGAAGTTTATTTCTTGATCAGTATCAGTCCTATTGGGTGTTCCAGAAGATGGCTTTCTAAATCATTCAGGAAGCAAGGTCCTTTCCAGCTTGTACAGCTTGTACCTCTGCAACCTGGAGGGCTTTGCTTGTCTGTGTCATGATAACAGAAGGGGAAATAACACAGAGGAGAGTGGGAGGGAGGTGTAGAGGTCAGGCCTGGAAGTGGTACTAATTATTTCTGCTCATACCCCATTGGCTAAAACTTGGACGACTCCCAACAAGGAAATACGATATCTTGCTCCAGGGAAAAGACAAAATGGATTTAGATGGACCTCTGTTTTTGCTAAACTTAAGGTAACACACTTTCCTCACATCCCAGGATGATACTTGAGAAGGACAAATATCCCCTGAAACTAAGGGGAGTAAGGAAATAAGGAGGGATTATAGATAGCTTCATCTTCTAAGTCTCTGGCTGTGTGATGAGGAACAGGAGGATGACCTCTTGGGAGCTGGCACAGAGAGAGCATACCTGAAGGAACCTTGTGAATGGGGGACCAATGACTTAGCAGTGACATGTTTGGACAGAAATCTACAGACCAAAATGAATGGTAGATTTCTCAGCTGATGTCAGGGGACATTTTCTCGGAGAAAATGCTTTTAAATTTGATGAAGTCTTTTCACATGTATGTCTGTGATCCCTTTTAAATTCGTTTTCCTGCATAGTATGAGATGAACCTTGAGAATAATTTGCCCGAAACTGATATCCAGTCGTTTCAGCCCTGTTTATTGAAAAAAACTATCCTTATCCTGTTGAATAACCACGTTTATTAGTCAGGGTTCTCTAGAGAGATGGAACTAATAGCATAGATGTATATATGAAGAGGCATTTATTAAGGAGTACTGATTCACATAATCCCAAGGTGAAGTCTCACAATAGGCTGTCTGCAAGGTGAGGAGCAGGAAAGCCAGTCCAAATCCCAAAACCTCAAAAATAGGGAAGCTGAAAATGCAGACTTCAGTCTATGGCTGAAGGCCTGAGAGCCCTGGCAAACCACTGGTGTAGGTCCAAGAGTCCAAAAACTGAAGAACTTGGAGTCTGATGTTCAAGGGCAGGAAGCATCGAGCACAAGAGAAAGATGTAGGCCGGAAGACTCAGCAAGTCAGTTCCTTCCAAGTTCTGTCTGTTTATTCTATCCGTGCTGGCAGCTGGTTAGATGGTGTCAGCCTAGATTGAGGGTGGCTCTGATCTCTCAGTACACTGACTCATATGTTCATCTCTTTGGCAACATCCGCACAGACAGACCCAGGAATAATAATTTGCATCCTTCAATCCAGTCAAGTTAACAATATTAACCAACACACCTCAGTATATTTCTTGAAAATCAATTGATTATATAGTATGTGAATCTATTTTTAGACTTTCTATTTGTCTGTTCTTACTCTCAACACAACATTCTAACTACTGTAGTGTATTATAAGTTCTGAAATCAGATGTAAAAACCTTTTAATTTTGTTTTGTTTTAAAAAATTCCCTTGGCTGTTCTCTGTCTTACATTTTAATACTAATTTTTGAGTCTTTACACTTTCTGCCTTCTACCTCAAGTTATATTCTATTTGGGATTATGCTGGATCTGTGTATTAATTTGAGGAGAATTGACCTTTAACAAGATATTTTCCTCTTATACACAAACATGCTATATATCTCTGCTTATTTTGGAAATATTTATTTTCTCACATCACAGTTTTACAGTTTTCAATGTTTGAGTTTTGCTCATATGTTGTTAAATTTTTCCAGAAGCATTTTTTCGATAAATACTTCATAATACATTATTGTTATTTTTGCTTTAACCAGTCAATTATCTTGGAAACAATTATAATTGTGGTAAAATACACACAAAAATATACTGTGTTAAACATTTTAAAGTGTATAAGTCGCTAATGTTAGTCATTAATGTTAAGCAAAAAATATCCAGAACTTTTTCATCTTGCAAAACTGAAACTCTATACCCTTAAACAACAACTCCCTATTTTCCTCTCCCTTTAGCCCATGGCAATGGCCATTCTACTTTTAATTTCTATAAATTTGACTATTTTGGATATCTCATGTAAGTGGAATCATACAGTACTTGCCATTGTGACTGGCGTACTCCACTTAGCATAATGTCCTCAAGGTTCATTTATGTTGTAGCATGTGACAGGGCTTCTTTCCTTTTAAAGACTGAATAATACTCCATCTTGTGTATATACTACATTTTGTTTGTTCATTCATTCATTGGTAGACATGTAAGTTGCTTCCACCTCTTGGTCTTTGTGAATAATGCTGCGATAAACATGCGTGCACAAAGATCTCTTCAATTCTTATGGATAAATACCCAGATTGCTAGATTATAGTTGATAATTATCTTGTAAAGACGCTTTTTAAATAGCAAAAGAAAATAATTGGTATTTTTCTTTACATATTTAGCATTTCTGGCAGCTTTTCTTCCTTTGTATAAATTCTAGTTTTCATCTGGTATTATTTTCTCTCTGCCTGAAGTAGTTCCTCTAATAATTCTCATTGTGTATATCTGCTGGCAATGAATTGCCTAAACTTTTCTTGCCTGAAATATTTTAGTTTTGTATTCATTTTTGAAATATACTTTTGTACAGAGAATTTTTAGGCTGACGTGTCTTTATTTTTTTCTTGGAATGAGATATCAGTGGTTATTCTCTTGATTTCCCTGGTTAGCTCTATAAAATGTGGAAGGGTCCTATACAAGAATGTGAGAACCAGAAAAAGAGATCTTTGGAAGTTATCATGGAGGCTGGCTACAAACATCCATCTTTTGGTTCCCAAAGAGCCACATACTCACTGTATGCAAAATACAATCGTGCTCTGCTAAGGCCTCCCAAAAGTTCCATCCATTGCAACATTAGTTCAAAGTCCAGAATCTCATTATGTCAATCAGATCTCAGTGTGGATCTGATGTTCCTTAAGATGTGATTCCTTGAGGACAACTCCTCTCACACAGTTCCTCTTTATCTGAACTAAAGAGAAGTTATATGAGCCAAATGCACCAAACATACTGTGGCAGGACAGGTATAGAATATTTGCTATTGACCCTCCTGTTCAAAAAAAGGGCAAAATTGGAGGCATTTAGGAGTAACTAGTTATAGAATTTCTAATATCCAGCATGGCAGTAGTTGACTGCTACTTAAGACTCAAGGCCTGGGAATAATATGCCATAGCTCTTAGATCCACACTCTGGGCTCTTGATTCGCCTTCAGAATCATCCTTCCTATGCAATAAAAAGTTTCTCATATTTGCAGAGTGGTTTTCTCTGTCTGCTTTCTGCTTGTAAAAGTCTTGGAGTCCAAAGGCCTCTATTCACTTTGTACTGTTTCTGTGTCTTTTAGTCCACATAGGCAGTGTTTCTGTCAATAAATATCTTAAGTACTTTGTTCATTAGATAAAAGCCACATCCATAAATCTCTCTGAGTTAAGCCATTCTCTTCCTTGGGCTTCTGCGGAGATTGCTGAAGACTCCCTATTGTATGACGGAATGGTTCTTCAAGTCATAATCCTTAGTCTTCTAAGTCTTAATAAAGAATTTTACAGTTATATTTTTGGCCTTATATTTTGACCATATTTTACTGAGAGTATCCTAGCTTTGGTCTTTACCAGGAAGCCCTTTCTTCATTTTATCATCATTTGTCCTCTGGATATACACATGCAGCAATTCCAGGATCCTTATTGTTTAACATTGTTTTCTTGAGATAATCTTTCTCCTTTCACATCTTAACTTTAGCAGTAGAAAGAAAGAAGGTAACACTTTTTCCAAAAAAATCCAGGGATACCTTCAAGACTATCAAATGGTAAGATTGTCACTTACTATTAATATCTAAAACAACCAGCTATAATTATTGCTTAATAAAGGGAGAACCATAATTCTCAAGAATAATCTTGATCCATAGAGTAAATTGTTCAGGTTAGGTAGAGATGTTTGAAGGGTTTGTTTTGGGATACACTGATGACAGAGGCAGAAATGAGTTATCTTTAACAGCAGAAGCTTGTTTTGTGCTGGTTATAAGAGACTGATAACTATAGTGAGGTTTCAGTCATTGAAAAGTTTAAAACAAGTTCTAGAATTATTTGTTATTATAGGTTTTATTTTCAAACTGTGTAAACTCGAAAACATTTCAGTTCATACTGTCAGTGATTCTAACCTCCTTTTGTTAATATTTTGATTTAAATCCCTTTACTCTCTTACTTTTTCTTTTTAAACTGTTACCTTTTCTTTCATGAACCCAGGCATATTTCTTTAAATTCATAATATCATTAAATCATGTTTATTCGCTTTTCCCAGCTCTTGTTTTTCCTATCCACTCTTTTATGAAACAAACAAAATCCATAGTAAGTCCTTCATGTATTTGGTTTCTAGCAGGCCAATCCATAATCCTTCTTCTTCAGCTCTGAAATAAGTTTAGATAGGTCTATGGGTCACCAGACTCTATTTTGAAAGAAAAATGTCATGCTACAACATTTTGCTTGAGAATTAAAATGTGATAATATTATTCACATATTTCTAAAGTTTTTAATATGGATACAATACAGGCCAGAGAAACAATGCAAAGAAACAAAGACGGGGTTCACCAAACTTTCCATAAAAGGCCGTATCATAAACACTTTAGACTTTACAGGCCAAGAGAAAAAAAATCTAGGATATTATATAAGTACTTATATAACACTAAAGAAAAAAATTTGTAAATTATTTTGTTGATGAAATTTAAAATATAATAATGATCTAGCAAACATTTTTGTAATGTAGGTTTACTAATGGGAGGAATTGAGTTTTCTTGTTGGGGAAGCCACCACTTCACTTAATTGAGTTTTGATGTTAGTGTTTCTGTCTTGAAAATTGATTGCAAATGTCATCTGTTAATGTGGATATGTAATGACATTTTATGTATTTCATCTTTGGAAGGCCTTTTCACATAGATAGTTACTACCAAATACAGATGTCAATCCATAAGCATATGATTTTAATTGAGCATATTCATCTTTTGGAATGCATTCATAAAATTCTATTATACATTTATTCTTTTGAGACTTACCTTTCATCATGTCATTATAGTACGATCACTTCCAATTGAAAATTATATGGAAAATTCCTCAATTGCACAACTGGAGTTGGAAGTATGGAAGTTCACTTTGCACAGATAATTAAGTTCAGAAAAATACTCTTGGAACTGCAGATTGAGTTTGGAAGTTACACATGCTGCAAATTTTTGTGTGCATGAAGGTCTCACTTCTTGTTTTTGACTTTTGGTAAGTGTAAAAAACAGCTGGATATTATTTATCATTCAAACAAAGTTAGTTGTTATTAAAATAACTGTACCACACTATAAGTGTTGCATATAAACACTGTAATTTTAGATTGAGTTCATTAAGACACATTATGAAGTCTGCAGCAAAAGCTAATCTCCAAAGCATCCAGTATTTGCTAATGGTGGTTGAGGGTGGTCCTCCTCATTCAGAAAAATTTCAATATCAATCCTCACCTCAAAAATGCACAATAAAACTTTAACACCATGAAATCATCAACTGATGTGTGGTAGGGAAATTGGAATATTCAGTTCCTGTTTGTGACAAAAATTCACAGAACGGATGATGGTTATGAAAGCAAATGAAGTTAACAATTGAAACTACTAGTCAATAACATAGGATTGACTTAAATATCTTCTGCAGATTACTCATTGTTGAATAACGCAGTATATATCAAGAGTCTTTAAGTACCGTACATTTTCACAAGCTTTGTAAAATTGTCTTTCTCAACATATGTTTTTACCAATGTCAGTGGGTAAAATTTGCAGACTTCACTTCAGTTTGTCCTAAGTTAAGGTTTTCTCAAATTATTTGAAAATATTATTGCCAGTATTTGTTCCACAGAGATCATTTGTAGAGGCTAATTCTTCAGTCACTTCAAAGACAGCATGACTCATCCAATGAACAAAGACTAAACAGTGTTAGTAATCTTTGCCCATTAGCCAAAGAAAGCCACTCAAATCATTTACCTTGTTTTTAAATTCAGGATTAATATTTCTCTCAGGGTTCTTCACTCTTTGAGCAATGTTCTCATCAAAAGTCTAATAGTCTTAATGTAAAACCATTTAATGGAAATGCCATTCTTAGCTCCCAGCCTGTTCAATAATAGGTGATTTCTAGGCAAAAATATTTACCAAAGAAGTTTCTTTTGCTTAAAATGCAGCCAATTACCAAGCTCAAAGTCCTAGAAGAAAATAGTTTAGATCAATGTGACTAATCCTTGTTTAAAAATAGTTAACTCTCTTTAAAGAAAGAAAGAAGTTCACAATATCTGAGAATTGATTTATAATGTTTTTTATGATGCTATTTATGTACAGTAATCAAGGGAGGCATACATTCTTATAGCTCTTCTATAATTACAAAATCCAAAATTTAGCTGGAAATTAAATGGAAACAATATGACAAAGCCAACGATATTCATATAAAATTAACTTAAAAGTGACAGATGATTTATTTTCCTGAAACTAAAATGTTGCTTGTTATGAGAGTATAATTCTAACTCCTACAGTGTATTAAAAAGTATTTAACGTGTCTTTTTTCCATGATAAACAGATTCTCCCAAGGCCCTTCTCTCTTTTCAGAAAACTTAATTCATATGTTGTAACTTGATATCATTTGGCTTTTACTTTGTGTTAATGCATCAGTTAAGTATTATGTTGGCATCTGTTTTCTCATGAGCCTATTCAAGTAAGGTGTATCATTAGAGCTTCCATATAAAGAAATATAGACCAGAAGGCAGTATTGGTGCTTGTGCAATTGATGATTTGTAGATCACAATCAATATGATGATAAAACAGTTAAGTAAACAATCTAAATACAATATTCTAGAGAGTACACAGATCTTCTGCTGAAAAACTGATGTAGATTGCATTCATCTCAATTATACATACAAGGACATAGACCATCATTTCCAAAGGTAGTTATCCATATGTGATGGTCAGTTTTTCCTTGTACTAAGGTGAATCTGAAGTAGACCAGTTGCTTGGTAAATCAATTACTGATCCTTATTTAGGCAGTGTGGTTTATATTCTAAAAATGACTCACAGGTTTTGAAAAATTTTCTTTCCATCATACTTTCTTAGCATTTTTGCCATAAAATTTTTTAAAACTAAATGAATTTTAATCACTGTCCTGTCATTTACTTAGTAAAATTGCTTAGGTATCTGTTTCCTCGTTTATTAAATAAAAATAATAAAACCTGGTTCATAAGATTGTTTTAAGAACACAACGAAAAACATTTGAAAGTTTCTGTAATCTCCAGATGCCAGAGATATGAGTTTCCTTCCTTTTTTGACACCAGTGAGTGTAATAGAAAATAGAAATGATGCTTTAGCTAATTTAGGTTAGAAGTAACCATGACTTTGTCTCTACAGATCTATGAATAGATGAGTTTTAAAATTTGACTCATTCTTTAAGTCTGTGTTAATTCAATGACATAATGAAAACCTCACAGATATAAGCCATCTTTTTTATATCTCACATTTTGACACTGTATGAAAGCCTTTTCCAGGTACCATTTAACTCATTCAGCTGAGAAAAATTGCATGCCTAGATTGCTGAAGACATTTATTCCTTTCACATACAGTTAACATTGATTGGGAAAAAATGCTTCACAATAGTATAGATGATGTAGTGTAAGGTAGAATAGCATTTAACCATGGCATAAATTCAATTATAATTATGCCTTATATTAAAAGGTATAATTAGGCAAAAATTAGGTTATAATTTCAGTTTATGTAACTACTGTGTTAAAAGATATAATGTTTGAGTATTGAGATTTTTTTTCTAGGTTTTTGCATTCTGATTCTCTGTTACAGTTTTTCCTTTCCAAAAGTGGTTTTCTGTTCTATCCTCCCTTTTTAAAGTTGCAGTACACATTTCTTAATGCAATTTCTGCATAATTTCATTTTCTATGAAAAGCGAACAGCTCAGCTAAGAAAAGAAAACAATATCAGCTTTTAGATAGTGTGGGCAAAACTAAGAGTCACTTCCCTTTCAGCTCATCTTTGACTTCAATTTACCTAAACTCTTCCCCGAAAACGATTTTGTGTCATACACTTGCATGATGTAAAGGTCATCCAAATTAAAAATGTTAAAGCCTCAATGTCTTCCCTAAGTCTTTATGAAAATAAAACAAGATACTATTTCTGATTACATATTCAATATTAAGAAGGAATAGTCTGTAAGTATATAACATTTTTTAGTCTTTGATCAAGAAAAGAAGGTGGTAAGTTGAAAGTGTTTGTATTTTGAACCTTCCTCAGATACTGTTCTTACCTACTATTGATTTTATGTGTTATCTGTTGGAATTGCCAGTGCATATAAGGATATATGTTTTAAATACCTAATATGTTAAAGAGCCATTTAAAAACATGAGTTTGAAAATAACAAAGGAAATTATTTAATACTAGCTAATAAATATTTCAGGGTTAAAAATAAGTGTTGCATTTTCTTTAGTGGCATCTTTAAAAAGTTTCCTCTCTTATTTATATTTCACAGTTTCAGCACGTTACTGCAAACTTTAAATAGTCATGGCAGAAAACCAGCATGAACAAAATATTTAGCATGTCTTTATTTCCATCATAAACAAATTCTCCAAAGACCCTTTTCTCTTTCACAAATCTTAATTCATAGGGTATAACTTGATATCATTTGGCTTGATATGATGTTCTATGTTTGTCTTTTGTGAAGTTCCAATCATATCTGGGTAAACTTTTTCTCTCTTTTAAAACCACTTGACAGAATTAAATGCACTGCATTTTTATTCACTTCAATGTATTATCACAATCTTGATTTTAAAAGTTATTTTATATCTATGATTTAATGTCCTTTAAGAATGTCTTTTATTTGTGTTTTTGGTAATCTGTTTGTTTTGTTTTGTTTTGTTTTTAGCAAAACCTTAAAACTTCTTTGACTAAAAAAACTTGCTTTGACAATAAAAGGTTATTTAGTTCTTATTCAAATTTTAAAAAACAGGTTTTGAAGTCAGTCCTTTTTATTCTGTTAATTGGTAATTATAGTAATACATAAAATTAATTCAGTCTTTATTTAGATTTTAGAGGACTCTTAGAATTATCCCTTTTTTAGAAAGTGCACACTTTTTATAGTCATTATGGCCAATTTTTAATAAAGAAATGAGAGTATGACTTGTTTGAAGTCACATAGTACTGATTAGTGGAAAACAAGGCCTTTGATTCTCAACTCACTTCTTTACATAAGACTTCACTGACACGTCGGACCTCCAACTTGTTTTTGTTGCATGATTTCCTTTTCATGTCCCCGGGTAAGCAAGGGCAACACAGATTTCTGTGTTTTTGCAGCTTAGGGAAGTGAAATGAAGGGGTCATCTGGGTCAAAATGACAGTGGGATGCTTAGTGCTTTCCTCACCAGGCTGCAGCTCAGCCCTTTCAGCCCTGCTGCCTTTGAAAACACACTTGAAAGTAACTCCTTCCACTTCAAGTGTTCAAAAGTGAGCAAATTTTGTGGCGTTTACTAAACATAAAGGGTCATCAGCTTCACGTGACCAGTTTGCAAAAAGAAAAGTGTATGTGTAAGAGAAAAGAATGTGTGTTAACATGTGTCTATGGCATTCAGAATATGGTAACAAAGAAAACATGTAATCACAAGTAATTAATAAATATCTATTCAGACAAAGGATATAACAAATGGATAAGTGGGTGACTAATGGTTACCCTATTTTATTTTATCTGAATTATTAACAAAAATGGTTTATTCATAAATAAATGGAAGAGCATATTAAAATTTCTCCACAATTATTTTCACCCTCAAACTGTATTATTATGGGTGTTTTTATAAAACTAGAAAAGGCACTAACTAGAACTTGTTGACAGAACTAACCTATTTAGAATGAATACTACAAAAACATGCAAAAGAAATGTGTGTTGTTCTGAAACTAAAGCTCAGGAGCAATATAAACTGAGAAACATCAAAGTAAGAAATTTTATCTCAACCAAATATGAATCACCCCCCACAACCTTGCCTACTGGATTTTAGAACTAGGGGTCTCTCATGTTTGGGTAGCAATTTAGAAAGCAGCACTTGTGTCCCAAGAGATTTCCTTTCCAGAAAAATATCATTAAAATATATCTTCCTTAGCTGGGCACGGTGGCTCACGCCTGTAATCCCAGCACTTTGGGAGGCCGAGGTGGGCGGATCACGAGGTCAAGAGATCGATCATCCTGGCCAACATGGTGAAACCCCGTCTACTAAAAATACAAAAATTAACTGGGCATGATGGCATGCACCTGTAGTCCCAGCTACTCGGGAGGCTGAGGCAGGAGAATTGCTTGAACCTGGAAGTTGGAGGTTTCAGTGAGCCGAGATTGCACCACTGCACTCCAGCCTGGCGCCTGGCGATGAAACAAGACTCTATCTCAAAAAAAAAAAAAAAAATACATAAATATATATGTGTATATTCTTCCTAGTAGAATCCCTGCTAATAAGATTAGAATATGCCAGATAATTGTAGTAATTAATAAAGTCATATTTCATATGGATACTAGCAGATTTCAGTAACTAAAGACTCATGTGCAATTGAAGTGTAAATTTACACTCCTATAGTTTTAAACTTACACATGTTTTTAAAGAAAATTCTAGCATATAGTATTGATTTTATAAACAGTAACATCTTTATACACATTCATGGTACTTTGCAATTCAACTTTTTCCTTATGTAATAGTTTATTTGCTAACCTATTAGAATTTAAGTGCTGTGCAAAACAGAAAATTTCTGAATTTCACTTTACAATTTAAGATAAAGCTCACTCCTCTTCTTCTGCACTCTCCTATCCATCTATTTTTGTCCAAATCATGCAAATATAAACTGTTTGTTTAGGTTGAGCTAAATTTAAAGAATAAAGGAAGAATGGGTATGACTGACGAAGGCAGTTTCTGTCCCATCATCATTATTCCTCTAAGTCTGCTTTTTGTACTATGCTTCACTCAGATAAATGCCCAAAAGTACAATTCCTGGATCACATGGTGGTTACAGGTTTAGTTCCATCAACAACTGCCAAACTTCTAAAGAGTGTTTGTATGTTTTTACATTGCCATCAGCAATGTATAAGTGATCCTGTTTCTCCACATTCTTGTTAGCATTTGATGTCACTATTTTTTATTTTAGTCATTCTGAGAGTTATGGACTGATATTTCACTTTGGTTTTAATTTATATTTCCCTAATTGCTAATGATGTTTTCCTGTATTTATTTGCTCTCTCTCTCTCTGTCTCTCTCTCAATATATATTACAATGTGGTCCAATTTCTTTTTGTCTTTTATTTTTAAGTTCAGGAATACATATGCAGGTTTGTTCCATAGGTAAAGCTATGTCATGGGTGTTTGTTACACAGATTATTTCATCACCCAGGTATTAAGTCTAGTACACATTAGTTATTTTTCCTGGTCCTTCTCTTCCTCCCCATCCTTCACCCTCCAGTAGGCCTCCAGTGTGTGTTGTTCTCCTCTGTGTGTCCATGTGTTTTCATCATTTAGCTCCCACTTACAAGTTAGAACATTCAGTATTTGGTTTTCTGTTCCTGCATTAACTTGCTAAGGATAATGGCCTCAACTCCATCCATGTTCTGGCAAAAGACATGATTTTATTCTCTTTTGTGTCTTAATAGTATGCCATAGTATATATGTACCACATTTTCTTTATCCATTTCCCCATCCATAGACATTTAGGTTAATTCCATGCTTTGCTATTGTAAATAGTGCTGCCATCAACAAATACATGCATGTATCTTTATAAAAGAATAATCAGAATGATTTACATTTTTTTGAGTATATATCCAGTAATGGGATTGCTAGGTTGAGCAGTATTTCTGTTTTTAGGTCTTTAAGGAATTACCACATTGTCTTCCACAATGGTTAAACTAATTTACACTCCTAACAACAGTGTATAAGCATTCCTTTTTCTCTGCAACCTAGCCAGCATCTGTCATTTTTCGACTTTATTTTTTCTTTTATAGTTTAAATTCTGGGATACATGTGCAGAATGTGCAGGTTTGTTGCATAGGTATACATGTGCCATGGTGGTTTGATGCACCCATCAACCCGTCATCTATATTAGGTATTTCTCCTAATGCTATTCCTCTCCTTGCCTCCATCCCCTGACAGGCCCTAGTGTGTGATGGTCCCTCCTTGTGTCCGTGTGCCCTCATTGTTCAGCTTCCACTTAAAAGTGAGAACATGTGGTATTTGGTTTTAGTTCCTGTGTTAGTTTGCTAAGAATGATGGTTTCCAGTTTCATCCATGTCCCTGCAAAGGACATGAACTCATCCTTTTTTATGGCTGCATAGTATTCCATGTTGTATATGTGCTACATTTTCTTTGTCTTGTCAATCATTGATGGGCATGTGGGTTGATTCCAAGTCTTTGCTATTGTGAATAGTGCTGCAATAAACATACCTGTGCATGTGTCTTTACAGTAGAATGATTTATAATCCTTTGGGTATATACCCAGTAATGGGATTGCTGCATCAAATGGTGTTTCTGGTTCTAGATCCTTAAGGAATTTCCACACTGTCTTCCACAATGGTTGACTTAATTTACACTCCCACCAACAATGTAAAAGTATTCCTATTTCTCCACATCCTCTACAGCATCTGTTGTTTCCTGACTTTTTAATGATCATCATTCTAACTGGCATGAGGTGGTATCTCAGTGTGGTTTTGATTTGCATTTCTCTTATGACCAGTGATGATGAGCTTTTTTATATATGTTTGTTGGCCGCATAAATCTCTTCTTTTGAGAATTGTCTGTTCATGTCCTTTTCCCAGTTTTTAATGGGATCTTTTTATTTCCTTGTAAATTTGTTTTAGTTTCTTATAGATGCTGGGTATTAGAACTTTGTTAGATGCACAGTTTGCAAAATTTCTTCCCATTCTGTAGGTTGGTCTCTTCACTCTCTTGATAGTTTTCTGTGCTGTGCAGAAGCTCTTCAGTTTAATTAGATTCCATTTGTTAATTTTTGCTTTTGTTGCAATTACTTTTGCTGTATTTGTCATGAAATCTTTGTCAGTTTTTATGTCCAGGATGATATTGCCAAGGTTATCTTTCAGGGTTTTTATAGTTTTGGGATTTACCTTTAAGTCTTTAAACCATCTTGAATTAATTTTTGCATATGGTGTAAATAAGGGGTCGAATTTTAATCTTCTGCATATGTTCATGTCTCCCACTATTGCTTGAAATCTATGTTTCTTTGAATGTCTCTAAGACCTTGCTTTATGAATCTGGGTGCTTCCGTGTTGAGTGAGTATCTATTTAGAATAGATTTTTGTTGTTGAATTGAACTCTTTATCATTATGTAACACCCTTCTTTGTCTATTTTTATCTTTGTTGGTTCAGTGTTTTGTAAGAAACTATGATACCAACTCCTGCTTTTTTTTTTTCTTTTTTTTCATTTACTTGGTAGATTTTTCTCCATCCTTTTATTTTGAGCCTATGTGTGTCATTGCATGTGAGATAGGACTCTTGAAGACAGGATACCAGTGGGCCTTGGTTCTTTATTCAAGTTGTCACTCTGTGTCTTTTAATTGGGGGCATTTAGCCTATTTACATTTAAGGGAAGTATTGATATGTGTGGATTTGATCCTGCCATTATAATATTACTTGTTTATTTTGAAGACTTTTTTATGTGGTTGCTTTATAGTCTCACTGGTCAGTGTACTTCAGTGTGTTTTTGTAGGAGCTGGTAATGGTCTTTCCTTTCCATATTTAGTGCTTCTTTCAGGAGTTCTTGTAAGGCAGGTCTAGTGGTAACAAATTCCCCCAGCATTTGCTTGTCTGAAAATGATATTATTTCTCCTTTGCTTATGAAGCTTAGTTTGGCCGGATATGAAATTCTGGGTTGGAATTTATTTTAAAAATGTTGAATATTGGCCACCTGTCTCTTCTGGCTCGTAAGGTTTCAGCTGAGAGGTCCAATATTAGTCTGATGGACTTCCCTTTGTAGGTGATCTGGACTTTCTCTCTAGCTGCCTTTAACATTTTTTCTTCCATTTTGACCTTGGAGAATCTGATGATTACATGTCTTGGGAGTGATACTGGTGGCTGGCTGGAATTATAAGCCAGTGGGAGTTACCCTGTGAAGTGCCATGGAAGTGGGACTTGCATATATATAATTGAAGTATGTATGGATATATACCTCAGTGTATTCAATATATATACATATATATATTCTATTGGTTCTGTCCCTCTAGAGAACTCTGGCTAATACAGCATAGATATACTATATCTATTTTATCCATGTATAAGTTGATGGACATTGAGTTGTTTTTATATTTTGTCTCTTACAAATAATTTTGATATGAACATTTGTGTGGAAATGCTTTTATTTCCTTTGGATCTATACCTATGAGTAAAATTACTGAGTCATATGGAAACTCGATATTTTCACATTGTAAGGAACTCCCATATAATTAGCTGTACCATTTTACATTCCAACTAGCAGTTTCTGAGGGTTCCTATTTCTCCACATCTTAATCAGTATTATTATCTGTCTTTTTAAATTATATTAATAGCTATTCTAGTTGGTGTGAAATGTATCTCATTATGATTTTGATTTGCATATTTCTAATGGCTTATGATGTTTAGCATTTTTTCATATGCTTATTGGTCATTAGTACCTCTTTTTTTGGAAAATTGTCTATTTAGATCCTTTGCCCATTTTTTGCTTGGAGTACTTGTCTTTATTATTGAGTTATAATACTCCTTTATATATGTTAAACTTAATTCCCTTATCAAATACATGATTTGCAAATATTTCATTTCATTCTGTGGGCTGTCTTTTTGCTTTCTTAATGATGTAGTTTGCAGCACAAAAGGTTTTAAAGTCCAGTTTATCTGATTTGTCTTCTATCTCTTGTGCTTTTGGCATTGTATCTCTAATTAGGCTTTGACTGATTCAAAGCATGATGGCTCCTATGCTTTCTTCTAAGAGTTTTATAGCTTTCATTTTTAAACCTAGGTCTAGGTCTGTTTTGAATTAATTTTTTTGTATGATGTAAAAAACGTTTCAACTCTATGTATCTTGCATGTGGATATCCAGGTGTCCCAGTACCATTTGTTGAAAATACTTTTCTTTCTCTACTGAATGTTATTGAGACATTTGTTCAAATCAATTGACCATAAATGTAAAAGTTTATTTCTTGATTCTCAATTTAATTCCATTGACTTGTCTGTGTATCCTGAAGCAGTATTGCAGTGTTAGAATTAGTGTAGCTTTGTAAAAAGTTTTAAAATTAAAGTGTGATTTTTCCAACTCTGTTCTTTTTAAATATTATTTTGTATATTCTGGATTCCATGCAGTTCTATATGAATTTTATGATCAGCTTGTCGAATTCTAAAAAGAAAAATAGCTGGGATACTTATAGGGATTATGTTGAATCTGTAGATTAACTTTTAGAGTATTTCCATCTTAACAATATTATGTGTATCAATTGATTTTTGGCAAATCTGTCAAGGTAATTAAACAGATAAAGTCTGGTCTTTTTAATATATGGTGTTGATCCACAGACTTACATACCATAGCTAAAACTATTTTACCTCTAGAATAAAACACAGGAGAAAATCTTCATGACCTTGAGTTATCCAAAGATTTCCTAGATACAACATCAAAAATATAATGAATAATGCAAAATTTGATAGCTTTGTCTTGAACAAAATTAAAAATTTTTATCTTTAAATTATACCATTAAGGAAGAGAAAAGACAAATGACAGTTTTGGAGAAATTATATCTGAACTTTTACAACTCAATAATGTAATAAAACACCCAATAAAAATCCTCGGTAAAATATTTGAGTAGATATTTTACCAAAGAAGATATGAAAATATTAAGTAAGGAAAGAAAAGCAGAAAAGCAGTCCCAGGTTTCCAAAGATGGGAAAGTTGAATAAATGGATTTATGGAGAAACTAATGAAGTAAAGTCTGCTCACAGATTCCTGTGGTGCCCCTCTCTGAGCCAATGAGCATTGTCTGTAGTAAAGGAAAATTTACGTTCTGTCTTTAGGTGGGAAAAAAGGATAGAATAGAAAGGCCTTTTATGTTTGTAACTTTCTGCCCAACGTTTAGGCAAACAGAGGGGAAGGCTAAGGGATTCCCCTGCATCTTGTCTTCAGGTCAGCTATTCTTCATATTCTGGCTTTCTGCAATATCGTAGCATCGTTTATTCATACTATCCCTCAAGTAAAAAATCCAAATGTCCAACAACTATTGTATGGATAAATAAAATGTAATGTATCAATACAGTGGTATTTCATTATTTGCCAATAAAAAGGAATGAACTGATACATGCAACAACCTACACAAACCACAAAAACAATATTCTAAGTGAAAGAAGCCAAGCACAAAAGACTATGTACTGTGTAATTTCATTTATCTGAAATTCCAGAAAAGGCAAAATTGTAGAGACAAGTTAGATTGGTTTTTACCTGGAGATGAGGCAAGAACATGGATTAATTGGAAACTGGAATGAGGAAAATTTTGGGTTAATAGAATGGTTCTGAAACTGGATTGTGGTGATAATTGCACATCTATGTAAATTTGACAAAATTAAACCTCAAAACAGTAAAGAAAGGAAATATTACAGAACAATAGCTTATAATATATAGGAATTTCAAGTAAGCTCTTTATTTGCTGATAACAGTAAGCAGATTTTCCTTTTGGATGTCTTTCTCTCTCTTTCTGTTTTATCTTCTGAACTTTGCTAGCACATGGAGAGTATTGCTATGGATATTGCTTCTTTATCTGTTTTTGCTGATGAGTTCTGGGTTTTCGTTTAGTATCCCTGAATTAAAAGGAGGTCTAGTTCCTTTATATTGGCTATTGTTTAATTATCTCACTATTCTGTGTTTTAGTCATTTACTATACTTCAATTGATCTTCTACCTGATATTCTTGGTTGACTCTTTCTGGTGAGTTCTTATAACAATGATTAGTTTAATATTAATGTTTAAGCAATGTTCAACACAGCTGTAGCCTAGCCCCTTATAGTAAATACATACACACACACACTCTCTCTCTCTCTATTTTTTTTTTTTTTAATGATGAGCATGGTTTGAGACGTAAGTGCAATGTGTATGTTAAGATCAGTTTATAAATACCAATTTTCATAGGTGAGTGTTATGTTTCGGATTTTAGCTGTACTCCTTCTCCAAATACTTGTCACTATAGTCACTATTCAAGTGCCCATCTCCATTGGAAGATGCCTCCTGGGCACATATTTTGCCACAGGCTTTGCTTAAAATCGCAGTTCAATAAAATTTCTTCTAACTGCAGAACATTCAGTTCTGTTGGTAATGGTCATTTTCCACCTATTTTGTACTGCTTATATCTGAGTTCCAGAAAATTGCTATACATTTTTTTCTCTTGTTATACTTACCCATTTTTATTCTCAATGCTAGATGTAATATTTATCCTACCACCAACATTTTGTATGTCCAACTCCATAGTTTTAAGTTGTTTTCAGATGAGCAGCTACTTACTAATAGTAAACCAATAATGACAATATTCACTGATACTGAGAAGAAGCTGCAACTGACCTTTTCTTCTCAATAAGCAATAAAAAAGCATATATGTAAAATATATGTCTTTTATTGTAGTCTTATGATTTAAGATACATTTGTAAGACAATTTAGACATCTTAGCTGATTTTCACTGTAATTTTATGTTTAATTTTGGAGGTTAGGCCTTAAAATGCTAACTTTACATGGCAGGAGTGTGCCATGACCATGGCTTCAGCCAAAGGTAAGATTCCAAATGGTGGCTCCTGGTTAGAGATTATCTGCTGTATCTAGAATGATCACGATAGTGAATATTATGATGATGATAAGGAGTATGACAATGATGACGAAGATGGTTTTTGCTGTTAGAGAATGAGGATATTCTTGAATGCTGTCTTGAAAACTCCTTTTTGGAATTAATGAAGCCAGAAAAATATTCTGCAAATTTATATATAAACTAGGCATTCATTCCCAGAATGATGAAATGTATGCTATATATTATTGCTTCGAGTGGTAACATTTTAGTTGTGTCTTTATATGTCTCTATATATAATAAGCCACATTAAATTTTTACCAGGCAATTAAGTCAGTGAACACTACTCTCCTACTGGCTCTGATACGAAGGCACACCCTTTTAGAGTGTACCCTATCAGAAATAAAGAAGAGGAAAAAATATGTAATTATTAATTTTTGATGCTATGCACGTAAATTCTCTACCTCATCATTCTGCCACTCAAAACCTGACTTAGGGTTTGAATGTCATGATTGCTTCTGTTGATGGTACTGTGATTCACCCACCTTACTGTTCTCCCTTAAATCACTTTGGGTTGCAAGTACTGTAAAAACTTCAGTGTTTGCTTGATGAAGAGAAAATGTAAATTATAATGAAAATTTCCAAGATATGGCATTTCTTACATGTGATTCTTAAATGTAACAAGATGTTGAATATTTTGACTGTTGTTAATAGTCATTAAAATATGAGTTGTTTTTAACTAAGCTTGACAGGGTAATCTATTATATTTAATATGTGAAGATAGATTGTGGCAGAACATGTTATGAAATTTTATTTTGTTTTTGAAAAAGGAATATTAAATAGAATAATAGATTTTTTGCTCTGCTTTTTAAAGGTATGAATTTTAAGTAAAGCAAATGTTCTCAACATATTTCATTCCTTTCCCTATGATGGTGAATGTGCTGGCCAGTTGAGGTGGGACTAAGATTTGGGTCTCAAAACTAATAATCTTGAATCTTGTGTTTATTTTTTTTATTTTTTATTTTATTTTTTTTTAGAAAGTAAAAGAAAGAAAAGAATAAAGAGAGAAAGAAAGAAAAAAAGAGAATAAAAGAAAGGGAAAAAGAAGAAGAAAAGAGGGAGAGAGAACAGGAATCTTGCTCTATTGCCCAGGCTAGAATGCAGTCTAGAAATAGGTATTACAAAGCTCTTTTATACTAATAATTGTGTTATACGATGGAGACAGGAAGGAATAAGGGAGGAAAATAAAACAAACAGCCAACCAATATTTCATTTGAACCTATGAAATACTATGTAATTGCTGGGGGAGTGATTTACTCCCAACCATGTGGTCTCTTTTAGAATAAATGTGATGTGTTACTGAAAAAAAAAAAGGATGTTTTGTGGATTTGGAGTAGAGAGTTCTGTAAATGTTTATTAAGTTTACTTGTTCGAGGTATAAGTTCAAGTCCCGGATATCCTTGTTAACCTTCTGTCTCATTAATTTGTCCAATATTGACAATGTAGTGTTAAAGTCTCCCACTATTATTGTGTGGGAGTCCAAGTCTCTTTGTAAGTCACCAAGAACTTGCCCTATGTATCTGGGTACTCCTATATTGTGTGTGCACAGACTTAGGATCGTTAACTTTTCCTATTACATTGATCCCTCTACCATTATACAATGTCCTTCTTGTCTCTTTTGTTTGCTATTACTTTAAAGTCTATTTTATCAGAGATGAGAATTGTAACTCCTTTTTTTTTTTTTTTTCTCTCCATTCGGTTGGCAAATCTTCCTCCATCCCTTTGTTTTGAGTCTCTGTATATCCTTGCATGTGAGATGGGTCTGGATGCAGCTTACTGATGGGTTTTTTAGAATGGCTGATACTGGTTGTTCCTTTCTGTACATAGTGCTTCTTTCAGAAGCTCTTGTAAAGCAGGCCTGGTGGTAATGAAATCTCTGAGTACTTGCTTCTTTGTAAAAAATTTTATTTTTCCTTCACTTATGAAACTTAATTTGGCTGGATATGAAATTCTGGGTTGAAAGTTCTTTTCTTTAAGGATGTTGAATATTGGCCCCCACTCTCTTCTGGCTTGTAGGGTTTCTGCTGAGAGATCTGCTGTGAGTCTGATAGGCTTCCCCTTGTGGGTAACCTGTCCTTTCTCTCTGGCTGCCCTTAGTATTTTCTCCTTTGTTTCAACCCTGGTGAATCTAATGATTATGTGTCTTGGGGTTGCTCTTTTTGAGGAATATCTCTGTGGTGTTCTCTGTATTACCTGGAGTTGAGTATTGTCCTGGCTTGCTAGGTTAGGAAAGTTTTCGTGGATAATATCCTGAAAAATATTTTCCAGCTTGGATTCATTCTCTTTGTCACATTCAGGTACACCTATCAAACGTAGATTAGGTCTTTTCACATAGTCCCATATTTCTTGGAGACTTTGCTCATTCCTTTTACCCTTTTTTCTCTAATCTTGTCTTCTCGTTTTATTTCATTAAGTTGGTCTTCGACCTCTGAAATCCTTTCTTCTGCTTGATCAATTCGACTGTTTAGACTTGTGCATACTTCTCGAAGTTCTTGTATTGTGTTTTTTAGCTCCATTAATTCACTTATATTCCTTTCTAAATTGTCCATTCTCATCAACATTTCGTCAAACCTTTTTTCAAGGTTCTTAGTTTCCTTGCATTGGGCTAGAACATGTTCTTTTAGCTCACAGAAGTTTCTCATTATCCACCTTCTGAAGCCTAATTCCGTTGATTCCTCACATTCATTCTCGATCAGGCCTTGTTCAATTGGTGATGAGGCACTGCAATCCTCTGCAGGAGGAAAGGCATTCTGATTTCCAGTGTTTTCAGCCTTTTTGCGCTGGTTTCTTCCCATCTTTGTTGATTTATCCACCTGTCGTCTGTGTAATTGCTGACGTTAGATTAGGTCTCTGAGTGGACGTCCAACTTGGTGGTGGTAAAGTTTTTTCTGTTTCTTAATTTTCCTTCGGCGGACGCCCCTCCCACACAAAGCTGGACCTCCCCGGGTTCAGCTGTACTGGCTGTGAAACTCTCAATCCTCAGCAATGCCAACTGCTGTTTTTTTGTGTGTGTGTAAGAGGGGGACCAGCCTTCCCCTGCGGCGACCCACCACGCCGACTGAAGCAGCGGCGTTGAGATTCGTGGCGCTTTTCTGCCCCGGGAATCTCCCGGTCTGCTTCCCCAATTCAGTCCGCTTTTCAATCAGCTGAATGGGAGACTCTGCCTTCCCGGAGCTCCAAATGCCAACCAAAAGGGCACTCAGTCCTGTATACTCCGGACTGAGAACCGCCGCGCCGGGGCGCCTGCAAAACGGCCGCGCCGGCCAAAGAGTCGCGCTGGTGACCCGTGGGGCTCCTCCGCCAGGAATCTCTTGGTCCGTGGGCAATAAAAATTCGTCTGAAAATGTGGCATCCACTCACTCTCTGCGCTTTCGGTGGGAGCTACAATCCTGAGCTGCTGCTAATCGGCCATCTTGGATCTCTCTCCCGAATCTTGTGTTTATTCACAGTAAATGGTGTTGACAATAGCTATACAACATTAAACAGGCTAGATTTTTAAAAAAACTTACAGTGAAAATATATTAACCCATATAGTGGATAATTATAGAAAAGTCTTTATACTTAACAGTAACAGTAAAAAAGCTGCCCCTTTTCTTGTATTCCAATCATGAATACTTAATTATTCCTCTATCACATTAAGAGGGGGGTATACTTGAGTCCCATAAATGCATTCTTATTTCCTTAAAAAGGTGTTGCTATGAGAAAGGTTTAAAACAGCAAATTACCTAAGATAATGAGGCTTTATGAAACCACATATATCTAGTAATTAATTTGGAACAGTCACAAATTTTTTATAACTTAAATACTGTGTCTTATTGCAAAAATAAATATTCATTGTAGAATATTTAGAAAATAAAATTAGGCAAAGTGAAAATCCCTAAAATCACTTATAATCCTACTACCTAGAGACAACCACTATCAACCGTGTCTTCTGTATCATTAAAGTTTAAAAACAGGCATCTAAGCCTCTCTAACAAAACTGGAATTGTAGTGCATATGTTGTTTTATATCCTGCTTAGAAAACAAATTACAAACTTTCATCAAATTAAGGTATCTTCAACCTCCGTTTGCTTGTGAGTGCAGCTGTGAGTATGGCAACCTCTTGATTTTTCTGGCTTTTGCCTGCACCTTCTGGCTAGAACCTCAAGTCCTGTTCAGATTGTTACAAAGTTATATCTGAGAATATTCTAGTTGTTACTTCATTAGTTCTCAGTATGTTCTTTTGTGTTCTCTGCCACATAGTCCTTCGTGTCACCATATCCTACTGTTGCTACCAAATCCCAGCAGACTGTTACGGAACGTTACTGTGCCCACCAGGCTCCATTGCTCCACTGGGCATTACCACTAATACTGAAAACTCCTGGGGCAAATTATGCAGGTGGAATAATGGCAGAGTGAAAAAGCCTGCCTTTGCCCTCTTTATGTTACAGTATGTTAGAATAATACTCCAAGAATACTTTAATACCCAATGTTACAAAAAAGGAAAACAGTCCAGAGTAAACACATTGAATAAAATGAAGCCTTTAAAACTGACACTTGCAAGGACTGTGTTTTATATAATATTAACCGGAAAAACCATGTGTATCATCAGGCTTTGTGCAGTTGGAGGTAACTGCTGTTGAAGAGATGCTTCAGGCCCTGGTGAACACAACAAAGACAGTGAACAGAAATTGCCATTTGATGTGAAGAGAGTGACTGTAAATGACAAGAAGAAGATACAAGGAGGTTTGTTCCAGTCGAGTTCTTCCCATAAAATATCTGCCCCATTCTCCAACACTGTGTGGCCCATGTGTCTCTGACCACTCCCTTGTCTTCTTAGCCTTTTTTTGAACTCCACTGATGCATTGAGAATTTTAGGAGAGACTTGAGCTTGTCCTACAATTTACCTTGGTTAATACAGACCTTAAACCTTGAGGTTCACCTTAAACAGCGATTTTTTTTCAAGTGTTTTTCACAGATCTTTGCTAAAGCCTTTATATAGTTACGTTATCCTCCCAGATCAGGTTCATGATGACAACTATTATTGAGTTTCTGTTTTTTTTAAATTTTTAATTTTTGTGGCCACATCGTAGATATACATATTTATGGAGTATATGAGATATTTTGATACAGGCATACAATGTGTAATGATCACATCAGAGTAAATGAGGTATCCATCACCTCAAGCATCTATCCTTTGTGTTATAAATAATCCCTTGTACTGTTTTAGTTGTTTAAAAATTTGCTCTTTCGCAATACATGTCCAAAGCTTTTCTCTGAGATTGGTGCATCAGTAGCTTGGGTATGTGTTAATAAACATTCTAAGAGACACTGATTATTATCAGGCAAGTTTAGAAAACATTTTCTCACAATTCTGATTACCTTTCCTTTCTTATAGACCTCAATTTACAGCTCTGGACTTTAGAACCATCTGGACCTCACTCCCAGAAATGCTAGTTTAATCGGTCTGTGTAAGGACCTGTGTCGCATAGATAATTCTAATGCTCAGTGTTGATAACTACTACCTTAGGAGAGGGAAAAATCAGATGCTTTTGTAATCGCAGCAATTGTTCTACTGAGTAATCTTTGAAGTATGTAATATTAATTTTCCCGACTGTTAAGATTACGTTTAGAAATAAAATTTGTTGGGTGAATTTGAAGCTTTTTTTAAAATGTCTTTTTTTCATGCATTTCTGAAATAAATTGCTGTTTTTCTTTTCTCATGCTTAAACATGTTGGATTTCAAGCTATCTTTGCTTATCTGCTGTGCTTCCAGTTTTTTAAAAGAAGATTGGTTATGTTTGCTTATTGTGCTGTTAGATGGGAATTTATGTGATTAGATTCATTTTAGGATTTTTAGGATGAAAACATGTCTGAAATAGCTGTTATTTAGGTTGCAGCAGCAGGCATAACTTAAAACATGAAAGCCACAATGAGGTGATTTGAGGACTGATTTTTTTCCACTTGCTGTTGTTGGGATCCAGTCAAAATTTGTCAGTCATTGAATGGGCCCTATGGATGTGTTTGCTCTGGCATGGATAGCAGAGTGAAGTTTACCACTTGAGCAAAAAGCTCACTGCATTTATTCTTACTGGCTGACAGTTTTATTTGTGGTCCCTATTTAAAATGGAGAAATTGAGCCCAGCCCTTAAACTTTTGGCTTTGGCAAAACTGCTTTGGACAAGATACAGAAAGCTAAAGAAGGAGCAGCTGAAAATTTTTCCTTAATAAACCTTTCCTCTGTAAAGTTGGCAAACTGTAGACTACTAAATGGACGAGTTTAAGCGTGTTGTTCGATGCCAGCATGACCTAGAATTTCTTACTGGTAAGCACACTAGCTCCTTGTCACAGTGTTGGTACTTTTCAGCCACCTATCCTAGAAAAAAAACTTCTTACACTTTTGAAGTTTTATAAATATCAATTTGTGGCCTTGGTACATGTTAGAGGAGAAATGTGTGGCTTTAGAAGTGCTTAAAAGCTATTTGCAAACTGTTTTCTTCTTGGGGCAACTTAGAATAATCCATAAGCAATTAGAAAATGTTAAATAATAATCTCAAAGTGAACAACTTGTATTTGTAACAATGAGAAGATTTTCTCTACTTTTTCCTACTTGTCATCTCTGCGTTTCTAGCATGTGAATACCAGTGTCAAAATGGTTTGAGAAAAAAAGTCAAAAGATGTAAGTCATGAATTGAAAGTTTTTTTTTTTCAGAAAGGAAGCTGTAGCCAATAGGATGGCAGTGGAAAAGTAATAAATATTGCATTCTATTATGCATTATTTTTATTACTTTTCAAAACTTAAAAAGAGAGTTAGGGAAAGGAATTTATGAGCGAGACTTATAAACTGACCTATTTTCTTTTAGGAATTTGAAAGGTGTTGATTTTTGGTAAGATTTTATATATACAAATTTGTCCTGATTTCACCAGTACCTATCGAGCAATACTTTATTTCCAGACCAGTCCAATAAGAAGATTGTATATAAGAGACACTTGACAATTTAAAAGTCCTAGGCCCACTTTCTGAGATGAGCAAGGTAAATTGTGGACTTTTTAGTCGTCCAATTTACACAGACACCTACTGGGTTCTGTCAGACTCTATCTTATGAATAACTTTTGAAAAAATACATGGTCTTGATAAGATTCATTCAATACTTTACTAATATTGATAATGTATCTATTTACTCTGAGCCAGGCTCTGTTCTGAGTGCTGGGATTCAAACAAAATCGATGAAACTCACTTTCATTGATTGTGAACAAAATCAATAAAATTCACTTTCTTGTGAAGATTATGTTTTATAGGGAAATAGAGTGATAACACCCAACAAATATAATAGATTCACCAAGTATAATAAATAAAAAATATAGTGCATTAGAAGTTGCTAAATGTTATGGAACAGAAATTGTGCAGAAATAAGGGTGATTAAGAATGAGAGAATGGTGGTAGTTTGCAATGTTCACTAGAGTGCTCGAAATTAGGGGTCTTTTAAAGAGCAAAATATGGCAAAGACCAGAAGAAGGGGAATGAGAGAGCCATATGGATATCTAGGGAACATGTGTTCTAGCCATACTTGAGGTGTGAAACTGCAAGTTCCAAGTCTCAGTGGCATGAAAGACAATCAAGGGCTTAAAAAGCAATGGGTTTCACGTCTAGCTGGATCTTAGAGGACAAATGGGGAATGATAGGCAGAAGCCAGATGATAGAACACTGTGTATGCCCTGTTAAATTGTTTGCATATAGAGGCCAGTTTATCTTTCACACAGGGTGGATTCATAGACAGGGTACTCTATCTGCTGAAGACCTGTGGATATAGGAGATGCTCAATAAATGGCCAATGAATTAAAACATGCTTCTAGTATGTTTTAAAAAGCTTCTAGTAGTATCATGGAGGGAGGAATTATAAGAAATAGTTCTTTTTCACAAAAAATGGTATGAGTAAATTTTGTCTGTAATAGTTTCTTATTGCCACCGTGACAAATTACCACAACATTAGTGACAACACAAATTTATGATCTCACAGTTCTATAGGTCTCATGGTCAGGACTGCTTAGCAGGTTTCTTCGTTTCAGCTCTAACAAGGCTGGGATCAAGACGTCAGTGGTCTGGGCTGTTACCTGGGGAAGAACTGGCTTCTAGGATCTTGCAGGTTGGGACAGAGTCTATTTCCCTGGTTTTAGGACCGAGGTCTCCGTTTCCTTCCTGGTTGTTAGCTAGGATTTGCTCTTATCTCCTAGAGGCCTTTCTCAGGCCCTTGTACGTGGGCCCCTGTATCTCAGAGCCAGCAACAACTTGAAGTCAAATCCTTCTTGGGATTAGAATTACTCTGACTTTCTCTTTTTTTCCTCTTCTTCCATTGCTCCATCTCTCAAACCAATTCTCTGACTTTCTTTTTCTGATTGTAAAGGATCACAGAATTTCATTGAGCCTACCCAGATAATCCAGGATAAGCTCCCTATTTAAGGCGATTAGTAACTGTGATGTTGTGAAATATGTATTTGGTCTTCGTCATATTTCCTGGCATACAGCTCCTAATATCCTTAGAATCTCCAGAATGGTAGTAGTGTCCTTTTTATGCTAATGAGATACCTGGTGGCTGGGGGCATCTAGATTGCCTCATGATTGGGGCTGATCACAAGAAAGACCTAGCCATGACTACGGAGTTGAAACTTTCATCTCATCCCCCAACCTCCAGGGATGGGAGAGAAGGTAAAGGATAAGTTGATCACTAATGGTCAGTGGTTTAATCAATCACACCTACATAATGGAACTTCCGTTAAAAACTCAGAAGGACTGAGTTCTAATGGCTTCAGGATAGCTGAACATTTGGAGGATTTGGGAGGGTGGTGCAACCATGGAGGGCATGGAAGCTCCGTGCCCCTTCCCAAATGCCTTACCTTATGCATCCCTTCCATCTGGCTGTTCATCTGTATTCTTTGTAATATTCTTTTTGATATTACTATAATTTTATATCATATAATTTTGCAATAGCATACTATAATATTACAATATCATTTGAAATATTTATAGTAAACCAGTGTATGTGTGTCCCAGAGTACCATCAGTTGCTGTAGTATATTAATAGAACATAAGAAAGGTGTTGTAGGAACCTAGTTTGTCAGAAGCAAAGGTAAAACAACCTGAGGCTTGTAATTGGCATGAAAGGTAGGGCAGTCTTGTGGGACTGAGCCCTCAACCTGTGGGATCTTGTGTTGCGTCCAGATAGATAGTGTCAGAATTGTTTTAGAGGATACCCAGCTAGTGTCTGCTGGAGATTCATCTGTGGAATTGCTTGGTGTATGTGGGAACGCCCCTCCTTGCTTCTTCATATTGGTGTCAGAAATATTGAATGAGTGAATAGTAACAGGAAAACACTTCAGATTTCTGCATTCTTACAGTAACCTTAATTGTATCTGCTAACAGTGCCTAAATTCATGTTTGAATAACTAGAGGATGGGTATCTTGTTGAAGACATCTTTGGAATTTTTGCCTACCACAGTGCCATGTCTTGGGATGACTCGTGCTCAAATAATGATTTTTTTTTCTACAGCAGGATACAGTAGAGGGGGAGCTAGGTGGCAGCACGGAACCTATTCTCTGGGGGAAGAACTGACATAGAAGTGACTGAGTTGCAGTTGACAGAAAAGGGGTGTTGAATTGGGGGGCTCAATTTTTGAGGAGTGTAGCAGTCTAATTTACAATGCAGAAAAAAGTCATTTTCCAATTACGTCAATAGTGAGTAAACCAGAAACAGGGGATACCGAGAGCCAAAGTGGACAGGTGGTTATCATTAATAGAATTGGTCTGTCTGCAGGCAAGTGGGCAGGTGGTTATCATTCATAGAATTAGTCTGTCTGTAGGCAAGTGGGCAGGTGGTTATCATCCATAGGATTGGTCTGTCTGTAGGCATAGGTCTCCTTCCTGGGAAGGGTTCAGCACAGGGCTTCCGTCTTCAGGTGGTGAAAGGCGATGGGGTGAGCATGGGGTTTTAGTCTCAGGACAAGTCAAAACTAAATTATAGGGCTAAAATGAAACAAAAAGACAAAGAAAGAGATCTGTAACAAGGGCAATTTAGGGGCAGGAGCCAGCTGCATGCAATCTTTGATGACACCAATTTCTGGCACTGACTTGAGGTAAGTCATTTTTACAAAGAAGCCTAACGGTTTATCAATAGTGCTGTATAAATACAAATGTCTAATCTAAATCCTTCTGCCTTTAGAAAATGTCCCATTTCTTCTCTTGTAAATGCAGTGACATAGCTGTCAATAAATAGCAAGAGTTGGTAACTTACTACGTTTCAGAGGGGCAAGGGGGCACATCCCTCAATCAGCTTTTCTTTGTTCTATGTACTTAAAAACATTTTTTTGAGGGGGTGGGGTCAGTTGGCTTACTTTTAGCACATGTTACAAAAAACTTTAGAGAAGAGAGACAAAATATGAGTGCAAACAGACATTTACAAAGATAGAAGTAACTTTTTCCCCCCCCTTTCCCTAGTTTTAAATACTTTAAAACATTTGGTTTTGGTCTGAGAAAGAGAATATTTCTTGGTAATCTGGAAGGTTTATTGGATCTGAAAGGAGAACCTTAATTAGTCCTTTGGAGAAGACATCATTGAGACCTAGGGAAGCAAAGTGAATATTTTCAGAGTGTTTTTAGAGTTCTTTCCTAGGCTACATTTGCTGGACTCTGCTTGTTGTCTTGTGGCCAAAGAACTTCATGCCAGATATCCATTTGCTATTAGATGTGAGTGCATGTGTGTCTTGTCGGGGGAGAAGTTGGGGGAAAATGTGGTAATTATTGAGTAGCATTACTCTGTTTTTAGTCAGCTTGCACCTCTATAATAAACAAGTTTCTGCTTCACATTTTTCCTCCAACTAGCTGACCTGGCTAAAGGTGAATCCAGCAGATGATAGAGCATGGCATTAGCGGACACCATACTGCCTCCAGCTTCCTGTCTTGGGCTTCCTCTCCTGGATTTGTTATATTTCAAGTCTGGTTCTTCTCCAGTTAGTTCACTATCCCAAAATTTGCTTTAGTTATGACATGGGAGGGCCATATGTGAGATAAGCGTCAGAAAGGTTAGAAATACTTCTCTTTATCTATTCACTGATATCTCTGCAAGTTACATAACCAACTGTATTTGAATCTATATACTTGTTCCAGGCAAAGAGAAAATAAATGTGTTAATTGGTATGAACTAATCTTTTAGATCATCATGCAGATATAAAATGCTGTGCATTTTGCTGCAGATTATTGATGTTTTTGCTAAGACAAACATAAATTGGTGTAGCAATGGCTATTGGTGTAGCAGGTAAAAAAATATCGATAATGTTTCTCTGATCCTTTCAAGATCTAGAAAAAGAAAAAAAAAAAAAGAGAGGACCAGTGACATAACTTGCATATTCAGAGGATAATGTGGGATATGAATGTGAAGGGATAAGAAAGACAAGTGCAGCCAGTTCATAACAGCTTGCCTTTTGGAAGTTTTCTGATAGGGTCACCATATTCTGATTTGGAGGGTCAGAATGTATATGTTGTCAGTTTTCTAAGCTAAGCTAAATTCACAGAAGTCTGAGGCATATACTAGAATACCATTTTTCATTTTTAAAAGAAAAAGCATATTGGAAAAACTCCTTGACATTGGTCAATGATTTTTTAAATGTGACATCAAAAGTACAGGTAATAAAAGCAAATATAAACAAGTGGGACTACTTCAAATTGCACAGCCAAAAAAAAAAAATCAATAAAATGAAAAGGCAACCTACAGAATAGGAGAAAAGTATTTAAGTATTTGCAAGCCATATATTTGATATGGATTTACTATCCAAAAATATGTATATAACTCATACAACTCAATAGCAAAAAAAAAAATAGTAATCATCTTATCAAAAAATGGGTAAATAGACATTTCTCCAAAGAAGACACACAAATGGTCAAAGGCACCTGAAAAAGTACCCAACATCACTAATCACAGAAAAATACAAATCAAAGCCACAGTACAATATAACCTTATATCTGCTAGGATGGCTATTATCAAAAAGACAAGGGATTACAAGTATTGGCAAAGGTCTGGAGAGAAAGAGACACTTTCACACTGTTAGTGGGAATGTAAATTGGTACAGCCACTATGGAAAACAAGGTGGAACTTCCTCAAAATATAACTAAAAATAAAACTACTGTACAATTCAGCCAGCCCAATTCTGGTTATAAATTCAAAGGAAATAAAATTAGTAACTCAATGGACGCTCCCATGTTCATTGCAGCATTACTCACAATAGACAAGATACAAAAGTAACCGAATTGTCCATAAATGGATGAATGAATAAAGAAAAAAAGTATGTATATAGCTGTATATGTGTATGTGTGTATATTGTACATATATATGTGTATATCTATATATACATAGATATATTATTCAGCCCTGAAAGAAAGGGAATGTTGCCATTCCATCAACATGGATAAACCTGGAGGACATTATGCTACATGAAATGGTGGAGGCAGCCAGGGCTTACCTGTACACTGACTTGAGACCAGTTGAATAAAAGTGCACACCAAAAAAAAAAAAAAAAAAAAAAAAAAAAAAAAAAAAAAAAAGACAAATACCACAGGATCTCACTTATATGTGGAATCTAAAAAAGTTGAACTCGTAGAAACAGAGTAGTTACTAGGAGCTGGAGGGGGGAGAAATGGGAAGATCTTGGTCAAAAGGTACATACTTTATAAGCTGAATAAGTTCTGGGGATCTTAAATACCATGTGGGTAAGAATGGATTTGTTAATTAATTTGATTGTGGTAGTCATTACACAATATATATGTATAGCAAATTATCACTTTGTACACTTTGAATAGATGCAATCTGTTCAACTAAATATAGAAAAGAAAAGATAAACCTAACTTCCATACAGACAAGATATAATGTTGGTAAGATATTATGTTCCTTACCTATGGGTACCTGGAGCTAAATCGTAATTAGAGGGTGGCTTGGTGAGTGGAGAGTCAAAATATGTGATTTAGCCTTGAAAAGAGAATTGTAAGTACTCTTTTCCATAGACAAAGCCTTGCTGGTGTAGCACTAATGCTCTGTCTGAAGGACAAGATTGTCCTAAAGAATGTGGGATAACCCTGAGTCGGGTTCAGTATCTCTTACCCAACTCTTTTAAAAAATATATACTATTTTGGCTAACTTTTTTGTTGATATATTTAAAATTATGTTATCTCTTAATTATATTGTTGATATTTGGCAAATTCCTCAGTTATCCATTTATAAATTATTGCTTAGTTTGATAACATATGGCCAACTTCATATGTTGGTTAATTTAGACTACTCTGAGCAGTGAGTGGCATCACTATCATCCCTGTGCTTAAGAGGACAAGCAAGTGAAAACTCCTGACTTAAAAGATTTTATGTAGCTTCTTGGTGACCATACTTTTTACCTTTAGAAATGTATAGAAATCAGAAGAATCTGTCCTTACATGTTTTATCTAATTGCTCCAAGCAGTAATAGTATTAAGCAAAGGAGCCTCTGTTTTTCAGAGTTTTAGCACATTTCAAAAACAATTCTATAAGCAGCTATACAATAACATTCAACACAGAATTCATTACACCACTCATTCATTCACTAAATTTTCTGGTACTATTATATAGCTACTTAGAAAATTATTTTTCCATTAGATCTAATAGCTCCCAAATAAATCAAATCTATCAAATCACAGAGTCACTGAGAGTTAAAGGGATGAAATTAAATAAAAATCCTCTTGAGATTGGGAGACAGAGATTTCTCTTTTAGTTTTTTCCGTATAATTTCTATCACTTCATATAATGACTTTTTGAAGTTGTGGTGGAGATGTACAGGATAATATTCTATTTCTTATGTCTTCATATCCTTACTTTCTCTGGTGGCTGCGATGCTGAGATTTCCTGATGAAGATAGGAGCGTGGCTACTTACGTGTTCTCTTGATCCTTCATCAGTGATCAGTATCAATGTCTTTCTGGCATTTGTGAGCCCCACGATGACCTTATAACAGCACATTTTCCCCTTTTATTCTTTAGGAGTAAGAAGTTAGAGTTATTTTCCACAGTGCTTGTAATCAACTTTGTAACATTTAAAGTGGTGCTTCTTCCTTCTGTAAATCCATTACCACCTTTTTATTTGTTTATATATATATTTATAAATATATATATTTGTTTATATATAAGAAATAACTGTAGGCTTATTCAATATCCATTTACACCTTGTTTCGCTCTAGCAGAATCCCAGTCTTGTGGAGGATGGCGATGTTCCTAGTCTCAGGTATAAAATATAATTCGTCAAAGCCATACAGAGCATTCCTGTTCTCCTTTTTCATATATTGCATTTTTAGCTTCTGTTGTATATAGAAGAGACCATGTGACCAACTTGCATTAAAGAAGGCATACGGAAAATTGACTGGAGGGATTTATGGAAAGACTTTGATGAAATAAAGGGCTGTATCTGATGCTGCTCTCCTTTCCCTTTTTATTGTCTCAAATGTGAGCATGACGGTTGAAACTGCAACTGCCATTGTTTTTTCAGCATCAGGCCACATGCACAAGGTCTAATCTCTACCAAGGAGAGGAGAACAAAGAGATGGAAGGAGACTCTAACTTTAATGTTGTCCTGGAGGAGCCAGCCTAACTCTGGTATTGACTCACCTACACCGTTCTGTGAAATGAAATAACTGCATCTCTATTTAGGACACTGCGTTGAGATACTGTCCCCTTCCTGCCACTACCCTTCATTATATTCCTGATTTACAAACTAAGCTAGCTATATAAGCCTTCAATATGGATTGTTTACAAGGTACTATTATTAGTTTTTACTTTGACTCAAAGTGTAGAGAAGAGCTGTTGACCAAATTATCAAGAAACTGGTTGAGTCTTTATACCATCTATTTTTCTGTAGAGATTTAAATAATAAGAAAATTTAAAAGTATTTTATATTTACACACATAGCTATCATTTGCAGTACTCCTCATTCTTTTGTATAGATGCATCTTTAGTATTATTTTTCTCCTGTCTGAAAGACTTCTTTAACATTTCCTATAGTATAGGCCTGCTGTTGATAAATTCTTTCAGCATTTGTATGTTTGAAAAAGCCTATATTTTACCTTTGTTTTTGAAAGATATTCTCACATGGTATACATTTCTAGGCTGACCATTTTCTCTTTTGATACTTTAGGATGTTGGCCCACTGTCTTCCGACACAAATCTGCTCTCATCTTTAAACTTGTTTCTCTGTGTAAAATAAGCATTTTGCCTCCACTCTGGCTGCTTTTAAGATTTTATTGTTATCACCTTTAAGCAGTTTGATTATGATATACTTTGGTATAGTTTTCTTTATGTTTCTTGTTCTTCAACTTTATTGAACTTATTGGATATGTAAATTTATAGTCATAATCAAATTTTAAAAATCCTCAGCTGCTTTTTAAAAAATATTTTTCTCTCTTCCCCACATATATACATATGCGTGTACATATATATTTATATATTTTTAAAAAATTTAATTTAATTTTAAATTCCGGGACACATGTGCAGGATGTGCAGGTTTGTTATGTAGGTAAACATTTGCCATGGTGGTTTGCTGCACCTATCAACCCATCACCTAGGTATTAAGCCTCACATGCAATAGCTATTTATCCTGATGCTCTCCCATCCAGCCCCACTAAGAACAACACAGTGTGTGTTGCTCCCCCTCACTGTGTCCATGTGTTCTCATTATTCAGCACTCACTTATAAGTGAGAACATACAGTGTTTAGATTTCTCTTCCTGTGTTAGTTTACTGAGGATAATGGCTTCCAGTTCCATCCATGTCCCTGCAAAGGACATAATCTTGTTCCTTTGTATGGTTGCATAGTATTCCATGGTATATATGTACCACGTTTTCTCTATCCAGTCTATCACTGATGGGCATTTGGGTTGATTCATGTCTTTGCTATTGTGACTAGTGCTGCAATGAACATATGCATGCATGATATATATATATATATATTTGAGTGCTTGAATTTGTCCTACAGTTCACTGATACTGGCATTACTCTCTGATCACCTGTGAAGGGCTCATGTCCTCTGAAATCACTTCTTCGAGGCTTTCTTTCATCCACTGCTCTTTGATAACCCTATCAAAAAGCATGGTTTTTAATGATATATGGGATTTTCTTGTTATTACAATGGTATAAAAAGCCTTGCAAATCCTTCAGCCTCCAACTGAAAGTGGAAGTCCATTAGTCAGTCTTAATATTGTCATTTAATATCACTAAATGCAAAATAGCAGGTAGATGTTAGAATATAACATATTTTTCCTACTTCTGATAATTATTCATATTTAGGCAGGTTTATTACCATAACATTTCTGTACCCATCTGTGCTATTCAGAGAAGGAAGAATGATATCTTGTGAATTTGAAAGGAGGGACCTAAGATGTGATGTCAAGACTCATCCTTTTTTCTTTTAGGATCCACTCTCATTCTCCTCCAAAATGTCATATAATTTGTAAGTCCAGAGCTTTCTATAACTGAATGCGTAATTTATTTATTTATTTAGTTTTTTATTATACTTTAAGTTCTGGAATATAGGTGCAGAATATGCAGGTTTGTTACATAGGTATACACATGCCATGGTGGTTTGCTGCACCCATCAACCCATCATCTACATTAGGTATTTCTCCTAATACTATCCCTCCCCTAGTCTCCCATACTGCAACAGGCCTTGGTATGTGATGTTCCCCTCCCCTGTGTCCATGTGTTCTCATTGTTCAACTCCCACTTATGAGCGAGAACATGTGGTATTTAGTTTTCTGTTCCTATGTTAGTTTACTTAAATGATGGTTTCCAGGTTTGTCCATGTCCCTGCAAAGGACATGAACCAAACAAACAAACGAACAAAAATGACTCCATCAAAAAGTGGGCAAAGGATATAAACAGACATTTCTCGAAAGAAGACATTTATGTGGCCAAGAAACATGAAAAAAAGCTCCTTGTCACTGGTTATTAGAGAAATGCAAATCAAAACCACAATGAGATACCATCTCATGCCAGTTAGAATGGCAATCATTAAAAAGTCAGGAAACAACAGATGCTGGAGAGGATGTGGAGAAATAGGAATACTTTTACAATGTTGGTGGGAGTGTAAATTAGTTCAACCATTGTGGAAGACAATGTGGCAATTCCTCAAGGATCTAGGACCAGAAATACCATTTGACTCAGCAATCCCATTACTAGGTATATACCCAAAGGATTATAAATCATTCTACTATAAAGACATATGCGCACGGATGTTTATTGCAGCACTATTCACAATAGCAAAGAATTGGAACCAACCCACATGCCCATCAATAATAGACTGGATGAAAAAATGTGACACATATACACCATGGAATACTATGCACTATGCAGCATAATTATTATTATTTTTTTTTTGAGACAGAGTCTCACTTTGTTGCCCAGGTTGGAGTGCAGTGGTGTGCTCTCAGCTCACTACAATTTCCACCTCCCAGGTTCAAGCGATTCTCCCGCCTCAGCCTCTGGAGTAGCGGAGACTACAAATGCACACCACCACACCTGGCTAATTTTTGTATTTTTAGTAGAGATGGGATTTCACCATGTTGGCCAGGCTGGTCTTAAACTCTTGACCTCAGGTGATTCGCCTGCCTCGGCCTCCCAAAGTGTTGGGATTACAGGCATGAACCCCCGCATCCAGCCACTTAATGGGTAATTCTATCTAATTTTTGAGTTTGGGTTTTTATTCAGTGTGACCACTTAATTCAATATGGGCTTTCTCAATGACAAAAATTATGTTTTTTTCTTTATGGGCTACCTCCTTTGCTTATTATTCAGTGAATTTAAAACTTGGGCAGCTGGAAACAATGTTAGCTACTGGCCTTTCCTGAAGTTCCAATTAATTGTTAGGCATTAAAAATATCTAAACATTATGATTTTTGTGTGGAGTACAAGAACATAAACTAATTAAACATTTTCAATTTATGTGAAATAATATTTCAATGTAATTTATTTTCTGCTTTAACATTGCTGTTGAAAAGCACATAGATGCAGTCATAGTAAATTAATTAAGACACGTATTTTACTTCATGCATTTAATAACCTCCTTAGATATAAGGTCAAAATTATGTTAAATTATCTCAGTATATAGTGGCTTAAAACAGCAATTAGTTTTGCCTGCTCTATAATTCTGAGGAGTTGACTGGATGTTACTGAGTAGTTCATTTCCTTCATATGATGGATTGGCAACATTCAGTGACTTGAATGGCAAGAATATCCAAGATGGCTGCCTCATGTTGATGGAAATTGTTGTGGTTGATAGCTCAGCTGGGGTTGTCGACAAGTATGTTCCTGTTCTCCATGTGGCTTGAGCCTCTCACAGCAGGTGATAAATTAAAGCTGCCATTTTTTTTAAGGCCTCAGCTTGGAAGTCCCAGAATATCACTTCTGGTGCATTTCATTGGTTAAAGCTAGTCCCAAAGATAGAATCAAGGGGACAGGACATCAGCTTCTCCTCTTGATGTGAAGAGTAGCATGCACATGCAGGGTGGGAGAATTTGTTGGTGTCATTCTTGGAGATTAGCTTATCTGAGCAGGAAAAATTTTATTGCCTTATTTAGATTATTTCAAAGAAATTAATTCTCACAGTGTGAGAGATGTTTCACTTTAGATACTTTAGATAATTCAAGCTGCATCCTGGGGTGGAAAACCTCATATCCCAACCAACAGACAGTGAGATCATGGCTTCTTTGTCTCCACTGCATCCCAGGAGACACCTGATGGGGGAAAAGCCTGTGAAAGTAGGTGACAGAAGCTGCAAATTTATAAGATACTGAAGGGCAAGTGGGATTTCATCATTGTCTCAGGACATGATTGGGATTCCTGGAGAATGTGTGGTACATGATAACCAGTTATCTGGATCATGTTGTTTTTGCTAATCTTACTTCCATACTTGGACTCTGTACAGATTTCAATGAAGAACAGCTTAATCTGTCATTGGGAACTACTATGTATTCTTTTGGGGGGGAATGACGGGTGAAGCGATACTAAGGTCATGTAGAGGAGATATATCTCTCCTCTTTGTTCAGTTAACACCATCATCAACATCATCCACCACATTGTAAATTTTAAGTGGTGAGGAGTGTGCCCACGGTTTGAATAATTACATGATCCATTCCTTTTACTTCTTCCTCTCCAAGTCTATATATACTCCTTGTGTAGGGAGAGAACAGAACCCTAGATTACTTTACTATAGAACCTTTTATACCTATATAACTTTTTTTAGAGAAAATTTTGTATTCAGGGGAGAGCCAGGGATTCAACTAAGGTAAAAAGAGAGTTTATGCCAAGTATTTCAACATGCGGGAGGGTTTTATTTAGATGAAAAAGCCAAGGAAGCGTAATTGCAAGAGAATGCATCTATAGTATTTGGTAAGGCAGAGACAGGATATGCCAGGTGTGAGGGAGTAGGTTTCCGTAAAAAATATGTGAAGCTGGGTTGGGTATAGTGCCTCATGCCTGTAATCCCAGCACTTTGGGAGGCTGAGGTGGGTGGATCGCTTGAGGTCAGGAGCTCAAGATCAGCCTGGTCAACATGGTGAAATGCTGTCTGTACTAAAATTACAAAAATTAGCTGGGCATGGTGGTGCATGCCTGTAATCTCAGCTACTTGGGAGGGTGAGGCAGGAGAACTGTGTGAACCCGGGAGGCTGAGATTGCAGTGAGCTGAGATCACACCACTGCACTCCAGCCTGGGCAATAGAGCAAGACTCCATCTCAGAGAAAGAAAGAAAAAAAAAACATATGTAGCTGAAGAAGGTTGTCTTTTATTACATGATGAAGTCCTCAGGGATAAGAATTATATTTGGGATGGCCGTAGTATGCTACAAAATAATTTTGCATAAGCCTTGGCCAAAGAAAAATTGTGTAACACAGAGTGTCTGAACTTGCAAGCTGTTCTTTTATCTGATTTGTGAACACGTATTAACATGGCCTTATGTACTAGAATGCCCTATACAGACACATCAAATTATCAAAATTCAGTGCTTTTCATTTTCAAAAGCTGCCTAAAATGCCACCCTCTCTAGACAAACACCCTGGAAGTAGTGGTCTCTTCTCTGAACTATCATAATTTCCTGGTTCTTTTGTCATTGCATTATTTACCATATTCTACTTTGCTTTTTGTGTATCTATATGCACATCTTAGTGTTTTACCTAAATTGTAAATTCTTTTCAAGGTTAAGAATATGTCTCCTTCACTTTATATCTTCAGTGGGGACCATCTCAGTGCCTGGCATGTTATAGGTCTACACCAAAGTTATGAAATAAATGATAAACTATTGGGGAATTTCTTAAGGTAACCTTTCATATATTGCAAGTAGTTAGAAGTTAATTTGAAAGGGCTAAGGTGTTTTACACAACTTTTTCCTGGACATTTGCATTAAGAATTATGTTCTCTAACTTAGACTAATTCTTATGATCACAATTTGAGGCTTTAAGATTGAAGGCCCAAGTTCACAGTCTGCCTTTGTACAAGATCTTTTTCCCTTCCTAGGTTTACGGACAAATGACTCTGATCTGTACTACATGGTCTGCTCAGTTTGTGTGAAGGAGAGTGGGCTCCAGGTAGTATTCCAGGTCTGGGTATTTGGAAACAAACAGACCTTTCCAGTAGCTGATAACTTCCATCATTAATGTTTATATTTCAGTGCATTTGAATACATTAAATTATTATTTTAAACCATTAGAAACCATATTTCTGTCATTTCCAATCCACTAAGTTTGTTTAGCAACTTTCAAATTGTATATTCTTTGGCCTTAAATATTTAATTTGATTCTGTTTTAGATTTTCTGTTTTTGTTTTTTGGGTTTTTTTTTTTTTTTTTTTTGAGATGGAGTCTCGCTTCTTCACCCAGGCTGGAGTGCAGTGATGCTATCTCAGCTCACTGCAACCTCTATCTCCCAGATTCAAGCCTCCCCAGTAGCTGGGATTACAGGCATGTGACACCACACCCGGCTATTTTTGTTAGTAAAGACAGGGTTTCACCATGTTGGCCAGGCTGATCTCGAACTCCTGACCTCAAGTGATCCTCCCGCCTCAGCCTCCCAAAGTGGTGGGATTACAGGTGTGAGCCACCATGCCTGGTCTAGATTTTCTGTGTCTTTGTTAAGATTCTCTTCCTGTTCATTCATTATGTCCCTATATTTCCTTAAGTCCTTGAACATATTTATAATAGATATTTTGAAATTTTTACCTGTCAATTTTAATATCTGGCTTATTGGAGTGGAGCATTAATCTGTTTCTACCTTTTCCTCTGGAGAGGCTTTGGTTTCTGGAATCTTCTGAAGTGTGGTGATTTTTCTTCTAAGAGGCAGTTAACTCGACTGGATTTAAACTCCAAACTCCTCTGCAATAGGCAGCTACTGAAACTGCTCAGTTCTTTCGGCCTTCCCACAAAGCCTTGAGATTTATCCATTTCTCACGGAGTACTTAGCCAGGGATTAGCTAAGATTTTCAGTGGCGATGCAGATTTGGGGACCCCTCCCACCATGGTGTCTTTTCTTCAGTGTGTCTTCTCTCAATTTTCAGCCATCTAGCATCCCAAACATCACTATTTGACTTTTCAAGCCAGCAAGCTGGACTTTTGCTTGAGTTTTAGCACTCTTCATCCGCTCTTCTCCAAGGGTTGCCTGGTGGATATTCTCTATGAAAAGCTATGGAAACACGAATTTTACCTGATGGAGCTCTTTCCTTACAAAAAAGAGTCAAATGCTTTCCAGTTTCTTTCTGGTCTTGATTGTTCGCAGGGGTCTCCTCAGAGTTACTTTTTATATTTTGTTTGAAATTTTGAAGAGTTATCTGTGGATGGATTCTCATGGAATTTATTTAATTATGGAGGTTCTCATTATGCTTCATGCATGAGCAGTAATTCCAAAACAAAGTAAAATGCCTTAAGCGCTCTATGAGTTGCTTTATTAATGAAAGGAGATATACGATGAACCCATTAGAAGTACTCTACTTTCTCTGGGGGGGACTTAGTTTTACTGTAGATTGGGATGTAAGTTGAAATTTGTTATTTTCTTAGTTTTATTAACATATGTAAAAAGTAATTGAATATTTGCAGATGAGAAAGAAAGAAGTAATAAATCAAGCTGAGCATTTATTGAAAACACACTTGTCCTTTAAAAAAATTACACTCTAATTTATATAATGAGAATGCAGAAATCTTTCCCATCTTTCCAAGTCTTCTTCATCCTTCAGTTTAAAAGAAAGACATCAAGCTGAGATTTTGGGAACATGGAGGCAATAGCTTATATTTGATGCTCCCTAAATGTTTCTGTTATACAAATACAGAGGAAGAAAACCAACTTGGAAGTGTGGCAATGTTTTGAGAATAGCACTCAAAGCTGGAAGGGATTTCTCAGTATCTAATTTGCTGGTTGGTTGATGGAGACTACAGTAAGGCATGGATCCTAAGAACTCTGAGACTATAAAACAGAAGCTCTCTTCCAGGTCAAAGCTTTGAACTAGGAGATACTTTTAGGACTATAATTCAAACTGACCAGGATAGTGGCAGCAAGCTCAAAGAAAAATGTTGGTCCTGGCCTCAGGAGTTGGCAAATTTTTTTCTGTAAAGGTCCATAAAGTAAATTTGCAAGCTCTGTTGGGGTCCATATGTGGTCCCCTATAACTCTTCTCTGCCTCTCTCCATTCTTTCCTTCTTTTTTATTTTCAACTTTTGAAAAGCATAAGAAAGTTATTATCTTGCGAGCAATAGGAAACAGACCCAAGGTTCATATTTAGTCCACGGGTTGTAGTTTGCCTCTCTTGAACTTCGTAGACATGAAAAAGGGAAGCAGAGAAAGCAGGTCTCAGAAAGTAGGACTCCCTATAGTCTTTATCACTTTATGAAAACATCAACAGAGGGCGCTTTAGAGCCACAAAGTTGGAAATGCTAGCAGGGCTCATCACTCTTTCCTAGAAGGACATGAAAATTTGTTTTACCTAAAACTGAGCAATAGAAAAAGGTGAGTCAAATCTTACACCAATTTAATATTGGGAAAAAAGGAATAAGGAGAGCCAGACATCCTTACAGATTAAAAATACTCGAGAGACGTACTCTCAAAGAAATAAACACTTTAACCTAATATTTCAGAACAAAATACATTAAGAATATACTAAAAAGTGTGAATGACCAACATACATTAGAATAATGAAAACAAAAAAATGAACTAAAATACACTACTCTGAAGAAATGTTTGCAAAGGTTTTTTGTGTACATGCATGCATATATAAAATAAGTTTATTGAATGAATGCTGATTTCCACTATCAAATGTGAGCCTAAAAAAGTAACCCTCTCTCTTTATACTTTTGTATCTAAAAAAGATCTCTGGGTTTTGTAAAGCATATAATGAGATACTGTCTTATTTCTCTGTCTCTCCTCTTACCAGGTATTTTGTCGAAGAGAGAATTTCCTGATTTTTGAAGCCATCTAGTAACTGGAGCATGTACTAAACAGGTAGGAATCTATTTTGTGAGGAATTTTATCGAACAGGTACATGATAATAGAAATAATATTTATAAGTTCAGAAGTTAAAATAAATTAACCCTGTTTTCAATAAGCAAATTATATGGGTGAGATGGATACTTTCTTACATTCATTTCTTCATTGTTGTTTTGATCAAATCTCAAAGGATGATTAAATCTGCTGAAATTTATCAAATTTATCATTTATCTGAAAGATGACCTTTTCTAAACTACATGGTGCACTTAATCCATTATATGAATGCACACCATTCCGGGAGGAGAGGATTTCCACTTTTCTAATATTATACTTCTTGTAATCAATGCTGTTCTCAGGAGGATTTTTGTTTCATGGACTAGATGTTCTTTGTAAATTCTCAACATGACCTAATGTAAAAATCAATGCATCTTTAGGTAAGTTCATTTCTATTATTAGATCTGGCTGTAGCTTCATGCTAACGTGTTTCGAAATATAAGCAGCCCTCTACCACAGGGCATGGCTTTTTCCTGGTAATGTATTAAATTTCATTATGGTAAAAACCATTACAACAACAGTAAAATCCACTACAGTCTCCCAGCTGCAGCAGATTGCCAGCAATGTGTGTGCTTTTATGTTCTCATTACAATATTTATCTTGATTAAAGCAAAAATGCTTTTGTTCAGGCCGTATCTCTATTAGCGATCTCTCCCCACAACAACAGAACATGGGGTTTCTGGCTTAGCAAGGACTGAAGGAAGCACTTTTCTGTGACACTTGAGTGAGGATGGAGAGATAAACGACTGGGAGCTCAGAGCAGAAGGAAGGAAGGCCGTGCACCCAGCACAGGTTACAAGATAGATTAGCATGAACAATGTATTTCACAGACTAAAAAATGATGACTAATTCTACATTTGGCCTATTCTTGAAGAAACTTCCCCAAATTGAACAAAAGGTGCCAAAAGAAGTCCTGGGGGCATTTGAAGTCTGCTTTATTTTATTCCGTTTTTGACCAGGGAGGTGATTAAGTACACTGCGACTTGGTTTTTTTTAGCCATAATTAGAGCATTCCTGCACAAGGAAAGAATTTAGAAGCTCTTTGAAGTGATTGTAGAGGATTTGTGTTGAACTATACTCCTTCTAGAATCTACAGTATGTGGAATACTTCAGTGATTGAGGTTTCTATTCATCTTATTTTTCCATCAGAGCACAACTTTTTGTAATTCTTGCTTGTATTTGGATATGTGTGGCTTTCTGTTGGTCACCCACATTTTTTATTCTCTATTAACAAATCTCATTCATATTCTGGCTTTTTAATGATGTGTTTGATTGAAATAGGCTATGTTTTTCAAGTTTAGCATAGTGAAAAGAGAGACACTTTTGAAGCAAAGTCACTATTAGGCATATAAAATGGGGCAGTGAGTCAGCAAGTTTGCAGAAATTCTTGGGACCTGATCACAATGGCAGTGTGAATGATGTTCTCCAGGTGAGTTGGACAGGGGTGAAAGGGCAGTTATGGGACACAATGGAGAAAATCAATCTTCAAAGTTTCATGATAAAATTTCAATATTTAGTTTGAATTATTTTCAGAGTAATAGACATGCTCAAAATAATTACATGTAAAAATAGTCTTTAAAGACATGCAATCCTTGGATTGTCTGCCAGTTGGGGTAATAAGAGCTCTTGTGCCCTTTGATTAACACTGATAGTTTTATTCCATTGTTTAATATAATTCTCATGTTGGCGTCCCGTTATTAAGATTTTGTAACATCACCTTGAATCTTAAAAGCAAAATTATACAAAATGGGTTTTAACATTCCATTGCTGTGTGCTATGAGCATTTTTTTGACATTTCATGTTCTATGCTGTTTAAGGGGAAAACATTATGAAAATCATCATCCTAACATTACTATCCAACATGGCTGCTCACAGGTAAGGAGGAAAACCTCCAGGACTGTTGTAGAGGGATGCTGAGTCACCTAGTGGGGAAGTAGACTAAAAGTTGAGAGTTCAGAGTTGTTCTTTTAATATCTTAAAGAGTTCTTTGTATAAAGCTTCTTTTTCTGAGGAGTGGTGAAAATTGTAATGACAGTCCCTTCTTGTACCCTTCACCAGTTTTGCATGACAATTGGCTAACAAATTTGTCAATATGGTGCAATTAGTCTTGATCCTCGTGAACAAATAAATGAGAAATAAAAAAGAATATTGAAATCAATTATAAAGCCATAGTGCATGCAAGATTGAGAACTATGGCCCATCCAGTGAGAGACCTAGATGCTACAGGACTGGTGATAGTAGCTTTCTAGTTGAGTGAAGCTCTTATTCAGTGGAAAGAAAGTAGGAGTAGCCTTTAGGTACCCAATGATATTAATCCTAATTTGCCAATTACCGGTGACATGAGCTTGAAAAAGACCCTTAACTTTTCTGGATTTTCATTACGTAAATAGCAAAAAAAAAAAAAAAAAAAAGAATTTTTCAGATGACATTTCATAACATTCTGTAAAAGTTTTTAATTCATTATATTGTTATAAGATTTGCATATTTTGGTTTATAAGAAAAGATCTCATTTTTATGTTATGCAGTTGACCTAAGGAAATACATAAAGGAATGAAGACACAGCCAAAAATAGTTCTAGAAAGATCATTTCTTTCCATGTCTCTTCTGGATTCTTTACAGATGTATTTAAGAGAATAAAAAGAAAAGATCAAGAAGAAAATAAAGAAAATAGTGTTATTTAGTTACATATCTTTCAGTGTCAAAGAATTATTTGAGATCTTGAAGATATTTTTTACTAGGATTCTTGATTGGTTAGAAAAGGTTATTAAACACAACATTTTTCTGGGAAAAGAATGACTTTTATGATAATCAATGTTATTTGTTCAATTCCTGGACAAAATCTTAGCTCTTCAATAGCAGGCTTTTCTAATTCTGTTTTGTAATTGCAGTAAGGCATCTTGGAGGATTTATCTCTAGTGATACAGGCCCGCACTATGTGGCCTTTTCTTGAACTCGTCAGAATTGTGACTTTTCTTTGAACTCTTGGCTGCGTGGTGCTACTGACCTTGTTGCTCATTTATAACTTGGGTGCCATTTATCACTCCCAGACTTACAGATATTGTTGTGGAAAGAGACTGAATGCAATCATTCATGCCATTGCCTCTTTCTAGTGGTGCCTTCCAGCTTCCTTCCTTACAGGATAACTGATAGGGAGAGATTAGTGACAAAGCTGTAATTCTATTGAGGGATTGTGATGTAACTGTATCATAAACCATGAAGTGAGACTCCAGAGATTTGAGATCACCAGAATGCTGAGATTAAGTTACAGCAGCCACAGTCAATCTCTGTCAATATGTGTTTTGTGATGCTTTGTAATCTGCCTGTAAAATACTAGCTACCTGTAGAAAATTCCTCTTTTTATAGTATTGACTTTATTATATAGTTTCTGTAATTTCAGAGCTTAAAAGAAATATTGATTTTTATTTTAACAAATACATGCAGGCATTTTAGAGACCATGAAGAAAGCTGGCTCTGAGTTGGTAACGTATGTTTTAATTCTGTGAAACTTTTTGTTGGTTTCTCACAGACCACTTGAAATATTTAGATTTTAATATTTTGAAATGAAATCTTTCATGTATGTGTAAAATTTTAAAATATACTTTACTGAGGTGAAATCTACATAATAAACCATTTTAAAGTAACAATTTAATAGCATTTCTTGCATTCACAATGCTGTAGAACCATCACCTCTATCTAGCTCCTAAACATTTCTATTGCCCCAAGTTAAAACCTTCTACCCATCCAGCAATTTTTCCCACTTGCCCTTCTTCCTCATCCTATATGTGAAATTTTCAAAATAAAAATAAATGAATTGACTTGATATTTTCTTAACACTCAAAAGGAATTAATGACATTATGTTTGGTTAATCATTTCAGTAAACTTGTACCTCTAGCCACATTTTCATAAGCCATTTATAGGGTGGGGGCTTCACCAAGCAACACAAGTCTTGGGAGGTATTAATAGCTATGATGTATTACATTTGCTAAAGGAACAGGAGATGCTAATATAAACAGATTTCCTTACTGGAGGATTTTTTTTTTTAGAAATCTTTCATCTGTTAATTAACTCTCCTTCCTTCAAGTCTACAGCTATAGTGTACAGCACTTCCTGATTTAATTGCCTCCTTTTTTTCTGGAGTATTCTGAGTCTACTGCTAAGACTCATTCAATGTAAAAAAAAAAAAAATCTAGGCCTAATTATGACATTGTTGGAGGATAGTACCAGGAAAAAGGAGCTTTTTACTAAAGAGATTTAAAAAATATGAATCAGACTTTTAAAGTTTGTGTTCATATTATATTCTTTGTTAGAAAGAGCAAAAGGCCTGCAATACAGGGTGTCTGAAATTTCTTCTAAAATTAAAATAATGGTTAATATTTTATTTATATCTATTTTATTTTATTTTATGCTATTTAATTTTAACTCATTTTATTTTTAGAGCTAGGGTCTTGCTCTGTTGTAGTTAACATTAAAAAAAACTTTATATACATTATCTACGTTTCTATCAGTAATGCTGAAAGTCAGGATTATTGTCCCAATTTTATGGATGAATGAACAAGTGCACAAATAAATTAATTAGCTACATCAAAATATCTTCCTCTAGGGTTAAATGATTTGCCCAATATCCATCCCACAGTTATAAATGGTGGAGTAATGATTTGAATTCAGATGCCTGTGCTTCCAAATCCTGCAGTCTTTCTTTGTACCCTGAAGCACTGCTGTGTAAGCACGAGTTTGGACTCTAGATTTTGGACCTTCGTTTTCATATTTATAAAGATGAAGAAACTGAATCATCTTTAAGGTCTCTTCCAGCTTTGAAATTGTATTACTTAAACCCTGTATTATTTCCTAGTCTGTCTAAAGGCTTTAGAGAAAAAAATTATATTCATATATCAAGAATCCCATGATCTCAATAAAAATGTTAAACTACATTCTTGAATAAATGAACAATGACAACAACTGACCTTTATATAAACCTCCCAGAATTCAGACTGAATTATAGAATCAAAAGAGGAATTCTGCTTCATTTTTACAAATATAGTTAAGACCAATATAAACACATAACTTGACTTAAACGCTAGGAATTCTTAGACATAGATTGAACTTGCAAAGAAGGTGTGTGTTTGTGTTAGCCTCTACCTGGCCATCCTCTATCAGATGAAGAGTTAATATTGGAGCCTAGGCCTGCATTCAGGTGGGAGGGGAAGGTTAATATAAATCTACCACCTTTAAAACAGTACAGTTGTTGCTGGGAGCGGTGGCTCACGCCTGTAATACCAGCACTTTGAGGCCGAGGCAGGAGGATCACCTGAGGTCGGGAGTTTGAGACCAGCCTGACCAACATGGAGAAACCCCGTCTCTACTAAAAATGCAAAATTAACCGGGCATGGTGGCACATGCCTGTAATCCAAGCTACTCGGGAGGCTGAGGCAGAAGAATCACTGGAACCCGGGAGGTGGAGGTTGTGGAGATCCCGCCACTGCAGGTTAGCCTGGGCGGCAGAGCGAGACTCCGCCTCAAAACAAACAAAAACAGCACAGTTGCTATTTTATTAGAGGAAAAGGTAGAGGGCACAGATGTGGTCAAATGGATTTTATTATTTTTTCCTCTGCTACCATTAAAATATTTTTCTTTCTGTTTATAAAGACCAGGGTTTTTCTCTCTCTTTTTTAAAACATGCATCTCAATTCCCAAATTTTCCTTCTTTCTGATTGTTACAAACCCTCTTAAAATCACTGTATTATATACATATTACCACCTATGAAAAAGATGTTATAGCTTTATTTTCTGTAGTTTGTATTGTTTATTCCTATGGAAATATGAAATATTTTGTTTACTTTGTAAAATTTCAGAAAAATCTTAGACTAAATATGGTTCTCAAATTATATGTCTCCCTTTTGTTCATCTTTTACCCTGATATTCTGCTATCTCCTCTCAATCTTGTTCTGTATTTTGAATTGTGGTTGAATGAACTGCTTAGGTTATAAAGTAAATTTTTATTCTTACTTCATGAGAAAGACTCCTCTCCATTTTTGAATGAGGAAACTGAAAACAGGGAATCTGCATAGGGGAGAGTTATTTGGTAACTAAGGTTGCTGTATGTTATCTGGATCACAAAAGGAAAGGGAATAAACTCTTGGCAGATTATATTTTTTCAACATTTATGGCTACTGAAAAATAACAGACTTTTTTGAAGACCCAAGTGGGCTCTAACTTCACATTTGACTTTTATAATTATCAAGAGAGTCATCTTGAAAAAAGTGGAAACCATAACTTTTCCCCAAATTCACTCTTAATCTTTTGATATTTAGCATTTGCTTTTGGAACAATTGTCTTTTCTTCGGTTGTTAACTAGAGTAAGCCAGCTTAATTTTCACTACCAGTTTCTGTGCATAAAATAAAAACAGTCCTCCAAAGTCACTCTCATGAACTTTATGAAATCTCACATCTTATGCATAATTTATAATTTCAGTTAGCAATCAATTTCCACTGTCAGATGTTTACAACTCCTGAGGAGAAACTGCTAGGGTCCATTAAGTGATAGATATGATGAGCAGGAATGGAAGCTAGCATCAGGTGGAAAGGAAAGTTTGAGTGAAGTCTAAATGGTTAAGACATAATATTTATGATGAATTTATTCATGTTATATGGCTTCATGACTGAAGAAAATAAATATCCAGGTGTCACAGACCACAGCATTCTGGAAAAATAACTTTATGTAGTATAGTTTGTTCTTTGTATTTGAACATTTTACTCCTAATACAATTGATTTTCTTCTTAGATATCTCACCACCACCCAGACTGAGCATTTGATTCCATTTGTGAGCCTACCCACATTTATCCCTTGTCCATCCACAAAGAGAGAGACATGAGAAGTGAGCATAGTATTGCCTATAACTAGCTCTCCTAATATATCCCAGACCGCTTGCTCACCATTGAACAGGTCGAATACTTCCCATAGATAATCTTGGGTATTGACCCTCCTGTCTCTGGACAAGCAGAACTGCTGCTCAACATCACGTGGAGGTCTGTGAAATCCCCTTAGGAACATGTGGCTTATTGTGACATAGCAAGCAGATCTATGCAAGGACTCATAAAATCTAACTGATTTATCCTAGGCAAACACTAGGATATTGCCCCCCTCTGGTCCATTCTATGTATTGGGGGCACATAACAGGCTATTCTCAATTTTCATCAGTGGATATTCATGGAAATTGTCATGACTTATTTCATTGTCAAAAAGATTGATTTTTCCCATAGGAACAATTGTATGAGGTGGTAGATGTTGTATTTTTGACCAAGGATAGGGAAAAGCATACAACTATAAAAGTCTGCAATAATTTAAACTAGTAAAATTGTGTTCAAATTCATAGACTGGGGGGAAGAATTCATTAAACATACCAGTTATATAAATAAAACTTTTGTTATACATTTGATAAAGAAGTATAGCTAGTTATGATAAACACTTAAGTAAATGACTGTTTTATTTGCTTTCTTAGAAATTAGAATGTTTTTGAAATGATTTTTTAATTTAGCTTTAAAAGCTATCCAGGGAAACTGAATAAATGTCTTATTTTTTCTTTCTATGTACTTTCTGAAGCAAGCAGATATGTTTTGCAAAAATAAGTTACAAGTTGTTATTTTACTTTATTTTTATTTTTGCCAAGCCTGTGTCTTATTAAGTATTGAGTGAGACTTCCAAGAGTGTCAAAATTGAATAGAGTTAGTGGTGAAATTTACCAAAGCAGTTAGCTGATGGACCCTGAGGGCCTCATCCAAAAATATCCAAGGAAAACATCTTGAAGCGAACTTTTGTGTTTCTTCATAATGGAAGTGTTAGCTTTGAGTATGGCATGTGCAGGTTTGCAGGGCCCTGTCTAAAGATGAGACTTAAAAGGGTTACCAGAATAATCCTTTCCTGCAGGCCTTGACATTTCTTTCTCGGCCCTCCTTGCAGTTGAGCAAGCTGGCACCATCTCAGTGTCTATTCCCTTCCCACCGCAGGGTGGATTACAGAGGGTTCTCTGTGACAGATGCTCATAAGCCACAGGCATTCTTCTTTTCTTCTGGCCCTTCACTGCTATAGCTCTTTCTAACGCATAAACATATTCCTTATCTAGGCCAAGAATCTGGTTCATTCAGTCAAATATATTCATTCTAAAGAAAGAATTGGTACACAATAAATGAAGTGGGAAGTATGAGTTAGCTTCAGAGATCATTTTACATGTTAACCACTGAAGCGTGGAAGAACCCATGTGAAGGATAGGACGCTAGCCTAGAACTCAGGAAAGGTGTGCTATGAATGGTTCTGCCACTTACTTGCTGTGTATATTTGAGAAAGTTTAAACTCACTGCATTTCAGTTTCTTAGCTGTAAAGAGGACTAATTTTAACCTTCCTGATTGTATGTTTATAAATGAGATTTGCCTTTATTCCTTTCTGCTATATCTGAACTGGTAACCAGATTTAGTATGTGGGAATATTCATTTAACATGCTCATCTTAACTAACTTATAAAATTCGATCTTGTTTATATCTGGTTGTATTGATCAGGGTTCTCCAGAGAAACAGAACTAAAAAAGTTCAGAGAAACAGACCCAATAAATCGTATATGATTAATATTAATATATAAAAATCATAGAGCATAATCATGATATATTACATATTAATAAATTTTTATGATATATCATATATTACTATATAATAAATCATATAGTATAGATACATTATATATTATATATTATATAATATATAGTATATATAATAAATCATATAGTATATGTAATTATATACTATATACTATAAGAATGTATAATATATATAAATATATGATATATATTATGTGTATATTCCACATTATAATTATATATGGTATATATGTTAATATATATTATATGATATATACCAAATATGATAATATGTAAATACTATATATCATTATAGTAAAGAGTATATATAGTATATATATCATATCATGATATATATACTATATGATTTATTATAAGGAATTGACTTAGATTATGGAGGCTGAGAAGTCCTAAGATTTGCTGTCATCAAGCTGGAGACCCAGGAATAAAGATGGTAGAGTTCTCATCCAAAAGCCATCAAGCTCAAGACTCAAGAAGAGCCTGTGTTTCAGGTTGAGTCTGAAGGCAGGAAAAGACCAATGTTTCAGCTCAAGCAGTCAGGCAGGAGCAATTCCCTCTTACAGAAAAATTAACAAGTCACTAGTCACAAAGGTAGATATGCAAGAGGTATGTATTTGTCTCTAAGCTTTGGGGTTAGCTATTGATGTTTATTTTTCAAGGGGCTTTAAAGATGTTTGAGAAACTAAGAACACTAAAATCATATGGTTCATCCTAAAAGCTCATCCAACTCAGGAGCCTCCAACTTTAATAGCATCACTTGTGTGGAGAGGATGGCAGCATTTTTCTTCGATCTGTACCACAGAGTAGAGATTGAAACTCAAAGGTATAACTTCCTTTTACAAGGATCTCTCATCTATGATGTCATCTACAGTTTTCTTGAAACTCCTTATTATCATCTCTGTTACCTTTCAGGGGTTTCAGGTTGATGAAGTCCACTGAGTAGAAGCATGCATTCATTTTCCAAAGAAAATGTTTTCTTCAAGTTTCAAGGACTGCTTCATTTTTGGCTCATCCTACATTTGAAAATGAATATGTCCTTCATGTTTATATATTCTTCTCATGATCTTTACTTTTACAAATGAAAAATCTTAAATTGCCTTTATTCTATTTTCATCTAGAACTTTATTTCATCTGGATTATTTCAGTTGCCCTTGTGTTATTATAGTCACAATTTCTGCTATACATGAATAGGTAAAAATAGGAAAATGGGGGATACTGGATAATTAATGGGAAGGGGAAAGATGGTGATGTGAGGATCAGAACCTTGGGCCTTCAGTTAGTGTTGTGAGGGTTTAAACTTCTGCACAAGCTCTGGCCCACAATCCTCCCTACCTTGTAAATACTGAGTTACTTTTTCAAGAGTCAGAGCCAATGTTCCTGTGCCTTATGATGCCTTCCTTCATCTTTCTCAGGCACAATTAGTTTTCCTTTTCATTTTTCTATAGAATAGATGCATATTTATTATGGAGCTTTAAAAGATAGTTCAATTGCAATTAGTTATTATTTGAGTCTCATTCTACTCATTGCAATTACTAGAGTGTATTTGGGATAAGACTAAGGGGAACTATTATAGCTGTAGTTAGAAAATGCTTTTTGGAATATTTTGATACAACACATAAGAAATTATAGACTCTTGACTGAGACATATATTTTAAAAAGGAAACAAATTTACAGAAAAATTGATTGAGCATGAAACAAAAGCAAAAAAGGTCAGGAATATATTTAATTAGTTTTTTTAAATAATGAGAAGCAAATTGTATCAAAACATGTTTAAATCATACCTAAACCAATAAGTCATGAAGAGAGAGATGTATTTTTTCAGGATAATAGAACTGAACAGCTAGAGTATTATTAGATAATCAAATTAGTGAAAAGGAATGAGTCATCTGAACCCATGGAAAAAGAATTAAATTTATTGCTGATTAGATTGCTGATTATTCAGCATGTGATTATTGACTTTAAAGAGGATAACATGAAACTCCTAATGATATCAAAGCAATGAAGAGATCTATGACAAACTGGTTAATAAGTGTTGTCAACTCAGTATGTCAACTAAGTCAACTTAGTTTCATACTCACATACTCTGACATTTGACAACTCAGTCGATGCACAGGAGGAATATTTGAAATACCTGAAATTTATTTATATGAAAGAAACTTGATTACTTTGCCAAACTGGAGAACAATCACAAAAATTTTCATAACTACCAATAAGTTGTGAAGATGAAAGTTCCCTAAACTGTCAATAATATTAAAATTTCAAAAATTGTGCTAAAGAAAAGACTGAGTTGGCTGATATTGTGATGTTTGTGACATTTTCAGCTTTTTTAATTTTGCAATTTGTATGATTTTTAAAATTCTAAATATTCACATACATGTGTGACTTTATATTTGTAAGTTTATATTCTCTTTCTTAAAGGAGGTCTTTTAAATTGAGTAAGTTTCAGGCCCAACAAAACTTGAATCAAACTCCAGAGCACACTTTGCAGATGCTAGTAAGCATTTATTTTATTTATTTTGTCTGTTTGTTAATTCCTTATAGAAGGAAACCAGGATGCTTATTTTTAAAACCTTTGTGCCTAGCACAGTGCCTGATACACTGTAGTTGAAATTGCCTAGTAAATTATTATAGGATGCAAAAGTATTTAATAGAACATAAGACAGATATGAGAAACCCTCTCAAGGACATTCTGAGTCTCCTGGTTTTACTAGCAAAATGCTTGAACTATTCAGATAAAAACTATTATATGATAGCCATTTATCATTTTAGAGACTTGGGGAAAAAGTACTTTGAGTAGTCCAATCATCCAGTGAAAGTGTAGTATCATTTGGTTTAGGAAAAAAATGTTTTCAAAGGTGTCTGATTCCATCTTTCCCTAATTGTGATTTAAAACACAAAATTTATTCCAAAAGTAATGATGACCATTTTGAATGTGAAAATACATATCTATCAAAAAAGTCTTACACTTTAACTTTCTTTCAACTTTGAGTGCAAATTACAAATAAAATGAATTCCAATCAGATCTTCATTTAACTTAAGAATATGTTTAGAGATAGCTATTATTAGTGCTATAATTGATTTTTCTACCTTTTGAATATATCTGGAGAATACAATTGGATGGATCAATATTTTAGTTATGGAAAGTTAAAGAACAAAACATGAACTAAAGACTGACTCTTGTGATATTTTTATTTTAAAAGAGTCAAACAGTAATACTGTGAATAAATTTAGTTTATTCTGCATGCAAGTAAGTTTTAGGAAAGGAATGATGATAAACTCAAATATGTTTGAACTTCATTATTTTAGCAGAATAATGATATTTTATACTGCAATGAGTAATAAAGTGTGAATTTTTGTTGTAGATGTATAATTAAACTAAATGTGTAACTTTTCTTGTCATTTCTTTTTCTTTTTTTTTTTTTTTTTTTTTGAGATGGCGTCTCATTCTGTTGCCCAGGCTGGAGTGCTGTGGCACAATCTCAGCTCACTACAACCTCCACCCCCTGGGTTCAAGCAATTCTCCTTCCTCAGCATCCTGAGTAGCTGGGATTACAAGTACATGCCACCATGCTCAGCTAATTTGTATTTTTAGTAGAGACAGGGTTTCACCATGTTGGCCAGGATGGTCTCCATCTCTTGACCTCGTGATCCACCCACCTCGGCCTCCCAAAATGCTGGAATTACAGGCGTGGTGAGCCGCTGCGCCTGGCTTTTTCTTGTCATTTCTTAACACTAGACATACCAATAAAATGAAGATTCTTTGAAATTTGTCATCAACGAAGTTATGTCTTTTTCTTTACCTTCTTTAAATACTGTGATTTAGAGTATCCAGTTAAAGTGATGTTTCATGATAGGTATTTTTTTGTTTGTTTCTCTTTTAAAAAGTATTAAAATAAAATCCTAAAATGAGAAGTTCAAGTGAAGGCTTTAGGGTAGGTCTCATTTACTTGGGCAGACTGTAATATGCTTCTGCCCTTTTAAAGAGACTGCTAATTTCTTAACAGTCCAGCAGAGGACATGATGACTTTTGCAATTCCCCCAAGGAAAACATTAGAGAGAAGAAAAAAAAAATACTGCTTGTGTTTCAAGATTGAAGAGTGCAAAATCTAAAAAAGCTCTCAATAGCCTACTGTAGAAATGGTCTCCAGTGGTTCATACTGCTTAGCTAGATGTGAAATAAATAAACATTCTCTTTTTCCCAGCATGCTGGTCCCCCCAAAAATTATTTTATACAAGTCTCATTCATTCAGTCAGTAAATATTTATTGACTAAGGCCATGAGTGCCAAACATCATGACATATTATCATGAGGATATGAAGAAACAGATAAAAATATCTTGCTTTTGATAAACTCTTAGTCTAATTTGGGAAAATACATTATGATAAATGCTTGTTATCAACTAGTATAGAGTGCTGGGGGAGCAAGGCAGGGGAAGGGGGTTTAGAGGTTGTTAACTCACACATTTGGTACACATTTTTTTTTAAAGGGTAAAGGATCCATTGCAGTCAAAGGTTAAACTTTTCATTGATTTAGTCAACAAACAATTTCTGAGTAATAGGTACCCAACATTGTTCTAGATGTTGGTGTTAAGACTGTTAAAAACAGCAGCAAAAATTCTTGCTCTCATGGAAGTTACATTTTAGTGGCGGTGACAGTTGCACAACTAAAATTAACCTGAGACTGGCATTGAGAACTACATAAGTACAATAACTAGAAAATAATTAATAATGAAGGTCATAAAATTCACCAGGGCATACGTTTTTACATCTGTGTCTCAGCACAATAGAAGACAAAGCATGACCACTGCTTCACTGAAATATCTGCAAAGTCTCAAGTCCTGACTCATTTAATTTCAAAAGATAACCAAATAAATAACATTTATTTTCATTATGGTAGATTTCGAGATATTTGCTGAATCCTTGCAGATCAGAAGAGGGGGATGTCTAAAGAAGTAATAGGCAGTAAAAAGACAAATCTGGGCTGGGCAGGGTGGCTTATGCCTGTAATCCCACCTCTTTGGGAGGCTGAGGTGGACGATCACCTGAGGTTTGGAGTTCGAGACCCACCTGACCAACATGAAGAAACCCCATCTCTACTAAAAATACAAAAAAATTAGCCGGGCAAGGTGGTGCATGCCTATAATCACAGCTACTTGGGAGACTGAGGCAGGAGAATTGCTTGAACCTGGGAGCTGGAGTTTGTGGTGAGCCGAGATAGCGCCACTGAACTCCAGCCTGGGCAACAAGAGTGAAACGTCCACTCAAAAAAAAAAAAAAGTCAAATCTTCTGGACAACTATACTTTGCAGTAGAGAAATTAAATTGAAAGATCTTTATTTGGAAAGCTGATTAGAATAAAGGAGAACTATATCTGTGTTATAAATGGACTCTCCTATGGAAAAGTTTTTGTAACTCTATATAATTATAATACTATATTGTATGGAGTATATGATGTATATTTGTATAGAGTATATGATATATTTGTATACAATAATTTTGTATAGAACATACAATATATTTGTATACTCTATATTTGTATACAGTATATGATATATACATTATACAATGTGTAAAATGTATAATGGTATTATAATTGGTTAAAGATTAGCTACACTTTGGGGGAGAATCTAGTTATAAACTGACATATTTTGTCATTTATCCTTTTTTATAGAAGTGCTAAAACCTAGGCTCAAACACAAAGCTTGATCCTCCAACTCTGAAACCTTTGCTCTGCACAATTGTTGGCTAGTCTCAGTAAGCGCTAGTTGAACACAGGAACTTACAAATTATTATGAAAGCCCTTAACTTCTCAGAATTACTGAATGGAATTTTTTCTTTTTTTGGGACAGAGTCTCGCACTGTTGCCTGGGCTGGAGTGCAATGGCTCAATCTCGGCTCACTGCAACCTCGGTCTCCCGGGTTCATGTGATTTTCAACTCCTCTACATCTGTGAATAAAAAATTCTTCATATTCAAAAATTAATATGCCGTAACTTAAAAAATCATAAGGGTATGTTGGCTTTCATCAGTGTGTAGTTTGGATATAGTTTATGAATCTAGCAAAAGTAATGTTTAATCTGTGGAGTTCCTAGTTTTCATACATTAATGAGGAAAATATTCAAAGGTGTTTGAATCATTCAACCTCTAGAGATCAATTCTGACCATTTTTGAAATTTTTTTTCTTCTTCTAGTTGATTTTTTCTTCTCCTTGGAAATATCCATTTCACAAGGGCACACTGTTTTTATTTTTTTTCTCTGTAATATTCAGGTATTCCTTTCTTTTCCCATTCTCTGTTCCATTTCCTTTTTTTCTCTCTCATTTCTCCATTTTCTTGGGGAGAATATTTTATCCCCCATTGTTTTCTGTTATGCACTAAGGTTCACACTATAATAGTAAGTTGCAAAATTAATTAACTGGTGCTCAAATAGCATTTTAAAAATGAAATAGAAGGGAAATAGGAAGATAATATCAGATTATCTACTGCATGTAGTAAGAACAGACTTGTAAAAATAAAACATTATGAGAATCTGTTATGTGTGTGTTTCTATATATGATATTAAATGAATTTTTTACTGGGAGTCATAGTAAAACGTTAAAAGACCACCAGAGTAATGAGTGTTAAGGACTTGATAAAACTGTACAGAATTATTTCAGGTAACATATTTTAAAAACTCAGTGGAGCATAAGCCATAAGCCAGGGCTTATGACTATTTTCCCTATGGTGATTATTTGTTTTAAGATTTTTGTGGTAGCAGAATTTGGCCCTGTTAACATTTACTATAATGTTCATTCATATTAAGTATATTGAGGTTGGAATGGATTCAGTTCACAGAACAATCTGGCCCTCAGGAAAAAGGTGAAATGAGGGAATTTTTTTTTTGAATATTCATACCTAAGATCCGAGATAGCTTTCTATTTTGGGATTTGCCTTACCCCTTCCTATCCAATATACTCTCCTACACAAGATTTATTTTAAAAGTCATTTTCCTCAAGAAAAGTTTTCTGACCAATAATTCATGTACCAACTTACTAATAAAACACAACATAAAAATGACAGATGTGGTCTTCTATTAATAAAATGAGAGGCTTGCCTGCTCTTGTTTTGGGATTAAAATGTTTTATTATTATTATTTTTTAATCGTTCTTTTCCAGTAATTGCTGTGGGAATAAAAGTGAGAGTGATTTGTAAAATTCTTATTTGTACTTAACAAATCCATTTCAGAGATTTGTCTGAAGTAGAAAGAGTAAAATCTCCATATGCCAAATAATTACTTTTTTTAAGTTATTTTTAAGCTATTATAGAGAGTAATCAAGAAGTTACTGGGAACTTACTATTTGAGTAAGTATAAGAGGCAGAATAACAAAATGATTTTTTAAATTTATGCAAAATAAACATTAAAGGACTAATATTAGACAATACCAGTTATAGAAATTTATATATGTGTATTCCTCATTTGCCCTGGTGAACCATTCCAATTTGCTACCAACCTTATAAATCCTTTGAATATGTACTCACAGTGAATAAACACAGTGTGTTATTACACTGGAGGTACTCAAAAAATTTTGTTGGTAAGATGGACTTTCTGTGCCCCTAAGACTCAATCAGTGTTAGCAGAAACCACACAGAGACACAGAATGAGTTTAAAGTGCCTCAGAGATCTTGATTTAGGGATTTAGACTTTGTGACCAATAGCTTACAGGTTCAGGGCCTGTCCACAGCCATGGACTCAGAGGAAGAGTGGTCCTCAAACCCAGGACTTCTGAGTTCTCTTAAGGACTAGCTCTAATAACAGTTGCTTCAGATTTCCTGAAATACTCTCAAACAGGCTGTGATAATGCACCTCCAAGATAAGACCACAGCCAGATGTGGCTAGCCACAAACAAAAGCCAACTATGTAGACAAATGTTCCATCAAGAAAGTTTATATAAATGTGTGCATTCTTTTTTTTCTCTCTCTCTCGATTTATGATGGTTCATTTATTTTATTTATTTTTTAAAAATAATTTATTTTACTTTAGGTGCATACAATATCTGGCATTTCTCCCCCATGTTATCCCTCCACCCTCCGCTTCCTCCCCCACCCCCCATTGTCTCTCCCCTACCCCCTCCAACTGTCCCCTGTGTGTGATGCTCCTCTCCCTGAGTCCACGTGTTCTTGTTCAACACCCACCTATGAGTGAGAACATATGGTGCTTGGCTTTCTGTTCTTGGGTCAGTTTGCTGAGAATGATGGTTTCCAGATTCATCCAAGTCCCTACAAAGGACACGAACTCATTGTTTTTTATGGCTGCATAGTATTCCATGGTGTATATGTACCACATTTTCTTTGTCCAGTCTATCATTGATGGGCATTTGGGTTGGTTCCAGGTCTTTGCTATTGTACACAGGGCTGCAATGAACATGCGTGTGCATGTGTATTTATAGTAGAATGATTTATAGTTATTTGGGTATATACCCAATAGTGGGATTGCTGGGTCAAATGGAATTTCTATTTCTAGATCCTTGAGAAATCGCCACACTGTCTTCCACAATGGTTGAACTAATTTACACTCCCACCAACTGTGTAAGAGTGTTCCTATTTCTCCACATCCTCTCCAGCATCTGTTGTCTACCAATTTTTTAATGATCACCATTCTAACTGGTGTGAGATAATATCTCAGTGTGGTTTTGATTTGCATTTCTCTAATAACCAGTGATGATGAGCGTTTTTTCATATGTGTGTTGGCTTCATATATGTCCTCTTTTGAAAAGTGTCTGTTCATATCCTTCGCCCACTTTTGAATGGGGTTGTTTGTTTCTTTCTTGTATATCTGTTTTAGTTCTTTGTAGATTCTGGATATTAGCCCTTTGTCAGATGGGTAGATTGCAAAAAGTTTTTTGCCAGTCTGTGTCTTTTGATTAGGGCATTTAGGCCATTTACATTCAATGTTAATATTGTTATGTGTGAATTGGACCCTGCCATTTTGTTACTGGCTGGTTTTCTTTCTCATTAGTTGACTCATTTTCTTCATTGCATTTTTGGTCTTTGCCAACTGGTTTGCTTTTGCAGTGACTAGTACTTGTTCCTTTCCATGCTTAGTGTTTCTTTCAGGAGCTCTTGTAGGGCAGGTCTGTTGGTGACAAAATCTCTCAATAATTGCTTGTCCATAAAGGATTTTATTTCTCCTGCATTTATGAAGCTTAGTTTGGCTGGGTATGAGATTCTGGGTTGAAAGTTCTTTTCTTTAAGGATGTTGAATATTGACCCCCACTCTCTTCTGGTTTGTAGAGTTTCTGCCGAGAGATCTGCTGTGAGTCTGATTGGCTTCCCTCTGTGGTTGACCTGACCTTTCTCTCTGGCTGCCCTTAGCATTTTTTCCTTCATTTTGACCCTGGTGAATCTGACAATTATGTGCCTTGGGGTTGCTCTTCTTGAGGAATATCTTTGTGGAGTTCTCTCTATTTCTTGAATTTGAAATTTGGACTGCCTTGCTAGGCTTGGGAAGTTCTCCTGGATAATATCCTGGAGTGTGCTTTCCAGCTTGGATTCATTCTCCCCGTCATATTCAGGTGCACCGATCAAGCGTAGATTAGGTTTTTTCACATAATCCCATATTTCTTGGAGGCTTTCTTCATTTCTTTTCATTTTTTTTTCTCTTGTATTGCCTTCTCTTTTTATTTCATTGAGTTGATCTTCAATCTCTGATATCCTTTCTTCTGCTTGATTGATTTGGCTATTAAAACTTGTGTTTGCTTCACATAGTTCTCGTGCTGTGTTTTTCAACTCCATCAAGTCGTTTATGTTCTTCTCTAAGTTGATTATTCTAGTAGCATTTCATCTAACCTTTTTTCAAGGTTTTTGGTTTCTTTGCATTGAGTTAGAACGTGTTCCTTTAGCTCTGAGAAGTTTGTTATTACTCATCTTCTGAATCCTGTTTCCGTCAATTCTTCGCACTCCTTCTCGGTCAAGTTGTGATCTTGTGTTATTGAGGAGTTGTCATCCCTTGAAGGAGAAGAGGTGTTCTGGTCTTTGGTGGTTTCACCGTTTTTGTGCTGGTTTTTCCCATCTTTGTGGATTTACCTGGCTGTGGTGTCAGAGAGCTGCTTGATGAGGTCACTTGTCTGCCTGTGGGGGGCGCTACTGGGTTTCTAGGGACTCCTTCAGGTTACTAGGGAAGGTTTCTGTGTCTTTTTCGTTTATGCTGGGAGATTAGGCCCGCCTCTTCCACTGACCTGTAGGCGCTGCTGGGTTGTGGAGAAAGCCGTCCCATTGCTATGTAGGCTTTCTGTGTTTTTTGTTAAAACATGTAGCCCAGTCCCACCCCCTCTAGTGGCGGGTTGTGCCCTTTCTCCACTGGGCTGGATCATTCAGGGTTCCTCTCAGACTGTGGCACTGGCTACGCAACCCACTAGAGTCAGAGCTTCAGCCCTCTGGGGTTTGTGGGGGAGGTTAGGGACCCACCCAACCGCACCCGGCAATCTCCCCCTTTCAGCTTTCTCTATCTCTCTGGTCATGGGGTAGGGGCCGCCCAGCTGCTCCCGCTTACAGCTCCCCTCTCTCCGGGTGGGGGGAGGGGACGATAGCTCAGTCTGTAGACTCTTATTCAACTCCTCACTTGTAATTCCTGGCTCTTGACTGGCAAAGATCCCCCTGTTGTGTGTATTGCTGAGGCTTTGGGGGAAGCTCTGTATCTGGACCAGAGCGCCAGAGGTGGAGCCTCTGACTCACTGGTCAGATGCACTTTCTGGGTGAAGCACCACCCCTCCCCACTTTGGTCTGCCCTGAGTGGGCTTTGCTCACCCTTGGACCAGACCCATTGAAATGCACCTGGTACCTCGGTTGGAGCTAGGAGATCTCTGGGTTTCTGCGTCTCTTCGCTGGGTGTTGTGCGCTGGAGTTGTGTCTAATCCACCATCTTGGATCCTCCCCTAATGTGTGCATTCTTAATAATCTTTCTAGATACTTTCAATTACATGTGATTAGCTAAATCTTAGATGCCAGGAAAGTGAATTGTAATTTTTTTCTGACTTGGTAAACACCCAGACATATGACTGCATAACTCTGTGGCTGTGTATAAGCACTACCCATTGATACATTAACCTCCTGGTGTTGAGAAAGAACAGGCTTGACAAGAAAATGGGTCATCTCCCTTCACTGCAAAATGATGCTTATTAGGTATAGTACTTAAAATAGAATATCCATTTTAATGAGTGTCTAATCATGATAACCTTGTAACGTGATGTTCTTTATGTGCTAGGTCATGTTACCCCAAATTAAATTTTAAACTGATACAGTATACTTTTAAAAGTATATTTAATTCATACATTACCTTCTACATATTTTTTAGTTGTTATATTCTCACTTGCTCTTGATTTCGGGGAACCAAAACGTATTTGTGTGATTTTCTGAATCTCTATAAACTCTACTTTGAGTGAAACCATCTATCACCAGAAATGCCCTTTCAAGTTTGTATTGACTTGCAACTATCTGTACCAAGCTTTGTTTGTAAATCATCACTAACGTTTTTAATAAGTTTTAATTTTTTATGAACTGTTTTCAGTGTCCCTCTAGGATTTCCAATATTGCAGGAGAACAAATGAGTTATGATGTGATTCTCAGGGCTGAGAAATAAAACAGATGCTTTTCAAGGCTCTGTCTAAAGTGTACTCTCAAGCCAAATCATAAGAGGCTGAGTCTTTTTAAAAAGTTTCCAAAACTAAGTACTCACAAAACACGCCGTACTTTTCCTATCTTAGCACTCATCACACTTTACTCTACAGGCTTGATAATAGTAAGTCTCTTATAAGAAACTTTACAACCTATGACCAGGACCGTCTTTTCCACTCTACCATTTGCACTTAATATAATACCAAGCACATTACAGGTATAAGACAAATGTGTTTAAGTTAATGACAAGTGGTTTGACTGTTGGTAAGATTTTACTTGATATTGTATTTGTATATTTGTTGCGACATAACCATTATTTGAGTAGCACCGTATTTAGTAATTGAAGACAATAACAATATATGTGCATTTTTTTCCGATTATTTTCTCGCATTACTTAAAAAGCTCTGAAAATATCTAGTATCCAAAGGACATAGTTAGCTCTACTGTTAGGTGGATCACTGCTCAACAGATACTATGCATTGGTAAGATCGTCTAAGATCCTTACTGATACCAGTGGGATATGCATTTAAGAATATATAACAGTTTAAGATATAAATTAGAATTCAAATTTATATCTCTAAAAATAAAAATACATTTTCTTACTATTTAATGTTAACATTCATGATAGGTAACAAGGAATGAGATTATGTCCTTTGCAGGAACATGGATGAAGATGGAAGGCATTATCCCTAGCAAACTAACACAGGAACAGAAAACCAAACACCTCATGTTCTCACTTGTAAATGGGTGCTGAACATGAGAACACATGGACCCAGAGAGGGGGAACAACACACACTGGGGCCTGTCAGGGGGACATGGGGGAAGGAGCGCATCAGGATAAATATCTAATGCATGCAGGGCTTAATCCCTAGGTGATGAGTTGATAGGTGCAGTGAACCACCATGACAGACATTTACCTGTGTAGCAAACCTGCATGTACAGGAGCACGTGTGCCCCAGAACTTATAATAAAATTTAAAAATTAAAAAAAAATTTAGAGTAGAACATGTATGTAATTTGCAAATGAGTATAACGTACTGGGAAAATGATTCTTTTTTTGAAAAATATGTGATTTAAAAGAATTGAATATTACTGTTTATAAGACCACTATCAATATATATCCCCAATACTACTATGATGCAAAATATTAAATGGTGGCTCATGATCATGTTTACTCTTCATTGACATAAGTGCAAATTATCTAAACAATGTGCTACAAATATGCGTATATTTTAAACTACCATTTAAGATCATGTTGTAGGGAAATTCTGGAAGTTATAAGCAAATGATAGATAAATAGAAACCAAATATAATTGAGGAAATTGAAACACAGGTGAAGTAGAAAACCAATGAAAAAGTGAGGTTTCCTAGCAAAACTGCAAAAACTCCCCTAACTGGCATTACCAAGAGCTTGGCTAGAATAGTATACAGGGTTGTTAGTGGGATAATTTGTTGCAAGCTGGGCCAGTCAGAAAAGGCCAGTTGGAATGTAGTGGTGAGCAGTATCAGCAACAACAAAAGCTAGAAATAGAAATATTATCTTCAAGTAGTGAGGGAAATAATTGTTCGTCTAGAATTTTGTACCTCCAAGTCTTTAAAAAAGAAGGACAAACTCAAGATTTTTGTAGAAAAATAAATATGAGGGGCATTTCTCATCAGCAAACCCACCTAAAAATGAAGTGACTTCAAAGGAAGTCTAAGATGCAAGAAGACATGGTGAGCAAATAAAATAGAAAACATTCTTGTAAATGTAAGCAAACATTTACCAGGTGAGAGAATTATAATATTTTAAAACTAATGGCATAAAAATTAAGAAAAAAAAATGAAACAAGAGGAGAATATTAAATTGAGAAATTACTGATCAGATGAAAGCTGAATGTCTTTCATTCTTCAGGAACAGTTTAAAGAGATTAATTAGGCCGGGCACGGTAGCTCATGCCTGTAATCCCAGCACTTTGGGAGGCCCAGGCAGGTGGATCACCTGAGGTCAGGAGTTTGAGACCAGTCTGGCCAACATGGTGAAACCCCGTCTCTACTAAAAATACAAAAATTAGCCGGGCATGGTGGCGGATGCCCATAATCTCAGCTACTTGGCAGGCGAAGGGTGCAGTGAGTCGAGATGCCACCATTGCCCTCCAGCCTGGGTGACAACAGAGAGACTCCATCTCAAAAAAAAAAAAAAAAAAAAAGATTAATTTTAGTAAGTAAAACATCATGTTAAATTTTGTAAGAAAAACAGCCAATAGAATAGAAACAATGTTTATACACCAAAGCATAAAGACAAAGAAAAAATAAACCTTGGATTTTCAATGAAGTGATTTAATAACTATTTAGTTAAACATGCAAAATTTAGGTACTGACAGTAGAGGGCAGGGTATCCCTGATACTATGCTGATAATATCTTGAAATTGCAGAGTGTCTCATGTTGTCCCTGAAGTTATATATTTCATGTATTGAGCCAGATATTAAAGATTTTATGTTTAAAAAATACTGATAACACAATTTACTTTTTATTAAAAACAGAGATCTTGATATGATCTGTGTAATATTAAGACCTAGCTTCTAGACAGGAAATGGTATATTTATTTTCATTCTTTGGATTTAGGAAATTTACTGAGTTTTGCTGATACATTTTGGGAATCATTTTTTGCATTGAAAACAATTTTGAAGTATCTTGGTTAAAAAAAAAGAATAAAGAAAAAAATGACTATAAAACAAGATAGTGAGCATCGCAATATTCAATCTATAAATAATGGCCAATACTGTTTCTGGATGTAATTCTTTAGCTGTATGCTTTCCTATCCTATAAATTACTTTAAGAATCTGTCTTTGATTCTGAATCTTTTACAACATCTAGGTGGCTTAGTAGAGACAAAACTGGATCTTATATCCTGTTTTAAACAACTGTGTTAACATATAGGAAACACTCAAATACTTGTTTCTTTCTAAATAAATAAGATGTTTTATGCTGCTGCTGTCTTTATTTTAATTATTCTAATTAAAGTGTCAAAGTACAGAGTGTAATTGGACTTTAACATTTTATTAGTTAGTCACTAGGAGAGCCTAGGTTATTCTGCTATTAGGCACTGATATTTTAAGACACTTCTTATTACCGGATAACACTGGTATCGTTGATATTTAAGTGACTTAAAATATCAGTGACTTACAGCAGCACGATTTTATTTCTCATTCTGCTACAGGGTCCTCTGGGTTGACCGTAGTGCAGTTTCACTTTGTCTTCACTCTGGACCCCAGCTCATAGAGCAGCCCTTCTCCCCAATATTCTAATCTCACAGAATAGGAGAAAAAAGAAAGTGTCAAACTATACAGTGGCTCTTAAAGTTTCTGTTTGCTGGTGACATGTGTCACTTCTGACCACCTTTCACAAGTCCTACGACCAAGGCTGATATCAGTGAGGGAGGGAGTATAATCCTTCCTTAAAGCTGGGCTGTAAACACTTGCTAAAAATAAGGCTATCTACTACAGTATCTTTATGATATTTCTGAGAAATCTAGCCAACATTCTAGTCAATTGGTTTGTGTAAACTACTTATATAGATGTTCTGTACATATTATTATTGTTTAGTCTTCGGTCCCTGAGAATTCTGAAGAAATTGCTTCAGGAATCTAGTAGGGTAAGTCCTGACTTAATATTGTTAATAGGTTCTTGGAAACTGACTGAGTGAAAAGATACATAGGGAAACCAATTTTCCCACAGGCTACTTGGTATAAATAGGATTTAAGTTCCTACAGCATATTTTGGTTAAAAAAAAATCAGCAAACTTCTAAGTAAAGATTAAAACACTTCTAATATTAAATATAGTAAATGTGAGCAATACATACATTTAAGAAAGATTGATTAAAAACAAGTAAGATAATTTTTTACCCATTTATTTCAGTTCGGGTTGTGGATGTCCAAAGCCTATGCAGAGAGTAAGAGCACAAGGCAGGAACCAGTCCTGGACAGGATGCCATCCCATCAAAGGGCACACGGACACACACACATGCACACATACACACACACACTCTCTCTTTCTCACTCAGACTGTGACCATGAAGACATCTCAATTCACCCCACATGCACAGCATTGGGATGTGAAAGAACACTGGAGGATGCGGAGAAAACTCATGCAGACATGAGGAGAACATGCAAACTCCATTCAGACAGTGGCCCCATGGCTTTTCTGCCTTTTGGCTAAGATCAAGTGCAGACAGTGGCCCCAGCTGGGAATCAATATTTTTTCTCATCAACATTATAACAAAATGATTTTTTTGAGGACCTCCTGTGGACTGAATATTTAGGAATGACTATATCTTATGCTGGTGTTTATTAATGGTAAGGAAAATTTTAGAAGGTCCTGAAAAATAAAATGATGCTATGATAATGAGTTTACTTTGCTTTTTCACAAGGATGGGATGGCAAAGCGAACTCCGGGTCTCTTCTTTACTATGTTCCTGGTGAAAGGGATTATAGATCTGTGAAGGAGAGAGAGAAAAAAGAAAACAAAGATATTTTTCCTTGTTAGAATCAACTGTAGGTCTTAGAAGACTACTTTCGTGAATATAGTTTTAAATTTACAAAATAATTTATGATTTTTTTTCATAAAACTTTTAGACTAAGCCTGGTAAGCTAACAGGTGATATGATTGCAATTTTCCAGTAAGTATTCGGATTTGGAAATAATTAGCCCAGTTACTGAATAATATAAAGACTGAGAATTTAAATTTTATAACTTTTTTCTTCTGCCATAAATTATATAGTTTCTTGCTTATTATAGAAGTCTTATGTTATCTTTAGTCATGCTGTATTCCTAGAGGTGACTCTCAAATACATTCTGATGAAGACTATTATTTAAAAAAATGAAATAACTGACCCAAGGTATTGATTATTTTTCAACTCTGCTTTATAAATGCAAGAAAAACTAAATATGATTAAACTATCTTTCCTCACTACTTTGAATTTTAAACAACTTAAAGCCTGTATAACTATATTGTCCAATATTATTGTACTGAGACACATTTACAAAGTGAAAGTATTTTTTAAATTAAGAAAAAATATAGATAATAGGACTTGTTAAACTAGATATTTCTGTATTAAAAAGAACCCAAACTCAGCTCCTTTCCCCCCTTTCATTTTAGAAGGCTGAAAACTGCCCAAATTTCAGGTCTGTACATCTACCCTGAAATAATGGTAAATTCGCATTCTACTTAGGGGAGCTACCTACCTTGTTTATGGCCACCGGGCATCCAAATTTCTTTGTCCACTAAATCATGACACGTAACGATTCACATTACCTGGTCAGTTTCTTTAGAATAGGACTATACAGAGAGCCAAAATAATATTTGAGAATGAGTAGCCTGCATTATAGAAAGAGAACCATATTAACGTTATTTTCTCTTATTGTATGTCAGTTTAATTATTAAAGGCATGGAATTGAGTTTGAATCTTGGTTTACTGCTTTCTACACTAGGGATTGGCAAACCATAGCCGGTGGTCCCACGAATTCTTTTCATAACACAGCTATGTTTTTTTGTTTAAGTTTTGTCTATAGATGCTTTTTCTCTCTATGCAGCAAGATTTAAGCAGTTGTGACGGAGGTATTATGGCTGGCAAGTCCAAAATATTAACTCTCTGGCCTTTCAAGAAAAGGTCTACTGACCCCTGTTCTAGGTAGAAGACCTGAGCCAAGTTATTTAAGTTTATTTGCCTCATCTTATAATTATAAAATGTGAATAATAGTCTCTACTAAATTAAATTTGTGTGAAGATTAAATGAGTTACTTTATCTAAAAATTAGCATAGTGATAGATTGGGAATACGTGCATCATAAAATACTAGCTACTGAGAAAACCATCATCTTATCAAGAAATATAGGATGGTATGTATTTCCTTCTCACTGGAGGAAATATAAGGAACTGGTAAAAACTCTTATAAGAGAATGAATCTTTGGCTATATTTCATCAAGAATCTGGATTCTTTTCTGCTGAATTTCTTTTCTGGGTTCCACATAATTCTAGCCTCTTGCAAGCCTGTTCTGGACTGCCATTTCTTGTAGCAGACCCTTTCTTACTATTTGTGGGGATATCTCCATGTCTACATCTGGAATTGCTCAAAGGTCACTGTAAATATTGAAACTTTATTAATGGATTTTTCCCCTCCAAAGTGCTTTCCAAAATGCCTGCAGCCAGGAACTTATAGCTAGAGCATGGTTTTTCAATTTGATTTTGGGGGACCTCACAGCTTTGCTCTTTATTTGCTTTCTCAGTGAAAAACAAAAAGGTTTCATTCTGTTTGCGATTAGACACGAAGAATTTTCATGAGTTAACAAGTTCTTTATTGGGCAAATGTATTTCAGTCCAGCATGTTTAAATATTACAGATTGGAGCAAATTTCAGGGCTTTCTGATTTACAATACTATGTTCAATATTAGGTAAGTTGCAAAATACGTGACTTACTTCTTTAGCTTCTGATTGCAATATTTCTTAAGATTGTTTTTCAGATGACAAGTGAAGTATGTAAATGTTATAAATTTTAACAAATATAGAAAAAGATAAAAGAAGTCTGCTTTAAGCCTTTTCCTCAGTTGCGGCACTTTCTGTCATGTTTTCTCTTCACACACACACACACACACACACACACACACACACACAATTGTACTTTATATGGTAATATATCATATCATTGGTATGGTTTATTGTATCTTGTGTCTTGTTTAGCTTGATATAGTCCCATGCATAGTTTCCTATGTGATTAATTTTTGCAACATAGCATTTCAGCCTGTAGAAGTACCATATTTATTTAAACATATTCATGTTGCAAACTTAGGAAGACAGTAAATTGCTACAACTTTCCTAAAGGGTAATACGTTAATATAATGTGAAATTTAAAATTTAGAGACTCTTAGACATAGAAAATTGCACTTCTAGGAATTCATCCTCACCTAAATACAGGTATTAAAATGCTCACGTTAGAGTGTGTAAGAGTGAAAATAGTTTTGCAGGCGAAGTGTCCATCAGTAGAAGATTGTGTAACTACTTTATGGTGCATGTTTCCAGTGGAATGCAGTATGGCTAAAAGTGAGGAAGGTCATTTTTGTTTATGCACATTAAAATGGTTTATGCTGTTTTTTTTTTTTTTTTTTGAGACAGAGTCTCACTCCATCACCAGGCGCCAGGCTGGAGTGCAGTGGCGCGACCTCGGCTCACTGCAACCTCCCACTCCCGGGTTCAAGCAATTCTCCTGCCTCAGCCTCCCGAGTAGTTGGGACTACAGGCACGTGCCACCACGCCCAGCTAATTTTTTTGTATTTTTAGTAGAGATGGGGTTTCACCATGTTGGCCAGGATGGTCTCGATCTCTTGACCTCGTGATCCGCCTGCCTCGGCCTCCCAAAGTGCTGGGATTACAGGCGTGAGCCACCGCGCCCGGCTGGTTTATGCTGTTTTAAGTGAAATAGAAAAAAAATGAAAAAATAGTTTGTTTAACATACCCTAGTTTGGTAAACACACACACGCACACCCCACACACATCTGGATGGATATTCATTATGATACTCACTGTAATTAACTCTAAGTACTAGCAGCATGTAGTATTGTTTCTTTTTAATTTTTTCTTTGTAACATTTGTCAGTGATCCATGTATTGCTTTTGAGATCAGGGGAAGAAAAAAGATAACTTCAAAAGAGAAAAAGGATTTATTAGGTATGAGACACTTCGTAAACCTGTGCTTCCAGTTATTTACAATAGTTGAGAAAATATTGGGAACAATTCTTACTTTTTAGTGGAGTCTTCATTTTTCAAGTACTCACAAAACTTTGTAATGACTCTGCTTACAGTTCAACGGTACTGTGGAAATATTTTTATGCAAAAATTGTTAGACTTACGGACAAATGGGGACATTAGGATTTCTCACGCAAGGTGGACAGTCCTACAGGTAGAAGTACATGCTTTTGGCTTTTGCTTAATATGATTTCTTCAGAAAGCTTCTCAGTCCATATAGGAAGAAGAAGGTGATAATGAGGAAACTGAATAGGGGACCTCATGTTGCTGACATTAAGGAACTTATAATCAGTAGAGAGGTTGTAGGACTTTTTGCTCTTCTTACTTTTTCATTCTGTTGGTAAATAATGGGGCTATAAAAGCACATATTTATTAGTAAATAAACCATTATTATGGCCACCTAGAATTATTATCTTTCTCCTAATATATCCATAAATAGCATTTGACTAATTAGAATTTAAAAATTCAAACCAAACACATGTCCTTAGTAAGAATTTCGAATTCTAAATTCGTTTCTCTCTCTGTTTATATACATACATACATGTAGAAATACATATATAAATACATATATTTCGTACATACCTATATAAGAAAAATACGTATGTATATAAACACACAATTATATATTATATATACACATATTATATATTAATATATTATAAGATAATATGTATGAATTTGACCTTCAGAAAGTTTGTGAAGTTTATGTTAATATCCTCTTCCTCCCTGTAGCCATGCATTATGGTGTTTAATTCATAATGTTGTAGGTAAAATAGAATGTTATTGTTTTTCTTTGCATTTTTTTATTACTAGTGTGGTTAAACATTGTTATTTTATTTATTGACTAGTTTATTCTTCTTAGAAATTGTATTACAATTCTTTGCCTTTGTATTTATTAAAACAAGTGGTTTGTAAACTCTGAGCTACAAACCAAATACAACCTGCTACCTATTCTTGTAAATAAAGTTTCATTGAGAAATAACCATGCCCATTTATTTACATATTATATTGTTCATGTTTTTGTGGTTGTTATAACAGAAGGATCAGGTAGTTGTGGCAAAGATTCTATGGCCCAGAAAGCCTGAAATATTTACTTTCAGACTCTTTACAGGAAGAATTTGTGGTTTCCTAAATCTGTATTAGAAAGCTGGTTTATAAGAAATGTTTTTATGAATTTGAATGAGCTATTAATTAAGAATTTTAACCTTTACTTCAAATATTTTTGCAAATGTTTTAAGTGTTTTGCTTGTCTCATTAGGCCCTGATGGTTTTTCATCTCTATGAGATTCCTATTCCTTCCTCTTTTGATTTCTCGTAACCTGGGGTGCTGGAGTGATGGATATAGTGTTCAAAAACTTAGCAGGGGCTGTCACTATCATTTTTACCATATTCCTTTTCCCCCTTTGACTTATTGCTGTTTCTCCATTTTCCTGCCCTACTTCTTACTATTTCTTGACTTTGCTCTTGTTCAATAGTCTGTTTTCAATGTGGGATCATTAGTTATGAAGGAGATTTTTTTAAAATTAAGAGCCAGTCAAATTGTTATATAGCTTTTTGGTATACATTATTAGTCACTAGGTGTATCTATAATTAAAAAGAAATGTATCAAACTCTTACTTCCCAGACATAGTCATAATCCAATATTTTGAAAAATGTTTCTCCACAATGGTGGTGATCGAATGATGTTGCTATGGCTTAGTCATGTTTATCTGAACATTATAAATACAGGGAGATGGAAATCACTAGCCCCTATGATAATCATTATTTCTCTCCTTCCTAGGAACATGTAAAGACTTCTCAACCTCCCTTGCTATTAGGTCATGGACATGCATCTTATTGTAGACTCAGGTTTTGAGAGGAAGTGCCATCTACCACTTTAAAAGTATGATTGTAAATTCCTATTGATCTGGCCACCTAAGGATCTAAAAGTTGAGATGACAGACTAAAAGACAGTGATACAACTAGTAGCTTGGTTCCCTAAATGACTATATGGAGCAGAGTTCCCAAATAAATTACACATTTCATGTGAGCAAGAAATGAATGCATGCTGCCAGAAGCCACTGAGATTCTGTGATTAATTGGTTACCACAGTATAATCCCATTTATTCCCACTAACACAGAAATTAATTTTAGAAATTGAGTTTTACTATCACCAAATACTTTGCAATGGACGAATGTTAGAATGTTGATCATGAAGCAGACAAAGAAGAAATTCATGTTACGTGATAGTAAAACATTTGGTGAAACTGTGATAGTCAGAACTTAGAAGGTAGACCATAGGCCTAGGTACCTTTTAGCTCCTGGGTGAAAGGGGGAAACTAGAACCAAATACTAGATGTTAACTGCTATTGGCTATGTTTGACAAGGTGCTGTAAAAACAAAAATGAATTTAGGAAAGAATTGGCTGGCTCACAAGAAGAAATGAGAAGAAATAAAGAGGATCTAGAAATGTGGATTCTAACAGTATGGGAAAAATAACTGCCTCTAGACCCAAAGCTGTGAGCAAAGGGATTTTACAGAGGCTTTAAGGAACCACTATTCAGTAAAACTGTTTGGTTGACTAAAGTTGATTAAAGACCTTAAGTTGACTAAAGTCCTTAATAGTGAGGCCTTCCCATCGGTTATTGCAGATATGTTGAAAGTCGCCCCATCAAATTGAGAGAAAGTAACATGGGGTTGAGAAAACAAAGAGCTCTCTGGGAGATCCAAGAACTAGGTATTTAAAAGTGTTTGTGTAGTTACTGGCATGGGGCAGGGATTGGAAAAGGATAGAGAAGCAGCCTCTTAAGTATTTGAGAGCAATGTGCTGCCAAAATGACCACAAGCCTGAACTAAAGAAGCCGTTGACAGTAAGAGGCTGAAAATGACCTTTGTGAACTGAAGTTTATGTGAGCAAGAAGGGAGCTGACAAAGCTGTGGAGTCTTGAGGAGGCTTATGTGTGTGTGTGTATGTGTGTGTGTGTGTGTGTGTGTGTGTGTGTGTGTGTGTGTGTGTGTGTAGGACAGGCAATTTGGCTTTTAAAGTTAGAGGTCCCCAGACCAACAAAAACAAGCTCTGGGCTTGGGAGGGATCATTGCATTTCATGTGAATACTCTGAGATTCAGGGACTGACTGAATGGCTTCAGCTGTGTCCCATGTGGAAGTGCTGAGTATATGTTATGTGTCAGAAGAACAGTGAACTGAATACTTAATCAATAAGAGGTGGTAGAGATTAATAGTCTTCCCCATAATTGATTCTTCTCTTTTTGCTTGAAAATTTCCTAACACTCCTTGAAGTACTCAGGGACAGAATTTGCCAATGAGCTGTGAACAGAAATAAAGTGCTTCTCACAAGAGTGGCTGTGAGTTCTCTAAGCTCTTCTTTTGCTATGGCAAGCATTAAAGCCATGTGTGTTTGTGTATTCCAGCAACACAAGATAGAGAAGTCTCTCTCAGCCCAGGTTCCAAAAACACCATGAGGAAGAGAAACCTTTGTTAACCCGAGCCAGACACATGTGCAAGAAGAGATCTTTTGTTGTATTAAGCCATTGAGATTTGAGGTTAACATTTTTAAAAAATCAATTTTACAACAAGTTCTCTGTTTGAAAAGCTTACTTGGGATTAGTTCCAGGTAAATACTGGTGTAAAACACTTAAATAAGAAAGCAAAGGCTGCTCAGAATGAAGATTATTTAATATAGGTTCAAGTTAGGAGAAAGATGAAAGCTCCTATTCAGCAAATTCTGATTCCCTAAAAATTGTATTTAATGCCCTCAACAATTGTTCATAAATCGTAAAAGGTAAATTATTTGATTATAAACATATTCTTTTTATTTAGCCGGAGTTTCACTCTCGTTGCCCAGGCTGCAGTGCAATTGCATGATCTCAGCTCACTGCAACCTCCGCCTTCAGGTTCAAGTGATTCTCTTGTCTCAGCCTTCCAAGTAGCTGGTATTACTTGTGTTTGCCACCATGCCTGGCTAATTTTTGCATTTTTAGTAGAGAGGGGTTTTACCATGTTGGCCACACTAGTCTCAGACTCCTGACCTCAGGAGATCCACTGGCCTCAGACTCCCAAAGTGCTGGGATTACAGGCGTGAGCCACCATGCCTGGCCAATATATCCCATTTTTTAACGTTAATTATCCTAAAAGACCAATTAATGCTGTACGTATTTTCTTTTTAGTAAAAGATATTGTTTTCTTCTATAGTCATGGACGGGTAGAATGCCACATAGTACCTGATTTAATTATGCTTTTCTCATTTTCTTAGTTAATTTATTTTTACCTAAGGACATCAGAGTAACTTCCTTAATATTTTATGAGAATCTGAACAAACAACAGTGCTTACATTAGGGAAATAAAGATTCACTAATTAAAAAGTTCTAAGGATATAGATCTGCAGTTAACATAAATTATGTACAGGTTTAATGTGTGGTGATAAGTCAAGAACCTTTATTCAAAATATGACTATATCAACATATTTGCTTTTCTGCTTAATTATGGGTACAAACTGTAATGAAGATTGGAGTTTTATAGGAAAGGTAAATGAGAGTTCTAAAAATGAATAGCGTTCACTGAAGGAGAACTTGGGAAACTGAAACTTAGTTTTATAGGAACAAAGAAAATAAAATTAAATAGATAAAACTGAACCATAATGTATTTCTTAGGAAATATGTACATGCATATCATTTTTGTTTCTATAAACAATCATTTCTACACATTCTGTATAAAATAATGCGGGGATTGTCAAATTTTCATGTTTGCGAATTAAAATCTGTACATGAAATTGCCTGAATTGTGAAAAAGTATAGATATTCCCCAAGGTTTTCAGTTAAATTTACAAATGTTGAGTCCTATTTCTTGTTTTAACTTTGCTCTTTTCTTTATAGTACAGTCTCTCTTTTTATCTCTCTCAAGCAGACTGATCTTGCACTCGACCTGGCCATAAATATGAGACAGATGGAAATAAATAATCCACTTGAAAATCCACTTGACACAAGTACTACATTTTATGTCTTACAGGGCTGGAAATGGGTCTGACTTTAAAGTCATTTCAGGACTGTATGACACTTAGAGAAAATAAGTCTTTTTTTTTTTTTCCCATCCAGCTAGAAATTTCTGGCCTTCTTCAACCCCCCATGTAATAGTGAATGTATTGATACTGCATTTGCAAGGTTGATGTTTCATTTCCAAGAAAAGAATGTTTACTACAATTAGATGATATGTTTATCTTCTGGTCAAAGAGGATCTCTTAAGTGTAGTTCACATAGGAAAAGAAAAGTGAGTATCACTTATTTTTGGTAGTGCGTTTGTATTGCTGTTTTGCATCTGAATTTGCAAGTAGCTTTAAAAACCCAATATCCATGGCACTAATGATTGTAGAAACACATACAAACCTTATTTTTTAATTTCTTATATTGCATTAATTTCAAATCATTCATATGTTCATATGTATTTCCTAGTAAGGTAGGCAGAATGGTCTTTTTTCATGGCATCCCACAAGTTCTCAGTGTAATTCAGTAGCCCTCCCTTATCTGTGGTTTTGCTTTCTGAGGTTTCAGTTTTACCCACAGTCAACTGTGATCCAAAAATATTAAATGGAAAATTCCAGAAACAAACAATTTAGAAGTTTAAATTGCACACCATTCTGAATAACGTGATGAAATCTTGCGCCATCCTCTTCTGTCCAGCCGGGGACATGAATCATCCTTTCTAGCCTACCCACACGGTGGAGGCTACCCAGTCCTAAGTCACTTAGTTTCTGTCTCATCATCAGATCGAAAAACACAGTATGTATCAGGTTGAACTATCTGTGGTTTTAGGTATACACTGGGGATCTTGGAACACATCCTCCTAGGATCAGGAGGGACTACTGTAATATTGAATTGAGGATAACCCTTTGTTGAGAGAATTTAAATGACTTTCTTTGCTACGGTAGTAATTAAGGCTTGTGATCCACAAAGTCTTTAAACCATTGGAGATAAGAGCAAACATATTGAAATTTAAGACAAATATTTCGCTAACACTTTTCATCCTAAAACTTGGAATTAAAACAACTGATAAAGATAATTAGTGAGCTTACTAAAGAAACATGCCACAGAGCTAACTGTAGGTAAGTGGACAAGGGTTAAGAGGGAAGGCAATCAGATGGCTCGAGTGGTAAGTTTTAAAAAGATTGGCATTTACCTTTCTTAGATTCCTCACTGCTACTTACTGGAGCATTTTTTGGCAGATAATTTCTCTGCATCTTAATGTGTTTAATGAGAAACGTTTTTATATTTTGAAGATGATTAAGATAGTTTCACTTTGAGGGCTAGTTTATCTGTGTTCCAAAACACAAAATAGAAGCTCATATCTGATTAATCTGAATATTGAAAACATAAATACAAATCAAACTTCTCTCCCTCTGTTTCTCTCAACCCAATCTTTCTGTGTAACTAACAAAAATAAGCAAAAACAGAACCCTTATTTTATTTATTTAGAAACATTATCAAAATTAAGGCAAGATTTCCAAATGGCAGCTGTGCCATAGACTATAAGTAATTTCTGGAACAATTAATAGAAAAAATGATTCTGTTTAATAAATTACTTGAGAGGCTCAGAATATATCTCTTATGATTTTACATATTTACATAAATGCGAAGTGCTAAAATTGAAGTCATTAAAAGATGTTTATTTATTTCAGAACTCTACACCAGTAATTTATGTTATTCCACTGAACACAGTCTGTTCTTCCTCCCCTTAGGTAATGACATGTATGCTAATGGCTCATTTTGCTGGAGCATTTAAAAAATGTATTTTAGATTGCTTTAGAAACTCAGTTTAAAACTTTTCAGATATTCAAAGCCAACTGCAAGACTGTAATACAGTTTTAAGAGACAGTGGTGTTTTTGTGAAAATAACTGAAAGATCAGTAAATAGAAAAACAGAGAGGAAAACATGAAAGACATTTCAATTCTTTCACTTAAGGAAGAAATATTTACACTGTCAAATGTCCCTGAAGGGCATTGAGGAGATTTAAGTAGAATATTAAATAAAATATTCTGATTATGAAAGGAATTAGTTTTTTAAAGTGGTATTTCTCTTTTGTAGCAGGATTATTAGTAGAGACAGTGGTGGTATTAATGGTAGCAATGTCTATTGAAAGCTTACTAGATACCAAGCACTGTTCTAAATGCTCTGCAAGATTTCTCATTTAATTGACTCCTCCCTTGCTGAAATCCTGAAGTTCATTTTATTTGTATTATACAGATATGGAAACCGAGTCTTAGATAAGTTCACTTGTTAAAGGTCACAAAGCTAGAGGGTTACTGAGCTGAGACTACAGCAGCCAAGCCTGTGAATGTTACTTAAATTCTCTGAGTCTTAATTTTTTTTTTCCTAGGTAGAATAAAAATGATAAGACTGATCTCTGATAATGCTTATTATCACTAAATTAGATAACAAATGTCAAGGTACATAACTCATGTTTAACAGATGTTACTTATCCTCCTTAATCAACTATGCACATGACACCAAACTCTGCCATTTATGACATTACCTATAAATTATATGTATATCCTATTACTAAACTATGAGCTCTGAGAGGAGTTGGGTGGAACAATGTTTTAGTTCTCCTGTATCTCCTTATCTATTAATGATGTACACACCCCAGTACATTGTAAGCATGCAAATAATGTTGACTCTATTAAAAAATGAATGAGAGAGAGGGCAAGGAATGCACCCATGTAACGTTGATTGGAAGGCAGTTGGACAATACGGTTTAGATTTTTAAATGTGCTTACTCTTTGATTCAGCAATTCCACTTCTGAAAAAATATGGGGCTTGTGAACTAAGATATGTTTCCACCTATAGTCATCAAGACATTGTCTTCAATATGGGAAAGTCAGAAACATCCGAATTGTCAATTTTAAAGCTGTAACAGGCCAACAATGGAATAGCAGGAAGTCATTAAATGATGTATAAATGCACTTAGTGATGAGAGAGTCTCCCCTTGAGGGTAGAGGGTTGGGGGAAGAGAGAAGCCAAAAAAGTAACTGTTGGGTACTAGGCTTAATACCTGGATTTGTTGTAATTATTTCACCTGTACAACACCCATGACACGAGTTTACCTATTTATCAAACCTTCACATGTACCCCTGAACCTAAAAGTTAAAAAAAGAAATATTTGTTAATATGTGAAAGAGATGTGATAGAAATATATGATCGTCTTTCTGGATACACACGTACACACTATGAAAGTTAGTAAGTCAAAAAAATGGTTATATCTGGGTAAAGGATTACAAGCTATCTTTGTTTCTCACATTTTTCTTTATTCCTTTAAAATATTTTGTAGAAGGTATACATATCTCAAATTTAAGAAAAAATGAGTTGCTTTAGGAGATGAATGGCATCATTATCAATAATTGGGCTTTTGACATAAGGCTTCAGCAGTGGATGGTGTTAGGTTTTTAAAATCTTGAGCAAGCCTCACCTTAAAAGCGTCACTTGGTATTAGGAAATTACTTAAAGCAATGCCTTTTACGCTGCTAGCAACTTTTTTTACTACATTAATAACTAAACATAGGAGACTTTAAGTAGTTTCTCAGTTTACTTCTTTTTCTACCCTTTGTGTTTACATGAAGTTAAAAGTATAGAACTTTGAGATACAAGATTTGTCTGTGTAGTTTGATGAGGGGGAAAGACTCGGGATATGTGTCTTAGTCTTTTAGGCTACTATAATAAATTGCCATAGACTGAGTGGCTTAAACATACAGAAATTTATTTCTCATAGTTCCAGAGGCTAGGACTTGACTAGAAGTCCAAGTCAACGCACTGGCAGATTTGGGGTCTGGTGAGGGCCTGCTTCTTGGTACGTAACTTGGCTCCTTCTCACTGTGTCCTCATATGGTCAAAGAGGCCAGGCAGTTCTCTGGGGCCTCTTCTTAAGGGCACTAATGGCATTCATAAGGGCTCTTTCCTTATGATCTAATCATCTCCCAATGGACCCAACTCCTAACACATTGGTGATTAGGTTTCAACATAAAAATTTTAGGGTGGTACCAACACCCAGACCATAGCAATACGTTTGAAAACTTCTTCTGTTAGATAAAACTACAGGAAACTCCAAGATGATTCATTCTATGATTTTTTTTAAAAAAATATGAATACACATTAATATTAAAAGGGCAGATCTATTTCCATGTCAGGGAAATATCAACAAGGGAACACTTGGTTCTAAGCAGGCTGGCTGTAAGCCCACCGTAGGAAGAAGTTATTTTATAAAAAGTGAAAAAATAAATAAATAAAACTGTCATGTTCTGTCTTGGGAGAGAGTGGTATCTTGACAACTGCTGTTTGTCACAGTAGACAGAATGAGAATCAGAATGGCAGACCCAAGAAGAGGGGCAGTAAATCTGGAAAAAAACTTCATATGACATATGAGTATATGGATAAATGTGATTCCGGAGATCAAAAGTGAATTCAGAATATGAGATTTCAGGAAAGCCAGCTCTCTTGAGGTAGCTATAAAATAATTTTTAAGCATTCATTTTTAATTTTCATGAGTCTTAAATGATTACAAATGAGCCTCTGGTAGCAAAGGTCTGGGAAAAATTGGACATGATTGCCCTGCCCCTTGTCCTTAAAGAGAATTTCTTTCCTGGTTTATTGTTGCCTCTTAAGAACTTTGCAGTTAAGCATTCCAAAATGAAGTGAACCAACTAGAACACAGAAGGATTGAATACGGCTTGGAAGAGTTTTATAACAATGGTGGTCATCTACTACATAACTCCAGCTTTCTTGTCAAAGATTGTGATTGCAGTTTTTATCAAACGTACTTCCTCACAGAGGGACTTTTTATACAAAGAATACCAAACTTAGTTTTGGGCATTATACCTAAATTCTACACTGAAGACCACCGGCTCTCTTTCATTACGTGAAATAAATGAGATTTAGCCTATGGTAGGGTCTGTGATTATTCAGCTCTACCAAAAGTAGCTCCAGACTTCAATTTTGCAGAACACATTAATATTAATTTTGTTACTTGAACATTTGCTTTTCATATAACAGAATCCACATGCTTGGTTAAGGCCAACATATGCTGTTTATTATGCAGGTTTATCTGTTCCTGATGATACCGCACATAAATCAAATCTAAATTAAACCAATACCACATTTCCCCCTATGCCATGATATTTGGGGACAACGTTGTTGGCTAAGGAATCATGAGATAAAAAATACTTCTGCTTATTGAACATGACACAATCTATTTATAATTTTCTTGGAGATACTCCTTTTTGACCTCAATAATAACACCATTAATGAATAGGAACTTCAGGTATTCCTACTATACGTCCTCCTGTTTATGCAGTTATTTTGCTTAGTTTTTAACATTTTTCTAGTAGTTACATATGACCTTCCAAGCCAATGAAATTTAAAAAATTAAATTGGCTTAGTGAGACTATGACTTTTTGCTTGTTTTGTTGGTTTTTAAATCTGGAAAAGAGGGTATGATATTAATCACATACTGCACATGTTTTCAAAAGTTTGGGGCACCTGATTTTTGTTCTTTTTGTCTTCCCCAGAATAAAATGTTGGCGCAAAAACATTCAGATTAATGTTGGGGGGATTTTCTCATGTGAAAATGGTTTATTAACTACAGCACTAAGGAATATGGAGAGACATCTTTGTTAATGGTTTTTAGAATTGTCTTTATTACCAAACCCCTTATTTTCATATTGAGCTATACTAAAAAAAAAGCATTTTTGTGATAATATTTTTGTGTTTCCATACTCTTTATTCAATGAGGAAATATTTATCAAGCTCGTAAACACAATACAATTTGCATTGGAGACTGTAGGCCTAATCTCAAGGCTCTCAAACTGTCATCATAAAGATAGACATATTGGCACACCCAACCTGTCCAATAGATCAGTACATCTAAGGCTTAACTCACATATTACCTCCCCTGGACAGCTTTCATCTATTCATTTAGTTTGTTGAATTCATTTGCCTGTTTGTTTCCTTCCAGAGCTAGAAATTATCTTCTCTGCCTGTCAACTGTCATGACGGTTTTTAATCTCTGGTGGCAAGGAACAGATTCATCCAATTCACCTCAAAGTACAGGCGAGATTCTTGTAAGATTTCTAAGGGCCTGGAAATGGAATCTCCTCAGGACTAGAACGGGCATTTTAGCTTGAACTGCAACTCACTCTGGGGCTTGGTGGTCTCTTGACTTGGCATTTTCATCCCTGTCTCTCTGCTTTGCGTGATCCTTGGTGACTCTTGCTCCACTTCCTACATCACCTCTTACTGCCCCCACTGCTGGGTTTCTTGGGTCTAATTCCCAATGTAAGACTGGCTACTTTACTTTCCATGCCAGCTGCCATTCAGGGGTTGTGGCAAGTCTATGGAATGCTTTCTGACATTTGTCCTGTAGTTTCCACTCATAACTGGAACTCATATAAGCAAGACATAGTGAATATTGTATCATTCTGTGAGTGTCTAATAAGTAGAAGGTGAATTTTTAAAATACCTACTAAAAATGACGTGTTCAGGATTTCTGTTTCTACTAAAGGTTGTCAGAAAGCTGGAAAAGGAGCATGATAGTCAAAATGGGCTTAACAATGGATCAAAAATATTGTCTCTTATTCTTTTACACAGAAATAGAAGTATTTCTGCCTGAACAGTTAGCAAGTAATATATCAAAAGACCCTATGTTGTGAAAATATAAGAAACTGATTGGGTAAATTCTGTTTAATCCTCATCATGTCTGGCCTGTCTGTATTTAACGAGAGTGTTTAAGCATTAAACATTCTTGTCTTCTTTACCCTTTATTCTTGGCTTCTAGAATATTCTGTGCCTTGTTTCTCTTCTTACCCATCCCCCAGCAAATTCCTTCTCAAACTGTTCTGTTGGCTTCTCTTCTCTTTCTCTCTCTGTCTTTTTAAAAACCTATTCTCCAAGTATTGGTGTTATTGAGGCTATTGTTCTTAGATATGTTCTCAATTATACAACCACCATGACCAATATTCTTCTCTCCCATGAGATTATCAGTCAACTGTAATCATAAAAGCTGTGTTTCCACCCCTCAACTTCTCTACTAAGTTCCAACTTACAGTAATTTTCCGTATGGTTTCCTGGACTTTTCCAGCTGGATACTTACAGGCATATGCAATCCTGCCTTGCCAAATCCAACTCTTTGTCTCCACCCCCTCCCCTGACACTTTTTCTGACTTTTGTATTTCTTATGTCAATGAACATTTCCAACTAGCCACCCACGTCACAAAGGGTGAATAATTATCTCCTTCCTTGTTCTAACTCCCAGAATAAATTATCTTGTTAAATCTACTATTTTTACTCGCTCAGGGCTTGTCTCCAGTCTCCATTCCTTCTGCTGCTAGTTTAGAACTTCCTTATATCTCCCGTGACTCTTTTCCCTATTTGAGGATCATTCTTCTATGTTCTATAGTCCTCATTGCTTCCAGAGTGAGTTTACTAGAATATAAATATGTCATGTTACTCTTCTACTTAAAATTTTTAAAGCCTTCTCAGTGCCTGCAGAATGAAGTTCATACTCATTTTTATGTCATCAAAGATGTTCAGGGATCACGTTCCTCCTCTGTTTTTTGTTCTTATCCTCCCTTTTCACATGTTTCTTCCTGTATCTGTGCCTGACATAGTTCATCAAGTAAAAAGATATGGTTTGTACGAAGATTAAATGAAACACAATCTTTCAACATTCTGATGAAGCCTGCAAATTAAAATTATCACTTTAAAATTTTATATTAATCCCCTATAAACTGTGTTGACTATTTTTTACTTCCAATAAAGCCCATAAGATTATTTTTAGTAAAGATTGCCATAATACCTGGCTTACCAATAAAAGGGATAACATATACTTTTGGTTTTGAATCAATTAAATAACAAATAAAATATCCTAATGTGTGACCTGTAACCGATAAAAGGTATAAATTGTGTAACTTGAATCATATGATATCTTAATTTATGATATAGTCATATTAACAGTGGATTAGCATTTTTTTAGGTTGCTTAGAAAAGCAAGAATTTGTTATACATTTAGGAAACTAAATGGGGTCCAACATTTCAGCGCTCCTTCTGCTGAGTGATTCCAGAGACTTTTTGGGAACGTGATTTACGAAGACTCTGTACAGAAAAGTGGGGTTGGATGAGAAAAATGGTTGCTTTCTTCAGTGTGCTTAGTTTTGAGCTAGATAATTTGTAGGAAAGGTCAGAAATTCAGTTTTGGCTACTTAAAAATGCCTTTGTTCTTTATATATCATCAAAATACAATTTTTCTCTCCTATCATGTAAGTTCTATATGACTAGTTGGACAGAATGATTGTTTACCAAACTAATTTAAAGGGTTTTTTTTTTCTATGTAATATCATGTTTCTTATATAATCAATAAACTTTAGTTGATTGGTGTTCTTCTAAAGTCAACATTGTGTAAGAAGTGAAAAATTCCTTCTTGGAAGAATATACTCAGAGCATATAAAACAATCACTGAAATTATTTGAATGAAAAAAGATAAATATTTTAAGCATGTTTATTTCAGTGGGCATATAAATGAATTGACCAATTTAAAAAAGTATGATTTATCATGTTAACGGTGTAAAAACCACAAAAATGTTAAAACAACTAAAGATACTACTCTATTTAATAAAATAGGTCTATCTATGAAAGTCTATCTTTCAAGAGACATTATTATAAAACAGGATATAATAATGTAAAGAAGACACAGAACAATGTTCTCCTTTCTCTTGGTCTTTGTTTGTTTTGTTTGTTTTCATTTTATATATCTCCTTTGTGTATCATGATGTATATACTAAGACTGGTTGCTCTTAGTTATTTTCATTTCCTGGAAATACTTTGCTTTTTTTTTTTTTTTGTCTCTGAATTCTGAAGAGTGTTGTTACTTTTTTCTGTCACTCTTTCTTAAATGGTTTTTCCCATAAAATTCATTCAGAGAAATAAAATGCAAGTAGCTCTTTCTAATACTGTGTCTCAGGAGGAAATATTACTCTATGTGACTTCAAAATTTAGTCTAGTCTATTCCAAAGGCCTAAACAGAAAATGTAAGTAGATATATGGAAGATACATATGGCATTGCAGTAGCTCACAGCTGTAACATGGTTTTGTCATGTGTGTCGGTTTCCTATTGTTGCCATAACAAATTACCACAAACCCCAGTGTACTTATCAGATCCTTAACTACTTATATCACTCTATTAGAATGACCATGGATTAACATGGATTAGTTTGTCACAATAAGTATGGTTATCTGGAATTGTAGAATATTAGGATCAATGCCATATATAGAAAAATACTTCCTTCTTTGAGAAGTAGGAGCTGTCTGTCAGTTTCTTGTCCAGGGACAAAACGGGAAACTAATGAGGAAGGACTGATTATAAATGTAACATAATGTAGTGATTGTTTTTGTCCTAGCCTAGAACCTAATATTTGAGGGAACTATTTGGTCTATTTGTAGAAATATACATGAAAACATTACTGACAATTGATTTTTTTCAGTTTTTGCTTATGCATTCCCTCAACGTAGCGCTTGAAAAATCAAGTCCTGACCAGCAAATAGCCTTGAGGTTTGGTTAATGTGTTCAACGAGTATTGCGGCTCTTCTTTACTGAAGTTCTCTGCCTTTCTGCCTCTGGTGCCCAATGTCTACACCTGTGTTCTTTCTGGATGTTTTAGTGTCATGATGGGTTTTGTGTTCCAGGTGGTTTAGGTCACTTCCCCTTGGAAAATAAATGAAATTATCCTTTCTCCACTCTAAAGTGTGATGTTACTTTTCACGTTTGATATTCAAAATTTGTTCTAAAATAATGGCTAGGGGGTGATAACATTTAATCAATGTATATCCAATAGTGTGGGAGCTATACATGTGCAACACACAGAAGTATGAAATTCAGAACAAGCAGATTGAAAAATATATACTTTACTACCCAAATATATTTTGCTATGCAGATTTTGCCTTATTTAAAAATAAGTTTGATTTCGCTGTAATCTTACTACTTTCAGGCATTTTTGTTTTTTCCACCTGATAGCACATGTATTTCTTCCTCATATTTTAAACATTACCTCCTTATTGAATAATAAGTCAAAGTCAATTTTCATAACATATATAGTAATGTTTCTAGAGTTGGAGATGCTGTTTCTGCTAATTTTACTGCAATAAACAACTTTGTGCATTGAGGTCTTCTCAGCCTTCGTATTTAAGATAATTCCTTAGAATATATTGTCAGAATCTATGTGGTAGTTTGCAAAATTGACCAGATTTTTCCTTACTTCTTGCACTTATGCCCCTTTGCAATGTCATTGTGAAACTTCTCCCATCAAGAGTGAAGCCTGTTTCTCCACTACTTGAATCAGAACTTGTGACTTGATTTTACCAATAAAATGCAGCTGAGGCCATGTGCAGTGGCTCACATCTGTAATACCAGTACTTTGGGAGGCCAAGGTGGGAGGATTGCTTGAGACCAGGAATTCGAGACCAGCCTGGGCAACACAGGCACTGTCTCTATAAAAATCTTTTAAAAAATAGCCAGACATGATGGCTCATGCCTGTAGTCCCAGCTACTAGGGAAGTTGAGGCAGGAGGATCACTTGAGCCCAAGAATTCGTGGCTGTAGTGAGCTATGATTCACCAGTGTACTTCAGCCTACATGACAAACTGAGACCCTGTCTTTAAAAAAATAATAAAATAAATAGAGCAGGAATGCCAACTGGAGGAGTAACCCATTTGCCCCTGTCACTCCAGCTGATTGTCAGCCAATTGCAAATTGCAAATGGGGAGTTTAAGGAAAGGACTATGTCCTCTCCTAGAACGAATTAACTAGGAGTGGGTTGCAAGGCTGTTTCTGGACATAGTGAAGTCAATGTTATCATCTGGTACTCAGATTATTCACAGTCATTTTTTTTGAAATAATGCCTTATTAACTATATATAATTTTTTTTTATCCTTTCTTTCCTATCCACACAACACCTAATATGGTCTTCCACTTCCTCCTTTTCCTTTCCCCATATAATTGGACAAACCACGTTGTCTCTGATTCTTTAATATTGGATGAAATTCAGTCCTTCAATCTTAGTCCAGGTTTGGAAGGACGAGAAACAGGAATCCAGTTTCAAGAGACTAAATGCAGGGCTGAACAAAGCCTAAGAGGCCTTCCCTCTATTAAGTATCTTCTCTGTTACCCAGTTTCTCCAGCAGTTAACTGGTTAACTTGTTAAGATGTAAATCTAAAAGACTCCCTGGGAAAATGGAACAGTGGGAATCTAGGATTCTAAAATTTGTATTAGCAAAGGGTCTAAAACTCCTTTGTTTACATTGTCTTAATTATTAAAGAATCCAATAGCATTAAACAGCTTGAGAGAATGTTTGCCCAGGGGAAGTCTATATTTTTGGCAAGGAATAAACTGTTGAATATAAATGAAAACTACTCAGAATCATAGCATATGTGTCTCTACTATGTTATTTGCTTCCAGATTTTTTTTCCAAATAAACACTTTTAAACATATTTATGGGAATACTAAACTTATACATCTCATTTTTTATTTAAATATGTCTTAAATTTTTCCTGTTGGTTGCTATGATCTTCATAATTATTATTAAATATAATCAATTTTCCAAGAAACACTCTCCAGTTTCTTACTGCCTAAACTATCTTGCATTATGATCTTTTCTCCTTTTGAATGTATTTTCTTGGACTACATTTCCAGAAATAGAATTACTGAATAAATGGTTTTGAAATGTTTATGGCTCATTATATGAAATACCAAACTTTTTCAAAAAATAGTTTAAATCAATTTCTATCTCATAATATAGTATATATGTTAGTTTTGTTTATTCTCCACTATTATGCATTGCATTTAATTGCATTTTGTTTATTCTTTTCATTTTACTGTCCCACTTCAAGACTCAAAGAAGATCATAACCTCCTGGACTACTAGGAGAGTGTATTTATTACTGTTGTAATTTATTTACTTTTCTATAACATTAAAACAATGACTAACACATACTAACTGAACATTAAATGTTTGTTGTATTGATTTGAATTAATCATGGGAATTCTTTTTGCAATTACAGTAACTGCCAAATTGCTTCATGTTTTGGTGAATTACTTTATTGTGATTTAGCTTTTTTTCACTAACTGAGACTTACGTATCCTCTTTTTAGTGCTTTTTTGTTTTCAATAAAATGCTTCATGATTTTCTGTGTCATCCTTAAAAGAGGACATGTTTATTTTCTCTGGATTGTGCCAATTTTAAGATATTTACTGCCAAAGCATGCATCATTTAATTTAATTTTACTTCTACAGTAAGCAATTATATGACTGAGTTTACAGTTAGGATTTGAGATTCAATTGAAGTTAAACATTTTTAACATGTGCTCATTAAAATAATATTATTTTGTGAGTTGTTTGCTCTTGAGTTTGCCCATTTGGATCTTGAGTTTTATTTGTAAAATAAAAATTAAATTAAATTTTAATATTTCCTTATTACATTTGCTCTAGGATTTTTTAAAATTTTATAGTCTCATTTGTTTGGGGGGAGCAGATACCTCTTTTTCTGAAATAGTTCAAAGGTTATTGATTATTACTTAGCACTACACAACAGCCTAAATGTCCAGTTTTATTCTATTTGAGGCATTCCAGATATTATTAATGCTTTGCATAATAGTATGTTGCACTTTTAGAGTATATTTAGGGATGGGATTTTACTAGTTTGAATAGTTTGCATAGATTTTTTTTTAAACTGGGAAAATAATTATGCATATATTAATTAAAAACATTTTCTTTCATTTGGATGTATGGATCAGTTTTTAGTTTTCTCTACTTTTCAATATGATATAATATGTTGATTTTTGTATGATGCTCGTTCATTTACTGATTGCTTAGCATACATTTTAATTTTTGCTAAGTCTAGTTTCTTCCTTCTTTGAGACTCTTCTGAATTTTTTTATTAATTAATAAACCAAATAAAATTTGTCATCTGAAGGCTATAGTCCAAGAAAGAGCTTATGATTTTGATTGGGATTTTATTAAAGATTCATGTTTTGGGGGGGAAGATCCAAAATTATATATGAGAACTTTCTTTCCATCCAGGAGCATGATTATGCGTTTCTACTTATTAAAGTATAAAATTTCTTTCTAATAAAGCTTTATAGTTTTTGCAAAGTATGTCCTATAATGTATCTTTCATTTGTGTTTTCAAGATTGCCACTTTAATTACTATTGTGATGAGATAGTTATTAAAATTTTGTTATATTTTTGAGATAGCATCTCACTCTGTCACTCAGGCTAGAGTTCAGTGGTGGGTCTTTGCTCATTGCAACCCCCACCTCACCGCTTCAAATGATTCTCATACCTTGGCTTCTTGAGTAGCTAGAATTGCAGGCAGGCACCACCACACCTGACTAATATTTGTATTTTTTTTTTCAGTAGACAGGGTTTCATTATGTTGGCCAGGCTGGTCTTGAACTCCTGACCTCAAGTTATCCACCCGCCTAGGCCTCCCAAAGTATTGGAATTACAGGTTTGAGCCACTGCACACAGCCTAATTTTTTAATTTTCTTGAGATAGCATCTCACTCTGTCACCCAGGCTGGACTGCGGTGGTGTTATCTCAGCTCACTGCAACCTCTACCTCCTGGGCTCAAGCGATTCGCCCACCTCAGCCCCACAAGTAGTTAGCACCACAGACGCTCACCATCACGCCCAGCTAATTTTTTTGTAGAGATGGGGTTTTGCCATGTTGCCCAGGATGGTCTCAAACTCCTGAGCCCAAGCAATCCTCCCACCTCAGTTTACCAAAGTGCTGGGATTATGCGCATGAGCCACTGTGCCCAGCTTGACTGTTTTTTTTTTTTTTTTGAGTGTTATATTTTTATCCTGTGTCATTCGTATATTTAATTACATGTAATAGTTTGATTTATGAAAATGATGTGCATCTTCTTTACTGTAGGCATATAATTTCCTTTCAGTATATGGTAACAGCTGCTTCAGGGTATACACTATAATGACAGATTATCATGAGAATGTCCTTCCATCAAACAATTGTGAGATTTCTGAGCTAAATTTTCTAGGTCATAATAGATTATCCTATCCTTCTGTTCAATATCCTATACCATTTTTGACAAATCTGCAATGAAGCAGAAGGAAAAATAGCTACAGTGAAGTTAGAGATTTGCTAAAATATTTCATGGCCTTAAGCCAAAATGCTTGTGGGAACTCTGTCTGCTGTGGCAAAGCCTACTGACTTCTTGCATTTCTTGATGGGTGGTTGGAAAGTGATGCCCATAATTTCTCATGGGTTTGTCAGATTTCCTAACACTCTCCTGCCTGATGTAGGTGTCAGAGCATGGTTGGGGTTGGGGAGTGTTCTCATGATCTAACAGGTGGACTTTCACTTATTTCCCTTTTTACAGTCCAGCTTCTTGGCTTTTTTATCACCAGTTTATTGTGTGGCACAGCTTATTTTAATTCTCAAAGCTGCAGAATACAATTTTGTTGCACAGACTAAAAAAGGGAACATGGGTTCGAATACTTTTGTTTGGGACTTTTTAAAGCAATCTTTCTGTTTCATGCCTTCCCCTCCCCACATTCCTACTCCCTGTCCTCTGGAGATAGTGGTTAGCTTCCATGTCTGAGCCTGTCTAGAGTTTATGGCATGAATGGACTTATTTTTCCTGGCTTTTCTCCAAGAATTCACTTACCTATCTGTTACTATTATTCCATCCATAAGTCAGCTTTCAAAATTTTATTGCTCTCATTAGAGTGCTTTTGTTTTCTCATCTTATTTGTCCTTGTGGGTTAATGATTTTATTGTTTTAAAACTGAGTGTCATTTTAGTCACGTTTGGGAAGGGAGCAGAGGTACACATGTCTCCCGTGTTTTTTTAGGAAGTCTCTGTCATAATATGTTTTTATAGTGTCTGAAGTGGACAGAGCCAATGAACTCGCTGGCATCAGTTTTCTCTGTACTCACTGTTAACAAGACTTCAGATTTACCAACTACGTGATTTTGCAGAGTAAGCTGTTATTAGCCCAAACTAGTCATCATCATTGGAGGGGTAAAAGGTGAAACATTTTCCAGCTCTTGGCTTTATTTTCCCTTGTGGAGGGATTTCAGGTGGAATAATGCTCCCCACTTCTCACTCAGCCCTCCTTAAGGAAAAGGAATGACATTTGATTATGACGTAGAAAAACAAGATAAGTGTTCTCACTCAGTCCTACTTCTTATTAGGTTTTCTTCCCTCAGCAAGGCAGCTTGGAATAAACTCGGTGGTACAGGTTTTGTCTTGATGAGGGTCTCCAGATATCTATAGTTGAAATGTGAGCAAATTCATTTGACCACAATCTAAACCATGTTCCCTATCCAGCCAGTGATTAAAAGGGCTTACATCTCCACAGGCCCATCCCCTGTGTTTTATTTTTCATTTGTTTCTAAACTTGGGCAGAAAAAAAAGGTATTATATATCTACTTTCTTCTATATGCTTGAAACAAACAAAACCTAGCCCAAGTTAATCCTATTCCTCATGTGGCAATATGTGGTTTAACAGTGGACATGGAGCACTAAGCCATTAGTGCTTAACGTTCCTCTAACCATGGTGATTGGTTCAGGGTTGGGTGGCATCTATGCTGCTTCTGCAAAGTAAAGAACATTACTTCCCTTTGATTTTTAAAAAATCAAGACCATGACTTCCTTTTGATTTTTTAAAAATCAAGGCCATGACTTCCCTTTGATTTTTTAAAAATATAGACATGTTTGTTTCTTCTCTGGATGGTTTTATGAGAAGCCATTATACTGGGAACAACTGCAGCCATTTTGTACCCATGACAAATGCAGCAAGCACATGAAGGAGGATTTCTCCTTGGAGGAAGAGCAGAGGACTGAGATAGAACCCAGATAGAATTCCACCTGCAGGCTATACTATTTCCAGACTTCGTTTGTGTGGTGTATTAGTCTATTCTATGCTGCTAATAAAGACACATCCAAGACTGGGTAATTTATAAAGGAAATAGGTTTAATCAACTCACAGCTCTTCAGGGTTGGAGCAGTCTCAGGAAACTTACAATCATGGTGGAAAGGGAAGCAAACGTGTCATTCTTCATATGGTGGCAGCAAGGACAAGAATGAGTGCCCAGCAAAGGGGAACCCTGTATAAAATTATCATATCTCATGAGAACTAGCTCACTATCCAAGAACAGGATAAGGGAAATAACCCACATGATTCAGTTTTCTCTACCTGTTCCCTCCCATAACATGGGAGGATTATGGGAACTACAATTCAAGGTGAGATTTGGGTGGGGACACAGCCAAACCATATCATGTGCGTTAACACATTTCTTTCTATGTTTAAACCCACTTGAAGTGAGTTTCTTACCAGTAAACACATCTAATTACCACATTGTCGAGTTGCTTTTCTAGGATTTCTGTAAAATTGTCAAATTTTAATTACAAGTGAGTTTCCAAACAGTGTTTCTTAGAACATAAGCATTATGTCCAGTCTGCTCAAGCAAAATCTCTGTTCTTGGGTTCAGATTTACTTTCACAAGTCAAAACTGGTTTCATCCTGAATTAAGTTTACTTAGCTTTAACACAGGATAGACGGCTGCCACATGGCATGAATGGCATCAACAAATCCGAGGAATTAGGAGACTTACTTCATTGCTAAGATGGACATAGTCTCAAGAGATGAGACAAAATGAGCATGAGCCACCTCAATTCATGGAAGCCACATGATCTGGCAGCCCTTTCAGCTTTTATACCTTGTAAGATTCATAACATTCTCCTCAGATTCACATGACTGGTCCTCATTCTCCAGCTCGGTAGAATCTCCTTGATACTTGTTACTCAATAAACAATTTCAGAAATGAAGATCAAATGTATGGTCTGGAATGTAGTAACCTCAGACAAACTCTCAATAATCTAGTGTCTAGTCTTCCCCTGTGACTCCTTGAATTGATATGCAAGAAAGATTTTAAGAATACCAAATCCTAGCAATGAAGTAAGTCTCTTAATTCCTCTGATTGGTTGTTGCCATTCATGCAATGTGGTCTGTCATGTATCCTGTCTTAAAGCTGAGTAAACTTAGTCCAGGCTGAAACTTATTTTTACTTGTGAAAGTCAATCTGAACCCAAGAGCAGAGACTCTGCTTGAGCAGACTAGGTATGGCACTAATGTTCTGGGAAACACTGATTGGAAACTCACTTGTAAGTAAAAATGTAACAAGTCTATGGAAATTCTAGAAAAGCTAACCCAAATCTTCAGCTATCTCTGAAGCTAATGGATAAATCATGGACCTATTTTTAACTCTACTCTAAATTAGTTTACTGTGAACATGGATGACAACAACAATATATGTCAGGTGCTAATTAAAGTGCTTTATATATTATTGTGTAATAATTTGGCTGACCTTTGTTCCCAATTCCTGGGAGCTATCTTCTAAAGCCTTAGAATTCCCCGAGTGACAGGAGTGTCTTTGCTATTCATTGTATGTTCTGTTAGTTTATGCCAATGAGGTGACTCATGTTGAGCTTATAGATAGTTTATGCTAACAAGATGACTCAGGATGGAGCTGGCCAATCCAGAAAGACTAACCATGTTTTTAGAGGATTGGAGCTTTGAACCATGTGACATTAGCCTGACCTCCAGGGAGGGGGAGTAGGAACTGGAGATTAAGTTCAATCACATGGCCAGTGATTCAGTCAATCATGCCCAAAGAATAGAACTCCAAAAAAAATTAGACACTGAAGCTTATATGAGTTTCCTTGGTTAACAATATGTATTGTTACGCATCAGTGGTTGGAAGAGTGATGTTTCCTGACTCTGTAGGGAGAGGGGGACACCAGAAGCTGCACATTTGGGAACTTCTCAGGCTTCGCCTTATGCATCTCTTTTTGCTGATCTTGATTTGTATTCTTTGGGCTATAATGCTGTGATTATACGTATAGGACTTTCCTGAATTCTCTGTCAGTCTAGCAAATTATTGGGCATGAAGAGAGAGTAGGAACCCCTGAATGTTTAGCTTGCTGGTCGGAAGTGTGGGTGGCCTTGGAACTCATAAACTTGTGGCTAGTGTCTGAAGTGAGAGCAGTCTTGTGAAGGACTGTACTCTTAGCCTGTGAAGTTTACCTGACTCCAGGAAGTCCATGGCAAGTCACTGCACATGTATCGATTCAACCAATTCTATGGTGTGAATATGTTATTACTCTCATCTTACATATATAAATAAAGACTCATAAATAACATATTGACAAATTGCTGAATGGTATGTTTTATCTCTTCTTTTTATAGTTTATATAATACTTTTCTTTATATATTCTGTCAGAATTTTTACAACAAACTGATTATCTGATTTTTTTTTCTTATATGTCTTCTAGAAATTTAAGTTGTACTACTGAATACATTTTACTTCCTTTTGTAAAAAAAATTATCTTACTTTAAGTTTCGGGATATCACTTCCTTTTTAATTTCCTTTGTATTTTTTTCTAAGTCCAAAATTGTTCAGAAGATTTCAAGGGAGTACAGTGGAATAAATTTAAAGGCTGCCAGACTTCAACTCAAACCTAATGATTATGTTAAACCAATTTACAATTCTTTGGAGCTTCTATTTCTTCATTTCTGAAAATAGAGACCATTGTACATATACAGAATAATGTTATGAAGAGGTATGAGATAACATATGTTATAAATCCAGAAAATATATTAGGTCAATTTCTCCTTTAGATTCAAATAGCCTCCGGGTAAGGGCAAGAAATCTACATATTTTTATTAGTATAATCCTTTTAGGGATGGTAAAGTTACGGAAAGACATTCACTCTTCTTTCTTCTTTTCCTCAGGGGTTAATTTTTCAGTGGTTGATATAATCACAGAGCAGTCTATGTCAGTGTATGGGAATGGGGCAGGGAAAGAGAGAGAGAAAGAACTCTTATTTTAAAATAATATCCTAACAGGAGAGCTTTTATAAATACCAGCCTAAATTTTTTATTAATGGGACTCTCTTATTTCCAAAAATCTTCAGAAGAATGCTGTGGTGGTCATGTATTCACAGCTCTCCATTTATAGAAAGCATAGCTGACTAAGGCATGCAAAATTTGTTGCCATGTTTATGATGAGGCCACACTTTCTATATGTTGCTCCCAGCCAATGACTGAGCACAAGAAGGCTCTAAGTCAGTCAGCTTCTCTGGAGAAGGGTACTCCCTTGATGACCATTTTGCTTGAATTCTCTACTCTCTTAATCTGCTGTTGCTTTTTTCTCTTTTAGCTTACTATGGAAATGGAAAAGAACTGCTGCTTTGAAAGTTGATATTGATGTAATTGGGGAAAATTTGGGAACAGTTATCTTTGAAATCCTTTGAAACTATATTATCTAGCGATTTAGTGTTTTTGTTTTTGTCACTAAGTAAGCTCTATATTTGTGTTTTGGTGGGGGAAAGGTGCTAACAAACAGACGGAAAATAACCCTTAAGATTCCCCATTCTGAGTTACTGGCACAAGCAAATATTTCACATGCCATCCCTTTCATATAGAGATATTAATTCGTGAGCTATGTTCATTCTTGTTATGGTTAAAGTGGCCCTATTTTCTTACTACTTCTGTCAAATTAATAAATATACCTGAAATTTAAATATTGTTCCCTCTGTGTGTTATAGGTTTTTGCCCATGATAGTGGGGTTGGAGGTTAAAAATGACCTCTACTTATTATCTTCTAGCTAACCCAGGCACAACAGGAATACCACCTTTTACTACAGATGTGTGATTATTCATGCCATCTACTAATGGAAGATGCACAGCCTTTTGATGGTGTTGTTCTAAAAGTGTCTATTTCTATAGCTTTAAATTACATGCTAAAATTTATATTTTGCAACCTATCAATGTCAGAAATATGATAGTATTGATTTCTTCTATGGAATTCTAGATAATCAGCACACTTATATTTCCTCTTATCTTCCCCTCCTTTTTTAATGTCATAAATTTTGTTGATATGCTCTAAAGTTTGTTTAATTAAAATTATTATTTTCCAACTGACTTTTATATATGTTACTTGATTATGTTAACAGTGGCATTTTATAATCATTTTTTACATAATTTTTACCTTTAAAAATTCATTGAATACCTGGTTGCCACTGTAGGTATTTACTTTTACTATCATATGGTGAGGCAGACATAAAATATAAGGCATAAGAAATACATCAGTCTGTTGAGAAGTGTCTGCAATAAGTAGTTGATAAGGGGAACAGAGCTATGGGACCAGGCACAAGGCATATAAGAGTTCTCCAAAAAAATGGATAAATAGGATATATATATGTAGAGATTTATTATGGGAATTGGTTCCTGTGATTGTATAGTCCAAGAAGTCTCACTAACTGCTGTTTGCAAGCTGGAGAACCAGAAAAGCAGTGGTATAATTCAGTCTGACACCAAAAGGCCAAGAACCAGGGGGAGCAGATAGTATAAATCCCAGTTATAGTATGAAGGTCTGAGAACCAGGTTGGGAGAAGTGGATGCGGATGTAACTCCTGGAGTCAGAATTCCCAGATACCATGATATTCAATGTCTGCGTTTAGGAGAAGACACATGTCCTAGCTCAAGGGGAGAGAGAGAGAGAGAGACAGACACACACACACACACACACACACACACACACACACACACAGAGAGAGAGAGAGAGAGAGAGAAGAGAAGAGAGAGAGAGAGAATTCACCCATCTTCTGCCTTTTGTTCTATTTAGGTACTCAACAAATTGGATGATGCCTGGCTACATTGGAGAGAGTGAATTCTCTTTACTCAGTGCTAATGCTAATCCTTTCCACAAATATCCTAACAGACTGACCCAAGAATAATGTCTTACCAGTAATTTGGGCATCCCTCAGTGCAGTCAAGTTGACACATAGAATTCACCATCATGTAAGGCACAAGGGAAGATGGTTCCTTCCACTCTTCTACAAATCATGGAGTTCTCTGATCAGAACATCTCAAAGGTTTTTTAGCATGGAGAATTATACCATTCTTGCCATTAAATAGAAAAAATCATCTGTATATAATTTTCCATAATCTCAAGTTATGAAACCCTGCAGACATCACTGGAAATTATCACCCTCTGCAAAGCACCTGTGGAACAACTCCAATGTTTATTTAGATTTTGAAGATCAAATTCCCTGGAAGTAAGCTGCAACATACTCATTTTTTCTTCCCCATCCCTCTCCACTGACCCCACCACGACCAATTTATACTCCTAAATAGTTAAGTTTTTCTTAATTTGAATGTCAATTACAATCTAAATTAAAAGAAATGATTTAATTTATCTAAATTCTTGCTTTAAAATTTAAACTAATGATTTTATGCATCAGATTATTTTAGGTTTTTAATATCAACTTATAGAATCTATAGTTCCAGTCTTAAATCCCTTCAAATAGTTTTTTCCCCTCCAATGGAAAGGGAAAGATGAAGACATACAGTTTCTTATTTCCTGTATATTTGAATCTTTCTGTTGCTCTACGAAGTAAATATTAACTGGGTTGAGGATAGAATTATGGAACCACTCTGTCTCCATCAATTATCTCTAGCTACTATTTCGTCTTCTTCTGGCACCCATTTGACTTTAATGCTTTGTGAGGGTCTTTTTGTCCTGCCATATTGAGAAGAGCATGGGTGAATGTAGACCTCTGGTGAGTCAGGCTGATCAGCACAAGCTTATAGAATTCTTAACTTACTCTTAAAATTTACTACTTTACCAGGTTCTTTGTACTTTGCCAATTTTGCCTGAAAAAGACTGAATGCTTTTGGTCTGAACATTCACATTTTCACTTCAGTCAAGATTTTATCTCTTATATACAGATGATTTTTTCAGTTTCATTTGTTATGATTTTTGAAGAACAAGTATTATTTTATACATAGAATCACTATTATTGCCTCCTATATCTCTTATCTTCTCATATATCATTTTTATTTCTTCATTTTGTTCCCCACTGCATTTTGGAGACTTTGACTCTAAAGATTTAATCTTCTGCAATATTGATTCTAAACTTTTCTTCTTATATGGCCATTTTCAGTTCTGGTAATTTTATTCTTTATTTTCTTAACTTTTATATTAAGTATATCATAATTACAGTAAAGTTTACAAATTTTATGTGTAGAGCTGGATGAAGCTTAATAGGTATATAAGCCTCTAGAACCACCACCTGTAAAGATAGCCAATACTCTTATCTTTATCACCATATGTTAGTTTCACTTATTTTGAGTTTCATATAAATAGAATCATACAGTATGCCCTCTTTTGTGTCTGGCTACTTTTACATTTGTGATATTTTTCAATATAACAATAGTTTTTTATTCTTAATTTATCCAGTATTTTAAAAATGAGTTTATTGATCCATTACGTTGAGGAACATTTGTGTCATTCCAAGTTTGGAGTCATTATGAATAAATTATGAACATTCTTAAAATGTCTTGCTGGACATATATGCGCCATCCTAGAGAGAAATTACTCGATCATAGGTTATATGAATATACAACTTTGATAGATAATGCCAAATAGCTTTTCAATGTACTTGTACCAAGGTGTATCCCCATCAACAATGTATGAGAGTTCCATTTGCTTTACATTCTTGCCAATGATTTTCTTCACGTTAGTCATTCTTTTATAATATAGTAATCGCTTGCTGTGGTCTTATTTTCCCCCCCCATAAAGGATGATCATTAGCATAATTCATATTCTTATTTACCATTTGTATACATTCTCTTGTGACTGGCCTGTTCAAGCCTTTTGCCCCTTTTTAAATTGGGCTGTCTGTTTTACTTCTTGATTCAGATGGGTTCTTTATTCTTAAATTTTTCTTCTTAGCTCTCTCAGATCCTTTTCTAAAAGACAGTTATCTATTTTTCCACATTTTATTGGTAAAGGGTCCTTTATATGTAACTGCACTGAAAGATCAAAGAAGTTGCTGTTTAAAATTTCTTCTGTTTCTTGGGATACATCTCCACATGTAAGATTTTTGTCTTTGGGCATATAAACAATGTGCCTCCACTATAGTTAAAAAACAAATGTACCCTCCATCTCTTCTGTTTCATCTTTTCAGATAATAGTGGAATGTATAAAATATACCCCTTGTATTACATGTTTGGGTGTCCCTTAATGATAAGTGGCAGATGGATGCAATATAATCTGATATGCTGTTACTTAGTCCCTTACTCTCAAGGACAAAAAGTCTTGTTAAACTCGTTCCTCAGACACTTACTTCTAAGTTTAGCTATCACTGGAGATGCAGAGTATAATCCCCCTGAAGGGTGGATGCCTTCAGTGACTACATAATGTTTTTCTGGCACCTGAATTGAAGAAATGTTAGAGGAAAATATGCCATTTAATTTTGGGAAACTACTTGGCGTAATATGCTATTTATTAACTTCTTAACTTTTTCTGCACAATTTTTATATAAGTTATACTTTTTTTCTGTGTGTATATATCTTATTGCAACCTGGTTTATTCAGTACTAATAATTTTACTCAGCCTTCTTGATCACTATCTCTTTTTACCGTCATCCTAAGATCACTGGAGGATGTCCTCAATCATCTCACAGATTATAGGATATTGGGAGCAAGTACAACCATTAATAGTCATGGTTGAAGCAAATGGCTTTGAGAAGTATTCCTCTATGTGCACAGAAATTATTGTAGTCATAGATCTCTGGCTTTGGGGAAGTTGCTCTTTCACTGCTGGGGTTACTCTATACTGTAACTCTTTTACTGATCACTGTGGAGAGAAAAACTCTAATGCTTATGGACTCTCTCTCTCTCTTTTTAAAGCACCCACACATTTTTCCTAATATCCTTTGTTTCTTTTTGTCTGCAACTTCAAAATGACTCAAGTTCATTCTTATTTCTATGACTTCAGAGTTAGACATGCTTTCCAGATCTTGCCTCTCCAGGAAATCATAGCTCCTTTGCAAGCATGGACAAAATCCTACCTCCTGTAGGATTCTGAATTGAAAGATGTGTACCCCCTCCACACCTGCCAAACCCTTGGAAGGTTGGTGGGAAGGCTGGATGACTATCTCTGCCATGTCCTATGTAACATTCTTGTTTTATTTCTCCAAGTTTGTGGGGGTATTAGTGGAATTTGATGAAAATTTCTCCACTTATTTACCATAAAATTAAAGCACTTTCTTGGGAAAAGGAGTTGTGTTTCAGCTTATGTTTTTTTCAGATGGATTCAAATTGTGTTGTATCTGATAATTGTTTTTAAGTTAGTGACATATGGTTTTAATATTATGCTTTCCTAAATCCAGGATTGAAGGAGTTTCCCTTTCTCTTCTGGTTTCTATTTGGCCCTTTTAGTTAATTTTTAGCACAGTTTGTAAGTTAAATTCTTACATTTCTCTTATCCCCAGAATTTCATTTCATGAATTGCCTGGACAACTTTCTGAAAGTTTTGTAGCATGACATGTCTGGATAATGACATAACTTACCTCAAATATTTTATTGGTGTTCTTATTTTACAATGCCCTTTCTTGATGGTTTGTCTTGCCTTAATTGCTTATCTTGCCATTGCTACTAATTGTCAAAATGAATGAATTAGAATGAGAAATGAGAAATAAATGAGAAAAAGACATGCAAAATCACTTCATTCTCATACTCTTATCAGCAAAACAATGTTTCAGGGTTCTTTCTTCCCCAACACGGAATTCTTCCTAAATCCCTCTCTGTCAGGCTGAGATTATTTATGCACATAATTCCTCCTGTGGTCTCATTATTGCTGCAAAATACTTTAAAATATATGTTTCTTAGTCTGGAGAAGTATTAGGAAAGTGTCAACTAAACTGCTCCTGGGAAAAAAAGTGAAGTATGTTTGATTTTAAATACTCTTTTTTTCTTTTAACCCTTGTTTGTTTACAAGCTCTATTTTGTGACTTCAGTGTATAGGCAAAACTAATGTTTTTTGTTTTGTTTTGTTTTGAAAATCACTGTCTTTTTAGAATATAACATCATGTAATTCTGTAGATTTAAGAAAAATTAAATATAACATAGCATTTGTATCTTTATATGACTAATTTCTAATTATTAATACAAAAGATTGGTGTTGAGGAAATTTCATTAAGATGAGTCAAAACTTACTCCTATTTGTGTGTTGTTGTTGTTGTGTAATTGTTGTTGCTGCTTTTGTTTTTGTTTTGTGTAACTTTATTGACCAACAGTATGCACCAACCTCCTTTTGGCAAAACAGTGAACATTATATCTCTCTTAAATGATAGTGCTTTATTATTTGAACATTTTTAAAAGCACAACTTTATTTTAATATGATATAACTTAATATTACTGGAGAGTTTTCATTTTTAGCAGTTTCAGAGAGCTTAGGGTTTTATTAATTCCCATAACACATTTATCAAGAAAGTCTTGGAAACAGCCCTTGAAAAGACAGTTACCATTCAGGGCTTGCTTCTGTGAGAGAACACCTCACCCACAGTCTGAAAGAGCCAGCACTTAGCACCAATAGCCTCACCTCCCTGTCCCACAGTAATTGTTTATGGATGGGCACTTAATGTCAGTATGGCTCACAAACTTGGGATGAGGTCCTAGAGATGCTGTCTCACAAAGTCATACATTCTCTCATTCTTTACAATAGCGTTCCTACATTTTCTGCAATTGTTCCCATAATTTATGCATTTTGTTCTCCGTATTCTTTTATGTTTTCTAAAATTAAATTTGGGTAGGATTTTTTATTTTCCAAACCAAGTGGTTTCTGAGAAAGACAACCTCAAATTAGGGTAAGAAATCATGTGTCGTATTTCCAGCCCTGTCATAAATTTACAATAGTCTTGCCATAAGGAATAAAGGTTTTGTTCTCTCTCCTCCTGTAGTACTATTCATAATTCTGCACCTTTATTTCATTTATTTACTCTAATTTTTTGATCATCTGTCTTCCTCAGAAGAGCTTATTATTTTATTTTTCTCACCTTGATATCTTCAGCATCCACTAGTGTGGTTGACTCAGTAATGTGTGCTCGATAACTTTTTGTGGATCAAGAAGCCAACCACCGACTATTTGGAGTACAAGTCGCTTTATAATTCCTGGATGCAGTTTGCTGGGAAGGAATCAGATTAGAGAATTCGTAAAGTTTCAACTACTTCTGAAATTGTCCCATTGATTTCTTGGTTCCTCTGGTTGACTTGGACATTTTTAGCTTTCCTTTTGTCTTGGGTGTTGCTTTCTGCTGCAAGCACCGTCTTGTCTTTTGCAAGTATTAGGAAACAAAGTCTAGCTTTTTTTATATTCTTTTCTTTGTTTGTCTCTCTCCACATATATTTACCTATATTATCTTGAGAGGCGCTGTCTGTGTTTGGACTTCTATGACAAACTATCATAAACTGGATGGCTCCTAAATGACAGTTTTTATTTCTCACTATTCTGGAGACTGGACGTTTAAGGTCAAAGCATTGACAGAGTCGGTATTTGAAATGTTTCAGTATGCAATGCTAAGGTTTAAGAATTCAGTGCTTCATTTTAAAGAGTGACATTGGTTTGTAATAATTTAAGTATTCGGGGAATGTAGTTCTAATACTGCTTTGACATAAGCTAGTGTGCTTGGCAATTTCTAAATTAAAAAAACTAAAATATAATTGATTTCAGCAAGATGATAAAGATTTGTAGAAAAAGGCAGTTATGTTATCAGTGTAACAAATATCTTTTATTATCCTTTTAGTCATTTCTCCTAAGTGACTGAAGAGCAGGGCAAGATCAAAGCACTGGCAGAGTTGGTGTTTGGTGAGGGCACTTTCGTGGTTCACATGAGAGAACTTTGTGAAAGCTCTTATTGTAGGAGCTTTCTGGGGTCCCTTTATTAGGGCACTAATCTCAGTCATGAGAGCTCCACCCTCAGAATATAATCACCTCCCTAAAGCCTGACCTCCTAATGCCCTCCCACTGGGGATTAGGTTTCAACATATAGACTTGAGGGGGGACACATTCAATTTATAGCAGGTGGTTTTTTAAAAAAATGTCATAGAGGTCCTACCTTTAAAAGAATTTAATAAGACCATTATTTTATAGGTGATTAATATGAGAGAGAAAAATATTTAAAAGCTCATGTACTCATCCCCCAGTTTCCACAATTATCAACTCTTGGCTGATTTGACTCCGTCTCTACTTCTCTCAATCCCCCAACCCTGCTGGGTAATTTAAAAGCAAGTATCAAACATCCTATCAATTAATCTGTAAGTATTTTAGTGTGCAACTCTAAGGTTTAAAAATTCAGTGCTTCCATTTAAAGAATCAAATTGGTTTGTAATAATTTAAGTATTAGAAAATGAATTCCTGATAGTGCTTTATTGTAAACTAGTGTGCTTAGCAATTTGTAAATAGAAATAACTAAGATATAATTGATTTTGACAAAGTGACAAATATTTGTAGAAAAAGGCAATTGTAATTAAAGTGTAGCAAATATCCTTTTTGTTATCCTTTTAGTCACATCTCAGTTTCTAGTCTCTTTTTTCAGTGCTCAGCTAAGATCAGTAGAGAACTGCTACTCCTCTCAAATGCTATACATTCCATCCTAGTGATAGGAGATAATTCTCCAAAAGTTACACCAAACTTCGAACTTTATAGCAAACCTTACTGCAATATAATAATGTGGATTCATGTTACACTGAGCATAGTCCCTAAGTACTATCCTGGGAAGTCTTCATCCAGCTGTTTCAAATTATTTTCATTTCATACGTCATGTTAATAGCAGGGGAGGAGACTATTGCTAATGATTTTTTCTTGGAAATTAATCTGTCAAACTGGTGAAAGTATAAAGTTTCAGCAGATGAGAAGGGACCCTTCAGTTTAACATCTTAGGCATATTAATACATTTAGCAAAAACATAGCAAGATTAAGGAATCGATTAGAATTCCCATTAAGAATGGGGAAACAGCACATAGAGAGGGGGATTAGCAGCCCTGCAATGTAATGTAGTCATAAAATGTTTAAAAAATACATTTAGATTTTAGGTAGTGATGGTTGAATGCTAATGATGTGGTTTGGGCCTGGGGGTAGATGTATATAGGCAGTATAGTGTCCAGGGTTTAATGTAATATTTTATGATGTAATATGCTATATTGAGCCTGTGTTTGTGGTGTTGGGACTGGGGGAGAGATTTTTCCAGTGAGCCATGTATAAAATAAGCTTTCCATTTTTTGAAGGAATTTTAAATGTTGTTTTATGACATTGTAATTGAATAAGGGTGCCCAGGATTCACAATGCTTTTTATTAATGAGTTAGGAGAAATTTTCCGTTGTTTGAGAAATGTAGATTTTAATTACAGATACAGATTGTTATAGAATCAAAGACAAATAATGTAATGGTATATCAGTCTTAGAATGTATAACCTCAAACAGATTACAGTATTTCTCTGCTTTTGGCTGTTAGTGTACTGCTTTCTCTAGCATTGAATATGCCAGATACTTGTTTTTCAATTTTACTTCTCACCCAATAATTTATTTCACATTCTTTTTAATTCACTCCTCTTTTCATTCTTATGCAACATTCACACTGTAGCATAAACTTAAAGCTGACATAAATTACTTTCAATTTTTCATATATATTTATTTTTCACAATTTTAGTAACTTGTGAGTGGACTCTAAGTCAAATAGAAATTTATAACATTGGAGTTCAGTAGAGGTGAGTTAATTTTTCTCTTGTGAGATATGGATGGATATCCAGTACAAATATGGGTTATATTCCTATTTTCAATCTTTATCTGTAGCAACAGATACTCCCTCCAGATGTGTTTTCACTGTATACCTCAATAACTTTTTATATGTTTGGATTATTAGGTCTTCCACAGTAAAGTAGTGTGAAATAGAGAAATCTTATTGTACTGAAAAAGAGCAAATCGTAAATGTCAGAAGGAAATGTCATTGCTCTTTCCCATCCTTAAGTATTAAAAGTAGATGCTTACTAAAAGACAAAAAAGTAGAGTGTTACTAATACATATTAAGAATTAGGCAAAAAAATTATTTTCCCACTGACACAGTAATTCCACTTCTAGAATCTAAGGAAAACAAATAAGGTAGAAAAATTGAAGCACAAAATAAGTTAATTATAGAATTTTTAAGATGGCAATGAATGAAAATGTCCTGAATGTTTCATTAAAAGTATTAATAAATGGTTCAGTAATGGTAAGTAAATTTTGGAACATGTATTCAATTTGCTGTAGAGGTATATATTAATTACTCACTTAAAATAACAGGAAAAGTTATGTAATTTTATGGAAATTGCTAAATATGGGATAATTACTATTACAGAAAGCATCCACAAGACCTTAGACAAGCAAAATAAAAATATGCTGATAAACACTTAAATCTAAAATCTCAATCTATAAAACTACTGCAAGAAAACATTGGGGAAGATCTCCAGGGCCTTGGTTTGGGTAAAGATTTCTTGAGCATTCATCATTTTGAGATATGTTCTGTTAATACCTAGTTTATTGAGGGTTTTTAGCATAAAGGGCTGTTGAATTTTGTCAAAGGCCTTCTCTGCATCAATTGAGATTATCATGTGGTTTTTGTCTTTGGTTCTGTTTATGTGGTGGATTATGTTTATAGATTTGCGTATGTTGAACCAGCCTTGCATCCCCGGGATGAAGCCTACTTGATCATGGTGCTTAAGCTTTTTGATGTGCTGTTGCAATCGGTTTGCCAGTATTTTATTGAAGATTTTTGCATCTATGTTCATCATGGATATTGGCCTGAAGTTTTCTTTTCTTGCTGAGTCTCTGCCGGGTTTTGGTATCAGGATGATGTTGGTTTCATAAAATGATCTGGGAAGGATTCCCTCTTTTGGGTTGTTTGGAATAGTTTCAGGAGGAATGGTACCAGCTCCTCTTTGTATGTCTGGTAGAATTCTGCTGTGAACCCATCTGGACCTGGGCTTTTTTTGGGTGGTAGGCTCTTAATTGCTGCTTCAACTTCAGACCTTGTTATTGGTCTATTCAGGGTTTCGACTTCTTCCTGGTTTAGGCTTGGGAGGATGCAAGTGTCCAGGAATTTATCCATTTCGTCCAGGTTTACTAGTTTATGTGCATAGGGTTGTTTGTAATAATCTGTGATGATGGTTTGAATTTCTGTGGAATCTGTGGTGATATCCCCTTTATCATTTTTTATTGCATCTATTTGATTATTTTCTCTTTTCTTTTTATTAATCTGGCTAGTGGTCTGTCTATTTTGTTGACCTTTTCAAAAAACCAGCTCCTGGATTTATTGATTTTTTGAAAGGTTTTTCGTGTCTCTATCTCCTTCAGTTCTGCTCTGATCTTAGTTATTTCTTGTCCTCTGCTAGGTTTTGAGTTTTTTTCATCTTGCTCCTCTAGCTCTTTCAATTTTGATGATAGGGTGTCAATTTTAGATCTCTCCTTGCTTCTCATGTGGGCATTTATTGCTATATATTTTCCTCTAGAGACTGCTTTAAATGTGTCCCAGAGATTCTGGTATGTTGTGTCTTCGTTCTCATTGGTTTCAAAGAACATCTTTATTTCTGCCTTCATTGCATTGTTTATCCAGTCAACATTCAAGAGCCAGTTGTTCAGTTTCCATGAAGCTGTGCGGTTCTGAGTTAGTTTCTGAATTCTAAGTTCTAACTTGATTGCACTCTGGTCTGAGAGACTGTTTGTTATGATTTCCGTTCTTTTGCATTTGCTGAGGAGTGATTAACTTCCAATTATGTGGTCAATTTTAGAGTAGGTGCGATGTGGTGCTGAGAAGAATGTATATTCTGTGGATTTGGGTTGGAGAGTTCTGTAAATGTCTATTAGGTTTGCTTGATCCAGGTCTGAGTTCAAGTCCTGGATATCCTTGTTAATTTTCTGTCTCGTTGATCTGTCTAATATTGACAATGGGCTGTTCAAGTCTCCCACTATTATTGTGTGGGAGTCTAAGTCTCTTTGAAAGTCATTAAGAACTTGCCTTATGTATCTGGGTGCTCCTGTATTGGGTGCGTATATATTTAGGATCGTTAGCTCTTCTTGTTGCATTGATCCTTTTACCATTATGTAATGTCCTTCTTTGTCTCTTTTGATCTTTGTTGGTTTAAAGTCTATTTTATCAGAGATGAGAATTGCAGCTCCTGCTTTTTTTTGCTCTCTATTTGCTTGGTAAATCTTCCTCCATCCCTTTATTTTGAGCCTTTGTGTAACTTTGCATGGGAGATGGGTTTCCTGGATACAGCACACCGACGGGTTTTGGCTTTTTATCCAGTTTGCCAGTCTATGTACGACAAACCAACAGCCAATATCATACTGAATGGGCAAAAACCAGAAGCATTCCCTTTGAAATCTGGCACTAGACAAGGATGTCCTCTCTCACCACTCCTATTCAATATAGTACTGGAAGTTCTAGCCAGAGCAATCAGGCAAGAAAAAGAAATAAAGGGTATTCAAATAGGAAAGGAGGAAGTCAAATTGTCTCTATTTGCAGACGACATGTTTGTATATCTAGAAGACCCCATTGTCTCAGCCCAAAATCTCCTGAAACTGATAAGCAACTTCAGCAAAGTCTCAGGATAAAAAATCAATGTGCAAAAATCACAAGCATTCCTATACACCAATAACAGACTTAAAGACAGCCAAATCAAGAACCAACTGCCATTCACAATTGCTACAAAGAGAATAAAATACCTAGGAATACAACTAATAAGGAACGTAAAGGACCTCTTTAAGGAGAACTACAAAACACTGCTCAACAAAGTAAGAGAGGACACCAACAGATGGAGAAACATTCCATGTTCATGGCTAGGAAGAATCAATATTGTGAAAATGGCCATACTGCCCAAAGTAATTTACAGATTCAACGCTATCCCTATCAAGCCACCAATGACCTTCTTCGCAGAACTGGAAAAAACCACCTTAAACTTCATATGGAACCAAAAGAGAGCCCGCATAGCCAAGTCAATTCTAAGCAAAAAGAACAAAGCTGGAGGCATCACATTCCCAGACTTCAAACTATACTACAAAGCTACAGTAATCAAAACAGCATGGTACTGGTACCAAAACAGAGACATAGACCAATGGAACAGAACAGAGGCCTCCGAGGCAACACAACACATCTACAACCATCTGATCTTTGACAAACCTGACAAAAACAAGCAATGTGGAAATGAGTCCCCTGTTTAATAAATGGTGTTGGGAAAACTGGCTAGCCATGTGCAGAAAGCAGAAACTGGACCCCTTCCTGACACCTTACACTAAAATTAACTCCAGATGGATTAAAGACTTAAACATAAGACCTAACACCATAAAAACCCTAGAAGAAAATCTAGGCAAAACCATTCAGGACATAGGCATAGGCAAGGACTTCACGACGAAAACACCAAAAGCATTGGCAACAAAAGCCAAAATAGACAAATGGGACCTAATCAAACTCCACAGCTTCTGCACAGCAAAAGAAACAGTCATTAGCATGACTTGGCAACCAAGAGAATGGGAAAAAATTTTTGCAGTCTACCCATCTGACAAAGGGCTGATAACCAGAATCTACAAAGAACTGAAACAGATTTACAAGAAAAAAACAAACAAGCCCATTCAAAAGTGGGTGAAGGATATGAACAGACACTTTACAAAAGAAGACATACATGAAGCCAACAAACATGAAAAAATGCTCATCATCACTGGTCATTAGAGAAATGCAAATCAAAACTACATTGAGATACCATCTCATGTCAGTTAGAATGGCAATCATTAAAAACTCTGGAGACAACAGATGCTGGAGAGGATGTGGAGAAATAGGAACGCTTTTACACTGTTGGTGGGAGTGTAAATTAGTTCAACCATTGTGGAAGACGGTGTGGCGATTCCTAAGGACCTAGAAATAGAAATTCCATTTGATCCAGCAATCCCATTACTGGGTATATATCCAAAGGACTATAAATCGTTCTACTATAAGGACACATGCACACGAATGTTCATTGCAGCACAGTTTACACTAGCAAAGACCTGGAGCCAACCCAAATGTCCATCGATGATAGACTGGACAGGGAAAATGTGGCACATATACACCATGGAATATTATGCAGCCATCAAAAACGATGAGTTCGTGTCCTTTGTAGGGACATGGATGAACCTGAAAACCATCATTCTCAGCAAACTGACACAAGAACAGAAAATCAAACACCGCATATTCTCACTCATAGGCGGGTGTTGAACAATGCGAACACATGGACACAGGGACAGGAGCATCACACACTGGGGTTTGTCGGGGGGAAAAGGTGAGGGACAGTGGGGGGGTGGGGGAGTTGGGGAGGGATAGCATGGGGGAGAAATGCCAGATATAGGTGATGGGGGAGGAAGGCAGCAAATCACACTGCCTTGTGTGTACCTATGCAACAATCTTGCATGTTCTTCACATGTACCCCCAAACCTAAAATGCAATTTAAAAAAAAAAATATATATATATATATAAAAGATTTCTTGAGCAATACCCCAACACAGACAACCAAAACAAAACTGGACAAATGGGATTGCATCAAGTTTAAAAGCTTTTGCACAGCAAAGAAAACAGTCAAAGTGAAGAGACAACCTACAGAAGGTGAGAAAATATTTGCAAGTTGCCCATCTAGCAAGGGATTAATAACCAGAACATATGAGGAGCTCAAACAACTCTATAGGGAAAAAATCTAAAAATTCAATCAAAAAGTAGACAAAAAATTTGTCTGAACAGACATTTCTCAAAAGAAGATATACAAATTGCAACCAGGCATATGAAAAGGTGCTCTACATCACTGATTATCAGAGAAATGCAAATCAAAAGTACAATGAGACATCATCTCACCCCAGTTAAAATGGCTTATATCCAAAAGATAGTAATAAACACATATCCAAAAGGCAATAATAAATACTTGTGAGGGTGTGAAGGAAAGAAAGCCCTTGTTCACTGTTGGTGAGAATGTAAACTAGTACAACCACTACTGAGAAGAGTTTGGAGATTCCTAAACAAAACTAAAAGTTGAGGTAACATATAATCTAGCAATCTCACTGCTGGGCATATATTCAAAAGAAAGGAAATTAGTAGGTTGAAGAGACACTGTACTCCTACATTTGTTCCAGCACGTTTACAATAGCTAAGATTTGGAAGCAACCTAAGTGTCCATCAACAGATACTTGGATAAAGAAAATGTGGTGCATATACACAATGGAGTACTATTCAGCCATAAAAAGAATGAGATCTAGTCATTCGCAACAACAACATGGATGGAACTGGAGATCATTATGTTAAGTACAATAAGCCAGGCATAGAAAGACAAACATTGCATGTTCTCACTTATTTGTGAGGTCTAAAAAAGCAGTTGAATTTATGGACATAGAGAGTAGAAGGATGGTTACTTGAGTCTGGCAAATTTATTGGAGGCTGGTATAGCTAATGGCTACAAAAAGAAGTACTTAGAATGAATAAGGCCTACTATTTGATAGCATAATAGGTTGACTATAGTCAATAATGACTTAATTTTACATTTTACAATAACTTAAATACTATAATTAGATTGTTCTTAAAGAATAAGTGCTTGTGGGATGCATTATTATGCCACTGCTATTATTACTATTTTCCATGATGTTCTTATTTCACTTTCCATACCTGTATCAAAACATCTCATGCACCCCATAAACACATTCATCTACTCTGTACCCACAAAAACTTTAAAAATATATACTGAAAAGATTTTTAAGCATTTATAGTGATTGCGTTTGGTGATAATACAGCGGGTGGTTTATTTCTCCTATTGGCTGTGTTTTCCCAGTTTTTGATTACACAAATGCAACACTACTACTTAAACCGTATCTTGGGAAAGGTTAAGAAAGTTGATGTAAGTTAATGCCATCTTGTAAACTTAATTCAATTTACGTGACCCAAAACAGCATTCTGCTATGAGAAGGAAAATGTAATTAATTATTTTGAGATATATGTTGTAGCTATTATACATAATAAAATTATACATAATAAAATGTTAGTGAGAAGCTAGGTGTGGTGTGATACACTTTTTTATTGTAAAATTCTTTCAAGTTTCTGGAAAGTTTAAAATATTTTTCTGATACAATATTAGGGAGGAACAAGAAAAATATGCTCTGAGTTTCTGGCAACCACCTTACAGTTCACTTTTCAGAGCGTCATTTCTATGTAAGTCAGAGGCAGTCAGTATAACATCCCTTATGCATTTTGCAGTTCTGTTTTTTTCTGGTATAATCTAATTAGATGCAAAAAATTCAAATATTGGGGGTTATACAAATTATCTGTAATGTAATATTTTTTCTTGTGCTTATGGTCATTTTTACTGTAAGTCTGATTCTGTGGGTTAGGTATAATATTTTATTATCCATTCTCCTAAATATTATCTTCTCCATTATCTGCCTTTAAAATTTCTTAATATGTTGATGTAATATTTGGATAATTTATCTATAGGGGGAACAAAGTACATTTTTCATAAACATTATTGTGTTTATAGTAATAGAAGTCTATGTATTCACATGTATGAAATATATTATGTGTTACATAGTTATAAGATTAAACATCATTAAGAAGATGGTAACCACCTGTTCTTCTTCAGTGATGCAACAGAGCTACAATGAATGGAACTGGGAGAAATATATAGCAGAAAGAATTTCATTATGCACATGTATTTACTTTGGGAACAATATATGTTTCAGTGAAATGATTGTGTGTGTATGTATATGTATAAGATAGGAATATAGAAATAATTGCCTTGAGAAGTTCTATCTGAAAATGCACATATACTAAGTTAACCTAAAATACAAAAGTTTTCTTTTTTATAAGCTCATAAACTGATTGTAAAAGGCTATAGACAGTAATATTCAATATCCTGCTATCATGATATTGATAAGATAAAATATATATCACTTCAGGTGTGTGCTTTCTTTTTAAAATTTAAAATTTTAGCATTTTTTAAAGCATATGATTAAGAAGATGAATTAAGCTGATCTCATCAAGAAGACAGAAGATCTATGCAAAGTCTCCTAGAGTAGTCATTCTGAATTGACATTTTTCTTTGGTCAATATTTGGTGCTAACTTTTAGATCAATCCTTTGAAATTATACATTTGGTGAGACTTTTATTTGGTCAGTGCAGTGACAGGAAATGAACCACTGATATTAATTTATCTTCAACTTTCCTAAATTCAACTTTATCTAGAGACTTCCTTTTGGTTCCTTGCTTGTAAAAATATCCCCTTGAAGTTGTTTACAGTTTAACTGTCATTATCATAAAATCCTTCTACTTATGAAAAAAATATTATATATACACAGAGCTAATGAAATATATTGCCTCTGTGTATACAAAAATATGAAAGTTTAATATGTAGTGCAAAATATATTTGTATTAGCATTAAATCAGGTTACAAGTAAAAGAAAAATCCAAATAGCTATGATTTAAACAAGACAATTATATTTCTTTCTCACATTCAAGAAGCAGAGAAAAAATTTCAGCCTTGTTTAGGTGTTCAAAAGACACTGAAATTCCTTTCATGTTGTTCTGTTATATATGGCTTCCACTGTAAAGGTTAATTCCTTTTTTCTTTTTTTTTGTTGACATGGAGTCTTGCTTTGTCACTCAGGCTGGAGTGCAGTGGTGCAATCTCAGTTCACTGCAACCTCCGCCTCCCGGGTTGAAACAATTCTCCTGCCTCAGCTTCCCAAGTAGTTGGGTTTACAGGTATGTGCCACCACACATATCTTTATATGTGTTTTCAGTAGAGACAGGGTTTCACCGTGTTAACCAGGATGGTCTCCATCTCCTGATCTCATGATCCACCCACCTCAGCCTCTCAAAGTGCTGGGATTACAGGTGTGAGCCTGTAAAGGTTAATTCTTAATCCAAGATGACTGCTGAAGTTCCAACCATTGCATCTGCATTTCAGCCATCAGGATGGAAGGAGGCAGAAGGGCATGCCACCATTTTTTAAGGCTCATTTCCTGAAAATTTTATAGAACTCTTCATTTATATTTTATTAGCCAGAACTTAGCCACATAGTCACACCTAGCTATGAAACAGACTGTCAAATGTAACCTATATAAGAGATGGGATGATGGAAGCAGAGGTTTTGGAGTAAAGCGTTTGAAGATGGAGAAGGATGTATAGACCTAAAGAATGCAGGTGGCCTCTAGAAGCTCGAAAAGACAAGGAAACAGATTCTTCCTGAAAGTCCTTGGAAGGGAACAGCCCTAAAAACACTTTAATTTTAGCTCTTTAAGACTCATTTAGATTTTCAACTACCAGAATTGCAAGAGAATAAAGGCGTATTACTTTAAGCCACCAAATTTGTAGTAAATTTCTAGAGGAGCAAAAGAAAATAAATGTAATTATGAAGCAAAAGGGGTTTACGATTATTAGGCCCCTTAATAGATTACCATACATTTTCAATGGCATAGTCATAATTTCGGTCCTTGAATCGACCTATCATTTTTTAATATTTGGATTCAGTAATGAGGTGTCATTGGCAAGCGGGTAAGAACTCCAAACAGGTTGCCTAAGTACATAAGGGTCAGTTTAAGCACTTGGTAGTTAAGAATATCTATTACACAGTCACCAGTACTGTGGGAGAAGGCTTCCCTCAAATGCCTTGTCTAGTATTTGCATTCATATTCCCTGAATCCTAGCATACAACAATCAAGTAGTAAGGCCTGGAATTAAGGCCAAAGAGAAAGAGAGAACAAATAACCTGAGTCTGGTAGAGGAGGAGGTCCCAGAGAGTGGACTGTCTGCATTTGACGTCCTGGCCCTTTCTCTTAGTGCCTAGTGGTCTGTCTCCTATGACTCTCCAGCTGTCTGAGTGCACCCTCCACTGTCTCTCCTCAAGCTGATGGTGTCTGTCTGATTATCTCACCACTCATGCTGATCACTACTTTCTAAAGGGGATTCTGGTGTTTGCTCTTGACCTTAGATTATTCTTCATCTCAAATTTTATATCTTTGCTGAGTGTTAATTTTCTTTTGTTAATTTAAAACTTGTGCCCTTAAGTAGATAGAATAACATGCCCCGAAGATGCCGTGTTCTAATCCCCAGAACCAGGGAATATGTTGCATTAGGTGGCAAAGGAGAAGTAGAATTGCATATACAATTAAGGATTCTAATCCACATATGCTGAGATTACCTTGGATTTTATCTGAGTGGGCCCAGTATAATCACAAATCCTTAAAAATAGAAGAGGGAGGTTGAAGGTTTCAGCAAATGAGGGAGATATAACAAGAGAAGAACAATCTGTGACATGCAACACTTCTGGGTTTGAATCTGGAGGAAGTGGCCACCAGCCAGAGCACATGGGTGCCCTCCAGAAGCTGGAAAAGGCAAGGAAACAAATTCTTTCTTAGAGCCTCCAGAAGAAACACAGCCTGCCAACACTGATTTTAGTTCACAAAAACCCATTTTGAACTTCTCACTTCCAGAACTGTAAGATAATAAATTTGGCTTGTTTTAAGGCAATACATTTGCAAACATTTTTACAGCAGCAATGGGAAACTAATGATACATCTCCCCAACCTGTTTTAAAAAAAAAAACTTGAGAGGTTAGAGCTTAAAGCACTGAATATGTGGAGACATTTATGGGAGAAATAAAAAAGATCCCTCTGAAGGAAGCAGAGGTAACACAGTTTATAAAACTCGTGCAACAGATTTTGCTTCACATTTTCTGGCATCAAAACCAAAAAGGGAAACGTCTTTGGTTACATAGTTTCCATTATCTGAGGACAGCATCTAATACATCTGAAAAAGTAGCATTTTTCTTCCAACTGTATGAGAACTGGGATTCATTGAAGAGTCCTTGTTTAGAAGACATTGGGAACACTGAGGGCCATTCTTTGAGCCATGGTTTAGGAAAAGACACAGTTTCCACTGGCTCCTAAGGGAGCAAAGTCTCTGTTGTGATGCATGAAGTGATCTGAGAGAGGCTCTAAGATTATATATGCAGAGATATTGCTTTTTAAAAGTCTTATTGTGGAGATAACTTCTGAAAGAAGTAACTGAAAGAAAAGTTAATTTAGCTGATCAAATACCAATTTTCTGACAATAATCTTAAACTGATAAAAATATCAATAATCTTAAACACCAATCTTATACACCAATAATCTTAAAATGATAAAAATAATTTTATTATTCTTTATTTTTACATTAGCATTGCATCCCATGTATAATATATATAGTATGCAATGCACATAAAATAATTCATTTTTCTTTATTTCTCTCTCCTGTCTGTCATTCTCTCTCTCTCTCTCTCTCTCTCTCTTCACACACACACACACACACACACACACACACACACACACAGAGAGAGATAGGAAGTAACCTACTTGATTGATCACTTAACTGACAAATCCAACAATTGCAGGAGTAAAGCAGGTGTGTTCTCCTCTCCTTTGGAGAAGAGGTCTTTTAAACAGAAACAGGCTTTAACGAACTTGAATAAGTTCTGTTTTTGGCAAATCCCAGTGAAGAAGAAAGGTAAGGGTTCGACAAAGAGGAAAGTTCTGGGCTGCCATTCCTCATCACAGCAGGCAAGGTAGTCTGGATCACTGCTGCCAGGAGGGGGATGCTGCCCATAACCATGGGCCCTTTCCTATCTGCCAAGGTAGGAACTCAAGTCCCAGAAGGCGAAGCAGAACTTAACTGAATAATTGTCATATATAACTGCTTTATATATAATGCTGCAAGCTTTATCCACTCTAGGCCAGCATTGGATGGCATGAAAAAGAAAGTGTAATTGCATAGTGGTGGTTTTCGATTCAGACACTTGGATGGATGCTAATATCAGCAACCCTTATCAAGATAAACAGTTAAAAAAATAAGTCCTAGAAGAGTTAACATCACTTTCAAAATTCAGTTATAAGATAACCTTTAGCCAAACTCTACCTTGTTGATTCTGCAGAGATCACATTTTCCATAACATTGGTGGGGAAGCTCTCAATGCAAGAGCCAGATTTGCAGCTGTTTCCTGACCTATGTCTGCCTTAGAAGAATTCACGGCAGGGACCAGTTTATCTCATATATGTTTTTAATGCTAAAAGAATTTTAAAATTTTCTAGTTTTTTAACTACCTCCCCCACCATTTTGCAGATCAATATCTGCAAAATTCTGAATCATATAAACAGAAAAAAAATAATTTTTTTTTGTTTTGTTTTGAGATGGAGTCTCAGTCTGTCACCCAGGCTGGAGTGCAGTGGCATGATCTTGGCTCCCTGCAACCTCTGTCTCCTGGGTTCAAACGGTTCTCCTGTCTCAGCCTCCCGAGTAGCTGGGACTATACAAAAAATGATTTTATTCTAAGTGCTATTTAGATTATGATATTATCAGGGAGTCTGAGGAAGATGACATGCATCATGTACATTTTTGGGGGCTACACACCAAGGAAGATATTTTAACATGTTACTTTATTTCATCATTGTGTCAACATTCTAAAATAGTTTTGATGATTGATCTGTTTTATAGTTGAGTAAATTTCATCTCAAAGTAGAAAAGCCAAGATTAAAATCCATCCTTCCTCCCAAGCCTGTGCTTTTCTTACTGCATTACTTTGCTATTTATTTTATTGAATTTCCATCTCAGAAGTACAGTTAATTATTTTAGAAAGAAATGAATGTAATATGGGGAAGTTCTTTAATCTCTATAACTCCATATTGAAGGAAGATGCCACAAATGTAAACACTCATTAAATATTAACTGAGGAAGCGTCTACATGGTCTTAACCATCTGGAAGAAAGTGGAAAAAAAACAAGTGAATCAGCCAAATATTTCTGAATATCTGTAAATTTGGCATCATGTTGCTAAATGATGCATATGCTTGGTGTCATTTATTTTTTAACATTTAGTTATATTTGTTATTAAAAATACAGCTAAGAGAAAATGTCCCCATTTCCTTTCCCAACCCATTTAATAAGGAGTAGCAAATCTTACCACACTGGTTAGTATCTTCCCAGATATTTAAAAATTATTCTTATAAATGTAGTATGCATGCATGCGTGTGTGCACACTTGTACACAGAATTATGCTTATTGTTCTGTGCTCTGCTTTTTAAGGGGATTTTGTCAACATTTTTCTGTATAGATAACTACCTTATTTCCTTTATGACATTGTTTGATTGCTATGTGTCATTTACACAGGGCTCAAGATGGTATAATCTTGCAAATATTGTGAAGAAACCAATGTGCTCAAAATCTTGTTCTATTTCACACATAAAAAAAAGTTAAGTAAAAAAAGTATTACACATAATTTATTAAGTTTTATGTCCAAATTCATTTATGAATTGTAGTGTTGCTAAAGGTGGAACTTCATTTAATATGTATTTTTGGCAAGTTTTTTGCCTAATACTAAGATTTCATAAGTTAGGATTGTGTTTTATTACATGTAATATATGGTGACTTTAAAACACGAGAGATTATTTTATTCATTTTGGAAAAAGCTACTCACGGTTCAGCTACCGGATATCTGTTCAGGAATATGAACCAGGGGAGTGGGTACAATAATTTATTCTCAGCTCAGAAAGGCCTATTCCAGTTTTCAGGAGGTCAACGCAGAATGCTTGTGTGGAGTGAATTGAGGATGTTCAGGTGATCAGGCAACAGGTCACAGAAAGGAAAGCAGATTCTTCATCAAACCATAAAAAGGCAAGGTTCAAGCTGACATTATTTCCTCAGTATAATAAAACAGGACAATGGCAAGAAGGATCTCTGCCATGATCTTTACCTGTTGAGCCATACTGCTGCCATCGGGACATGTTGCCTCTCCATGTCTAGAGTACACGTGTTGTGCTGGAATCTCCCTTTACCTTGGAAGGAAATCGTGATTTCCTTCACTTCTCTTCTGTATTGGGTTCCATGACACTAGCATCCCGTACCTCCCTCTTTTGCATTTTTTCTTTCACTTTGATGCAGCTTAGCTTCCACTAGATTTTGTAAAAGTTTGTATTAGATTGTAACATATATACAGTAGGCTGTCTAAATCTTAAATGTGCATCTTGATGAAAACTCACACATGTGCACTCTTGTGTAACTGCCACCCAGATTCAGATATAAAATCTGGGTTTCCTGAACCCGAAGATTCTCTTGTGCTCCTTTTTAGTTAATATTCTTCTCCCCCAACAAAGGCAAACACTATTCTGACTCTATCACTATATATGAGTTATGGTTGTTCTTAGTGTCATAAAAGTGGAATCATATGGTGTGTATAGTTTTGTGATCCCTTCAGCTCAACATTTTGTTTGTGTTGTTTAACATGGAAATTGTTCACTCATTTTTATTGTGTAGTGTGATTATTTTGTCATTCTATCACTGATGAACTTTCCCAAATATTGCCCAAATATTCTTATGCATGCCTTTTAGTGGAAATACAGTTCTGTTTTGCTTGACTATATACCTTGAGGTAGAATTATTGGATCATTGGGTGTATATGTATTAAGATTTATTTGATCTTGGAAAAGAGTTTTCCACAGCGGGTATTGTAATTTATAGTCCAGTTATTAAAGTACAAGAGGCTTGATTGATTCACTTTATTGAAAACACTTGATTTTGTCATGGACTTGTTGGACTTTTGCTTTGCCAGCCGCACACTTCTGTGGCTGGTGGTGCCTTTGCCCAAATTTTGCTTGAGCCACTGGGCTTATTCAGCCCACTCAGCCTGGCAGGCTGTGCTTGGCTTTCACTACTGGCCCAGATCCCATGTCTGCCAAGGGCAAGCCAGGCACAGAGCAGTGAGTGGTACGTGAGTGAGTGAGTGAGTGCAGGACCCAGCCACTGCACACAGTCAGGCATGTGGGCGGCTGTGGGGTGGGCAGCTTCAGATGCTGGCATGGGTTCTGGCTCCCTGCTGCAGCTGGACCAGGTGTACCACAAGATGCTTCCACTGCAGGCACCAGGGAAAATGAAGGCACCTGGAAGCTTGGAGACACCAGGAACCACAGAGCCCCAAAGGATGCCACAACCCTGGCTCAGGGAGCTCCTACGTCTGGGCTCCCTGAAGGACCACAGCTCTTCTCTCTCTTCTCCTTCTCATCACCTGTAACATGGCAAGTGAGGGGTGTGTTTCAGCCCTGCTTGTGTTACAGCTCTTTCAGTCCTGCCATTCGGTGGGTCTTGAGCTCTTGTCCTGCATCCAGGAAGAATGATGTACAAAGACAACTGGAGGGTGAACAAGACAAAGATGTACTTTATTTGAGCAACAGTACAGCTCTTAGGAGATCCAAAGTGGGTAGCTCCTTTCCACAGGCAGGTTGTCCTGACAAGTGTGGCCCTCAATGGAGAGGAGACCCAGAATGGGTAGCTCCTATCCACAGGCAGGTCATCCTGATGTCTCTGCAACTCTCAGTAGAGAGAAGACCTGGAGTGGGTAGCTCCTACCTGCAGGTGCTCATCCCATTGTTTGCCTGAGTCTGGCTGCGTTTAGAGTTTTTATGGGCCTCAGAGGCAAGGAAGTGCATATTGGTTGGTTCATGGGTGGCCATGGGAGTGCCTGGAGAAAGAACCATGAGTTTTCACTCTGGTCTGTGGAACTGGCAGCCTAGCCCTCAGGCCTCAGGTCATCCTGGCTTGAAGGTGGGGTTTTACTGGGAATCCGCCCATTTCTGCCCAGGAACCTGTCTGCCTCCTGCTGCCATTCATGATGGCCAGGCTGTTTGTGCCCTCACCAAGTTGCCCTAAGTCCCACCTCAGCCTCCTTCCCATGCTCCTCAGTGCCCAAAGTCCAGAGGGGGCTGAGGTGGCTGGGGGCTGGCATGACAGTACCACCCTAAGCATGTGCACACCTGGTTGGGTCATGACAGTGACAGGTCTGGCCACAACTTTGCTCTGAAATCAGAGTGGGTGCCAGGAGCAGCGAGATGCCAGGAGTGGGAGCAGGTACCTCCAAGCCTGCAGGGGCAGGGGGGCTTCTGGGCCCCTGAGAGCACAGGATGCCTAGGTTTGCAGCCATGGTTGGGTGGCTGCAGTTGTGCCCAGATGGTGGGTTCCCAACCTACCAACTTAGAAGGGGAGAACTTAGAAGGGGAGAGACTCCTGCCTGTTCCTAGCTCCCACCAGCTCCGCTTGAGCATGCAGTCTCCTCACTGCAACCAGCAGCTTTGCAACAGTGGCTCCATGTGGGCCACTGCTGCTATCAGTGTTGTTAATCTTCTGAATTCTTGCAATTTTGTTAACTATGTAGTAGTATCTAATTGTGGTTTAAATTTTTATACACTTGGTGAGAAGTGACACCTATTTTCACATGCTAGTTGGTAACTTGGATATCTTCTGTGAATTGCTTATTTCTATATCCCATTTTTAACTGGGTTGCCTAAGTTTTTTTCTTTATTTATTTGTAGGAATTATTTATATATTTTGAATGTGACCCCTTCGTATATGTTGCATGAACTACAAATACCTTCTTGCAATATATTTATTGCTATATAAATTGTCTCTTTCTATAATAACATCAAAAAACAGACAATAAAAAAATCCAGGGTCACAGAGCAATAGCACTTATTTACCTTGAGATTCTCTAGGTTTCAGATTTCTTGGTCTCTCATGCATTTGTGGTCATCTGTGGGCAAACAAACTGCTCTGCTGTTCCTAACTGGAATCATCCACATGTCTGTATTGGCTGCCTATTGACTGATCTAGCCTGGCCATATCTGGTGAAGCTGCAGCAATTTAGCTCTGCTCCGCATGCTTCAGCTTCCAGAAGGCTAGTTTGAGTATTTTCTTATAATCATGGCAGACTAAAAAGAGCTGAAGCAGAAATGGTCAGCTATTTCAGCCTTCTTTCGCTGTTTGTCACATCTGTTAACATACCATTGGCCAAAGCAAATCAGAAAGCTGATACAAAATTAAGGGTTGGAGTAAAACCTCTACCTCTTTAGTAAGAGGAATTGAAAGTTTCATGAAAAAGCACAAAAAGTTGGGGGCATTAATGCAATCAATATTTTGCACTTGCCTTTTTACTCTATTAAATGGTGACTTTTGATGAATATAACTTTCTAATTTTATACTGTGTAATTTACTACTTTTGTTAACCTATGGCTAGTCACTTTTTGCTGTTTCATAAACGTATGTTTACCCCAAGCTTATGAAAAAACTGTCCCAGGTTTCTTAAATAGAAGCTTTTATATTTTTCTTTCAATTTTGGGTCTATAAGTCACTAAAAGTTAATTTTTATACAGGGTGTTAAAAGCCATACATAACTAATTGTTTAACATATCCACTGTAAAACTTCTTTTCTGAATAAAAAGAGAAAAATAATATTTATGATATATTATCAGATAATTATTTATGAATGGATCTGCTTTAGAACATTATTCTCTTTTATACCATTTTTTTTGTCTGCCCTTGTACAAATACAATACAGTTTTGATTAGTTTAATTACATAGTAATTCTTGATCTCTAATATAGAAGTCAATATCATCTTGGCTATTCTAAGCCTTTTGCATTTATGTATAAATTTTAGAATCAACTATTAATTTTCACCAAAACGTGGTGATTTTGATTTGATAGAATTTATTGATCAATTGCACAGAACTGATGTGATTCTAATATTAAAAATTATAATCCACAAACATGACATGTATTTTGATTTATTTAGGTTCTTTAAAATTTCTTTCAGTAATATTTTACAGTTGTCCATTTGCACTTTTTGTTGATTTATTGCTGAAGATTTTATGTTTATGGTATTGTTAAAAGGAAATTTTAAAATTTTAATATTTTAATTGGTTTTGGTATAGAAAACTACAATTGACTTTTTTAGTTTGACTTTATTTTCTGATACATTTATTTATTTATTCTTTTTTTTTCCTTTTTTACCCTGAATGCCTTTTGCACATATTTATTAATTCTAATAGTTGATGTGTATGTTTTGGATTTCCATTATGCATTATCAAGTCATCTGCAAATATTGACAATTTTGCATGAAACTTCACTGTATTTATATCATTTTTTTTCTTAACTTTTCCTACATGTTAAGAACTGCACAATGCTGAGCATAAGTGACGATAGTGGAGATCATTGTCTTGTTTCTGAACTAAGGGGAAAATCATTCAATATTTTACTTTTAAAACTTTTAAGAATCTATCTATCTATCTATCAGCCATCTATCTATCATCTATATATCTTTTAACAGCTAAGAAAATACCTTTATTTTACTAGTTTGTTAAGAGTTTTCATCTTGAATAGATGTTAAAGTTGATCAAAATTTTTTGCATCTATTAGGATGGTTGGTTGTATGGTGTTGCTTCTTCATTATTTAATGCATTGAATTATACTGATGGTTTTAAAAAATGAAAACATTTCAGTCCTAGAATAAACCCGACTTGGCTAGGATGTTTTATCCTTTTATATATACGCGATTTCAATTCACGAATTTTTGTTTAGAAATTCTGCTTCTATATTTATGAGAATATTCCGTAGTTTTCATTTTTTGTTTTTCATTTTTTTTTGTTTACAAATTCTGCTTATAGATTTGTGAAAATACTGCCCTCTGGTTTTCATTTTTGGTGTGCAAAATTTTTGTCAGGTTTTGTTATCATTGTTATGCCAGACTCACAAAATGTTTGGAATTGTTCCATCATTCTCTGGTTTCTGAATGATTTCGTATAAGATTGGTATTGTGATTATCTTAAATTTTTGAAAATTTTTACCAGTAAATCCATTTGGTCTTGGAGTTTTCTTTCTAGGGAGGTGCTTAATTCAGGTTCAATATGTGATTATTCATGTTTTTTGTTTTCTTGTGTGCCAATTTTGGTAAGTTGTGTTTTTTAAGGAATTAATCTATTTCATGTAAGTTTTCTAGTTACTGGTGCAATGCTATTTCTAATATCCTCCATGTACCTTTTTAATACTTTTAGTATCTGTAGCCATGTTCTCTGTTTTTCATTACTGATGTTGGTATTATTTTGCTTTTTTTTCATGATATATGTTGGTTAGGGATTTATTAACTTAAATTATTTTCAAAGGACCAGCTTTTTTCTTTATTGAACTTCTTTACTTTATGACTGCTTTTTGTTTCATTGATTTCTGCAATTAACATTTATTTTTTATTTTACTTTCATTGGGATTAACTTTTTTATTTTTCTAGCTTCTTTAAATAAAAGCTTAAATTTTAATGTTTCAAAATATATACATTTAATGCTATTAACATTTAAATCACTTTAAAATTTAAATCACTGTTACAGTTACATGTACTTCACAAATTTGGCAGGTTATAGTTTGTTACTATGCAGTTAAAACCATTTTCTAATTTTCATTTTTTCTTCTTTGACACGTGGATTAATTACAATATGTTACATAACTTTCAATTATGTAGACATTTTGCGTTATCTCTATAAATAATATTTTCAAATTATCTTTATAGTTTTACTTTTGAATTTAACTGTTTAATTCTAGGTTCCAATAAAATATATGGTATAATTACAATCCTTTGAAATTTGCTGGTACTTGGTTTATGGTCCAATACCTTTTTCAATTAAGTATTTGTGAAAATAATATTCTGTATGTAATTATAAAAAGGTGAAATGTATATGCTGAAGTTTTTTATTGACATGTTCTCTCTATGCTGATAAAGTCATATTGGTTAATTTTGTTCTTAAAATCATCCTTCTAAGAGATGTCCAGTTTTTTCCAAAATATTATAAAATTATGATATTAATATAAATGTAAGTTGTTATATCTTCCTATTTAATTTACATATTTGTTATTATGAAATGCCCTATTTGTTTTCTATAATTTTTTTTCTTCAATTCTTCATCATATCATTGTACTCTGTTTATTTTTTTAAATGTAGTGTTTAGGGATTTCTTTCTCCATCTTTTTTACTTTTAATTTGTCTCTATCCTTATATTTAAAGTTTGTCTCTTATAAACAGCACACAGTTAATATGTTTTTATACTTATTCTAAAAATCTTTGAGTTGAATATTTATGCATATATTTAATGTAGTTACTGATAAAACTGGCTTTAAATCAACACTCTTGTGATTGTCTTTTAGTTGTTCCGCTTACTATTTCTTCAGATTAATCCGTTTTTAAACTTTATTTATCTTGTTATTAGCTTGTAGTAATAAATTCCTACATTATTATTTTAGAGATTATCCTATATATCACGATATCATCTCTGACTTTCTAGTCTACCTGAATTTAGTACATTCAGCAGTTTCCCACCAAAGCAATAATTTTATCATAGTTTATCCATTTAGATAATCTAGGATAATCTCCCTTTTTTAATGTCAACTGATTAGCAACCTTAATTCCATCAGGATCCTTAATTATCCTTTGCTACGTAACGTAACATATGCAGTTTCTGGGGATTTGATGTGGAAAATTTTGGAGTACCATCTGTCTGTCACCTAAGAGGAAATAACTCAGAAGAGACTGTTGGAACCAAAAATCAAAGAGACAAATTAATCGGCAAATTTAATTTCTTCTGCTTATCCCTAATTACCCAATGCGGTAGAGCACACAGTGAAAATTAGATCACTTTTGGAAAATAAGGAAGCCATGTTTCCTTTGCACATCTGTGGTGTAGTGTGAACAATTTATTTTTACTGCACTACATGCAGATTGTGAGATATAATCTGACAACTTTCTTATTAATCATTAATAACTATGGCTTAATATAATTCTGGACTTATTTTATGGCTTGGGCATGAGTTGAGCATGTCTTTCTTTTTTCTTTCTTTTTCTATCTCTCTTTCTCCCTTTCTCTTTTCTTTCTCTCTCTCTTTCTTCTCTCTCTCCTTTTTTCCTTCTCTCTCTCCTTCCCTCCCTTCCTCCCTCCCTCCCTTCCTTCCTTCCTTCCTTCCTTCCTTCCTCCTTTCTTCCTTCCTTTCCTCCTTCCTTCCTTCCAGTCTTACTCTCTTGCCCAGACTGGAGTATAGTGGTGTGATCTTGGCTTACTGCAACCTCTGTCTCCTGAGTTTAAGAGATTCTTGTGCCTCAGCCTCCCTAGTAGCTGGGATTACAGCTGTGTGCCACCATGCCTGGCTAATTTTTGTATTTTTAGTAGAAATGGGATTTCACCATGTTGGCCAGGCTGGTCTCAAACTCCTGCCCTCAGGTAACCCATCCGCCATGACCTCCCAAGGGGTTGGGATAACAGGTGAGCCACCATGACTGGCAACAGAGAGCATTTCTTTCTAATTCATCTGGATATTAAAAACAATTTTTACTTACATGAAAATAATTACTCAGAGATAATGAGATAGTCCTAGATACTTGGTAGCAACTTCTCAGATGAAAGGTTTTCATTTTTCTTTCTAAAGTTCTCTGCTGTTTCTTGTATATAGGAAAAGAAATCACAGTAAGTACAGACCATCAGATTCAGGTTAACAGTTGCTGAAATCTGTGGCTGTTTTTTTCTAATAAAATATTTCTTGTTAGCTGGTTAATCTGCTTGAAGATTTTCTTTTCCTTTGGGTATTTAGGTGTCATGATTTATTATGTTATCTTTATGAAGTAATTGTATCTTTAATAAACAATCCCATTAAAGCAATTTGAGAACTTTGAAAGAGAAGCCACTTTTAAAAATTGAGGTGCCATGTTTTCCCACAGTGACACACTGCTAACTTTTTGGAGGTCAATATAAACAAGATCAACCATAACTATGCACTGAGAAGTGTTTTTTGGAAACAGAATGTAGACTAATTGAACCATCAATGGCAACTTGAAATTCTTATGTCTTTCACATCCTATAAAGATGATCATTATTTAAGAGTTCAAGGGTTGTGGAGTTGAAATCCAAAGCATAAATACTGAGTTTTTAAGCTATAAGTTTGTGGGCAAAAAGCAGTCAGCTATTTAGGGCGATTCTGATGATGAACTGCATCTTGTTCTGTCATCTGAATGCTTGTCATTTTGTAGACAGGGACATAAACAGTGGTTTCTTCATGTTGATGAGTATTTTCCATACTTATTAAAACTAAGCTTTATTTTTCTAAGAATAAGTCAGTTAGGAGGCAGACAAGTTGCTTTTTATTATTTTTGTGTCTCTTTCCAAGTTCGCTCTTCTCATAGAATGCATTGTATTATTCATAAAGTTAATGCGATTGGCTGCTATTTCACATTCTTACAGCCAATTTGTGCAGACTTGACTCTTTTGGTGAGATCATCATGATTGTACGTCTCAGGTTGGGCTTTTGATCTTTGTAAAGAAGTTAGCTTTCCTTCATCTTGGGAACACAGATGACGTTCATATTCTCCATACAGTTGTCTTATAAATGCATGTCTTTGATCTTATGAGAGGAGATAATAAATTCTTTATCTATAGTAAAAATCAACCAATTAAAAATATTCTGACAGCAGCAGATCAGAACCGTATTTTAATAAAGAATAGCAGCATGACAGGGTGGAAATATGCTAACTAGTTAATTTTCTTTGAATGTCTTATATAAAATTGATGGTATAAATTTCTATGATATACTTTTTGTTTAACTTCTCTAGTAAAGTGATTCCAAATAAAATTTTATTGCAAAATTATTTCAAATTTGAGTAGCATGTTAAAATCTCATCATTGCAATTTGTGTTGGGGCTCTGAGAGCGATAGTAAAAACTGGATAGTAGGATACCATAAAAAATACTTTTTTTTCAAGTATGGCTAACAACTCAATGGCAGAGTTTTGCTAAGTAGGAAGCCTAGCTCGTCTGGTTTAATGAATTGTAGTACTTAAGAAAGGCCTCCTGTATTTTTAGTGTTTGTTTACAAATACTATTTTGTTAAGCGAGTCAGATATGAATCGTCCACTAATCTTGTTCATGAAATGAAGATATTTACTAAAATCCTTTGAATAAGAGTAAAGTTTCCAAACACATTCTATGTGTTAGTGGGATCTAAATCTATGTGCTATTATGAGAGTTTGAACTCCGTGTCAATTTTTAGCCAAATGGACAACTCACAATTAAGTATGATCTCTTTGATTTTCATAAGCTTTCTTTTTGTTCAATGTCCAGTCAAATAATTGAGATGACTGTGTAGAAGAGTTGCACATTTTTACAACAAAAAAGAACAGCCACAATTTTATATATATGTGTATTTACATATATGACATATATGCATATGTGTGTGCACATACATGTATATACGTGTGTGAAAGCAAAGGGAGGGGGGAGAGAGGGATGAGGTCTACATAATTTAATTTGATTGCTAGTAAATTTTTATGATTAATTCAAATATTTAGACAAATTTGCCTTTAATAGGAAAATCATCAAAAGGGGAGGCAAGTGGTTGCATAAGCTTTGCTTTTTTCTGAAATTACCTACATTCACTTAGAGAAAAAGCATTTTACATTATATATCAAGTAACTAATTTACATATTTGATTTCAGGTATTTTGATTTCAATGTGTGTAGCAGTTCAGGAATAAAAATGTAGTGTTTTCTTATATTATTTGTGGTTTTTATGATTGAGTCTGATGATCTTTTGGTTTAGTTAGGAATTTGCCTTCCCCATCCCTCCTATTAAAACTTGATTTTGGAAAGTATAGTTCCAAGAGCTGTGCTTTTCTTTTAAAATTTTTATAAAATTCAAAATCAACTTGAAAACATTTTATGATATAAATTTTACATATATTTAAAAAACAGAATTATAAAATATAAATTTATTTAAAAACTCTTGAGATTCTTTCTCTTTGGAATGAGCCCATGTTATATACATACAGCTATGGGTATAAATGGGTTACTGTGTCTCCTAATGTACCTACTTTAATGATGAATTCCATTCCTGATTATAGAATCATGAGCTAGAAATCAAAATACACCAATAAATATAGGTAAACATTGGTAAAATTCCACCTCAGAAAATAATCAAAGCTTAAAGCTTAGCATTCTGATTTGGAGCAAGAAATATGTAAATTATGAAATAATGAGCAGCTTCTGAGCATACCCCCTTTATTTTACCTGCAAAGACCTGACTCAAAGTCTGCATTTCAAAATGCTTATTTTTTTACAGTGTGGATGAATGGCCGTGAATAATACAAATTGGCTTTACTTTCCAAGTTTATTATACTTAAACATTTTTTGGCAGGTTATCCACATCATTTATTATATAATGAGGTAACCCCCCCCAAATGAAACCCCCAAATATCTTCTCTTCCTGGTCATCATAGGCTGCCATTCTTCCCCTGGAAATTATTACATCTGTATGCAGGATTGTGCCTTTTCATCCCCTGCTGCAGAATCAGCGGTCATAACAGCTTTTGTGTTCATGAATATGTAAATACAACATGCATAAAATAAAATAAAAAAGCAGACAGTTTCTACCACAGACTGTGCCTAACTCTGTTTAACTAATACACAAAAGCTAAGTTTTAATTTTTCAAGCATTTTGAGTCAGTATTTCAAGGCATGACATAATTATGTAATATGAAAATACATAAATTAGGCATATGCAGATGTGCGTGACAGTTAGACTCTGAATAAATCGGCATGTAGTCATGGCTATAGTGATTCGTGCAAATTCACTTATTCCTTCACTCTGATGCCTAGTAATACGGGGAAAATGCCTTAGGTCTTTAATAACCTTGTATTTACTGACTAGATTCTACTACCATAGTTCACCCCAATAAATGACTAGGATAATGTTTAAATAATATATAGTACATGTGTATGTATGTATATGTATATATTATACACACACACATGCTTTTTTCTTCTGAAGGAGAAAAGCAATGGCTATATTACACTGAAGTATTCTGGAGGAAGCTGTGGGAAGAAAATTGGTGGATTTTATTATTGAAATAAGCAAGCATGTTCATGAATATTTTTACGGCATGCATGCCTATGCGCCACTCTGTGCAAACAGTGCTATTGCAGCTTGTGCGCGGTAATTAGGTTGATGTAATTATGGTGAAATAAAGGCAGTCGCACTGATAATTTCACAGTGAATATTAAAGACATATGTGCCTTCCAGTGTACAATAAATGAACCTGAACTGCTGTCAGGGTCTAGGAGGACAGTGTGGCCAATGCACCTATTGTGTCCCTGCTGCAGAAAGGAGCCTGCCAATTGGCCACTGTCTGCAGCACATAGCACTGGCTGGTTATAAAGGACTTGTCTAGGGGAGAGCCTGTAGGTACTCCATTGTCTGGTAAAGTTCATATGACTGCATTCTTTTTTCCAAGGGGGGTGGAGGGAGAGTGGCGAAGGAGGGGGTGTCAGCTCAACTGTAAAAGCTGCACAGATTTTTTTCTTTCTCTCTCTCTGCCTCTCCATAGAACGTTTCTGTTTCATGCCCTGTCTCATTTCGCATAGCTAAAAAAGAATGCTAATTAAGATCCCTTGTCTTAACCTGAAAAATAATGACTCGGCTGTAATTAGAAATCTGGTGAGAGTTTAAAATTCTGGTAGGGGACCAAAAACATCAGTTACGGTGCTTAGGAAGAAAATGAAGAATTATTTTTTCTGTAATCAAGGTAAACATGGGATAGGGGGGTTTCCCCCATCTTTTTAACCAATTTTAACCAATGGTGTTCTACTGCAGATGAGAAGATACTGTATTTCAAAAACTATTTTAACCATCAAATTGAAGGAACACAAATCAGTAGCATTAGAAGCCTTCTTAATCCTCCTTAGGATGCAATTCAGATGAAAGAACTGCTTTTTTTTTTTTTTTTTCTATTTTTCTTTTTGTATGTGTGTGTTGTAGATGGATCTGAGAACGCTGTCTGGGCTTGGTGCCAAGGGCTGGTATTTCACAGCAGCGACCGCCTCACAGACGAGCTGTGGGAAGCAGGAGGGAGACTCTCTCTTAGGGTGCCACTACTATGGAGACACAGCTGGGCTGAACAAGATTTGCTTCAAACAACAACAAGAGAGACAGAAAGTATCTGGTTCAACCGCTGCCTGAGCAGGCAGGCACCAGAAGAGCTAGCAGCCAATCCGGCCATGCTCGAAACCAGCTCTGCAGCTCAGCCAATCAGTGACATCACTGGTGAGAAACTCATTTACATCATGCAGTAATGAACTTTGTTTAACATAGCCTTCCCCCTTTCCTGTCACCCCCCCCTTTCCATATTAGGTCCTTCCATTAATTATTCTGCTGGCATAATTTAAACCGCTATGCAAAAATGTGGCTACATTCTCTCTGATAGCTTTTACCTTTTTTTCCCCCATTAGTGTCTGCTGTCACTGAAAGTAATTCTGGGTACAATTCTATTTTGTTTTGAACTTGTAAAATTATATTTTCTTTCTTAAAAAAAATCTTAACAACATGAAACCTCTGTTTATTTTGTCTGATCCCTCTTCTTATGAGTGAATACATGCTTCTGCAAGTTGGGATTCAGAACTGTACAAGGTAATAGAGAATAAAGGGTGCATTGCCATAGAAGTTGCAGGTTTTTCAAGCAATCTGTATCTTAGAATTTCCTTTAATGTTTTCAGATTTTATGCTGCAGTGGCCATTTTACATACAGTGTTTTATCCAAAAAGCACTTATGTGCATCTGTCACATGGAGGAAAGTTCACTCTTGTTATATTTCATTCTCCACTGCTTTCAGCCAACATTGTCATTTTATTAATGAATAGAACTGAGGTCATTTCTGGACAAATCTCCCCCCTTCCCATCTCAGCACAATGCACTGATTTGCATCCATTTACTAGAAAAACTGAATACAAGAACCAGCTTGAAAAGAAGTTAAGGAACCAGCTTAAGTATTATTTCAGAATATATTGCAGTAATACAGCTTGTTTTTTAAAATGTGCAATATTTAACATCTGCCTTAGTGTTTCTATAAAATCGCCTGGTCTCCATTTGCAATGCAATGCCTTTAGCAAATTTATGGGATCGTTACATAACCAAAGTAGATCAAATGAAATAATGTTCATGAATGAGTTCATTTATCTGCAGAAAACCTTTGGAAATACAATTTTGCCTTGCACATTTGTATTTAGTTGTCAGGGATAAAGTCATTTCTTCTATAGATAACTTAAAAGAGGCTGGAACATGTGGCATGTGAAGATTTCATGTTGCTTTATAAAATCCCAGAGAGCAAAACTGGGTCACACTTCAATGTAATTTCTATGAAGTCTTATCTTAATTGCATATTTGAGTTAAAGGCACACAGTTTTCTAACAGAGAAGGTGAAGTTTCATTGTCTTTCTTTTAAAAGGATGTTTTGCATGTAATTATTCAAAAACATGGAATTTAAAAAATATTGACAAGGGTTTCATAATAGTGCATGATTCGTTTAAGAAGCTTATGGAGTGCAATGATAGGCATAGTCACTTTTTAAAGCATATGAAGGATTTAGATGAGAAACCATGGCCTTTTTAATTCATGAGGCATTCCATCATCCCATCATCAGTATTCAGGAGGCGACTGTCCTGAATCAGTCACGAGCTCCCCTGCTGCAGATCCTGTAATTTGAATCATGTGTAATAATATATTATCCTACTGGGGGCCTTCTTTCAGTAGGAGAATGGTTTATACATTCTGCTATAAGAGAACTTTTGGCTTCTAGCCGACTCACAGCCATTACTCACATAGGCAATCATGATCATCTTCCTTAAGGAATAACATCTGCACAACCTCCAGAGCCAAAAATCTGCAACCTCCCGCACAATATGAATTATGATTTCTTGGAATTAGGAACACTTGACAAACTGAAGTAGAAAAATGGAAGGTTTAAAGGAATGGATCAACATTTTATTGAGTGTGCCATGTGGCAACAGGGCAAACTCCCATTCCTTTGAAATGATGGAGAATGGTGAGGAAAGGGGGCCAAAAATATACCTACATGTGTTCATTAGATTTTTAGACACAGCCGAAATGTAATGTGTTTTGTGAAGGCGTAGCTGCCTCTGTGTTTTTCTGTGGGCATCCTAGCAAGATCCTGTAAAGGGTGTAGCAGCATGGAGAAATAAATGGGGGTCAAAGGTGGTTGTGAAAGCAGAGAAATTGTCTCACCTTGCAGGAACCATTTTGACCCCAGAGTTAAAAATTACAGTGTACCTCTGATTCTTTCTCTTTTTATCACCTTGATCAGATCACTTAATTTCTTTCCATTTTCTTCTACATTCAAAAATTAAAGACAATGCCAGCAGAGAGGTTTTCGCTTTGTGTAAAATGCCTTCCCATTTTTTAAGAGTCGAGATCCTTTTTTGCTTCAAGGACCAGGTTAAATGTCTCCTTCTGTGAAATCTTTCCAAATCACCATGACCAGATTCTCTTACTTCTCCACCCCTTTTCACCTCCTTTATTGCCTGTTGTGGCAGTCAGTATTGCTGTAGGGCCGCATATGTGCCTATCTTTGCCTCTAGACTGAAAGCCCCTTGGGGACAGAGACCACATTGAATTCTTTTCCACCCCCAGCTTTAAGAATAATGAATGATGCTCCTAAGGTTTAAATCCATGTTTTAATTAATGAATTATAAGTACATTATGAATTGCAGAGGGAGGGTCATACAATTTTCAGGGATTACGATTATTATTGTCACCTGTTACCACTATGTACCAGTTGATGTCAGCTTTACCTCATCAGTGTTAAGCCTTTTATTTCACTGGCCCTTCATAATAAAGCTCAGATTAAATGGTCCCTGTATTATTTTTCTTAAATAGCCAGTCGAAAGGAAATGCAAATCATTTTGTTTATTAAATATGAAATTAAGCCAACTTAGTTTGGTGTTTAAGAATTTAAAAGTAGGTGAAATTTATGTAGATTCAAGCAACCATGGTAAGCGAATTACAGTATCCAGCTGTACTGTTAGTGATATGAAAAATTACTTGGAAAAGGTAAGCGATTAATATGGAATGTTGAAATGCTCTGAAAAGCATAATAAATCAGGAAATATAGAATCCCGTGTCAGTGTTATAACAGATGCATGTATTTTTAATCTGTAAACTAGTACAATAATCTTAAGAGTGATTTCTACATGTTTTCGGTACAATCTGAAAACAAAATGCCAAAACATGATTGATTTTATGTTAGTTATCTGTTTAAGTTTATACTTTTGGTTATTGTACTACTGCTAAGGGGAAATTAATTTTTTGGCAAAAAATAATATTTTTGTTAATGTTTAAAAATTGTTTTTAGATTTAAAAACATATTTTCAACTGTTTTTCACTACATTTTATGAGAAAAGAATGAAAAATATGTATCTTTGCTTTTATATCTGGAAAAATAGAAATTTCAGAGCTTGAATTACCTAAAGTCTATGTTTTGTAAAAGTATTAGAGAGGAAAAGTATCTCGCCTAAAAGTGCATACTTTCAAGTTCCCAGGATATCTGAGGCTGGTATCAAGAATTCAGAAAGACTGGCTCAATATATTTTAACTCTACCAAATAATCTTCACATTAAAAATCAGCAAGATAGGATTATACAATTTTATAGTGCTAATATAAATTACATTCACTTATGTAATCCAATACTGAATGTAGAATTCACATATCATAGGGAAAGAAGGGAGGCTGCACCTTATTGAGCTGTACTTTAATACTATCCTACTATAATGCAATTGGCTCCTAATAAATAATCAGTTATACTAGTATTCTTTAAAAATAATTATAGTGACGATGAAGTAAAAATGGAAATGATATCTGGTTTCACTTTGCTAGCTTTGAATTCAGTTAACACAGATAGTGTATCTTATTGACAAGATTGGTTAAATAGATTTGGGTGGGTCAGTTTGAACTTTTTTTAAACAATGAATTATACTGTTACTCTTGACCTTTTTTATTCTGTTGAAGTCTCCAGTTATCCCAAAGATGAGGTATTTGCATCTAACCAATTTTTTAAAAATAGACTTCTGGGCCTTGGAAATACTGAGAGATGAATTGTGCCCACTTAGAAACAAAAGTTTCTCAAAGACAATAAATATAATAGGACTTTGTCTAGCATCGTCTGTTTAGACAATTACAGTTAGAAATTCAGAGAGTGACTGAGAAAATGTAGAACATCTTAAAGAAAATGTTACTTCACGTCATAATCTGAGACGTGGTAACTGAAAGTCATTTGCACTTGAATACTATTTTGTTTTTCTAAACTTATTACAGTAATGATGAACAAGTTAGAAATAATGAAACACTCCCCCCTATACCGGTGCTTATTGATAGCGTAATGATATGATCCTTATTCCAAAATTAACTTTTGAATAAGGAAAGTAGAAGTAAATATTAGGGCCTATGCTTATACAGCAAAAATGGTAAGTTTGTGATTAAGGCTTGCTTATTAGTAAGATGGCAAGGAATTTGATAAAACTGGCCTAAAACATTTGCATATTCTCTTTTTTTTTCTCCTGCTTAATCCTTAAAACATGATTTAAAACCAGTATTAATATATTTAGGTGTTTACTGAGTATTTTCATGAGCTGAAGATAACACATCTTATTATTAAAGACTGAGGTTGCTCTGTAACTGGTGGCTGAACCAAGAAGAGGAACAAAAGGCTACGAGTGAGTGGCTAATATCTGCTGGGGCCTAATATTTGCGCTATATGCCATTTGCTACACTATGTACTATGCACACGTTCTTTCATTTAATTCTCAAATCAATCCTTTGGTATTATTACTATCCTCATTTTACAAAAATGAGAAAATTGAGTTTCAGAAAGGCTAAGCCACTCCTCAAAGTCACATGACTAGTAAGCCGCAAAAGAGAGATTTGAACCAAGGATTCTGACTTGAGAGCATGCATTCCTAATCATCCCAAACTGAATAATCAGTACATGTGATTTTGCTATTGGTTGTAAAAACAGATTTTTTTTTTCATGTATTACATTTATAAATGCTGTATCTGGTTCAGTTTTTTAAATGTTCACATTTATTTTTACCTTAGTATTTTATAGCTCAGTTTGAAAGCTATTGCCTTTGCAATAATATCTACATTGATATTTTCTTTATATTTTGGTATTTATGTACCCAATCAGATCATTTAGTAATGCATACAAAAACAATTTCTAAACAGTGACATACCAAGTAAATGTAAGGTCATGTTATGCGTAAAATATCTTTATAAGTCTGAATTACTAAAAATAATTATTAGACTAAATGTTTCCATTTCTTCTTTTTCCTAGATATTTTACTTACTAAATAAATGACCTATTTTATGAGAAAATTAATTCTTATTTATTTGGCAGTTGCAGAGTATCACATTGGTTCATTTAGACCCTGACTATCCAGACATTCAAGGTAATACAGTTTCTCATCCGGTTACACATCTCGTGTCTACAATCCACTGCAATCCATGGGCTGCTAAGAGAATCTTACAATTACTGAATATGTAATAATACATTTTATACCTAATGCTAAACTTTTCTAGTTTTTATCTATAGTGGTGAAGACTAGAGGGCATAGTTTACAAGTTGTTGACTTTCAGAGAATCAACTTAATTTGGGGAAGGGAGAGGAAAAAACAGTATAGTTTCTTACCTTCCTGGTGAAACATTGTCCAGTTTCTTTCTCAATTTTATATTTCTTTCTTGAACAATGTTGTGCACTTACCATATGCCAGAAACTGGGCAGACAATAAAATGAGCCTCTCACGATCTCCAGCTTCAACATTGTTATTGATGTTTATAATGAAAACACTATATCAATATATGTTCATGTATAATTAAAGTGTTTAGTTTGGTTACATAATTTATGGTAGCTTCTTCTCAAAATATCTACAAAAGCAATAATTTTGACGCTTATGATTCTCATTTGAATGAAACTCTACTCCACTGCACTCCACTGTGTCTGTGCTTCTTCTATGATCCTAATACCTAGAACTCAATACAGTGCTCCTTGGAAGGTTTAAGGAATGCAGGGTGAAGCAGGGCTATCATCTCTGTGTTTGGGGGACACTGGGCCCATGGATGAGGTGTAAAGACCTCAATAGCAGGGTTAAGGTTCACATTCTGATTTTGCCTGTGCCTTACGCTATTCTCTTGTACAGTTAGAATTTGATATTATTGGCTGGCAGTGGCTCACGCCTATAGTCCCAGCACTTTGGGAGGCCAAGGCGGCTGGATCACTTGAGGTCAGGAGTTCGAGACCAGCCTGGCCAACATGGTGAAAACCCTTTTCTACTAAAAATACAAAAATTAGCCAGGCATGCTGTCTCGTATCTATAATCTCAGCTACTTAGGGGGCTGAGGCAGGGGAATTGCTCGAACACGGGAGGCGGAAGTTGCCGAGATTGAGCCATTGAACTCCAGCCTGGGTGAAGAAGTGAGACTCTGTCTCAAAAAGTAAATAGATAGATAGACAGACAGATAGATAGATAGATAGATATTATTTTTCCACTCAAGATTCATTGATGTACACATTACTGATAATTACTTTTGTGGGAAAGAATCAAGGTCAACATAGCAATTCCTTTCATTGCTTCCAAACTTACTGAGAAAACACTTAACATACAGTACTTAAGTACTGGTAGAGTACTTAAAGCAGTTATTTTCTGAATGTTAATTTTTACACAGTGAAAATTAGAGATAATAGTGTCAATGATTACTTAGTGATCACTTAACTCCATGAGGCAGTATGAGAAGTGGTTAGGAGCACAGAATCTCCGGACAGATGCCTGGTACTGATTCTGGACTTCATGACTTAGTAGATGCATAACCTTGGACAAGTGACATAACTTCCCCAGGCCTCAGTTTTCCCATCTGTGCAGTAGCACCTACCTTAAAAGACTGTGAGGATTCTAGTGCATTCTTGCAAAGGATGGCATTATAAAGATGTGTAAATTCATGTTCCTTACTCTTCAAAGTACAGAATGTAGAGATTATGTGTTTGTATATATTTACATAAATATTAATACAGTGCAGTAAGTGCTGTACCAGAGATGTATTTATCCTTGCATAAAGACTTTCAAAATTTAATTTTATTCCACCTCTTCAACCAGGTTTTTTTTTTTTTGTATGGAGTCTCTCTGTCGCCAGACTGGAGTGCAGTGGCATGAGCTCACTGCAGCTTCTGTGGCCCAGGTTCAAGTAGTTCTACTGCCTTAGCCTCCCCAGTAGCTGGGACTACAGGTGAATTCCACCATGCCTGGCTAATTTTTGTAATTTTAGTAGAGATGAAGTTTCACCATATTTGGTCAGGCTGGTCTCAAACTCCTGACCTCAGGTGATCCACCTGCTTCAACCTACCAAAGTGCTGAGATTACAGGTGTGAGCTGCCGTGCCTGGCCGGTTTTTCTTTTATTTGAACAAGTTGTCAACTATTGTTATAATTATCAGTTTTATCCCATCAAATATTGGTTTCATTTAAAAAGTTGTTTAAAAAGACTGTATGATATTTTAATAATATCTATAAAAGCTTATAATTACAGGCAACTAATAATATTCAATTCATTGATTCTACTTTTTCCTCCATTGCTCAGTGTATGTATCAGAAAATACAAACGTCCTAAGTCATATGCAAAAATGCATGAAACCATTTATTCTGATTTTTGCAAAGCTCCATGATAGAGCTAATAGTTTAGAGCATGATATCCTAGAATGACCAGAGGTTAGGTTCCTAGTTAGTTGCATTCTGTAAAGACAATTAATCCATAGTCCAAGTGTCTAATGTTCAAGAATCAGATACTTGATACATATAGACTTTCCTTTAACAATCTCCACTGTGCTCAGGAAGAAAAACATAGATTCTAATCCAAAGACCTGAACTAAAACCCTTTGCAAATGCTCTAAGCCTCACTTTTCTTATTATGAAATGGGGATAGTAATGACTAGAAAGATAATTGTGTGGGCTAAATAAGAGGATCTGTGGAGTACTGTTAGGTTTTGTCCTCTCTAGGTTTTGTAAAGTCTGTTCAAGTGTGTGTTTAAATGTCAATGAGAGCAACAGGACTTCAATAAAATGCTAGTGTCTGAGGAGACAAACTCTGTAATGATGTACTCTATAGAACAGAGAATTACAAGATTGCTTCTTTAAAAATATTTCTCGTCAAAACTCCCATGAGTTTGAATTATTTCAGGGGATTGTGAATGCAAGTTAATTAAATCAGAATTCTGTCTCATCTTAACCTGGGAATGACTGAGACTAAAAATAGTTGCCTTTTGTTGTTGTTGTTGTTTTGAGATAGAGTTTTGCTCTTGTTGCCCAGGCTGGAATGCAATGGAGCAATCTCCACTCACCGCAGCCTCTGCCTCCTGGGTTCAAGTGATTCTCCTGCCTCAGCCTCCCGAGTAGCTGGGATTACAGGCATGTGCCACCAAACTGGTCTAGTTTTTGTATTTTTAGTAGAGACGGGGTTTCACCATGTTGGCCAGGCTGGGTCTCGAACTCCTGACCTCAAGTGATCCACTCACCTCGGCCTCCCAAAGTGCTAGGATTACAGGCATGAGCCACCATGCCTGGCCAGTAAATAGTTATATTTTAAAAAGACGTTCATGAGCTCTCTCCCTCTCTCCATCTCCATTTCTATCTCAATGTCTATCTCTGTCTTTTCCTGCCTCTGAAAGACTGACATATTTGGGGAGAGAAGAGCATCAGTAAGGGTTTCCAGTGATTGAGGCAGAGGGATGTTCAAAGGCATGAAGATTTTCAGATTAATAGTAACAATGCAACTAATTTTCAGGTGTATCATTAAAGTGAAAAATAAAATGCTATAAATAGCATCATATTGGAACATCTATGTGCCAACTTTATGATGCTTTTACAATTTCATCTAATCTATGACAGTTTGCTATTACTTCCTTCAAGTTTGATCCATGCTTTCTCATAGTACTAATAATGAAGATGACAATCAAAAGAATTTTGCCATGGTATTTTATAGGTGTACCTATTGTTTGAACTATGTATATAAATAGTAAAGCAAAGAAATTACACCTTCTGTTTGGGGTATCCTTTAGTAATATTGCCTTTTAATAACCCCTGTTCCTCCTTTTATTTAACAGCAATTAACTAATTCTTATTAAACATCACCAGAGAGAGTCTTGCATGTCACTATAGTGCAGTAAGATCCATTTAGTTTTTAAGCTCTTACAAGCCATTCATTTTGCAGTGGAGTTAAACTTTTCTATTACCTCCTTCCTAGCAGGATAGTCTCGGAGTCTTTAAGCATTTTATTAAACTTATTTTAGTTATTTTTTTAACTTTGTTATTTAATTGCTTTTTCTTGAACTGACAAACTGGGTTTTTAACATATTACTTCTCTACGGATAGGCTTCCGCATGGAGGCTGTTGGGGGAGACCATATACCCCATTTCTCTGGGGATATGCCCAGTTTATGCTTACTGTACCAGGGTAATTATTGATGGTTCCCTCTTTGATTTTCAATAGTGACCCATTTTTCACTAGAAATTATGTGACCATTCTATAATATAAAGTGAATTCCTAAATTTTTACCAAAATTGTATTTTCAGATATGCAAATCTGTTGTTGTTATGAAAGTATTTGCACTTTGCAGTTTGTGCAACATGAGTTTGGGTTTTGCAAATGTGGTCATTACAGTGAAAGATAATTTTGTTGATATGTGTTAGACATGCGATGAGTAATTGTTGATCTAAACTCATTCATTTGAACATCAGATTTCATTAGTACTCTAGTCTAGACTAATAGCAGGAACAAGTCCAGCATGTCAATTCATTCAACAGATATTGGTTGAGCACTATGTGCTGATCATTGCTATAAGCACTGAAGGACACAGCAGTAAAGCAAATAGACGAAGTCCTATGTACTTATTAAGCTTGTGTTCTGAGGTCCTTCAGAGGGTAAGAATATACATTTATTAAGTTATACCAATGAGATTTTGCTCTCTATACAAATTGCTTTGACAAAAGGAAGGCTTCATTTAAAACCCAGCCTGTTTTTCTTACGACTTCTCCATTATGTAGGCTAACTTTATACTGTGAGTCCTACTGGGTACATTTTTCTTTCTCTCACTCAGTAGCTTACCTGACATCTTAGGCTCTCCTGGAGTTGATGGTGCTAGCTGCCATGGTTTTTATGTTTCTGTTTAGTCAAGAAGCAGCTCAGAAATCCAAATTTCTAGTAACTTGAGAGCTTCTTACGTTCTAGCTAATATACAAATGTACATGGAAAATTTATTACCTTATTTGTTTTTGGAAACTTTTTTTTCTCCCTGAGGACAGGTTATTGTCATTTTTGTCCATATATATAATTCATCCTTTTAAATGTACCCTGGAGCTTTTCAAATGATTTCTCTCCTGTGGAAGCACCTTCTCCTGTTATTTGGCTTTTCATAAAGCCCACGAATATCTTAAAATTTTAAATGACTTATGTATATAAAAATAATAAGCAATTTATATATTGAGGATAAATATTTAAAATAAGAACAATTATAAAATCATAACTGTTCAGAGTTTGAAATAGACTTAAGACAATTGTTTAATTCCTTTATTTTTTAAATGTGCCCAGGAAATGTGTAAAGATATGGCATTTGACTTGCTCAGATTTACACAGTAGTTTGTGATAGACCCAGAAAAAACCCCAAGATTTTTTGAAATTTGAATTTTTAAAAAGAATTTTGATTATAAAATATTTTCTCTGCTCTAAATTTGAAAAATTTAAGAGTTATATGAAAGAAAATTGAAATGTTTAGTTATTTTACTCTGTAAATTACCATGGTTACACAAATTTTAAAATACATATGTCTTTTGAATAATATTGAAGTTTCACTCTATAAATAATTTTATATCTTATTTTTAAACATTAAGAGAGAAAATATTATGTGGTATGGTATAGGGATGTACATTTAGTTTAAAAATAAAGGAAGAAAAAATTGATAAGACAGACATTTAAAAACCTAGATATTTTTGAGTTACAACTTTACAAATTATATGAGGTAACATAGGATATATGTAGAAGTGAATATGAATGTCAATGTCATTTCATAAAAATGTTTTGTGCTGCACTGAAGTGAGATATATCAAAGTGACAATGCTGTCATAGATGCAGATGCCCTTTCTTGCTCCTGAGAAGTAGTATCTCTTCCCTCCACACAGATTCTGGGTTATATCTTCTCTTAAATACTCAGGAATTTGTTCTATCGATGATCCTTCTCCTGTATCATCACCTTCCTTTCAACCAGCTCCTCCTCCAGCATTCAAAAATGACCAACTTTCACTCATCCTAAGCAAACAGATGAGGAAAACAATAATAGCCACCTCCCATAAATAAACCTGTTTCCTCTTGTATCTCTTACTTAACCCATTCTGTTGTGGGATAGAAAGTCAGGAGAGCTTGGGAAAGACTCAAACTCACTTGGGACAAGTAGTATAACTTCTTTGCACTCCAGCAGAATTGATAGTCTTACGTTTTATAAAACATAAAGTGATGTTAAAAAATGATAGTTTTTTTCCAAAAAGTACTTTGTCTACCTTTAAAGTTACATAAATTTAGAGAAGAGAGGAAATACCCTTTATAAGCTACTTTTTAATGGTTATTTTTAGGGAGCTCTAAACTAAAGGTATTTGTGACATAATATAATTACCATTTACAGACCTGATATCATTTCCATTTATTTATTTTGAGATTCTGTTCCTATTCAGGTTTCTAATGGTGCAGGGGGAGATAGTAAGGTTAAGTTATTTTAAATAACGATCAAGGAAATAATCTATTTTTAAAGGAGATAAGCTCTTTGTGCTATTGAACAAAGATCACTGGACTTAAAGTCTATTTGTTACTCCAAAATTATTTCAATGAGAATAGGAATTGGATGATTTCATATCTATTGCTAGCTATGCCCCTAGTCATTTGTGTGACATTGGAAAACCAGTGTTTATTGGTTTATCGATTTGTATGATGGACAAGACACCAGATCAGGACTTTCAACAACTTTTTTAAAAAGTAGAATTCTTTCCTAAATAAAATTGACTCAGAATCCCAAAATACTTTTAGAAAGTGCAGCAACCCTGTTCGGATTAGAATTGAGACCTCAGAGCTATATCGTTTTACTCCTCATGCACTTTAGGTGGTGCCTAAGATTCCCTGGTTATAGCCTCAGAACTCCGTGATACTAAAGCCACTAGAGTAGATAATTGCTTGCAACGCTTAGAGTTTGAAAATTAGACTGATATTTTTTTTGTTTTGGTTTTGCTTCTTTTGGTCAGCCACTAATAAATTAATATAAATTTAACTTCCACTAGATGGCAGTAGATCAAATCTTTGATCTTGACAATCTTCAGTCTAGTATTTAAGAGCACATATTCACAAATTTTAGAAGAATTCTATTGTCTTATATTTTAAACTTTAAAATTATTTTTCAACCTCTGAATTTTCACTTGGTGTCCTGTTTTGAAGACATTACGGAACTATTGGTTAGTCCAGTCTTTATGATGCCTTGTAAAATATTACTTGCTCTGATCATAGGAATTTTTAAAAATTGCATAAGGTTCAAATGAACCTTATTTTCATGAGCATCTAAATTTATTATTCATATATTCTTGATTTTACAGCTTCACTGGAAGCCTAATTTTTAACCCAAAATTTACAGTGACCTGGTCACTCAGTTTTCTACCCCATAACACCCATTCCCTTCCACAGCAATGAAATTCCAGTGATACTAGTAGTCTGCATTGTGTATACTCTTAACTTTGCCAAGAGGAAATGCTTTCAAATTATATTAGGTGATGGGAATTTGTGATATAGATAACAAGGGAAATGAGGTGTCTCAGGAAGCTGCTTCATATCGCTAAGATTAAAGGTATAGCAACTTCATGGAGGCACATAGAAACACCTTCCTTTGGGATTCAGCAGATCCTCCTGGAACCCAACAGCTCTGGTACCCTCATGCCAACAGTGAGCCTCCCAGAAGTTGCCCCTGCTCCTCTTTTTGTATATCACTTATTTATACTCCCCAGGAAAGAAGAACTGGTTGAGTCAATTGCTGTAGTTGTACACAGATCACCCCTTAAAGGGCAGTCTCTTGTTAAGTCCCCTAAGTTGGTTAGATCCCACTGAGGACAGCTTATTCTCTGAGTAGCGTATTAGTCCATCTCATGCTACTAAAAAGACATACCTGAGATTTGTAATTTATAAAGGAAAGAGGTTTAATGGACTCACAGTTCCACATGGTTGGGAAATCATGACATCAACCAATGGTGAGCTCTGTGCTATCCATATCCCTATCTGTTTTCCCCCATATTATTTTGAAGTAAATCCAGACATCATATCATATTATTTTTACATATTTTAGCATTTGTCCCCAATGAGATATACTCTTTGATAAACATAGTTTTATGTGGTTTCTATATAATAGCATATGTTGGCAAATATTTGTCAAAACAAATTTGGGTTGAAGTTTAATATGTCAGCACTTTACCCACATTAAATAGACATTATCTCTTGGACTAACAGTCTCCCAATATCACCTTTATCAGAACAAATTACCTTTAGATATTCCAAAAGTAAACTCTACATTTCCCTTTAGACAATTTAGAGGTGTATGTGTACGCTCCAATCCAGAGATCAAGGAGCTCTGAAATGGATTCTACAGCTGTCTCCCTTTGAAATTCTTTGCTCTGACACTTCAGATAACAGTACAACTTAGCTTTCCTGGGAAGCGAGTAGCCTGCTCTTCAAAGAGGTGAATACCTTAGATTGACAGTTTAACTTCAGCAAGTAATTCTAAAAATGGAAATGTATGGGGCAAATGTTAAAAATGCTAAAAAATACCTTTTATTGGCCTGTTTATAACCAGGAAGGAACATCATGTTCCTAACAAATTCCGTTGTGTGTGTGTGTGTGCTAAAACATTCCTATGTCATCCTTTAATAAACTTAATTGGATTTACAGGAAAGGAAAATTATTCCCTTTGTTTTATACTTCAGAAAATAATTAATACACATTTCTGATTTGTATGAAAAGAAAAAGCCAAACAAAATTTTTAAAATTTATCAAATATGAAATTGAAAGAAAAAAGAGAGGAAATCTTTGTACAGATCATATTTGTAGCAAAATTAGAGAAATTTGAAAGATTGCAACATATTTTTTATGTATCGTACCAATTTCCTGGAACTTACTATCTATACATATATATTTTTTTCTTTGCATGTAAATGATGCAAAATGATTGAGAAGGTAGAGCTAATATGTTTTATTGAAGAAGGAGGACATTAGAGTTAGGGCTTAATTGAATCACTGGTCTTTATTTGGCTCCTTATATCAATGGATATAGATGGCATTAACTTAATTTAAGCATTTGATTTAGATTACAGTGCAAGAGTAAAAAGCATATTTAAGGGAATAGCACTGTTTTCATCACTTAGCAGCCATATAAGCAAGGTTAAACCTTGCTTCTCTAATTATGTAATGACAAAAATTTAACCTATAAAGGGACTGTACGGATTAAATAGAATTGTCTTGGTAAATATCTTGAAAATCAGCTCTATTTTTATGTTTATGCATAATAAAATACTCTAATTTTAAGTGTACAATTTGCGTCCTCAGCAAATACATATAGTCATGTAGCCAACATCATAATCAAGATGGGAAACATTTCCATCACCTTGAAAAGTTCCCTTGAGTTCCTCTGTGGTCAATCGGCTCCACCTACCCTCAGCTTCCTCAACTACTTATTTGCATTCTGTCATTACAGTTTTGCATTTTCTGGAATTTCATGTAAACAGAATCATACAGTATTCAGACTTTTGTGTCTGGCTTTTTCTATTGAGCATAATACTTTTGAGATTTATTCAGAACCTTGAGGGTATTGGTAGTTCATTTGATTTATTGCTGAGTAGTATCCTATATTAACTGCATATGTGACAAGTGGATGGACATTGAGATTGTTTCCAGTTTGGGACTGTTATGTATAAAGTTCTGTGCATATTAAAGTATAAGACTTCTGTGGATAAAATTCTTATTTATCATAGATAATTGTATAGAAATGGGATTGCTGGGTTGCAGGTTAAGTTCATGCTTAACTTAAGTAACTTACAAGGTATCTTTTCCTTAAATTGACTCTACCATTTGCAATTCCCTCAGCCACATACCACTTGCTCCACAACCTCACCGACCATTAAAAAAATGTATCCCTTCTACAATGGGTATGTAGTGGTATCTTATTGTAGCTTTAATTTGGATTTTCTTAGGTCTAATACTTTCAGCATGTTTTCTTGTGCTTATTGTCCATTCGTGTTTCTTCTTTAGGATACTTATTTTGACTGGATCTTTTTTCTTTCTGTTCAGTTTTAAGAATTCTTTACATATGATGTAAATCCTTTGTCATACATATGTCTGCAGATACTGTTCTGAGTCTGTGACATACCTTTTTATTACCTTAACAGTGTTTTTTTTCTTTTTTGAAAAATGAAAACCTTTAATATTCATGATGTCCAATTTAACAATTGGTATTTCATAATTTTCACTTTTTATGTCCTGTCCAAAGATTCTTTGCCTAAGCCAGTATCGCTAAGACCTTCTCTTATATCTTCTTCTACATATTATATAATCTATTATGCTTTGTTTTATGAACCATTTCAAGTTAATTTATGTATATGATGTGAAGTCGGGATCAATGTTCATTTGATTTGAACGTTGATGGGTTGCCATTGAATGGCAAAGCATACAGCCAAAATAGACTTAATTTTTTAAAAGGACAATGTTGAAAATTTCACCACTTTATTCTAAAATTTATTATAAAGCTAGAATTATCAAAGCAATGTGGTGTAACAATTGACATAAGATCAATACAATAGAATAGGTAGTCCACATATATTATCAATATATTTATTTATTCTTATTTTATATTTTATTTTTTATTTTTTGAGACAGAGTCTCACTCTGTTGCCCAGGCTGAAGTGCAGAGGGTGCAGCAAACCACCAATCAACCTGTCATCAACATTAGGTATTTCTCCTAATGCTATCCCTCCCCAAGCCCCACACCTCCCAACAGGCCCTGGTGTGTACTCATTAGAGTACTTTTTATTGAAACGGCTTTGTGTCCCTTGTTGAATAACCTAGGTATCTTTAAAAAAAATAAATTGATGGGAAGCTAAGGCAGGAAGATCACTTGAGGTCAGGCGTTCAAGACCAGCCTGGCCAACATGGTGAAATCCCATCTTTACTAAAAATACAAAAATTAGCCAGGCTGGTGGTACATGCCTGTAATCTCAGCTACTCGGGAAGCACAAGAATCGCTTGAACTTACCTGGGAGGGAGAGGCTGCAGTGAGCCAAGATAACACCTCTGCACTCCAGCCTGGGAGACAGAGCGAGACTCTGTCTCAAAAAATAAAAAAAATAAAATAAAAGTAATTAAATAAATTGATAATATCTTTAGACTACCCATTCTATCGTATTGATCTTATGTCAATTGTTACACCACATTGCTTTGATAATTCTAGCTTTATAATACATCTTAGAATCAAGTGGTGTAAATTTACCAACATTGTCCTTTTAAAAAATTGGCCAAGCGTGGTGGCTCACGCTTGTAATCCCAGTACTTTGGGAGGCTGAGGCAGGTGGATCACCTGAGGTCAGGAGTTTGAAACCAGCCTGACTAACATGATAAATCCCTGCCTTTACTAAAAAACAAAAATTAGCTGGGTGTAGTGGCAGGCACCTGTAACCCCAGCTACTTGGGAGGCTGAGGCAGGAGAATTGCTTGAACCCAGGTGGCGAAAGTTGCAGTGAGCCGAGACTGCAATTGCACTCCAGCCTGGGAGACAGAGCGAGACTCCATCTCAAAAAAAAAAAAAAAAAAAAAAAAAAGTCTATTTTGGATCTACGCCTTGACATTTAATTTTAGAATCGCCTCGTTAATTTCTGCATAAATGTTTGCTGAACTTTACATTGGGATTTCTTAAAGCTATAGATATATATGGGGAGAGTTAAAACCTTTTCTGATGTTGTATCTTATAACTCATGGACATGATATCCCTCTCAATTTTTTTTCCTTTTTTTTAAATTTTAGCTGTCCTTTACTCCTACCAAGCAATATTTTGGAGATTTTAAGATACAGGTCTAGCATAAAGTTTAATAAGTATACTATCCCTATATGCTTCATGTTTGTTCATTCTATTTTAAAAGACATTTTAATTTAAATATTTAGTTGAGCCTTACTAGTATATAGAAACATAATTGATTTTTGTGTTTTCATTTTGGATTCTGTGGCTTTATTACACTCAGTTCCAGTGACACTTTTTATAGGTTTCCTGGATTTTCTACATAAATGATCATCTCATCTGTAAATAATGTCAGTTTCTTTTTTCCTTTCCAATGATATGACATTTTATTTATCTTACTTTTAAATGTATTATTTTTGCCTTATTGCACTAATTGGGACTCCCAATATAATTTTGAAAGAAAGTGGTAAGAACAAACATCTTTACGTTGCCAATGATCTTAGAGGAAATCTGCTTTTTACAAAAATGATGTTAGTCATTTTTGGTAGATAGTTTTATAAGGTTGAGGAAGATGCTTTCCATTCATAGTTTGCAGGTAAATTTTATTATGATTGAATTTTGAATTTATCTAATGCTTTATTTTTTATCTGTTGAGATGAGCATATGCTTTTTCTTTTTTATATATAATATGGTAGATTATATTGATTACTGGATATTAAATCAACCTTCATAGGGCTGAGATAATGTGCTGTTTTTTTCATTTTTTGCATTTTTGGATATTGTTTACTAAAATTTTGTTTGGGATTATTGCAACTATGTTTAGGAGACTTACAGGTCTGTTTCATGTAAATATGTATACATGTATGTATTTATTTATTTATTCAAATATTGCCTTGTTTGGTTTTCTTTTTTTCCTTATACTTTAAGTTCTGGGATACATATGCAGAACATGCAGGTTTGTTACACAGGTATACATGTGCCATGGTGGTTTCCCGCACCCATCAACCCGTCATCTACATTAGGTATTTCTCCTTATGCTATCCCTCCCATAGTCCCCACCCCCAACAGGCCCTGGTGTGTGATGTTCCACTTCCTGCATATGCGTGTTCTCATTGTTCAGCTTCTACTTATGGGTGAGAACATGTGGTGTTTGGTTTTCTGATCCTGTGTTAGTTCGCTAAGAATGATGGTTTCCAGCTTCATCTGTGCCCCTGCAAAGGACATGAACTCATCCTTTTTACGGCTGCATAGTATTTCATGTATATGTGCCTAAGTTTCTTTATCCAGTCTATCACTGATGGGTATTTGGGTTGGTTCCAAGTGTTCGCTTTTGTGAATGGTGCTGCAATAAACATAACGTGTGCATGTATCTTTCTAGTAGAATGATTTATAATCCTTTGGGTATACGCTCGGTAATGGGATTGCTAGGTAAAATGGTATTTCTAGTTCTTGATCCTTGAGGAATTGCCACACTGTCTTCCACAATGGTTGAACTAATTCATACTCCCACAGTGTAAAAGCATTCCTATTTCTCCACATTCTCTAGCATCTGTTCTTTCCTGACTTTTTAATGATCAACATTCTAACTAGCATGAGATGGTATCTCATTGTGGTTTTGATTTGCATTTCTTTAATGACCAGTGATGATGAGCTTTTCTTCATATGTGTATTGGCTGCATAAATGTCTTCTTTGGAGAAGTGTCTGTTCATATCCTTCGCCCACTTTTTGATGGGGTTGTTTGTTTGTTTGTTTTTTCTTGTAAATTTGTTTAAGTTCTTTGTAGATTCTGGATATTATCCCTTTGTCAGATGGATAAATTACAAAAATTTTATCCCATTCTGTAGGTGGCCTGTTCACTCTGATAATAGTTTCTTTCGTTGTGCAGAAACTCTTTCATTTAATTTGATCTCATTTGTCAATTTTGGCTTTTGTTCCAGTTGCTTTTGGTGTTTTAATCATGAAGTCTTTGTCCATGTCTCTGACCTCAATGGTATTGCCTAGGTTTTCTTCTAGAGTTTTTATGGTTTTCAGTCTTATGTTAAGTCTTTAATCCATGTTGAGTTAATTTTTGTATAAGATGTAAGGAAGGGGTCCAGTTTTGGTTTTCTGCATATGGCTAGCCAATTTTCCCAATACCAATTTTTAAATAAGGAATCCTTTCCCCTTTGCTTGTTTCTGTCAGGTTTGTCAATGATCAGACAGTTGTAGATGTGTGCTGTTACATCTGAGGCCTGTATTCTGTTCCATTTGTTGATGTATCTGTTTTGTTACCAGTAACATGCTGTTTTGGTTACTGTAGCCTTATAGTATAATTTGATGTCAGATAGCGTAATGCCTCCAGGTTTTTCTCTTTGCTTAGGATGGTCTTGGCTATATGAGCTCTTTTTTTAGTTCTATATGAAATTCAAAGTAGTTTTTTTCTAATTCTGTCAAGGAAGTCAATGGTAGCTTGATGGGAATAGCACTGAATCTATAAATTACTTTGGGCAGTATGACCATTTTCATGATATGGATTCTTCCTATCAATGAGCATGAAATGTTCTTTTCATTTGTTTGTGTCCTTTCTAATTTCCTTGAGTAGTGGTTTGTAGTTCTCCTTGAAAAGGTCCTTCACATTTTTTGTAGGTTTTATTCCTAGGTATTTTATACTCTTTGTAGCAATTATGAATGGGAGTTGACTCATGATTTGGCTCTCTGTTTGTCTATTATTGGTGCATAGGAATGCTTGTGATTTTTACACATTGATTTTGTATCCTGAGACTTTGCTGTAGTTGCTTATCAGCTTAAAGAGATTTGGGGCTGAGAGGATGGGGTTTTCTAAATATACAATCATGTCATCTCCAAATAGAAATAATTTGATGTCTTGTCTTCCTATTTTAATACACTTTATTTCTTTCTCTTGCTTTATTGCCCTGGCCAGAACTTTCAATACTGTGTTGAGTAGGAGTGGTGAGAGAGGGCACCCTTGTCTTGCACTGGTTTCCAAAGGGAATGCTTTCAGTTTTTGCCTATTCAGTATGATATTGAATAGTGGATTTATCATAAATAGTTCTTATTATTTTGAGATACGTTCCATCAGTACCTAGTTTATTGAGAGTTTTTAGCATGAAGGGCTGTTGAATTTTATTGCTGGCCTTTTCTGCATCTATTGAGATAATCATGTGGTTTTTGTCATTGGTTCTATTTATATAATGGATTATGTTTATTGATTTGTGTATGTTGAATTAGCCTTGCATTCCAGGGATGAAGCTGACTTGATCGTGATGGATAAACCTTTTGATGAGTTGCTGGATTCAGTTTGCGGGTATTTTATTGAGGATTTTTGCATTGATGTTCATTAGGGTTATTGGCCTGAAACTTCCTTTTTTGTGTGTGCCTCTGCCATGTTTTGGTATCAAGATGATGCTCACTCCATAAAATGAGTTAGGGAGGATTCCCCTCTTTTTCTTTTGTTTGGAATACTTTCAGAAGGAATGGTACCAGCTCTTCTTTGTTCCTCTGGTAGAAATAGGCTGTGAATCAGTCTGGTCCTGGGCTTTTTTTGGTTGGTAGGCTATACAGCCTCAATTTCAGAACTTATTATTTATCTATTCAGGAATTCAAATTCTTCCTGGTTTAGTCCTGGGAGGGCATATGTGTTCAGGAATTTATCCATTTCTTCTACATTTTGTAGCTTATTCGCATAGAGGTGTTTATAGTATTTTCTGATGGTAGTTTGTATTTCTGTGGGATTAGTGGTGATATCCCCTTTATTATTTTTTATTGTGTCCATTTGATTCTTCTCTCTTTTCTTCTTTATTAGTCTGGCTAGTGGTCTACCTATTTTGTTAGTCTTTTCAAAAACTAGCTCCTGAATTCATTGATTTGTTGAAGGGTTTTGCATGTCTCTATCTCCTTCAGTTCTGCTCTGATTTCACTTATTTTTTGTCATCTGCTAGCTTTTGAATTCTTTTGCTTTTGATTCTATTACTCTTTTAACTGTGATGTTAGGTTGTCAATTTTGTATCTTTCCTGCCTTCTCCTGTGGGCATTTAGTGTTATAAGTTTCCCTCTAAACAGTGCTTTAGCTGTGTCCCAGAGATTTTGGTACATTGTGTCTTTGTTCTCTTTTGTTTCAAAGAACTTATTTATTTCTGCCTTAGTTTTGTTATTTACCCAGTAGTCATTCAGGAGCAGGTTGTTCAGTTTCCATGTAGTTGTGTGGTTTTGAGTGAATTTCTTAATCCTGAGTTCTAATTTGATTGAACTGTGGTCTGAGAGACTGTTGTTATGATTTCCATTCTTTTGTATTTGCTGAGTAGTGTTTTACTTGCAATTATGTGGCCAGTTTTAGAATAAGTGTGATGTGGTGCTGAGAAGAATGTATATTCGGTGGATTTCGGGGGTGGAGAGTTCTGTAGATATCTATTAGGTCTGCTTGGTCCAGAGCCGAATTCAAGTCCTAATATCCTTGTTAATTTTCTGTCTCATTGATCTGTCTAATATTGACAGTGGGGGTGTTAAAGTCTCCCACTACTATTGTGTGGGAGTCTAAGTTTCTTTGTAGGTCATTAAGAACTTGCTTCATGAATCTGGGTGCTCCTATATTGGTTGCATATATATTTAAGATAGTTAGTTCTTGTTGCATTGATTCCTTTACCATTATGGAATGCCTTTCTGTGTCTTTTTTGATCTTTGTTGGTTTAAAGTCTGTTTTATCAGAGACTAGGTTTGCAACTCCTGCTTTTTTTGCTTTCCATTTGCTTGGTAAATCTTCCTCCATTCCTTTATTTTGAGCCTATCTGTGTCTTTGCATGTGACATGTGTCTCCTGAATACAGCACCCCAGTGGGTCTTGACTCTATTCAATTTGTCAGTCTGTGTCTTTTAGTTGGGGCATTTAGTCCTTTTACATTTAAGGTTAATATTGTTATGTATGAAGTTGATCCTGTCATCATGATGCTAGCTGGTTATTTTACCAGTTAGTTGATTCTTCATAATGTTGATTGTCCTTATAATTTGGTATGTTTTTGCAGTGGCTGGTACTGGTTTTTCCTTTCCATATTTAGTGCTTCCTTTGGGAGCTCTTGTAAGGCAGGCCTGGTGTTGACAAAATCTCAGCATTTGCTTGTCTGTAAAGATTTTTATTTCTCCTTCACTTATGAAGCTTAGTTTGGCTGGATATGAATTTCTGAGTTTGCAATTATTTTCTTTAAGACTGTTGAATATTGCCTCCTTCCTTCTGACTTGTAGGGTTTCTGCAGAGAGATCTGTTGTTAGTCTGATCGGCTTCCCTTTGTGGACCTTTCTCTCTAGTTGCTCTTAACATTTTTTCCTTCATTTCAACCTTGGTGAATCTGACGATTATGTGTCTTGGAGGTACTCTCCTTGAGGAGTATCTTTGTAGTGTTTTCTGTATTTCCTGAATTTGAACTTTGGCCTGTCTTGCTACGTTGGGGAAGTCCTCCTGGATAATATTTTGAAGAGTGTTTTCCAACTTGGTTCCATTGTCCCTGTCACTTTCAGGTACACCAATCAAACATAGGTTTGGTCTTTTCAAACAGTTCGATATTTCTTGGAGGCTTTGTTCATTTCTTTTCATTCTTTTTTGTCTAATCTTGTCTTCATGCTGTATTTCATTAAGCTAATCTTCAATCTCTGATATCCTTTTTTCTGCTTGTTCAATTCAGCTATAATACTTGTATATGCTTCAGAAAGTTCTTGTGCTGTGTTTTTCGGCTCCATCAGGTCATTTATGTTTGTCTCTAAATTGGCTATTTTTTCAAGGTTCTTATTTTCCTTGCATTGGGTTAGAACATGCTCCTTTAGCTCAGAGGAGTTTGTTGTTACCCACCTTGTGAAGCCTACTTTTGTCAATTTGTCAAACTCATTCTCTGTCCAGTTTTGTTCCCTTGCTGGCAGGGAGTTGTGATCCTTTGCAGGAGAAGAGGTGTTCTGGTTTTTGGAATTTTTCAGCCTTTTGCACTGGCATTTCCTCATCTTCATGGATTCATCTACCTTTGATCTTTGATGTTGGTGACCTTTTCATGGGGTTTTGTGTGGGCATCCTTTTTGTTGATGTTGATGCTATTGCCTTCTGTTTGTCGGTTTTCCTTCTAACAGTCAGGGCCCTCTGCTGCAGATCTGCAGGAGTTTGCTGGAGGAGGTTCACTCCTGACCCTGTTTGTCTGGGTATCACCAGTGAAGGATGCAGAATAGCAAAGAACAGCTGTCTGCTCCTTCCTCTGGAAGTTTCATTCCAAAGGACACCCACCACATGCCAGCTGGAGCTCTCCTATATGAGGTGTCTGTGGACTCCTGCTGAAAGGTGGTCTCCCAGACAGGAGGCATGGGGATCAGGGACCCACTTAAGGAGGCAGTCTGTCTCTTAGAAGAGCACCAGCACTGTTCTGAGAGATCCACTGGCTCTTTTAGAGCCAGCAGGCAGGAACGTTTAAATCTGCTGAAGCTGCGTCTACAGCTGCCCCTTTTCCCAGGTGCTCTGTCCCAGGGAGATGGGAGTTTTATCTATAAGCCCCTGACTGAGGCTGCTGCCTTTCTTTCAGAGATGCCCTGTCCAGAGAGGAGGAAACTAGAGAGACAATCCAGCTACAGCCACTTTGCTGAGCTGCGGTGGGCTCCACCCAGCTGGAACGTCCAAGAGGCTTTGTTTACACTGTGAAGGGAAAATTGCCTTCTCAAGCCTGAGTAATGGCGGACTCCCCCTCCCTCTGCCAAGCTTCCACGAGCTTCCGGGAGGTTTTGTTTACACTATGAAGGGAAAATTGCCTTCTCGTGACTCAGTAATGGTGGAAGCTCCTCCCTCCGCCAAGCTCTCGAGCGTGCCACGTCAACTTCCAACTGCTGTGCTGGCAGCGAGAATTTCAAGACAGGGGATCTTAGCTTGCTGGGCTCTGTGGGGTTGTGATCCGCTGAGCTAGACCACTTGGCTCCCTGGCTTCAGTCCGCTTTGCAGGTGAGTGAACGGTTCTGTCTCGCTGGCGTTCCAGGCGCCACTGTGGCATACAAAAAAACTGCAGCTAGCTCAGTGTCTGCCCAAACAGCCACCCAGTTTGTGCTTGATGCCCATGGTCCTGGTGTTGTAGGCACCCGAGGGAATCTCCTGGTCTGTGGGTTGCAAAGATTATGGGAAAAGCGTAGTATCTGGGCCAGAATATATCGTTTCTCATGGCAGAGTTTCTCAAGGCTTCCCTTGGCTAGAGGAGGGAGTTTCCGGATCCCTTGCGCTTCCAGGGTGAGGTGATGCCCCAGCCTGCTTTGGCTCACCCTCTGTGGGCTATACCCACCGTCTAACCAGTCCCAGTGAGATGAGCTGGCTGAAAATGCAGAAGTCACCCATCTTCTGCATTGATCTCGCTGGGAGCTGCAGGCTAGAGCTATTCCTATTCAGCCATCTTGCCAGCCATCTGGTTTTCAAATCAGGTAATTTGGACTGACAAAGTGTGTTGAGAAGTATTTTCTTTTCTATTTTTTGGAAGCATGTGTGCAAAATTCATATTATTTCTTCCTTACGTGTTTAGTAGAATTCACCAGTGTCATCTAGGCGTGGAGCTTTCTTTATGAAGAGAATATCAATTATGAATTCAATTTGTTTAGTCATTATAAGGCTATCTATCCAGTTATTTGTTCTTTGTTGAGGAATCTTTTGTCAGTTTATATATATCAAGGAGTTAGCCCATTACATTCAAGATGTTGATAAGTGTATAATATGCTCATAATATTACCTTTTAATCATTTTAATGTCTGTAAAATCTGTATTTATATCATTTTTTTCATTATTGATATTGGTTATCTACATGTTTTCTTTATTTCCTAATTAGTCCAATTTATGACTTAGCAATTTTTTTCTCTGTTCAAAGAACTAGATTTTAGTTTCATTGGTTTACTTTTTCTTTCTTGATTTTTTCACTATATTTTCTTTCTTCTAATTACTTTGAGTTCAATTTGGTTTTCTATTTTGTTCCTTAAAGTGAAATCTTAGGTCATTGATTTTAGATCTTTATTAATGCTATATAGTTCCCTTAAAGCACTGCTTTAACTGCATTGTACAAATTTTATAGAGTATGTTTTCATTTAGCTTAAATTTTCTTTAATTTGTTCTTTTACCTATGGTTTATTTATAGATGTGTTATTTAATATCCAGATGTGAGGATTTTCCAAATATTATTGATTTTAAATTAATTCTTTAGGGACCACAGAACTTCATATAAGAAAACTTTCGGTTTTCTTAAATTTATTGAGACTAGTCAATCTTCTGTTCATGCCTTTTATACCCTTGCTAATTTTCTGCCTGCTTTTTCTATCAATTACTGAGAGAGACATGTTCATATCTTCAATTATAATTTTGGATATGTGTAGTTTCTTTTTTTCAATTTCTATCAGTTTTAAAGCTCTGGTATTAGCGTATCCACATTTAGGATTTTTATATATGCTGATGAATCAATCCCTTCAAAATTATGAATATAATTCTTTTAAAAAATTTAGGATTACAAATATTCAAAGTGTACAACACAATGATTTAACATATGTATACATTGTATAATGATTACCACAGTGAAATCAGTTAATACATCTAATTACCATCAAAGCTGTTTATTAGATTTACTGAACTTGTTTATCTTATAACTTAAAGTTGGTACTATTTATGTTATATTTCTTGTTATAAACTCTACTTTGTTTCATATAAATATGAGCACTCTAGCTTCTTTTTAAAAATGTTTGCTCTGTGTCCTTTTTTAATCCTTTTGCTTTTAACCTAAATGTCTTTATATTTAAAGCAGGGTTCTTCTAGATAATGTCTTAGGTATTGCTTTTTGATTCAATCTGACAAGCTCTGCTTTTTCAATGTTTTAATTGAGATGTTCAGACAATTTAAATGTATTATGATTTTCGTTATAGTTGGATTTCTATTTATGATATTGCAATTTTTTTCTACTTGTCTCATTATTCTTATTCCTTTTTTCTTTTTCCTGTTTTTATTTTTAATTACTATTTTAAAGTTTATTTTATTTTTACTATTAGTTTTAGTTTTTTGTTTTTTATTGGATACTCTAGAGTTTATAATATACATCTTTACCTTGCAATAATAGTACCTTTTCAAATAATATTATACCTGTTCATGTGTACAGGAAGAACCTTATAACAATACACTACTATTTTTAAACTTTCCATTATTTTTACTATTTGTGGCAAAATTTTATTTTTTTATATACTACAAACACCACAATATATTTTTTAAAGTACAAAATTAGTTTTACAGGTTAAAAAATGTTTACATTTACCCACTTTATTTCCATTTCCAGTGCTCTTCATTCATTGGTACAACTACAGATTTTTGTCTGATTTTGTGTTCCTTCTGTCTAAAGGATGTCCTTTGACATTTCTTGTAGTGCAGTTCTGTTGAGGGTTAATTCCCTCAGTGGTTGTTTTTCTGGAAGGAAAAATGTCTTAATTTCATCTCAGTTTTGAAGAAATTTTCACTGGGTAAAAAATTATAGGTTGACAGTTTTTTTTCTCATTCAGCATATTAAAGGTTTTTCTTTATTGTGTTAGTTTTAACAGCTTTCTGAGCAGTTTGCGGTAATCCTTTGTTTTTCAGTATGTCAGGTGTCTCTTTTTTCTTCTGACAGCTTTTAAAATGTTAACTTTAGTAGTAGTTGTCAGCAATTTAATTTTTTTATGTCTCAGTGTGTTTTTCTTTAGTTTCATTCTGCTTGGGACTTTTTGAACTGCTTGGATCTGTATTATTTCTTCAAAAATTTGTTTTTTGTTTCTTCTACCTCTTCTCTTTTTGGTACTGCAATTATATGTAAGTTAGACTCTGCAAATTGTCTCACGGGTCACTTATTTTCTGTTCATTTTAGTTCCCAGACTTTTTCCTTCTGTGTTTGCTTTATTTTGAATAATTTCTATTATTATGTCTTCAATTTCATTCACCTTTTTTTCTGCAATGTATAATCAGCTGTTAATCTTATCCAGTGTATATCTATTTTAAATATAAGATATATTTTAAGTATAAGATATTCCATCTCTAGAAGTCTCATTTGTGTCTTTTTAAATATCTATCGTTTGTTTTATTATAAGGCTTATATATCTCTTTTATCTTCTTTTGCATATTGAGTATATTTGCAACACCTGTTTTAAAACAATTATGTATTTATTTAAAAATCCCTATTATTTTTGGGTTTGTTTCTGTTCTAATTTTATGGTCATATGGACCCGCTTTTCTACATACCTGGCAATTTTCTATTGGCAATTTTTTATTGGGTGCAATATTAGTCAGGTAAGACTGCCATAAGAAAATACCATAGATATTTATTTTTTCACAGTTCTGCAGCCTGGAAGTCTGATTAAGGTCCAGTATGGTTGGTTTCTGATGCGGGTTCTCCTGGTTTGCAGACAGCACCTTCTTGCTGTGTGCTCATGTGACCTTTTCTTTGTGCATGTTGGGGAGAAGGGGCAGATAGAGAGCGAGAGATCTCTAGGGTCCTTTCTACCTTTTATAGGGACACTAATCCTATTGGGTCAGGGCCACACCCTGATTCCCTCATTATAAACTTAATTACCTCTATAAAGGCCCTAGCTCCAATAAAATGAGGGTTTGGGATTCAACGTATAAATTATGGTAGACATAATTCAAGACTGAAGGAGATCTCCTCTGTAAATCTCTAGATCTTTTCCTCTCTCTCTCTTTCTGCTCTCTCTCTTCTTTTTCCCTAGTACGTTCTTGGCTGACTGCAGTGTTTGCCTTCCAGGTTCAAGTGATTCTCCTGCCTCAGCCTCCTGAGTAGCTGGGATTCCAGGTGTGTGCCACCACACCTGGCTAATTTTTCTAGTTGCATAGAGGTGGGGTTTTGCCATGTTGGCCAGGCTGGTCTCCAATTCCTGACCTCAGGTGATCCACCCACATTGGCCTTCCAAACTGCTGAGATTACTGGTGGGAACCACTGCACCTGGTACGCTCTCTCTCCCTCGCTCTGTCTTTCTCTCCCTCCATCTCTTCTTCTCTCTCCCTGTCTCTGTAACGTCTTCTACAAATGCGAGCTGCTTTGGTGTCTTCAAGCTGCAGTCTTTGATTCCTCAATTCAGACAGACTGCCAGGCTCTGTTTGGTTTTGCTCTCCCTTCTCTGTGGCTTGGAAACCACCTCTGTTATAGCACTGAGATGTAATGCCTGTAGGATAATTTTATAAACTATAGACTACTAAACTATAATTTATGTTATACATTGTGAATGATGCTTTATAATGGGTAAGTTCTCATATCCAGTGGCTCTGCTTCTATGTTTCCCCTGTCCTGTCTTTATCCATATCACATTAAAAATGGCCTTTCTAACGTGTGAATCTGGTTGTGCTTCTCTTCTGCTTAAAATCTTTCTATAACTCCCTCAAGATGAAGTCCAAAGGCATTAGGAATGCTTGTTTGGTTTTTACGACTTTGCTCCTTCATAGCCTATTGACCTCATCTTGTGGCCTATTGCCCATTGCACTGGATTCTCTAGCCATAACAAGGTGCTTCTTGCTTCTTCTCTCCTCCCTGGCTTTGCAAACACAATCTCCATCCATCAAAAGAAGCAAAAAAGAACCAACTTCATAGGACTTTTGTGAGAATCAATTAATTCAATACATGTAAAGTACGTAGAACATTGCCTAACACATATCAATTACTCAATAAAGGTTAGCTATTATTACTATTATCGATCAAAGAGTACAAACTATATACCCTCTGGAAACACCAGAATATATAACATATTATTTATAGCTTAAAATATACTTTGAAGTAAATTATTTTTAGGTTCTCCCAGATATCCACAGTGGGTTTTTAAAAAATAATAGGAAAAATTGAACCTGAAAGATGATTATATATTTTTCATATTCAAATATATTTAGCATAATAATTTTCCTTTCAAATAATTTGGCTCTTTTAACATTGGAATTTAACACATTTCAGAAAATTTGTGGAAAATGATTTGGTAAAATGGTCTTTCAACTGTCACTGTATTTTCTTTATTATAAGGAAGTAAAACAATAGTTCTATACTGCTATTTAAATTGTATTTGATGTTTTAATATTGACTAAACTCTTTTACACTATTTTACTTAATTCTCATAACTATCTTATTTTACGTACAAATGTGGCATTTCAAAAAGCATTAGAAGTTATTTTTTAAAATAAGGTTTTCCATTCACATACGTGCATTACAGACAGCAACTTTAGCAGAAAAAAAATTACTGGAAGCAACCTTCTAAAACTTAATTTCTGTTTTAATGCTCAATACTGCTGTCTTCTCAGGAAGAAAAGTGTGATATTTCTCTTTTCTCTGTAGGATTTTTGGGTGGGTGTCGAATCTCCTTCCACTTCCAGGGGAAAGTTAACATCATTATGTTCCCATACAAGAAAAAAGCAAAGGGATTGCTGGACAGAATGGGCCACGTGGTAGAAACTACAAACAGGATGTGATTTTGAATTTCTTAATTCATGAATGAGAATTAAGCTATATTCCCACAGAATAGTAGCACGTAAATCTTGCAGACATGAAAAATGAAAGTATCAAAGCTGGGATGAAGAACAAAAATATCTCTGGGCTGGTGGAGAAAAGAGGTTTTTGGAAACAATGTATACCTGCTCACATAGGGTATCGCAGAGATAGCAGAACCAACAAGAGGTTGGAGGTACCTGACTTTGATGGCCTCCAAGTTGGAGCTTAGTATAACATGAGTGACAACTCTTGCTCCAAATGGATCTTGGTGAGGAGTTCTGGCAGCAATGGGAGCTTTAGTTTGATGACCATGAACCTCCTTATCTCCTGGACCATGTAGACCTGAGATGTTTGTATGATCTTGCATTGTCTCAGAGAAATTAAAGAAGGCCCCAGAAATGGATAAGTTTTGGACTACCCACGAATTTAGCTGTTGTAATTTTGATTTGGAGCAAATTTTATTTTAAAAATCATTTAGAAAAATGATATTATTTAGTCTGCTGGTATCATAGAATAGTTTACACATGGAAAACTTACCTGTTGCCCACGCTGGAGTGCAGTGGCATGATCATAGCTCACTGCAGCCTTGAACTCCTGGACTTAAGCAGTCCTCTCACCTAAGCCTTTCCAGTAGGTGGGACTCCAGGCACATGCCACCACACCAGGGTAATTTTTAAAAATTAAAAAAAGTTTTTGGCCAGGCATGGTGGCTCATGCCTGTAATCCCAGCACTTTGGGAGGCCAAGATGGGCAGATCATGAGGTCAGGAGATTAAGACCATCCTGGCTAACACAGTGAATTCCCGTCTCTACTAAAAATAAATAAATAAATAAATAAATAAATAAATAAATAGCTGGATGTGGTGGCACATGCCTGTAATCCCAGCTACTTGGGAGACTGAGGCAGGAAAATTGCTTGTATCTGGGAGGTGGAGGTTGCAGTTGAGCTGAGATCACACCACTGCACTCCAGCCTGGGCGACAGAGTGAGACTCTGTCTCAAAAAAAGAAAATTTTTTTTTTGTAGATTCAGGGTCTCACTATATTGCCCTGGCTGGTCTTGAACTCCTAGCCTCAAGTGATCCTTCCACATCAGCCTCCTAAAACACTGGGAATATAGGTATGAGTGCATTTAACTGTTAAATGTGCCACTCACCAATAATATATTTTTTGCACAGTTTTCATAAACATCTATTTTATTATTATTATTTTATTTTCTTCTTTTGAGACAGTGTCTCTTTGATGCCCAGGCTGGAGTGCAGTGGAACAATCTCAGCTCACTGCAACCTTTGCCTCCTGGATTCAAGCAATTCTCTGGCCTCACACTCATGAGTAGTTTGGATTACAGGTGCACACCACCATGTCCGGCTAATTTTTGTATTTTTAGTAGAGACTGGCTGGCTCTACTGAAGTCAGGCCACCTTCAACTCCTGACCTCAATGATCCACCCACCTCGATCTCTCTAAGTGCTGGGATTACAGGCGTGAGCCACTGTGCTTGGCCTCAATATCTTTTTGTTTGTTTGTTTGTTTGTTTGTTTGTTTATTTATTTGAGACAGAGTCTCACTCTTGTCACCCAGGCTGGAGTGCAGTGGTGTGATCTCGGCTCACTGCAACCTCCGCCTCCCCAGTTCAAGCAATTCTCTTGCCTCAGCCTCCCGAGTAGTTGGGACTACAGGCACATGCCACCACGCCTAGCTAATTTTTGTAGTTTTAGTAGAGACAGGGTTTTGCCATGTTCATCAGGCTAGTCTTGAATTCCTGGCCCCAAGTGATCCATTCACCTCAGCCTCCCAAAGTGCTAGGATTACAGGCATGAGCCACTGGGCCTGGCCTACATATCTTTAAATAATGCATATGTGACTGCGCAACTGCAGCATTGGTATCTAGATAGATAATCAGTTCATCTATAAAGCAGCTATCAAGTAACTGTCTAAATATGTAAAATACAGCTCTTGTCTAGATCATTCTTAGTTTTGATCACCTTTTTTTGTTGGGTGGTGGGGAACCCTACTGGTCACACTGGAAATATACTAAGGCCAAATCTTCTGACATCCTGAAGGTTTCTTTCAGCTGGATTAAGCTCCTAACTCCAGGGCAAGCCCAAATTTGTGGCCTCCCTCATTAATGCTCTTCCTGTCTACCAGAGTCAACAGTATTTATTGGGCTTAATGTCTGAGTGTAGCTCACTCCAGTTAACTAGAGTTGTTGACTTTTGCAGAAATGGAAGCAGTGAAATCCAACTGATACTTAGCCGCAATGCGAAAATGAGTGCTGTTGGTACCTGATGTCCTAGTAAGATGCACTGAAGTGTCCAGATTTTCACATACTTTCTGATAAATTGATTCTCCAAATTCTGTCCCATCATTGACATTAGTGTGTAGTTGGAAGTCTCCAGTCCTATATAGGCCACTGTGAAGTTATGCCTTGTCAGCTTTGATTTGACACTATCAAAGGTCATCTGGCACCCAGAAAGTCAGCCTCATTACCAGAGACAGCCAAACCATGGGTTTCAACTCCTGCAAAATGAAAGTCAACATCACAACCAAAGTGTATATATACTGCTTATAAGTGGACTTGATCTTGTCACTTTTCTCTCCTGTGTTTGGTAAGAATGTAGTATCTAATGTCAGTTTCAAACCTTTTCAAATCTGGTCTTCAGTTATGATTTCTGTTCCCAGACTGTTCTGTTCCCAGAGTGTTCCACTCTTCTGAGAAAGTCAGACCATAATCACACCATTTATATTGGTCTCCAACATCCCAGTAATTTTACCAGTGTCTGTATTAGATGAACCAGATGTTGAGAATTCCATGTCACTACATGACTTTTTTCTCACCTCCAGTTTCACCAACTCCAAACCAAATCCCTCACAGAAAATATCTCTGACAGTGATGCCTAGGTCAGCATGTGATGGAGGAATACACATTGGCCATGCTCAGGTCTGTCTGTAGGTCACCATGGTGAAGACTTGGGAAGAGATAATCTGGTATTCTCCTGATGGGGGAGTACCCCCACTGCTTTGTTTACAGCTGAGGCCACTGGATTTGCCTGAGGTTGTGTTATAGTTGCCTTGGCTGGAGGACAAAGTGGAAGCACCATTCCACTTGCAGTTCGAATATTTTTAGAATGAAAAAGTATTTTTGAGCTGTATTAGTGGTTTCTTTAGAAACAGAATCAATAAGATAGAATCAATAAAATAGATAGATAGATAATAGAAAATAAAATGAAATTTATTATGGGAACTGGATCACACACTTGCGGAGGCCAAGAAGCCCCATGATCTTTCATCTGCAAACTGGAGAACTAGGAAAGTCATTGCTGTAATTCAGCTTGAGTTGGAGAGACTGATTATGTAAATCTTAGTCCAAGGACAAATGGTTAAGAACCAGGGGACTCCTTGGTATAAGTTCCATGCCCAAAGGCCTCAGAATCAGAAGCTCTGATGTCCAAGGGCAGCATAACCTGGATGTCCCAGCTTAAGGAAAGAGCTAAATTCTTCCTTTCCTCGCTTATTTTGTTCTATCTGGGCCTGCAAAAGATTGGATGCACATCCACATTGGTGAGGGCGGATTTTCTCTACTTAGTCTTCTGATTCAAATGAAAATCTCTTCAAGAAACACCCTCACAGATACACCAGAGATAATATTTTACCAGCTATCAGGGTATCTCTTAACCCAATCAAGTTGACATGTAAAATTAGCCATCACATTAGCTTTATTTCTAGTAGTAGATTCTTGATAAATATTTGTTGAATGAACAAATGTGATATTCTTTTCAAATAATGACTATATTTCTAAAATAACTGTTACAGAGGGTTTAGTAAGTACCAAACTCGACTATTTTTATGACTGAATCTCATTAAGTTCTCACAACAAATTGTGATGGAAAAATCATAAGGAAACTGGAGCTTAGATAAATGAACTAACTTGCCTAAAGGTAAAATAACCTTTATAAAAGAATGCTATATAAGTGGTTCACCCTCAGGAACTTCCAGTAAAATAGTATTTTTGGTAGAAAAACTAAAGCTAAGAAAATATTTTCTATTTCTATTTATTGATGTGATTTTATGTGTTAACTAAAAGTCACACTTATAATAATTTTCTTTTGAAATAAATAATAGTAGTTATTTCAGGGATAGAGTTTCACATACTGCACATTTTAATATATACTATACAACATAGGGAAACAAATCACATTAAAAAATTATGTGTTGATAGGGAAACAAATCACATTAAAAAATTATGTGTTGCTTTGTTTAAGGTAGAATATTATATTCATTTTGTTCTGATCTGTTTGGCTTTAGGCAGAGATATATTTTCATTTACTAGACAAGATACATCATTGTAGAATCCATTAAGTAGGCACTGAGTACATAAAAGCTTTAGGTGTTAATAGAGAGTGTTTGGAAAACTGATGAAATGGGAATCTGGGCTGCACAGGTAGGATCCATTTAATTTGGGGGCATGCAGGAGTCAGCTTTAAGGGAGATTCATTATTTAGTTAATAAAACCATCTAGCATATATAATTGGTGTGGGATTGCATTGATAAACTTCCTTTCTAGAATATTTGAGCTGGCTATTGAGCCTTTCAGCTTTCAGTGTTGAATATAATTTATATCAGCCTTAAGCACTAAAACCAAGTGTTTTAGTGTTGACAGTTTCATGTGTTGACAGTTTGTTGGACTTTATATAGTCCAGCTTTATAACAGGATTTGAATGAGGCAGAAGTGCATTATTCCAGTCTTCAGAGACACCAACATATATCAGGTACAGTGATTGATAGATTTCCTAAAATCATCTATTATTTGCTTTTCTTAATATCAACTGTGGTTATCGTCTCTTCTAAAATTATTTTAAAGAAGAATAGGGTTATTAGTGCTTTTTTATAAATAAAAAAAATGAAAAGGAAAACAGACTCAAAGATTGATAGTAATTGGGGTTCAGTCTTTGCATTTTTATATTAAACCCTTGAACTCCTACATGATATAAATGACATGTCCTTCTTACAGTGATTTAGTAGGTAGGAATTGACTGAGCTGCAGTGAAAAGATTTTTAAATTATAAAAATTTGACAGAATTTTTGAAAACAGTTATTTAAAAATTATCCATGTAAATTAAAAGAATTTATTGCATGCTTTTCTATTTCCTGCCCAGCCTTTAAACTTTTATTTTGCAGTGATGGAATTATTTTTCTTTCTCAGCAAGATATGGAGATGCTAATTATTTTTTCCAGTCACACAGTCTTTATATTTGTGATCCTTCCCAGACCACCTGTGCTAGAGTATGTCATTAGTACTACCCTGGGAATCATGTAGAAGCCTTGGTTACTTAATGTCAGGAGGTGATCCTGGCTAAAGTCACTTAGAAAAAGGACAAGACAAGTCCTAATCTTAAGAAAAAACAGTTGCATAAGAGTATAATATATACTCAGTACATAAGAGCTGCCTTTTCTCTAAATCTTGCCACCTTTTGTTATCTTTTGTCTTTTTGATAGCCATTCTATTTGCATTTCCCTGATGATTAGAAACATTTACCACTTTTTTTCATACACCTGTTGGCCATCTTTATGTCTTCTTTTGAGAAATGTCCACTCAGATCCTTGTAATGGGATTTGTTTATTTTTTGCTGTTGAATTATTTGAGTCCCTTGCATAATCTTGTTATTAGTCCCTTGTTGGACACACAATATTTTCTCCCATCCTACAGATAGTGTAATGCCTCCAGCTATGTTCTTCTTGCTTAGGATTGCTTTGGCTGTTCAGGGTCTTTTGTAGTTACATACAAAATTTAGGATTTTTTTTTCTATTTCTGTGAAGAATATCGTTGGCATTTTAATAGGAATTGAATTAAATCTGTAGATTGCTTTGGGTAGTACTGTCATTTTCATGATATTCATTATTCTGGTTTATAAGCATGGGCTATCTTTCCATTTGTTTGTGTCTTCTTCAGTGACTTTCATTCAGTGACTTTCATCAGTTTTTCTGACAGAGGTCTCTCACCTCCTTTGATAAATTTATTCCTAGGTTTTTTTTTTGGTAGCTATTATAAATGGGATTGCTTTCCTGATTCTTTTTCAGCTAGTTTATTATTGATTTTAAGAAATGCTACTGACTTTTGTATTTTGATTTTGTATTCTACAATTGTACTGATTTTGTTATCAGTTTTAAGGGGTTTTGGTGCAATCTTCAGGTTTTTCTAGATATAAGATCATGTTGTCTGCAAAGTGGGACACTTCAACTTCCTCTTTTCCAATTTGGATATCTTTTTATTTTTCTCTCACCCAGTTGCTCTGTCTAGGACTTTCAGTACTACGTTGAATAGGAGTGGTTAAAGTGGACATTCTCATCTTGTTTCCAGTTCTTGAGGAAAGGCTTTCAGCTTTTTTCTATTCAGTATAATGTTAGCTGTGGGTTTATCATATATGGCCGTTATTAAATTGAGATATTTTCCTTCCTTGCTTAATTTGTTGAAAGTTTTTATCAGGAAGGTATGTTTAATTTTGTCAAATGTTTTTTTTCTGAATCTGTTGAGATAATCATAGTTATTGTCCTTTATTCTATTGATTTGATGTATCACATTTATTAACCTGCCTATGTTGAATCATCTTTGTATCCCTGGGATAAATCCCTCTTAATTTTGGTTCATTATCTTTTTAACATGTTGTAAGATTTAGTTTACTATTATATTGTTGAGGATTTTTGCATCTATATTCATCAGGAATATTGGTATGTGATTTTCTTAATTTTTTGTTGTGTCTTTGTCTGGTTTTGTTATCAAGGTAATACTGGCCTTATAGAGTGAGTTAGAAAGAATTCCCTCTTCCACTATTTTGGAATAGTTTTAGAAGGATTGGTGTTAGTTTTTCTTCAAATGTTTGGAAGTATTCAGCAATAAAGCCATCAGTCATGGGCTTTTCTTTTTTGGGAGACTCTTTATTACTCACTGAATCTTGTTACTCGTTAATGGTTTGTTCAGGTTTTCTGTTTCTTCCTGGTTCAGTATTAGTAGGTTGTGTGTGTTCAGGAATGTATCCATTTCCTCTAGGTTTTCCAATTTGTTACCACATAGTTGTTCATAATAGTCTCTAATGATCTTTTTTATTTCTGTGATATCAGTTGTAATGTACTTTTTGTTCCTGATCTTATTTGAATCTTCTTTCTCTTTTCTTAATTAGTCTAGCTAGTAGTTCATCAATTTTGTTTATCTTTAAAAAAAAACAACTTTTCACTTTTTTAATTCTTTGTATTTTTTTAATTTCTACTTTAGTTCTACTCTGATCTTTAATTTTTTTCTTTTACTAATTTTGAGATTAGTTTTTTTCTTGCTTTTCTAGCTTCTTGAGGTGCATAATTAGGTTGTTTATTTGAAATCTGTCTACTATTGATGTAGGTGTTTATTGCTACAAGCTTCCTTCTTAGCATTGCTTTTGTTGTATCTCATAGGTTTTGGTATATTGTGTTTCCATTTTCATAGGTTTCAAGAAAATTTTAAGTTCCTTCTTAATTTCTTAATTGATCAGTGGTTGTTCAGGATTATGTTGCTTAATTTACATACATTTGTACAGTTTCAAAATTTCATCTTGTTATTAATTTCTATTTTTCTTCCATTATGATTTGAGAAGAACCTTGATATGATTTAGATTTTTAAAAATTTGTTGAGGCTTTGTCTTATGTCTTAATGTGTGGTCTATCCTGAGCAAAAGCTCTGGTTTCTTACAGGTAGGCTGGAGACAGAAAAGTCAGTCTTTGGCAAAGACAAACAGAGCAGATAAGTAGAAAGGAGAAGTGAGCAAAATTACAAATTCCGAAACAGGATGAGTTGTTGGTTTCATTATTCCATATGACTATGTTAATTCCTCTTGAGAGGTATGTGTATAATCTAGGAAACACGAGACATTTCTGAATCCAGAAATAGTAGAAGTAGCTTCCTCTTGGTAATGGCACTGTACTGTCAGCTTACTAACCTTGGTGGCTAACAAATTATGTCAGTGATGTTGTGATCCTAAAGCAAGCTGTTAAACTGAAACTTCCCAATTTTCCAGACAGCTTTCTATCATAAAAGAAGCAGTTGTTTCCTCCATGGTGCACTTCTGAATTGTGACTTTAGGAGTTCTTCCTGAAGGGTCTGCCTAGAGTGATTTTGTTCATTTCTCCCAGTGATTCTGCAAGTCATTTAGCTCCTTGTAATATATAAGTTGGGGATGAACATACCAAGTGTGGATTCTCTTCTCTGAAACTGAACTTTAACAAATACAATAATTACAGCATTTAAAACACTATAAGGTTATACTATATATTTATTCTTTCATATGTGCTTGAGAGTCATTGGTAAACAGGGAGTGCCATCATGGAATTTACATGCTAGTGGAGTAACACAGATAATAAGCAATAAACAGAAAAGAATAAGTACGTAATATATCATGTGAAAAGGGAGTAAGAGCTAAGAAAGAAGTGAAAAGTGTATCTGTAATTTTAAATAAGGTGGTCAGTGTCGGTGACATCTGAGCAAAGACTCAATTGCAGGAGATTTTGCATCATTATTTTAATACTGTTTCATTATACAAGCTTGAAGATGAAACTTTAGTTTCTCTTTAATATTTTATCTATAATAATTCTATATAACATTTAAACAATTTCATCTTGATCTCGTATTTGTCAAGTGTCATCATACATCTTCTTCAGATAACTGATATGTAGGCTTTAATACAAGTCTTTTCCCCAAATTCATTTGTACAGATTATCAGGTGGTAGAATTTTCCTTTCTTATATCTCATTTAGAGCCAGAGCAATTGAAGAGCAGGTTAAAACTGATAAGGAATTAAGTAAAGACCATTAAGTTACAGTTGTAGAAGTAATACTTTAAATTTTGGTGATTATAACAATATCAAAAGAGAATTTTGCATAGGGTGAAAGTTTCAAAAGTTTTGCATAGGGTGAAAGTTTCAAATGATTACGAGTTGCACGAAACCTCAAAAATCATAAATTTTGACAATTCTTAGAATGTATGAATCTCTTACATAACAGCAAAGATCATTCCAATTTGTCAAAAATCTCTTCAAATTGCACAGATATTTTATTCGTGATTTACTAAGGCCTATGAACATGAAGTTTTTGCCTTCTTTGTTGTGCCACTCCATCTTTATTTGTGTGGCTTGAAGTTTTCACTAGATATTTTGGACCTTTTATCACACATTACATTATTAATCAGTAATACATTTGAAATTTACTAAACACCCTGTCATTGGTACTCACTCAACTGTGCCTTTCTACATACTTGAAATTTTATTTTTCAAATTCTAATAGCTGAATTTTACTTTTTTTCATTAAATTTTATCTTGTTAGATTTCAGTCCTTTTTACGACTATTGAATCTAAGTAAGCCCTAACTCCCGACTCTTTTGTCAGATAAGCAATTTTTGGTTTCCCTTGTTGTCTTCTTTATACTCTACTCCTAATTCATGAGACTAATGAGTCTTCTTAAATGTATATCAAAATGGAAGACTAAAACTGGCATCAGACACCAGAAATGTTTTACTGACTGCCCATCAAAATTCCGCACTCATAGGAGTGATCCTCTAGACATTTATACATCGCCCAGCCATTTGTACCTAAGAATGATTATTCTGCCATTTATACATTTACTGGTGTAAAGTAGTGTTCCCGTTGAGTGGATGAACTGTTGTATGATTCCCTTGTATAAATTTGCTACAGCTTTTTTCTGTCTTTTAAAGTAAAGTCATATCATAAGCTTGAAATGCTATTACAATTAAATGAAATAGTAAAATAATTCCTAATGTATAAGAAGTGTCCTGTGAGTTTAAGTTCTCATCATTTCTCACTTTGCCTTCATTTTTATTATATATTTAAAGTTTATAACATGATGTTTTGAGATATACTCTCTCTATATATAATGAATGCATTGCTACATCAAGCAAACAACATATCCATCATATCACATAATTACCATGTGTGTTGGGGTGTGTGTACTAAGAGCATCTAAAATCTCTTTTAGCCTATTTCCAAAACAAGATACTGTTAACTATGATTCTCATGCTGTACACTACATCTCTATCTTTACTCACTCTACATAACTGTAATTTTGTACCCTTTGATCTACATCTCCCCATTCTTCCCCAACCTCCTCTCCTGATAACCACCATTCTACTCTGTTTTTATGTCATTGACTTAAAAAACATTCCACATATAAGTGACATCATGCAATATGTTTCTTTCTGTGTCTGGCTTATTTCATGTAGCATAGTATCCTTCAGATTTGTCCATGTTGTCACAAATGGCAAGATCTCCTTTTAAGACTAAATAATATTCCACGTGCGTGTGCACTCATCACAATTTTTAGTACATTCATCTGTCTATGGACACTTAGGTTATTTCTGCATTTTGGCTATTGTGAATAGTGCTATGATAAACATGGAAGTGCACATGCCTCTATGAAATACTGAGTATTCATTTATTTGAGTATACACCCAGCAGAGAGATTACTGGATCATATGGTAGTTCTCTTTCTGACTTTTTGAGAAATCTTCATACTGTTTCCAAAATGGCTGCACCAATTTTTATTGTGATTTTGATTTACATTGCCCTGATGGTTAGTGATGTTGAGCACCTTTTCATATATTTGTTGAACATTTGAATGTCTTCTTTGAATAAATGTCTGTTCAGGTCTTTTGCCTATTTTTTTATTCAGTTGTGGGGAGTTCTTTATAAATTTTGTATATTAATCCCTTAACAGATATCTACTCCCAGTCTGTAGGCTACCTTTTCATTTTGTTGATTATTTCCTTTGCTGTGCAAAAGAGCTTTTAGTTTGATGCCATCCTACCTGTTTTGTTTTTTGCTACCTAAGCTTTTGGTATGATATCCAAAAAGTGTTTGCCAAGGCCAATGCCAAGGAACTTTTCCTTAATTTTCTTCGTGTAGTCTTATAATTTCAGGTTTTACATTTAGGTCTGTTATTTATTTTGATTTGATTTTTGCATATAGTGTAATATAAGGGTCCAATTTCAGTGTTTTGCATTTGGATATTCAAATTTTCACCACTGTTTATTGAAGAAGCTATCCTTTTCCTGTCATGTCTTCTTGATGCCCTGTCAAAAATTAGTTAATCACATGTGCTTGGGTTTATTTTTGCACTCTCTATTCTATTGCATTGATCTATGTGCCTGCTTTTATGCCAACACTATACTTTTTTTTTTTTTTTTTTTGAGGCAGAGTCTTGCTTTGTCACCCAGGCTGGAGTGCAGTGGCACAGTCTCGGCTCACTGCAACCTCTGCCTCCTGGGTTCAAGTGATTCTCCTGCCTCAGCCTCCTGAGAAGCTGGGACTATAGTCATGCGCCACCATGGCCAGCTAATTTTTGTATTTTTAGTAGAGACAGGGTTTTACTACGTTGGCAAGGCTGATCTTGAACTCCTGACTACAGGCAATCTGCCCGTCTCAGCCTCCCAGAGTGCTGGGATTATAGGTGTGAGCCACCATACCCAGCCAGTGCAGTTTTAAATACTATAGCTTTGTAACATAATTTGAAATCAGGAAGTTTAATGCCTCCAACTTTGTTTTTATTTCTCAATTTTGCTTTGGCTATTCAGTGTCTTTTGCAGTTCTATACAATATTAGCATTCTTTACTATTTCTGTGAAAAATATTATGGAAATTTTGAGAGACTGTATTGAACCTGTAGACAGCTTTAGGTAATATAAATATTTTAGCAATACTAATTCTTCCAATCTCATCCAAATTGAAAAGGAAGAAGCAAAATTATCCCTATTAGTAGATTACATAGCCCTGTGTGTAGTAATCCATGATGACTCCACAAAAAACTGTTAGAATAAATGAATTCAGTAAATTTGTAGGATTCAAAATCAACACACAAAAATTAGTTGCATTTCCTTACATCAACATGAAACAAAAATATTGAAAATGTTTTTTTTAAAAATTTTTACTCACTTTCTCATTATACACCGATTATTTTTTTTTTGAGACAGAGTCTCACTCGGTCACCAGGCGCCAGGCTGGAGTGCAGTGGCGCGACCTGGCTCACTGCAACCTCCGCCGCCCGGGTCAACATTCTCCTGCCTCAGCCTCCCGAGTAGCTGGGACTACAGGCGCGTGCCACCACGCCCAGCTAATTTTTTTTTTTTATTTTAGTAAGACGGGGTTTCACCATGTGACCAGGCCGATTGATTTTTAACTGAAAAACAATCCCAAGGCACTTAACCTCATAGCCTTATTTATTTTCTAATTATTTTATTATTAATTTTTGTTGAAAAATTAATACATGAATGGACATACAATGAAAATAAATCTCACTCTTTGCTATAGAACTTCCGTCCCTCTCCTCTAGTATAATAAAAACTTCCATCCCTCTCCTCTAGTATAATAAAAATAAAATTTTATTATACTAGATAGAAATATCTAGTGGTCTTGGAAGTTACCCAACTGTAAAAGAAGGGGAAAATGACATAAAGATAAGGAAGATAATCTGCTAACTTTGCAGCTTTCCTTAACTGAGACTTTAATTAAAATAACTGGACCTTGAGAATTCAGTCTATCAGTCTCTTATATATTGACCAAACCATATCAGACATACACATTGGTTTTAGGATTAGGTTCCTACAAACATATGATTAAGAATCCCTTTGAAAATGCTCTTTTGCATGAAGCATTTTAGCCTAGGTATTTTACTTTTTGTTTTAAATTTATAAAATGAAACCTCATTTTGTTTGTTTTCAAGTAGAGCTCAAGCAAAGAGATAGCCAAGATTCTTATAGGATCAGGAAATAGAGAAAGCAAAATTAAATTGAAGAGAAAGGTTGGCTGAAATATATTTATCAATTTCATTGAAGAAAGGCTACAGTTGTGTTGTTTAACATGATGGTTTTTGGAAGTACAATATCAGGATAAACCATAATAGATATCTCATTCTAGAAACCATCTTTGCAAAATATTTTTTTTCCAAAGTCTAGGGAATTAATTCATTATGCATTTGTGTTTTGATGAGTTAAAAATAGTATTGTATTTATCAGTTATAGCCACAAACTGGGAGATTCCTTGTTTGATTTACTGGTTATAAAAACAGAAATTTGGAAGGTGTTATCTTTCTAAAACAACAGAAAATAAAAAGGGAAGATGGGAAATACATGGCATCTTAGCCTGTTTGTGTTGCCATAACAAACTGTCAAAGACTGGGTAACATATAAAGAAAACAAATTTATTTTTTACAATCTGGATGGTGGGAGTCCAACAGCGAGGTGCTGGCATTAGGGAGGGCCTTCTTGCTGTGTCTTCTCATAGCAGAAGGCAGAACAGCAAAAGAGCAGAAGTCCTCATGAGAGAGAGAAGGAGGCCAAACTGATCCTTTTATCAGGAATCCACTCCTATGATAACTGACCCAGTCCTACGATAAGGGCATTAATATATTCATAAGATCAGAGCCCTCATGACCTAATTAGCAATTAAAGGTCTCACCTCCCAACACTGTTGCACTGGGGATTAAGTTTATAACACATGAACTTTGGGGGGACACATTCAACCGGTAGCATGTAATATTCAAGTAAAATCTGAATTCATTCTTGTTCAGTTTGAAAGTCAAACCAAAACATTTCCACCAATTCACTACATATTTTATGGCCATTTTTTCTAACTTTTCAAGTTTCTATCTTAACCCAAAAGGGATGGATCTAAACAAACCTTAAAACACAAGGTGAATTTGGACAAAATATATGAGAGTTTGCATATATTCTACCAGGTTGTATTTCTTCTTCTATCCACTTTTAAATTAATTAGTTAAATACACCTCTTTCTTTCAATCATTTGTTCAACAAATATTTACTGAGATTTCACAATATTCTAGGCACTGCAAATACAAATAAGAAAAAACTCTTTGCCCTCGTGGAGCAAGAGGAGGAAGAATGATGATCACCATATGTACCAGTAAAACATATAAGGAGACAGATGCTGATAAGCACAATGGAGAAAAATGGAGCAAGAAGAGAGAGAAGAGAGATTGGAATGAGGGGCTCTTTCAAACAGGTTGGTTAGGAAAGAGTTGAGTGGAGACTTAACAGAGATGAGAGAGTGATGCATTTCTCAGGAGGAAGGCTTTGCATGAAAAGGGAATACAAGGGCAGGCCTTTATACCAAAGAGAGCTTGGCAAGCTTAAGTAACAGCAAGATGGCCAACATGGTTGTAAGGAAGAGCTGCAGAGATGAACTCAAAGAAATAGCCAGGGTCAAACTGTGGAGGGTCCTGTAGGCCATTGTCAGCACACTGACTTTTACACTGAGGATCTGAAGAAGTGACATTTATGACATATTTAAAAGAGTCATTCTGGGTGTTGTGTTGAGTGTAGACCACAGAAGCAGAAGTGAAGGTAAAACTAGGGAGACACACTCACACGCACACACACGCACACACATATGATCATCAATATTTACAGGTTTCATATTTGTGAATTTTCCTACTTGGTAGAATTAATTTGTAACCCCCCAAATCTATACTTCATACATGCATTACAACACGTGCATGTACAAAGTGTTGAAAAATTTAAGATGCACAATGCACATGTTTAAACAAGGTGATTCTCTGCTCTGCTTTCTGGTTTTAGCTTTCATGCAATAAACAAGTGTCCTTATTGCAGTCTATCTGGTGCCACGTTTTTTTTGCATTTTTATGGGATTTTGTTGTTTAAAATTGCCCCAATGTGAAGTGCTGAAGTGCTGTCTAGTGTTGCTAAGTGCAAGAAGCTGTGATGTCCCTTACAGAGAAAGTATGTGTGTTAGGTCAATTTCAATCAGACATGAATGATAGAACTGTTGGTTATGAGTTTAATGTTAATGATTCAACCATGCAATATGTCTAAAAAATAGAGAAAATTCACTTATATGTACACAAAACCACAAAAGTAAAAAGTTAATACTTATGTATTGAAGCTATGGAAAGAGACTAAATTTGTGAATTCATAAGATGATGACCAGTAGAAAATGCATACTGGACAACGTTGTGAGGCTAAATAAAGGCCGTAGAAATTTGCCATCACATTACCCAGGATTGGGAGAATGCTAAATTCTTCTTGGCTAGTGCTGGCTGACTCACAGATTTCAGAAAATATTAAACTTACATGTGATTCAGGTTCTGCAGATAAGGAGGCTTAAGAATTAAAAAATACCTGCTTTGTGTTATACAATTAAAGGGTCATGTGAAAGAATAGGTTCACAATGCTGATGACACTGCTTGTTTTATGATGACATCAGCAAACAAACCTATATAATGCAAATGGCCTCTAAAGCCCAAACTTTGAATCATTCAAAGACCATGCAATGAATTATTTGTGAGAAATATATATTAAATATGGTGTCTTTAAACAGAAGCACACATAAAACAAGGTGATGTATTGATTGATCAACAAAAATATGACCAGCTACTGAATCCTAACCCTGTATTTTCCCTAGAAGCAATGGTTCTATATTTGTTCATTCAGCATTTGCAATGACTTTTTAGTACATGACTACTGCAAAACTAATGAGAATCAACTGTATATAAACATACGTATTTTTGTATATGTATGTTTTGTACTCAGTTATTTCACCAGCCCCCAACCAAATTTATATTTGAAACCCTAATCCCCAGTAGGTCAGAATGAGACTGTATTTAGAGAAATGAATTTAAAGAGACAATTAAGTTAAAATGAGTCCCTTAGAACTGGCCCTAATCCAATCTGACTGATGTCCTTGTAAGAAGAGATTTGGACACATAAAAGAGACACCAGAGGGGCACACATATGCAGAAATGACCATGTGAGGGTAGGCCATCTGCAAACCAGAGAGAGAGGCTTGGGAAGAACTCATCTCTGCCAGCACCTTGATCTTGAACTTCCAGCTTTAATGATTGTCAGAAAATAAATGGATTTTATTTTCCTAGTCTGTGGTATTTTATCCCTGGCAAACTAAGGCAGCATCAGGCAAATCATGGTGTTATAGACTAGCCGTGTGTTTTATGGTGGTGGTATGGAGTTTATGAGACATGATTAAATTTGTGGACATTTTCAAAGACGAGCTAAGGGGATTTTCTGAAGAATTGGATGTAGCTTATAAGATAAAAATGGAATTTTGCATTCAGGAGAAAATGTATTCCTATTTTGTTCTTTCTTACGATTCACATGTTGTACCATTTTTTTCTAAAGGAAAACAACTAAGAAAAGGAAACAGTTTTATAATGTGAGGATAAAAAGACTGACCATACTAGTCATATCACTGAAACATTTCCAGTGGAATCAGTAAAGGCATGATGTGTTTTAGGAAATATGATAGGGTTGTTTGTGACAATGTAAGTGTGGTTGTTCAGGGTTCAATTTTTAAAAATTTAATTTAAAAACAGTTTTGAAGGGTTAAAAACATTTGCAAGGAAAAATGATTTCTTATTTTTATTAATATTATTTTCCATGGTTCTTTAATAAGAAATCAAACTTAACTGTATAATTAAATTTAGGAGTAAATGAGTAATGAATAAGTTTTAAGATCTAATAATGTATTTACTCTACCCATGACACAATTACCTGAAAGCAAATTGGTTATTGGATGTAAAGACTGTTTTAGGGGACAAAGCATTGAAAATAAATATGCAAAGACTTTCTTTGTGTTGTGAATTAAACCTTACTGTTTTAAAAGTATTATTAAAAATCAATAGTAATTACATACTTTGAAAAATATACTTTGAAAAGTAATTTCAGTGCATTTTATTTCTGCCATTAGTGTTCAATTTCATTATTTGGATTAGCATTTTAAAGTAATTAATAAAGATATATTTTTGTGAGATAGTATCTTGGGATGACTTTTAAGAGAAAGACATTTTCATATATTCAGTTTACACTTTTTTGTTTTTAAATGCAATCTACATGTTTCACTGTAATAAGGAACTAAATATAGTCTTAATTTTGCTTTTGTTTTCTTTTTTTCCAATTTTCATTGTGGTTCTTGATTGTATTAAAAGGATTATGTGGATACTGTAAAATATTATTTTTATAATAATTGCCAACATTCTAAAGCTGTATTCTTCTCTTCATGTTCATATATTTTGTATTTGTTTCATTGTATTCCATTTCTATTATAGTTAGGAAGAAAAGCTGTTTGAAGTATCTAAGTCTCTAAGCCCGTAATTATCTTGGCTAATTAACATTTTTAGCTGCAGAATAGTTGTTTTCTAACAAATTCTTTTTCCTTAATTCTTTTCATAAGTTACCAAGTACCTTCTTGGAGCTCCCAAGAAGCCCCAAATCTTGAAAATATTTAAATATTTTCAAAATATTGAAATATTTAATTGATATTCAATGATATCAGTTAGAATTTCTGATCAATATTATTTTAAGAAACAAGAGCTGCTTGATTTCATGTAGCTAAATGTTACTTTTAGAATTTTTATTTTTTCTTTTTAATCTTTGATCTGAAGCTGGACATCTGTTCACTCTTACAGCTAGCTTTATTTACTCCTTGTTCTTGCTCTTTTTCTGACACAGATTAAGTTTTATTTCTGTTCTAGAAGTAGCTTATTCTTGAAAGGCAGAAGTTTGGCTTACTGTCTATTGAGTTACTATTCATTTTTTTCCTAACATTTACATGTTTAATTAGCAACACTTTATAAATTACCATCATATGCATTATTTCATTTGAACCTGATTGATTTCATCCTGTGAAATAAATGAGAGACTATTATCTTCAATATTTAGATAAGGAGACTGAGTTTCAAAGAGATTCTATGACTTACTTTTGAGCACACAGCTGATGGAGGTGGCACAAATGGACTTAGGAATCACCCAGTGCTTCTCCCTTCCAAGTCTTGTGCTCTTTCCACTACCATCATATTACCTTTGCAGGCAGTTGAAGCCTAGGTATTCTGCAATAAGCAATACTTGCAAGATTAGCAGTCTTTGGTATAACCATGAATATAATTCTTAATAAATAATGCTCTGTATACTAATGTAGGCATACGTGAAAGTGCTTTGTGAATTATGTCTGTGTATACACGGCATATTAATATTTAGTCTAGCAAAATAGCATTAATGTAATTAGGTATAATTGAGAAATATTTGTTGTCTTCAAAATTATTTCAGGTCAGCATTTCTTTATTTTCTTAAAAAATATAATTTTGACTTATATCAAAATAAATTGCGCCTACCTTAAAAAGACGTAATTCTACAAAGCTTATATATTAAATAGAATGAATATTGGCTTACATTGTTTTAACAGAGAATAAAGGGATGATGGATTAAACAAATCTTATATCTCTCTCTCATGTAAAAGTGCAAGATGAGAATCTGTTGTGGTTGCATGACAGGGGACAGGGAAGGCATAGATAGAGAAGCTCTCCTCCTTGAGGTCATCCAAGAGCCCAAGTTTCTTCTGTATTGTTGCTTCACCAAGTGTTTCCCTTGTCTGCGTAGTCAAAACTCATTACCACTACCACAGTCCAGCACAAGGGAAGGGAGGAAGAAGTCAAAGTTACCAGCAGTGACACACATCACTCCTGCTCCACATCCAGGAGGCTGTTTCTTATTTGCATAGCTTTCCTAGCTGCCATGCATTCAACTAAATTATTTAGAGATTCTGTTACTTAAAGAGTAGAATAAGAGAATGGATATTGGTTGATGAATACCATTATCTCATAGCCTGATCACTCATACACACGAGTCATTTTTTTTTTGATACATTTAGAACACACTTTTGGACATACAATAATCCAAAGTCTTTTTATATTACTTGACACAGCTCAAAGAATGTATAATTCTCTTTGGGCCAGTTAAATCTAATTGTTATCTGGCAATGAATAAACTAAAGGATGAGTTATTAATCATACCTCCCCTGATTTACACACAATCACTTGTATAGTGAGACAGGAAACCACAAAGGTACCTTCTTTTCAGAAAAGCCAACAATAGTATGCAAACTAAAGTCACTGGTTCATTAGAGTTATCAAATCCTGCTGAGCAGTCAGTGCTAGCTCTTCCTAACCCAACCATCATTATTCTTCTTTGGGAGGGGGTAACTATTTTGTTCAAGTGTTCTACATGGCTCCTGGATTTTCCATTTTGAAAGTTTTGTTTGTTTGTTTGTTTTTTGTCTGTTATTCTCTATGGATTCCTGTTAGATGAGTGTTAGAATACATCCTCTTCTTTGGAAAATACAAATTTCGCAGTCCATTTCCTGCTAGTATAGATTTGGAGACCTAGAGGTTGCTTTGAAAGTTTAAAAGACACAGGCTTATTGAAAATTTCTCTTGCGATTTCTTTGAAAAGACAATTTCCATAAAAATGTAATAGTCTCAGTTCCACGTGCAGGTAGGCATGAGCAAAGATATTATTTCACCATAGATGTTAAGTCTGAAATATCCTATTTATTTACTAGTCCTGTCCAGGGTCCAACCCACAGCTGACATTACAGCTACCAGGAAAAGAATGACAAATTACACAAATGACATTTGTAAAGGTATAATAGAACAGTAAGGACTCACTATCAGAGAGGTTAGAACCGTTCTGAAGTGCTCTGAAGATGAACAGCTGCTTCAACCTTCCTAGAGGCATTGGCCTATTCTGAATCGGGCACAAAATAAGTTCAATGCAGGCAGAGGCTACTATTAAGGAAAAAGAAATCAACAAAGCTGTTAGTTGTCATGGAAAGGTGACTGACGAGTTATAAACTGGAGAGGATTCTAACATATGGCTGAGTTCTGGGGCTACACAAGAACTCAGGGAGCTAGGCCAAAAGGCAAAGCAAATTTTTCTGCAGATCTGTGAATATTAAGGAAAAAAAAATCGCCAAAGAGTGAGAGTAGCTTACTGAAGAACTGGCTAATCTCCCTCTGAATAGAAGTGCCAAGATTGAAGGTCAAGTGGCTGAAGAGCTGACCTTGGAAACTGCAACAGTAGAGCTTGATCTTTAAATCTTTCAGGGATGAAGAGAAGAATACTTGGTAAACTGTTTATCAAAAGCATGGGACACTATGGCTGAGGAGTAGGAATTAATCAGATGTAAACAGAGTCTTAGCAAAACTATTACCAAACTCCAAAAATGTTTAGTCTCTAATCAGTTGTGATCATCAGTTCCTTCCTACATTTGTCTAACAAAGTAAACAGGGAACACTTTCTGATGGAAGATAACATCATATGGAGTCTCTGTGGTTCTTTCATGACAATTTCCAACATATAATATCAATTACTAGATATGTAAAAAGGTAGGAAAATGTGACTGATAATAAAGAGAAAAAATAATAATCCAAGTAGACCCATAGATATCTAGATCTTGGAGGTAACAAACAAGAACTTGAAATTAATTAAGAATGTGTAATTATTTTAATTATACTTAAAATGTTGGCCAGGCATGGTAGTTTATGCCTGTAATCTTTTGGAGGCTGTATTAGTCTGTTTCATGCTGCTGATAAAGATATACCCAAGACTGGCCAATTTAGAAAATAAAGAGGTTTAATTGGATTCACAGTTCCAGATGGCTGGGGAGGCCTCACAATTATGGAGGAAGATGAAAGGCATAGCTCACATGGTAGCAAACAAGAGAAGAGAGCTTGTGCAGGGAAACTCCCCTTTTTAAAACCATCAGAGCTCATGAGACTTATTCACTATCAAGAAAACATCATGGGAAAGACCTGCCCCCATGATTCAGTTACCTACCACGGAGTCCCTCACACAAAGTGGGAATTCAAGATGAGATTTTGGTGGGGAACACAGACAAACCATATCAGAGGCCAAGGCATGAGGATGGCTTGAGCCCAAGAGTTTGAGACTAGCCTGGGCAACACATGGATACTCCATCTCACCAAAATTTTTTAAAAAAACTAGCCAGGCATGGTGGCACATGCCTTTAGTCCCAGCTACTTGGGAGGCTGAGGAGGGAGAATCACTTGAGCCTAGGAGTTCCAGACCAGCCTGGGCAACAGAGCAATACCCCATATCAAAATAAATAAATAAAATATTAATAAAAATTGAGGAAAAGGTGGAAAATAAAGAATGGAGACTTTTAATATAGAAATGCTATCGATGATGGTGAAACCCCATCTCTACTAAAAACACAAAAAATTAGCCAGACATGGTAGTACACACCTGTAATCCCAGCTACTCTGGAGGCTGAGGCATGAGAATCACTTGGACCTGGAAGGTGGAGGTTACAGTGAGCTGAGATTGCACCACTGCCCTCCAGCTTGGGTGACAGAGTAACACTCTATCTCAAAAAAAAAAAAAGAATGAAAAAAAGAAAAAAATTCTATCTATGAAAAGATTCAAATGGATGTTCAAGAGCTCAAAAAATGCAATACTAAAATTTAAATATCAATAGTTTTAATAGCAAATTGAAGAAAATTGTAAAATAGAAGATATTTGGGTAGAAAACATCAAAACAAAAGCATGTAGAGAAAAAACTGTAAAGATGAAATCAAAATGACAAAAGAGATGTGTGTAACACACTCAAAAGATGAACTTAATGAAAGCTACACTCTGAAACCATCTGAAACAGAGAACAGTCTTTTTAATTGATCTTTTCTACTGAGAATAAATTGCACTGTGACTGAGAGAGGCTTGGGAATCCCATCTCATCTTTTGCTGTTGGAGATACAGAAACTAGCTAGTTTTCTAAACTAAGTGAGGCCCCAAATGAAGTTGTCTTCAGCCAATATAAATTGAAGGTAACAGGCTGAAAGACATACTTTTTTAGCAAAGCTGTATTCTCTTTTGTCTGTTCTTTCAAATGGAATAAGTCTTGCCAAATTTATTTCTTTGAGACCTCTTTTAAAGTGGCAACAAGCAGCCAAGAAGCACTGCCATTTTGACATTTTTCCAGTGTCCTTGTCTGGATCTGTGCTGTCTAATATGGTAAGCAGTAACTATTTGTGGTTATTTAGATGTAGATTAATGAAAATTAAACAAAGTTTGATATTCAGTGCTCAGTTGCAGTAGCCACAGTTCAACTACTCAATAGTGTGGAACACCACTTTAGAATAATTGATCAGGGGTGCACTGGTTTTGTTGGAATTTACCTATTAGACACTACATATCATTTCTTGAGTGTCCATGTTGGTAAATATGATTCTTAATTTTTTTTCCTGGTATAATAAGGATGGCTGCCACTTTTCTTAGAGCCTAGTAATGAGTGACTTTGGTGATGTGGACGTCCACCAACCAGCATAAGGTTGTATTTAATTTCTCTATTTTCAGATGGCACCCAAGCTTTCCCCCTCTGTGCACTGTTTTTGAGTTAGTATCCTTCTAGTTTAGCCCTGCCATAGAGCAATCCTCCATTTTTTAAAAAGGAGAGACTGGTGAGAGCTGATCACCAGTCTGTGGAAAGACATCTTAAGAATCTAGTTGCTTTTCACACATACTTTCAGCTAATTTCCCTATTTTCTGTTTCATTTACTCTCTGTCTTCAGGGTTCATCCTGTTTCACATTTTTTAGCCCTTTTTTTTTGGCATACTGTAAAATGATTTCCTTTGGGTTTCTTTATGCTTTTGGATATTTAGATTTCAGGTTTCTTCTGTACATTGCCTTTCACCACTTTTGGCCACTTTCTTTTCAGCTTCAGTATTTTATTGAAATTTCCTATTTGTTGCTTTCTTCTCTGGTGTTTTCTTGTCCTCATGGGGACCCTCACTCTTTTTTTTTATCCCTTTCACAGAAAATTTAATAAACTTTTTTAAAGGGGAAAAGAGATAAACAAACATGTTTACCACTCCAGGTTGAACCAGGAATCCTGCATTATTTTATAACTGAGCTGTGAATAATAACCATGTGAAAAATTTATATTGGTAGGAACTGATACATACTCTGTATTCAATATATTCTGGGAACTTACATTCTTTAAAATATAAATAATTCTATGCCATACTTGGTTTTTTTAACATGAAAGAAACTGAAATTCCAATAGATTAAATCATATCCTGGAGGTCCCAGAGCTTAACAAGTAACAATTTATTTATGCCTGATTTTGTCATGCTTTCTTATATCATAATACAGTATTTAAAGGCTCCAGAATTTGTTCCTGGGTTTGAATTCCAGATATACAAAGCAATAGATGTACTTGATTTCATATTCGACTTAATTTGTCTATGTCAAACCTGTGTGTGTAGAATATTGATAATAGCAGTATTTACCTCATAGGATTGTTGGAAGGATTAAATACATAAATGTATGTAAAAGATTTTGAATAGTGCTTGACATGCAGAAAGTTCTATAGATGTGTTAGCAATTTCTAATTGTATTACTTTGTGCCCCATCTACCCCAAGGAAGAAAATACATTGCTTTTGCTTATTGATGGTCTTTTAAAGCTAGGAAGTGTAACATTAAAAGTGTTTTGTCCACTTGCACTTTAAAAACTCTTGCCTTTCTAGAATTTCTATTACTAAAGCTTGAACATGGAAGAATTGCTACTGAGTGAGCTAATTAAAGAGAAACATGCTGATTTCTTCTACTTTTAGAGGGGAAATAGATGATGTAAGTTCTGAATATAGTGCTCTATAATTTTAAAAAATCCTCTAGATTACTTTTAGTGGCTTTTCCATACTATTTTCATTCTACTCATTCTAATTTCAAAAGCCCTTCTAATTTGTGTGTTTGAATTAGTATCCCTAGAAAACATTTTCCTCATAACCAAATTGATCTAGAAACTTAGTTTTCAAAATATTATTGCATGGGTCATAAAAAGTAGTTGTGGGAACTTTAAAACTATCCTCAAATAACCTTCTTGTTTGCTTGGCTTTTATATTTCAGATGAAATCCAAACCACTCATAGCTTGAGTACCATCAGCTGTTGGCAAAACTTAGCTTCTTGGTTCTATGCAAAAGTAAATCATTTTGTAAACACTCTGACAACCAAGCTATAAATCTTTTGGTTTACACAGGTGACCTCATGAATATTATTTTCCACCCTTTGTGTGTATTAGAGAGAGAAAATACTACAGACATTGAATATTAAATTTTTTTCTAATCATTATAACTGAAAGGAGAGGCTGACAGATCCATACTCTGTACATGTGTTTCAAAGTTAAGGGGGAAAAGACATGAAAAAATACTTTATAGGCTTTGCTGAAACCAAAGGATTTGGAGCACAGTTTAATACATTTTCCAAATCTTAAATACAGCTGGGTTCTCCCACAGTTTCTTTAATTGGAAGCAGATTTCTGTGCTAATTCTGTAATGTGAAGAGAGCTCTAACAGTATTTCTTTCCTAAAAGTAGGACATATATTTGCAGTGACCACTTCTAACATCAACAACTCCTTAACAATATCCGACTTAGAAATTTTCAATGTGACTTAGAAATTTGCAAGAGTTTTCAGTAGAATTATTGCCTCATCGGTTTTAATATATTTAATTCATAGTTAAGTGTATACATAATTAAAATTGTTTAATAACTGATAATCAAGTTCACTGGGTATTTTATGTTTAGAAAAGATAAAAGTACATCATATCTAAAGAATTAAAAAACAGAACTGTTTGTATTGTAAAGTAAAAGTCCACATTTTGCTTGAATGTGAAAGATAAAATGTTTGGTTTTCTTTATTAGTTTAAAAAAGTTAGCAAGTTGTTAACATTTTAATATGATAAAAATTTAGTGGAAAGACTAAATTGAAACAAAAATGTATTTATATTATACTTATATACCACATATATTCCACTAAGACTACAGTACTGGTTTCTGAGTCACCAAATGTGGAATTTAATATTAATATGATGAAAATACAATTTTTAAACATTTGTCTGTTTTAATACCTATATAGTCACTGTAACACTTAGTATATTACATTTTTAATAAGAACTAATGAAACTAATAGTAATTTGAAAGCAACTCATTACAAAGTTTTATAAAGAAAGCATTAAAATAGGTTTTTTGAAGATTAATCTTGCAGAATTATTTCAGGTTGCTTTCTAATTATATATTGGAAAAAGGGGTATAGTATCTAATTTTTAATGCCACTCTTCCTTTGGTAAGAATCTAAGTAGTGAATTTAAAAAATCATTTTGAAATAGTTTTTTATTTATTGAACTTTTTTTAGGCTGCACCTATAAAATATCTTTATAGTGACAAATACTTTTCTAGAAGTAATCTACACCAGATGGCATCATCATGACTTTCTAAACTTTCTACCCTTTGATAATTATATAACTGATTTTTGTTGACAGTGTTATTATAATTTAGAGTATTTACCAGATTTTAACAGCACAGCAAAAGAGCTGTTTTAGGACAATGAGCATAATTGAAATACAGGTATTTGCTAAGGAGAGTCTACAAAGACCATTTTCATTAAGACACAAAAAAATTTTCCAAATATTAGTGTAAGCTCTAAAAATTCTGCCAGAAGTCTACCCTAGAAGGCAGTTATTTCCTTATTATTATGCAGGGCACCCAAATAAAAGGTTGATGTATGTATCAGTTTTTTCCCCCAGGATCTTTATTACTTTCTCTTGGTCTTTGAACTGTTCCCTGTGCCAATACTGCAGTATCTCAATATTAATATATTTATGGTAAGTTTTGATATCAGTTGAGCTAGCCCTCCCATTTTTATTTGCATGCAAGAGTGCTTAGCTATTCATGGCTCTTTCAATTTCATTTCCATTTTAGAATCAGCTACATAGTCAGAAATTCTGTTGTGATGTTAGTTGGTATTACATTTAATCTGTAGATGAATTTGTGAAAGACTGAAATATCTATATTGTCTATAATCCACAAACATGATATATCTCTCCACTTAAATCATTAATTTCTCTCATAAACTTTATCTCATAGAATTAATGTGTATCTTTTCTTTGATTTTTTATTGCCTATTTTTTTTTACAATGTGATAAGTTGTACCTTATTACTTTTTGTTACTGATGTTTAAAAATAAAATTGATTATGGTATACTTATTTTATAAAGAACAGCTTTGCTAAACTCTTATAAATTCCATCAATTTGTAGATTATTTATATTTTCTATATGAAAAAGCTACATCATCTGCAAATATTGACAGCTATCAATACATGTTGACTAAGAATGGTGGTATGAATATCTTTGTCTTGTGCTTAATGTCTTACTATTGTAGATTTAGCATTAAGTAATTGTGGAAAATTCCTTTTGTAGTTACCCTTTGTTAGATGGAAGGATGTGCCCATTGGTTTCTAATTTGTTGATTTTTTTTTTTTTTAATCATAAATGGATGTTGAATTTTAATGCACACTTTTTCCTATATTATATGAGCTAATAATATCTCTTACCTTTAAAATGTTTATGTGGCAAATTTTATTGACTTATTTTTCAACATAAGCCAAATGTATTGGTGAGTGTAGTAACTCATTGCTTTTTTTTTAACTAGAATTTGTCCCCTTATGAGTGAGGTCGAGTATCTTTCTTTTAGTATGCTTATAGGCTATTTGGATATCCTGTTTGTAAAATGCCTGTTCAAGTCTCCTCTCCCTTTTTACAAAATCAGTTTGCCTGACCTTCTCTTATTGATTTATAGATGCCCATTTTATATTCCTGATATGAGCCCTTGTTTGTTATTTCAAGTTACAAATATCTTCTTCCTTACAGCAGGCTTGACTTTTCACTTTGTTATGAATGCCTTCTGGAAAATGTTGCTTAATTTTAATGTAATGAAGTTACTCAATTTTTAAATTAATGGTTTTTCTGGTAATGTTTAAGAAGTCTTTTCTTTCTTTTGAGACAGAGTCTCACTCTGTCCCCCCAGGCTAGAGTGCAGTGGTGCAATCCTGGCTCACTGCAACCCTCCGCCCCCCAGGTTCAAGCGATTCTCCTGCCTCATTTTTTCAAGTAGCTGGGATTACAGACGCCCATCACCACTCCTGGCTAATTTTTGTATTTTTTGTAGAGACATAGAGACGGGATTTCACCATGTTAGCCAGGCTGATATCGAACTCCTGACAAGTGATCTGCCCCCCTCGGCCTCCTAAAGTGCTGGAATTACAGGCATGAACTACCGTGCATGGCCAAAGTCTTTTCTTGCCCTGAGATCCTACTGATATTTTTCTATATCTTTTAGAACATTTATTGTTTTTCCTTTTAAATTTACATATATAATCAGTCTGAATTTCATCTATATGGTATGAAATGAAAATATTTCATTTCATTTCATTTCATACATATGTATGTTATATATACATATATATGTATATTATAAATAAAGTATAATTTCCATTTCATTTTTTTCCAGAGGATAGTTTTTCTTCCATCCTTAAGGATTCAGATCCTTACATGAGCTTTTTGGGGGTCATGGGGCAGCACAAGGAGGTCTAAATCATGGTGGGTGTGTTCAGTACTTCATGAGATCCATTTCCAACTAACCTGCTGTGAATGACACAACTCAGGCATTAACGTAGCTTCACATGTACTTTGGGAAGCACACAAGAGTTGAAGACACTGCCTGTGGAAATGTCTGATAGTTGCAGCCTCTACTGCTTTGAATGAGGAACTTAGTAGCCTTGTCTTTGGGCATGCATTGGGCACATTGTGTTGCCTGCAGCAAATAGGCTGCATGTGGCTGTGCCTCTTTTTGGCATGACGTTGTTCCTTCTTTTCTTTGTCATCTTGAAAGCAAGAACCTGAGACTAATTACATGTATTTTTTCTGTAATTACATAAAACACCTTTATTATTGTTTTACAAGGTCAATATTTAATTACACTTATCCATGTTTCCATCCCCCTTTATTTTCTTTTTCTTAATTCCTTCTGAACTTTTATTTTAGCTTCAGGGGGAGTACCTGTGCAGATTAGTTACACAGGTAAATTGTGTGTCTCTGGGGTTTAGTGGACAGATTACTTCCTCATCCAGGTAAGGAACATAGCCCTGATGGATAGTTGTTTTAAAATTCTCACCTTCATCCCTTTTCTTGTGCTCTCTTTCTCTTTGCCTCTCTTGAGCTTCTGTTTGGGCTTTGGGATTACATTCATCCTTGGTACTGGTGGGGCACTGGTTCCAGGAACACCACCCACCTCTTCCCATTGTGGATGGATACCCAAATCTCAGCAGAATTAAATGCTATAGTTGAGGAACCCTGGAATATCAATGAGTGGACCAACTGTGTTTGTTGCAAAAAATCAGCCTATAAGTGGACTGGACAGTTCAAATTTCTGCAGTTCAAGAGTCAGCTGTATTTTTCTTATGCTTGAAGTCTATCATTCAGAATTTTCTTTAATGGAGTATAGATGGTTGTAAAGTCTCTCAGTTTTTGTTTCTTTGAAAATGTCTCTTGCATCTTTATTCTTGAAAGACTTTTTCATTAGATATAAAATCCTCAATTGAAATTTATTTTATTTAGTACATTGAAAAAACCCTTCTAAATGTCTTCTGGATTCCAGTAAATAAGTCAGCCATTAATCTTTGGAAAGTAATTTGTCTTTTATTTATGTCTCTCTTCATGTGTATATAACTTATAAATAGAAATATCTATTTATACATATAAATAGAAACATATCACATAAACAGACATATCTTTAAGATTTCCTCTTTGTAGTTTTCTGAATTTCACTATGATTTGTCAGCTTTTTATCTGCTTGGATTTCATTAGGTTTTTGAATTGGTGGATTGTTATATTTTTTAATTCTGGAGAATTCTCAGCCACTATCTACTTAAATATTGCTTATTTAAATATTGTTCTTCTTCTCTCTTGAAAACTCCAATAAAATATGTTAGATTTTATTATCGTATCCTTAATGTATCTTTCCTAACAGTTTTATATTTTTGTCTGTCTGAGCTTTATTCTTGATGTTCTTGATTTTTTTTCTTAACTATTTTCCATTTCACAAAATTTCTTCAATTGAATCTAATTTGTTCTCAAATCCATCCAGTTTCTTATTTTCGTTACTATACTTTTCAGTTCTATACATTCTATTTGGTTCTTTTTCAAATATGCTGTGTCACTTGAAAAATACTGTTACATTTTTCCAGCTTGGCTTTTATTTTCTTTTAAATTCTAAGTATGATTATTTTATAACTATTATATGATAATTCCAATATGTAAAGTATCTGAGTCTGTTTCTGTTGGGTTCTATAAATGGTGCCTTTCTCTTAAGTACCTAGTTATCTTTGACTATGGGCTAGACATTGTATTAGAGAAAACATTTTAGAAAAGTATTGAGGCCCAGTATAATATTATATTTCTATACAGATTAGGGTTTGCTTTTGCTACATGTCTAGAGGTACTACCCTAGATGCCTGTGATCCAATTTCAAGGCTTAACATTTTCTAGGCCTTTATAACGCAAACCTGAGGTGTAAGAATGCACATTGGATGGTTTATTTCTGGTTCACGTGTCCTCTTAGGAAACAATCCTTTGGAGTTGTAATCCTGGTATGCGTTAGAAGGAGTGCTTCTAAGCCCAATATAGCCAACCTTTGAGGATCTTGGACACCACAGTTTGTATTTTGACCCTGCAAGGCATATTCTCTACTGGTTTCTCAGCTTTTTCTTTATATTGGGAAGTAACCTCAATGCAAAAGTAGCCTTAAGTACTGGGTGTGGTTTCATGTTCTCATCCTTTCCTGGATCTCATCCCATATTTCATCATGAATTTATAAGTTATTTGATACATTAAAAAAGAATTCTTTTTAATAGTTTATCAAGCTATTTTTAGTCATTCTTAGCAGGAGGACTGATCTGAATCTAGTCTACCATCGGCAGAAGCAGAAGTTCCTGATATTCAGAAAACACATTAACTTTTGAAATCTATTCATTTAATATCAAATGAAGGCTGTAAAATAAGTAAGTATCCTGCTTACACCCCAAAGAGCACATTTTATGAGTTTTATGTGTGCTATTTCCAGTGACCTAGTTGGAGATTTTTTTTCTTTTTTTTTCTTGTTCAATGCATACCACAAGGGCAGGGAACTTATTATGAACAAATGCAGTTGAGTTAAAGTACATAATTAGAGTGACCGTTTAGCAATTTTTAATTTATATAAGGCCAATTAGAAATTGGAAGGCAACTAGTAAAATCTATGTGTCCATAGGGTGCATACAATGGCATTTAGCTAAAGGCCATATTCTAAGTTATCCCAAATTAAATTACTAACTTAATAGTATAACTGTTAATGGGTTATACTAATATAAAGAAAGTGATCAAATGTATTATTAACTTATTTAGATTGTCATCAGTTTAAAATTATAAATGTAACAGTGGCATAGTATGTCCTCAGTTAACCAGAAAGTTTGGTTAAGCATATCAAATTATTGGTAATAAACTTTATTGTATGTCTCAATCATATTTCTTTGTTCCTTCTTCTTTGTCAAAAATATATATTATCTAACTGCTTGGAAGGACAATTTCCTTATTATTTTCCCTTAGGACAGTCCTGTTTTATTTTATGTCTATTTGTTTTCTTAAGACTCCATAATTTTTAAAGTAACCTGGTAGGAGCCCCAGTGCATGGAATGAAAAATGGTTCTTGGACCTATTCCATATTGCAACACCAAGTCTCTTAAAGCACTTTTATATGTAACTTTTTTATTCCATTCAGCAAACGGTCATACTACTTACTATTCTGTTGAAACATTGAAGAGGTATTCTCTGAAGACATGCATTACTCAGAGGATAATACATTTCTTATTATTTAACATGCAGCACAATGCATCAAAATACTTGTATTTTTATTTATCAAAGCCAAAGTCACTGTTTCTCTATCAGTTCTTTGTATGCCTTAAAATACAAAGAAGAAAATCTAATTAATGAACCAGTAATTTGGGAGTGATCGTCTATCTGTTCCTTAGCTCACAGATATTTTGCTGGCGTCTGCTTTACGCTTTCACAATAACTTCCATTTGGATCACTGTTTACATGCCTACATCTGAGAGATGTATAAGTAAGAGTTAGAAATATTCCTCTCATTTAGTAGTAGCAAAACTCAAGTGTAAGAAGCTGAGAGTCACATGACCCTGTTCAGCTTCAGATCTGGTACTCCCCCCCAGTAACCCTAGTTTGTGTTTTTCTCCTAATTTTTACTGATTTCTATCCCACCCATGCATTGCTTTTGAGATTTCAGCTCTTGTGACATAATTTCTGCAAATTATGCATTGAGATTTTTGAGAGATATCCTGAAATTTCTGTTCAATGATGGGTGTTAATGTAACATACATATTTTAATATCTGGAAAAATTCATTCTTTATCATCCACTATTTTCTATGAATTAGTTTAACATCATCTGCCTTCCTTACTGGTCATAGTATAACTCTGAGGTAATAAGGTGGCATTAGTAATTTAACTATTTATAGGACTTCTGAGAGAAATTTTATGTCTAGTTCAAAAGGCCTGGCAACATTTTAAGTTTGATTTTGGAGTATTCTAACCAAATCTTCAAGAGCCATAACCCGAGGTGAAACCTGTTAGCAGTAAGTTCTTCATGTGGTCCAAGGGCTTGTTTGGTTTTGATTAGTTTTACTAGACTTCATTTGTTTTCAATTAAATCTTGAGAGAGGCTAGTGACTTTCATAAAACATGTGGGTTTCTTGAGATAGAAAATTATTCTTTTGTATAGACGAGTGTAATATTTTCTTCACTGAAAGAAAATGTCTACTCAAAGATAATTGTATAAAATTTTATAATCACAATGGAAAGAGATTTTTATACATCGAACTGTCTCTTATTATGTTTTAAAAAATTATCTTGAATTCTTAAATGACAAAATGAAAATCACTCCATATGCTTCCACAGCAATAAGAACTATTTAATTTTATAAATATAATAACCTTTTATATTTAACTGCATATTGTTAATATGATTTAAAAATAAGCAGCTATTCTGGTGAGTTCAAGAAATATTTTATTTATTTTTATAAAAGGGTTTCTTTCAGTATTACATGATCCTAGGTTTAGTTTGGTTAGCAGAGGCTATTCATTTTTATGTAGGCTATATAATTATATGTGCTTTATATCTCTAGTAATTAAAAAAAAATTTTTAGCTTGTAAATTTTAAATTTATCTTGAAGGAAGCAGAACTAGTTATGTTAGTAAACATGTTCATTCAGTACTACTTCTGAATGAACAGGTATTATATTCTCTATAGAACTGCCTATTAATCTATTAAAATATATTTTCTCAAAACTGATTCCAGGGTGCTAGGGACACAAAAATCAAGGATCAATAAGAAATTAAATTTGGTCTTATGATATAGAAACATAAGTAAGCAAATAAAATGTGATCAAACCTGAAGTTTATCAGTTCAAGTTTTTATTACCAGCAAATCCCAATTTTATTGATACAGAAGTATCTCAGATTAACAAAAAGAAGTGGTGGTACTTTTTAAATTAAACTTTAAGTTCTGGGATCCATGTGCAGAACGTGCAGGTTTGTTACCTAGGTATACAAGTATCATGGTGGTTTGCTGTACCCATCAACCCATCATCTACACTAGGTATTTCTTCTAATGCTATCCCTCCCCTTGCCCTCCATTCCCCAACAGGCCCCAGTGTGTGATGTTCCCCTCCCTCTGCACATATGTTCTCATTGTCCAACTACCAATTATGAGTGAGAACATGTGGTGTTAGTTTTCTTTCCTGTGTTATTTTGCTGAGAATGATGGTTTCCAGCTTCATCCATGTCCCTGCAAAGGACATGAACTCATCCTTTTTTATGGCTGCATAGTATTCCATGGTGTATATGTGCCACATTTTCTTTATCTGTTCTATCATTGGTGGGCATTAGGGTTGGTTCCAAGTCTTTGCTATTGTGAATAGTGCTGCAGTAAACACATGTGTGCATGTGTCTTTATAGTATAATGATTTATAATCCTTTGGGTATATACTTAGTAATGGGATTGCTGGGTCATATGCTATTTCTGGTTCTAGATCCTTGAAGAATTGTCACACTGTCTTCTACAATGGTTGAACTAATTTACACTCCTTCCAAATGTGTAAAGGAATTCCTCTTTCTCCACATCCTCTCCAGCAACTGTTGTTTTCTGACTTTTTAATCATCACCATTCTAATTAGTGTGAGACGGTATCTCACTGTGGTTTTGATTTGCATTTCTCTAATGACCAGTGACGGAGAGCTTTTTTCAGTAGGTTTGTTGGCCACATAAATGTCTTCTTTCAAAAAGTGTCTGTTCATATCTGTTGTCTGCTTTTTGATGGGATTGTTTTTTTCTTGTAAATTTGTTTAAGTGCCTTGTAGATTCTGGATATTAGACCTTTGTCAGATAAATAGATTGCAAAAATTTTCTCCCATTCTCGAGGTTTCCTCTTCACTCTGATGATAGTTTCTTTTTTGCAGAAGCTCTTTAGTTTACTTAGATCCCATTTGTCAATTTTGTCTTTTGTTGCAGTTTCTTTTGGTATTTTAGTCATGAATTCTTTGTTCATGCCTGGGTCCTGAATGGTATTGTCTAGCTCTTCTTCTGGGGTGTTTATAGTTTTAGGACTTAAGTTTAAGTCTTTAATCCATCTTGAGTTAATTTTTGTATAAGTTCTAAGAAAGGGGGCCAGTTTCAGTTTTCTGTATATGGCTAGCCGGTTTTCCCAACACCATTTATTAAATTGGGAATACTTTCCCCATTGCTTGTTCCTGTCAGGTTTGTCAAAGATCAGATGGTTGTAGATACATGGTATTATTTCCTAGACCTCTGTTCTTTCCATTGGTCTATATATCTGTTTTGGTACCAGTATCATGCTGTTTTGATTACGATAGCCTTGTAGTATAGTTTGAAGCCAGGTAATGTGATGCTTCCAGCTTTGTTCTATTTGCTTAAGATTGTTTTGGCTATATGGGCTCTTTTTTGGTTCTATATGAAATTTAAAGTCATTTATTCTAATTATGTGAAGAAAATCAATGGTAGCTTGATGGAAATAGCATTGAATCTATAAATTACTTTGGGCAGTATGGCCATTTTCGCAATATGGATTCTTCCTATCCATGAGCATGGAAAGTTTTTCCATTTTTGTGTCCTCTCTTATTTCCTCTAGCAGTGGTTTGTAGTTCTCCTTGAAGAGGTCCTTCACATCCCTTGTAAGTTGTATTCCTAGGTATTTTATTCTCTTTGTAGCAGTTGTGAATGGGAGTTCACTCATGATTTGGCTCTCTGTTTGTCTGTTAGTGGTGTATAGGAATGTTTGTGATTTTTGCACATTGATTTTGTATCCTGAGACTTTGCTGAAGTTGCTCATCAACTTAAGGAGATTTTGGGCTGAGATGATGAGGTTTTCTAAATATACAATCATGTCTTCTGCAAACAGAGATAATTTGACTTCCTCTCTTCCTATCTGAATACGCTTTATTTCTTTCTCTTGTCTGATTGTCCTGGCCAGAACTTCCAATACTATGTTGAATAGGAGTGGTGAGAGAGGGCATCCTTGTGTTTTGCTGGTTTTCACAGGGAATGTTTCCAGCTTTTGCCCATTCACTACGATTTTTGCTGTGGGTCTGTCATAAATAGCTCGTATTATCTTGAGATATGTTTCATTGATACCTGGTTTATTGAGTGTTTTTAACATAAAAGAGTGTTTAATTTTATCGAAGGCCTTTTCTGCATCTATTGAGATAATCATGTGCTTTCTGTCATTGGTTTTGTTTACGTTTATTGATTTGCATGTTGAACCAGCCTTGCATCCCAGGGATGATGCCAACTTGATCAGGGTAGATAAGCTTTTTAATTTGCTGCTGGATTCAGTTTGCCAGTATTTTATTGAGGATTTTTGCATCAGTGTTCATCAGGGATGTTGGCCTGAAATTTTCTTTTTTTGTTGTGTCTCCGCCAGGTTTGGGTATCAGAATAATGCTGACCTCATAAAATGAGTTAGGGAGGAGTCCCCTCTTATTCTATTGTTTGCAATAGTTTCAGAGGAAATGGTACCAACTCCTCTTTTAGCTCTTGTAGAATTTGGCTGTGAATCCATCCGGTACTGGCTTTTCTTTGGTTTTAGGCTATTGATTACTGCTTCAATTTCAGAACTTGTTAATTGGTCTATTCAGGGCTTCTACTGCTTCCTGGTTTAGTCTAGGCTGGTGTGTATATCGAGGAATTTATTCCTTTCTTCTAGATTTTCTAGTTTATTTGCATAGAGGTGTTTATAGGCTTCTCTAGTGGTATTTTTTATTTCTGTGGAATTAGTGGTGATATCCCATTTATCATTTTTTATTGTGTCTATTTGATTCTTCTCTCTTTTCTTCTTTATTAGTCTGAATAGTGATCTATTTTGTTAGTCTTTTCAAAAAACCACCTCCTGGATTCATTGATTTTTTTTTTTGAAGGGTTTTTTGTGTCCTTATCTCCTTTAGTTCTGCTCTGATCTTAGTTGTTTCTTGTCTTTTGCTAGCTTTTGAAATTTGTTTGCTTTTGTTTCTCTAGTTCTTTTAATTGGGATGTTACAGTGTCAATTTTTGATTATTTCTGCTTTCTCCTGTGGGCATTTTGTGTTATAAATTTCCCTCTAAACACTGCTTTTACTGTGTCCCAGAGATTCTGATATGTTGTGTCTTTGTTCTCATTGGTTTCAAAGTACTTATTTATTTCTACCTAAATTTCATTATATACCTGGTAGTCATTCCGTAGCAGGTTGTTCAGTTTCCATGTAGTTGTGTGGTTTTGATTGAGTTTCTTAATCTGAATTCTAATTTGATTGCACTGTGGTCTGAGAGACTGTTATGATTTCCATTTTATTGCATTTTCTGAGGAGTGTTTTACTTCCAATTATGTGGTTGATTTTAGAATAAGTGCTATGTGGTGCTGAGAAGAATGTATATTCTGTTAATTTGGGGTGGAGAGTTCTGTAGATGTTTATTAGGTCCATTTGGTCCAGAACTGAGTTCAAATCCTGAATATCCTTGTTAATTTTCTGTCTCATTGATCATCTAATATTAAAAGTGGTATATTAAAGTCTCCCACTATTATTGTGTGGGAGTCTAAGTCTCTTTGTAGGTCTCTAAGAACTTGCTTTACGAATCTGTGTGCTCCTGTATTGGGTGCATATATATTTAGTACAGTTAGTTCTTCTTGTGCATTGATTCCTTTACCATTATGGAATGCCTTTCTGTGTCTTTTTTGATCTTTGTTTAAAGTCTGTTCTATCAGAGACTAGGACTGCAACCCCTGCTTTTATTTGCTTTCCATTTTCTCGGTAAAATATTCTTCCGTTCTTTTATTTGTACCTCTGTGAGTCTTTGCATGTGAGCTGGGTCTCCTGAATACAGCACACGGATGGGTCTTGACTTTTTATCCAATTTGCCAGTCTGTTTCTTTTAATTGAGGCATTTAACCCATTTACATTTAAGGTTAATATTGTTATGTGTGAATTTGATTTTGTCATTATGATGCTAGATAATTATTTTGCCTGGTACTTGATGCAGTTTCTTCATAGTGTTGATGGTCTTTACATTTTGGTTTGTTTTTGCTGTGGCTGATACTGGTTTTTCTTTCCATATTTAGTGCTTCTTTCAGGAGCTCTTGTAAGGCAGGCCTGGAGGTGACAGAATCCCTCAACATTTGTCTGTAAAGGTTTTTACTTCTCCTTCACTTGTGAAGCTTAGCTTGGCTGGATATAAAATTCTGGGTTGAAAATTCTTTTTCTTAAGGATGTTCAGTATTGGCCCCCACTCTCTTCTGGCTTGTAGGACTTCTGCAGAGAGATCCACTATGAGTCTGATGGACTTCCCTTTGTGGATAGCCCAACCTTTCTCTCTGGCTACACTTAACATTTTTTCCTTCATTTCAACCTTAGTAAATCTGATAATTATGTGTCTTGGAGTTGCTCTACTTGAGGTTGCTCTACTTGAATATCTTTGTGGTGGTCTCTGTGTTTCCTGAATTTAAATGTTGGCCTGTCTTCCTAGTTTGCAGAAGTTCTCCTGGATAATATTCTGAAGTGTGTTTTCCAACTTGCTTCCATTCTCCCCATTACTTTCAGGTACACCAATCAAACATAGGTTCTGGTGTTTCACATAGTCCCAATTTTCTTAGAGACTTTATTCCTTTTCATTCTTTTTCCTTTAATCTTGTCTTCATTCTTTATTTCATTAAGTTGATCTTCAGTCTCTGATATCCTTTCTTCTGCTTGATTGATTGGGCTATTGATACATATGTATGCTTCAGGAAGTTCTCGTGCTGTGTTTTTCAACTTCATCAGGTCATTTATGTTTTTCTGAAACTGGTTATTCTAATTAGCAATTCCTCTAACCTTTTTTTCAAGGTTTTTAACTTCCTTTCATTGGGTTAGGACATGCTGTTTAGCTCAGAGGAGTTTGTCATTACCCACCTTCTGAAGCCTACTTCTGTCAAGTGGTCAAACTCATTTTCCATCCAGTATTGTGTTCTTGCTAGCAAGGAGTTGTGATCCTTTGGAGGAGAAGACGAGTTCTGGTTTTTGGAGTTTTCAGCCTCTTTTGTGATGGCTTTTCCTCATCTTTGTGAATTTATCTACCTTTGATCTTTGCTGTTGTTGACCTTCACATGGAGTTTTTGCATGGTCACCCTTTTTGTTGATGTTGATGCTATTGCTTTCTGTTTGTTAATTTTTCTTCTAACAGGCCTCTCTGCTGCAGGTGTGCTGGAGTTTGCTGGAGGTCCACTCCAGACCCTGTTTGCATGGATATCACCAGCAGAGGCTGCCAAATAGCAAAGATCGCTGCCTGTTTCTTCCTCTGGAAGCTTCATCCCAGAGGGGCACCCATCAAATGCCAGCCAGAGCTCTGCTGTATGACATGTCTGTCAACCCCTTCTGGGAGGTGTCCCCCCATCAGAGACACGGGTGTCACGAACCCACTTGTAGAGGCAGTCTGTCCCTTAGCAGAGCTTGAGCACTGTGCTGGGAGATCCACTGCTCTCTCCAGAGCTGACAGGCAAGAATGTTTAAGTCTGCTGATGCTGCACTCACAGCTGCCCCTTCCCTGAGTTGCTCTGTCCCAGGGAGATGGAAGTTTTATCTATAAGCCCCTGACTGGGGCTGCTTCCTTTCTTTCAGAGATGTTCTTCCCCAGAGAGGAGGTATCTAGAGAGGCAGTCTGGCTACAGTGGCTTTGCTGAGCTGCATTGGGCTCTGCCCACTTTGAACTTCCTGGCAGCTTTGTTTACACTGTGAGGGGAAAACTGCCTACTCAAGCCTCAGGAATGGCGGACACCCCTCTCCCTAGCAAGCTCAAGCATACCAGGTCCTCCTCAGACTGCTGCACTGGGAGTGAGAATTTCAAGCCAGTAGATCTTAGATTGCTGGGCTCTGTGGGGGTGGAATCTGCTGAATGAGACCACTTGGCTCCTTGTCATCAGTCCCCGTGTTTTTCTCACTGATGTTCCAGGCTCCACTGGGATACCAAAAAAAAAAAAAAAAAAAAATTATCCTGCAGCTAGCTTGGTGTCTGCCCAAATGGCCGCCCAGTTTTGTGCTTGAAACTCAGGTCACTGTGGTGTAGGCATCTGAGGGAATCTCCTGGTCTGTGGGTTGCAAAGATCGTGGGAAAAGCATGGTATCTGGGATGGATAGCACCGTTCCTCATGGTACAGTTCCTCAAGGCTTCCTTTGGCTAGGAGAGGGAGTCCCCCGACTCTTTGTGCTTCCTGGGTGAGGCGACACCCCACCTTCCTTTAGCTCACCCTCTGTGGACTACATCCTCTGCCTAACCAGTACCAATGAGATGAATCAGGTACTTCAGTTGGAAATGCAGAAATCACCCACCTTCAGCATTGTTCTTCCTAGGAGCTGCAGACCAGAGCTGTTCCCATTCAGCCATCTTGTCCAGGAGCCCCCGGTGGTACTTTTTTCTGTGCCTAAAAGAATGGAAACAGTCTAGAAAGTGAATGTGTATTATATATTTTAGCATGTCCATCAGAAGCTACATTAATAGAACGATTTCTTTGTGCATGCAGAGAAAAAAACTTGAACACAAAAAGCTCCGTCATTGTATTGAATTTCCTTGTCTTGAAAGAAATCAGGATGTAGCGACCAGCATTTTTACTAGAGTGTCAGAGGTGCCTCTCATAAACTACTTGCATGCTGACTTCAAGAGTTGCAATGGTGAAAAAATGAAAATGCACTAGTAACCGTGGGAGATGGAAAGTATTGATGGCATTCACCACATGTATGCACTTGCCCACTTATTTTATTGACTGGATTAATGAAAGGATGAGGAAGCTATTTTTATTTTTATTTATTTTTTTAAGGCAGAAAGATCTTTCCCACATACCAGTATGGTGAAATGGAAAACAATTACCTATTTTCTTGTCCTCTTTTATCCTTGATTGTAGTTATGTAAAAAGCTTTACTCTTTAAAAAAAATTTAACTGTTTGGCCAAGTCATGGGATCAACTAGGATTTTATTATAATCCAGATTTTGGATAACCACATTTTCTTAAAATGTCCAGTGGACTGAATTGCACCTCTGGCTAACAACATGAACCACTGGAGCTAAGAATGTTTGAGTGAAAGCATCCAGCTACCAAAACACAATGGGATTTATTCCTTCATTCCGGTTTTAAAGAAATTGTCTTAAAAATCCTACATTTTAGCTTGAAAGCTTTAGAAACTTTTTCAAATACCTCTAAGGAATCTCCATACTTTGTAGCTCAACTTACTAGTCTTATTTCATTCACATGGGGTGATTGTCTTCTCTAAACACTCTGACTTGCAGAGGATAGAATACCAAATAGGTGTACTCTGGATTGGGGCTTTGATAAAATCTTTTCAGAAAAGAACCATAGTATAACAGTTTTGAAATACACTTTCTGGAACAATGTAAAATAGTGAAATGTAGGCAGATTTTTATAACCTTGCTAGCAAGCTAATTAAGGGCACATATGTCTGTATTGGTTGAAGAAATTTTCTTTCTTTAAGAAATTTCAATGAAAATTATGATGAGAAAGAATTGTTCCTTTGCGAGTTTGAACACCTTGGAGACATTAGTGTATTAATCCCACATGTTATCTGAAGGGAGCATTGAACTGGCAGCCAGAATTTCTGAGTTCTGGTCTTGAAACTGGTATGTGCTATTTAAATTTTCTTAGTCACATTAATTAATCTCTTCTGGAAGAGATCATGAGGGCTAATCAAATATTCCATGTGTTCATTAATATCTGTAAGCATCCCCTGTAGCTATGTTGGGGTCATGTGACAAATGTGGGACATAAATCCAAGGGATGTTTGTCTTCCAGTTTGAAGAAGGTAGGTGAACCAGGATACATTTTAAATAATCTTTGTCATTTGCAAGGCAGCAAACAACGGTTTTAAAATGGCCAAGTTGCAAGATGGAAGTAAGGAGATCTCTGAGTTTTAAAAAGAAGAGGAAAGCCATTTGTTCACTGTGGTATGAAAAGAAATAAGTATTTTCTGTATCAAGCTACTCAAATCTGGGGATTGTTTTGTGCCATAGCATAGCATATCCTACGTTGACCAGCGTCTCTCCAGGAGTCGTTGTAAACTGAGGGGTTTGGAGACTTCTTAATTCTGTTCCAGTTTGTATTCTTGAAATTGCCTTTGGGCATAGGACCTTGATTTTACAAAAGAAAAAACAGATTTGGAGATAACTGACTCAAGTCACAAATTAATAAGTTTGTGGCCAAGTTGCACAATGTATTTCTCTGGGATCTGCAGATTCATATTCCCCAGGTGTATTTCTCTACAACCTGTGAGATTAACTATAGGATCATTCAAATTGACCCTTAATAAAATGCCAAATTGACTCTGTTCCTGTTTACTAGGTTTTGTTCACTTAGACATGATGTAATTCTGTGATGCAATGGATAATATAGCATTCAACATCCTGACTTCAATACCATGGACTTATCTATGAGATTATGGAGTCTGATAGTATATATATTATGTCTACTGGGAAAAAAATTCTACCTCTGTGTTTAGTTTTGAAATGGTTATTAAACAAGAACCTTATGATAGACCCCAAAGCTATTTTCACAAAACTTAAATTTAGAAATTTAATGCAGGGGTCTCAAACTCTTGGGCCATGGGCTGATACCGGTCCTTGATCTGTTATAAACTAGCCATACAGTAGGAGGTAAGTGGCACCAAGCAAAGGAAGCTTCATCTGTATTTACACCTGCTGTCCATCACTGGCAGTACCACCTGAGCTCTGCCTCCTGTCAGATCAGTGGCAGCATTAGATCCTCATAGGAGCATGAGCCCTATTGTGAACTGCACACGTGAGGGATCTGGGTCACACACTCCTTATGAGACTCTAACGCCTGATGATTGTGACTATCTCCCATCACCTCTAGATGGGACTGTCTAGTTGCAGAAAAACAAGCTCAGGGTTCCCACTGATTCTACATGATGATGAGTTGTAGAATTATTTCATTATATATTACAATGTAATAATAATAGAAACAAAGTGTACAATAAATGTAATACTCTTGTATCCCGAAACCATCCTCTCAGCCCCAGTCCATGGAAAAGTTGTCTTCCATGAAACTGATCCTGGGTGCCAAAAGGTTGGAGACTATTGACTTAATGCATTTGTAACTACCTGGTAGTTTCTTGTCTTTGGTATTTAGGGTGGATATAATTGTCACCACAATGGTCAAGTGTCAAAATGCAAAATGTAGTACACATAAACAAATATTGATGAGGATGAAATGAGTTAATAGCTGTAAAGCCCCTAGAACAGAGCCTGGCATTGATTTCACAATATACAGGTGTTTATCAAGTAACACAAATAAAGGTGGATTATGATGGATCATGAGATGCTGTGAGTGAGGATCTAATTGACATACCCTTTAATTTTTCCTCTTATAGAGCCTCAGATACATGTCATCCAATTTCTACTTAACCATTTTGTTGCTAGGAAATATGATTTTGTATTACATGGTAAAATATTTTTACTCTGGACCCACCATTATCTCAATTAAAAATAAGAAGACAGGCTAAGAGAAGTTAAGAGGTTTACACAAGGTTACAAAGCGATGAGTGTCCTTCACTATCTGCCTAGGAATTTCAAAGTCTTTCCTCGACAGTCTTTTATATCACTGTCTCCGTTATTAGTAGGAGTAGCAGTGCCACGTGATTTGAGCATGGTAGCCCACAAGTCCCACTATTAATTTTCCGCAGGATAGGAATTGACTCAGCCAAGATTTGGAGCTCAGGCAATTTCCCTCTGACTGAGCAGCATTTATTATTCAAATACACTTATTCAATAAACTTAATTATTATATATTTAGCTATTTAATAATCTGTGCTAGAATTTTGTCATGGCATCACATTTGTTTTTTCTCTGACCTTTTTGAAGCTTTTTTCCTAGTGGCTGAGGTGTGTCACACCAACCATCTTAAAGGCAAGGCCAGGCGCATGGTGAATATTTGTTGATTGTATAGTTGCTAAAAGGAGACAAGTTCAAATGTGTCACTTTTAGAAGAATTTGGACTTCAATAGATTGTCAAATGTTTGAAAACTCCTATCACTACCATGTCTTGTTTCTGGGACATTTTCGTTTTCTGCATTAGGAAAACATCAGATAACGTAGTTCAGTCACTGGGGAGCCTGTAATTTGCTCACACTGTTATGTCACTTATGTTCTCCTGATCATTTATGGAAATTATGTCATTCTACTTCTCTCTGTTTTATAGGTGGATCTTAATTCCATTCCATCCTTCTACATTATTTCTATTAAATCTATTTTTTGCTTTATTTTTGTTAAGGGGTATCCTGCCACCATTGTACTCTAGACATAATCTCATCCATAGTATCAGAGATACTCAGATTGTGTATTTGCCTTATTTAAAAAATTAAACTTTTTTTAAATGGCTTTATTCTGTCAATTGCTATTAACAACTAAAGCCATATCATTCTTGCCCGTTATTTTTTTTTAGCATTTTTAGCAATATTTTTTATTACAATATGTACGTTGTGCTTTTACATACAATATTATTGCACACTTAATAGACTATAGTATAGTGCAAACATAACTTTATATATATATATATATATTTTATTGCATTTTAGGTTTGGGGGTACATGTGAAGAACATGCAAGATTGTTGCACAGGTACACACATGGCAGTGTGATTTGCTGCCTTCCTCCTCATCACATATTCTCACTCATAGGCGGGTGTTGAACAATGTGAACACATGGACACAGGGAGGGGGAGCATCACACACTGGGGTGAGTCAGGGGGAAAGGGGAGGGACAGCGGTGGGTGGGGGAGTTGGGAGAGGGGATAGCATGGGGAGAATTGCCCTTTATTTTAAGATAAGACAAATCATTTGTTTCCTGGAACTGAATGAGCTGCTTTTATTGTAGGTTTGTATAGTTTTCCAACTTATGCATGCTTATAATTTTCTTCCATTAACATTCAAAATTCTTTATCTCCTTAGGGTTAATATAGGGAAATAATTATGTGGGAAAATGGAAGGCATGTAGGCTAAGCTTTTGAAGTCTAGCTTTACTACTTGGTATCACGTAATACTGAACAACATATTTAATCTCCCTGATCCTCATTTTCCTTTTGGGTAAAAGGAGAATAATGTGCACACAGAATAGGGATTAAGGGCATGGACTCTCAAGCTATTCTGCCTGGTTTGAAGCTTCACTGTGCCCTATTTTGCCTATGTTATCATTGGCAATTGCTTAACTCTTCATGGTTCAGTAAAAAATAGGGGAAGCAATTGGATCTTCTTCGTATGGTGATAATGAGAAATATTTTTATATGTACTTTCTCTTTCAGATTATAATGGAAGTTCAAAATAAAGCTTGGTATACTAGCATTATATAAGTAATAGTGATGATTATTATTTGTATGTTGTACAGTCATCCTTCAGTATAATTGGGGAACTGATTCCAGGACCCCCTGCAGATAGGAAAATCTACAGATACTCAAGTCCCTCCTACAAAATGGCATTAATATTTGCATATAACCTGTGCACATCCTCTCATATACCATAAATCATCTCAGGATTACTTATAATAATTAATACGATGTAAATGCCATGTAAATACAGTCATGTGCCACATAAAAACTTTTCACTCAGTAATGGACCACATATGTGATGGTGGTTCCATAACAGTGTAATAGAGCTAAAAAATTCCTATTCTCTAGTGACCTCGTAGCCATATACATTAGTCATGTGTTGGTGGTGATGCTGGTATAGACAAACCTACATATACGATTATATACAGTATATAATGCTTAGTAATGATAATAAATGACTGTTATTGGCTTATGTGTTTGGAGTACTAAAAATTTCATGGTTATTTTTGAGTGTGCTCTTTTTACTTAAATGAAAAAAAACAGTTAAGTGGGAAACAACCTCAGGCAGGTCCTTCAGAAGGTATTCCAGAAGAAGGCATTGTTATCATAGGAGATGACAGTTTCATTGCTGTTATTGCCCCTGAAAACCTTCCAGTGAGAAAAGATGTGGAGGTGGAAGAGAGTCATATTGATGATCCTGACATTTTGCAGGTCTAGGCGAATGTGTTTGTTGGTGTCCTAGTTTTTAAGAAAGCATTTAAGAAAATTTAACATTTAACAAATAAAAACATTTAAGAAAAACATTAAAAAATTAAAAATAGAAAAAACCTTATAAAACAAGTAAATGAAAAAAGAAAATATTTTTAATATGGCTGTAAAATGTGTTTGTGCTTTAAGCTAAGTGTTGATATAAAAGAGGAAAAAAGTTTAAAAAATTAAAAAGTTTGTAACATAAAAAAGTTATAGAAAATTCAGTTTAATTTATTGTTGAAGGAAAAAAATTAAATAAATTTGGTGTAGCCTAAGTGCACATTGTTTACAAAGTCTATAGTACTGTACAGAAATGTCCTGGCCCTCACATTCACTTACCACTCACTCACTGATTCACACAGAGCAACCTATAGGCTTGCACGCTCCATTCATGGTAAATGCCTGTATTAGGCTGTTCTTGCATTGCTATAAGGAAATACCTGGGACTGAATAATTTATAAAGAAAAGAGGTTTAAATGGCTCACAATTCAGCATGCTGTACAGGAAGCATGGTGCTGGCATCTGCTCACCTTCTGGTGAAGACTCAGGGAGCTTTCAAGCATGGTGAAGGGTGAAGGGAGAACAGTCATGTCACTTGTCAAAAGCAGGAGCAAGAGACAGTGAGAGAGACAGAGACAGAGAGACAAAGAGACAGAGTGAGTGAGAGGGGGGTGCCACACACTTTTAAACAACCGGATTTCAAAAAAACTCACTCACTATGGCAAAGACAGCACCAAGCCATGAGGGACCTGCCTTATGACCCACACCCTTCCCACCAGGCCTCACCTCAGCACTGGGGATTACAATGCAACATGAGATTTAGATGGGGGACAAATATCCAAACTATCTCAGTGCCCTATAGAGGTGTACAGTTTTTATGTTTTTATCTTTTATTTTTTTGAGGCAGAGTTTCACTCTTGTTGCCCAGGCTAGAGTGCAATGGTGACATCTTAGCTCAGCTGCAACCTCTGCCTCCTGGATTCAAGCGATTCTCCTGCCTCAGCCTCCTGAGCAGCTGGGATTACAGGCATGCGCCACCATGCCCAGCCAATTTTTTGTATTTTTAGTAGAGACGGGGTTTCACCATGTGGGTTAGGCTGGTCTCAAACTCCTGACCTCAGGTGATCAGCCTGACTCAGCTTCCCAAAGTGCTAGGATTATAGGGGTAAGCCACCAGGCCTGGCCTGTTTTTATCTTTTATACCTTATTTTTATTGTTCCTTTTCTATGTTTAGATATGTTTAGATACACAAATCCTTAACATGTGTTACAATTGCTTACAGTATTCAGGACAGTAACATGCTGTCCAGGTGTGTAGCCTATGAGTAATAGGCTATTCTATACAGCCTAGATATGTAGTAGGCTACTATCTAAGCTTGTGTTAATACACTCTATGATAATTTCTCAGTGACAAAATCACCTTTCTTAGAACACATTTCTTAGCACATATCTGTGTCTTTACGCCGTGCATGATTGTAGTTGTACTTTGTTGTTTTTATGATTTGTATTACTTTTACTGATGTATTGTTATTTTTTATGATTTCATTTTTTTCCAAGTGTTTATGATCCAGAGTTGGTTGAATTTGTGGATACATAACCTTCTGATACAGAGGGCCGAGTGTGTGTCATAGTACTTTGATTATAGTTCGGAGGTCTGTAAACTTTTTCTATTAAAGGTCAGATAGTAAATATTTAAGGCTTTGTGGGACACCTATACAACTGTGCCATTGCATAGCAAAAGTCATTATAGATGACGTATAACCAAATTGGCATGGTTTTGTTCAGTGAAACTTTATTTACAGAAACAGGCTTAGGCTGGCTTTGGTCCATCAGTCATACTTTGCTGACCCCTGATCTGACTGATGGTTAACACAGATTTGATCCCATCAGGCAATTTTGCCTTTTCTTCACCAAATTACACATACTCAGTCTCTGTAGCTCTGATTTTGTATTGTATTTCTCTTGCTTATCTGAAAGAATTCAATTTTCAATCGTTCAACAAGCTTTTTGAGCTGTGTGCCAGAGCAGAGCTCAATTTTAGTGTTAATTTGTACTTGTTAAATAGAATTAGGAATACATTTTTAGAATCAAATATGCTCATAATAGAAGAGCTTTTTTATTTTCATCTCTCTCGATGGACTAAGCTGAGAATATACATTCTCAGTTTTTCAATTTGAGAGATGATAAAGTATAAAGCTAAAATCTAAACCATATCAAGATCATTTATTATTAAGATTATTCTGTGTATACTATGTTTATTGTCTTAATGAGTAAGTTTTGTTTTGTATTTTCCAACTGGCTTCTGTTGTCTTGAGAATATACATTCTCAACTTCTCCACACGGATCTCTAATAAATACCCAAACTTGCAATATACAAAATCAGACTCCTTATTTTCACCCTCTAATCTATTCCCCCTGCAATCTTCTTCTTCCTTGCAGTTCTTCAGTTCAAAATTTTAGGTCATCCTTGACAGTTTCCCCTCTCACATTCTACATAGAATTCAACAGAAAATTCCTCTCTGTCTTCAACATATATCCAGCTTGTGGCCACTACGCACAACCATTACCACCACCAGTAAGTGATGGGGAAGAAACAAAATATTTCAACAAATAACCTTTTTACTCAGTAACTCAGGATGTTTTTCAATTTGAGAGATAATGAAGTATAAAGCTAAAAGTTAAACCATATCAAGATCATTTATTATCAAGATTATTCTGTGTATACTGTGTCTATTGTCCTAATAAGTTTTGTTTTGTATTTTCCAACTGGATTCCGTTGTCTTGTGAAAAGGCTGTTTGCTTTGGTGTGTCATGTATTTAGGCCATTTTAATTAAGTTTTAAAATAATTTTCTTAGTGTCTTTGGCATTTTTGGAACATACTTCTTTCTTCAAGGTGAAATGTTCTTTTCCCCCTCCAATGTAGGGATTCCTTGTTTTACTGTACTTTGCTCTATTGCTTAGTAAATATTGTGAATATTTTTTTTTTCAGATTGAAGGTTTGTGGTGAACTTCTGTTAAGCAAGTGTAGTGTCATTACTTTTCTTCTTTTTTAAGTTTAACTTTTAAGTTCAGGAGTGCATGTGCAAGTTTGCTATATAGGTCAACTCGTGTCTCGGGAGTTTGTTGTACAGATTATTTCATCACCCAGGAATTAAGCCTAGTATCCATTTATTATTTTTGCTGATCCATTCCCTCCTTCCAGCCTACACCCTCCAATAGGATCCAGTGTGTGTTGTTCCCCCTCTATGTGTCCATGTGTTCTCATCATTTAGTTCCCACTTATAAGTAAGAACATGTGGTATTTGGTTTTCTGCTCATGTGTTAGTTTGCTAAGGATAATGGCCTCCAGCTCTATCCACGTTCCTGTAAAGGACATGGTCTCATTCTGCTTTATGGTGTGTATGCACCACATTTTCTTTATCCAGTCTACCATTGATGGGCATTTAGGTTGATCCATATCTTTGCTATTGTGAATAATGCTGCAGTGAACATACTGTGAATAATGCTGCAGTTCTATTTATGTGATAGACCATATATATTGATCTGTGTATGTTGAAAAACCTTGCATCCCAAGGATAAAGCTTACTTGATCATGGTGGGTAACCTTTTTAATGTGCTGCTGTATTTGGTTTGCCAGTATTTTTTGGAGGATTTTTGCATTAATGTTCATTAAGGTTATTGGCCTGAAGTTCTCTTTTTATTATGTCACTGCCAGGTTTGGTATCAGGATGATGCTGGCCTCATAGAATGAGTTAGGGAGGAGTTCAGCAGGAATGGTACCAGGTCTTCTTTGTACATCTGGTAGAATTCAGCTATGAACCTGTCTGGTCCTGGGCTTCTTTTGGTTGGTAGGCTATTTATTACTGATTCAATTTTAGAGCTCATTATTGGTCTGCTCAGAGATTCCGCTTCTTCCTCAGTGTTGGGAGGGTGTGTGTGTCCAAGAATTTATCCATTTTTTCTAGGTTTTCTAGTTTGTGTTCATAATGTTCTCTGATGGTTGTTTGTATTCCTGTGAGGTCAGTTGTAATAGCCCCTTGTCATTTCTGATTATGTTTATTTGAATCTTCTCTCTTTTCTTTATTAGTCTAGTTAGCAGTCTATTTTATTTATGTATGTATTTATTTGAAAAACAGCTCCTGGATTAATCTTTTGAATGGTTTTTCAGGTGTTTGTGTCCTTCAGTTCAGCTCTGATTTTGGTTATTTCTTGTCTTCTTCTAGCTTTGGGGTTTGTTTGCTCCTGGTCCTCTAGTTGTTTTATTTGTGATGTTAGATTGTTAACTTAAAATCTTTCTTACTTTTTGATGTGGGCATTTAGTGATATAAACTTCCCTGTTAACACTGCCTTAGCTGTGTCCCAGAGACTCTGGTATGTTATGTCTTTGTTCTCATTAGTTTCAAGAATTTCTTGATTTATGCCTTAATTTCATTATTTTCCCAAAAGTCATTCAGAGCAGTTATTCAATTTCCATGTAATTGTTTGGTTTTGAGTGAATTTCTTAGTTTTGATTTCTAATTTAATTGCACTGCAGTTCAATAGATTGTTATGATTTCAGTTCTTTTGCATTAGTTGACGAGTATTTTATTTCCAATTATGTGATTGTCAGAGGATGTGCCATGTGGCCATGAGAAGAAGGTATATTTTGTTGTTTTAGATGGAGAGTTCTGTAGATGTTATCAGGTCCACTTCATCCAGTGCTGAGTTCAGGTCTGATTATCTTTGTGAATTTTCTGTCTTGATGATCTGTCTAATATTGTCAATGAGGTGTTAAAGTCTCCCATTATTATTGTGTCAGAGTCTAATTCTCTTTGAAGGTTTCTAAGAACTTGCTTTATGAATCTTGGTGCTGCTGAGTTGGGTGCATGATGTTCCTTTAGTCTTTGAAACTGCTGACCTTTGGATTGTTTTCTTTTTATTATATTTTGTGACCTTGAGAGTTTGATTGTGGTGGGACCAGTGGTAGGCTCCCAACTACTGGACTGTGCTCTAACTCTGGGGGGACTTGTATTGGGCCCTGACTTTGTTTCCTGACTCCTTGAGGTAAGGAATCCACTGCACTAGAGGGACTGAGGTGTCCCAAGACCAGTGGTCACTACGTTCTGATAAGTAGTGTCAGCCAAAGCGTTGGAAGTGTGGGGGATGGTGGGATTCATCCTCCTTTGCACATGCCCACAGCAGCAGTAACCACAACTGTGGCAGTGCTAGTGGGTATTGGGGTGCTTGCCTCCCTGCGGGTGTTTACATAGTGGCAGAGGCAGTGCAACTGGGGAGGGGGTGGGGTCCTTGCTGGTGACTGTGTGCAGGGTCCTGCTGGAAGTGGTATTGGCTCCAGGACAGTGTGCCTGCAGGCATAGGTCTCGTTGCTTTCTCTGTGCTCCATAAGCAGGAGTGATTCCTCAGGGCAGGGGAGAATTCTGCTGTTCTCTGTTCAGTGTTAGGGCAAGGGCAGGGAGTGGGCAGGGGCAGGGATGGCTGGCTCTGTGCCTGCAAATGTTCCATCTGCAATGGTGGTCTGTGGGGGGAGGTGGGGCAGTCTTTACTCCTGTGTGCTGGCAGGGCAAGGAAAGCAAAACCTGCTCGCACAGACATGAAACAGCAAAGCAACGTGGGGGAGTTGTCTTGGGCCTGGGAGAGTCTACAATATGTATGGGGGTGGGGGAGCTTGTGGGCTTGTGTGTAGGTACCACCCAATTGGAACTCTACACCAGTCAGGCATGGCCCGTCAGTACAGAAGCTATGCTGTGGGTCCCAGGACAATCGAGACTGCCCTTCCAGGAGGCATTGTCAGGCTGGGGCCCTGGAAGAGGGCAGCAAACCAAGGGGTGCTAAATTATACTGGCTCAGTCAATGGTCAAGACTGCCCTGCAGAGTTCAGGTCTGATAGTTCCTCTAGGGCTAAAGTCTCCTAACAGAGCAAATCGAGTCTAAGGGGATGACTGTCCCTGACTGTGCTATATTATAGATGCTCTCCCATCAAACTTTCTCGGCTCCACATCAGCTGGCTTGCTGCCCCTACCACTTCTCTAAGCAGCTCTCCCTGCCAACTCAGGTGCCTATGGTGGCTGAGGAGTCTCCTCCTGCTGGGGTTCCAGAGCCCTGTGGCAAGATTGGATGTTTTAGTTCAACTCATCCATTGCCCTGGAGCCATTGTGAGCCAGGAATGAGTCCTAGTGCATGGGAGCCCTGTGTAAGTTCCCAGTTTTCTTCCCCTTCAGCTTAGCTTCTATAGAGTCTTCCCTTCCTCCACTCTTGATGCCTTCACTGCAGGTCTTTTAGGGACAGATCTGTCTTGGTCCCTCGGTAGGAGCTATTTCACCTCGCTGCTCTAGTCGGCCATCCTGCCCTTCCTCCAATCTTAGCATTATTTTTCTAACATGTGCTTACTTTGTGTCTCTTTGCCATACTGTGGTAATTCCCTCAATATTGCAAACCTTTTCATTATTATTATGTCTGCTATGGTGGTCTTTGGTAAGTGATCTTTGATGTTACTATTGGAATTGTTTTGGGGCACCATGAACCTCATATAGAGAAGAGGGGCAAACTTAATTGATAAATGTTCCGACTGCCACCTAGCCTGGTTGTTCCCTTATCTCTCCCTTTCTTTGCACCTCTCTATTCCCTGAGACACAACAACATTGGAATTAGGGCAATTGATAACCCTATACTCACCTCCAAGTGTTCAAGTGAAAAGAAGAGTCACACATCTCTCACTTAAGAGCTAGATTAAACTAAATTAATCTTAATGAGGAAGGCATGTCAAAAGCTGAGAGAGACTGAAAGCTGGGCCTCTTGCACCAAACAGTGTGCCAAGTTGTGAGTGCAAAGAAAAAGTTCTTTAAGGAAATTAAAAGTGATACTCCAGTGAACCCATGAATAATAAAGTGAAACCGACTTATTGCTAATGTGGAGGAACTTCCAGTAGTCTGGATAGCTCAAACCAGCCACAACATTCCATTAAACCAAAGTGTAATCTAGAGCAAGGACCCAACTCTTCAATTTTATGAAGAATGGGAGAGGTGAGAAATCTGCAGAACAAATTTGAAAGCTGGCAGAGAGCGGTTCCTGAGGTTTAAGGAAAGAAACCATCTTTATAAGATAAAAATGCAAGGTGGAGCAGCAAATGCTAATGAAGAAGCAGGAGTAACTTATCCCAAAGACCTAGCTAAGAGCATTGATGAAGGTGGCTACATTAAACAACAGATTTTCAATGTCAATGAAACAGTATTCTATAGGAAGATGACATCTAGGGCTTTTATATCTAGAGAGGAGAAGTCAATATCTGGTTTCAAAGTTTCAAAGGACAGGATAACCTTCTTGGTAAGCACTAATACAGTTGGTAACTTTAAGTTGAAGCCAATGCTCATTGACCACTCTGAAAGTCTTAGTGCTGTTAAGCATTATGCTAAATCCACTTATATAGCCTGTGCTCTATAAATGGAACAAAGTCTGAATGACAGCACATCTGTTTACAGTATGGTTTACTGAATATGTTAAACCCACTGTTGAGATCTCCTGTGTACACACAGAGAAAAGATTCCTTTCAAAATATTTCTGCTCATTGACAATACACCTGGTCACCCAAGAGCTCTGATGGAGATGTATGAGGAAATTAATGTTATTTTCATGCCTGCTAACACAACATCCATTCTGCAGCTCATGAAGTAAAGAGTAATTTCAACTTTCAAATGTTACTATATAAGAAATAGATTTTATAATGCTATAGTTGCCATATATAATGATTCCGCTGATGGATCTAGGCAAAGTAAATTGGAAACCTTCTGGAAAGGATTCACTCTTCTAGATGCCACTAAAAATATTCAAGATTCATGGGAGGAAGTCAAAATATCAACATAGCAGGAGTTTGGGAGAAGCTGATTCCAATCCTCATGGATGACTTGGAAGGATTCAAGACTTCAGTGGAGAAGATAACTGCAGATATGGTAGAAACAACAAGAAAACGAATTAGAAGTGGAGCATGAAGCTGTGACAGAATTGCTACAATTCATGATACAATTTGAATGAATGAGGTGTTGCTTCTAATGAATGCAAAGAAAGTCGTTTCTTGAGATGAAATCTACTCCTAGTAAAGATGCTGAGAATGTTATTGAAATGACACCAAAGATTTAAAATATGATATAAACTTAGTCGATAAAGTAGCAGCAGAGTTAAAGAGGATTTATTCTCATTATGAAAGAAGTTTTACTGTGGGTATAATGTTATCAGACAACATTGTATGTTACAGAGAAATTCGTCATGAATAGAAGAGTCAATCAAAGTGGCAAACTTCATTGTCTCATTTTAGGAATTTGCCACAGACACCTTAACCTTCAGCAGCCACCAACCTGTTCAGTCAGCAGCCATCAACATTGAGGCAAAAGTTTTCATTAGCAAAAAGATTATAACTTGTTGAAGGCATACATGATTGTTGGAATATGTTAGCAATAAAATATTTTTAAATTAAGACATATGCATTTTTTTAGATATAAGTTATTGCACACTTGATAGACTAAGCAACTACAGCATAGTGTAACATAGCTTTTTTTTTTTTTTGCGCTGGGAACCAAAACATTCGTGGAAGTTGCTTTATTGTGGTATTTGCTTTATTGCAATTGTCTGGCACCAAACTCGTATATCTCTGAGGTATGCCTATATTTTATCTTTATTTGTGATAAATTCTTACATATTTAATAAAAACAAGTTATTTATATTGAAATGAGTTTTATCATATCTCTTATCTAAGAAGAAAATTTGAAATTTTCAGTAAAAAAGTTAATTGATTATTTTAGTGTTGTGTAGCTTGCTGAAGTAAACACCCTCTGCAGTTTATAAATATTAGAAATATTGGTCAAGTTTAGAATATTTTATTGCCCATTAAATGGTTTGTAATTGTGTTAAATTATTGTATATTTTTGCATAGTGTGAAAGCTTGCTTTTGCTTTTCAAATTATTTTAAATGGAAAAAGGTCTCAGTTATAAATGGAAGAGCAAAATCACATGTCCATTTTGGAGTGCATTTTAAATTGTGCTACAGAGAATGACAAAACACTGCAGTAAATGTGATGTTTGAAATTTTATAAGGAATATAATATAAATACCAGTCTTTAATAGTATTCATGAAAGGCCGGGTGAGGTGGTTCACACCTGTAATCCCAGCACTTTCAGAGGCTGAGGCAGGTGTCATGAAGTCAGGAGTTCGTGACCAGCCTGGCCAATATGGTAAAAACCCATCTCTGCTAAAGATACAAAAAAAAAAAAAAATTAGCCCAGTGTGGTGGTGTGTGCTTGTAATCCCAGCTATTCAGGAGGCTGAGCAGGAGAATCACTTGAACCCAGGAGGCAGAAGTTGCAGTGAGCTGAGAAGCTGAGATAGAACCTGCGAGGCAGAGGTTGCAGTGAGCTCAGATTGCACCATTGCACTCCAGCCTGGGAGACAGAGCAAGACTCTGTCTCAAAAAAAATAGTATTCATAAAAGTGAAACCATGATATATTCTGGCTATAAGAACCATAAAATATTCTATATTTTTAAAAACATGAATGTTTAAAAAAATAATTGTCCATAGTTATTAGAACAACTTTAGAATTCCTCAAATATTTGTTTACATTTAGGTGTTCTGATATTTCCTGTTTACCTTTATCCTTTGAGAAAGGACAGAATCGAGAATATAATACCCTTTTCTCAGCAAACCTGTCTCGTACTGGACCTGTCTTTGTGAAATGCTTCTTATTTGTTAGTGTCACGGTGATGACAGCAGCTCTCCTGGACATCCGGGCATATCACTTCACTCAAGCCCTTTGTTGTGGGCTTCTTGAGTTCTGAGTGATATGTGAAATCTGAAAAGATAGATTTTGTTTTTGTTCTTCAGTAAATAAGTTAGCATGTGTTTATGCCTAGCGGAGTATCTGGCACTTAGTGGGCAAGTTAAATAAACCTGAATTTAAAACCAGATTTCACGAAATTTGCTGGATATCTCATGCTCTCAATTTTCTTGTGCATAAAATGGGATTAATAACTGCCTCCTGGAATTGTAGTGGGAAATAAATGCAATCATAGCTCTCAAGTGCTAAGCACAGGGGTGAGACATAGTAAACTCTCAGTAACTGCTCGTTGTTTTTGTTATTTTCATTTCCTTTTTTTTTCCTTCACTGTTGTCTTTTTATTTTCTATTTTAAGGATATTGACTGAGTACCAAAAAAAAAAAAACTAAAAGACATCTGCACATAAATGCCTCATTTTTAAACACCCCATGGGTGTCTTACTATATATAGCTGGTACCTCAATTGTAATTGTGCAATAAATGATTTATCTTACCTTGGGAACTTTCTTAAAAAGCTTAAATCCCTTAATGTTAATAATAATGAAAATCTTACGTTTGAAAAAATGCTTTCAAAACTGTTATACTTTTAAAGAAATATACTTAATATTGATATGACTAATTTTTAAAAAGTAGTCAAAACTTTAGAATGTAAGAGAAGAAATAAAAAAACATTATGACTCAGGGTTTATATTCTTATTTATTAAATTAATTAATTCAACATGGAAAACAAGAAAGTAGAAAGTATTTAGTAAAATACCTAAATATAAGAAGTATCTGGATATTATAGATAATATTTTCTATACTATACTGTCACCTAAAATAGTGTACACAGTTATGAGGATATGATAGTCACTTGGAGGATTCATCCTGGGATTGAATACTAGGACCACACGTTTTAGGAAATTTTAAGCAGAAATGCTTTAGAAGAAATAGTCTTTATTTATTTATTTATTTATTTATTTTATTTTTTAAAAGAGCTTTTAAATTACTTAGTTCAAATACGGAAGAAGGCCTAAGTTTGAATTCATGGTATATTGCTATAATGTACTATTAGACTAATCCTTCATTTTCTTGTCAATTAAAGACTTATCTTTATTCACTGATTCACTTATCAGTAATTCGCTCGGTATTTTAAAGCTGGCTGTTAAAAATCCCTTTGTTTATGGCAATAAGGCACCATTCATTTTGTGAACTTTATAAAACCAACCTCTGCCAATTTTGCTGTTTGAGAATAGCTCTAAAGATGTGTTCCCACAGTAATTACTGATTCCAGAGATGTTCATTAAAGAATGAAGTCAGAGGCAAGTGTTTGAAACAATTGTATCCCACCAAAGCCAGCTTTGCTGCGCACCTTCCCAGCATCCACACTACTTCTCGGCATTAAAAAAAAAAAAAAAAAATCACTGAAAAACATACAAAATTTGTACTTTGGAGTGCTTTTACCTGCAGTGGCATTAAAGATGAACATTATTTTTTATATATTTATATTGAAATCAGATTCAGGGAAAGATGGAGGGGAAAGCTAGTAAGCTTTGAATGTGGTCCCAGTTGTCCATCATAAACCTCCTGTGAATCATATGGGTTAATCTCGTGTTCCTGGTCTATGTTGCCCTCTTACCCACAGTGACCAGGGGAGAGAAAAAAGAGGAGGGGAGAAACCTCAGTGAAGCCAGTCAAATCTTAGCCAAGAAAAAAAAAATTAAAAGATGGTTTTGGCATTGAGTATTTCTGTTGAAATTGATTTGTTATTGTACAAGAGTAGGAAAAAAGTTTAATTCTTTTATTAGCTTATTAACAGAACCTGAAATGCTGGAATGTGTTTTAGGTATTGCATAGTTATCCAGCAATTATAGCCCAGCCTCCCACTGAGCCATAATGGGCAAAGGAAAAGAGAAAATTCACAGCGTGAGAGAGATTTTGCATATCAGCCTGTCAGTGATGGATCTGAATGATAAATGCCTTACAGAAATGAAGTTCCATTTATTTTTATTGCATGAAAATATTTAACAGACAAAGGAAGGAAGTCAGAAAACGGGATTAGGTATATTTTCTAAATTTTTAGGTGTTAAACATACTAGAAATCAGTCATTTGTAAATGAACACATTCCTTGTTTGGATGCAAACATCACAGCCAAATTAGTTTTCTAAGTGCTTGGAAATAGTTTTCTGTTTTTGCCTTCCAGACTCAAGTTCCTTCATTCATACTATTTTTTTTCTTTTGTTCAACCCTTATTAATCACCAATATTTCCAATACTGTATAAATGTAGGTTAGTTTCATTAGAATTAATGAATTTGGTGCCCAGGGGGTTTGAATGAATGATTTTATTTTAAAATTCAAGATCCTGCCTGATAGCTGGAGTATAATACTGAACGTCCTGAGGAGAAATGTTGCCATAGCAAGGCTTTAGGAACCATATTCCAAGAACTGCAGATCCTTGTACTGTGGTGACTGAGAACATTTACTCAGGATTCAGGCTGCTAGCATTTGAACACTGAGAGATTATGGAATCTCTCTAGGCCTCAGTTTCTCCATCTGTAAAATGGAAAGGCTAACAGTACCTACCTCAACGTTTTCATTTATTTTTTGACAGAGTCTGGCTTTGTCACCCAGGCTGGAGTATAGTGGTGTGATCTTGGCTCACTGCAACCTCCACCTCCTAGGTTCAAGCAATTCTCTTGCCTCAACCTCCCCAACTAGCTGGGACTACAGGCGTGAGCCACCATGACTAGCTAATTTTTGTATATTTATTAGAGATGAGGTTTTACCATGTTGGCCAGGCTAGTCTCGAACTCCTGACCGCAAGTGATCCCCCCTGCCTCAGCCTCCCAAGTATTGGGATTACAGGAGTGAGCCCCTGCACCAGGCCAACACTTTCATTTTCTTAAAGGTAGATTAAGTGAGATTTCCTATGAACAACTGTGAGATCATTGCCTGGCCCATAAGTAAGTGCTCAGTAAATGTTATCAATTAATATTACGTACTGATGACTTGGAGCACCTTTTTAAAAAAATTATGCTTATTCCTAAATATAAAATAATTCACATACCTATTACCAAAAATTCAGAAAAATAGAACTATAGAAATAAATCCTATTTAGAAAATAAAAATCCAATGTAATCTTAGTATCTGTGTCTGTCCACTGTCAGTATAGGTATCAGCTGCCTTTATTAACATGGTCCCATTCATGCTGTGTGTGATGGCTTATATCTGTAACGCCAGCTCTTTGGGGATGCCAAGGTGGGACAGATTGCTAGAGCTCAGGAGTTCAAGAACAGCCTGGCCAACATGGCGACCGTCATCTCTACAAAACATACAAAAATTAGCCAGGCATGGTGGCATGTGCCTGTAGTCCCAGCTACTTGGGGGCTGAGGCAGGAAGATAGCTTGAACCCAGGAGGTGGGGGTTGCAGTGAGCCAAGATGGCACCACTGCACTCCAGCCTGGATGACAGAGTGAGACCCTATCTCAAAAAATAAATAAAGAAAATAAAATAAAGAAAAGAGAAGGGAAGAAAATCCCTATTAAAAACACTTATTATAAGTGTTTATAAGTTAATTATATCAACCCATTCTGTATAATGGTTGATAACCTGTTCTACCATATTTATTTTTTTTTTTGCAGTCAGTTCATAGCCATCTTCACATCAATAAGTACCAGTGTACCAACTGACGTTAGTATCTTCACCATGCTCCATGTCTCCTTAGTGGTCCATAATTTAAGTAGTCATCCCTGGCATCTTAAATATTCTTTTGTAAATATAGATAATAAAAAATGCCTTCAATCAGCACATTCTTGTTTGCTGTCCCTGGCGTGTTTGGATGACCATTAAAAATGGCAGGAGTCTGATTTGGTTTTTAGATCTGAATTATAGCCTTGCCATCTACAAGCTGTGTGCCTGTGAACAAGTTATATAATCTTACTCTATCACAGGTATTTTTTTTTTAATTTATAAAATGATGATAATAAGAGTATCTACCTGACATGACTGTTGAGCAGAGAAAGATGTTAAGACACATAAAGCTTTGGATTCTTGTTTCTGATCTATGGCTTTCACTCAGGAAATATTAGTTTGAGTCTATGTAAAATCTTGGAGTTCTCCCAAATCATCAAAGAAAAATTATGCTATTCTTTTGAATAGCTATATGTTATTGTTATAAAAATTTTCTTCCAAACTTAACTTTTCACTACAATATGTATGAATACTTTGCAATGTTTACATGTGAAAATGCACATTATCCTACACACTTCAATTCTGAAACCCTGTTGGTTAGAGAAGAGATTAATAGTTATTTCTAGACACACTGTACACTGAACCATTTGGAGAAAAATCACCATTGGACAGTCACAACTAGTTTAATATTTTGTAACTTTTATTTTCTCTTTTAACATTTCCAAGGAATAGGGGACACTCTTGTCAATGACTAAGGTTTGTTACACCATGTGGTTAGGTGCAGGGCTGGGGGCATGAAGACAGGGAAGGGACTCCCACTTTTCAAGGACAGAATGTGGGGCAGGTGGTAACATCTGAAGAGATCCTGGAAAGTTGTTCTCCTTTAGGTGTTGTGATGTATTACTTCTGCAATGGCCAACCATTTTTAAATACCTAAGTCTAGATATGGCATCCTTATTATGTAATTCTGGAGACAAAAGTTACCCTAATAAAGAGCTACACACCTGCTAGGACCCACTCAAACAAAGTAGGGTAAAAATACTCCAAGACATTGAGAAATTTCCTGTTACCGGTGGGCTGGCCGGGACAGGGCAGGAGAGAGCCCTTACACTAGCTCCTCTGACCATCAGCAGCTCCATTCGCTTCCTTCAAAAGGGTCCTAAATAAATTTAAATTTCTCTGTGTACCTTGATATGAAATAGTTGGAAAACACATGCTTAAAGGCCACTTTACTGTCTGTACTGACTAAAACAATGAGCTACGTGTGTATAAAAAAGTGTTCATGTGCATTTTCTTTATCTATTGTATTAATTTATATTCTTACTGGTGTTTCTAAAAGAGACTAACGGTTCCTGCAAATATATTTGATGACCCAGTTTGAGAAATACTGTTCTAGAAATTAATATTTGTAATAGTTTTGTGGTCATATGGTTACACATACAAATATAAATTCTTATAACTTAAACTCTGTAGAAAACTTGGATGTAACCTGGCTATGGGTATGAAAAATGCTAATGTTAGTATGTCTTTTAGCAGATGATCAAAATAAAAGCAATTAAATAATTTCCATAAAAATTAGAAATTCTCTAAAAATATATCTATGTAGACCATATGGTAATATAATTCTAAAGCAATGATTCCCAAAATGTGCTCCCCAGGGCAGCAGATCACTATTATGTGGAAACTTATGGAAAGCTAATTCTTGTGACCCACTCCAGATTTACTGAAACAGAAGATGAGAAAGATGGGATCCAGTCGACTGTATATTAACAAGCTCTTCAAGTGATTCGGAGGTGCTCAAGTCTGCAAACCACATAATGAGGCTGACTCATTTTCAGTCATTCCACACCAAATGAGCACCGTCCTACTTTACCTTAGGAAACATATCCTCACCTGAGTAAAGCTGCTGATATTTCCATTCCTTTTAAATAATTTGTCTCAGAGCCAATCTGTAACTAAAGAGAAATTCAGTTTCATTATTTTATAGTCAAATCTCATTAAGTAGTTGCTGAGAGTGTTTGTATGAAACTCAGACTTGACTTTGCCCTGCACTGTGAACAAAGACTATGAAACATTTTCACATTTGGAATGATTAGTCATCAGGAGATGCAGTCACGAAATTTTATTGAAAGCCTAATATTTATTCAAAAGCCTTTGATAGACTTCTTTTGGAACTTCTATGACATTCTCCACCATAATATTGTTTAGCCTCTAACTCTCCCTAAATTGCCTTTGGTCAGAAAGTTTAACATGGTTATTGCTTTGTTTATTTGATTTTCCTACCTCCTGATTCAGAGTAGAGTTAGCTTTGGAAGGAGAGTAGGAGTCAAACTCATGCCTGAGAAAAACCTATTTTTGGCCAAGAGAACTCAAAACCGAAACCTTATATATCCACGTTATTGCTCCAGCTAACTTGTCTACTAATTTCTCTGCTGCTATGAAATTATCTTTCAAATCCCTGATTCATAGTCAAGTCCATCTTGTTCCAGAGCAATTATGGTGGTTGGGCAGCCCAAGAGGAGAAGAGTAACAAAGGAACAAGGGGAGCTGAGTCCTAACAGTCAATCAGTCACGCTTGTTCCTGCTGTCGCATACATTACCAGCATTCTGTCTTCAAGGCTTAACTACCAACTCCAAGCTAGCCCACGTCTCATCTTGTGGATCATCATGTCTCATCATCATTTTGTGGCAAACTGTCCAGGATGACCCCCATTTTTTTGCAAAAAAGAAGGCACAGAGGGGGAATAATTTTTGGTTTTTCTTTAAACCCTAGATGCATTCTGTATCTGTGTTTACTGAAGTTTTCTGTCTAGTGCTCTTGTAGCCTGAGGCTTTTTCTGGAATCCTAGTGAGCAGGAAGAAAAAGTGAGGGGAAAGTCATAGTCCTTGAAGAAAGAGGAATGCTCAGTAAAGTCCAACAGATAGAGCACCAGCCAGGAATGTGGTGGGGGGAGCCAGGTACATTAAACAGAAAGAACATAAAATTTAAATTTATTGCCGCATCCTAGGGAAAGGTGCTGATAAAATTTCAATGAACAAGCTTACCATTATTTATCACTTTGTGTGAACCCTCACTTTTTTACACAAATGGTATCATATCCTATGTTTCTTTTGAAACTATTTTTTTATTTAAAAATTTATGACAGCCTGGGCTTGGTGGCTTATGACTTTAATTCCAGCACTTTGGGAGGCTGAGGTGGGCAGATCACCTGAGGTCGGGAGTTTGAGACCAGCCTGGCCAATATGGCGTAACCGCATCTTTATTAAAAACACAAAAATTACCCGGGCATGGTGGCGCACACCTGTAGTCTGAGCTACTCGGAAGGCTGAGGCAGGAGAATCACTTGAACCCAGGAGGTGGAGGTTGCAGTGAGCCAACATTGCGGGACTGCACTCCAGCCTGAGAAACAGAGGGAGACTCTGTCAAAAAAAAAAAAAAAAAAAGATAAATTTTTTTAGGTCACAAACCTTTTCTTCTTCCTCTTCTTCTATTTCTTCTTCTCCTTCTCTTTCTTCCTTCTTTCTCCTCCTCTCCCCTTCCTCCTCCTCCTCTCCTCTTCCTCCTCCTCTCTGCTTCCTCCTCCTCCTCCTCCTCCCTTTCCTTCTTGTTCTCCTCCTTTTCTTACTATCTCTTTTTCTAAGCCTTCACAGTATGGGCTGAGTATTCGTTATCCAAAATACTTGGACAGGCAGAGTTTTGGATTTTGGATTTTGGAATATTTGCATATGCACAATGAACAATCTTCCAGATAGAAACCAAGTATAATCCCAAATTTCATTTATGTTTCATGTGCACCTTATATATATAGTCCAAGGTTAATTTTAAATAATTATATAAAATATTTTAAACAATATTTTAAATAATTTTGTTCATAAAACAAAGTTTGTGCCAAGTACTTATGTGTGGAATTTTCAACTTGTGGCATTGTGTCAGCATTCAAAAAAATTTCAAATTTTGGAGCATTTCAGATTTGGGTTTTCACATTAGGGATGTTCAACCTGTATTCTCTTATAGTACAAGTTACCTATAAAAACCATCTTCTAGTGTTTGAAATATTTGTTGCCTTCATTTTTTTTGACCAGACTCTTTTTAATGTTATCCCATGAATACTTAGAATAAAACCCCAAAATATGAACATGAGTATCCACACTATTTTGTTAATTTTAATATATTTTTACAATAATGATACTTTTAAATTGTTCAAAATCAAGACTATACTGAGATGTTCCCTTTCCACCATATTTATTTATTTTTTTTATTTGAGACAGAGTCTCCCTTTGTCTCCCAGGCTGGAGTATGATGGCACAATCTTGGTTCACTGCAACCTCTGCCTCCGGGGTTCAAGTGATTTTTCTGCCTCAGCCTCTGGAGTAGCTGGGATTGCAGGTGCCCACCACTAGCAAGGCTAATTTTGCATTTTTAGTAGAGACGGGGGTTTCACCATGTTGACCAGACTGGTCTTGAACTCCTGACCTTAGGTGATCCACCTACCTCACCTTCCCAAAGTGCTAGGATTACAGGCATGAGCCACCACGCCTGGCCCCTTTCAATGATTTTTATTCATTTATTTGGTATACTTCCAACACTTTGTGAAAGAAATACAAGCAAATGTGAATATACAGTATATTGTTCTTTCACCTTTTTTAACAGAAGTAGCAAACTACAAATATTTTTCTGTATTTTTTATAAAAAATGGTATAGTATATCCTACAGCTCCTTTCACATTGGTAAATATATATGTGTATATAAATTTTTTATACTTTACAATGTGTGTGTGTGTGTGTGTGTGTGTGTGTATATATATATATATGTATTTTTTTTTTTCCTGGCACATAGTGGTCACTGCATGGAAGGGACCAATGAATATTATTCCAATGAATTGGATTACTTTAATATCTTCTGTACAGTACAGGAATATCTGCTAGATTCATTTGCATAAGGTACAATGGGTACAATGTAATTTTTTTCCGTTTTCCTTTTTTTTTTTTTTGACTGAGTCTTGCTCTCACCCAGGCTGGAGTGCAGTGGCACAATCTCAGCTCTCTGCTGCACCTCTGCCTCCTTGGTTCAAGAGATTCTCCTGCCTCAGTCTCCTGAGTAGCTGGGATTTCAGGTATACACCACCACACCCAGGTAATTTTTGTATTTTTAGTGGAGATGGGATTTCACCATGTTGTCCAGGCTGATCTCGAACTTCTGACCCCAGGTGATCCACCCGCCTTGGCCTCCCATAATCCTGAGATTACAGGTGCTCGGCCAACTGATTTTTTTTCTATATTCTGATATAGAAATTTAGCTCCTAATGCTGACTAAACTCCTTTCAGAATCCAGGATTATTAACCGTCTTACTTTTTTTCTGAATTATAATAAAGTAGTTAATAATATGGGCATCTCAAATGCCATTTTTCATTCTGTAATTCTGAAAAATATTTTTTAGTCGACACCAGACAATTCCTGGTAATTCTTTGGAAAAAGTTAATATGTGGGACAATATAATTGTCAAAACTAAACCTGGGATATTTCTTCCATAGGCAGCAAAGAGAATTAGTAAAATTTAAATGTAGGCATGTTTCTGACATTTAGGTTGTTCACCCATGGATACATAGTCTTACTAAATATCTTATTCCATATAATAACATTAAAGGGATTTATAAAGATTGAATATTATAATCTTACTCGAATCAATATTTTTATTGCTTTTTTCTTATTTTAATTATAAGCCTGTCAGTAACTAGAATGGTATCAGATAACCTTTAGTGTTGTTTATTTCCAATAAAACTTTTCTAATTACTTGAAAGATTACCATAATCTTGCACTAATCTGCATTCTAGCACAATGATTTTCAACCTTGACCGCACACTAGAATCACCTGGGGAGATTTTAAAAATTCGAATGCCAAGGGTGCCACAGACCAATTAAATATAAATATCTGATGGTAGGACACAGGCCACAGTATTTTTTAAAGCTCCTCGGGTAATTCCAAGGTGCAGCCACACTTGAGAAGCACTGCTCCTGGGAAAGAAATAATTATCTAGTTTTTGTTTATTTTTTTCCAATTAGAATTTATTTCAGTATGCTTTCCTGGAAGTATACATTTCGTTAAATTTTGCATTGAAAATCAAAAACTAAAATAAAAATTCTTTGTTTTTATATTTGATGTAAAAAGAATAAATTCTCAATAAAAGAAATCATATTGTGTGTAAAGTTTCAGTCTACATTTTGGAGTGTTGGGGGAGAGAAGTTTATAGCTTTCTTCAGATTCTCAGTGTGATGTTTCTGGGGTAGACAAGGAATTGACTACAGGGAGAAATACGCTGTGTTATTGATTTGTACCTGCCCCTTGTCTGTGTAAACACAGAGTGCCCCTCTCTGCAGTGGTTATAAGGTAATCTGAGTTGAGCCTCAATTTCCGTGAGTGAGCATTCTCCACTCACATTGTAGCAAACTATAAAACTTCTGTGCACACTTTTAATGAAACAAACTAGCCACATGCAAAAGTGGGCAAGTGAATTGTGATTCAAAAGACAATCTCAGAATGTGGGTAGAGCTGGTAGGTTTTTCTTCCTTATGATTGACTAGCTCATAATTATTCACGGGTGAACTAAAAAAAATGTAGTAGTTTGGAGAAGTTTTTATCCAGCTGTAGAAGGTAGTTCAATGGGCAAAAACTCTCCTCTGTCCTGTTAAAGAGAAATGGGGCTTTCTAGCAAAGAGAAAAGATGGTTGTCCTCAGAATTTGGGGCTACTTTGTCTCAAGTATAATTTTTCATGTGTATACTTCTGAGAAGTTATGTGGTAGAAACTTCATAGAATTTTAATTTGAAAAGACATGATTGAATGGCTAATAAGAAAGAGGTCATTATATAAAAATTTGGGGGGTAGGGCTTGTGGGGAAAATAGAGATGGATTTCTGATTCTCAATTTCATTTCCTACTGATGAATAAGACAGTAGGTAACATTCATTGGATTACTTTAATATCTATGGTCTTTTTTATGTTATGTTATAACAGAAAGTGTTGTGTTTTTTTTTCTCCTCATACTTTTCCTGTAAATCTTACAGGCCATTGATTTTTCCAGTCTTTGTGAATTGGATGTTTTACTAGGAATAATTATGTCTAAAAGTCTGAAGATTCATGTAGTAGTCTCCCATTATCACATGGTTTCACTCACCGAGCTTTCAGCTACCCACCATCAACCACAGTTTGAAAATAAGTTACAGTAAAATAAGATATTTTGAAATAGAGACTACATTTACATACCTTTTATTATATTGTTTTAATTCTTCCATTTTATTAGTTATCATGTATATAGGGATTGATACTATTTTATTAGTAGTTATAGTGTATATAGGATTTGATAGTATCAGCGGTTTCAGGTATTCGCTGAGGGATCTGGAACCTTTCCTCCAGAGATAAAGGGGTGCTATTGTACCATTCTTTCTCAAACGACTGCTTTCTCATACACTCTCCCAGAATACATGTATATTTTCATTACAAAAGAAATTGTATTTGCAAGGTGATATATTGCATCCTATGACAGTTATTCCTTAAGGGATATAATGTTACTGATTTTTGTCTGGAGCCTCAAACATACAGTTACAGGACAACATGCACTGTTACTTTTAGTGAATTACATTTGAGAACAGGATTTTCTTCCTTCAGACTTTTTGAAGCATGGTTTCACCTTTCAAATATTCTGGCCTGCCATTAGTCCAGTAATTTCACCCTTTTTTGTTCCCTTAGATGGGGTAATTTCATCAAAGTTTTCCCACATGGCCAGAATCTGTATTAGCTATTTGGTGTGCTATAAATTTAAAAGCTAATAGTATTCTTCCAACTCCTTATATACACACACACAAAAAAAACAGATGTCGTGATTACACTGTAATGCTCCTACCTAAAATAAATTTAGATGTAAGAATATTGTCTTTATAGGTATTGTAGCAAAGTATGTCATTCTTTCTCATTTAGCTTATGTGGAGGTTTAATAAAATTGCTACTTATCAAAAGAGAAACCCCAAGAGGAAGACTAAATAAATGAGGTGATATTTTAAAAGTTACTGAATGAGGTGCCTTGATCTATGGTTCCATTATACTCTTTTCATTGCTTCACAGAGCTCTTAAAACATAAGATGTGATGAAAAGAGTAGGTAAGCTAATTTGAACATTGCCTTAAAACGCAGGGAGTGAAACACTCTTATTATGCTTACCAAAGGGCAGAGAGTAGAAAGTCCACTATTCTAGACGATATTATGAGGCAAAATGTAAAATGCAAATCAATCTTCTTTTTAACGTAATGAAAATTAAAAGTGAACTGTGTTTAAAGTAAGTAAAGCTGTAAAAATTTGTCTGGCAAAACAAACTATAATAAAACATGTTTTTAAAATTTAACCATTACTTTGATGATATTACTGACAATTCTATTTTACAGAGTTTCATTTGTGTTATATTTTATGAGCATAGTTTTATAATTAGTGTAAATCATACTTTTAGTGTCAACTTATTTCACATTGATGATTCTGAAACTTCATTATTTTGGAAGTCTGTATGACTGGTTTTAACAAAACTACTAAAACATCCTGGACTAAATTAGGGCTCCTTTTTCACAAGTAACCAATGCCAATTAAAGCAAATTTAAACAAAAAATATATGTAGTAAACAGCTGCTGGATTAGCTCATGTCATCTAATAGAAAAAAAAAAGGCTTGTTCTGTAGGAGAGACAGGAACTGGATCCTTAACGTCTGCTGAAATATTTTCTGTGTCTTCCATCTCTGCTTCTCCCTATGTGTCTAACTCATCTTTGTTTCTCTGCCAAACTGTCGATTCCAGTCCTCAGAGAAGTTGGACTAAGGTCACTCTACATTTATGAGTTTACGTCTATTTCCAAAGACTTAGATTAAGCGGAAAAAGAGTTTCTCAATTTTAATTCTAAATTCCTGGGAGAAAGAGTGTGATTGATCCAGCTATATCAAGTCAGCTGGGATTAGAGGAAAGAATGTCATTTTCTCGTGGGGACCTATCCCTGTGGATGGAGAAAGCAGTTACGGCAGAAGAGGAATGTTCATTACAACCCGTTAGATAACTAGGAAGTGTCACTCAATTCTTTCATTAAGTGAATTAGGTACCAGAGAAAATCTTAGTTTTTAAAATATAAGATAATATAGTGTTTATTTTATTGAATAACCTTTTCTTGTACTAAATAAAGTAGTTCATAATATCAGAAAATCCTTAAATTCTTACATCAGTATTCTGTAACTTGAAGAATTGCTCTTTAATTTTTTATATTCTTGTGTATGCTTATGGACTGTTAGAGAAGTGGAAAGTTATATTTTGTATTTGGATTGCCAGGTAAAATTTATCCTCATTCTGATATGAATTAGGTAATTTTAAAGTAGCATTAAGTAAACTATAAAATGTATAGTACATAAATGCCATTTAGATGTAAAATATTATTCAGAATATGAACACTTAGAAGGCAAATTAGAAATCATCACATTCAAAACATCTAAATAGTTATATTAAGTAAAGTAATGCTCAGAAGAGTACAGAATCTTTTATTTAAAGTTACAAAAACTGTTTAGAGAAAACTTGTAATGAAGAGCCATATCTTCAGATTCTCAACTTTACGTTAGCTGCTTAGCCATATGTGAAAAACAAACTAACCAATCTGAACTGCTCCTGTCAAAGAGATGCACTCTCTTTCCATAAATGAGAAACTTGGGGGACCTTAGGGGTTAATGCAATGTTTATCCGCACATGAAATTTAAATCATCATCTGTTTTACTGATTTGGAAGTTTCTGGTAAGTATTGCAACTGAGAAACATACACAAAGGCATATTGGGCTATATCAGAGTATTGGGTAGTCTTCTCATAGAGTCCATGTTTTCAACTCATTCACAACTCTATATTACTTAAGAAGATTGTGGGAAATAAGTTCACAGAATGCCCCCAAATAGCTTTGTCAATAAGGCTCACCCAGATGACCCTGTGTGTGTGTGTGTGCGCGTCTGTTAGTGTGTGTGAAAAATTGTTATGGTAAGGAATATACAAAAATTTATTTTTTCTGTTAAAATTTTAAGATAGATCCATTTCTTTTCAGGACTGGTAATTTTGTTTATAGTAAGATTTACTTATTCATAATTGCCTTTAATTTAGATTTTGAAGTCTTCCACTACAGCAAGTTAATAAAGAGAACGAAAGTTGCAATACCTTCATGTTAGTAAAGAGTTTTCCTGTTTATGCTCTTTATTTTAAACATAAATGATAATAGTGGCCATGGTTTCAGTAATGCATTGGCACTTAAGGGGCAGTATTAACATGTGGTGGTGATTAGTAGACTTTTCTCTGCAACTTCAGTGCTGCTTAGAAAAGGGATTGTGTTAATGAAGGCCTTGTATAGAATTAGTTCGTCTGTATATTTATTTTTAACAACTCAAATTATCTGCATAAGAACATTTAAGTGCCCTCATACACAGGTGAGAGGCTGCATGTTGGGAAAAATAACATGAGATTAGGTATATTTAGCTCTTTCTCTACTACTGCTTTGCTGTATACCATTGAAATAAATGTCTTTATTTTCCTAGGCATTACCTGTTAAGTATAGAAGTTAACGTTCAATATCTAAGGTATTTTCTAGCTCTGTTTATGTTTCTATAATAAATGTTAATTGTATATATAAACATACATTTAAATTTTGTAGATGACGATATAAACTTAGGTCTCATTCTTTTGAAAATTCAAAAAAAATGACTATGTAGTAATCAATTGCTTCCTCTTATTAACTATCTTTATTTTCTCCTTAGTATCTTTTCACTTTTGGAAATTCCAAGAAATCATGAAAAGATTTCAGAAACCAATAAACAGCACTGATTTTTAACACCCAAAAAACTATAATTTGGTTACTCAAGGTTATTTTCAGTTCCTTTCTATATTTCATACTCATGTTAATATTCTGAACTTCAAGTAATAAGTATGGAAGATTCAAAATTAAAAAAAAAGAAAAGGGGAACATAAAACACTATTTTTAACTGTGGGGAAGGCCACTGTTTCTAAGGAGAAAATAAAACGCTGACTCCCAACATTTTGGGGCATAGATGATCTCCTCCCTTCCTCCACATCCATTTAGATCTGTTTTTTATGAATGAATGCGTGAAAAAGGAACTAATGCCATATGGCATTTTCAGGCTCAGCAAAGAAAAGTAAGGAAGGGAAGAATGAAATATTGGAACAAACACTCAGGGTTTAGGAAATGGGAGTTCCAGATCTGGTGCCTTGTACCAAATTTCCAGTGATGTTTATTAAATCTCTTTATTTCCCTAACCTTTCTTTCAATATCTGTACATTGAGGAGTTTGAGCTAAATTTTACTGTAATCTCACTTTAATTACATATTTCTTTTAGGATATATATTCTTTATGTGTTTATAAACAAATACTTTTCAGCATGTAGCTTTTTAATCCATTAGCAACATGTTTCAATACCTTTACCCATATTGTTTGGAATATGTTAAGGGAATAAATAATTTAAATATTTTTAAGCAAATATTTCATATGCAAATATTTGTTTAAGCAAACTATAGAGAGATGTAAAGTTTTGATGACACTTTGTATTTCCAGTGTTATTTTCTATCTTTAATAATGCATTATAAGCAAGGCTTGTTTTTAAGATAATCCCCCAGATCAATTTCTACCTATGAATTAAGGCCTCACAGAAGACCATTGCTCCTTAAGACAAAGCATATAAAAATCATAAAACTAGCAAAGACAACGCAAGAAACTCTGCATTAAAAATTAGTGGGCGTAATAAATCACAATAAGTGAAAAGGCAAACATGGGAATTATTTTCACAAGATGATAAATAAGCCAACGTTTTGCTCTTTGACAATCTCATTTAAGCTGTAACATACACTCTTGAAAAAAAAAAAATCCTCCCAAATATCCTAGAGGCATTAAAGAGGGTGGGCCTACTTAGTTAATTTTTAATTGTGAGCTCTTTTTTCCTATTCTTTCAGTAAAATAAACTGTTTTGCTGAATAAGAGGGTTAAGAAAAGACCTGAGTGAGTCACTCCAATTTGTTTCCACATTCTGAACAGTCAATAAAGAAATTTATTGCCTCATTAGGCATTTTGAGTAGATTTCTGGAAACCTGGGTGACGTAAGACAGAAAAGTAACCTAGTAAGATGTTTTAAAAGCAGTTGCAGCTGAATTCGTTTTGAAATTGCAAGTTGCCTGTTAGACTGGAATGGCATCGTGATTTGTTTCAAGAAATGGTGCCAGGCAGTGGGTTGGTTTCAAGGAGAAGAGGCGGAAACTGTGTGTTTTTGGCAAGAACTAAAAAATACTGTAAATACTGGTTCTAAAAAATACTGTTAGATGATAGAAGTGAGATGATTAGAAGAGGGTGAGGGCTGAGTGATCAGATCAAGACTAAGCTTCTTATAAGTGAGAAGAAAAATAAAAACAATGAAAGTTGGAGCACTAAACTGAATGAGAAGCAAAAGCCAGAAATGCGGACAGTGCATGTTGTGTCCTGACTTCTGCTTAGCTGATATTTAGCTCTATGTTCAAATGTGCATACTCAATATCATATGCCTTTCTCAGATCAAGCCATCTCTAATCACTTTGTATCTGGTTTTAGGCTTCAAAGACTTATTGGCAGCCAAATGAAAGTAAGTACTTTCCCTACACACTATTCTTGTAATAATTTTTAGGCAACCTGTCTTAACTTCTTTTAAAATGACTGAAGATTAAACTGGCGATTGGTTGGTAAACTGTTATTATTTTTTGAATGAAGGAATGTTGATTTTGCTTCAAAATGTAAACAACCCAGGAGGCAAAAATTCATAGAACAAATGATTTATTAACAAGTAGAACACAATGGCTTGCTTGCCTAAACTAACTTTCTTCTTATTCTTTTAGCAGATAAACACATTAATCATAATCACTCTGCACTATATTAAAAAAAAAACTTGATAAATTAATCACAACCCATCATGAAACAAGTAAGTTTAAGGGAATTTTTCAGATGCATGTAGGTAAAAATATTTGTTTCCCATAATGAATATATATATATTCACGTGTGTGTGTGTGTATACACATGGATGTGACATTCTATTTCAGAGATTCGTTTTCATAAATTTGGAAAAAAAAAAAAGAAACAAAAGGGGGAAAATAAAGTTTCACTCAGAATTCTCTTCCTGTTTGTCAAAGATAGATTTCTCAGCACTGTTTCATTTTCTTATTATAAAATATTCTAACTTTAGGAGAGATCTTGAAATGTAAAAAGAAAGAAATATTTTCTCCATCATCAACTCTTTCAAACCTCCCAACTTGTACCTTGCTACTATTGTTCCATTAAATATCCAGAAAATAAAATGTCAAAGTGAAAAAAAATGGTGACAGGATACTAAGGGAGAGGCATTGGGAAAAGAAACATAGTACTCATCCCATCTTTGGAAATCTCTCTAGATACAGTGTCTTCATCTGCAAAATATGGGGTTTGAACTGGATGATTGTAAATTACCCTTGGAACTTTAAGGGTAATCGATGAGTTTAACTTGGTGACCTGGAGGAGATTAAAATCTACTTAAAACCTTGACAAAAAAGTTAAGAGCAGCAAAATGGTGCTATGTTTCATTACTCCGTTCTTAATTAACATTATACAAGTTCCAGATTTGAGATCCTGCCAAATTTAGGTTCTACTCTTTGACCTGTCCAGACATAACTCAGAGATATTGTGGGTTTGGTTCCAGACCACTGCAATAAAACAAGTCACATAAATGCTATGTTTACACTATACTGTCATGTACTAAGTGTGCAACAGCACTATGTCTAAACAAACTATGTACCTTAATTTTAAAATACTTTATTGTTAAAACATGCTAATGATCATCTCAGCCTGCAGTGAGTTGTAATTTTTTGTTGGTGAAAGGTCTTGCCTCCCTGTTGATGGCTGCTGACTGATCAGGGTGGTGGTTGCTGAAGGATGGGGTGGCTGTGGCAATTTCCTAATATGAGACAGCAATGAATTTTGCTACATCAATCAGCTCTTCCTTTCACGGAAGATTTCTCTATAGCATGCAGTGCTATTTGATAGTATTTTATCCACTGCAGAACTTCTTTTAAAAATGGAATGAGTTCTCTCAAACACTGCCACTGCTTTACCAACTAAGTTTATGGAATATTCTAAATCCTCTGTTGTCATTTCAACCATGTTCATAGCATCTTCACCAGGAATAGATTCCATTTCAAGAAACATTTTCCTTTGCTCATTCATGAGATGCAACTCTGTATCTGTTAATATATTATCATGAGATTGCAACACTGTTCATATGTTATCATGAGATTGCAGCAATTTTGTCACAGCTTCAGGCTGTACTTCCAATTCCAATTTTCTTGCTCTTTCTGCCACTTCTGCATTTATTTCCTCCCTGAAGTCTTGAACTCCTCCAAGTCATCCATGAGGACTGGAATCAACATCTTCCAAACTCCTGTTAATGTCGATATTTTGATCTTATCCCATGAGTCATACATGCCTTAATGGCACCTAGAATGGTGAATCTTTCCCAAAAGATTTTCAGTTTACTTTGCCTAGATCCATTAGAGGAATCACTATAAATGACAACTGTAGCATTATAAAACATATTTCTTAAATCATGGGCTGCAGAATGGGTGTTGTGTTAGCAGACATGAACATAACATTAATTTTCTCATACATCTTCATCAGAGCTCTTAGGTGACCAGGTGCATTGTCAATGAGTAGTAATATTTTGAAAGGAATATTTTCTTTGTGTCTGAGCAATAGGTCTCAACAGTGGGCTTAATGTATTCAGTAAACCATGCTGTAAACGGATGTGTTGTCATCCAGATTTTGTTGTTCCATTTGTAGAGCATAAGGAGGATAGATTTAGCATAGTTCTTAATGATCCCAAGACTTTTCAGAATGGTCAATGAGCATTGGCTTCAACTAAAATCACCAGCTGCAGTAGCCTCTACCAAGTATGTCAGCCTGTCATTTGAGGCTTTGAAGCCAGGCATTGACTTCTCCTCTCTAGCTATGAAAGTCCTAGATGACATCTTCTCCCAATAGAAGTCTATTTCATTTATATTGAAAAGCTATTATTTAGGAAAACTGCATTCGTCAATGATTTTAGCTAGAGCTTTTGAATAACTTGCTTCAGCTTCTCCATCATCCATTGCTGCTTCACTTTGCATCTTTATCTTATAAAGATGGTTTCTTTCCTTAAACCTTATGAACCACCCTCAGCTAGCTTTAAACTTTTTTTTTTTTCTCTGGCAGCTTCCTCGCCTCTCTCAGCCTTAATGAAATTAAAGAGAGTTAGGGCCTTGCTCTAGATTAGACTTTGGATTAAGGGAATGTACCTGGTTTGAATTTCTCACCAGACTACTAACATTATATCAGCAATAAGGCTGTTTCTTATCATTTGTATATTCACTGGAGTAGCACTTTTAATTTCCTTGAAGAATATTTCTTTGCATTCAGAACTTTCCTCTTTGGCACAAGAGACCTAGCTTTTAGCCTATCTTGACTTTTCACATGCTTTCCTTGCTAAGCTTAGTCATGTCTAGCTCTTGATTTAAAGTGATAGATGTACAACTCTTCCTTTCACTTAAACACTCAGAGGCCATTGTAGGGTATTTATTTATTTATTGAGATGGAGTTTTGTTCTTCACCCAAGCGGGAGTGAAGTGGCGTGAAGTGGCTCACTGCAACCTCCGCTCCCCAGGTTCAAGTGATTCTCCTGCCTCAGCCTCCCAAATAGCTGGGATTACTGGCTCCCACCACCACGTCCAGCTAAGTTTTGTATTTTTAGTAGAGGTGGGGTTTCACCATGTTGGTCAAGCTGGTCTTGAATCCCCAATTTCAGAGCAATCCCCTGTCTCCCAAAGTGCTAGGATTACAGGCGTGAGCCACCACACTCGGCCCATTGTAGAGTTTTTAACTGGCTTAAATGTAATATTATTATGTCTCAGGGAGTAGAGGGGCCTGAGGAGTGGGCACAATTTGGAGAAACCATTGGTCAGTGTAAAAGTCAGAATACACGCAACATGTATTATCTGTTTTCTATAAGTGGCTTGTGGTGCCCCCCAAACAGTTATAATAGTAACATCAAAGACCACTGATGACAGATCACCACAACCGATATAATGAAAAAAGTTTGAAATATTGAGAAAATTACCAAAATGTGACACGGAGACACAAACTGAGCACGTGCTGTTGGAAAAATAGTGCTCATGATAGACTTGCTTGGCACAGGGTTGCCACAAACTTTCAATTTCTAAAAAATTTAATACCTGTGAAGGCCAATAAGTGAAGTGCACTAAAATGGGTTATGCCTGTGTATTTTTCCACACATTATTTATTTTCAAGAAGGATAGGATGTTATTTTTTAATGATTTATTGATTATGATATTTACTGAGGCTCTCATGATGGTTCAGTTCAACAACTATTTGATTAATGGCTACTATGTGTTGAGAAGTGAGCATGAAAATAGAAAATTAATCCTCCTGCCCCAAACCCAAATGACAAATAGTCCTAGGTTTAGGGAGTTTAGGATATGCCTGGTATGTAATAGGTACTCAGCATATATTGTTCAATGATTGAATAAATGCACTAAGGGATATAATTACAGTATAATATATATTACAGTATAACATAGTATATATAATATACATATACTTAAGTATATACTATCTATATATCTCTATATAAATATCAATATTTATATATCCATATATTAAGCATATATTATATATCTATATAAAAATATAGATATGAAGAGGTATAGGCAAAGATTTGCTTGGGAGAGTCATGGAAATATTAAGAAAGTATTGAAATTTTAATATCTGGAGGTTAAAATGCATATATTTACAGTATATTGACAGTAAAGATGGCAAGGAAGTATATTAGTTGATGTATTTTAAGAATGGGGCAAATCTAGAAAAAGAAAGGACAAAAGTTAACTGAGGAATATAATCAATAAACTGGATGTATTGGGTATGCATATATGTAATACATGTGTAATAATTTTACATATATTTGCATTCAGAACTACTCTCCAAATACTGCATGTTCATCTTTCTATATGTTCATTATATATATATATATATATATATATATATATATTCTGAAGAACAAAAAAAAAGAAAAACAAAGTATTGACATTTGAGTTGGCATTCCAACAACACATCAGATTTTAAACATACATTTTAATCAGAGAAAGCATACTAGTTTACAGCATGTTTGGGAACAATTAACATGTATATTATGAGCAGTGGTCACAGATCACAGGAAGTGAGGGTGGAAAGGTAGCTGGGGCAAAATTGCCAAGACTTTTTACTCCCAGGTTAAGTGATTTAAACTTCATGCTACGCATAGTTAAAACTCCGTACTATAAATAATGGCATTTTGTGTGTCAAGAATAGAGTGAAATAATCCAGGTTTGTTTTTGTGACTCCTGATCCTTTTAGTGTGTCCAGCCCTTCTGGATTAAACTTTTTAAGAACTCTTTAACTTATTCACCCATGCTCTAGCAATCTAATGGAGCCTGTTTTTAACTTCTAAAGTAATGTACTTTCTGTTAGTAATTTATGATATTTAAACTACGGAATTGAACATATTGAGTAGCCCTTTTCAAATGGTACATCGCCTTTCAATTTTCTGGAAATTCTGTTATGTCTGTCTTCTCTCCCTAGTCCCTCCAGTTCCCTCAGGGCTCCCTACTGCTACATTTTTTAAACTTGAAACATACTAAATGGACCCAGGTGTTATTCCTACTTTAACACAAACCTTAGAGGCACAAAATAAAAACCAATTTTATAAACAAAAATAAAATAATAATAACATCGAGAGCCAGGAAACAGTAACAGTGTAAGCTCTGGATCCAGATGGCTGAGGTTCAGGTCTTGGTTTTGCCACTGATTGGCTATGACCTTGACCAATTTAAACTCCCTGCAGCTAGATTTTGAGAAATAACGTTACCTCTTTCCTAGCAGTGTTGCAGGAATAAAAGAGTTAATACAGATTATGGCCTGATGCACAGTAGGTGGTTCATATTGTTGTAGATGTTGTTGTTGTTACTGTATAGTAGAGGAAGTTGGTACAGTCTTTGTTCGTCTCTTATGTTGCTTTCTGAGTTGGAAAGGAGTGATGCTGCTCCTTTTAGAAACACCCAAAGTCCTCACCTCCTACATAAGTCATATATTCTTCTCTTTACCAACATTTATATTTAGATAAGATTTAATACCTGAAGCTGAAAACACATTCAAATCTCCTTATGTTGTTACCACTTCTTGTTCTAACCAAACACCAACATTAGTACTTACTCCATTTTCTTGTCCTTTCTATCCTACAATGGTGGCTTTTCTCTGTATATGCTTTCTGCCCGTACATTGAGTCAAGGACTTGTTCCTCAAAGGCCTGTTTTGTGTGTAGCAGCTCAAGGACTATCAAGTGAGTCCTTTATCTCAATATATTTCACAATTTGAAAAGAAAAATCTCATTGTGATTTTTTAAATCTTATTTTTTTATAAGACTTCATTAAACTTTATGAGTCTTCTCTAGATTTTTTTATGGTTTATACTTCCTTGTAACTTGTGAAGACCAGATGGAGGTTCAGCTAAGATAGGGGGATTGGAACCTTGCTTAGAACATCAAGTCCCAGACTGGGCCAAGCTAAGTTGGCCCAGTCCCCCCTTCAGCTAAGTTAGGGGGAGTGGAACCTTGCTTAGAACATCAAGTGCCAGGCTGGGCCAAGAGTTCTGAAAACAAGCTGGCTTTCTGCTCACCCAAATGAGTCATTTGGGAAGCCATCACCTCTCCACTAGAGACACTTGCTCCATCATCAACTTTGATCCTGTTTCTTTTCAGACCTATTTTGAGTATGTATAAAATAAATCTAAAAAATGCTTCAGACAGAATGTCACCACAAAATATAAGCTATTCTTCACATTAGACTCAATTTAGCAATGATCCTGAATTTAAAAATCAGAGTAAAAAAATGACGAAAGAAAACTGGTGGATTTATTATTGGCATTACTGAACTGACATGGTTAGTTGGAATTAAAATATTGTGAGTAATATGAATACTATGTTATTTTAAATAAAGAGATATTAAGAGACTATTTGTTTTTATCATTTTATGAGAGTAGCTAGTACCTTCTCCTCTACCCTTTCTTCAATAAAAGTAAGCAGTTTAGGACATCTTGTATTAATGCAAGAAAGTTAGATAATATTAATGATAATTATTTTCATGTTGAAGTTGTTCATCTGAACGGAGTCTTCCGTATTTAATTTTACTCAGTGAAAACAAGCTTTGTTTTTCTCAGTTCTTTAAAAATAAATGGCGTTGCAGGATTGGGTAGAACTCTAGGCACTTTGGCCATATATTACTCTAAATACCAAAATTTTTTCTTTCAAGCTAGTTAAATCATCATTTGAAACAGAGCTGCAAGACTAACATATGGATTCCAGGAGAGTAATAGATGTGTCATACACCAAATAGAGAAATATCCATTACCTTAAATGTAAAATTGTGAGAGAGAAGGAGAATACACAAAATAGGATGTCTGGAAGCCTTTTTAGACTCTATCACTCCCCATCTAAAAAAATGTTATAGGTAAATAAAATATGTTCTTACTGAATAATAAGTATAATATGTGCAATTTATCCTCATTACAAAGAGATTTTATTGTGTCTGAAGAATTCCACAGAGAGCCATTACAGATCCATTATAGCGTTTTAAGTGATCTGCTCTGCTTCCCAAACCCTGGTTGTTTTATGCAGTATCAAACCTATAATATGCATTTCTATTTTCTGCCTGCTCCAAATTCCGTATGTTTACAAATAATTAGGCAAGAGGGGTTTTGTTGCCTTGTTGGCCACTTCTTAAAAGCACAACATAATTTATTGGAACAAAACATAGTAATGCACTTTAAGGAAAGTTCTCTTATGTAAAAGCTCAGTTTCAAATTGAATGAAGAGTAAATTTGTATTTGCAAGAATTGACACATTTCCAATAGGAAAGGCTTCATAGTTGCAGTATTTTATTGTGATAATTGAGTTTTATGAGAATGGCATGGCACCATTGACTTCCGTGAAAGTTTATTCTCTTTGTACTGCTCTGGGACTTTATTAGCTTGCCGGTATTTCCCCACTCTTCCACCTGGAATTCATGGACCAGGCTTCAACTTATATTTTTACTTCTTTTGCATATAATTACTTTTTCACAGAAGCATTTCCTTCCATCAGACTCCATCTTTTCAAGAATATGTGTGTTCCTTCATTTCCTTGGATTCGTGCTTTTACTTTCTCCAATTTTCCTACTGCTCCAATTTTTTTCCTGAAAGGTCTGTAAAAATTTTCCCATCTCTATAACATGTTTTGTGGATGTGTGAGTCTTTTTCTTTCAAATAAGATTATACATCTACTGTGTTGAACTGCTCATCTATCTGTGGAGCAGACAGGGAGGGTACACCTGTTGGATGTCCAGACTTCTCCATGGATTATTTTAGGTGCTCTATATTTTATACCTCATTTAATTCGCTTAGTAACCAGAGAATGAAGAACTAGCATGCTTGTTGTATGGATGAAAAAAACAGACTTAATAAATCCAAGCAGCTTTTCCCACGTTTCTTTGGTAGAAAGCAAGAGGATAGATTGAAATCCTTCTTTTTCACCCAAATTGGTGTGTGTGTGTTTGTTTTTTAGCCTTCCCTGTGTGTGTCTATTTCATTTTCCCATCTTCTGATTGCAAGGACTCTATCATGGGCAATTTTATCTTCTAAGTAGCTGTCACATATCTCAATTCTGCATGTAAGTCCTTGTGTAACTCAGGTGCAACATTTCCTTCACAATGTTTTCCCATTTTTTAGTTATTTAAAATGATTTGGATATTCATAAGTAGAAATAGTATATTTTTCTTGCTAGCCAAAAAAAAAAAAAAAAAAAAATTGAAAGCTCTTTCAGGCAATCTTGCTATATTTTCAAGTTGGTCAAGAACATAAATGAGTATTTTATGTTTTCCAAGTTTAATTTCTATTTATTTTATTCTGTGTATGATTGAAAATATTTCTCAGTTATACAGCTTTGTGTTCTCTTAAAGGATAATACTCACTTTTCATAGACTATTTAAATCTTCAGTGGGAAAAAATACCAACATTTATAAATTATATGACTGTATTTAATTAGCACAAGTGCCCCAAAACTGTGTACATATATCATAGAGCAATTTTGAATATTGGCTTTTTAAAAAATAAATAAAAGGTAAATGTAAAAAAAGTACTTTGAACTAAATTTAGACATGCTTAATAAAGCCAGTGTTTATTACTTTGAATTTGATATTATTTTAAAAGCAATCCAATTTTTAAAACTTTAAATGAAAGAACATATCTGAAGATAATTTCTAGATGCAGCCTACTTCTCTATATAGGGAGCAAATTACAAATAAAGTCTCTAAAGAATCCATAAATATTGAGATAATATGGAATTACTGATAAGCAACTCAAAAGCTGCTCCTTAATATTGTTGGAATGTGTTCTCTTTCCAGGTCCACAAGGGAGCATAGTTTTAAGGGCAAGAACTTCCCAGTGCCATGCCCCTCTCCCATCCCTTTCCATCCAGGAGATTTAATGGTTCATGTTTAAATTTTGCAGGCTTGGGAAGAAACTAAGAGTGAATCACTCCAGCAGAAGTTCTAAGGAACTCCTTTCATTGGCCTGGGGTCTTAGAGAAGGTGAGGGTTCCTCCCAGGTTAAAAGTCCCTCTCTTCCACAACCCCTTTGGACTCCACGTTTGGATCCCCTTCCACGAACACTCTTGTGGAAGCTGTTTTTCTCTCTCCATGATTCCCCCTCTGGAGTCCCCTTCCACACTCTCTCGTGGAAGCCTGTCTTCCCCTCCTAAACTCCATCTCTCTCTATTCCCTTCCACTCAGTGTGGAAGCTACTTTCCTCTCCTGCATTCCATCTTTCTGGATTCTCTCACTCAGTGTGAGAGGAGCTTTCCTGCTCTGGTTCTCCCCTCTGGGAACCCTTCTCAGTGTGACAGCGGCTTTTCTTTCTCTCACTCAGTGTGAAAGTTAGCTGTTTCTTTCTCTCTCCTTCTCCCATTTCTCTCTCTCTCTCTAAATAAATCACTTTCTACAAACACTCTTGAGTCCGGTATTTACTGCGCACTGCGCTGTGGTCCCCTCTCTCATTCTTGAGAGGGCAGGAGACCAAAAATCTGGAGAAATGTCCTCTCAGAGGAGCTGAGGGCACCCTGAACCCCTGAACCCCTAACCCCAATATTACAATATTATCTATTTATCATCTTATTCTAAGCCAAACTCCTAAACAACTGAAAAAGAAGTTGTTTAGATAATTGGATAATATTTCTTCACAGAGTCAGCTTAAATCTCTGTCTAAATGCCTTATAAGACAAGCAGAAGGCTTTAAATATTACTTATGCTAAAGGAAAAAATATGCTGGTTATTTTGTCAACCAGTAGGTACTAATTGTGTAAGTTTGAAGTGAGGGCTGTAGGAAATTAAAACAGAAAAATAGAAGGCCTGGCTATTGGTCTTGCTGGATTTGCAGTATAACACAGGAGGTAAGGCATTAGTTTAAACAAACATAGACACACACACATAACATCTCAAGATCGCATAATATAGCTGCCAAGATGGGGTCACAGATGAGTTCAGTAAATAAAGAATGCCGTGGACTAGCATGGTCAGAGAAATTGTTACCAAGGACGTACAATTTGAAAGGAGACTTCAAAGAGGGTCAGGATTTTGTAAGTTGGAAAGCAGGTGACACAGCAGTTTGGGGCAGGAAGGAAATCAAGTTGCAGAAGTCACTTAGGGAAAGTAGGTTTGAAGAAAACATCAGAATGACTAAAATGGAAACTTTGCTCACATAACAAAATCTCGTTTTATTTTTGTCTGTTTTTTAGTTTACCTCTATCAGTTTATCACTCTTTTCAGGCTACTACAAACTGTCATGTTTTAAAATCTCTGCACTTTTGTTAATTGTGTGATGTAAGCTTTGAGATAAGCTTTGAAACTGTGGAGATGAGTGTCCCATTCCTTTGAGAGTCTGACCACCCTAGGGGATCCACAAATATGAGCTGCTGGACGGCCGATCACCTCGCCCATGATGAAACATCATCCTATTATGCTTGTCCTAATAGCTTGAGAAGCTGAACCAGAAGTACACGGTGCACTTCTGCACATTCCCCAGCTCTTCTGAACAGCTTGATTTTTCATCTGTTTTATGGTGAACAGAAATATTCTCAGAAATTCTTTTTTTCTTTTAGCTACCAAGATTTGGGCCTACTTTTTTTTTTTTTTATTGGTTATTTCCTGAGGGTAATGGGGCATTTGACCATTATAATCCACTTTTCTGAGAACCAGGACATTCTGAAAATTGTCTGAGCCCTCTTCTTTGACTATCAATATGATCACTTGTAGATAAGTTGAAGAAGAAGCCAGACTGAAACAGGAACCTGTCAGGCACCCTGTTGCATGTTTTTAATTCACACACCCACATGGCTACATCCAACAGAGGTGACCTGAATTTTACTCCTTTGATGTTGCATACCATGAATTCCCATAGCAGGTTTGCAACAAAGGGGGGTATTTTAAAGCTTTTTTCTAACATCGCCTCAGCAGATACTGACTGATCCTTTCCCAGGAACAGAGAGGGTCCCCCCCCCATGCTCCTGATTTTAGAATCATAAACATCAGTAGGACCAAGATGCTTTTAGAGGGATAAAGTGACTTTAATTTCTCTTGGGTGGTCAAAACACAGCATGTGCAACATTTCTACAAACTATGATTCAGAAAGCACATAGTTCTAGAGCATTTTGCTTTTAGTATGTTGGTGTCAATGGAAACAGTTGTGCTTCCTGATGTCTTACTGTGATGGCCTTTTTGGTCATTTGGGGCCACTTTCCCAAGGATACTGCATGTTGCCTGACCTGTATTCCTGAGGAAATAAGTAGGACTTAGATTGACCTGTTTTGGCCAGCATACTTTCTCTAAGAATGGCGAAAGGAAAAACATCAGACCAGGATGCTCTCCAGAAATAATAATGGAGAATCTCTTCCTGTTGTGTAAACTCTCCTTGTATTTTGCTCTGTGTGTGTTTGGTGGAAATATTATTTTTAAACAGACATTTACTCTGAAAAAAATATAATTTTGCATTAAATTAGTTTTAAAGTTAAGAGATATAAATAAGACCTTTTTATTAACAAGTTAATGATATCAGCATTAGTATACCTATAGGAAGTTTTTAAATGAGTGCCAAATCTGAATTTACAAATCAGCATTTCTTCTCTCCAACTTTCTTTAGCTTGCCCATGGTGATGTGAAGATGAGAAGGAATAGCAAGGCCCAACCAGTTCTTCATCTGAAGACAACTCAATGTTCTGCAAGACAGGTAAAAACAATACAGACGATTTTAGGAGTGCATAGTCCTTTTATAAAGAGACTATTTTCTTTCTAAGTTTGATCTACAGATTTTTGCAAGAAGTTATATTCACCATCAAATCTAATGTATAACTTGTTAACAAACATGACATTATATCAATTTCAATTATCTATGAAGAGCAGAATGTTTGACTAAAGCATGCATTTGTGCATTGACTCATTAATAGAATTGTAGTTGTGCAAACCTATTTTTATGGAAATATTTTAAAGAAAAAAAGAACATGTGGCTGTTTGATTTGCTTATTACAATTCTAAACAAAGGAAAGAGGAATGGGCTAAATAAATTTAATATTTCTTTAAAAAATAACTTTCACCAAATGAATATATGTGCATATATTGGTATAGAGGAGGGACAAAAGTAACGTTTGTTTCATGCGAGACATAAAGCCAAAAGCAGAAATAAAACCAACAACTAACACACAGCACTAAATACTAAATTAGGCCAGTCGGGGTGGCTCATGCATGTAATCCCAGCACTTTGGGAGGCTGAGGCAGGCAGATCACAAGGTCAGGAGTTGAAGACCAGCCTGGTTAAAAGATGGTGCAACCCTGTCTCTACTAAAAATATGAAAATTAGCGTTGGGCGCAGTGGCGGGTGCCTGTAACTTCAGCTACTCGGGAGGCTGAGGCAGGAGAATCTCTTGAACCCAGGTGGCAGAGGTTTCAGTGAGCCGAGATGGCACCATTATACTTTAGCCTGGGTGACAGAGCAAAACAAAATAAAACTAAATTAGATACATGAGCAAAATACTGTGGTCTCAGAACATTTAGCAAATAGCTCTGCTTACCAGAGACAAAGATAATTTTTATTGAAGAGTGCTTGTACAGGGTCTTAGGAGATGAATTAGAGTTTTAGAAAGAACTAAATGTGGGAAAGGCATTTTATGGAAAGGAACTAGCTCTGTGGAAGGCACACACATGTTAAGGAGCACAGCTTTCTTGAGTGTGGTGACATTTAATGTGCCCAGAACATAGATTAAGAGTGGCAGGAGTGTGGGCTAACGAGACTACAAAAGTCAGATTATGATGAATTTTTTTTTCTGTGTTAAAAGTTTAGATTTTTATTATTTTGGAAATGAGGGAAAATAAAGGTGTTGAGCAGAAAAATGACATGTATTTTTGGAAGAAAATTCTGGCAGTATTTTGACTATTGAATTGCTGAAGAGAGGCTGGAAAACCAGAAAAGGTGCTTTATAAGAAACCAGGTGAGCAGTAGATGACAATTACCTGAGTCAAAACAGTAGTCGCCCTGGGAGAAGATCAGAAAATGGAATCAAGAGATATTTCTGAACAGAATTGGCAGAAGGATGAAATTTCTAGTTTTTAGTGAAAGTTGGGCAATGCGAGCAGCCACAGAGAACAATTGGATGCCAGGGGGAGAGGGACCCAACTGGGTCTGGGCAGAAGCAGAGGAGGTGACATCTAAGATAAGCCTTAAAAGAGAGAAGAAACAAGTACATGAAAAAGAAGAGAAGCCAGAAAACAGATTGTGGCAGCTGAGCTCTCCTAGCACCAAAGACACTCTAGTAAAAGGCATGGCCATGAGAAACAGCGTGGTTCTGGCTTTGCTATGATTAGTACACAATTACTGGTGTAGAAAGTCTAGTGGGAGGTGAGGTGGGGAAGGAACCAGTCACTGGAGACTTCTGGTTAATGTCCTCATCCTTTCTTTCCCTAATGTCACTCTTACCCTGTGTAGCAGGGACTGCAGGTATGCGCTATCACGCCTTACTAACTTGTTTTTGTTTTGTAGAGACAGGGTGTCACTATTGGCCTGGCTAGTCTGGAACTCCTGGCTCAAGCAATCCTCTCTCCTCAGTCTCCCAAATTGCTGATATTTCAGATGTGAGCCACCGTGCCCAGCCCCTTCTTAAGTTTATACCAGTCTTTAGGCCTAAAACAGTCTTTTGTCAACTGCTAAGACTTCCTTCTTTCTAAAATATACTCAGAGCTTTTATCTTCTGCAGCAGACATCCTGGTTTCATGTTTTTGGAGAAAATTTGTATAGATTCACACTCACTAAAAATGCTATTTTCAGCTGTTTTATAGATGTATACTGCACAGTTTATTCATTCACTACATAGTTAGCAAGTAAAAGCGAACAGCCAAGATTCATTCTATGCCTTCCTTTCTTGGAATTCAAGCACACTAACAATGTGTTCTCTTGTTGGACAAACATTGAAGATAACCTCCTTATCAGGTCTTCGTAGTTCTCTGCGCTTACAAGTATCCTGCAACATTTGACAATTTCTTCTTGAGCTTTATTTCCTGAAAAGAAAAAGGTAAAGAAAGGAATAAACTTTATAATATGTAACCTGTATAATATATTCCAAAATGCTTTAGCTCAGATATTTTAGATACCTTTCTGATCACAGGCTATAATTAGAATCCATTTTCTTTCCTTAAAAGCTTGAAAGTTAATTAATTGAGCTATGACTTGGGGGATAAAATGAAAAACATGAAAACTATTCCCCCATCCAATTAAACAGTAGCTGGGATCTGAAAAAATAGCTCTTCGTTGAAAATTTTAGAACTGGAATAGAACTTTATTTGCTTTTATATTCATTATCTCATCATATCCTCTTCCAATCTGAGGTTTAGTTCTGATTGTTTGGATATAGGTTCAGGAAGCTCAGGAAAATGGTATGTGGCCTTTGATTAACTCTTCAGGATTCTCTAACTCAACAACCAAAGTTTCAGTAACAGCATAAGCACCCACAGTTTTAGGTACAGTACCACTGGGGATTCAGGGCCAGTTGTTAGTACGGTATTAACTCAAATTCAGCAGTCCTGGTTCTGGCTTGCCTCCTTTGGGAACACCCTCTGATTCAGCATATTCTAATCTAAAACCTAAAGACAGTCATAAGAGGTGAATGTAATCTTTACATGTACTATATTTTATTTTCGTAGGAGCTCCGGAGACAGTATTTTATTTATCCACTAATATGTATACAAATTAGTGTCTTGGTATGGTAAGGAATTTTGGCAACAAAATCTCTAAGGAGATTTTTGGAACTAAGGAGGGCTAAAGGGAAAGATAATTTGAATAGGTTGACCTTTCTGCACTCCTCAAGGTGTGGCATGTGACATGTTTTTCACTATCTGTTCAAGGAAGCCCTGGTTTATCTCAGAAACGTTCTTGCCTAAGTGCCAAATGCAGTCTTGTCTCTTGTTCTTGGTTGGACTCTGCCACATCCATGTGGCTGTAATGTACTTGGGGCACATTTACCTAATGCCTCTGGGATCTTTCCCTTGGTTGAAATTGTTATGAATTCCATTCTTTCTTCCTAGGTCTGTCTCTGGGGCCCAAGCTGATTTGGTCAGCCAAATCTGCCTAGAACATCCACTTGACCGGGTGAAATCTACTGGCCATGTGGCACATGGGGACGAGTCAGGATCTCACTGGCGGTCAAAGGCAATCTGGATATCAGGACCCTAGGTTAGCCCAGGCCTCACACACGAAAGATCCTCCCTTGAGGAGCTCAACACTTGTGCCTCAGATTGTTTCCCATAGGATTAGACTTCGGCTTTGACCTCTCACTCTACTAGACATGCTACCTGTGCTTTTGTTTCTTCCCAATTTGTGAGTTTCCTCCACACTGTATTGTGCAATTGTCTTTATTTTCTTCTATCTGAATCAAACTTGTACTTTCCAACTTCTCTGGCTTTTTCAACACCCTTTACCATTATCTCCAGTCCAGTCAGACCATTTTCTACATTCTGCTCTAAAATCTCTACTACGTTAATGTAGCAACACAGTGAACACAAGAATCAATTATATGTGTGCATTCTGTAATGCCCCTTCAGGAGCCATGCTTCCTCTTCCTTCCCAGCTCCCATTTTAACCATTTATTCATTTTATAAAATTATGGGAGATAATCTGATATTCTCTCTCTCTCTCTAATCTCCATATTTACTTTATTTGTTTTAGTGTTTTATTTTTTATTTCTTTATTGCATTTTAGGTTTTGGGGTACATGTGAAGAACATGCAAGATTGTTGCATAGGTACACACATGGCAGTGTGATTTGCTGCCGTCCTCCCCATCACCTATATTTGGCATTTCTCCCCATGCTATCTCTCCCCCAGTTGAGATATCATCTCATGCCAGTTAGAATGGTGATCATTAAAAAGTCTGGAGACAACAGATGCTGGAGAGGATGTGGAGAAATAGGAACACTTTTACACTGTTGGTGGGAGTGTAAATTAGTTCAACCATTGTTTTAGTGTTTTTTATTTAAGAGCTTTGAAAAACAATACCCAGGCAGTATGCTTTCTATATGTATCAAAATAACAAAAGTTGTTGAACTGAGTGCTCTTGATCATTTCCTCAACATGAGGTTTCACCTGTGCATTCTGATACCTTGCTTAGTCATTAATGACCTAATTGTGTCGTTTTTCTCTCTGTTTGTATGCTTGTCCTCACCTTCCACTTCCCCTTCACCTCCCCTCCACTCCCTTCCCTCCCTTCCCCTCCTTCCCCTCTTCCTTCCTTCTCTTCTCTTTCTGCCTCTTTCTTTCTTTCTTTCTTCCTTCTCTCTTTCTCTCTCTCTCTTCCTTCCTTCTTTCCTTCCTTCCTTCCTTTTCTTTCCTTCTTTTCCTTCCTTCCTTCCTTTCTTTCATTCCTTTCCCAACCTCACTCAACTCCCAGTTGCTCACCCATTCGCTACATGTATCCTCCGCTGTAGTAAGGTAATTTCTTGCTTTCCTGCTGCTACTCCAAGCCTTTGGGACCTATACAGACAGGGAGAGTCTCAGACATGAGCTATTTTAGATTGTCTGAGAAGATCTAATTAAGGGTCAAAGTAGTGGATGTTGTGGGAGGACATTTGTCACTGGATGAGATGACTCTCACCATATGCTCTCCAACGAGAAACAAAGGCTATAGATATACATGAACATGATTTTACAGATTTATTTTGAAAATCTTCCTGTGGCTCTAAGCAACAGAGCAGAAGCAGTGAAATTGAAGGGAAGGGGGAAATTTCCACTCCTTAAAAAAGAAGAATTATTTCAAATATTAACTAGATTTGGAAAAGTAAAATATTTGAAATAAATTAAAGGCTTCAAGATTTATGATAAAGAGAATGCTGGAATTAATAACATACCAAAGTTGGAATGGCTGCCTCTTCTTTGTTTAATGTTTTTCTTTTATTAAAAAATATACTTATATATGTTTTAATTTAGAAAATGTCAGAAAGTAAAAATCCAGTATTCTACTACACAGATATGAGAATTGCTATTAACATTTTGATACCTGATCTTTTAACTATATTCAAAAATACTCATCTTACTAAATTGGAATCACACATTATCTGCAGTTTGGTTCTCTCGCCCTGCTTTGCTTACCTGCAGTTCATATCTCATGACTTTTGAAAATAATCATTTTTAATCAACATCTAATATATCATAAGTATTGATATACTCTATTTTCACTTTTGCTGGCAGTTATAAACAATTTTGTACAAAAATGGTACAGACATTACACATACCCCTATCTCACTAATGAGTTTCTTACAAAAGGACCCTTGATGTATCACTGAAAATCATGCCCCATCTTAGAGCTTTTCACTGGTATGTCCCTCTCTGTAAGTGCTTTTCTCCCATATATTATCATGTTGGACTCCCAGGTTACACTCAGATTATTGCTCAAATGTTATGACACCAGAGAGACATTTTCCTGAACACTTATGTAAAATGTAATAGCCGCTGCCTCCGAAGTCATTTGTCTTACCCTTCGTTATTTTTGTCTTAACATTCAATAGTACTTAATGTCTATTTTTGTACTTGTTTACCATTTATTTATCTATACTTCCTAGAATCAAAGATAAATGAGACATAAATTCTGTTTTGTTAAAAACTTTATTCCTAGTGTCTCAGACAGTGCCTGGGACATAGTATATGATCAATAAATATTTATTTGTTCAATGAATAAATACATAAAAACAAAGAAATACAAAAATGTTGGTACATATAAATAAATTGCCTTCCAGAAAGCCTGTTTTAATTTGTATACTCATAAACATATGAGAATACTCATTCTGTGACAGAATAACCCATTTGGAATATTTTTTAAATGATAAAATAATAAAAATGTATACCATACATCTATGTTCCCTTAGTATTTATTTATTTATTTTGACTCATCTCTTCCTCTTTTTTTATCCATTTTTAAAATTAAGGTGTTTGTCCTTTTTTTCCTTTAAAAAGGAAAGAGCTATTATGCATTAAGTATGTTAAAATTTTTCACATTTTTATAGACATTTTTCCATCTTTCATAATATTATTTTTTTTTTAAATTCAACTTTATTTTAGATACAAGGGTACACATGCAGGTTGATTACATGGGTATGGCGCATGATGCTGAGGTTTGGGTATGCATGATTCTATCCCCCCAGGTAGTGAGCTAGTACCCCATACATTTAGCCCTTTCCTCCCTCCCTCTCTTCCCCCATCTAGTGACCTCAAGGTCTATTATTTCCATCTTTATGTCTGTGAGTACCCAGTTCTTAGCTCCCATTTGTAAATGAGAATAGACAGTATTTGGTTTTCTGTTCCTGCACTAATCTGCTAAGGATAGTGGCCTCCAGCTGCATTTATATTGCTGCAAAGGACAGGATTTTATTCTTTTTTGTGGGTGTGTAGTATTCCATGGTGTGTATGTACCATATTTTCTGAATCTAGTCCACCACTGACAGGTACCTAGGTTGATTCCATGTCTTTGCCATTCTGAATAGTGCTGGATGAACACACAAGTGCATGTGTCTTTTTGTTAGAACACAGAGTATACTTTTAAGTTTTCCTTATGTTTTGTAACATTTTAGATTTTAAAGTCAAATATTAGAAGATTTCTTCCAGCAAGCTCACCTATATTGTTGCTACGAATTTCAAACACACCTCCTAGTTTTTAAAGTTTGTCATTCATTTCACTATTTTAATTTTCCAGTATCATTTATCATCCTTACTTCATTTTTGTCTTTATCTACTATGCTTTTTTTTTTTTAAAGTATATACCTCTATTTCATTTTCTTACTTTTATTTTAAGCTGTTTCCTCCTTCTTGTCCTGTATCATAGGGATCATGGCTTTGTGAATTTTATTTAAAATCCCTGTTTTTGCCTGTCTTAATAACAATGTATTTATTTATTGCTCTTTTAAAAATATTCTTATCCTATTTTCCCTGTAATATTTTTATATAGGCTCCACCTTTATATTTGTTTTGTATTGACTCAACACTCTGGATTAGCTTAGATCTATCCAATGTCATGTTTACAACCAGATAACACCTGTTGTTTTCTTACTATCCACTTCTTGGTGGTTAAATCCCATTCGTGCTGATTAAATCTGCTTCCTGTTGCTCCAGCTGGGTGACACATTGGTGTACGGACCTCCCAGCAGCTAGAGATCAGGACATATCTATGCAATCTGACTTTGCTCTCAATAGTAAATAGATCTCTTATGTCCCAATCCTTGTTATTTTTCACAAGCATGAAAAGCTACTATTCCTAATACAGTAAGTTCATTTCTCTACCATCTTCCGGTAGTATATGCATATATGCATCACTATATATACATATATATCACTTTACCTATATATATCACTCTAACTAATTTTGGGGGGCTGTAGTGTGTTACATGCCAGCCCTCCCTGCTCTGTCCTTTGCCAACGCTGCCCCACTGCAGCTTTCTGTTTTGGGGTACTAATACCAAAATAGGAAGAGAGAGTGATATAAAGACACCACTATGTATCCCAAGAACCAGCACCTTCTACTGACACCCAGTGTAATTATCGCAGTCCAAGTTATGGTGGAACAGGCCATAAATATGACTGCAGTTAATCAAGAAATGTTAAAATATTTTCTTAACTTTCAGATGGACAGGACTAATCTCTCTACAATGCAGACCACCTATTTTCTTAGCGCAATATCACGTCATTACCTTTAGAAGAATGGTAAAGCGATTACCTCTGTTAATCTTAGTTTTTAGGATTGTTGAGAAATGTACTTTTCAGTTTAAGTGTTTTAACAAAAAGTTGGCTGAGACCAATTTATGATGGTGGACTGCTATCCAGATGTCATGGAAAACTAAAATTTTTATAGTAATATTTTTCAGACCTTTCATTTTAGTTCAACTCCTTCTCCATCCCAAACTGTCTATCTTCCAAGACATAATGATTAGACAAATGTATAGATGCATAATAGAATTAGAGTAGAAAATATCAACATGACATAAGTAGCAATATTTTCTTGTTATTATGTAATGTTTAGAAATTATGTCTTTGTAACTTCATATATTATTATCATGTCTTAGCATTTTGAATGGCCTTTTATTTAATTAAAATATAATATTTTCATATTTATTCTAACTTAGCATCTCTAAATACACATCATAGGATTTTGGTGGTAAAATTATCTAAGGTATTGAGATGCTTTTTCAAATTAAATGAACTTAGTGAAAAATGATCTGCATTATTTGATAAAATCACCATGACTTCTAGAGCAGCGGACATTTCCCCATGAATGACAGTGGGAAACTGACCAGCGTTTTTCAATAGCATCCTGGTAGTGACCTTTTCAATGCAAGATACCACAGATTTCATTTCTTTCTTTCTTTCTTTCCTTTTTTGAGATGGAGTTTCATTCTTGTTGCCCAGGCTGGAGTGCAATAGCATGATCTCGGCTCACCACAACTCCGTCTCCCAGGTTCAAGCAGTTCTCCTGCCTTAGCCTCCCGAGTAGATGGGATTACAGGCATGCACCACCACACCTGACTAATCTTGTATTTTTAGTAGAGACAGCGTTTCTCCATGTTGGTCAGGCTAATCTCGAACTCAGGACCTCAGGTGATCCGCCCAAAGTCCTAGGATTACAGGCGTGAGCCCCTGAGCCCGGCCCACACTTTTCAAATGGAAATTTTTTTCATAACCCATGTGTAATTCAGAATGTCTGTGGTTGTTTTCATCAACTGGCCATTAAAAAAATACACTATAGACTGTGAACTAACCAAGGCCCTTTCAAGTGCTGGTGTATGTTTTATGTTTTATGTAGTTTATTAGTGACCTTTTTGAACTTTTATCAGAAAGTCCTTTGTTTTGTGCATGTAGCTCTGTCAGAATGGAGGCCAGATCTTTGAGGTGTATGATTACAGACTTCTAATGTATAAGGCCTGGTGGCCTTGTTGACTTTTTGACGTTAGTTGTTAGTCTCTAAGGAAAGAAACAAGAAAAGAAAAAAAAGCTTGGTCTGTTTATAACAGATTAAGATGAAATATGCAATGATAAGGTGGTGTTGAGTTGTAGAAATTTCTAAAACTTAGGTATTCCTCAAGCAGTAATTAGAATTTTTGATTTTCTACATATCTATTGGCTAAAAAGCCAAAAATGTTTTTCAATAATGCCTGTTTTCAATACATAAAACACCCATAGCAGAATCACTAAAAGACACCAAATTATTATTATTTAAAATTTATTTAGAGGCAATGTCAATCTGTTTTTTCAAACCTATCAATGACTCCCTGTTACATGTTGGAGAAAGTGGAATCTCCTAATTTCTTCCCTAACTCCCACCTATAACTGATTTTAACACTCTTATTACTACATTATTTGTTCCTGAGGTTTTTAAAATTGACTCTATCCACCAGACAGTATTATTTGGCCACTGTTTCCTCACACCTGTCTTATTTATTCTTGGATATTTTTGGTTTGTCTTTTTTATTTGTATAAGACAGTGTCCACTTTGCAGACAATTTAGTTGGCCAAGTATCCATATGGAATATTGCCATTCCTGCACTGTGCTGAATCAGACATGCCTTGTGGCATCACCAGGTAAACAGGCTGAGAAAACATGAGTGTGGCAAATCCATTTCTGAGTAACAGCTATTTTGGAGGGAAGAGATTGGCTAATCCAATCGCTAAAAGCCTGTGCTTCTTAATTGGGTTGTACTATTCAAGAGTATGGATTTAATTTGAAATAAAATTGCTTGATGTTTCTGCATCATTTATTTATTGATGGTGGTGACTATCTTTTAGTGTTTTCAAGGAATATGAAAACTTACAGTATGAAATTTATGCAACTGTATAGTTTTAAAAGATTACATTTTTCTTTAGTGTTTCTCCTATTTTCTGTTATTTTGAGCTCTCATTTAAAAAGTGTGTGAAAGAGGAAAAACATTTGTCTGAAATAGAGCACAAAAGAAATTCTCATTAAAACAGCAATGAGAATCAGAGAAATCATGATACTAAGATAGCATGCAATATTTAAATAGTTTGAAATAGTCCTAGTCCCTAAAGTGATGTTATTTTGATTTCCTTAAGCATAGAAAACTTTGTTTATAGTAGTTCTACTCTGCAGTTAGGTATAACAAACCAGCATTCTTTAAAAAACTCAAGACCTTGGAACCTGGGCTATATGAGTAATACATGTATGATCCTGTGATCTATATGATATATTATTTGTCATTTCTATGTTCCCAGCTTGAAATTTAACATAAAAAGAAAGTTTCACTGCTTTGCTCTAAATCCTGTTTGATTCAACTTGAAAAATATTGTTTTAGATTTCTTAATAGAAAGAAAACTTTCACTGGATTAAATCGTAGTTACTGCAAAAAGACACTTGGAGTTTACCTTTAGTCACATTTAGTACATTTGTATTAAATGTACATTTTCTGTTAAAATATTAGCACATTTTCTTTTAAAATATTTCTAGACTTTAGTGTCTGCTTGGTTTTGGTTATCTAAGCTGTAATAAGTAGCCTTGGGACCCCTAAGGCACACCCCACACACTTATGCTGTGTGACCTAAGGTCACAAGTAATGGCTGCAAGCTAATTGATTGAGAAAGGGTTGTCTGGCGGGGCCTCTTTGCGTCCTCCCTTTACATTCCTAAGTTCTGTGAAAGAGGCACTAGTAGCTCAGCCTAGCAAGGAAGGAAAAAGAGGAAGTTTTTCTCTGCGTTCTGATTACACTCTGAATTCCCTTGTAGTGAGCTTACTTCTCTCCACCCACTTCTTACCAAGAACTCCTTAACTTGAGGGTGAACAACTTAAAGCTTGATCCTACAGAGTTACCTGAAAAGTGATTTGAGTATTCATTGAACTGAAAGAACAAATCGCCTACTTCAGGCGGTGGGAAGCGTATGGAAATTATATTAGAACTTCAGCAAAGTGCACAGCTGCATAATAGAGAAGCCGGCACTCAGATTGACAGGCAAATAAGCCAGCTTGTGGAAGGGGCCTCTGGGTGGCAGCTCTGGGCTTTTGGGTGTTGGACAACCATAGGCAAAACTGAAATGGAACAGGGGCAGAAAATAGCACACTTTTACTCTACGCAACTGTTGCTTTTTCATGGTGAGTGCAGATTTAAGATATTATATTTAAAACCTACTTTCTATGTTGTAAAACAAATTAAGAAATCTGTTGTGCTTTGAGGGAAATGATAGCAAAAGCATTTCTTAGAAGTTCTTAGATGATGTGGTTTTGTTTCTGCTTGATTTCACACTAAACTTGGTGATGCAAAGAGAAAAATACAATATTTGTATTGTCTTGTGTGTCCTTTTTCTTAAAATTGTCCTTTTGTTTAAATCATGCTTTTCTTCAACCTGAATCAACATTGTTTTAGGGAAATTATGTGTGGGATAGATGAAGGAACAACAGTGTGACAGAATATGTGTAAACATTTCATTTAGTTCGACTTTGTGTCACTTATCCACGGCTTCACGTTTTGCCGCCTTATCTTAGGAATATATAGCGCAGTCTGTATGAAAAGAGCTTTGTGTGAGAATTCCTGGCCAGTTGAAGGGTCAGGGCCTGTGTGTTATCTGACTGCCAGCAAGATCACTGGTGTGTCCTCTTATTTTTAACCTAAAATAGGGGAAAAAAAGTGCATCTGTACATATTAAAAAGTAAGTGTGTTTGATTTCAACAGTTCCCTTCCTGTAGTATGTGGATGTTATTCCTGGCAAATAATTGTTTTAATTTCTTGTAGGAAGCAGCATGCAAACTTCTTATGTTTCTTTTTGTCTTGTTTGCTCATATTTGATTGAAACTTTACACACTTTTAAAAATTTTGAAATGATACCGAGTAGTTTTTATTTCAGTACAAATATTTTGGAAGTTACTAGGCTTATGCTTTCTGGAAAAGAATATCTCAGAGTGTAAATGGTGTTTAATTCCCAGTGTAGTCATACTTATAATTCTATTTTAAATGTGCTTCTTATTTTAAAGACATCACAGCCTATAGAGAATATTCCTACAAATGCTAATAGAAATGTTTTTCTTCGGCAAAAATTGCAGATTCAGTATTACCATTTAGTAAGTGCCAAAATATTATTGCTGTTGTTGACTTTGCTAAAAAAGCAATTCTGTTAACAAGTTGACTGTATTAGCTCTTTCCAACTGAGATGAAGTGAAAAATGTGCTTTCACACTGTGGATCTGATGAAATATAGAGGTCTGTGTGGTTACTTTGTGCGTCACATTCATTTAAACTTTTTAAAGAGCAGCTGCGTAATATAAATTTTGTATGCTCACTTAAAAATAAAATTTACTAGAGTAGGCTCTTGTTTTTGGAGATTTATACATTCTGTTTGCTAAAGTAAATTAATAAACTGAAAATATATTGGAGTTATTGTGAGGCTACAAAACTTTTCAAAGGGAAGAAAGCTTTTAAGAAAGAATGAATGTGTTTTCAGTTATAAGGCAATTTTGAAGGATTACTTAGCTCTTCTTTTGCAAAGATTTAGGGAAAAATCAACTGCTTAGAACTAAGTAATAGGCTTGACTTTATACAAAAACTATGTATAAAAAGAATAATTATTTTCCAAACTATTTCTATGATTTGATACAAGCTTCCTTCAACAATTGCAAAATGTGATGAACAAATCCTTTTCTAAGAGAACAAGTTCATTATGCTCTCATCACCTGTTACTCTCATTCTTCCTTGCCCACATACACAGTTCCTAGCTGTTTATTAGTGCTGCAGGAAAGTGAAAATCTTTCTTTTTTAAAAAAGAAAATATCGAAGATTTCATTTGCATGAATCTTTTGAGCTTTAAAAAATTGTGATCTTATTATAATTGCCCAAAGTGTTTTGTTAGTAAGGTCTTTTGTTGTTATCTTAATATGAATAGTCAAAAAAAAACAACATGTAAATCATTTTGGTTTTTCTTTTACCATATCTCAGGTAAAGTTAACGTGTGGCTGAGGGTTTTTGAAAAGCCAAGAAATTAGACCTTTGAAAGTTTATCCTTTTTGTATAAAGATTGAAAAAAAAATGTTTGCCTATTCCCTCCAAATGAATGTAAAGACCAAAAATTAAAGGGAACTTTATTATTTTCCTTGGTTATGAAGTCTAACCACAATGCAGGAAGTTACTGGGCTTTGGCAAGAAGCTACAAAAGAATGAGTTTCCCTCCAATGAAAGTACATAAATTGTGAAAAACTAACGATCTGCTTCTTAGTTTTCCTAACATTTATTCTTAAAGTAGTAACGTCTGTCTTTTCTTCTTATATTTACTTATTGATTTGCTGCTGAGATAGCCATCTTTTAAAAACTGAAATCAACCACGTAATTTTAATACTATGATCTTAAGAAGGCGTATATTTTCTTATAAAAACCTAGTCTTCCATAGATGTTTAGATTATGTATTTGATTACTAGGAAACAGTGGATATATGGTCACGAACTAATATATGCTGATTTCTCTTATCTATATATCAAACATTTATTCACATACAAACATAAACACCAATCTTATGCTTCTAACGGTAAGGCAATGTGTTCTCTCCTAGTTATGCATTTATTTTTGGAAAAATGTGTAGATGAAATAAAACAAAAGAAGCATCTTCTGACACGTGTTCTGAATAAAACAAGAAAAAAAATGCTTCACCAATGATGTGAAGAGTAACACCAAGCACTTGCTACAGAATGTATCACAAGTGGCAGTTTGTTGCTTTTCTTTTGTATTTATTCCCATATTGATGATTAGTTGTCCTTTGCCTATAGACCAGGTTGGTGGGGTGTGTGTGTCTGTGTGTGTGCGCACGCCTGCGCGCGCAATTATGAGCTCACATGAGGATGACAGAGTAGCCTGGACATGTGCCAGGGTTATGACACTCTGTGATTTACTTCTTCAATTCTCTTGGTCACTAAATTTCAGGTTCTTTTGTACCCTTGTAGCAGTTGACATCTGTTGCAGTGAAATTGTGCCTTCTCTGTAAGGATTAATATCATATCAGCTGTATTCTTTCAAATGCATTGATCAAATTATGTTAAAGATGATTTATTCTATCAAAATATAGATGATAATCTATAGTACTAGATTCAACCATCCCAGACAAATTATGGGTCTTTAAAGACTTTCCTAGAGAGTAACAGTATGGTTTTATTATTCTTCTTACTGGGGAGAGAGCGTAGACTTTGTTTATCTTTCTGGACACTTTGATCTTACAACTCTTATCTTCCTTAAGTTGTGGGAAACTTTTCTTTTCAAATGTTGCTTCTTTTAACATTAGCTCTAATCTCTTTTTCTGGAACTCCATAATCGATATATGTTGAAGTTTCACAATATATTATACATATTTCTCAAATTTTCTTTCACACTATTTTATATATCTGTCATGGTACATTTTTGGTGAATTACTCAGAGATATCTTCCCATTTACTAATTCTTTTCTTGGCTATGTCCACTCTATAGTCAATATTTATGTTTTTGACAATATTTTTCTTTTCTGGAAATTCTAATTGATTCTCATCTCCACTTCAAATGTTCTATTTCTACTTACTTTCTTACACATTGTATTGATGTTATTTCTTGTCTCTTCCAAAATTCTAACATGCTTATTTTGAAGTATTCTGAAACTGCTCTATTATTTTCATGTCATCTGGAATAACTTCACTAACTATTGCTTTTAAAATTTTGCTGGTACCTTTTTACAGTATTCTCTCATGGCTTAGAATTTGGGTTTTCAGGCTCAACTGGAGTGAGAAGGATTTAAAAATTCTCTCTCTCTCTCATTGCTAGCCCTTCTGCACCAGTCCTAATGTCTTAGTGTTGGCACTGTACCCTCTCCTTTCCCAGCCCAGACTCCCTGCTAATGGGGATGTAAAAAATCTAGTCACTAAATCAAAGAGCAGTCTGGCCCAGGATGTGACTATGAGATTATGGCTGCTTGCTTTGGCCTCCCCCAAGAAAGCAGCTCTATGCAAGCCATGGCTCCAGGGAAAGGGAGGTGTTAGTCAGTTATTCAGCTTCCTCTTGTCTTACCTTCAGGTCTTAATCAGTAAACTTGGCACTGATTATTACTCCCTATGGGGCAGATGTAGCATCCCAGTTACTTTGCAGATACAAGGAATGCCTGCTTCTCATCCCAGAAACCATCTGGTACACTGTACCTCACTTTGTGTTTATAGTCTATTTCTGGTGTGTTTATCTTGTTTTTGACTATCACGTTTCTTTTATATCATCTCTTTTAAAACTTATCTATTACTGTTACATATTGGAAGCAAAGGCACAGGGCTCAAACCATATTCTTGCAATGCTATCTTGACAAGAGTTTTCAAAACCATGGGCTTTGGAATCAGAAAAACTGGTTTCAAATTCTAACTCACTTATGAACTATGTGTTACCTTAGGCAAAGTCTTTAATCTACTATAAACCTCCATTTCCCATGACAAATATTGATAGTAATGCCTACTTCGTATGGCTGTTGTAAGCATTGAATGTGAAAATATATGGAAAGTAGTTATGCCTGTGCTTAAACATTTTGTGTGCACAAATTCTGGAGGTGGAGAAAAGCAATAAAAACCAAACCAAAACTAAATGTTACTGATTATGTAATTAACAAATCATAATTGAAGTATCAAATAGACTTGCTTCCTGTATTCTGAGTGAATGTAACACTCTCATTTTTGATATCTAGAGCAAATTTCTAAAGATGACTGTCAACTGCATGAGTTTCCACAGGTAGATCAGAGCACTGTTACACTATCCACCTAATTCAGAGAATCTTAATAAAATGAAAAGCATTCTTCAAAATGGCTCTTTAGGCATGGTTATCTAAATTCAAGTCACTTAACACAAATGGAAGAGAAAAGTGGCATGGGAATATGCTTTTGGCTTGACGAATAGTAATATATATCACCCAGGTTGGGTTCAGGTTGGGTTTCTGTAATAGTGAAAATGGGGAGTGGGGATGGCGATATTTGTTAAGTGTTTCAGATAGTCTTGTTTTGTTGCTTTGCAGCTACTTTGTAATATTGTCTCTTTTAAAAACATATATTTTAATGGTCTAGTATTCAAATTTACAGCATCAGTAAAGGGTAGTTTTAGTTGAGTGGGAAATGAAATTCTGAAAATAAAAAGTTTTATAAATAAGATAAATGGGGATGAAGATAAAGAAGCAGTAGTAGCAACTTGGAATTTGTCTCTGAATGAGAAAATGGAGACAAGTTTATAAGAATCAGTCTTAGTCCATTTTCTGTTGCTATAACACAATACCACAGGCTGGGATAAATTATAAACAATAGGTATTTATATGGCTCATGGTTCTGGATGCTGGGAATTCCATGGGAGTGGCATTGGTGGAAGCAAAAGTGTGAGATAGATAACAGCAGAGAACACAAGGGGTAGAGTGTCTTTAAAAAGAAAAAAAATTAAGTTCTGGGATACATGTGCAGGAAGTTTAGGTTTTTTACATAAATGTGTGCCATGGTGGTATGCTGCACCAATCAGCATAGGTATTAAGTCTAACATGCATTAGCTATTTTTCCTAATGCTCTCTCTCCCCCTCACCCCGTCCCCTAACAGGCCCCAGTGTGTGTTATTCCCCTTCCTGTGTCCTTGTGTTCTCACTGTTCAGCTCCCACTTATAAGTGAGAACATGTGGTGTTTGGTTTTCTGTTCCTGCTTTAGTTTGCTGAGGTTAATGGCTTCTAGCCCTTGCAAAGGACATGATCTAGTTACTTTTTATGGCTGCATAGTATTCCATGGTGTATATGTACCACATTTTCTTTATCCAGTCTGTCATTTTGAGCATTTGGATTGATTCCATGTCTTTGCTATTGTGAATAGGGCTGCAATGCACTTAGTCTTTGTGATAGAATGATTTATATTCTTTTGTGTATATACCAAGTACTGAGATTGTTGGGTCAAATGATTTCTGGTTCTAGATCTTTGAGGATTCACCACATTGTCTTCCACAGTGGTTGAACTAATTTACATTCTGACCAACAGGGAATATTTAAAGAATAAACAGAAGATGTTCCTACAAATGGAAATGAAAAGAAGAAGCTCACCTGGTGGAAGGAAACCCAGTGCTTTTTCCATATCCCCCAAAGTATGGCCTTACTGCCCAAGGATTCCCTTTTATAACAACCCATTCTTACAATAACTAACCCAGTCCAGCAATAACAATCCATTTATGGGGACTCACCTTCATGACCCAATCATTTCTTATTAAACCCCACCTCTCAATACTGTTACAATGACAATTTGGTTTCCAACATATAAACTTTGAGAGACATATTTAAACCATAACAGAAACTATAGTTAATATGCTGTCAGGTAGAACATTTATGCATTAAGCATTTTATTCTTTCTTACCACTGGGTTTCCTTCCACCAGATTAGCTTCTTTCTTTCATTTCCATTTGAAGGCACATCTTCGGCTTATTCTTTAAATATTTATGGCTTCACTACTTTTTCCTGGGTTGCCTTCTCTTACTTTTCTGTCTCCTTTGTTCGTCTCATTCATCACCGTGACTTCAGATACCATTATAAGCCCATCTCTAGCCTGTTTCTTGCCCTCAAACTTTAAACCAGTATATCCAGTTGGCCACAGGTACTTCATCCTCAAGACATCTGAATTCAAATAATCATCTTTTTGCCAGAATCTTTTTCCATTTCAATCTATCATCTACCTGGTTGCCCAAAATAGAAACAAGATATTAACTTTGCCTTCTTTCCTTCTGTCTCTACACATTTAAGCTTCTTGATATATTATTTTCTAACCATTTCTATTTTTCTATTTCATTTCTATATTTCTATATTTCATTTTTATATTTCTGTTTCATTTTTTGATTACATCTGCAAATTTCTTACTATCTGATTAATGGTGAACAACTTCAGAGTAAATTATATTTTAAAGTTTTTAAAATTTTCATATTTTTTATTCCAAATGAACACAGAAAGATTTCTAGTAAATCTCTGAAATGAGGTGAGCAGTGGAGACCTTATATACAGAATGCAATACCCTCATCATTGTTAATATATCTTTATATATTAATTGAAGTGTCCTCTTCCGTTAATTGCTTCCTTATCACTTTGATGATTTTTATAAGGTTGTTTTTCTTATTGACGTTTTGGCATTTGCTATATACATTCTGAGTGTTGATACTTTGTATTATATATGTTTCAAACAATTTCTCTCAGGCTGTCCCTTGATTTTAAATTTTTCTTGCGTTTTTCTTATAAAGAAGCTTTTAAAATTTTAAAGTATTTTTTAACGTAAACATATTCATGTTGAAATCACAAAAGTATACAAATATATAGAGTGAAAAGTCTCTTTACCACCCTCATTTCCCATCCACTCCACTCCCACTGGCACCTTGTGAATTTCTTTTTGACAATAAATCAAATAAAAGCATACAATTTATCCCTCCTTCAGTTACATACAGTGTTTTAAACTCTGCTTTGTCGTGTAATGTACTGTGGAGATATTTCAAGATATGTAAGGAACTGTGCTTCATACTATGAGGGATGAAAATATGAACACAATAAACAGCTTATCCACTGAAAGATTAGTCTGTCATACCAATGTTGAGAGAGTCATAAAACACTATGGGAATTCAGAGGGGAGATATTTTTTTCCACCTGAAAAAATATTCTTCAGAACAGTTGAAAATCATGTGTCAAGGAGACACAGTTTACTTCTCCACTAGAATTTTTTAATCCAGCATCTGTTCTTTCTTTTTTTTTTTTTTTTTTTTTTTGAGAGAGAGTCTGTCTCTCTCTGTCACCCAGGCTGGAGTGTAATGGTGCAATCTCAGCTCACTGCAACCTTCACCTCCCGGGTTCAACCAGTTCTCCTGCCTCAGCCTCCCGAGTAGCTGAGATTATAGGTGTGCACCACTGCGCCTGGCTAACTTTTTGTATTTTTAGTAGGGATGAGGTTTCACCATGTTGGTCAGCCTGGTCTCAAACTCCTGACCTCAGGTGATCTGCCCGCCTTGGCCTCCCAAAGTGCTGGAATTACAAGTGTGGGCCACTGTGCCTGGTCTCCAGCATATTAAACATTGAGTTTTCTATAGCTGAGAAAAGTGTAGCAAACTTATAATTGAAGAAAATATATTAAGAACCTACCATATACCAAGCACTGTGAGAGGTAAGAGGGATGTAAAAATAAACAAAACAGATAGTCCTTGATTTTGTGGGAGGTAAAGGCTGAGAGTTAAACAGCAATGAAGATCCAGTGAATAAAGTGTGATAATAAAAAGGCATTATTGGAGGTGTAGCATGTGGACAGGGTGCCTGGGTTTCAGATGGACACATGTTGGAAGAGTAGAGAGATACTTAAGTAAGAGTAAGCAGTGCTCCAGGCAGAGGAAAGAGATGAAATATTATAAAATTGAAAATGTGGTGAGCTTGAGGAACTATAAAAAGTTTAAATTGTATGGAGCACGAAGAGCTTGGAGTGGCCAATGGCTGAAAAGAAGATTTAGAGATAAATACTGGCTCTCTCCTGAAAGGTCTAGTTTGGACTATCCTAAGGGCACTAGAGACAAATATAAAGGGTTTAATAAGATTGGTAAATGGTTGTATATGTTCTCTATTTAGACAGAAAAATATCCTAGCACATGAGTGGTAGTTAAACCATGATAATATGTGCTATTTCTCAAGAATGTTTTTTTTAAATCCTGTTGCTATTGTTACTTAGATGATTTGAAGATGGGTTTCAGGGTTATTAAAAACTACCTGAGTTTATATACTGTGTAAACACTGGTGTAAGGAAGAATATATGTACATATTCTTCATTAATTTCTCAAACATTTCATTGATTGAACATTGAAAAATCACTAGATTCAATTAAGAACCAGAAAAGCACTCTTAAGAAAAGAACCCTTAAGAAATTTCAGTCCAGAGAAATAGAGAGAATCATGGAAGCCGAATGTGTGAAAGAAGAAAAAGATTCCAAAATTAAGTCCTTTGCATAAAACAGTTTATTTCCCTCATGGTACAAGCCAGCCTTTCTATGCTAATGGGGCTACTCTGCTCCTCAAGGTAGTTCAGGAGCCCAGGTGTCTTTCACCTCATTGTTCTCTCATCCCATAGTGTGTTGCCTTCCAGGTTACAGACATCACTGAGTTCACACATGAAGAGAAAAAGAGCCAAGTTTCAGAGACAACAGCCTGTCTTTAAGCTGAAGACAGCCTAGAAATTATAGACAGTATCTCTATTCTACTCATCTAAATATAGTTACACAGTCACAACTGTATATGAGAAAAGTTTGGAAATGTAGTTTCTAACTGGGAAGCCATGTCTTTAAGAAGAGGGAGAATGAATTTCAGGTGAACAACAAGCAGATGTCACACCAATGTTTTAAGTTTCAAAAACTATTGAGTGATTAAATAAGTTTATATACCCATTAAACAAGTATTTATCAAGTGATTTCTGTATTTGGTTGATTACTGAATATGATAGGAATACAGATTTTTTTTTAAGAAAATCTACTACCAAGTAGTGCATATTTTAGAAAAGAAAGATAGATATTAACCAGATTACCAAATAAATATGTGATGTATTAAGAAGTAATAAGTATTAAGAAAAAATAAAGTTAAAGAATAGAGGGGTGTTTACAGATAGAATAGTTAGAGAAGCTCTATTAGTTTAAAAACTGCAAAAAGTTCTTTAAAGGATACAAAATTGAGATCTCCCTCCTTGAGCAAGATTTTGCAGTTGAGTTGCAAGCTTAGAATGTTAGCTGAAATAGGGCAGGGAGGAGGGTAGCTAATTGGAAGGAGATTCAGAGTCAAAGTCAAAGGAGTGTTATCTTTTCAATGAGTTTGGGGGCCATGATTACAGCTTAAAGAACAAATGCATGCAGAAATGAGATTGTTGAGATACTTGTGCTGACAGGAAGGAGGGAATGATGGGTAAATAAGAAGTCAGCAAAGCTCCTGAAAGTGAGGGTTGTGTTCACTGGGTCCTGTTCTTGATGCAACTCATAAAGGCATGGAGTTGTTCTGGAAGATCTCCAGGAAATTGAGAAGTCCAAGTCTAATAGGGAAGGTGTGTCATGAGATTGAAACTGTGCTAGGGTTTCTCTATGTGCAGTGGAAGGTGACCTATACTAGGTAAGAGGAGGTGGCAATGAGAGTGATTTAAGTGATGAATGTAGTGTCTTTCTACATAGCAAAAGAAATAGTCTTTCGGAAGAGAACTGACTGGGAGGTGGGCGTGGCGGCTCACGACTGTGACCCCAGCACTTTGGGAGGCTGAGGTGGGCGGATCACTTGAGCTCAAGAGTTTGAGACCAGCCTGGCAAACATGGAGAAATCCCGTCTCTAGTAAAAATACAAAAATTAGCCTGGTGTGGTGGCACATGCCTGTAATCCCAGCTACTGGAGAGGTTGAGGCAGGAGAATCGCTTGAACCCCAAAGGCAGAGGTTGCAGCGAGCAGAGGTGGCACCTTAAGCAGTGAGCCGAGAACACACCACTGCATCCCAGCCTGGGCGACAGAGAGAAACTCTGTCTCAAGAAAAAAAAAAAAATGTGGCAGAAGAGAAGTGACTGGAACCACAGGTTCCAGTTCTAGATGATGGTTGTCTAACAAATGTGACTGCAAAGTGACTAAGAAGTGTGTTCCAGATTACGTTTTTGATGATGGGCTGTTTTCTCAATTTCATATTTGAAATTCTAAATTTTCAGTTTACTTGACTCCTTTACTTTTGTTGTGTGGGGATTGTTTTGCAGAGCTGTAAATTCATGGTCACCGTTGTAAAGTTAGGAAGGTAAGTCATGAAAAATATTAAGAAATTAAAACCCTCAGTGAATCTCTATTATATTCTGCATTTTTTTCTTAACATCAACCAGTTTCTAGTGGATTTATTGATTTTACTTCCTGCAATAACTAGGGAACCATGTATTTCTGAAAAAATAATGTTTTAAGCTAGTTATTGATATAGTTCATCTAGCATCATATACATGATCTTTTATACTCCATTCCTCCATAGGTATTACATCATAGAGCAACCAGCCTTCTTGGTATAGCATATTTTTCTTGATAACTTGGTTTCAACTTTTTACTCTTACTTTTCATCCTTTATATCTGGATATTTGCATATTCCCACCTCTACTTCCATCTTTGTATTAGAAATGACTTCAGATACAAAGACACTGTGGCCAGATCTGTAAGGATTTTTGCCTTTTGAAGGAATACTTTGACATCATGATATTTTCTATGATTTTAAGCTTTTTAGCTTTTATCATTTTATACAAAGCACTAATCATTTCTGTTTATTTACTGGTTCTTAGATTACTCCAGAAAATATCTAATATAGACCTTTTGAGGCATTGCTATTATTGTTTACTTGTTTCTAAGCAAACCCATTTTCTCTAGTATTTATTTTTCTGTGGAATACTTATGTATTATTTATTAGTTTGTCTTTCCTCCAAGGGCATGAACATGTGTTTAAGATTTTCTCCTCATCTTTTTTCAGTTGCATTAACTTGTCTTGTTTGACTTCTCTTACCTTTCTTTCTGCAAAGTGTAGCTGATTTCTGCACTCACATCTCATAATTTGTTAGTTTGGAGTGAAAGTCCTGTTTGCCTTCAGCTCTTAGCAAAATCTGTCTTTCATTACACCATTTGTATTGTCTCTTCTTGATGCTTTAAAGTTCTCTTACACTGTTCTCCATTGCTAACACAGTCCTCTCAGCAGATATTTCACTCCACTCTCTGTAAAACACCTCTCTGAACAAAGAAGAGGTAAACATTTTAAATCTTGAAGCTCAATACGGTATTCTTTGACACCAATGTCTTCTATATTAAGTTTTGATATCTTATAGCAACATTTAATTGGCTTTCTTATTGTTCTCATCTTCTCAATCAATATTTTCTTGTCAGCCAGATTTAAATTAGCAAGATTAGATTTCATATATTCTTGAAGGCAGGATGTCACAAAACAATTTAGCAAGCTGGTTACAATCAATATTTATTTATATATTCACACACTAGAGATTACATAGGGACAACTGTAACAGGAGTATGGCCCAAGTCATCTAGATTTAGAGCACTTTAATCACCATTTAGAATTACTTACTTCTGTGGATAGAAGAAATTATCGATGTTTACTAAATGTTATTAACTTTTTAATCATTGTTATGTCTTTAGCAAATAAATTTAATTATTGAGTGATTAGAAATGATTAGTTATAAACAGATATGTAGAAAAGGAACATTGATACTATATACACACATATTCAATGACTAATAGTGACAGATATATGTATATAGAGAGATAGACACATGTCACACTTTATGGAATGCTATTTTCCATATTTCATTTGCATAAGTCACTAATATACTTTAAGTTAAATCATGACAAAATAAATTGTATGGTTTGAGAATTCCGGAATGCATCATTAAAAAGAAGGAATCAGAGTGTGTATTCATTGTAATTCTTACTTTAAAGATTAATTATTAATGAATCATGTAATTTCAAAGTAATAATCTTTTGAAGGAAAATTTGAGTGGACTGACTTTCTTTAATAACTCTGAAGCCAGAAAAATCAGTTTTTTAACAGAGGGAAAATTTGTGTACATCATAATTTTTGGAGCTTCTGTTCTTTCCCTGGTACTTACTAGTTATAGGGGCTCACAGATAACTAAGATGGGTGTATCTTTTTAGTCCACTTCATTTTGAAGAATGTGTGGCTATTGCTTTTCATGACACTATGTCCCATTTCTTTTCATTTTTTTCAAATAATGGCAATCTAGATGAACTTCTTAGGTATTAGTCTATGTTTAAATTTGTTTTAAGAGGGGCAATGCTACGTGTTGACTGTCAGCAGTCCAGGACTTGTTACATGTCTGATCATTTTACAGCCACTATAGAAGGTGCTTTGGGATCTAGAGGCAAGTATCTGAGATATAACTAACTCCTGTTCACTAGTAGCTGAATGGCAGTAGCGAGGCTTAACTAAGACAGCTTCCTTAACCCTTCATAGAAAAAGCAGACTATAAATAGGTTTATTCAGAGTATAAAATATTATCAAATGAATGTTAGAGATGTATAAAGCAAGGCAAGAACATTCTGGATTGACTGATAATAGGCAATGTATGTGACAGCAAACAACATAAGAGCAAAACACTTGTTTGACTTTGCATGATGGGAAAGATTGGAATATATGGCTAGGAGTTTAAAAGTTTAGCCAAATAGATTCAGTGGTCGATGAGGTCTGAAGAACAAATTCCATACAGAGGTAGCAAATCCCAGAAGAGCAACAGTATATAAATGGAGAAATTGTTAAATCTAAGCAGCAGGGTAAGGCTGGGCTCACACTGGAGGAAAGATGAGATAGTCATGCCAGCCAAAGTAGGGTCATTCCAGCCAAGTCATCCCAAAATAAGACCAGGAGAAAACAGAAGTAAGAGTTAGTTCTAGGGACAGGATTGTAAGGAACAGTTCTGTCCCCCAGTTATATGCAAAGTATGGGCTGGGGACTTAATACTTCACAGACATTTTTGCCAAATTGATGAAAGTTCTCTTATGAAAACTTTAACTCTAGGAAAATAAAATTCTCAAACACATAAGGACAAATTCTTCTGTTCTGTGAGAGGATGGACATAGACATTCTGAGAAGCCAAGCCCAGGCATGGTGGCTTGTGCCTGCAATCTCAGCACTTTGAGAGGCTGAGGTGGGTGGATTACTTGAGGTCAGGAGTTCGAGACCAGCCTGGCCAACATGGTAAAACCCCATTTCTACTAAAAATACAAGAACTAGCCAGGCCTGGTGGCAAATGCCTGTAATCCCAGCTATTCAGGAGGCTGAGGCAGAAGAATCACTTGAACCCAGGAGGTGGAGGTTGTAGTGAACCAAGATCACACCACGGCAGTCCAGCCTGCGCAACAGACTAAGACTCTGTCTCAAAAAAAAAAAAAAAAAATTTCTAGGAACCCAAAAGATGGCTAGAATAGGGAGTCTCGCTCTTTAAAAATGTATACCGAGGGTAAGGAAATGGATAACTTGGCAGAGATGTTTGGCTACTCCTGCTTCTGAATCCTCTGTTAAGAGCTTCAGCTGACAGTTTCAGTCTCTCCCAGTTCAAGGGCAAGGCTACTGTGCCGGTGGCTCATTGACTTATTGTTTCCAGGGAAGGAGCAAGAAAGTCTGGAGGATGAAGAGCTAGTTTGGAACAGTGAGGAGGGCCTGTTGTAGATACAGAAACTGATGGGTAGCATCCCTAGTTGTAGCACAGGTGCAGAGGGTGTGTTCCTCTGACAAAGGGCAATTTGTGGTGGAGTCTGACTTAGAGCTGAGATTGGGGATGAAAAGGGAAAGATAGATATGAACAGAAAATTTCCAAATATCAAATATATTGGACTTTTGCTGAAAATGGCTAGAAGGGACATATAAACTCTGACAAACAGTAAATTCAGGAAAGGAACTAGCAATAGAGAGACCAGAGGAGCTTAGTTTGGGAAATAATAAGTTTGTGAGGGGTGATAAGAAAGCCGAGAGGTAAGTCCTTCAGGCAGTTGCAAGGAATGAAGCAGAGAAGTCATACCTGGAGATGTGTATTTTAATGAGCATATGTAAAATGTACGGATCACACTGGTTTTTATATGTGAATTTTAAAAAGGAAAATCTATGTTCTTTTAAATGCAGTAAGGTTGTAAAATATTCTCTCTTGACCAGTAATTCATACAGCCATCACAACCAAAGTGAATCATGCTAATATCTTTTGGTAAGCTACCTTGCACAGTTCAATTACATAGGTGTTGTACCAGCTCCACTTCTTAGTGTATTTGTTTATCTCAAATGCAACAGTGTGGTAGGATTGTATGTACCTGGAGACCCTGAGCATAGTAATAGGGGAGAAGATAAACGCATTAAGAGGTACAAGGCTTAAACTAAATATAAAGAATTTCAATATCACAAACATGTTAGCGTCAATTATATTTATTCTCAAACATTATTTATGGCATTTGTTTATGTGATTTTATTTAATTAAAAATTAGGTAAACTGATTTTTAAAAATGAATACAAAAAGAAAGCTGTCATTTCTTTGAAAACTGAGGTTTTGCTTTGGCAAGTCTTGATAAAAGTAAGTTTCTGAGAAATATTTCCATTGAATAAAGTATGGGCAATACAATTATAAGACTATACAAATTATAAAAAGATGTCTATACCAAAATTTTTTTCTCTAGTGACTAAACTCTCCATCCATTCTAAAATATATTAATTCAAAATTATTGTTGGGGCAGTTTATACACAACAAGCAATAGCAATGGGAAATTATGCTTGATGGGCACACAGGTAAAGAAAACTTTATATAAATATATACATATATATACATCTCTACATTAATAACATTATTTATTACATTCTCCACTATAATAATAATTGGCTGACCAATCAGCAGACTTGCTGTTTTATAAGGATACATTAACTGATATCATAGATAAAACACCAGCTTCTTAGAATTTCAGAGCTTGTTCAGATTATAATCCATTCAGTGGCCTTGGAAAGTCTTTTACTCGCTGATTCAAGGACTTAGGTTCTTTACATCTTGTGCCTCCACCAATAGTAACTTCTACAGTTGCTATTGAAGTATAAGTTCACACATGGGAAAATTTTACGGTCTGGACCTGGAGCAGACCCAAATATACTACACTCTTCAGGGCTCAGCCACATGGCCATACCTTGCTCAGGTGAATCTGGGCAATATCATCTCTCTGTGTCCCTCATAAGAGCCACAACCACTTATTCAGATAACACATGTAGGATAACTTCAGTTGTATGTACGAACTCTGAGCCAGGCACTGTGGAGAGCACATCTACAACCAATACACATTATCTGCCCTCTAAATTCTTAGTAGTTATGGAACAGAACTTTTCATAAGTCAATGCTAATGCAAGGCCAGATTTATTAGCTTATACAGTAGACAGATAAAGACTTTCCTACAAGAAAGAGCTTTTTGCAAGGGGCAGTATTTGAGCAGAGCTTGAAGCATAGTCAGGAACTCATCAGCAGCAGAGATGGAGGTAAAAGTATGAAAAGTGGCATGACAACCAGAAACTATAAAATGACCAGAGATGAGATTCTATGACAGGGCCAGAGATAAAGATGTCTGAAAGATATTCGTGGACTATCACATGCCAAGCCTTAAGCGCCCTATTTATAGTTCAGGAGTCATTTCAAAATCTGGAGCATGTGCTTGAGAAAGAAAGCAGTGTTCGGAACAAGTAGAATGGAAAGAAATTAGGAATGGGAGTAGTGCAGAGCAGCTTGAACTAATGCAGTGGGAATGGAAATGAGAGAACAGGCAAAACATTTGAGAAAGTCGATTTGAAAAGGCAGATTGTTTGTGTTGGTGAGTAATCCAGAGATTTTGTATTTCACTGACAGAGTGTTCTCAATTGTTAATCCTTGGGAATTATTTGATGAGTTCCAAAGGGCACTAACAGCTAACAGTTGATCTCATTAACTAAGGGTCTGTTAAAACCTGCCAAGGCAAGAATTTTTTCTGAGTTTGACAATGATGTCTCTGAAAGCCTTGAACTTGAAGAGAACCACAGTAAAAATACCTTATTCTGTTGTAGCCACAAATTACCACATTTTGAAAAACAGTATCTGAATAAGAAATTATACAAGATAGACCATGTCCTCACATTTTTTAAAGCTCACTAAAAAGTCTTTTTTATCTTTGTTTTCCCTTAACCAAAATTATATCGGTCTAATCTTCATTTGACACTCTCTTTAGACTTATGATCAAGGTATAGCTATTTTTGAAATTATACTGAAAGGTAACATTTCAGAGAGTTTGAAGGCTTTGTGAGTCCTTTTGATTCTTCTAGACTTCAGTGAAGGAAAAGGTAATATTGGAGTTCTTAAGTGGCACATGTCAGACTTACCTGCGTATTCAGGAATACTGTATTCACTACATAGAGGGCACTCTTGAAATAGGGTTTTGAGGGCCATTATTTTCTCATCTTCATGATGCAAGGGAAGTATTTAAATGTTTGAGGAGTAAAATCGCCTCTTATATTCCCATTAGACCTGGCAACAATTTACCACATATAAAACATCAAATAGTGTTGATGTAGAATATTTGAAGTCTGGTTTCCAGGTGTTTGACCTAAGAATATTTTTCATTAGCAACTGAGACTGTTAGTCCTCCAACAAGATAGCCTAATTCCCTCAGAGAAAGGGTAACTAAGTTTAGATGACAACCGTGGAGTTATAATTAACATGTAACTGTTAGATTAATAACTTAAATTATTCCAACTTTCAGAAAAATTGTCTTACTCCCATTAAGCATTTTATTTGCTATGTCTAATTGTTGAGTTTAGATTGGCAATTGGAAAAATATTGTAGTAGCAGAATTCAAGTGAAAGTACATTAGTTGTAATAAAAAGTTTTGTCTAATCATATGGTTTCAAGTTATAATGGGTAGTAGTATTTATGTGCTCTTTAAACACTTTGATCTAAGATGCAGGTTTCTTTTCAATAATGGATTAATTCCAGAAATGTTAAAAAGAGAAGAATAAGACATATTCAACATGTTTGAAATTTACTTTTATTATTTTCTACTCATTGATGATATTGAGAGAGTGAAGACAATTTTGATTAAGCGAGAGGAAGAAGGACTGATAAGTTACCAGAAGATATGGGTTTTAGCTTAGTTTCCTCCCTTGTTAGCAATGAAATTTGTCTGAGTTTTTAGTTTTTATCCATAATAACCATTCTATCCACTTCATAGAGTTATTTTGAGAACCAAATTTTTTCATGTTTTATATACACAAAGTGTATAAAATCAGTTTCCTTCTGAGGTCATTCCAGTAGTTTTGTACCATCATGGCTTAACTCGACTGACATAAATTCCATAATCTACTGTGTCTTTCTGATCACTCATGACTCTGTAAATGAGTCTTGGTACTCAGCCTACAAGCCTCTGCTTTTACCACCTGAGAGAATGGTACAATTTCTGCATTTCAGTGAGGTAAAATGTTAGGGCAGTGACTGGGATTTAAAAAAAAAGAAATAATATAACTTTTACCCAATGATTGGTTGCTGCCAAAGGATTATTTTTCTACTTTGCAATTCTTATTACATCACACCACTATATTTAAAATTATCTGTTAGTGTTTTTCAAGTCTCTTGGTTTTAGATTTTGGCATTTCTTCAAATCTGCCTCGTACTAGAATATGTGATTTGAGAATCTGGCTGAAAATGCATACGAATCAGGTGCTCTTGTTAAATTTTTTTAAGTTTGAATAAAACCACAACAGAATACTTTTGAATTTTTTAAAAATAAAGATAAACTCCCAGTGATTTTTAAATAGTATGCACTTGGAGGGAAAATTTTTTGATTATTTGTTTTGGTATACCTCATCATCATTTCTTTTGCTATGCAGGACAGTACTACAGAAGGAATAAGTATTTAGGATACTTGACTTATTTAAATAAGGCAGTGATAAAATAGAATATGGGGAGTAAAAACCTCTGAATCTAAGTTTGTGTGTATAGTAACAGGGTAAGTCTTTTGGTGAGTTTATTGGGTAGTAACAGGGATTTGATATGTAAAGTAGAGCAAATTTCATATAGGTATGATTTGAATGGGCTAACATACTTATGATTAATATAAAACATTTCCAGATTAAGAATTATAAGCACACATTAAAATAAAAACAAAGAAACTCTTTCAGGTGTCCTGAAGATCCTGAAGGGCTGGGTGAGTCAGCAGGGAGACATATTGATAAGGATGAGTTTATGTATGAGTACCTGTTGGGCTTATTTTCCTATCCTTTTTTCACTCTAAGTAGTAGGATATATTTTTTAGTTCTTTTATAGAAGCAGAATTTTCATTCACCTGTACTTTTTGTTTCAGAAAGAGGGAATCCTGAAGTCTCTTGATGTGTATGGAAAGGATTAAATATTTTAGCTACTCTTTTGTAACTTTTTCCTTGCTTGTCAAAACAATAATATTGCCATCATTGCAAAATGGTTGCGATGATGGCGACACTTCACAGATAAAAACAAGCTTATTAGTCTTGGGAGACACAAATGATTATTGACTCTCCCAGATGCCTAAAAACAAAGAAAAATTATTTTTTTGTCCTGATGATTTAAGACAATTGTCTACAGCTTAATAATCATCAGGAAGAGGATAAACTCAATCACAGGAAATACAACCTAACAGTGAAATTTGTTCAATTACAGAGGAAAGTTACATCGGAAATGGTGGAAATCCTGGCACTTTGAATAAGCAAAACCAAACAGGATGAAGTGCTAAACTACAATTAGTAAGGATCTAATATTGCTCTGAAAAAGAATGCTCCCTATATCACTGATAATTATTTGATGAGTAGATTACTGACCTGAAAACCTGACATTTGATTGCTACTTTTAAGTGTTAGGCAAATTAAGAGGTATGGGAAATTGGACATATCATACAGTAAAGGAAATTATTTTCTCCATAGCAGGATTTGGTTGCTTGTGAATATGTAGTAGACTCTGAAAATACTCATAAGGGTCCCTCTTTCCTTTAATACAAAGGATGTAGGAGAAATTTAGCAAGCACATATTTGTTAGGTTGAATTCTAAATAGGGACACAGTGCAGTCTTTAATTATGTTAGAAAAAGGACATTTGGCTTAGTGAGACACATTAATCATAGGGCAGTCTTAAATAGATCTGATGACTTGCAACAGTGCATAGATATATCTTTAAATCAGCAGAAATTCAGAAGAACATGGCAGGTTAGAATGATAGGATGATAACTTAGATTTGATTATGGCAAGATTAACTAAGTAGCTGTTGAGATTGGATAATGATATGTGAGGTTCCCATCACCCTGTAACTTGTTTCCACTAATACAGATTAAGAATGTCTGGATGAACTATAATTATCTCTGTGGCTTGTGCATAACATAATTACGTTTTGCCAGTGCAAAGCATTTTATTAAGTGGAAAATGATTTTTAAAAAGTTGTACAAGTGGCTACAAGAACAAATCAACTAAGGACAGAAACATTGTACTTCATAATAGTAATGTGAAAAAATACTTATCTCTTTTTGCTATATAGAGTTTTCAGAATTTAAAGTCTTGTTTATATGACAGATACATGAGGGATGATTTCAGTGATGTTGACCCTCTTACTGAAGTTTGTACCCCAGGTGTCCAGACCACAAAATAGAAAATGCAATCTTTGTCTGCCTTACTTAAATACAGTACTGAGATCAGCTTGTCTTTTAAATGTCTGATTGCTACTTGATTACAAAAAATTTCTCTTTAAACAGAGCACCCAAAACAACAAAACAGTAAAGAACTAATTTCAGAGCCTTGTAATCCACCCTACCACATAAAAAGAATGTGATATATCTGATAACTCTCTATATAATCAGGTTTATTAAGTGGTAGCAATTATGTATTTTATAAACACTACCCTAAAATATGTAATGTGAATGTATCTATTAATCAGCAAAAGCTAACTAAAACTGAATACAAGGTACTCATTTCCCTTCTGGTGGCATTCTTATATAAGGATTTTAAAGCAACTGTGATGAGATAGAGTGTTAAAGATGAAGTGAACAATTGGGAATGCAAATTCCAGCTCTGAGGTGTTCCAGCTGGCTGAGTTTCTTACACCTTCTGAGCCTCCATTTATCCAGAAGTAAAATGCAGCTAAGAATTTCTACCCCACTGGGCTGCTGAGAGAATTAAATGAGATAATTTATGTGAACAATCTTCTTAGAATGTGTTTATTGAATCTGACTTTGAAAAATAATTTACAAAAAATGTGTCAGAGTTAGTTTTCTCTCTTTCATCTCAAAGGAGAGGATATGAAATAGATTAAGTGATTTTTGAAAAAAAGTTCCACATTTGAAATTATCTTTAATTTGTAAAATTGTGAATTTATCTCTACTTATAGAATAATTATTTCCTCTTCCTTTGATCTCCTTAAGCGTAATAGCCCTTCTTTATTACTCTGAGAGGAGATGTATATTTTTTTAATATTTATATCACGCATCTAAAAAAGTGTTTCTCGGTTATTCTTTTTTCTTAAGCTCTTTTTTGAATATTTAGAATTTCTTTCCCTTTTATTTTCATATTTCACAACTAGTATTTCTGCTTTCATTTCATTAATCATTTTTTAATAACTTGGCACCTGGGCCTGTTTTGCAGCTATATACAGCAGTCCCAAGTACTATGTATAGTTTAGTTTTCAGTGTATAGTTTAATTTAGTTCCTTGCTCTTACTTTCTGCAAATAAAGACTAGGTTAGGTATGTGTGTGATTAACGGGGCCTGGATATTCCTATTACTAGGTCTTTCTATTACTAGATCTTTCTTTGCTTCTGTGTTATTTAATATAAGGCAGAATATGACCATGCCACTTAGCAAACCATCAGGATCCTCCATCTTCCATCTTCACCACTATTATTCCTCCTATGTCTCTATGAAAAATATATCCCTAAGATGGTGGCTGACAAGACTGTGAGAGTCCAGCGATAGGGAATGTTGCTTAGAAGTAAGGCTGAATTAATAATTACAGAGAAACATTGTGAAATAGCTTATAGGTACGTAAATTCACTATTTTTAGATCCACCTCATTCTTTTAAACTAACGGCATGGTAATTCATGGCATGGACTTATCATCATACCATATATTAAAACATTCTTCTATTTTTGGATGGTTATTTCATTTCCTCTGCTTCATTGTTTTGAATATCACTATAATAAATACCACTATATATGCCATTATTTGCAGAAGTGAAATTCCTAGTTAAAAGTTGAACTTCAGAATTGTTCTTGACAGTTTATACTTCTATCAACAATGTCTGTAAGTTTTATTATTAAGAGAAAATGCAAGACTTATAAAAATACATTTTATAAATCACATGTATGTTAAAAACCATCTATTATGTGAATGTATCATTTAACTTGAATGATATACACTAAACACTTAGCTCTGGGGAGGAAAATAAAATTAAGGAAAGGTGGGGAAGGAAACTTTATTTCAAATATGTGTGTATTGTTTAGAATTTTTACAATAAAAATGAGTTTATATACTGCTATGTATTTTTTAAAATAAAATAGAGACATAGAGGTATTACTATAGCAGTATCAAAGTAAACAGTGTGAAAGCATCAAACCTGAATTTCATAGCTGTAGTGTGATGGCATTTTTATTCAGATATTTCTAGGCATATTTTATGGTCTGAGATTCATCATATGCACTAGCATGTAAATTTATTTTTACAGGTAAAAATAGTAAAATAATAAAACAATCTCAGTTTCCAAAGCAAATTATTTCCATCTGTACCACTGGGTAAATGTTGTTCTGATTCAACCACATGAATAAGATTATACATGTTTTTGAAAAATCACTATTTGCTGAAGATCATAAGCAATTCACATGCTTTGTCTATGGTTAATTTTGGTAATAAGATGCAAGACAGCTAACAGATCTTTAAGCTATATCTAGAAATAGTGCCTATTGAATTGAAGCTGATTATGCAGCTTATTTTGGTTGCTTTTCCTCTTCCTAAATTCTGAAGTTCAAAGTTTAACTTGGAATTGTTTTCTCAAGTTTAGCCGTAGCCAAAGTCCATGAAATGGCTTATGTCTGTCAATAGTTGACCTAATAGATTAGTCCTATGTTGACACTTCATTCTTTTCATACTAGACTGCGTGTATAATATAGGTATGTTATTTTGAGTGTGCTGTGCTTTAAAATGGAATTAGAAAATCACGAAGAAGTTTTTAAAAATGTTTTGATGTGTGAGTGTTTTTTAGTAGGGTTTTGGGATACAGCATTTATTCATTAATTAGTTCATTATTCTGTATTTATTCAAGAATATCATCAATAATGTATTGAACTCCAACCGTGTTACTGGGGGATATCAACACAAGAACAGTGTAGTCACATAAGAAGCATGAAATCAATGAGTTCTATGAGATATTTGAGTTGCTGTGTGAGAACTGTGTATCAACAGGAGTAAAATCATCAAGAAGAACCTCATCTACCAGTGCCATCAAGAAAGGGTTCATTAACATGGGGAAGCTCAAACAGAATCTGGATAGACAGAAATGGGATTTTTTTTTCACAGGCAGGGATGGAGATATGTTTTAGACATGGAGCATTTGAGAGGGTAATAGAAGCATGAAACCACATGTCTGGTACATGTGACTGCTAGAACATGTAAATAAGGCATGGTGACAGATGAGAATGAAGGTAAGGAGGTAAAGCAGGGGTAAGATTTTGGAAACCATTAAAGACCATGCAAAAGTTCATGGACATTTTCCTTTAGGCAGTGAAGATCTTTTAAAGGGTTTTCAGCAGCAGAGCAACAAAGCTGCTGTACGTTTTAGAAAGAACTTTGTCAGAAATGCAGAGGATGAATGAGGAATGCACAGTAAGAGGCATTAAGTGATTCTTTCTGGTAATATTGAGACATGAAATAAAGCCTGAATAGTGGGAATGGAGAAGAAAGGATTTTGATGCAGGATATGTTAAGGAAGTAGTTTGTTTGTTTGTTTGTTTGTTTATTTATTATTTTGTGATGAAGTCTCTCTCTGCTGCCCAGGCTGGAGTACAATGGTGCAATCTCCGCTCACCACAACCTCCACCTCCCTGGTTCAAGCAATTCTTCTGCCTCAGCCTCCAGAGTAGCTGGGATTACAGGCATGTGTCACCATGCCTGGCTAATTTTTGTATTTTTAGTAGAGACGGGGTTTCACCATGTTGGTCAGGTTGGTCTTGAACTCCTGACCTCAGGTGATCCACCTGCCTCAGCCTCCCAACATGCTGGGATTACAGGAGTGAGCCACTGAACCCAGCAGGAGGTAGTATTAACAATTCAAAGTCAGTGATAAAATTTGGATGATGTGGAAGAGGCAGTAGATTGTCAAACATCTTTGAGTTAATGAGTGGATGGTGATGCTGTTCACCATTAGGAATAGGAATGGCGGTTTGGGAGTAAAGAGTGAGGAGTGTTTAGTGTTCAGTGTTTAGCTATGTTTTGTTTAGAGTGTGTATGTGGCAGTCAGGTGGAGATTCCAAGTATGCAGTTCAATATGTGGACCCAAAGGTTAGAATACAGGGATGGATTAGAGATACAGATTTGTTGGTCATTGGCATTTCATAGATGTAATGTTAGTATCTCAAAAAGCAAAATGTTTAGAGGAGGAAGAATAACATTAGCAATAACAATATGTATATAACATTGTAGAGGAGGAGGAGCTGGTAAAAGAGCTTACCAACATAATCCATAGGGTGTCACAATTAGGAGTTTATTAGGGAACTTTGTGAGACTAGTCTCAGTAACACAGTGAAAGTAGGAGTGGAGCACCCACTCAGTGTATAGTAGAATACAATATAAATAAAAGGGTTAAAATGAACAAGTTCATGTTCTTTTTTGAGGAGCTTAGCTACATAGGGGAGGGGGAGGACATTCACTAGAGGAATTCACAGGGTAGAGGGGATGCATTAATTAATTAGACAAGAGACACAAAGGCGTTACTAATAATCTATGGGAAAGTGATGGAGTGAGAGATGGAAAGTATAGAAGAGATAGGAATTACTCAAGAGGCACAGATACAGCAATTCTCGACACAATGCAGCAGAAAGAGGGAGAACCGGCTCTCTTAAGAAAACTGTGGATGATAAAGTAGAAATTATGGTATGTGAAAGGACAGCCTGTTAACCACTTATATAGCAATATAGGCAAATAACTGAAATAGTAGACTTTCCCCCAAATCTCCTTCCCCTCTACCATATGCTCGACACACCCTTTTAATAAAGAGCACCAGTCTACCTTGTTGATCCAGCTGAAAACCCGAGTTTTCAGTTTACTTATTTTCCACAGTTTATTCTCCAGACATCTGGACTTCCTATGCTTCTGTCCATTTCTACTACTGCATTCTAGCTGAAAGTGTAAGTATGTTATCCGTGGACTACAAGAGTAGCCTAACTTTTCTCTCTGCTTATCTAGAGCTACACAGCTCCACTCTTCCATCTGTTCTCCACTTAGCAGCCATAATAATATCATAAAAAGGTAAAGCAAGTCATGTCACTCTCTGGTTCAAACTCTTCAATAACGCAGAGTAGACATGTGGTAAATTATGGCTATTGTCATCATAATTAGAATTTTCCTTTCTCTTTCTCTTTTAGTTTTCTCTTTACCTTCATTTAACCCTATAATAGCAAAGACATTATTTGAAATCAACCTATTCCAAACATATGATTACAGATAGATTTGTGGAAATATATTCACTAATGTGACTTTTCTATCATAAACATCTGGCTCCTTGCTGTTGCCTTATTTTAAATGACAACTAAAACAGTGTTTCTGTCACTTGTGTTTTATTTGACCCCTGAATTTCCACTAATATGTAAGATAATACTTAAAATAATCTTTGACATTTTTTCTAATTAGATGACAAGCAATCTCAATGCATGCACCATGTATTTCAAAGATATAAATTAGATTGAAAATTTTAGGTAAAAAAAGAATAAAAGCAGGACACAGTGATATTTGACATTTTTGAAAATCTCAAATCTTGCAACCCTGAGTTTTACAATGACAATGATTAGGGAAAAAAAGCATAATGTAAGACAATAGGCTCTGAAATTTTTCTTAGAAATGCACTAAATTTGATTCAAGGAGGAGAAGGTACTTGAGAAGATCCTGTTGAAGTCTCTTGTGCTGAAGAAAATTTACTCTAAGAAAATAGGATGACAGTGGTCAAAGATAATAGTTACAAGCTTTGGTGGTGCAATTATGAGCTTTTACTGTTATAATTCTGAAAAGATGATGCAGATAGTGTCTTTATACAGTGGAATTGGTCCCTAGAAGCAGAAGACACAGTTTTTAAGTTCAGAAATTTCTAATTAATGTCATGTGTATGATGAATTACATATATATATAATATATATAATATATATATGTAATAATATATAATATATATATAATATATATAATAATATATAATATATATAATATATATATGTAATAATATATAATATATATATAATATATATGTAATAATATATAATATATATATAATATATATATGTAATAATATAATATATATATGTAATAATATATAATATATATAATATATATATATGTAATAATATATAATATAAAGTTCTATAATATATGTAAGGAGTTTTATTTTCATGATATATACCATAAAATGTTCCTTATGTCCTAAGTATATGGCAAATAAAACACTTCTTACCTTAGCTATGACTTTGTGGGAAAGACACAGAAGTAGTAATTAAGGAGCCTCAACCAGATTCCATTCTATCGATCACCAGCTATGTGACTGGGTTTGTCTCCTCTTTAAAATGAAGAGACAGATTCTCCTCAGGCATTCTCTGATGGGTGCATTCAATGAACTGATTCTTTTTTTGGTGAAATCAGTCACTAATTGATTACCCTGAATGTTATATTAAGGAGGTTTAGAGAGAATATGAAAGTAAACTTTGCTAAAACAGATGTATTCCTAAGTGAGTCAAGTCAGCAGTCACATTCAGAGGCTTTGGACTCGGTCACAAGGAACCCTAACCAGTAAACACTTCATATTCAGTAACCATTCCATGTATCTTTCAGTTGTTATAATTTTAGGAAAAACTTGGCAACTTGGCCTTATGTTTAGTAAATTATTTTAGGCTCTTTGTTTTCCAGATTTCAACTGATGTTTTTATAACATCAAAAACATCCCAATTTGCCTCATGTGAAAGTCATTGAAAAATAATTATTATCCAAATTCATTAAGATAATGCAACTCAACAGGAATGTAGTTACTTATATCTTATTGGTAGGAAGTACAAAAATGAAGGCATGAGAAAGGTATTTTAGTGATCTAGAGATTCAATCTGTTATTTTTAAACTATGCCATTCTATTTTGCAAATGCCTACTATAAGCAGAACAACTGAATTCACTGCCAAATATGAAACAGTGGTTAATAAATGATTTGCAGAATGGATATCAAGGTCTTTATTCTGTTCTTGCATGTGGAATCTGTTTGCTAATTTGCACGTGTAAAACTTATAATCTCTGCAGCATGTTTTTAAGCTTCACACTGAGCCTGGAAGTTGACACAGAATCAGATCAGTAAGTAAATAAAACATATCTTTGAAAAAATTATATGAAAATAAATTTGTTTTCTGAAAGTTTTATCTTTGCACAAAATGTCTATCTACATGTCAAAGATATTCAGATGTTTAGTTAAGCACTTTGTAAGTCAAATATATTTCAGAGGTTTGAAGAAAGATGATTCATTGGAAATTAGCCTTGGCTCATAATACCAGTGCATTCTGGACTCTTGGTATCCTGGTTAAACTTTCATTCTATATTAATTATATGGATGGAAGAGTTTATTCAATACTTAAATGAACCAAGATTATTAGAATTAAGCTTCGTGAAATCAGGTTCTTTATCTATCATGTTCATTACTAATTCCCCAGTGCTCAGTTAAATCTCTGGCATATATTATAGTTTTAATAAATATGTTTCAAAATAATGCCACAGAAAGAGGAACAGAATAAAGCTTTGAGACTTAGCATCTGGTCATAGTACTATTTCTAAGATCTTAGCCAAGCCATTTCTCTTTCCTTGAGTTTCATTTTCCTCATCTTTTAAAAATAGGAGTTTTTTTGATTGATGAGAATTCTTTGGTATTATATAAAAGTACTTGACAGTTATTATGCTATGTCTGAAATAACCTGGTAATCACTATCTTAAATATATTTCCAGAAGTGATGTAATTGCCAAACCTATAAATTAGCTTACCTAGTATATAGACTCAAAAAGTTCAGGATACAGATTTCCTCTGATCACACTTGAAGATTATAGTGTCATTTTCTCCCACAAAAAGTTTGTGAAGTACCATTAAAAATTATGAGGTTTTTATGAGGTTGCATGCAAGATGGCCAAATAGAAAGAGCTCTGGTCTACAGCTCCCAGCGAGATCAATGCAGAAGGCAGGTGATTTCTGCATTTCCAACTGAGGTGTCTGGCTCATCTCACTGGGACTGGTTAGACAGTGAGTGCAGCCAACAGAGGGCCAGCTGAAGCAGGGTGGGGCCTCACCTCACCCAGAAAGTGAAAGGAGCTGAGAAACTCCCTCCCCTAGCCAAGGGAAGCTGTGAGGGACTGTGCCGTGAGGAACAATGCATTCCGGCCCAGATATTATGCTTTTCCCACAGTCTTCACAACCGGCAGACCAGGAGATTCCCCTCGGGTGCCTACACCACCAGGGACCTGGATTCCAAGCACAAAACTTGGTGGCCATTTTGGCAGACATTGAACTAGCTGCAGGAGTTTTTAATTTTTTTACATACCCTAGTGGCACCTGGAATGCCAGCAAGACAGAATCTTTCCCTTCCCTGGAAAGGGGGCTGAAGTTAGGGAGCCAAAGTGGTCTAGCTTAGCGAATCCCACCCCCCCATGGAGCCCAGCAAGCTAAGATCCACTGGCTTGAAATTCTCACTGCCAGCACAGCAGTCTGAAGTTGACCTGGGATTTTTGAGCTTGGTAGGGGGAAGGGCGTGCACCATTACTGAAACTTGTGTAGTCGGTTTTCCCTTCACTGTGTAAACAAAGCTGCCAGAAAGTTCAAACTGGTAGAGCCCACCACAGGTTGGCAAAGCCAGACTGCCTCTCTAGATTCCTTCTCTCTGCACAGGGCATCTTGGAAGGAAAGGCAGAAGCCCCAGGCAAGGGCTTATAGATAAAACTCCCATTTCCACAGAGAACCTGTGGAAAGGGATGGCTGTGTGTGCAGCTTCAGCAGACTTAAACTTTCCTGCCTGCCAGCTCTGAGGAGAGCAGCAGATCTCCCAGTACAGTGCTCAAGCTCTGCTAAGGGACAGACTGCCTTTTCAAGTGGGTTCCTGACTCCTGTGCATCCTGATGGGGAGACACCTCCCAGCAGGGGTCAACAGACATCTCATGTGGGAGAGCTGTAGCAGACATTTGGTGGGTGTCCCCCCTGGGGTGAAACTTCTAGGGGAAGAAACAGGCAGCAATCTTTGCTGTTCTGCAGTCTCCACTGGTGATATCCAGGCAAATGGGGTCTGGAGTGGACCTTTGGTAAACTCTAGCAGACCTATGATGGCTGAGTATTTAGAAGGAAATACAGAAATAGCAACAACATCAACAAAAGGATGTCCATGCACAAGCCCCATCTGAAGTCCACCAGCATCAAAGACCAAAAGTAGAGAAATCCATGAAGATGAGAAAAAAACAGAACAAAAAGGATGGAAATTCCAAAAACCAGAATGCCTCTTCCCCTCCAAAGGATCATAATTCCTTGCCAGCAAGGGAGCAAAACTGGATGGAGAATGAGTTTGACTAATTGACAGAAGTAGGCTTCACAAGGAGAGTAATAACAAACTCCTCTGAGCTAAAGGAGCATGTTCTAACCCAGTGCAAGAAAGCTAAGAAACTAGAAAAAAGGTTAGAGGAATTGCTAATTAGAATAACCAGTTTAGAGAAGAAAATAAATGACCTGATGGAGCTCAAAAACACAACACGAGAACTTCATGAAACATACAAGTATCAATAGCCAAATCGATTCAGTGGAAGTAAGGATATCAGAGATTGAAGACTAACTTCATGAAATAAAGCACAAAGACAAAATTAGAGAAAAAAAATGAAAAGGAATGAGCAAAGCCTCCTAGAAATATGGAACTATGTGAAAAGACCAAACCTATGTTTGATTGATGTACCAGAAAGGTCTGAAGTTGAGGTAGCAATTAATAGCCTACCAACCAAAAATGTCCAGGACCAGATGGGTTCACAGCCGAATTCTACCAGAGATACAAAGAGGAGCTTGTACCATTCCTTATGAAACTATTCCAAACAATAGAAAAAGAGGGACTCCTCCCTAACTCATTTTATGAGGCCAGCATCATCCTGATACCAAAACCTGGCAGAGACACACACACAAAAAAGAAAACATCAGGCCAATATCCATGATGAACGTCCATGCAAAAATCCTCAATAAAATACTGGCAAACAGAATCCATCAGCACATCAAAAAGCTTATCTACCATGATAAAGTTGGTTTCATCCCTGGGATGCAAGGCTGGTTCAACATATGCAAATCGATAAACATCATCACATTAACAAAACCAATGACCAAAAGCAAATGATTATCTCAATAGATGCAGGAAGGGCCTTTGGTAAAATTTAACACCACTTCATGCTAAAAACTCTCAATGAACGAGGTACTGATGCAAAATATTTCAAAATGATAAGAGCTACTTATGACAAAGCCACAGCCAATATCATACTAAACGGGCAAAAGCTGGAAGCATTCCCTTTGAAAACTGGCACGAGACAAGGATGCCCGCTCTTATCACTCCTATTCAACATAGTATTGGAAGTTCCAGCCAAGACAATTAGGAAAGAGAAAGAAATAAAGTGTATTCAAATAGAAAGAGAGGAAGTCAAATTATCTCTGTTTGCAGATGACATGATTGTATATTTAGAAAACCTCATGATCTCAGCCAATATCTCCTTAAGCTGGTAAGCAGTTTTAGCAGGTCTCAGATAGACAATCAATGTGCAAAAATCACAAGCATTCCTACACACCAATAATAGACAAACAGAGAGCCAAATCATGAGTCAATTCCCATTCACAATTGATACAAAGAGAATAAAATACCTAGGAATACAACTTACAAGGGATGTGAAGGATCTCTTCAAGGATAACTAGAAATCAGTGCTCAAGGAAGTAAGAGAGGACACAAAAAAATGGAAAAACATTTCATGCTCATAGATAGGAAGAATCAATATAGTGAAAATGGCCACATTGCCCCAAAGTAATTTATAAATTCAGTGCTATCCCTATCAAACTACCATTGACTTTCTTAACAGAATTAGAAAAAAAACTACTTTAAATCTCATATGGAACCAAAATAGAGCCCATATACCCAAGACAATCCTCAACAAAAGAACAAAGCATGAGGCATCACACTACTGGACTTCAAACTATACTACAAGGCTACAGTAACTAAAACAACATGGTGTTTGTACCAAAACAGATATATAGACCAATGGAACAGAACAGAGGTCTCAGAAATAACACCACACATCTATAGCCATTGGATCTTTGACAAACCTGACAAAAACAAGCAACAAGGATTCCCCTATTTAGTAAATGATGTTGGGAACACTGGCTAGCCATATGCAGAAAACTGAAACTGGACCCCTCCCTTACACATTACACAAAAATTAACTCAAGGTGGATTAAAGACTTAAATGTAAGACCTAAAAACTCTAGAAGAAAACCTAGGCAATACCCTTTAGGGCATAGGCATGGGCAAAGACTTTATGACTAAAACACCAAAAACAATGGCAACAAAAGCCAAAATTGACAAATGAGATCTAATTAAACCAAGGAGCTTCTGCACAGAAAAGAAACTATCGTCAGAGTGAACAGGCAACCTACAGAATAGGAGAAAATTTTTGCAATCTATCCATCTGACAAAGGGCTAATATCCAGAATCTACAAAGAACTTAACAAATTTACAAGAAAAAACAATCCCATCAAAAGTGGGTGAAAGATATGAACAGACACTTCTCAAAAGAAGACATTTATGCAACCAACAAACATATGAAAACAAGCTCATCATCACTGGTGATTAGAGAAATGTAAATCAAAACCACAGTGAGATACCATCTTATGCCAGTTAGAATGGTGATCATTAAAAGTCAGAAAACAACAGATGCTGGAGAGGATGTGGAGAAATAGGAACACTCTTACACTGTTGGTGGGAGTGTAAATTAGTTCAACCATTGTGGAAGACAGTGTGGTGATTCCTCAAGGATCTAGAACCAGAAATACCATTTGACCCAGCAATCCCATTACTGGATACATACCCAGAAGATTATAAATTGTTGTTCTGCTATAAAGACACATGCACACATATGCTTATTGCAGCACTGTTCACGATAACAAAGACTTGGAACCAACCCAAATGCCCATCAACGATAGAGTGGATAAAGAAAATGTGACACATATACATCATGGAATACTATGCAGCCATAAGAAAGGATGAGTTCCTGTCCTTTGCAGGGACATGGATGAAGCTGGAAACCATCATTCTTAGCAAACCAACACAGGAACAGAGAACCAAACACCGCATGTTCTCACTCATTAGTGGGAGTTGGACAATAAGAACACATGGATACAAGGAGGGGAACATCACACACTGGGGTCTGTTGGAGCATGGGTTACTAAGGGAGGGATAGCATTATAAGAAATACCTAATGTAGATAAGGGATTGATAGGTGCAGCAAACCACCATGGCACATTTATTATGCCTATGTAAAAAACCTGTAAGTTCTGCACATGTATCCCAGAACTTAAAATATGATTTAAAAAAAAAAATCATGAGCATAGTGGTACAGTCACTTGCTTTTGTTTAAGAGAAGCATCAAGTCAGATTGTAGAGTGAATCATTTCTTTTAACTGCACAGTGTGATTCCTGAAGGCCAGAGTTGAGGTTGAGGGCAGTCAGGTTGGAAAGGTAGCTCCTAACACTAAAAAGAGTCTGTGAATAAATAAAAGACAGGTGCTAGTTCCTGTGTTTACATAATATTCATAGTAAATGAAAATTATGAGTCTGCATGTATCCTTGTGGGAATCTGAAATGAGTATGAGCTAAAGGTTACATGGAATTAATAAATTAAATAGTATATAAAATAGATTGAATTAATCTTCCTCAATCATTCTTATTTTTCAGATCTTCCTGAATTTTACTGGGATAATTTTCCAAATAGAATTCCAAGCATTCTATTCAAATGGTAAGCAGAACAACTTATATATATTTTTATCCATAATTAGTATAACTTTCTGAGTATTGAAATGAGAAATTTGATTTACTGTTCTTCACTCATGTTTTAATTTTTTTATAAGAAAAACTAGAATCACTAAAGACTAGAATCACTGAAGAGATTTTTTTTTTAATTTTATTTAAAAATTGTAATCCTGAAAAGTAAATCTATGGCATGTAAACCTGGGAACTACTTAATCACTTTACTCTTAAATCTGGTTAAAGGTAAAATGTCTGAAAATAGGCTACTGGCAAATATTTTGTAAACAATATATAGAAAGAATCATATATCAAAATATACACATAAAACTATCTTTTCAGATAATTATGTACTATTTATTTTCTTATAGTAAAATTATAAAACGTATAACCTATAGCCTTCCGTAGATACATAATTAACTATGTTTTGAAATGATATCCAATTCAGTACCCTCATATATTTGACACTTTGATAAGCTGGTCTAACTTCACTTTGGGGGAATCATCTTCATTAAATGTTTGTTTTCTCAAGATTTGAGGTAGGATACATGAAGTCATTCTTCTTCTTCTTTATAATTATATGGCAGGAACTGTCTCCCTGAAAACTTTATGGTTAAGTTTGTGATAATCACGCTGTCAGTCAGATGGTGCAAATTCTTTTAATGCTGTTGAATATAAGAGAGATGTCTAAAAATACAGATTGTTCTCCATCTGAGCTCATGACCCAAGCAATGTGCTTCAAAATTGCATTGATCATATTTTTTCTTATTACAAATGATACTATGTTCACAATGGATAAATTAGATGCACATAAATACCAAATTTAAAAATCCATATTCTCATCACCTAATGTCATCTATCAACACTTTGTATGAATTGGTGAATGTTTTCAGTGTATGAACACACAACCTACTGTAAAAATTCAAGAAACAAGTGTGATGATGATGTAAAATGCAGATTGGCCTCCTCTAGCCCCACTTCCTCTGCAGCTGGGATATAAATGCCTGCTCCACCACCTGTTCTCTGTGTGAATTCGGGCAAATCCTTTACTCTCTCTGGGCTTTCCTTTCTCATCTGCAAAATGGAGCTAATGATACATACCTAGCTGTTGGGGTTGTCTTGAGGTTGAAATACATTGATACAAGTTAGGTGCATAGAACAATGCCTGGTTCATATGTGTTAGATGTCGCAAAATTATCTATTGTATTTGAATTGATTGTTGGAAAACTTAAGGTGTACATATTTTGTATACTGATACCTCATTTAGCTCTTTATTAATGGTAATTATTCTTCAGTTAGTTTTTCTGTGGTTCCAGCTAGAAAATAGTATTTTGTAAAACTAATAACAATTTTAGATACTTTAATTTTTTCCTTTTTAGCATCATACATTTTTTGAGTTCACTACTTATTACCTTGGCTGCGTCTTTCATTGTAACACGAAATAACTGAATAACTCTTTGTTCTTTCTGATTTTATTAGTAATGTCTTTCATGATTGTAATTTAAATATTGTGTAGACTATTTGTATGTTTTATTCTTTTTCTTAAGAAGTAATTCTATTCTTAATTAACTATATTTGATTATCAGAAATTTCTGTTGATGTTCTATAAATCTTGATTACATATAAATTAATGTTTTAAAATCTTTTGAGAAGATGATTTGGTTCTCCCCCTCTCGGTCAGCCGATTTACTAATATTATGTTACTCTTGCATACCTGGAAGCTTACTTTTATTACATTCCTTAGCTCAATTCCTTTTTGTTTACTTGAGAATTTTAAAGAATGTTCCAAAGTAAGAATGATATGTAGTATTTTTTATTGCTTGAAATCTATTTGGTACTATTAAGGATGTTATGTTCACATTGAACTTTGCAAAACTTTTTTTGTGGAGTTATATATATTTAAAAAATTACAAACAAAATAAAAAAATTATAATTATGTGGCAGGTACCATTACTTACTTACTAGTAGAATAATCAGACCGCAGAATCTGTTTTGGAGGTAAAATTAGGAAACATGTTTTCATTAATTGTTCTTTGAATTTTGTAGGAATTCTACTTATTATTGAGTTAATTTCCAATCTGACATTTTAAAAGTATTGTTCATTTTGTTAAATTTCTCATTTTACTGCCACATATTTATAAATTATAGTCTTGTAGTTTGCAAAATTATTGTTGAAGAGGTTTGATAGACTCCCCATCATTTCTAATTTTTATGTGTTTTTCTCCCTTTTCACTGATAATGTATGCCCGAAGTTTGCCTGTTTTATTGGTTCTCTCAAAAAGTCAAAAGTGGAATTTACTTGTTTGATATCTTTCTCTTCCTGATTTACTAATTTGCTTGATACCTAGTCTATTTATTTTTTTTATTTTTTTTTATTTTTTGAGAAGGAGTCTTGCTCTGTTGCCCAGGTGGAAGTGCAGTGGTACAATCTCGACTCACTATAACCTTCACCTCTTGGGTTCAAGTAATTCTCATGGTGACTTAGCTTCCTTAATAGCTGGGACTACAGACACGTACCACCACACTTAGTTAATTTTTGTATTTTTACCAGAGATGGGGTTTCGCCATGTTGGCCAGGCTAGTCTCAAACTCCTGACCTCAAGTGACCAGCCCGAGTTGGTGGATCAAAGTGCTATAATTACAGGCAAGAGCCACCATAGTTGGCCAAATCCTAGTCTATTTCTCATTCCATTTTTTAAATTCTGAGATTAATTTCTATGAAAATATCTCTAAGTGTATCAGGTTGTACACACTAGGGTTTGAATATGATTGATGTTTAAAATGTTTTGGAAGTATTTGAAAACAACATGTAATCCTTGTCATAGACTTACTTGGATATTGTTTTATCAATTTAGCACAACTCATCATAATATTCAAATTTCATGTTCTTATATTCTATTTTCTGGGCAGAGATGAGGTTAGTTTGTGCAAATTCTTAAAATGCCCAAGTGATCTATTTGAATACACTAGGCATAAAACTATTGAATATAAGCTGGTGAGTTTTATGAGTAGACCCTGGGGAAAATGAATCTTTGATGATATGAAAGAACAACTACAGTGGGGTAAGACTAAGGCAAAATATAAGATTTAAGGATCTGTTTAGTTCAGCATTTCTACTTTTAGGAATCTGACCTTGAGAAATACCTTCCAGTGTTTGAAGGAAGTGTTTAGTGTTTATTCTTTCCCAAGGCAATTCCCGCCATCTTCTACTTTTCCTTCATCCAGTCCATTTCCTCCATCAGCTTTCCTTCTCAGTCTTTTCATGACCCTCTGTGACATGAACTTCTTAAATGTAGAATATAATGACTTTCTTGTCTTACGAACTTCATCCCCTACTTTTATTTTTAGAAAATGATATAGCTTGTAAAAGCCAAGACAAATTTCTGCCTGAATTTGAGCTATAGCATTCAGCCAACCAGCCATCAAACATTTTTTGAAAATCCAACTATGTGCTAGGCACCATGCAAAGAGGTAGAAAAAGCTGCCTCCCTACAAGGTGTAGAGAACCTTTAACCTCCACACGAAAGAACTGTTAATCTTTAGCTTGAATTCTCCAGAGTTCAGTATCTCCAACTGACATTCATGTATTTTTGATTTGATGACCTGAAGACAACCAGCACTTTAATGAGCTCAGTCTTTAGCCCTAGCCTTCCTCTCCTGCTATTTCCTGTCCTGGTTGATGGCTGATATTAATGTATGCTAGAATCCTAATAGGCTGTCAATAATTAATATTTATTTAATTAATATTTCATGCTATATTTTTACTCTGTCCTATCCTTAACCAAACTTCATGAAGGTCCTGTTGATTACATCTTTACATTTATCCCAAACTTCTCTTTGCCTCTGTGTTTATTACCACAGTTTTAGAACCACAACATATGTTTTTTGATTTTTTATAAAGCCTTAATTATTTTTATGTCCCCTCCCTCTTTGTCCACCAACCACACTCCTACCAGAGTTCTTCCTAAAATTTGCATATGATCATGACAGTCACCCATTGAAAAGTTTTTATGATTTTTTTTTTTTGCTTAGAGGAAAAATCCCAAATCCTCAGGATACATTCCATTTTCTTCACATCCCAGTACCAAGTTTATGTCTTCTCAATTTATTCCTCTCCTCCATCCCCATCATCCTCATTCCCCTGAATTTAATCACATCAAATTAATGTGCATTATGGCTTCTTCATACTTAGACCATTTTCTGACACATAGTGGGTATTCAACCAGTGTTTGCTGGTCATTATTTTGAAAAGGCAAAGGGCTAGACTAAGCAGGAGCATATGATCAATCGCCTGAGTGGGTCAGACTGAGAAGATATTGTTTAGTTGATAACTTACTGGAACTCTTGAAGTTTTGTATTAGAATACCATGGAAATGGAATTCATATATACAACTTAGAAATGGCCTAGTCTAATCTATGTTTCTTGACTGTTGAGACCTGAAGTATCAGGGAGTTTTTCAGAATAATAGTTGTAGCTTTTTAATACTATGAGATTTACTTCTGCCGAATCTGTGGCAATGTAGGTAAACAATGGTTTGAGTCCTGAGTAGGAATTTAAAAGACATGATGAACTGTAAATATTATTGATAGAGGTAGATTATTCTGACTTGACTCCAAACTGATTGCATACATGTAATTTACCTTCAAAGGTATATAATTATTGAGATATTTATATTGAAGTATTTTATGAGGATGCAGTTTTCAGGGTTTTTTTTTTTAAAGCATGTAATTGGATATTTGATTTTTAACCTCTAAAAGTAAGGTTAAAAATAGAGTCATGGGTATGTCATGGAAGACTTCAGATGGAGAGGGAGTGAATGAACGTAGCTGCTTTGTACAACTTGGCTCAAATAGAGATTGTAGTCTTTCTCCTGGTCTATCATATGAAAAGCAGCTAAGCTAGATTTTCCTTGTTATATTTTTGTAGAGTTGAAAGTTTTGAATCAAATTTTAAATCTTTACAATTATCCTTTTAAATTTTTAACTGCTTGGTCTTAGTTACTTCTTTCTAAATGTCAAGGTATATTTATTTGCCCTTAATAATGTGATATGTAGTATTTCACAAACCTTGTCAGTGACAAATTCTTTGAACTAAAGAATAGATTGTTTGACCATTCCAGTAATTAAGGAAACCAGATTAAATGTATAATGATTGCACTGATTTTTCAAACATTGATGAAGTAAGCATTATTCTTAATTGAATTAGTTAGTATCAAGACATTCTTCTTCCAGATCTTAAAAAATAAAATATTCAACTTTCCAGTTTAATTTAGTGGGAAGAGCTATAAGTTTGTTTCATAGCTTTGTTGATATTGTATGCATTTCTCTAGATTGTATAGTTTTAGAAGATTATAAGTATTAGGAATTCAAATGCAATTTTGTATTTAACTTAGAAAAAATAATTTAGGTCCACACTGAAGACCTGTGAATGCTTTTCTTTCAAAGAGGGGCTGTACTATTCAAGTTTGAGAAATACTACAAGAAAGCTAGTAGCTTAAAATATCCCTTTTCTAAATGTTAAGATGTTTCCTAAGGTACAAGGGCAGATTTCTGAATATATAATTATAAAATCCTATTGATATATTGGGTAGTGTTTTTTGAGAGCATCTAACCCAATGTCCACATTATATAGAGTGCCAGAGAGGTTGAATGAATTACCAAGTACAGAGAGCTAGTCAGTGACTGACAGGACATAAATCTAGTGATACGTATATGCAAATAAACATGACAAAGTCATTCACAATGACTTAAATTATAACAAGAGAGCTGAGTCAAATCAAATCAGAAGTATTAGTGCCCCTGTAACTCCACACACACTTTAGAAAGATAACAGCCATGATTTTTGATATGTGAAGTCCCAACCATTTTGTGTTCAGAAATCTGACTGCATCATGACACAATCGTGGAACCAAGCCGCAATGAATGATTTAGCTCTGTTTCCTCTTTCTTCTCAATGTGCCCATGATTCTCATATCAATGTCTTTCTTGGACTTATCTCTGAAGTCTATAGGAGATAACTTCCTCTACATTACTAGCCAGCTGTGGGGGGGGCCTGGGTTTCCTTGTTGTGGAGCTGCAGGATATTTGTTCTATCCTGTTTACAGCCAATGGGGGCCCTTTGTCTTCCCTACAGCGAGCCTTTTCATCTGCACAGAGGGAGATACAAAATCGGAAATTATCTTAATTAAATGTTTTCCGTCCAGAAACAACTAATTCCCTACCTTGAGCTATCTTCTGGGAGAGTGCCCTTGCCACCTCCCTCTGTGGTGAGATTGCAGGTAATAGACCTTATCACAAAAGACAAGGATAGATATTTTTCAGGACACAGAAGAATCTTTGAGTGTCTACATTTATTTACATTCATTCCTGTGAACACGTTTAACCATGTGATATATTATTGGCACACCTAGATGAAATTTTTTCCTTTATAATATTTTCAAGGAAAATTGTATCCCCTGAACAAATTATAAAAGTGCTTTTAAATATCTAAAATAAATATTTTGAGAATATTAATTTTAGGGTTCAAGTTTCTAAAGTATCCTATTCTATACTAAGTTATTGCAGTATCTGTCATTTAGAGGAACTTGCAGGTTTATTAGCTCTATAATGTCAACATTTGCAGATATAAAACATTTTATATTTCTTAGCGCTGTTAAAATGTATGAGGAATAAATGAAAATGTAATAAGATTTTGATTGACTTAACTAATGAGTTTCTTTCTTAAAGATCAAGATAAAAATTCTGAGTTTCTATTGTTCTGTTTTTAAAATTATAAAGTTAAATGTATCCAGTTCCAGTGTAAACTCTACATTGCTAATTTTTTGGAATATGAATATAATGAAAGTTTATATGTGGTTAGTTGTGAAAAAAATTATTATTCTGTTATTTAAGGAATATAGAATTTATTAAGGAGATATTACCTAATTGGTAGATTATTCACAAGTTTTAGCTGAATTGATTTTTTTTAGAAAAAATTATGTGAGGAATTTAACATATTTGTTTTGTCAGAAACGTGTTTTGATAGAGGAATGTTATGTTTAGATAAAATATCAGTTTCATTTAAACAAATTATAACTTTTAAATTATAAGTACATCTTATAATTTTTATATTTTCACTTCCATACATTATTTATTGATAAATATATGGATAGGAAAATTTGCAAAATTCAGAATTTTTTAGTGATAATCGAATTTTTGAAATAAAATGATTTAATATTTGCACAGTAAATGTAATGAAAACTTTGTCTACAAATGTAAGTTCCTGTGGTTTGGGGTTTGCTTTTGGTTCAAAAGGCATTGTTCTATGTGAATTAGACATGCTGATTTAATATTCTAATTCAGTGCCTATAAAACCAATCTTTACTTAAGTCTCTGCTTTCTGCAATTCCTCAAGGGGTGAAAAATAGAATGTCACTTTTTTAAGAGAGGCATTTTCTTAAATGAAAAAAAGTCTTTTGAAATATTAGTGAGGTACTGGTAGTTTAATACCCTTTAAAAAATAATTAAAGAAATTTTAATTAAAGAATCTTATGGTTAGTTTCTTTTCTCTATCTCAAAACCAAGTACATTTTTAATTAAAATTAAATATATTTGAATCTACACTATAATATTACAATAAAGGAAAGAAATAGTTACTATTACAACTTTTGGAGATTTTTTAAGTGTAGTTCCTCATTGAAAAGAATTTACTTTCAATCACAAGAAGTTGGTTATTCAGTGTGTTTTTATCAGATAGGCATTATATAATTTCTTGCATCTCATAAGGAAGTCCATATATAATAGATAAAGCATCCAAGAACACAAACTTAATAAAAAAAAAAAAAGGAGCTTTCGTTGAGATGATTTCACTCCATTAACCTTGAAAATGTTGGCTGGTCGTTTGAGTTTTAGTGACAAGATTCTGTAGCTGCTAGGGAATGGCTCTGGCCATTTGATGGGCTGAATTTTCACAAGAACACTTTACTATGTTTATGGAGAGCTTAGGTCTTATTAAGGAATAGTATCGCTTCCCCAAGTTTAGGTTCTATGTGAGCATAAATTAAGAGATCTATTTCTGTTTTGGGAAATACACATATGTTTTTAATATAATTTTTAAATGTAATTTTTAAAATAACAGCTCTATTTTAACCTTCTAAATTGTATCTTCTTTATACACTTGGTGTTGCTGAATAACCAAAATTAGCTTTTGCTTTTCCTGCTGGAAATTTATAATTTACTTAGCACATCCTTTCTGTTCTGAGTAAAATAAATAAAGGTCATTTAAAATACAGTATTAAAAAAATTTTTTTGAAAAGGTTCAGCTTTTAAATTCTTCAGTTATTTTTAAAAGTTTCTACCTAGGAACTTAATTTTTGCTACTGATAACTTTGTATTAAATAATTGATGCCTAAAATATATATTTAGTAGAATAAATAAATTAGCTATAAAACAAAATTAGAAGAGCCACAAACCAGGCCGGTCACAGTAGCTCACACCTGCAATCTTAGAACTTTGGGAAGTTGAGGCAGGTGGATCATAGAGGTCAGGAGTTTGAGGCCAGCCTGGTCAACATGGCAAACCCTGTCCATACTGAAAATACAAAAATTAGTCAGGCATGGTGGCAGGCAACTGTAATCCAGCTACTCACGAGGCTGAGGCAGGAGAATAGCTAGAAGCGGAGAGGCAGACGTTGCAGTGAGCTGAGATCACGCTACTGCACTCTAACCTCATGACAGAGCAAGACTCTGTCTAAAAAAAGAGAGCCACTAACTGTAGACTAACTGTAGACTGGTTTGGCTGGGTTCCATTGCCTTGCTAAGAATGTGAGCTGCCACTATCTAGGTACATCAACTGTGCATATGTCATTTAGCTCTTTAGGGTCTCAGATTTTGTCTCTGAAAATAAGAGAAAAACTCAGCACCATTTTATAATTCTAGATGACAAGCTGCAGGATCAAGTCTTTAGCTTCTTCATATTATTATAGAGGATGTTGAAAATGTTATTACTAATATTGCTATTTTCAAAGATAAAATAATTTTACTGTCAAATTAAAATCAATTCATTGTTTTATCCAGAAAGATAGACATTAATTTGAATTAATAACATATTTCTATTTTTTTTTTAGCTTGAACAACAGTAGTTTATTTTCTCACAGTTCTGGATCTGGGGGTTTAAGATTAAGGCCTGGATGCCTGCTTGCTGTGTCCTTGCATGGTACTTTCCCTGTGTGTCCAAATGTCCTCCTACAAGGACACCAGGCATGTGGAACACTAGGCATATGGGATATCGGGCATGGAACTAGGGCTTCTATTGGCCTCTTTTTCATCTCTCTTTCTTTCTTTGCTTTCCTTTCTTTCTTTTCTTTGTTTTTTTTTTTCTTTTTTTGTTTTTTTTAAATTGTATTTTGGGCTCTCGTGTACATGTGCACATCCTGCATCCTGCAGGATTGTTGCATAGGTACATACATGCCATGGTGTTTTGCTTTTTCCATCCCCGCTCCACTCCCCCTGCCATTACCTACATCAGGCATTTCTTTTGGTGTTATCCCTCCCCATCCTCCCTGCCCCGCTGCTGCCCCTCCACTCCCCTCCCCTCCACCCTCCCACCTAGCCCAGTGAGTGTTGTTCTCTTCCCCTGTGCCCAAGTGTTCTCACTGTTCATCACCTGCCTATGAGTGAAAACATGCGGTGTTTGGTTTTCTGTTCTTGTGTAAGTTTGCTCAGAATGATGCTTTCTAGATTTGTCCATGTCTCTACAAAGGACACAAACTTGTGGTTTTTTATGGCTGCATAGTATTCCATGGTGTATATATGCCACGTTAAAAATATGGAACGCTTCATGAATTTGCATGTCATCCTTGCACAGGGGACATGCTAATCTTCTCTGTATCATTCCAATTTCACTATATGTACTCCCAAAGCAAGCACATATTTCTGTTTTTCTCATACTGCCATTTCTTTTCTAAAGATACGCAATCTTATGCCAACTGTCAGAGAGGAGAGACAAGATTATTAATATGTGCAATGTGAATCAAAAATGATTCAAGAGAAATTATATGTATCAGGAAACTTCTTGTTCTTATTGATGCTCAAGCAGGGTGGAGATGACTTGAGGTATAATTTAGTTAACACTAGTAGCTATTTAGACGTATATTGTCAAATTTAGAAACAAATTTGTGATAATGTATAATCAAAAAATATGATTTTCTGATGGATTTGTGATAATAGTAGGTTCCATGAATATCTCTCAGGAAGATATTGATTTTTTTACCAAAAGGTAAGATTTTATATATATATTATGGGGATATAAACATGACTATCAAATGAATATTTGATTCAAATGATTTATTTGATATTCACATAAATCAAATGATTTTTTGATATTTATGAATATGACCATCATATTCATCAAATAAATTTGATATTGATGAATATAAAATAAATGGAAAAGAAAACATTTATGATGAGATGGAAATGTTTCCGTTCACACCAGATGTTCTATAACTAATTATTACCTTTTGTCGCTTACCAACAAAGATAATATTGAGTTGTTTTCTTATTGGCATTTTAAAATATGCACTACTAATTTTCTTCAGTAAAATACAATATACTTAATCTACTCTTACAATTCTATTCTGTGCTGTTTTCCAATACAAATAGTTATTCCAACCACTTTTAGAATTTGTATCTTTCCAATGTCCTCTCATAGTATCTTTTAGTATAAAACAACCTTTGGGATAAATATAAATAACATCAAGTCAACACACAGAGTGCCTATTCATCTTTGTTTATTCTATCACTTGCTCTATTTAGATGAAAATCATATAATCAAAAATGTCAATATATTATCTGTAACAAAGTGTCTCCAATGGCACATTTAGTATAAAAGCCATATTGTACTAATTTGAGAATAGAATAGATTTATATCTCATTCTAATAATAATTGTCAATGAATAATGTGTGGCTATTTCAACTGATGCATTAAGTAGATAAAGATATTTCTTGGAGAGTTCGGTCAGTTGGCTATGCCACCAGTTATAATAGAAACCAATTTTCAAGCCCTAAGTTATTGGTTTTTTTGTTTGTTTGCTTTTTGTTTTTTACAAAAGGCACTGTTTCTGTATATTTGTACTAAAAAAAAATGGATCATCCTTTTTTATACAACTAAGATGAAACATTTTTTCATTGTTTCCTGTAATTTTCAGTTTGTCATTTATTATTATATTTACGGTATTTATTTCTATGTGCCTTACACACAACTCTCACAAACTGTTTCTCTGTTTGCTTTACTCTCTTTTAAAACAATTGTTCTAGTTTGTCCTGATGAAACAAAGTACCATAGACAGGGCGGCTTATAAACAACAGACATTTATTTCTCACAGCTCTGGAGTCAGGGAAGTGCAAGATCAGGGTACCAGCATGGTTGGGTTCTGGTGAGGGTCCTCTTCCAGGTTGCAGACTGCCATCTGCTCATTGTATTCTCACATGGCAGAAAGAGGACTGGAGGGCTCTCAGGGGTGTCCTTTATAAGAGCACTAATCTCATTGATGAAAGCTCCACTTTCATGACCTAATTTCCCCCCAAAGGCCCCACACCCTAATATCACGTTGGAGGTTAGGGTTTCAACGTATACATTTCCAGCTAACATGTACATTTCCATTGGACAGTCTTACAGTCTTTTCAGTGTTTACATGCATAATTTACTGCAAGACTTGGAATGAAACTTCCTAGCTTTGCTTTGTCTATATAGTACGTTTTATCTCAAGCAAGCTCTACATTACTAGTAATGTTAAATTTCAGTAAATGGAAAAATTCTTTGAGACTACTATATTCTCTTTCATTATCCAAACACCTCTATTTTTACAATTTGATTAGTGTTCTTGGCAGTGTACAACCCAATTGAATTACACTGGATGTAATTGCCTGTTTTTAAATTATATCTTTAGATTACGAGAGAAATATTATGAAGGACCTTGTCTCATTGTGCCATCAGTATATCATGGCTGAGAATATCTCAGATAAGATAATGTATTACTCCTCTGCTTTCTCAGAAAATGAACACTAAAATATGGAATTAATTGATTCTGAGTGTTTAATGTGAGAAACAAAGTTTATACTGAACATTCTAAGCCATTGCCAAAAGTCAACTTTAAACTTTAATCAAGACATTTGGAATTCTACATTGTCAACTATGGTAGATACTCTCACACCAAAGTCAACACAAGAGTCACCAGAGTGATTTTATATAAAAGAGAGTCCTGAGTGCCACCCTCAGAAATTCAGATTTTTAACTTTTTTTTCTTATATGAAAATGGGTAATCTTTTTTTTTTTATTGTACTTTAAGTTCTGGGGTATACGTGCAAATCTTGCAGGATTGTTTCATAGGTACACGCATGCCATGGTGGTTTGATGTCTCCATCCCCTCTTCACCTATATCTGGCATCTCTCCCAGTGTTATCCCTCCCCCAACCTCCCTGCCCCCTGCTGTCCCTCCCCCTAGCCCCCCACCCTCCAACAGACCCCAGTAGGTGATGTTCCCCCTCCCTGTGCCCATGTGTTCTCATTGTTCAACGCCCGCCTATGAGCGAGAACATGTAGCATGTGGTTTTCTATTCTTGTGTCAGTTTGCTGAGAATGATGGTTTCCAGATTCATCCATGTCCCTACAAAGGACACAAACTCATAGTTTGGTGTATATGTGCCACATTTTCTTTGTCCAGTCTATCATCGATGGACATTTGGGTAGGTTCCAGGTCTTTGCTATTGTAAACAGTGCCACAATGAACATATATGTGCATGTGTCTTTATAGTAGAACTATTTATAATCCTGTGGGGTATATACCCAGTAATGGGATAGCTGGGTCAAATGGAATTTCTATTTCTAGGTCCTTGAGCAATCGCCACACTGTCTTCCACAATGGTTGAACTAATTTACATTCCCACCAACAGTGTAAAATGTTCTTATTTCTCCACATCCTCTACAGCATCTGTTGTCTCCAGATTTTTTAATGATCATCATTCTGTTATGAGATGGTATCTCAATGTGGTTTTGATTTGCATTTCTCTAATGACCAGTGATGATGAGCATTTTTTCATATGTTTGTTGGCCTCATAAATGTCTTCTTTTGAGAAGTGTCTGTTCATATCCTTCACCCACTTTTGAATGGGTTTGTTTGTTTTTTTATTGTAAATCTGTTTTAGTTCTTTGTAGATTCTGGATATTAGCCCTTTGTCAGATGGGTAGATTGCAAAAATTTTTTCCCTTTCTGTTGGTTGCTAGTTCACTCTAATGATTGCTTCTTCTGTTGTGCAGAAACTCTTAAGTTTAATTCGATCCCATTTGTCTGTTTTGGCTTTTGTTGACAATGCTTTTTGTGTTTTAGTCATGAAGTCCTTGCCTATGCCTACATCCTGAATGGTTTTGCCTAGGTTTTCTTCTAGGGTTTTTATGGTGTTAGGTCTTATGTTTAAATCTTTAATCCATCTGGAGTTAATTTTAGTATAAGGTGTCAGGAAGGGGTCCAGTTTCAGCTTTCAGCACATGGCTAGCCAGTTTTTGCAGCACCATTTATTAAACAGAGAATCTTTTCCTGCATTGCTTGCTTTTGTCAGGTTTGTCAAAGATTAGATGGTTTGTCAAAGATTAGATGGTTGCTTCCAAGGCCTCTGTTCTGTTCCACTGGTCTATATCTCTGTTTTGGTACCAGTACCATGCTGTTTTGATTACTGTAGCCTTGTAGCATAGTTTGAAGTCAGGTTGTGTGATGCTTCCAGCTTTGTTCTTTTTGCTTAGGATTGTCTTGGCTATGCAAGCTTTCTTTTTGGTTCCATATTAAGTGTAAGGTGGTTTTTTCCAGTTCTGTGAAGAAGGTCAATGATAGCTTGATAGGGATAGCATTGAATCTATAAATTACTTTGGGCAGTATGGCCATTTTCATAATATTGATTCTTCCTAACCAGGAGGATGGAATGTTTTTCCATCTTTTTGTGTCCTCCTGATACCAAAGCCTGGCAGAGACACAACTATAAAAAGAAAACTTCAGGCCAATATGCATGATGAACATCAATGCAAAAGTCTTCAATAAAATACTGGCAAACTGAATGCAGCAGCACATCAAAAGCTTATCCATCATGATCATATAGGCTTCATCCCGGGAATGCAAGGCTGGTTCAACATATGCAAACCTATAAACGTAATCCATCACATAAGCAAACCAAAGACAAAAACTACACGATTATCACAATAGATCCAGAGAAGGTCTTCGACAAAATTCAACAGCACTTTATGCTAAAAACTCTCAATAAACTAGGTATCGATGGAACATATCTCAAAATAATAAAAGCGATTTACAACAAACCCACAGCCAATATTATTCTGAACGGGCAAAAACTGGAAGCATTCCCTTTGAAATCCGGCACTAGACCAGGATGCCCCTCTCACCACTCCTATTCAATATAGTATTGGAAGTTGTAGCCAGAGCAATCAGGTAAGACAAAGAAATAAAAGTTATTCAATTAAGAAAAGAGGAAGTCAAATTGTCTCTATTTGCAGACGACATGATTGGATATTTAGAAGACCCCATCATCTCAGCCCAAAATCTCCTTAAGCTCATAAGCAACTTCAGCAGTCTCAAGTACAAAATCAATGTGCAGAAATCACAAGCATTCCCATACACCAATAAAAGACAAACAGAGAGCCAAATCATGAGGGAACTCCCATTCACAATTGCTACAAAGAGAATAAAATACCTAGGAATACAACTAACAAAGGATGTAAAGGACCTCTTCAAGGAGAACTACAAGCTACTGCTCAAGGAAATAAGAGTGGACAGATTTTTCACTTTTTAAATAAATCTGAGTGTGTCTTTAAAATTTACATTTTGTACCAGCAAATCCAAGTTATTCTACTATACATAATCCACAGCTTAAAAATATTTGTTAGAACGTAAGTATTTTTTTTAAGTATTGGTTAGATGATAAATATTTTAGACTTTTCTTAACAAATACAAATTTATACTTTTTAGACAACAACAAAAATAAAATGTTTAAAAGAGCTCTGAATCCCTTTATTTATTTATTTATATTTTGAGATAGAGTCTCACTCTGTAGCCCAGGCTGGTGTTCAGTGGTGTGATCTCGGCTCACTGTAGCCTCCACCTCCCAGGTTCAAGCGATTCTCATGCCTCCGCCTCCTGAGTAGCTGAGATTACAAACATACACCACCATGCCTGGCTAATTTTTATATTTTTAGTAGAGACAGGGTTTCACCATGTTGGCCAGAATGGTCTCGCATGGTCTTGAACTCCTGACCTCAGGTGATCCACCCACCTCAGCCTCCCAAAGTGCTGGGATTACAGGCATGAGCGACCACGTCCAGCCTCAATTTCTTTAAAACCATGGGGAGGCAAAGGTTGCAGTGAACCGAGATCATGCCTCTGCACTCCAGCCTGGCAACAGAGCAAGACTCCATCTCAAAAACAAATTCAAACATTCAAAAAACTCATATTCATTTCTTAAGAACTTGATCATTAGTCTGTCTGTCAGCTCTTTCTCTTTTCTTGGTCATTCTATGTTTATATTTGTAATGTGCTATTGTAGATTTGCTGGGATAAATCTGATTTTAATCATTTTTTTGTGCTTGTAACATAAAAAATTGAAATGTCCCAGAAATTTTGAACACATCTAGAATCAAGACTCTGTCCCTCAGATTCCCATTCATATAAAAAATTCAGGCAAATTGTCCCTCTTTGGGGTTCATAAAGCATGATTGCAAGAGCTAGAAATAAACCACTGTAGAAGCATAATATTTTAGAGACTAAAGATGTCACAGAAAATATTGGTCCATCCTTGTCCTATGTATGAATTCACTCTTTAGCAAAGCACTGGGCATGTGTTGTGTTCTAGAGTATCCCAAAGAGGTATATTGAATCATTTTCAAAAACAGTCATTCTGTTAGGAATCCATGTGCAAGTAGCAGAAGTCCCTAGTACAGTAGCTTAAATAGAAGCATATTTACTTGTCTCATATTACGAGAAGCCTGAGATTAGGCCACAGGGCTAATATAGACTCTCAAGAATGCCTTCACAATGTCAGGCTCCTTTTTTCTCTGCTCCATGTTCCACTGGCGACTTTTATTTTCATGCTAGCTCCTTCTTCGGAAGATGATTGCTACACTTTCTAGGCCCCGATAACTACCTAGGAAATAAGGAAATAACAAAATAGTGAAAAGCAATGCTCTCTCTGTCTTTCCATTTGAAAAGAGATTTCCTTTCAACATCATCTTATTACCCAGTATTGTGTCACTTTATCTGCTCTGGCTTTATGAGAAGCTAAAAATTGAGTAATTTTATCTTTGTACATTGATGTCCCAAACTAAATGAGGGTTCTGACAGGAACGAGGTGCGAATACATATTGTATGAGAAACTGGAATTGTTTGCTACAGATAGTATATCTATAAAGAAAAATGTGTATAAAAGACTCAGAACAATATAGACATAAAGATGTGATTTATTATTTGCCTGTTATGTGTATTAACTGTTTGGTAGACTATTATTTGGGGAGACATCATGAGTCTTCATAACGCTCATCTCACCCATGACAGCAAAATGGGGGTTGGTCACTAATTATTAGGTAAAACATTCTAAACTAATGAGAAAAAGGAAACCTTGAGTTAATCTTGGGAGTATAAGAGCGGGTGAAAAATGATAAAAAATGCCCCCACACTGCTAAAGCTTTAATAATTGGCACTTTCATTAATTGTAGCAGTCAACAAGAAGACAACTGCTGTGTAGCTAACCTCTGCACTGTTTGTTTTTGTTTTTGTTTTGAGACAGAGTATTGCTCTTGTTCCCCAAGCTGGAGTGCAATGGCGCGATCTCAGCTCACTGCAACCTTCGCTTCCCAGGTTCAAGAGATTCTCCTGCCTCAGCCTCCTGAGTAGCTGGGATTACAGGCACCCACCACCAGGCCCTGCTAATTTTTGTATTTTTAGTAGAGATGGGGTTTTACCATGTAGGCTAGGCTGGTTTTGAACTCCTAACCTCAGGTTATCCACTGTCTCTGTCCCCCAAAGTGCTGAGATTACAGGCACTGTTCTTATCAGTTTACCTTTATGACTGACTTTGAGGATGTCCTAAATTTGCAGCTGCTTCACTTCTGAGTTATCCTGATTTTTTATTTCTTGTTGTTCCACAGTAGACAATTACTAAAATACTCAAATGATTAAAATCCTCAACAACTCTAGTCACTTTTGGTACCTCCAAAATTGAAGTTTTGCTATGGTGGTCTAGGGTGAGAGGTACCCCAAAGAGATATATTGAATTACTTTTACTTTTTAATTTTTATTTATTATTATTTTTTGAGACAGAGTCTTGCTGTGTCACCCAGGCTGGAGTGCAGTGGTGCGATCTCAGCTCACCGCAACCTCTGCCTCTTAGGTTCAAGTGATTCTCTTGCCTCAGCCTCCCAAGTAGCTGGAATTACAGGTATCCACCACCATGCCTGGCTAATTTTTGTATTTTTAGTAGAGATGGGGTTTCACCATGTTGGTCAGACTGGTCTGGATTTCCTGACCTTGTGATCCACCCACCTCGGCCTCTCAAAGTGCTGGGATTACAGGCGTGAGCCACCATGCCCGGCATTGAATCATTTTTAAAAGCAGTAAGTCTGTCAGGAATCCATGTACAAGTAACAGAAGTCCCTACTACAGTGGCTTCAATAGAAGCATATTTACTTGTCTTGTTCTGCAAGAAGCCTGAGATGGGGCCACAGAGCTGATACAGAGGCTCAAGGATATCCTCAAGATGAAAGGGAGGTTTCAGTGTTCACTGGCAGTTTCCTCTGGCAAGCCTGGTGTTGGGCAGAGGCTGTAGTGGAATTCAGATTATTCAAAATTAATCAGGTCAGAAATAATCCTGGTTGTTACTTTATACCATGGTTCAGTTACTTTTATAGGTGAAGATGTGTTTTGTGCCTAATCCTACAAAGACATATTATGTTAAGTGCCTGCATTTGTTCTGGGAAGAATAACCAGAAAACCTCTCAAGAGAAATTTTCCACTATAAAATGTAAAAGTAATTTTATGTGATACATAGATCGATATAACTTGATAAATGTATTGCACAACTGTCTTAAACTTTTAAATATACATTAATAATGCTTTGGCATATATAATAGTTATATATCCCATATGTATTAGAATCATTTTATAGAAAAGATCAAAATATTAAAAAAAAAAAAAAAAAGTTCTCAGGAAGATACAGTTGGGATCCGTGCATACGAAAAGGGTTTAATGGAAAAAGAATGCAATACCTGCTGAAACCGTAGCAGATCATTAGGAACATTTAAAAAGACCTATGTCTGCATTTAATGGAGAACCTATCTCCTATGTACCAATTTACACTAGAAAATTGAACAATTTATATTATTCTTCCATTCTTTAATCTCTTTTTGCTTAATCGATTTTTGTTTTGTCTTAGTTATCAGTTTGTTAGATAGCATGTGGTTTGTTATTTTCAGGGAGCTCAGATTTTCCAAAATAAGAGTTAAACTTCTTTGCCATTATTTTTATTATTGCGTGTGTATATATATATATATATATATGCATATACATATAGATATATCTGTGTATGTATTTACACATATGTTTCCTATAAAATAAAGATAGCAATACTTTATATAACATTTTAAATATTCTGCAAGTACCCTTTGGACTAGAATTGGTAAGCGTTTTCTTTTTTTCTTTTGAGACAGAGTCTTGCTCTGTCACCCAGGCTGGAGTGCAGTGGCGTGATTTCAGCTTACTGCAGCCTCTACCTCCTGGATTCAAGCAATTGTCCTGCCTCAGCCTCCTGAGTAGCTGGGATTACAGGCACTAGCCACCACACCCAGCTAATTTTTGTATTTTTAGTAGAGATGGGTGATAAGCAATTTTAACATATGTTTTTAAATTTATATAAATTTAGGGCTACAAATGCAGTTTTGTTACATGGATATACTGCAATAGTGGTGAAGTTTGGGCTTTTAACGTAACCCTTTAACATCAGTTTTGTCAAACTTTTGTCAGTCCCACAGTTTATGAAGAGTTTTAAAGTTTTGTCATGGTGTGGATTATGAAAATATAATATTGTCATTAATATCTATGGGTCTTTTAAGTGACTATAAAAATCTGTGGAATCTGTTTTCATTCATGAGGAATTTCTCTAACCTCAGAAGGAATGGGAAGTGGTTGTGAGACAGAGAGACCCTGATTAATTCTAATACACAATGGCAGTTCTAGCATAAGCATGATCATACATGGACAAGCTAATTTCATTCTACCCTTATGGAAATCTGCCAAACCCAACTATACTTTCAATTACAATAGAATAGCTTCAGGCAAATCTGACTTTTTATTTAATTCTTTGTGTACTGTAAAAAAAATAAAATAAAACAAGTTTTATGCTGAAAAGCTAACCATTTCAAAATATATAGTATTACTATGTATGAAGCCATACAGTTACCACTACCATAACTTTGGTGTTCATTTTCATTTATTTTTTCCTAGGAACTGATTTTACATAGTTGGAATCATAGCATGCAAATAAGTTTGTTCATTTTTATATAAAAGGACTATTAACGTTTATCAATTTCACTCCAATGTGGTCATTGGCTTCCACCTTATTACTGTTATATGGATAATGTTTATGTGACTGATAATTGTTCCTGTGCAAGATAAAGAAATGAAAAGTTTTACAAATTTGTGTCAGTTACTGAGCCTAAAAAGGAATCTTTACTTCAGCATATTTGACCCTTAGATTTTTTAATTTTATGAAAACAGTAAAATTATCCCAATTTTTTACTTGATCCAGTGTACCTCATGGAAAGTTAAATACGTTTGAAGGTAGTGTTAGTCTCAGCATGACAAATTCTGTAAAATGATTCTAATATTGCATTCATATGTTTGTATTATGTGTATAGATGTAAGTATGTATGTGGATGGTCTGAATGTATGTGTATGTATGGAAAGAGAACTGATTCATAATAGATTTTACATTGAAATGTACTAAGAAAAATAAGAGGAAAGTATGTTGCAGAATGTAAAAGCAATAGAGACAAGAAATTTAAAAAAAATAAAAAATAAAATATACACACCAGAAATAAAACCCACCACATGCTTCTGTATATTTGTGATAACTAATACTCACTGTCATTATGCACAAATTAAAAATAATAGAAAATTTTATAAACTCTATGAATATTGTGTTTAACTTTTTATAATATAGGACTTAGATAATAGACTGCATAAATTACCTTTTAGAGAAGTTTAGTTATTAATGATCATTTTTATGGTATCATCCAGAGAGATTCAACACTTTATTGTAGCTGATTTAAGTTATGATTACAATTATGCAATATTGTATCTGTGAAATTCAAAAGACTTTTAAATCCCAGAGTCAGCACTGAAGTCTACTAGGAACTGTGGTGCATTTGTAGGTCTAATGTGAACTGATATACTGATTCAATTTTAAAACGTTATTTCAGTCCCCTGTGCCATGCCACTGGGATTAATATTATTATAGTATGTCATATCACTTAAAATTAAATTATGGTATATTCTTTTGTGATAAAAATTAACTAAAGTGAATGAAATTATTTCTGAGTCTCTAACAAAATTACACATTCCTTCCTTTTACATAATTTAAAATAATATGAAAAATGTCAATATTTGGAGCTAACCTCACATCATTCAAATTATACCTAAAAACATAGAATTGCAACAGTATTTCTTAGATTAAACATACTTTTCTTTAATGTGAAATTCATATTGAAATGTCATCTAGATAATGCTTTGGATATCTATGGCTTTCTAAGTTTGCATCCATTCTAATAGATTATTTGAAATGAATAATCATCGGCTTCATTGAGACAGTAGGGGGAAATCACAAACTTCACAGAGGTTTAGTGATCTTCCAAGGACAGAATAATAAAGGTAATTTAGATGACTAATGTATTAGTCTGTTTTCACATTGCCATGAAGATACTATCTGAGACTGGGTAATTTATAAAAGAAAGAGGTTTAATTGACTCATAGTTCCTCATGGCTGGAGAGGCCTCAGGAAACTTATAATCATGGTGGAAGAAGAAGGGGAAACAGGTCACATCTTACATGGTGGCAGGAGAGAGAAAGAACACAGGGGATACTATCATTTTAAAAATCATCAGATCTCTTGAGAACTCCCTCATCATAAGGAGAACAGTATGAGGGAAACTGCTCCCATGATTTATTTACCTTCTATCAGGCCCCTCCCTTGACTTGTGGGAATTATAATTCGAGGTGAGATTTGGATGGGGACATAGAGCCAAACAATATCAACTAGTTTGTCATTTGGATTATACCACTCATTGGGAGGCACAGTATATTATATAACTTTGAGGCATAACTTTCATTTGAATAATATTTTTTATCATTGAATTTGTACACATTTTTGCCAGTGAGGCTAAAAATAGGTTAGGTACCAATATTTAAATCTACTGACTGCTTTCCCCTGGAGATACATATTTTCAATGGTAAATAAAAGAAAATAATTTTATTTTTGTATTCCCTTAAATTTTACTTAGAGAGTAGATTGCCTGGTAATCACTCTTTCACCCCCGTCTCTCTTAGAAGCAGGCAAAGTTGCCCATCTACCATAGTGTGGGTCTTACAGGACACCTCTGGGTATGTATTTCATTGATACCCTGGTTCACTGTCAGGTTGACAGAACTAATGGAGATATTCTGTACTGCCTATATCACAAGATTTTCCTGCAAGTTGATATCAATCTAGTCTCCACCCCTAAAAATAATGGTAAGAGTATCAAACAGATCACTTACATTAGCATTTTTCCCCTTCTACTATGTAAAGTCATCAAAGACCATTTTGAAGACATTTGATATATTATGAAATGTAGTATTGTTTATTTTACTAATTTTTACTAAATTTGGAAATGACTCATAATTCTTTAATAATTTTCAGAGGTATGAAAAAGAAAAGTTTTTTCCCCATATTTTTGTGTTGGTAGCCCTCTTTAAAATAAAAAGTATGAATTTATTTAAGCCAGATCAACCCAGCAAAAAAACAACAAAATAAAAACTTTTGACTTCACCCTGTTATTTTTATTACTGCTGGTGGAGAATTCGTTTCTCTGTTCTTCCATTTATTTTGATAAACACGAATAAATCCCTCATTGAAAAAAGATCCGTATTTCTGTTCCTATTTTTTAGTGCTACCTTGTAACTTATTTTGAGTATGACAGTTACCAGAATAAATAGTTCCAGTAAACTTCCAATGAATACTTGTTCACAAGTATGTCTAGCATGTCATCTATACTAAATAATTTCTTAAAATGTCATTTTTTTTCTCCAATTGTACTAGGTGCCAAATCATTCTATTTTTTACTGTCCTGGAATAAGTTATGTGTACTTCAGCTTACATCTATCTGAATATATTACTAATGGCAATTAATGGCTTAGGAGTGAAAAATTCTGTGATTCAAACTTAGATTTACCCAGAGAGGCACCAACATGAGTGTTAATACAATAGATATGTTGTCATAAATTATTGCTCTTAAAGTGTCAAATTTGTTAATTCCATTGAAAGAAATATTTTAGAATTAGCTTAAAAACAGAAAGCTAGCCAATTACCTTTCACTGCAAATGTAATGGTTTATCTATAGAATAAACAGAATTTGTTTCCCTTTGTTTGAAGATTTTGTGGCAAATGCATTTCATTCATTGTGCCCCTTCCTGATATTGGACTTTCTTAGATTCCTTAAAGACAGCCTCTTGAAGTTGAACTGGCTTCAAGATTTGGTGTTTTCTTTCCTTAAAACTGGTTCCATATGAATAAGTGTGTGGCCCAATCACACACTCATTTGTTTCTATTTATATAAATAAAATTAATTAATTGTAAAATGACACTCTTTATAAAAATCTCCTAATCATAAAATAATAATTCTGTTGAATTTAATAGCAAGTATTTATTAAAATATTCTGCTGGTATTTCTACTTTTATAGTTAATTTTAAGAAGTGTAAAATATAACTGGGAAACATTTCAGGAAATATATTTAAATTTTGCAAATATTATTTAGGATAATTTCTGCCAGCATGTGGTAGCTCTTTAGGGGAAAACACAGGATAACACAGGACAATTATCCTGCAGGATATTGCTTAGGAATCTGATATTAAATAAAACACCTTTGAGTTCCCCTAAGTATCTTGTTGAAATATGCTAGTATATGATTTTTATTATGTCATCTTATAGAAATTATAGAATACAAAACAGGTATTATCTCTTTTTTGTACAGAGAATAAAGAAATAGAAATGCATATAGAAATAAAAATGTTAAATAATCCAGAACTAAAGCAAGTCCAATTCAATCAATAAACTTGTATTACTCACTGATAATATCCATGAATTGGACCATTTTTCTCTAGCTCACCTGTCTCATGCTACACAGGAGCCTAGTCTGAATGTTTTTCATGGAGAAAAAAAAAAAACCTCATACATTCATTTAAATTAAGGCAGTAATTCTCATCTGGGGGATTGATTGTATAATTTGTAATAAGAATGGTATAGATAATTTCTACTATAGAGAAATGCTAATGATAGAATCGTTAATGGTATTAAACTGTTGATAGAAGTATGTCATGTCTCAGGATTCTGGGATGAAAAAGATCAGCAAACAGTAAACTATAAATATCGGTCGCTGGTAGTAGCTTGGACAATTCTCTTCTAGGATTTTTGTATTTGATAGGGAATCATTGAATATCAAATTCCCCACTCTAACATAATAAAATAAACTAGTAAGGGAATTTCAGTTCCCCTTGAAGAGGGAAGACATTCTGGTGCTGGTATTATATTTAGGACCTTGCCATCAATGAGTTTCTACAGCAGGTACATGTTTACTTGATATGCAGTCATGAGACTCCTGGGCCAATCTTCACACTAACATGTACAGTTGTGTGTATAGACAAGACACACACATAGTAGGCTTAAGAGCAAATGCGTACCTTTTCCTCTGTGTTTTCTATTCGAAGTGTTGATCCTGGGTAAACAAAAGTTTTTATTATTAGATACCCTGTATCTTTTTTGCCATCTGATCTTAAATGATGCTTTGCCTACCAGTAAAAATCGACCGTCCACTGGCAGGAACTTCAGATCTAATACTTGTCAACATGTTTAACAGTGTGTGGGATAATTCTACCATATTGTTTACTATTTCTCTTTTCCCAAAGATCAGATGTGTTTGACTCTGGCCATGTATATTTAAAACTTTCTAGTTTATATTTTCCATACAAAGACATATTTAAATGCATCAATTCCCATAGCCTGAATTATAGTAGCATTTGTAATAGCATTTTACACTTCAGTTGATATTGATTTTCTAAAATACGTTTGCCTCAAAAACATTCTTTTTTCATTTGACATTTTCTTTACATTGAAAATGATAGAAATGTAGTCATTAGAAAATCATTTTTATTTAACTGGGTCTTCTTCAAACTTCAATCATGTGTCCTACAAAAAGTTAACGGTTTACCAAATATTTTCACATTTCACTTTATGCAATGGGATAATGTTAGTTTTTTAAAAAAGAGAAAGCTTAAACTTTTTCTTTCTATGATTTGGCTTCATTTATTGCAAAGGATTGCAAAGTAATTGAAGGAAAATGAAAACTAAATGAAATAATTAAATAAGCAATCTAATTTCTAGGTGTTAATTCAATTCTATTTCTAATCAATTTTCTGTATTTTAAACTTCATTTGCTTTCTATCTACTTTTTGCCTGCAGGCTTAGATGTCTCAAATTATGGGATGGATACATCCCCCTAGTACTTAGCATGATGACACAGGGGAAAATGCCACTCAGAGGACTAGACTAATACATTTAACAGTTATTTCATTATTTGGTGGCCTGAAACTCCGGATGGCCATATCTAGTTGATTTTATTGTCTTTGTCCATTAAATATCTGTATTGTAAAATTGTATGACTAGAAAAGGATATAATTTGATTTACTCAAGTTGATCTTCTGAGATATTTTGAGGGAAAGAGGTAGTTTACCAAAATGGAAATGCTACACAAGGTAAGTGAAAACCTTTTTAATGTATGTTAGTGAGTAAATTAAACCAAATTTACAAATATGAAATACATTGACATTTATATGGATTCAGTTGCCAAATCTCCATGTCTCTTACCAACACAGGTACAAATCCGGAAAAAAAATTAACTGAAGAATTCACTGATTTGGCATGTAAAAGCCTTTTCTATAAACCATTGGATCAATTGTCAGTCCCTTCTTAAATGATTACTTATCTCTAAAACTAACAGAGTTGCTATTGAAGCTCAATACATTCCTTAAAAGCAAGAAAGATAAGTAAAAGTGCACAGGACACTATTGGTTAGCATTATAAGAAATAACTTCCATCATAAGTGATCAGGATATGAAACTTATGGTAATTTAATTTAAAAGTTTTTATCAAAAAAGTATTTTCAGATATGAATAGGTAACTTCTTAGCAAGCTAGTCTTCTTTGGCAGGTGCTTATATTTGAATAAAAATGATTTTTTAAAAAATTTGCTTTCAAGATGCCATTTAAAAGAAATAGGTAAACTTTAATGAATTTCTTACTAGAAAGCAAACCCTCCATAAAATTTCCACCATCACATTTTGCAGCCCTGAATTCATGAGATGTTGACTAAATTAGTCTTGACTGTCTTTTATTGGTCCTTTTAAAAAATTAGCAATAATTAATTAACATTGTTATTGCTTGGTTCTAAATATCTTTGCTGGCCATGTCTGTAGAGACTAGAGGAATGTTTTGAGATAATCATTAACAAATTTCCTAGATTCTTTCTTACTACAGATTGCTTTATTATAAAGCTAATATTCATAGTTTGATTATGTTAATGTGCTTTTTTTCTTAATCTAACTGCATTAAAACATATATGGGATGACAGGTCTACCTGTCATTTACGACATACTTAGGAGATTGACTAATTTCTAAATCATAGCCTAATTAAGAAATAAGGGACATTAAATCAAACTGTGTGTGTTATGTATCTTTATGTATTTGTAAATTATCACTGTACCAAGTTCTTTATAGCACATCCAGAGATCTAGTTCTTTATCATTTCTCTGCCCTTGGAGTTTTTGTGCATACCTTTGCTTCTCTGTGGCTAAGCACATACCCCTGAATTATATGATTGCATGTGGCAGCAATCTCCCTTATCGACATCTTGAAGACAGATTAAGTGAAGCTGAATTTGTGGATTTTGCCTTCATTTATGTCAGAAACCAATGCCCTCTCTCCTTTGGGAGCCAATGCCAGTTATGAACAAAAAGCCATAAACAGTTTTGTTTCCCCTCCCCCATATTCTTAGTGATCTGAATGTGGGATTTCAATTATTTATTGTCTTCCAAGAATAAGTAAATTTTGGGTTTTTCAATTATTTGGAAAACTTCCAACCTCATTACTTCTATATGATATTTACCCAGTTCTTTACTCTGATAAGGCCTGTTTTGTAAGGCTACTGTATCTAATAGTAAGCTTGCTAATTGTGACAGCCTGAAAGCTTACTCTGAAAGCTGCTTCTAGAGAAATCTAATTATTCCTGGTTGGGAATGTTCTTCTGGTGATACCACTAGCCTCGTCGGTACTAAGCATGTCTGATGATAGGTGATTCATAAGCTCAATGTGACATTTCCCAATGAGTTGTTTTGTCATGGGTTATCCATTTTGTCAGGCATGTTATTTCATCCTGAGCTTTAATGTGACTATCATGTTGCTGGGCAAGTAGCTGAGAGTGTCATATAGCTTGTCAAAACCATAACACCATTTGAATCTGAATACATAATTTTAAAATCAGGGCTGTGAAATTTAAACGAGGATCTTGCTAAGTCACAGCTAATTCCTTTCTTACTCGGTAACCTGGGGCCTAACATATGAGTATTAGGTTGCCATCATCAGCCTTTGCAAGTAAGTTAAATCAACTGAAGGGCATAGTTTCTTGCTGGGGCAGCTCTGTCACCTGTTCTGGGTTAAGTTACTGTGGAGTGCATTTGAAGATTTGAAGAAAGCAGTCTGTTGAGACGACAAACTTCTTGAATCAACTGTGACAAATGCTGAAACCCATCTGTACATTTTTGGGTATAATTCTAGTACTCAACCCCCTTCAAACTTGAAAGTTAGTACATCTATTATAAAGCAAATCTGTTATGTTAGTAGAAATCGTTTTGATATAGTAACTTTGCATGTGCTCTGTAAATTCAAAGGAGTAGAAGATTACAAAGTTCCAGCATCAATACAGCATAGCTATCTTAAAAATAGCTGTTCTTAAAAATAGTTTATTGGTTAATATAACTACCTTTTAAAATAAAATTAGAATTTGCTTGTCCAATAGAATTCCCTTTAGTTAAATTATTTTGAGATTAGCTAGTAAAGAGGCATTTACAGAATTTGAATTAGTTGACAGCACAATTTTAATAAATTTCTTTGTGTTGGTAGTTGGAGTTTGTTTCCTTTAAAAATGATTACAAATAAATGTGTATGTGTATATATATACACACACACATACATATACACACATATTTACATACACACACACACACACACACACACACACACACACACACAGAGGGTAGTGATGTCTGTTTCTAAAATCATTGTAACAATACATTAAGCCAATTAGTAGTTGAATCAAAATAAAGAACGCAGAAAAAGAAAGACCTTGTAAAAATAATAGTAAGCTTTGTGACTATTTAAATATAAAATTAAAACTTAGCCATCAAGGGTAATATTGTAATAGAGGTATGCAAACATTTAAATCTAGAGAAGATAAGTGTAAGAATATTCACATTTTAAAATTAGGAAGTACAAAGCAGTGGGGTACGGACGTTTGAGCTGCTTTATATTTTACAGAGTCCTACAGAATTATACTCATGTAAGATACAGTTTTAAAACATAAAATGACGTCACTTCTTAATATTTTTAATAACTTCTTAAACAGGAAATGTAAAGAAATATCTTCATTGATAAAGAAATATTAGAAATTCGCCACTATTAGTATTTTTTCAGTTTTATTATTTTTTAGTCTATTAAAATTAAATTTAAGATTTAAAAAATAGTGTGTATAATGATTCAGTATTCATAAAGATATCATTTACTATCCATCCATTCATCCATTCATCCATCCATCCATATCTAAGCACAGAAAGATTCTGAAATGAATTTTCCCTCATAACAATTCTAGTTATTTCTTTTTGAGGACTTTGGGTGTTTAAAAATATTTTGCTGTACTTTTTATTCCCTGAAAAATAATTTTTTTGATATTTTTTGCAGTGAACATGACTCTTATTAGAAAAAGCAAGAAAATAATTTTTCTTAGAAGAATACTAATAAAAATATGCTAAGATATTATTGATGGTTAACTCTAGGTGGTAAGAATATGTATGATATAGGTGGCTTGTTTACTTCTTTATACATTTTTATTATTTTTTCAATTAAAAATGTAACTTTTAAAATTAAGAAAGACAAATCATTGTAGAATCTATTATTGGCAAGGTATGGTATTTCAAAGAAAAAATAATTGAACAAATTATTTTCATCATATGTAGTTATATGTTCCCTGTTAAGTCAGCAATCTCAGTAATATTTCCATTCCTTTAGGGAACAGATTATGAACTTTATAAAATGGGGTAGGATTTTTCATGGGGATGAAATTCATTAGAGCAATATCTGCATTCTACAAAAACATCTGGTGGTTTTGGTCATTCTGTCTTGTGTTTTGGCTTAATTTTCTACAAGTTCCAAGGCACAGTTTTAAGAATAACTCACAAATTTTTCTGTCCCTAGATTTTTGACCAATAAAAGTATGTTTATATTGATGGACTAAACAAGTAACATTATAATTGCGACACTTACAAACTTTTCTGAAACATGTATATATTTTATTTTTAAAATTTTAAAAAGTAGATATCACACATAAAATGGGTAGGCCCATTTCATTTTATAAGGGAAGCACCCAGAAAGGTCCATATGTATTTGTGCTCAAAAAGGAAGTAATGTAGGTGTCATTTCCACCCCCTTTTATGTTATCAATATTGCCTAATGTCAAAGAGAATTAGTAATAATGGAATTAGTAATAGGAGTAGTAGAATCAGTAGAATAATAGTGGCAGAATTAATGCTCACGAATGAAAAACTAATCAACCTTTTTTCTTTGAAGTGAAATCTGGGAAGAAAGAGAATAGAATTAGCTACATGTTAGAAATAGAAATGGCAAAGTATGTGAAAAATATTTTTGGAAATAGCCATCTCTAATGTTTGGATAGAATGTTCTTTTCTGTGGTTTGTTAACATGCCATAAATTTATTAACGAACTGATATATACCAAATTTAGAATGAGTAGACTGTACTTTATGAAAGTGATAATTTTTGTATTATCTTTTTGTCCCAGTACTTTGCAAATTTCCTGCCGAGTGACAGTATGTTACCACGTGGAACAAAAGTGTTTGTTGAAGTTAGAATTGACTTAAGTGTAGGAAATGGATCAATTCTAACGTGGGGTTGTCTTGTTTTCTAATTGTAGGCAAGCAAGAAAGTGGTTTGATCTTAATCTACAAGAGTTCAAATAAAAAATAATTGCTTAAATTGTTTTACTAGTCTATTGTGACATAACTCTTATAATTATGAACAATATTAAATATAATTTTCATGTAAATTTCATTTTGTTTTATTATCAGATATTTTTACTCTCTCACCCACCACAGGTTTCTTGAAAATAAGTCTTTATTATTACATACCACAAGCTGAAAAGTTGATTAATGTCTCATTTACCAAAACCAATTCTCTCTTTGACATTAGATTATGTTGATGAGACAGTATATTATTTGGGAAGCATTCTTGACTTGAAATAGCAATTGTAGGTTTGAGGGTCTCTTCTGTCCATTTGTAAATTTGGATTGAGGTGAGGAGTGGCATCTAAGTTCTGTGGAGCCCATTTCTGGGTTGTTAAATGAGGATGAGATTATCTGTCTTTTGCAATTCTGAAGGTTGTTAAAAATCAAAGAATTAATGAATGTAACGTGGAAAAAGGTGAAGTAATATCCTAGTGCAAGGTGTTTTGACTATCAGTGGATCTGGGTATAGAGTAATTTTTCTGATTTTCATAATTCTGTTTCACTAGTTAAATCTATTTCCACTTTCTTTACCTCCTTTATTTGGTTCAGTTCTAGTTTTAGAAGATAACATTTTGATTATTTGCAAGAGTGCTCCAATCCAACTCTTTTAGTCAACATTTCCTTCCCTCGGACCTCTAGTCTATAATATTTTATGTAATAATTTGTAAAATATAGTTCTCAATGGGGGACTCCTCATTTGTATTTTAAGTAAAATAATTTCTATTGCAAACTGCATTCATCGATTTGAGATAAAATGTTATAAGTTTGTGGAAATCATTGAACAGGAACTTCTGAGTCAGCCCTAAAGAAATTTTATGAATGGGTAATACAGTTCCCTCCTTCTAATAAAAATATTGTACATCTCACATTTAGTTTATATTGATCGCTTTCTGACATGGAAATAAAACATTCTTTATATTATGCAGCGTTCCTGTTAGTGGTACTACCAAGAATACAAATCTTCCCTTGTGATTTCTATTTCTATGCTTTTCTCCAACCTGAAGTAACCCCAACCAGGTTGTTAATTAAAGAGTAATGTGAGTCACTGAGTGTATCACCCCTTTTATGCATGATCAATTTACCATAGCATAAATATATTCCAGCTCTCTTGTGAACTTGAATTTTATGGATAGCTAATAAAATTCTTCTTTCCAAAGTTTGCAGTTTTACTTCCACCTTTAAAAAATGTGGTAGTCTCTTGGCAGTGCTTATATAAAAATATGTGAAGTGTGGGTAACGTAATAGATTAAGTTTGCAAAGGTGGACTTGGAAGCCTCTTCTCTTTTCTTGGCCTATTTGGAAAATTAAACGATACTACTTTTCCCTACACAACTTATATTGGTAGGATATTTTAATTTACTTAATTTGAAATTTAAGACTGAATTGTGGACTCCAGCATAAATATTTTAGATTTTAATCAGTGTTTCCTTGTATATAGCATTAAAACAGTTAGTCCTTCAAAGTTTTTGTTTGTTTGTTTGTTTGTTTGAGACAGAGTTTCACTCTTGTTGCCCAGGCTGGAGTGCAATGGCACAATCTTGGCTCACTGCAACCTCCACCTTCCAGATTCAAGTGATTCTCCTGCCTCAGCCTCCCAAGTAGCTGAGATTACAGGTATGCGCCACCCCACCCAGCTAACTGTATTTTTAGTGGAGATGGGGTTTCACCATGTTGGTCAGGCTGGTCTCAAATTCCTAACCTCAGGTGATCCACCCACCACGGCCTCCCAAAGTGCTGGGATTATTGGCGTGAGCCACCACACTCAGCTTGAAGAAGATCTTTAAGAATATCAATAAACATTAATACCAGTAATATGAAATGTTAGCCACCCATCATGAATATTACCGTATATAGCCACAGATGGTAATATAGGATAGGGCTTAAGAGAGTGGTGTTTGGAGGCCAGCTAACATTCAACACTTACTGGCCTTATGACCTTGAACAAGCCTTCCTAAATGTCAGTTTATTCATCTGTAAAAGTGAGAATAATTATATTACTGCGCTTTAGGTTTGAGAATATTAGAGATAATGCAATTGTTTCAGGGCCTGCCACAAAGAAACCACTCTAAAATGTTAACTAGTCTCATTAATTATTCATTCATCAGATTACAAAATCTCTTTTGCTCAGTTCTAAATAGGAGGCCTCAAAACTTTTAGAAGATGGTTTAGGAACTTGTGTATAGTACACTAACCAAAATCTTGGCTATGATCGTATACCAATTAAGGATTCCTTAGTAGGAATTCAAAACTAGGTAGGTGTCTATGACAGGTCTGTCCCTAACCCAAATTATTATTATTTTTTAATTCCTTGCATTTTTCTTTTGTTCTGCCATAGAATATGATTGTTTTTTTTCTACATGATGTTACTTGCTTTTCTGTTAGAGGATTGTTATGTGGTATGCTAAACTTTTAGCCAGAGATTGGTCTTTATTCAGAATGACTGAAATAGCTATTTTTTTCTGTTTTTATTATGTGTCTTTGTAAAGTTTTGTTGAGTGAAAATTACAACATGAAGTTTGAAATAGTATTAATACCTTTAAATGTTTTCTTCACACTATTTTTAAGGCATCTTAACTATAGATAGGTAGGTAGGTAGGTAGATACATAGATTAGATAGATAGATGATTGATGGATAGATAGATATACAGATATATGGAATGCTTCATTGCAAATAGTAGACACTTGTTGATTTTTAAAAAGGAACTGAATTTAGAAAGCAATTTTCCTCAAAACCATTTTTTTTTCTTTTTTGATAAAGGATAAGTCATTCTTACAGTGCTCAATGATGAAAGGTAAAATTTATCCAATTTTAAGTAGGGATGCTGAATAATGTAGAGAAGACACAAACACTTGTTTTGGAGACAGAATATTTGCACTCTGGGCCCAGATGTGCCATTTGAAATTGAATGTTCTTTCATTCATTTATTAATTCTTGCCTTTGTTTGGTAAAGGATATTGGGAAAGATCTGTAATTAAAGATAAAAGTACAAAAAGAAAGAAAAATAGCTTTGAAAACAAAACAAAAGTGCCAGGAATGAGGCTAAAAAGATAACATAATGTTATATGCTCTTGCTATAAACAGGTCATAATTTTTGTTTCAAGATTTCTAGCAGCCAATGCAAAAAGGAAATTCTGGTGAAGTTGCACAAGTTTAGAATATCTTTGAGACCACCAATTAAACAGTCACAAAGAAGATAAATGCTTATTTTCTTGGTATTAGGAACAGGAATCTCCCATGGATTCTAATAAGAACATGGAAAGGAAGTGATTACATCAATTGTAATATCTTTTGAAAGCAGTGGTGAGTTTTATAAGCAAGTCACAACTTCTTCAGCCTATACACTCCCATAATTTGGAGATATTTGGGCTTCCTGTAAGGTTCCTTTCAGTTTCAACACACATGACTCTAAGCTGGAACCTTAGAGTCATGAATTCAATGAGTTGTTAAATGTGAATGTGATCAAACTGAATTAAGAAGCTGTTAAGAAATTAGCTCATCCTCAGTTTTTGAAATTTATGATTTTCTTTTCATTCCTAATATTTCCTATATCACAGAAAAAAAGTCTCATGGTAACTGCCTTTAATTGTGAATATTTTCTGTTATTCCAAGAAAATCATTTAAAGCATGACTTTTATTTTTAGCATATTCTGATTGATGCAAATACAAGATCTTACATAGCTTTCAATAGTCAATGAAATATCAGATAAAATGTCTTTCTAAGAAGATGGCCATATATGTGTACTTTTTCAAAAATGTTGCTTTTTGCCTATTATTGTTTGCCCATTCGTCTTTTGGTTTTGCCGTACCATAATAAAATACTTATTAGTTTATATTTAACTTTCCTTTTTGAGTGACTAACCATTATCCAACTTAATTCAAAAACTTCACATTCCTTCTTACCTTAGAACTGTTTTTGTCTTACCATTCTGATTCTTTCTTTATAAGACAGCCTCATGAAACCTAAACAGCCACCATGAAGAGATTAGATGGTAAATATGTTTTCCATTTTGTTTGTCCTTAATTTTATTCAGGTAAATAATTGGGTTGTGTTTAACTTACATGGAATACTGCAATTTATATTATGTATCATAACAACAAAGTTAAATTAAGGAGCAAGGGAAAGAGTTGTGCTCTTCTCCAAACTAGTACAACTTATAATATTATGCTGGCTTTTTTATTATTGTTACTCTTGTTTCTCCTATAGCACAAGGTCTCTCTTTATGTAATTTAAAAAAGTATCCTTCTCAACCTTTCTGAGACTATTATCTCTTAAATTTGTTTTGTATCATAGTATTCTTTGTCAAATAACTGGTCTTGGGGAGCTCAGTGGATTGTGTGAAATACTTTAATTGAGCTGGGGAAGATTTCTAACAGAATGCAGTGTTTGAGATTTACGTAGGAATTTTCCAGTGAAGAAGGGAAAATGCCATTAGATCTACAAGGACTCTAATTCAACAGTTGGGTGCTGGAAGTAGAGACAAAAATTTCATTGGCTGAAAAGTTTTCAGCATCAAGAATTAGAAGCACACTCATATAGCCTGAAACAAAGGTAACAAGGACACTCACGTAGAGTGAACCAAACAAGATAGAAATTTACATCTCTCTCTCTCTCTTTTTTTTAAATTATACTCTGAGTTCTGGAATACATGTGCAGAACATGCAGGTTTGTTACATAGGTATACATGTGCCATGGTGGTTTGCTGCACCCATCAACCCATCATCTACATTAGGTATTTGTCCTAATTCTATCCCTGTCATAGCCCCCCCACTCCCCTATGGACCCCCATGTGTGATGTTCCCCTCCCCTGTGTCCATGTGTTCTCATTGTTCAACTCCCACTTATGAGTGAGAACATGCGGTGTTTGGTTTTCTGTTCCTGTGTTAGTTTGCTGAGAATGATGGTTTCCCAGAAATTTACTTCTCTTTCACATGATGTCTGGAGGAAGATAGGTCAACCAGAGCAGGCATGTGGCTCATCAACATAAAGACATCTACAGTCTCAGATTCCTTCTATCTTATTATCAACCATTTTTACATGATCGTGTGAAGCTTCCTGAACTGTCTGTGTATTATGCCAGTAATAGAATATAAGCAGAAATTAATGATCATCTATCTTTTTTTCTGTTCACACAAATCAGATTTCAAAGGCAACTTTAAGGTTTCTTAGGGAATCTGTAGCTATAAAACACTTAGAAATGCTGCCTTCAGTAATGCTGTCTCCATTAGTTTCCAACTCTTTGGTGTCAGGAAAATTTCTTGTGTGTGTTGGAGCACTTCTGCTGTATACTAGACTCTCAAAAATATATAATAATAAGGGAAGAAAGGAAAGCAAGGGATATGACGTTCATGCAGATTTGAAGTTGTAATTTCATTGATCTAGAAGAGTTGGAAGGATTTAGACAATCTTATGCAAATAACGGTAATTTTAAAGAAAGATCTCAATAATGGACAGTCATTATGTCATAGTCACTATGTGGACTAAATAAAAGGAAACAAATGAAAAGATTGTTGTTACAGTTATCATTCCAAACATCCAAATTAAAAAAAAAGTATTATTTTAAATCAGATAAGTATTTATTTTGGGGTGAATTTTGGCATTATGCACAAGTGTTCTCTGGAAAAGCAATTCATAGGACCCTAACTGAATTTCTGGATTGTAAGAGAGGTAATGTCACTTTGCCAAAAAACACTGAAATCAGCAAAACCCTGTACCCTTCCTAATTTGACTCTTATTAAGGGAAACCAAGTGATTGAAAACCTGAGATGAGATTGAACTATTTCAGTCATCAAATTCGTAATATGACATTGCCAGTTAGGAGAGGGTAAATTCAATTGGAAATTTTCCAGTAGGAGGACAAAAAATAATGAACTCATTATTCTCTTCAAATTATTAACATTATTGCTGCTGGGTTTTTTTGTTTTTTTTTTTTTTAGTATAATGACTGCTTACTTATGCTCTATGTCAGTATATAACCAATTAGGGGATTTGAAATATAGGGAGCCATTTTTGAACAAGGAAAAGACAGCTTAGAATCTGTCTATTTGCATGTCTTCAAAGGGATTTATTTTTATAGCTAGTTTGCCCATTGCCTATTTACATACATGGGTTTGGATCAAATAACATTCTAAAATCTATCCCAGTTTTTAAAAAATTCTGTTTGAAAATCAGATTTTATACTAATTTCATCAGTTATTGTTGTTCAAAATCTGAAATACCAGACCTTTTATTTAAAATATCAGCATGGATATGAAAGATAATAACATGGGAAGAAGGTATTTACCATTTGATGGGCTTTCATAAACCCTGTATGATATACTCCAATTATATCAGCAGCTCTTTGAAAAGGATTTAGTCTCTTTTTGTCAGATGAGGATAAACCCGCACATTTAAGGAGGTGATGTTTTCTCAATTCCAGCACAACAATTTGAATCAAATCTGTGAGGCATGATAGTCCTGAAGCCCTCATTCTCCTCTGTTACAAATTTACAGAAATCTGAGTGATGTGAGAAGTATTTATTTTTACTGATGCTTCATACACGTATCCATATTACTTTACCTACAATGAATGTTTGTATAAAATTATTTAAAGTAAGGTATTTCATATTCAGTGTTTTGCTTTTGACTAAATAAAATATTCCATTTTAAAGCCCTACTACATGTTGGGAATACAGTTGCAAGCACAAGAAGGCATGATTCTTACTTTTGGTGACTAAATAGTCTTTGAGAATCATTTAGGTTTTGCACCATAGGTTAGTAGGACACACAAAGCAAGTAATCCAAGTGGATGATATATTCCACTTGAGAGAGTAATATTCCAGTTGGGCTTTTGATTGTTTGTGGGAACACAGTATTAACAATCATATTAACAGTAGAGTATGCCTACTGAAAAGGTCTAGTTAAACATTATTGTACATGTTTGAGACTAAGAAATGCTGCTGCATTTGATCTATATCAATGCCATATGGGTTTTTAAAAATCAGGTATTGAATGTGATTTTCAAGTGGTTCAATGATGTAATAGTGTTGGTAGAGTGACTCTTTATAGAAATAAAGTAAATTGTGTAATTGACCCAGTAGGAATTTATAAGTTCTGAAAATGTGGTAATATTCTACCAACCTTGAAATAAAGTGTAAAATATCACAGCTTTAAAAAATGCTGGAATCAGTAAATATTGTTCTGAGGACAGTAACAGAGCATATTAAATGTTTTCTTATTTCCCAAATGCAAATAAAATGTATCTTCAATAAAGTAGCTCTGTAATATTTCCAAGGAAAGTATTATTTTCATTGAAAAACACATACCATGTTTTCTGTTGACTCTTAAACATCAATATTCATATTTTTAAAGAAAAGTTTTACTTCTACTATCCTCCCCAACCAGCCCATGAACACGTAGCACACACACTAGCAGAAAACATACATACACAATGTGAAATAAACCTACATGTGAAATGACCACGTGGTGCATCTGGTTTACAGTTTTTGACAGATCTGTGCTATTATTTAATTTGTTGGCATAATTCTATTTTATGTTTTATTATACTTAGGAAATTTTAAATTGTAAAAACCTTATAGTATATCATTACATTATTACTAATAACGTATCCTATTACTTTTATCACTTTTTTCCAGAATTTTAAGAACCGTAGCACATTCATAAGATTATGTCCCTATTATTCTGATTTGAAAATTGGTGAAAATTGGGCCAGGGGCAGTGGCTCATGCCTGTAATCCCAGCACTTTGGGAGGCCAAGGCGGGCGAATCACGAGGTCAGGAGATCCATACCATCCTGGTCATGGTGAAACTCTGTCTCTACTAAAATACAAAAAATTAGCTGGGCGTGGTGGCACACCCCTGTAGTCCCAGCTACTCAGGAGGCTGAGGCAGGGGAATAGCTTGAACCTGGGAGATGCAGGTGTAGTGAGCCGAAATCATGCCCCTTACTCCAGCCTGGCAACAGAGCAAGACTCCGTCTCAGAAAAAAAGAAAAGAAAATCGGTGAAAATTTCTTACTTTCATTGCAAAACGCCAGCTTCTTAAGTAATTGTAGCTCATCATATGACAGGTGGAATAAATTGGCTACCAATAATGCCGAGCTAAGGTAGGAAATAGCTTAGTGTTTAGTGTTAATTTTACTTCAAGGAAATTAGAGCATTTTATACATTTATAACCATCAACCTTGGCTGGAATATTTAATGGAGTCATGATAACATATATTGTAACTTTATAGATGTTGTGGCTCAAAATCATGTTTAAAAGTTGCTTTTCCAATTAGGAGATCTTAACTTAGTTGGCAAAGAATTAATACACATAAAACAAATCACCAACATGGGCATTATGAAAGAAGAAAAAATAATTGGCATTCCAAATGGGTAATTATCTACAGAGAAAAATGCTAAATAACATAATAAATAGAATTAGAAAAATTGGGCAAGATACAAATAGTTTTTCAGGTCAGACCATAAGCACAAAAAGACATAGCAAAGTAAGGTTTCAGTCTGGGATTAAAAGCTCTTCAAAAGGATTTTTAAAAAACCAATTAAATTTGGTCTTCAATTTCTCCATGAAATGCTACAATGTATGTGATTTAATATTTTGCTGATATGACTAGTTTTAATCTGTTCATAACATCTTACCTGAAGCTATGTTCCTCCTGGGAGACAAGAATATAACAAATATTCTGCGAAAACTTCCAAAAGCATATTATCATTGGAATTGTGATTATTTGATGAAATTTAATTAGTGTTTATTAATAATGAGCTTGACATAGAATACATTATATAGATGGTCGCCCAGCTGTCTAATCTTATGTACTAAAACATGCATGTTGGGAAATGAAGATAGGGAAAATATAATGATGGCAGAACATAACATTACCAAAAAAATAAATTGTCTCTAGAGATTATTATATCTTCCATTTTTCCACAGAAAGAATAATTTTGATATTCTATTGCACTAATAGTCATGGGATCTCTTCAGAAATTTTTTTTTTCTTGTGATAATGCTTGTGTTCTAATCTTACAAAATTTTAAGAAAATTTCTTTGAAAACATGCTACTCTCTAAGACAGGCTACTGTCTACTTGTTGCCAAGCAGAAACTATGACTGTGATAATGAGATTGGCTAGTTCTTTCGTGTTTGTCATTCAGACCTGTTTTAAAATCTTGCAGTTTTATAGGTCAAATAGTCTGTTTGTGACGTAAAATCACCTAGATGACATGTTTCTACATTTGTCATCATCAATGTGAAATGATCACTTTTTTTCAGCACAGCTCCTCTGTCATATGAAAATTATGTGCCATAGAATCCAGATCCTTGAAAACTATAAGACCCTGTAGTTAGATTTCATATATATGCAATATAAATATATATATTTCACATATATAAATTTCATATATTTTTAAATATATAAAATATATTTAATATATTAAATATAATATTTGAATATATATTTTAATATAAATATATTTCACATATATAAACATTATATGTTTATAAAAAATCTAACATTGGATGAACACATACTTTGTGTCAGGCATTGCTCTGAATACTTTAAATATAGTTTCATTTAAGCTTTCAAATTTTTTATGGGTTGAGTAGTATCATTTCTATGTTGTAGGTTTGAAAATAGGTTCCAGAAGGTAATGCCTAAAGTCACATTGCTAGTTGTTGGTTGAACTGGACTCTGAACCCAGGTAAGCCAACTCCAGGGTTTGCACACTTAACATATAGCTATAATTTTAAGAAAACTATAATTATAAGATATTTCAATTATATTTCACAGGTCTTAGGTAAGTTAATTGTGGAATTGAGATAGCATCTTGGGTTCTTGGAGTACACTGCAATCACCATGTTCAGCTCTTTAGGATAAAATGACAAATTCTAGACTGTGCACAACTGTTTCTCTGCAGGGTACATTTTCAGCTTTTTCTCTCCTTAACTTCTACAGTATTAATCCAACCACTCTGAGATTCCAGATAGGTATTGCAGCACAACACTAAACACTAGCTAGTTTGATCAGGGCATTCCAATTCTTGTTATGTTCTATCTAGGAGAAGACAGAACCAGGTGTTTTTAACCTTTCGTCTCTGATGGAGGCCTGGTCTAAAAGTTTTTATCATTCGAACCTATAGGACTGGATTCTGGAATTTTATACTGCCTGCCATGTCATGTGTAACCTTTGTGTTGGTTCTTGGGTTTCAGTTGTTGCTGCATTCAGCCCAACCTCTCAGAACCCCATTTGGACATTCTGCATGGAACAGTTTCCCACATTAGAATCTAAATTCTGGTTATTTTAATCCATGCTGACTTTGCTTGTCCAGGCTTCCCCTGCCCTTGATTCTGAGTCCCAAAAGACTTTCATACAGAATGCTGCTACATAGCAAAATGACCTTTATAATAGTTCTTGACTTGGATCCACTATTTGGCTGCAGAAGGTCTGTGAACCTAACATTGCCTGCAACATTGTATTCATGTTCATAAACACATTTTTATTTTTCTGAGCAGGGCCTAGAGTTTTAATTTTTTTTCCTTTCAAAGGTGTCTATAATCCAAGAATATTTAAAACAACCCCTACTAACATATACAAAGCAAAAGAGAATGGTGATTTCTTGTTTTGATATCTGTGTTCATTTTGTGCAGCTATAACAAAATACCAGCAAAATGAGTAATCTATAAAGAACAGAAATTTACTCTCTCAAAATTCTGGAGGCTGGAAGTCCAAGGTCAAGACTCCAGCAGGTTCAATTGTCAGGGAGGGTTGCTGTCCATTTCCAAGATGGTACTTTCTTGCTGCATCCTCCAGAGGAGAGAAACACTGGGTCCTCACATGGCAGGAGGTTGAAGGGCAAGAAATCCAAATGCTGTATGAAGTCTTAATCCCCTTAGTCCCATTTACAAGGGGAGGAGCCCTCATGGCCTAACCACCTTTTAAAGTCCCCACCTCTTAATAAATCGCATTGACCATTAAGCTTCAACATTTAAATTTGGAATTTTGGAGAGTATACATTCAAACCATAGCAACCCCTGAATTGCATTATTTAAAGGTAAAGCAATATGTTCCTGTAATTACTATTTCATGTATTTAATATGCACATGTGACTAGTGGCTACTGTACTGAATAGCACAGCTTATAGCAATAAATGACGTTGTTCAAGTTTAAAATATGGTGGCAGAGAGTAATATTCCATTCGGCCTTTTGATTGTTTGTGGGAACACAGTATTAACAATCATATTAACAGTAGAGTATGCCTACTGAAAAGGTCTAGTTAAACATTATTGTACATGTTTGAGACTAAGAAATGCTGCTGCATTTGATCTATATCAATGCCATATGGGTTTTTAAAAATCAGGTATTGAATGTGATTTTCAAGTGGTTTAATGATGTAATAGTGTTGGTAGAGTGACTCTTTATAGAAATAAAGTAAATTGTATAATTGAATCCAGTAGGAATTTACACGCTCTGAAAATGTGGTAATATTCTACCAACCTTGAAATAAAGTGTAAAATATCACAGCTTTAAAAAAATGCTGGAATTGGTAAATATTGTTATGAAGACAGTAACAAAACATATTAGATAATTGATAAAGCTATAAAGATAATACAAATATAATATGTTATAAGTAGCGGTTACTAGAAAGCAGATAATATTCATTATATTAAACATATCTCTAGAGTCAACAAAACAAAATAAGCAATTTGGTCAAAAATTACATCAGCAACAAAATGAATTAGAGTATATCTCTGCCACATTACAAGTATAACAAAAATATTTTACAAACAACTGTTAGAAAGCATGTGATAAAATAATAAACTTGAAGGAACTGTAATATTTTCATCAATATTAGTAAATAAGGAGCATCAGGAAAAAAGGGAATAATCAAACTGATAGACTATTGGATAACCTTATGAAGATTGTGTTTGTAGCATCAAGTAGCTTTCAGCTCTTCTTGTGAGTACAAGTCTTTATTTCTATTTTATTTTATTTTTATTTTTTTATTTTTCTATTTTTTCATTTTTCTATTTTTCTCCCCCAAGTGATGATCTTCCAAGATACTATTCTGCAAATCTCTTAGCAAGCACATTTCTGACTTGTACAACATTAAGCTTAAATCTTAACTGGAGCAATATCTCAACTGTATTTGAGTCATAGATTACATTAGTAAAATTTTTATGTTTAAAAATTTTAGGGAAGACCCATTTTACCTCTAATTCATAGTGTAGGTGATGGCTTATATTTGTAGGAAATGTAGAGCTACAGTATGATGGTCTCTCTAGTATGCTCTACCGTAAGAGAGTATTACTCTATTATTAATCTCTTTAAATGCAGGGTAACATTTGGCCATGCTCTATAATGCCAGCAAATACTTCATATTGAAGGTTATTTTGGAAAAGTTCTTGTCAAGTTTGGTTGACATTATTATAATTAAGTTAAAGTTTTCCTTGAATAAAAACATCATATACTGAGAGAAAAGAAAAGGATATTTGATGGATAAATGTTACTTCCTTCTTGTTTAAGAGTCTTTGCCATTCCTTTTACAAAAATATCAATATTAAGAGTCATGGTCTCTTTAGAAACATTGCCTTAAAGTTATCTATAACAATAAGCATTCATATGAACCATTAGTTTTAAATAGAATGAAAAGATTTTTCTTTCAAATAATTTTTCTTCCTTGCCAAATTGCCAAACTTTTTTTCAGTCAAAATAAATACAGGGCAACACACACACACACACACACACACACACACACACACACACGGGGGGGAGAGAGAGAGAGAGAGAGAGAGAGAACAGAGGGACTGAATAAATGTCCAAGATCTTGATATAAAGCAAAGGAAATTGAACTGATAATTTACCTCTTTGTCCTGTCAGTTTGCAAAAATATAGGCAGGTGTAGGCACCATGCATTGGGATCCCATCTCTACGTTTACTTACTGTCATTTAACCAGTATAGGTCTCAGTTTTCATACTTTTTAAATACAGAGAAAGTAGTAATTCCATCATAAAGGCAAAGATCTTATCATGCCTTATTTATCTTTTCCTGGAGATAAATACTCTATCTAGCATATAATATGCATGAAATAAACAGCAGTTAAATAATTGAATAAAGGGCTGGGCAAGATGTCCCATGCCTGTAATCCCAGCACTTGGAGAGACTGAGGCAGGTGGATCACCTGAGGTCAGGAGTTCAAGACCAGCCAGGCCAACATGGAGAAACCCAGTCTCTACTAAAAATACAAAACTTAGTTGGGCATGGTGGCACATGCCTGTAACCCCAGCTACTTGAGAGGCTGGGGCAGGAGAATCGCTTGAATCTGGGAGGTGGTGGTTTAGTGAGCCCAGTTGTGCCATTGCACTCCAGCCTGGGCAACAGAGCAAGACTCTGTCTCAGAAAAATTGAATAAAATATTATGGATATTTGTGAATATAAATATTCATAATAAAATAAAATATTTATAAATGTAATTGAATAACATAACCAACAGGTGCTCAGACAACAGCCGGCAGGTGACTATTTGATAATGATGATAGTTAATTATGTTTCCACTTACTACGTTATTCTTGTTAATGTAAGCATTGTTTAAGCTACATTTTATATGAAATGAGTGTATTATTTCATTTCTTAAATTCTACTTCAACTGGTTCTTATATTGCTGTGTTTCAGCTAGATAGGCTATTGAGATAGAACATAAACCGTTATACATGCACGACACATCTATAACCTGTATTTTAGCAAACTTTATATTTCACAAAGATAATAGAACTTTTTTCATTATTATACATAAAATATGCTTTTTTTCTCCTGTGCTAAAACCTAAAGATTCTGCTTTAATTTTGGCTAAAGAATTTTTTCCATTACTATCTATATTTAGAGCTTACTTTTGAGTTGTAGTTGGAAGAATTAAATGCGGGAGAGTATATTTTGCCAAACACAATCAAAAGAACTGCCTGGACTCTGTACATGAGCCTATTGTGACCTGATTCTCATGTATTCTTGACACAGTGCTCAAGGTCCAAAGCCCTGGCACTCCCTAGGGAGCAATTATCTCCAGAGTTGAGTAAACCCAAATCTGGAGCACTTTTTGTGATTGAATACTACCTCAACAATATGCATATTCAAAAAGAAAAGGTAATATCCTTGGAAACTATGTGCTGGGAACTGCCACATTCAAAATATTTCTAAAATAATTGGAGAGGTTTTTTTTAACCAATAAAAAATATTTTGTGAAAAATTAGTTTCCAAGTTTTTTGGTTTCTAAGTAATTAGTTTCTAAGTTTTCTTTGTATTTTATCAATCTTAAATGTTGTTGGGTTTTATACAGCATGTAACTTTTGATCTTGCTTATAGAATACTTTGATTCTATCATTAGATGTGTTTATTTCTGAAAAGTGAGTGATTGTTGAATAGAATCCCATTAGCAACATTAATGTTACAAGTTAAAGAAAATAATTTATTGTAGAACTATGGCAAGGATACAAGTTATGCAATGTTAAACAGTTTTGGAGGTGTACTTGCATAGAGTGAGCATAGTTTTAGTCATTTTGATCTATTTTTAAGCTTCAGTGTGGAAAAATCATACCTCATTTGTCATTATAAATATTTATGTCATCTTATAACCAAATTAACTCCTAGAGTTTCATTTAAAATAAATCACTTTGGCTGAGCACAGTGGTTCATGCCTGTAATCCCAGTACTCTGGGATGCCAAGGTGGTCGGATTGCTTAAGCTCAGGAGTTCCAGACCAACCTGGTCAACATGGTGAAACCCCATCTCTACTGAAAATATAAAAACTATCCAGGTGTATTGGTGCATGCCTGTAATACCTAGTTACTGGGGAGGCCGAGGCATGAAAATCACTTGAACCCAGAAGGTAGAGGTTGCAGGGAGCCAAGATTGTGCCATTGCACTCCAGCCTGGACAATAGAGCGAGACTCTGTCTCAAAGAACAAACAAATAAACAAAAAAAAAACCTCACTTCAATAGTATACACTGCAAAAGCATAATTATAAAATGGAATAACATTGTATATGTTTTGTTTGACATTGTATATACTTTATTTATAACGTATTTTCTTACTTAAATGAGAATAGAAATCTTCACTATGAACTTCAAAGGAATGTGTATTAATTGGAAAAACAGAAATAGGACTAGAAATAGAGCATTCTGTTATGTCTCACTGAGTGGTTAAATGGCCTCACAATATTACATATAGAACCTGCAGATGCAGTTCATCATTGGCAAATATTATGTTTATTTTGATATAAATATTATGATGTTATTTTGATTATAATCATTTTGATATCTTTATGGCTCAAATAATTTTTCAAATTTTCCTTGAAATATCTTCAACCTTCCTTAATCCATTTATAAGCAAAGAAACATATTGTCTCCACCACCATGTTGGTCCACCTTCAGAACGTTAAAAATAATTCATTAACATAGTCTTCTGCCTAAAGAGCTCTTCTCTAATTTTCTTTAAAAAGTTCTTTAATAAGTTGAATTACTATACTAGTTAAATTTTAATATATTTGAGGGCAAACCCCATATTCTTCTTTTTTTTAGTATCTATTATGATCAATGAAAATTTTCTGTTTCATTGATTATGCCAGACTTTTGTTTGCATGGTACCTATTACAACATTGTATTAATAGCAGTTAATATATATTGAGTGGTTAACATTTCCCAAGAACGATTCTGGCATGTGAAGTAACTCATTTAATTCTCATCCTAATTCTTTGAGATCACACCTATTTTACACATAAGAAAACCAAGAAGAAGGATTATTAATTTTCCCAAAACCAATCAGCTACTAAGTGGTCATGCTTTGATCCCCCACAATCTAGTTCCAGGGCTCCATGCTTTTAACTCCCTTAGACTTCCTAAATTCATCTTCCTAAATATATGACCAAACCTGAACCCTCCTGAAAGAGTAGTATAAAGTATAAAGAGAGAAAGAAAAGATTGAGCAAAGGGAATAAAACTCCGAGTATGCCAGTCAGGCAAGTCACACAGTAATTTAACATAAGCCACCTAAATCCAGAGTGAAAAGCAAGGTTGGAAACACACACTTCTTGTGATGTGAGAGGAGGATGCATACTAGTCACTTTTACAGCACCATATAATGAGCAGAGTCCTTAGAAACATCTTAGCATCAGGTCAAGATACTGCCATTTCTCATACTGATCTTAACTGAATTTTTTGGACATTATATTTTTAAAATTCTGTGAAAGTGATTCTAGGAAGACATTAAGATTGTGCAAATCCAAATATTTAGACTTCTGCTGCCTTTATTAAACAGAAAGAATTTTACGAAGCCTAGAAAGGTATGATGAAAATGATGGTGATGTTGGTCATAATCAAGAGGAACCTTGCCAGTTTACTAGCAGCACGTATAATTTACAACCTTTTGATGTCAGCGGTGTTATTTTAGATCTCAGGAAACTGGAGTTTGGACAGACTAAGGGACACATAAGGTCAAAGAGCAGGCAGGTACTTGGAGCTCAATCTGCATCTAGACCCTTACTCAAAAATCTATACTCTTCATTATTACACTATAGATTTTTTTTCTCAAATGGGTATTTTGAAGGAAAATGATTACATGAGAAATTAACCATTATACTCTCTAGCTTAGGTATATAATCGATAATTCTGAATTAAAGAAAGATCTACATGCTATCTAGCAGGTGGGTGGTATGGTTAACTTTTTATAACAGAAGCAGCGACAAATATTGAAGTTCTTATCTACTTGATCTGGCTTTACAGGAAGGGAGAAGATACCAAGGAAAACAAAAATATCCTTAGAATGCAGTTCTGGATTTACTTCAACTTGCTATTGTTGTTATTGCTGATTTTAACATGTAATAACATTAGTTTATTTGGGCTGCTATAAAATACCACAGATTAGGTGGCTTAAACAGCAGAAATTTGTTTTCACATAGTTATGAAGGTTAGAAGTTACGATTAAGGGCTTTGGTTTCTGGTAAGGGCTCTCTTTCTGGCTTGCAGTGGCTGTCTTCCTATATCCTTACATGGCTTTTCCTCTATATGTGTGTGCGTAGAAAGTAAAGGAGTGAGTTTTCCGTTGTCTGTTCTTATAAGGACACCAATACTGTTGGATTAGAGTCCCATCCTTATGACCTCATTTAACCTTCATTACTTCTTTAGAGGCTCCATGCATACAGCCACACTGAGGATTAGAGCTTCAACATGTAAATTTTAAGACAATACAAACATTCAGTCCATAACAATTCGAAAGCCTCAACTTGTCCCTAGGTTTATCAGAGGCTCTTTAAAAGCTTTGTTAAACCTTGTATCATGGAATCACATTGCTGTTTGTATTGTAAATGTAAATACACACATACAGATTAGAGTTCTCAATTGCTTCCACTCTTTACCACCTCTAAGCTATTCTTGGGGCCACATTCTCTCTTTTTGGCTCCCAGGATTTCAGGGAGAAAAGAAAGTACTATTGGTTGCCACTTCTCAAGCCCTCCAGTAACATCTACATTCAACTTTGCCTCCTCCTTCACCTTGTTACGGATTGTAAGACCCCATGAAAATCAATGAAACACGTTCCTTAGAAAAAGAATGGGGGATCTTTACTCTAGAACTTCACTAATATTTCAAAGAGAAAATTCTTAAAGGGAATGGCAAAACCAATAATTTCTGCTTCTCAGAAAATACTTGTCACAATAGAAATTGAGGTTTGATAATACAGATTCTGTCTTAAAATATTATGATTCCTTTGGGCATTAATGAAAGTAAACTATCACATTAATGTTTTTATGTGATATAACTCATTAACATATAGTCTTATGAATAAAACTTACTGATTTTTACATAGCCATGCTAAATATTAAACTTACTACTATAAAATTAGCTTATTGTTTAATTATTTCACAAAAGACCAATATATATTTCAGATCATTTTCCATTTTCTAAAATAACTCTTTTCATATATTTGCATAACTGCAAGTATGTCTTCAGCATCCATTGATTTACTGATTTTAAATATTTTGAGACAAATTTTTTAGGTATATTTGAAGAGTCATTGGACTTCCTATGCTTTCAGAAACAGTAGAATGCATATTAATTATAATAAAAATTTATATCAATGCTGAAGAATAATATTGAACTTTATATTACAATTAGGGTTCCAATGTGTACCTCACAAATTTCTAAACCTTAATATCTAAATAGAATGCTATGAGGCACTGGGAAGTTTAACATAAAACTAAATTTTCTTTCTTTTGAAAATTTGTCAAATTTCTGTGACTCAGATTTGGTGGAAGAGTATTATTTGAACTACTGGTTCCTATGATTCATATACAAAGAGTGATACCTATGGGTATAAAGCAAATGCATGTTTTATTTATAATAGCAACTGTGTTTTAGATAAATTGAGTGAAATCATAAATTTATATGACTTTATTATGGAATGATTTTGTATTTCTTTTATTTTGCCTTTTTAAAAAAGAAATTCTGTATGTGTTTGAGAATATGTGTATTTCGATCTTAAATATTATTAACAATGTTTCTGGATATATGATGATAGGGGTTTGGATAATACTTAGTCAGATCAGATTTATTTATGTGTAGTTTAGAAGTATTATTTTTAAACAGTGTTCAACTTTCTCTGACATATGCAGCTGCAGGAAAAAGATGTTTACTGAAAGATAACTTGGAATTTTTTGTGTGCAGTGTTTAAAAGTTAATATTGTCTTATTTACCAAAATAAAATTAGAAAATAAAGATTTAATAGGGCCAGAATGTTAATTAGAGTTGAAGATGTAACTTTTTATTCTGCAAATAGAATAGAGTGTGTTAAAGAAATCTGAAAATCTGAAGCACAAATTTAGAAAAAAATTTTAAACTTTTTTACTCCTTGTTAACACATCAAGTTGAAATGAAATTTATGTGCATTTAAAGGCATTTTCAGTAGAAAATAGCTTTTCTTTAGGAGCTGCTGGGCAAACATCCTTTTTTTAATGAAATAGATATTGTATATTTATGATAAGGGTAAAATACAGATGAAGGACTTAGTTGAAAAAAATAGACTGCAAAGAATGTTACACATTCACTTGTAGGTTCTTAAGTCATTTTTTTGTTCTTTTGTTCTGTAATTGATTGCTAGCACCCCCTTTAACCCACCTTAAAGGGCAAGCAGGAAATTCATGTTTTCTTTCATCAGCCCATCCCTCTGAAAAGCGTTCGATATTAAAACAGTTTTCAAGGAGCAAAAGCAGAGGAAACAAGAGGCCCAGCTAGACTGTAGCAAGGTTAGAAGATACATGCAAGATTGCCTGCAACACACATCGAGTCTTGTTCCTGTCCAGTATTTGCATGGAGATGTCAAGTTAATTAGGGTAGGACTCTGATCTTCACTTTATATGTGACCTTTTATTATATCTGTGGTTCTCTAGTTCATATGGTGTCATAAAAGCTATGGGTTTTATGAACATATGACCATATAGTCTTTCTAGTGTTTGACACAAACTGGAAAAGAAATAAGCATTGATATTTCCCCTTTGCCTGAAGGTTTTTCAGCAGCAAAATACTGCAGAGGCAAAGTTGATATTGTGGTAGATTTGCTGTGGGTGTAAGAATGTTTCTTTTGTCTTTTGGCTCCTACTTCCCCCAATGATGATCAGGTGCGACCTAGAGAGTTGCGGAGAGGAATGGGGTATTGGTTGGGGAAGGGGTACGAGTTGGTTCAGGAGGAGGTTACATGGCAGAATTCCCACAAATGCTGGCGAAGGATGAAAAAGATAAAGAAATCTTGTTTTTCTGAACGAGAGGATTCTCTGCATGACTTCCCCACTGTTGGGGTGATGAGCTTTCAGGCTGAGATTTTATTAACAATTCATATGGAGATTGAGGGCAGTGGAGGAGCAGATTCTCACATAAACTTGATCTGTCCATGAATGCAGTTCTCTGTTTGCCCTGACCCTGCATGGCTTAAGACATTGCCTGTGAGGCCAGTGTGCCAGACACAAAGAAAGAAATGAAAAGCAAGCACATTCCAGGAGTCTGCACAAAGGAGCCCAGCAGTTTCTAGTCGTCTCCCCCAGAGAGGATCTTATCTCTGCACAGTCAAAAACCTCTAAAATGTTTATTTGTGTACTTAAAGTTTTAAAATCCATGTGGCTGTTCGTTAAGCAATAGTCTGTAGAGAGGTTTTGTTGGGTTTTAAAATTTTTGTTTTCTGAACTTGTTGAAACTGGAAAAATATTTGCAAGGGTACATTTTCTGAAGTTTAGCTTTAGAAGCCACTGGCCTTGAATTGTTTTTACTTTGTCAATTGGTAGGTAGTCTGCAAAATGAGTTGTTTCCAGCTTTGGGAGAGGCCAGAACAACATCTTAAATCTTGATTTGACTTCCTAATACATCCTGACACTGCAAGCTCTGAAACTTGTGGCAGAGAGTTAATGCATGAGAGAAAATTGACCTGGGATCATAAGTGGACATCCCCATGCTCATGAGCACAGATCACAGTGTTACATTCAAAAAACCATGGAAGAAGCAAGTGCAGAGAAAAGTTTGCGTGAGATGAAAGAGTGAGGGAAACTAGGAACTTCTAACGTTATAACGTTTTTGCAATTATTGGCAGTTCGCTATATCTATAAGCATTATAACAGGATAATGACAAGCTCTCACAAGACATTTCTCTGTAGCTTAATATAATAGGTTTTATTGTTTGACAAATGCATTGTCTAAAAGTATGACATCTTTAGGTTCAGGAGATAAAATCTTGATATACATAATTCTTCTGCTCAAATAGGTGTTTCCACAGATACTTAAAATTCAGAAAATTCAGATACACAGGCTTTTGAATTTTGCATATGTGTTTAGCTGTTCAAATTGCTTCAAACTTTTATGGTTCATTAATTAAATAACCAGTATAGGAATGCAGGCAAATGCCATTAATTATGATAGGTTTTGTTCCTTTCATTTTATAGTGGTTTTATTTCCATGAAATTAACTGTTGTACTTAGACTAATTGTCAGTAATTGGTGACAAAATCACTTCATTGTTTTTCTATAGCATGATACTAATTAGGATCTTTGCAATATTGGCCCAGCCATGTTGTGTATTTTATCTTCTGTGTTTAGTCAGTGGTAGATAATATCAAATGCAACTTTTTAAGAGATCCATGAGATAAAACATTTCTATTAATAATTAAACAAGTCTTCTAAACAGCCTGTCATAAATTAATTTTAAAACATCAAGATTGAACGAAGCTTTTATTTTAGATTAGTTTGTTTCATGAGATATCAACTAATTTTTCTGATTTGAATTCAATCGTATTGGAATCATCTATGCAGTATTGTCATTACAAATCTCAACAGCTTAGCCACATGTATTTTTATTATTCTATTTGTATAGGTAATGCTAAAATTAGCATTGCTAAAAGCGCTTTTGTGAGGTATCACAGAGCTGAATGGGATTGCTTTTCTTTTCATACCTGATGGTTAAATTCTCATAAGATATAGCATATTATTTATTCTTTTTTTAAAGAGTTTTTCCTGTTTCATTTTGCCACATGAGAATGTTTTTCAAAACATTGTATTTCAAATGAATATATATAAAACAGTTGAGATCATGAAAGCTTGGTTTTATGTATTTTTTTTCAACATAAAAAAATGTGTTCCATGTAAGTAATAGGTTATAAAGAAAAAAACAATTGGAGAGTATTCTGTTTTGTGAAGTGAGGTTTAATGCCGATGGGAGAAAATAATACAACAGTACTTATCCTATTAAAACAATCACAGCCAATACTGCTTTGCTCATTTTGTTCCTTAAAAGAATTCTTCTCAACAGATCCCCTATGGTTTTTATGAATTTGTAAGTTATAGAAATTTTCTAATACTTTGAAGAATAGTCTTCTTGCTTCTTTTTCTTATTCTAAGATACTTTTACCAATCAAGTGCCATTTTACAGTTTATAGCCCACTCTGTTTTAAATGCATCCATAATATATAACTTAGAGCTGAGTGTCTCACAATTATCCTGAAAAAAGTTTTTACAAAGCAATTAGAAAAATAATTGCCTATTAAAAGGTTAAGATTGGTTTGAGTAGGGGAGAGCAGAAACTGAACTCTGAAACTGAAAGCATTCATTGTTAGAGGAAACATACGCACCAAATCCAAAATTAAAGAAAACTCACAAAATGCGTATCTTGGAAAGGGGAATTGTTTGAATTTTCTAAAGCTGTCAGTTCATTTTCTCTATTTTTTTTTCCTGTTAAAGAAAAACTTCAAATGGAAAGCTTTACCTTTTGTATAAAGTTGAAATGTTTTATTATTGCAGGATTGTTCTACACTGTATAAAACCAGAACAATTCAATAGCTTCCGGGGGGCCGGAGGATGGGGAAACAAATGAGAATCTTTCTATCATTCTAGAATGCCCATAGCAAAGCAAAAATAAGTATAAAAATCTATGGTCGTTTCCTTGAGAAAAAGAATCTTTTGATTACAGCAATTATTTGAATACCCATTCAGGCTCTTTTGTAACATGTAGTAAGTGCACTTCTCCCAAAAAACACACTTAGAGGACAAAACTCAAACATAAACTATGTTTAGATGCTGCATTTCAATCGGTCACCCCATAAGATTAAGCAAAGGTTATTTTTCTTTTTATGTGTGCACTAAAAAATAAATTTCCCAGAGTTAAGTTACATTTGTTTGTTTTTCATCTTATTGATATATTTCCAATATGTTTTCTTATTTTTTGTCAGTTTCAAATATATAAAATGTGAAAAATAAACAAGTCTGAAACTGACTTCAAATTTTAAGAGTGATAAAGTATTGTGAAAGTTACTTAGAGAGACGATTTTTCTCTGATTTATCCTGCCATATCATAGACACTGGAGAATGCAATAAGATGGAGTTCTTTTCTCTTCTTGAGTTTTCTAACTGTTTAAGTAAAATACCAGAAAAGAAGTACGATTCTGGTAATACTATGAGCCACTTCCATGGGCATCTAAATCCTATAGAAGAAAAAATAATAATAAATCTAGTTTGCTTCTTACTTAATCATACTTGACAACCATGTAGACACTGCTGGGGCCATCATGAGTAGCAGGCAGTATGTTTGACTGTTTTGACCCCAGAAGTCTTTATAATTGTAATCAGTTTCTTCATCAGTCCAAGCTGTGCCAATACCCCTAATTAGGCATAGTGTCATTTTAAAAATTAAAAATAATCCACATTCAACAACATCAACAACAACAACCACCTCTCAGTCTAAGCTATGTTCTCTGTGTGAACTCACACTATGGAGGAGTTGCACCCAGCTCCTGGGCTCTGATTTACTTGGCATACTTCAGATTAATCAAATTCCCCCACGGTGAGGTGCACACACATTTAGAGGACCAGAGCCCACTCTAATGCTACCTGACTCTGCTGTCATTTTTAATATTTTCATGAGTTTTTTTTTAAGTGATATGTTTGTGCATAGCAGAAATAGCCTGACTTCTTCTTACTGCTAAATAGACTGGCCACCAACTAAATCAAAGAGCAACAAATAAAATAAAAAATTATGAGATGTAGAAACTATTTAATGCAAGATAGTTTTAGTTTCTGTGGCTCAAAAAAGTTTCACATTCCATGAAACTTGTCTTTTCCCAGGGGTTAAACTCCTGCAGCCTTGGGAAAGTGAGCAATGATTGCATTAAAAAGCATAAAGCATAATAAAACAATATGATGTGTTTTGTTTTTGCTTATTTTAGAATGTACTAACAATTTTTTATGTCTCACAATAGAGGCATACATGTATAAAGACTTAAAACTACTCTTACTGTATTCACATTTTCTGTGGCCTTAATTCCGTGGTAGACAATATCAATCTGTAGCTGGGGCAAATGTACATGACATCAGATACAAGGCCCAGCAAGTCATAGGCGGATGAAACAGGTTCACTGATGCATGCCATGTGTCTTACCTGGCAGGCAGCCATCAGCTCCTGCTTCAGGTGACCAGTGTCTGCAGGTGAAACCAAACTGTACGTTTTGCTCTTAGTGTCTTATGACGAGTTGTTTTCAGTCATAAATAATGTTTGAATTGTAAGCTCTTTTTCTCTGGAATCCAGGAGCAACCAGCCACTAATGATCATTTTGCAAACTACTTAGTCATCTACCAGCTAAGAAAATAATGGTCTCTCTCTCTTTTCTGTTAGAACTGTTAGCATTCATCAACAACCTTGGATGTCCCTACCGACATAGGCTTCACCAGAGACTGTTTTCTGTTTGTTTGTTTTTTTTTTTAGTAGCAAAGATAGACTGCTTCAGATTTTATCTCCAAGTATGAACATAGAAAATATAAAATATTCAAGCTCTAAATCATGCTTTGAATATATGTTCTAATTCTCACTTTGAACTACTTGTGATAAGATATGACATCTATATTTTGTCATATTATCCAATATATAATTTTTAAAATAACTTAGGCACTAATATGTATCATAGTCTTACATTATTATTTAAAATAATAAAAGGGTAAAGTGATATAGAGTATCTATACAGGCACATATTTTTCCATGAAGGTTACATGCAATGTAAAGATGATATATTATGAAGAAAGAACAGTCACTTATATATAAGTAAATTTCAAAATGATAAATTACTGGATTGAAGAAAAAAATCTGCCTTTCAGACAACTACATTGAAGGTTTATTTTTATTTTTATTTTGTAATACAGAGTTTTGTTCCATAATAACTTGTAACAAGCTCAGGATGTGGAGTATTAAATGAATTATTACAACATATAGCCTAGAAGTAGGACCACATTGTAAACCATCAAAGGTATAACACAGTAGAACAGGCCATGTGATTGTGGTTAACACACTCATACTGAGTGTAGGCAAACCTTCACCTTCTGGAATTTTACATGTGCTGTTTTGCTCTTTGGTTTACTTCTTTCTGTGATCAATACCCGGGCAAAGCCAGAGCTCTTCAGGAGAAGGTTGAGATTATAACAATGTCAGCTTTTGCTTTTAGCGGAGTGATGAGGTTATCAATAATGCATTGGAGATCTTGGGAACCTTCGACATGCACATATGACAGCTGCCCCACATTTACTGTAGGACTCGCAGGTTTGAGCTGAGTTGTCACCGCATCTGTGTTTGAGGAGCCATTGATGCAGTCTCAAGTAATCTTGGGCACATAGGGAAAGCTGTTGAGATTATTTAACTGAAATATTGCTTCAGGAGGTTATTTAGGAATGAGAATATGTCTATGAAATTGCTTTTATTAAGAAGCCTGTTCAATATTCCTTTAATAACTTTTTGTCTCCCTAGCTCCCTTCTAATGTTTTTAAGTTTTGTTGTTTCTCTGACAAGTTTATTCATATCCTAACAGCTTGTCTGGCAGCAGGGTTCATGTTTTTTACTTGGGCTTTCTGGTCACGGTGGTGGCTGAGAGTAATGGAGAGGGGGGAATAAGTGAGTGTGGAAATGCAAAGCTGTCTCTTGTTACATTTTATCGATCTCATTCTGGTGTCATTCAATTAAGACAGAAATGTGATGGATAGTCTCTGCACAGATTCCTGGGTTGCTCTCCATCCATTGCAGATAAAGCTTTTGTGTTTTATTTTGGGGGAAGGGATGGGGAAAGGGCATGGGCAAATGGGAGAAATCAAAGATGCTATGTGATCTGAATTACAAATCAATGTCTCTCTAAGGACGCTCCAAAATGTCAAACATGCCATGTTTATATTTTCATATACACAGAGTACTTCCGTTGATGTATGAGATGGGTTACTAGAATTTAAGTTGGGGTTAATTATTGTTGATTTATTTTCAGAGACCTATGAGCTAATATCACTCTTCTACCAGCTCAAGATAATTAAAAATGAGCCACATAAAAAGACACTTGAATCCAACTCATGCCATTTTGAAGTTTGCAAAAATGAGAAATTCTTTTCTCATTTTTTTATGAGACTGTGATTCTAGGTTGACCTTTTTGCAAATAGATTTTAAGGCTGATAAAATGAAAATAGTATGTAATTTTTTTTTTTAGTTTATAAACAATTCATTCTAATCATTGCCTGTGTTATCAAGAAATGTACTATTGTGAGTAAATTTCAGAATTTAGGACTGTATGAATTCTGATCCTTATCCTTGATGACGTATTTTTCCTTAACTATATTGCTACCTCTATTTGCTACCAGCGTTATAATGAGGATAGTAGGAATTCATGGATGTGAGAGGCTCTAAAAGTAACAATTCATGTATGTAGTGTTTTTTTTAATGACATTGAAATAGCTACTGCATATAATAAAAGCAGGATATGTTAAGCAAACTCCCTTGTCCTTCTCAAAACAATGCCAGATTCAAATTGAGCATTCATAATTTTCTAATCGAGGTTATGGCTTCTGATAATTAATCCACACTAAAAGGCAGTATGGAATAAAAACATAAGCAGGAGATTTAATATTAGATCAATATGTTAATGTCCAGGCTCCCTTATATACTTGGTATGTGACCTTGGAAAACATGCATGCAGCCTGTCGTTTAAACCTTAATTTCATTATCTGAAAAGTAAATAGCATTGCTCTGAGAATTATGAGACTAAGAATATGGAAATGATTGCTCCACGCTTGTCCTGTGTACTTGGCCCATGGGAGACATCCAACACATTTAGTTTTATTCTGAATCCCCCTTTATGGTTTTGACACTGAGTAATTTGGCCCTATAATAAGCTTGCTCAGTCATTTGGGAAAGGAATGTAAGCAAAGAAAAATAATACACTTGGGTCCTACCACTGTGAGTCAAAAATTTTCCAGATCCTAATTCACAGAAACTAATTTACCAATTTGTGTGATTTTTTCAGTCACTTTACTAAAAAAAAAAAAAAAAAAAAATTAATTGTCACTAAAAGCTTATCCTAAAATTTTATTTATGGAAGGTACTCAGTGTGTTCTTTCTTAATCCAGATTTATCAAAGATTTTAAACTATTATGCTTTGATCCTAAAATTAAAGAGCAGCTGCTAGCTCAAGCAGTTATTTACTAATTTTACAAAAATTAAACAGCACTTGGAAATGATTTAGGTAGGAATTTAACTGAAAATCCACATTGTAACCCACTCAATAGTGTACAAAACACAAAATCTCATGCTGCTGGTATATGCCTTGTAGGTATTGTTAAAATCTATACATATATATGTGAGGTGGGACCTGACTATCTTTATTTTTACTTTTTCCTTCTGAGGTTCTGCGTTTTTAAATTGGATGTTTAAAGAAAACCATCATTATGAGTCAAGGCTTACCAGATATACATCAAAGTAGAATTGACATCTATTTAAGGAAAATACATCCATAAGATATAGGTAGTATATAAAGAAGTTTTTCTACATGATCCAAAGATAAGACATAATTAGAGCATGTCTGGGAAAAGAAAAGGACGTATCCTAAATATTTCATGATTTTTTTCAATTATCTACTTTGTGTGTGCTAAGACTGCTTCATGCATCCTTTACAAAAACACTACCAACACTTTGACTGAAGATGTAATGAGAATAAATTTCTACACTCTCACATCATCATTGTGCACTCAGTAAGTATTACTGGGTAAGGAACACATTTGTGTGCTTGTGTTGGGAATTAATGCGAATCATTTTATTCATTTCATAGAGGGTATGAATAGTACTCCATGATGTCCCAGGATAGTTTTATAATTTTTCCCATGTAGGGTGGGAATTGCCGTGGTATGTTTGGTCATTCTCCTATCTTTGAGCTAGTTCAGGTCTAATCTGGGTGTGGGGTGCTTCTTCACTCTCTTAGATCCAAGAAGGTGCTACTGAAAAGCAGCTTTCCAAGTTGTACTACATTCAACAGCTAACTGATAGAAGTTTACATATTCCATAAGGTAGGCTTTAAAAAATTACAAAACTATGATTTACGGAATTTACAGAAACAGAGGCTCTAGTTTGGGATCTTACCTAATACATTGTAAGTTTCAGTGTTCAGTTACAGCAGAACATATAACCTAATCATGGTGGCAGTATTGCCTACCCTTAAATTCTTAAAAAACTGTTTTCATAGCAATTTACAAGATAGCACCAGTTTCCAGTGATGTATGTTTTTCTTTTTAAAAATTATTTGCTGCCTGTAGCCAATATTAAAAACTTTGTTGTTGTTTACAATCCCTTTCTTTATAGGCTTTCTTTCCAATTAGAATACAAGCTTTGTAAAGTAAAAGACAATTGCAGATGATAAAGGAAGGTTGAAGTAATCACGAGTGCCCTCAAGAAACGGAAGGTTTCTATATTCTTGTTTCTTATTTTCTGTTCATCAAAGAGGATTTAAAGGAATATGTCATCACTTAGACCCTGGCAGTTCCTTCTCTTCTGTACTTAAACCTCTGCTTTACATTATTGAACTAACAAGATGTTCTAGGCATTCTGTTGCAGGCAAGATATAAACAATTTCAAATTTATCAACTATATACAAGATTATGTTAAGTTTCGTAATCATTGTGTGCCTATCTTTATGTTTGCAGGATTCTGACGAGTATCTGCCTCCATTGGTGTCTGTGTCTTTGTCTTCATACCTTTCCTGCATGGCTTTCTGGCCATAGCAACATGATTTGAAATACTTCCTCAGCAGTCCACTACCATTTATCTCAAATAGATTATTCTTTTGAAATATCAAAGTATTTCTTAATATCTTTTTTTGTTAAGGTTCCAAACTAAGACAACTTCAAGTTGATATTCTCCAAATGAGACTCTGATTCAATAAAGTCCATTCTCTGTATTGGCTCATTCTCTCTGAATCTCTATCTCTCTTACTTTTCACACCTTACTCATCTCTTCCTCTCTATTTGTGTTGGCAACTCTTTAGAATGCTAACATTGGAGTTTTGAATATGGCATGAATCTTAGTGGTCACACACTTCATCTCTGTGTTTTCACAGTTGAAGGTCCTGAGGCCCAGAAAAGCTATGAGAACTTAAATCTAAGAGGAAGTTTAGGAAAGGTCTTTTCCTTGTGGAGGCCTCTAGATGCCTCTAGAGGGTCAACCATATCATCTTGTCTTAGAGTTTGCAGGACAGAGTTCCTTGTCTTATTCATCTTTCTGCCCACGGTGGCTGGCACCTTGGAGGAGGCCAATGTATGCTTGAAATCTTTATGCCATATCTGAAGATGTTTTTAACACATGATGAATTAAGCTTCATCTTCTCAAATGCAGATGTCCTAATTATGGATTCTGAGCATGAGGAGGAATTTGAATGTTTTACAATTATGTGTTGATAATTTTCTCTTTATTGAGATCTGTTACTCTAGAGGAAAGAGTTGGGGCCCTGTTTTTCTGTTTCTCCTCAGATCATTTCTAGAGATTAGTATTAGCATTAATAGTCTCATAATTTTTATACTAGAAGAAGGTATATCCAAGCTTGTTTTCTGAGTAAGATTCTTTTTGAGAATAACTGGGTGTCTGCTACACATAAGAATTTGACAAGCTATTTTGGTAGTGTAAGTTTGAACAATATTCTGCTAAGAATAGAAGACATACCCTCAAATCACACATTGAAAAAGATATCCAGAATGAAACCTAGAAATTCTTCATGTGGATCAACCTTCTCACTGTATTCCCACTGAAGTATTTTACCTCCTCTCTAATCAAAATCTGATTCATCTCTTATGGGTTTTTTGTTTTGTTATGTTTTGTTTTCAGTCATTAATGAGTATAATGTCAGCCTTTTGGCTATCACTTGAATTACATAGTTGAATATTGAACCAAATTTGTCTCTGGCCACCAGGCACAGTAAGCTTTCTAAAAGACTGACTTGTAACAGATTGAATTAAGAGTGTGGGAAAGGGAAGTAGAATTATCTGGGCAAGTTGGCCAATGAGAATAGAGGTAAAGCAACAAAGCCATGCTGCTTTCACCTGTCGCTTGGGAAAAAATAATTTTGCAGTGCTTACCCATAGCTAAAGATGGCTTCAAATATAGACATGCACTTCTTGGCTTGTTTCCTGTCATGTTATATTGTTTATGTTTTAGTCCATTCAAGCAGGTTCATAAAGAGAAAAGCTCACTGCTTTGGGCTAAGCCGTAAAAAACCTCAACTGGGTCCAAGTGTTCCATGACTCTGTTGCATTTGGTCAGAAAGCCTATTTGGTCATTGTACTCAAGGGTGATAAAAGTCCTTGAGGATTAACTCTTACGTAATCAAATTTACAAGAAAATAAACAATAGAAAAAATAAACGTACCATGGATAAATGGAGGACATATATACGTCTTAACTGGTCAAAACATTTTCTTCCCAGTGGAATAGTTAATTCAGGAAATCATATTAGTGTGTGTATAACCATTACAGGTTATAAAATCAAAATAAATTTTACACATTATTCCTAATGATTATCACCAGATAATTATCACCTGAATTTCCAGTCAAGTGAATAGGGATCAGGAGTCTCTAACATGGTTGGTGGAAAGCGCCCATCAAATGGACTCTGCTATCGTGTCCCTTTTTATACTCATGCAAATTATCATTGCTTATGAGTAAAATAAGTCAATGGAATGCTTGGTATCATTAAAAACAGATAAAGGTAACTAGGCAAAATATAATCACAAAAGTACGAACTAGTTATCAAAAGAAAGAATGTCACTGATAGGCATAGATGTCTGTTTTGGTCCTCTGTTTATCTGTCTATCTGTTTGTTTTTATTTTAGCAAGTAGAAGTTTAACTAGCAAAGTTTCAAATGCAAGAAAAAAAAACCTGTGGGATTACAGTACCTATAATTTTTCTTCCAGATTTCACAAATATATGCAAAAAGTCCCTGAACAACTCTACTAGTTTACTAACTTTCTAAATTTTGGAAGATAGGTTTTCTGTTTTTCTTTTATCATCAAAAACCAAAGTTGTCTTATGTGAGCTCTATGTTCAGCAGAGAGTGACGTGAGTGTACAAAAGACCACTTTTTACCTTAAGCAATTTGCAATACAGCTAGGTAGAAATCATCTCGAAATATAAGGAAAACTAAGAATTTTAAGTCAGTTCTAAGTGCTAAAGAAGTGATGCAAACCATACCGTCTTCAGAACTTCAAAAGAGAATTGGGCTTTTTTTTTTTCCTATGTAGCCTGGAGCAATCAGAGAAAGATTTTTGGAGGAAGTGTGATTTGTGAATGGTTCTAAAAGAAAAGACAGAGAAATCAACAGAGAAAAAAAAAAATTCCAGAGAACTCTATATCTCTGCTTGCAATCTCAGGACCATGGAGAACTACTTATTACAGATGGAGAAAATGGACCCACAAAAAATTGCCCCAGGGCATCACAGGGGTTATGTAGAGCAAAAAGAAAAGAAAGACTAACATTCATTGCATGTTTGTGCTCTGGTTGATCTTAATCAGTGGTTTTATAATCCAAATGAAATTATGTGTCTCAATGAATAAATACGTAGCTATAATATAAAACAATAGGGGCACTTTAATATGTTGGACAGGTGAGTGAACATATGTAGGGAAACATTATTTTCACATCTTGTATAAATTCATGAGAGGTACTTATCTGCCAACACCTTTTAGATCTTTTTGATGTAGACTAAAACATTATATATTCACAATGGGAAAGAGATGAATAAAATATCATAAGAAGCAATAACATGGGCCAGGCACAGTGGCTCATGCTTGTAATCCCAGAACTTTGGGAGGCTGAGGCAGGCGGATCACGAGGTCAGGAGATCCAGATCATCCTGGCTAACATGGTGAAACCCCATCTCTACTAAAAATACAAAAAATTAGCCAGACATTCTGGCATGTGCCCAGCTATTTGGGAGGCTGAGGCAGGAGTATCACATGAACCTGGAAAGCAGAGGTTGCAGTGAGCCGAGGTCGTACCACTGCACTCCAGCCTGGCCCACAGAGCGAGACTCTGTCTTAAAAACAAAATGCAATAACGTGTGAAACAGGCCTCATACACTCATCTACCCCTGAAATCCTGCTCCTTTCCAATTTCCTGTCTCTGTAAATGGCAGCAACACTCACCCAGCATCTCAAGTGTAAAACCTAGGTGTGATACATTTCTCTTTTTTTCTGACACCCACATTCTTTCTGTCAGCAAGTCTTGCCAACTTGACTTTCAATTCTGTTCCAGTACAGTCAATTCTCCCTACCCCAGAACTACCACTTTTCCTGGAGCCACTGTCATCTGCTACAATAACCCTCTAACTGCTATTTCTGTTTCCAGTCTTCTCCACCTAGAGTTAATTTTGCTCACACCAGTTAAGGTGATTTTTCAAAAATGTAAATTAGATAAAGCTTTCAATAGTCTCTTATTAGAAAAAATTTTAACTGCGTACCCTTGCCTACTTGAGCCTGCATTATGAAGCTTCTGCTTATGTGTCTGGCTTCATTTCCTACCACTCTCCACTAGTGTATCATGCCCTAGCCACACTGGCCTTGAAGACGTTCCTCTAACATGCCTTAATCCTTCTAGTCTCGGAGACTTTACACTTATTCTGTCTAGGATACTCAACTTTCATATAGATTTCTCTTTGTTACATTCAGGTTACCACTAAAGCATCTCTTCCTCAGAAAGACCTTATCTGACCTCCCAACCATTACTTCCAACTCATTACTCTCATCTAGTTATCCTCATTTGTTTAGCATCATGGGACTTGTTACTCACATTATATATTTATTGTTTATTTATATGTATTTGCTTATTGTCCTTTTCCTAATGTAAGCCCCATAATAGCAAAGACATTCTCTCTTTTGCTTATCCCCCAGGATCTAGAAGAATTCAGGGCACAAAAGAAGTATTTGATAAATATTTGTTAAGTGAATTCATTAAAGAAAGTGGAACATAGTTTGGAAGACTTCTTCTGAAGGAGTGAAAAGTTATTTTGCAGCCAGGAGGGCCTGGATTATCATCTCAGTTTAGACACATGCTTTCCTTCTGGACTTGGAGAAATCACTAAACACCTCAGTTTTTGCCTATAAAAAAATGGAAATAACACTAATTATAAGTCTGGTTTGCAGAGAAAATTCGAGATAATAAACTATCAACCCAAGGGTTGGCCAATAGGAGATGTTTACTGATATAATAATAAAATAGTGAATGTAGCTGTAATAACTCCAGGAGACTGAGATAGAATCGCTTGAACCTGGGAGGCACAGGTTTCAGTGAATGGAGATCACGCCACTGCACAGCCTAGGCAACAGATTGAGACTCCATCAGAAAAAAAAAAAAAAAAGAGTAATGACTCAGTGCCCTGGATTCTAGCCAGAATATTTCACCAAAGAAACATAAAATATAAACACCCACTCCCAACCCTTCAACTCATTATCAGTGACTTCTATCAGACTCTTGAATATGCACCCTTGGGAAATGAAGTAAGAACCATAGCTTAAATAGTTTAAACTCATATGGGACAAAATAATGAAAACACGCAAGAGGGAACAATCTTACATTGGAAAAGAAATCAACCCAATGACCTAATGTATCTTTTTATTATTTCTTGGGAGAACCTGTATGTTTAATTCATAGAATACTGTTTCTATGTTGGAATTCACTTACATGAAAACTACACTACTATCAGCAAAATTGGACTTTAAAAAAACCCAAGGATTTTAGTACTGAAATGCTTCTGTGCAATATATTAACATTCATTGACTAGATGAATCCCCCACGTGCACTTTGTGTAAATTACGAAAAGTTGCCCTTTCTTCTATGCACGTGAACACATGTACCCTTGCAGGTGTAACTGGACTCATGCTTAAGGCTTGGTAAGCAAGCCTGGGCTGTATTTCAATCTCACTCACCACCTGGCCAATCTTCCTTTCACAGGACTCAGGCCACACAACCATATGCAAGATCCTGTAAATATTAGATAATGAATACAACGACAGAAAAAGATTCCAAATAGAGTGAATTGAAGATGGACAAAGGTCAGCTATACCTTTCTTCAGTTGGCAATTTTTAACAGCATGTAGAATAAAAGAGACATGTAGTTTCTACAACAGAAAAGCAATTACAGGTATGTCACATTTAAATGTGGATCACTGATTATTACTGATCCAAACTCTAGAAAACATTCTTGTCCAAATAGCATGCTTGTCAGTATTTTAAACCTAAAAACTAATTTGACAAAGTTGTAGTAAGATTAGGGTAGGAAGAGAGGAGTTCATCAGGAACTGAGTAATCCCTGCTTCTTAAAAAATATCTTTAGTGTTAAACTTAATTCTAATGGTCTTTACTGAGTATCCTCTCCTCTGTTGGACATTTCGAGTTGTAGAAAAATGTGTGCAAACAGTTTTGGACCTCATGGAAGCAATACTTAAGAGCACCATATCAGTGTATGTAACTCTGTAATACAGAACACTGTAATACAGAAGCCATGACAACAAAGAAGGCAGGTCAAAGGAAGAAAAATCTACATACTGACAGGTGAATCAGAAAAGTTGCATGGGAAAAGTGGACTATTGCATTGGGGGCCTGTAAAGAGCAGGCCCACTCTGTCATCTTAATTGGCTTGGTAAGCAGATCCTAGCTTTCCGGATTAAAGCTGGTCCTTTGAATGAATGAGAGCACTAAAACTTTCAGCTGGAGGAAAACAACATGAATAAAAAGGAAAAATGGAAGAGTGGGCCCTCTTTAGGGAACAGCAGACAATCCACTTTGGCAGGAATTTACCGGGTGTATACATGGAAAGAAGGGGTGTGAGTTGAGATTGGAAAGATATGAAAGTGTTCACCTGTAGACTAGATTCTAGGGGAATGTGTTGTTTTTCTATTTTCCTATTGTTTTTCAGGTAATATATATCTTTTGAAGTCTTTTGAACATGATCAGGCCTATAATCTATGAAGAATGAATTGCCATATGTATGTAGAAGGTATCTTTGAGACAAGGAGTGTGAGAATGGTGTGTAAGAGGATATTCTTACGTAGTATGTAAGAGAAGCAATAAGGACTTACTGTAAGATGGAAGTGAATATAATGAAGGTGAAGATTTGGCACGACTTAGTGTTTAGGTGAAACAGCAACAACAACAACAAAAGGAAACAGAAGGATTAAAGATGATTGACATTTTATGCCTGAGTAAATGAAAAAAGGGTGTAGAGTCAACAAATTAGGTAAAGCTAAGAGGCCTTCTTAGAACTCTGGGAATTTATTCAATACTTTTTCTTAACAAAAAGTGGAAGTTGGCCTGTAATATAAGCAGATTTTGACTGAGATTCATGATAAAGTCTTAGCTTTTTTATAACTCTTTAAGATAACATTAATTCTTGTTTATTCATTAAGCTCCAAGGCATCTTATGAAGTCATATATTTATGTACAGATTTCTGTTTTATCTTAGTAATGCAATCATATTTGATTTACAAATGTAAATGAACTCATGTATTTAATCAAGAATAAAGACATAACACTGAATAATAGCCCTTAATGCTGATATCTGAATATCTTTCAGAGAGTTTGTATACATATACCCCTTTTAAATGCCCTCGCATTGCTGATTTATAAAACTTTTTATTTTGACCATTATAACTGACATAAATGATTTAAATAATAGCTTGCAAAAACAGAAAGAAAGTTAAAAAATTCTGAGAACGTGTATTTCTGGATGTAAAATAGCAAGTTTAGTAGAGGCTGGGGATACTGTCAAGAAAATGATAATGAATTTATTGGAAACAGATCACTGGCAATTAGGATTGATGCAAATTCTCTGACATTTTTAAGGGAACTAGTCATATCCCTGGAGGCTGGAAGAAGTGGCCAACAATTCTGCAACGAATAGGAAAGGAGATTTGTGATGGGGGAGACTCATATATTTCTCTAATAGAAAATTTTGGAGATGCTGTTTTTGGTCTGACGTCAACTCACTCTTGTTGGACTTGCAGCTTTATTTTACTATCCACCCATGTTAAATTCCCTCATCTACCCAATTGCTCAGGCCAGAAACCCAGATGTCATACTTGACTTTTCTTTCTATAATTACCCCAATCTGATTCATCAAGGAGTGCTGTTACTTTTACCTCACAAATATATTTTTAAACTATCCCATTCTGTTCATCTCAATTGCTACTACCCTAGATTGTAGCTCTCTCCTCTCATACCAGAGCTATTGGAATAACACCCCAACTGTTCTTATTCGGTTTTTCACCCTTCTCTTTCTCTAACTTCTTTCCCATAGAGCAATCAGATTTATATTTTTAACTCATAGATCTGATAATGTCATTCTTTTCTTAAAAACTTCCAAAGTCTTTTCATTACACACAAACTGAACTTTTAAAAAAGGGCAAAGTCCTGTATTAACTGGCTGTTGCTCATCTCTCTTGATATGGTTTGTCTGTGTCCCCACCTAACTCTCATCTTGAATTGTAGTTTTCATAATCTCCACGTGTTGTGGGAGGGACCAGGTGAAGATAATTGAATCGTGGGGCCAGTTTCATCTGTCCTGTTCTCGGGCTAGTGAGTTGGTTTTCACGAGATCTGATGATTTTATAAGGAGCTTCCCCTTTAGCTGGGCTCTCATTCTTCTCATTCCTGCCGCTGTGCGAAGAAGGACGTTTTTGCTTTCCCCTTCTGCCATGATGGTAAGTTTTCTGAGGCCTCCCCAGCCCTGCAGAACTGTGAGTCAGTTAAACCTCTTTCCTTTATAAATTATCCAGTCTTGGGTATGTCTTTATTAGGAGTGTGAGAACAGACTGATGTATCTCTCAACTCATCACTCCTTTGCCTAGATGGGATCTGCTGCAGGGAAGATATTCCTGGCATGAGAAGCAGAAGGGAGAACCTTCTGTCCTTCCCCCACCTCAGGCTTGTATTCCACCCTCATCATCTTTTTGAGGGCAGTTTCTACTGCACAATGATTAAAGTTGCAGTGGGGTGAAGTATGGATATCAGGGAACCCCCATTTTACTCTTACTGTCTTTACTGCACTTCCCACTCTCTAGGGAGGGTGGTTTGATGCTCTTTGGATGCTTGTGGGTGCATATTAGAGGACCTCACTGGGAATATTTGACTGTACTTCCTATGTGTTGGGTGATAGAGTTTCCTCTCATTGCTGTGTCATCCTCGGTCACATTTTTAGGGATCTATTCCACACAACTTTCTCCCTTATGATGTCCATTATCCTTCCAGGTGCTCTGTTAAGAGTTTCTTTCATGCTTAGAACTACGAATGTGGTCCACAAACTATAATAATGTATCTTTGCACCAATAAATTCTGAGAATTAAGCAGATATCAGCATTGTAGGAAGCTCTTCTTGAATCTGAAGCTGAAGCAGTTAGCTAATCCAAGTGTAACATTTACTTTGTCCAGGCAGGATTCAAAGTTAACTCCACTCTGTCTTCAAACTTCAGCTCCCCAGGTGGTCCTACTGAAATCTCTTTCATTAAAATTGAGTGAAAAGGCAGGCACAGTGCTCCCCCAAAGAAATCTTCCTCAGAAAACCCTCTCGCATCTCCTCATTTCAAGCCTCATATAGTTTCAATGTGTTCACAGCCACCTACTTTGAAATTTCTACAACGAAGTCTATCGCAAAATTCACTTGCCACTTAATACCTCTTACATAATGGTACTCCAGTTAAATGCTTTTAATGTAATACACTGACATATACCCAAAATAAATAAAATCTCACATAAAGTGACAACTTTCACTCTGGTTTTAAATTAGACTTATCAAATTGAATACTGAAAGAACATTTCAGTCTATAATTATTGGTACAGATGACCCACGTCAAAAGAATTTTTAAATAAAAGCCAAAATATCTAATGCACTTAGAAAAGTGTCCCACCAATATTAAGTAAAAAACTTCTGCACTTAAGTGTATCAAGCATTCTTTGTAGCTTTATTTTCATCTTCTACATGGTTATACATAAATTTTCAAGAAGGGTTATATCTGTAAATTAGATTTTGAAAAGGAGCAAGGTATTTGTTTTGGAAGAAGTTCAGTAAAGGGAAGCCCCAGTTAAAAATGTCAACTATTGTATGTTCGTGGTAAGTTTAAAACATATTGCTATTAATCTTGTGTTCTAATATCCAACATTTACAGTGCTGCAATAATTTTTTAAGTGGCTGTAAAAATGCAATGAAACTTGCTATTAATTATCTCATTTAGCAGAAACACCTTGTAATTTAGCTTAATAGTTGTGTTTTATTAATTTCTTATCCCGATTTGGCCACAGCCTATTAAGAATGATCCCAACTGCCTATCCAGTCTTTAGAGCATTTAATGAGTACATTTTATTTTCCCAAAAGAGATCTAAACAGTTAACTTAAAATTTTTCTTAAAAACTTCAATTATATTGTAATTGAATATTCCTGGTTAAGTAGAAAATAGTATCATGTTTAATTGTAACACAAAGCAGCAGCGTACATGTGTGCTACTCAATTCTTTTAGTTGCTAGTATAGTGAAACTACTTGAGTCAGTCCTTTTGGTGTATAATAGGATGCCCTTAAATTTTTTGGCTGAGTACTTAAAAGACATAATTATAGGAAATAATTTCATTGGTGAATTACTTTACCATGTAAGTAGGTAAACTCGGGGAACACACCTGTTATCCACTGAGAATGTTAGATATATATTTGGTTTTTTTTTTTTTTTTTTTTTTTTTTTTTAAAGATGGGGTTTCACCATGTTTGTCAGGCTGGTCTTGAACTCCCGACCTCAGGTGATCTGCCCGCCTTGGCCTCCAAAGTGCTTGGATTACAGGCGTGAGCCACCACACCCAGCCTAGATATATATTTGTTACAAAATCACATACCTCAACCGATAGTCAAATTGACTTGTTAGCATTGACTTACAGGAAGGAACTTGTTTCATTTGCTCCTGAAAACAAAAATCAAAAACCAGTGTCCCATGTATGCAATTTTTCAGTTAAGTAAAATGAGAAGACCAGATTATTCACCAAATAGTGCCACAAGGATGGTTTTTGATATTGTTAAAACTACTGCCTCATATATTGGGTTGCAATTGATGGTCTTGAATCTAAGGAGATTTAAAAAAGTTATATCCCACATCTCATTCCTGAGAGATGGTACCTCAGGTGTCCCCTGCCTTGGGAATAAGATGCTGACCCTTCCTAATGCTGCCCTTGGTCCCTCACAAGCTGTTCCATCTAGTGCAGAAACTTGGTGTGTTCTTATTCCCATAACGGAATCATTCTCATTTTAAAAACTCGTTTCACATGTTGCCTTCTGAAGACCTTTTCTCCTGGCCTTTCCCCTCCATTCTATCTGTGCAAGAATTCTTTTCTCCTCCTCTTTCTCATTATTCTCTATCATAACATATAATCCTTCAATCATTTAAAATAATCCATATTACACTTTTAGCAGCTTGAACATTGCTAAATAGACACATAGAAAATATTTGTTGAATGAACAAATGTCCCTCAAAACCCAGGATAGCACAAAGGCAGTAAAAAAAGTGTTAGTTGGGCTGGGAGCAGTGGCTCATGCCTATAATGACAGCACTTTGGGAGGCTGAGGTGGATGGATCACTTGAGGCCAGGAGTTTGAGACCAGCCTGGACAACATGGCAAAACCCCATCTCTACAAAATATAAAAATTAACTGGGTGTGGTGGTGGGCACCTGTAATCCCAACTACTTGGGAGGCTGAGGGAGGAGAATTGCTTCAGCTAGCCGAGGTTGGGCACTGGGCAACAGAGTGAGACTCTGTCTCAAAACAAACAAACACACAAAAAAAGCCTTGAATGAATGAAATGGATTTTAAACCAAAGGACTACTTGATGTAAAATGTTGTCAATGTCTATATTAGTTTGAGTTACTTGAGTTACTTCAGAAATGCAGAAATGTCTTTTAGGAGCAGGCTTCTGATAAAAAATCACTTTCCCCAAAGAACAGTTGCCAATTTGTCTCAAGTTTTCATAGTATGTCATATTTGTCTTTCAAACTGTATATAACTTTTGGTTGTCTGAATGTATGAATGAAATAATTCTTTCTAGAAATACTGTCATCTTCCAACCTCTTTTCAATGTTTTTTTTAAAGTAAAATATGCTTAGAGGGCAATAGTTTTTCGTTTTTAGAACAAGTTTCACAATCATGTATACAACTGAAATGTATTGGCTTTTGATAGCAAAGGCTATAATACTACAAATGTGTAAATTGTATTTTAACATTATTAAATAGAAACTGAGAAGTATGAGCCAGTGCACTGGGCTCAAGATTTGAACTTGAGGCTTTGCTTTAAAGGACAATACAAACTAAGATAGGCTTTTTTCCTAAAACCACAGTGACATGTATTTTCTTTGATTAGTGAATAGTGTGGCTCATAGATGGGGTTTTACTTACAGTCCAAAGCAACAATGAAATCATGTAAAATATACTTAAGATATATTTTAAGCATATTTAGTATGGGCCTATTTTGTGACATAAAATATTGTTTATAAAGTTTTGACATTTAAAAATAAGTTTTAAACAGTTACTTTAAAAAAAATATTAACTCAAGCTCATTACTTCTACCAAAATGTAGTATATCTAATGGAAAAGTAATAATAAATTGTGTTAGATTGTTTTAAAAATCCTTTCAACATAAAAAAGCATCATGTTTTATATCATTTGATATATGAAACAGCATCCATGAAAAATTTAGAAAAGTAAATCACGTTTAGCCCTTTTTTTTCAAATGTTAGAGAAAAATTAAAAAGCTGAGGAAATACAGCTAGAGATTTTTGATCTTCCTTTAGGAAATCCTGACATTCCAGAGAAACTTGGATAGACTCTGAAGGATTAACCCGTTTCTGACTTTTCAGGAAGTTTATCTTTCATTTAAAAGGATATCTGATGGGGTGGAATACAAAATTTAAAATAAAGAAGATGTTAAATACCATGTCAGGGATGCAAGGTTAACAGTGGTGGTTTTGGGCTTTAGAAACATATAAAAACAACATGACATGAAAGTAAAAATTTTTTTAAAAAACATAAAAATGAGCACATAAGTTGTTTTTGGTTTGCTTGCCTGTGTATAAACATGAAAGTGATATGCATCTCTCCTTGAAGTTATGGCCCATGTACTTGAAACGACCTTTTTGCTTTCTAAGTGATTGTATAATGAATGGCCTAAGCTAACATTCACTCTGTCCTGGTCTACCCGAGTCAGCTGAGTTAGTCAGAGGCTTACTTGGCCTGTCTGTCTCTGATGTCTGCATTCTGAATTTGCTCTGATGAGGTTCGTGGGGTCTAGAGCATAATTTGTGCAAGTCATCTGTGAGAGTGGTGCCTGCTCAGTCTAAGGACTTCAGCCTGATAGATCAGAGAGGCAGGAATAGACTCAGCTGCTGTCAGTGGTGGAGGCCAATGAAAAGAAGGAAACAAAACTGAACCGTAGCCTGTTCAAGGCTATGCAAGGCCATCAGACACTGAGTTCTTGAGGTGGGTTGGAGGAGAATGTCTTCTGGATGTCTCCTGGGCAGTGACAGTTTGCCTGGAGGCTTTGACATTGGATTCATTAGCCACTGCTAATGTGTGCAAGAAATGTAGCAAAAATAGTGCCTGCTTCTGGGTGAAAACATTTAGAGCACCATAGAGATGTGGGAGTACCTTCATGTCTCAGCCATTGTCTATAGGCTTTGCTTAAAAACAGTTCACTTCTTATCACTAGAAAGAGAACTTCACTAATAATAGTCAAACAGATTATTATAAGATGACAGAGAAATGTGACGTATAAGGTTTTGTAGAAAGAATAAAATATTAAAGCAAACGTGAAATTGAGTTTTTCTAAGTGGATAAAATCTTTACAAACTTCAGAATTTCAGGGTCACATGATTTGCGTTAAATAACATAGTTGTTTTTTTTTAAAATAAACCCACCAAATTATTTAAATTTGATTTATTCCTCATCTATGGAAGGGGCATACTGCATTTTTAATAAGGTATATATTTTAATATCATGACTGAGAGAGCTCTAAGTTGTGATTTTCTTGAAGACATCCATTTATTACATGTTTGAGAAAATCAGGAGACTGTAAATTGAAATGCTTAAAACTGATGTGAAAAAGGAAAATATCCATATTTCTAAAATAAAGTGAGGGAGGAAGGGGGAGATGGTCAAGGTGTATAAAGTGTAAGAATCAACAAGTTCTGAAGATCTATTGTACAGCATGGTGATTAGTTAATAATTGTATACTTGAAAATTTTTAAGAGAATAGATCTTAAATGTTCTCACCACAAAAACGAAGTATCTGAGGTTATTTAATCATTGCACAATGTATAAATATATATATATATCAAAACATGACACTGTATACCATAAATATATACAATTTTTAAATTTGTCATTCTATCTTAATAAAGCTGGGAAAAAATGGAAAAGAATTCGTTGAACCACCATTAGTGTTGGTATACAGTGGTTGATCTTGGGCTTTCTAATGCCTTACATATATGAAGATTATCTTATGTTTAGTGCTTAAAAAGAATTTGAAGTGGTGATTCTATTATGTGTAAATGGATTATACAGTGGACATATTTCCTTTGTTTACTGCGATATTGTTTGTGCAAGAAAAATTCTAGAAGCAGTAGTCTTGGTCACTTTTATGTAAAGTAAGCATAATCCAAATAAAGTCATTTTATTGAGAGATGGGAGGAAGCTGATATTTTAAATAAGGGATTTCATATGTTGATTTCAAGGTAGAAGTTTTGGTGTGTGCAAGTTTTGCTTGAAATACCAAAATAGCTACATCATATTAGATTAAAAGTAGAAAGAATTCTTCCTCCTACGGTTTTTATTGTTTAAAAAGGGTTTTTAAAAAAGCAACTTAAATGAAGAGTGAACTCTCAATTTTTGTTTGGGTCTACATTGCAATACTAGTTTAGGCATATTTGCTTTAAATGACCAGGTACACTAATTAGAAAGAAAACAATTTACCAGGAGCTGTATCAAGTACAGCCCTGCAAATGGTATGAGCTTTTTCCAAGGATCCATATTGTCCTTGGACTTGGCTGTTGTATTATACTTTAAACGGAATTGATTGTATGGTTGTAATGAAAGTAGCAGATTGATTTTTATGCAGTGTTAGAAAGAGTAAATAGAAAAATGTTCCTGTCTTGACCTGCATTCATAACCAATGGGATTTGCTGGCTTTAGACCCAATCTTTAATAAGAGATAAGATGCAAATGTTAATAAAACTGGCTTCGAAGTTTAAGAATCGTTTCAATGCTCATCAAAGATGTTTCTTGATGCATTTAGATGTGTTGTATTGATTACATCACAATCACCTAGGAAATGTTACTTTCTTTAAATGTTCATAATTTATTATGTAATTAGCATTCATAGAGTTGTGCCTTTGTACACATACTAAGATTATTGAAGTGAAGGTTATGATACAATTGTATATATTTTAATTGTCCTTAAAATTGAATCCTTTTACTGTTACTTAAGCAAATGATGGTTTAATGACTGATTATGAGTAAATTTTTACACTGCAAAATATTAGAAAAAGGTATAATTGTCATACTGTAGCAGTATATTGTAGTAGTGTTTCTTGAAGGACTATTCCTGCTGAATTCAGAATTATTATTGTATTAAGAAATGAAATGCTTGTTTCCATTAATGAGCTCAGTCATTTTTCTCCACCTCTTCTTGATAATTTTGAAGTTAACCAAATATGGGTGTTATAGTTACATTTTATATTCTAATTGTTAGGACTTTATGAGCCTCTATTCCTGTTCACCCTTTTGTAAGCAAAACTCAAGCCCACAAAACAAGAAATTTAAAATATAAAGTGTAGTTGGTAAATTTGTTTTGCTATAAATGAAGGAGTGCAAAAAAAAGTAACAATTCATTTGTAAGCAACAGTTTCTTCACACATTATGTGACTTATTTTGGATTTGTTTTATGTTTGGGGTAAAACAGTTTAGTATAATGATGCCTAAATGAGACAAAACAAAACAAAATAAATTAAAAAAACAAAACAAAACAAAAAACTAACACATTTGCCTGCCGATGTTTCTCAGTTGTAGCTTCCAAGAGCTCTCCATTCTTCCCAGCCCACTTGATACCCTGCAGGTTGTGGCAGACAATTCACAGGAAAAGCTTAGACATCGAGCTTGCACGCTTCTTGACTCCATTTTAAACCTTTTGTTCACACCAGGGTGGCATTTTTTCACACCGCATGTGGCAGTTTTGACTCCTATCCAACTTGTCTTATAAAATCAAAGTCTGATTTTTACATTCACCGGGCTGCTTCCCGAACTGCTACTGCTGTTTGTGTCTTTCCTAGTGATTGGTGCAGAAGTTTATAGCAAAATGTGTTTTAGGGAGTGAGAGGAAGAAAGCAATATGAAAAATGTTCTGGGCGTGAAACACAGGAAATAAATTTTGGATAAAACAGAGGTTGACTCTGCAAAGATTATACCCAAAATAAAATACACTAGCCTCTATTTCTATTTTTTGTAGCACTATGCTGAGTGTTCAGGTAAATTTTTAATAAAAACAATATATCATTTTCAGGTTGCATGATATTTTTAAAAAGCTGTCATGTAATTGCAAAACAAAGTCTTATCCTCAGATTTATACAGTTATTTTCCTATAATTTATAATCAGTGAGTGTAAATGAATTTTACTTTTAGATATAACTATTCAGCATGCTCCATTTAAGTTCAACTATGAATAAAACAAAAGCTATTTTAAAAATTTATACTATGAACCACACATTTAAACAATTTCTATAATCACATCATCATTCTTAGATTTTTCTTCTTTCCCCTATGTTTAATTATAAATATCACTTCAGGCATTTATATTTTTTAAAGATAAATTGTGCAGCTGTTTAAAACAAATTACATAAAATGATAATCATAGAATAACAGCAGAAGTAAAAAATTTCACCAAATACCAAAGTAGGTGTATTGGCTTATTTCTGTAATTATTAGGAAGACATAAAAAACTATAGATAGGAAATCTCTGCAGATAATCTGACAATACTTGTTATATAACAATTTTTCCTTTGAAACTCTTATTTTGTTTAAATAGCATCTTTTAGCTATGTTAGCAAAAACATGATAAAATAACATTCTAAAATATTTGCAAGCCATATGCTTTAAATCAATCTGTATGTGTGTGTATGAAGGGAGAACAGAGGAGGGTTTCTGTTTGCATCAACAGATAGAGAATCATATAATTTTTAAATATTTTCTAAAGTTATAGATTAAGCACTCTCATTCTTAAATTGCTGCTTTTAAACACTAACAATTCATTCACCAAGAAATCAGTTAATACAAGTAAATCTTTACAAAGTAACAAGTATTTGTGAATAGTGTTAAACTTCGAGATGAATATTATTGCATATTTAATTTAACTTGTAGCTACAAAGTCAACCTAAAATCACTTCAGCTAATACAAATTGTATAATTTGTATATCAAAATAAACAAATTATTTTGTTTTAAGAAAAAAATGTAAAAAAGTAGTTGGAGATTATAGTCTTCATGCCTTTTTCCAGGAACACCTAATTAAATTAAGTACATTTGAATTATTCATTACAGTATTTGAAACATGAAATGGATCATAAATTGAAAAAGACTTCAATTTAGTTTTAAGTTTCTGGAATAACAAACCGTGACTGACAAGAACATAGGGAAATAGCACTTTGTTGTAAGTCTTGTAATAGTAGGCATACTAAGAGAACGACTGTATACTTTCCCTTTTACAGACAGAAAACTAATTCATCTACAACTTCTACAAAGTATTAGGAAAGAAAATACCAACAATTCTCAAGAATAACTAAATCCAAATGGTTAGTGTAAGTAAAAATCTATTTAAAACCAATGAATTGCAATAAATGTTATAGTCTGGGGTTTTTTTTTTATTATGCACAGATGTTTATCAAGTACAAGTTTTTGCCCCCTTTTAGTTAATTTAAAATTTGACCTCATAAGAAATAGAAAGGAAAATACTTTTTGTATTTACATATACACATTTTTATGAAGAACAAGTAAAATCCTTGTCATTAAAAGCAAAACAAACAATTGAAAGCAAGTAAAATACTCAAATAAACACATACCTACTTAACCATAGTTTAGTATTAAACCTTCTTATAAAGCTAAACGGCATCTAGAGCTCTAACAAAGCATTTGAAATTAAAAATATGAAAAAGGCAAAAAAAAAATCCTCTAAAGAAAGATAAGTTTATGAAATAAAATTTACCTACTTTTGCAGCTGTTGTATTTGTTGAAAAAAAGTATGACTTTATTTCATGTGCATGCCAAAGAATGTAGAAATATTATATATTTAGTTCATTTTTCATTATATAGGATAGTAAACCCACAACTTTTATTGCTTTAAATTTCTTGTTTTCTACCCTCCCCACCTACTCCCTGGATTTCTTCGGAGTCTCTTCTGGCCAGCATATCTTCTGTTTGAGGTGCATCAAAATAAGGTCCCCAAACAGACACACACAAAATAGTCACCATCCAGCTGAGGAGAAATAGGTTTTCTGCCTTTGCCCTATCCTTATGTGTTAATAAAATCAGCTCATACATTCTGCCACAAAATTCAGCTTGGAAGTAATCCTCTGCTACTTAGCTGGATGAAAAGAGTATTCATTGTGAATTATGTTTCATCTGTCACAATAACCTTCTTTATTCTGTCAGGGACCTCCCCCTTTGCCTGTGGCAATTAGAGAAAATAGGTATGCGTTGAAGTATGAAATAGTGGGTTCTTAAAATGAAACAAAACAAGAAAACTGATGACACATACACGCAGTTCTTGCTAAGCAGTATACTGAAAATCAGTAGAAGAGGCGATTAAAGTCATTCTGGATTTTACAAGAACACAGTAAAAGAATGCTTTTTAGAATGAGCAGGTGGTATAGTTGCTATTAGTTAATGTCAACATTAGTTACTGATGACAAGCTGTGAATTGTAATTGTATTAAAAATGAAATGTAAACATCTTTTTAAATTGTGTACTTTCTAATTAAATCATGCCACAAGATAACTATCATAAATATATGGTATTTATTTAACATATGAAATCGCCATTTTATGTGCATTTAACAGAGCATAATGAATTTGTGCTTTTAAGTCTGTTTTAATGCTCCAGAATAACATTTTTGCAAATTTTTAAATGGGAAAAAACAAAGAAAAATTTTCCCTTGAAACAGAACTTATCAAACAATTTTGTTTAATTTAAAATCAATGTGATTATTTGATTTACTTACTCTTACAAATCACTGAAATTACCTGGCGGCAGTTCAAGTTCACCTTTCTGGAATAAACCTGTTAAATGATAGACACCATCTCATCATCTCCTTGAAAGGACACCTCAACTTTTTGCCTTCATAGGTTACAGTAAAAGTTATACTATTTCTAGTTACAAATAAGTTAATCTGGAAGATCTTAAAAAGCTTAAAAAGAAAACAGAATTGACAGAAAAGAAAATGCTCCTTCTAATACCAAGAGAAAGTCACTGTTGATGAAGTAACTGAAACGGTCATCATAGCAGTTGGATAAAATCACAGAAATAATTCAAGCTAACACAAAATTCATAAAGTCTGAAGAAAAAAATTCTTGAGACTAAAAGGAAAACCTTTTGGCCCACTGCACAGGTTGGGCACAAAAGTGCTTGCTAAGCTATCTATTTCACACATGCAATGACAGAAGGTTCGATATTCATTCGATCGATGAGTGAAAAGGCACAATGGCAAAATCAGACAGACTTCTTTTCAAATACAGATCTCCAATGTCCCCCTCCAGTCTGCAGATGCACGGCTGGTGGTGTGGCTCAGACGGAGCAAGGGTTACATCAAGGCTGTTCTCTGGACCATGCAAACAGTCTAGACCAATGACCTGCAGCATCATGCCCTTTGAAGAAGAGGCAAGTTCGGTCATGATGAAGAAAAATCAAGGCGTACCCCTTTTAACAATAGGGAGCAGCTCGAGGCTGCAAAGAGGTAAGCAGGGTGAGAAGAAAACGGCATCTGCTTCCATGGTTACAGGCCAACTATGAGAACCTTGCTTTTCAAGGGAGTCTGTTCTCAGGCTCCCTCACGGGGTATGTCATGCATTATAAGCAAAGGCAGGTTGAGCTGAAATCCGCATAGTTATTTCAGAGTAAAATGATACGGAGCACATGGCTGGCAGAAGAAATAGTCACATGACTATTAAGAACCAGACTTGGGCTATTTCAGAATAGATTTTTTTTTCTTAAACCAGCTTTGATAAAGACAGTAAATTTGTATAAAACAACAATGATAAACATGATTTTCATTTCTCAGGCTTTTATGTGAGCAGAGGTCAAGGGTCAAGACATGCCTCCACACCAATGCAGGACCATACAGTCTATTGTTAATATAGCTTTATTATGGATATCATTTTAAAATATTTTCCTTTTTTGGGCAGACTAAAACAGAATATACGTTCTTGTGAAATTTCTCTCTCTGACCTGATTCTCTTTGATTTGTTACCGAGGATTTTCTGTGTTTTAGATCTCATGTTCATTTCCGATGCTAGATCTTATGAGGAAAGGTAAAAGGATTGGTGAGAAACTTCCCTGGTGTGGTATTACTCCTCTAAGACAGTGTGAGCTTTCCTCTGCCTTGTGAAACCTTACAGATAATTCAAATCTGCAGCAAAACCATTCGCCTCTGACAGTCCTCCTGTTTCTAATTCATGCCTTGGTAGTTTATTTGATGTGTAATACATCAATGAGTCTATACATTCTAATAAAAATGTTTTTTTTCTTTTCTGCAGGGTAGTTAAAGTTGAATTTTGTAATATGATATACTAGTAGCTAATATTATTTGAATAAAAATTTGACAAGCATGAAATGTAACATTCTGCATTGTTGAGGAAAGACCATGCTATATAGTAATCTCACAAAATGTACACATATGTATAATCAACATGGATAAGGCATTCCTCTGACAATGTACCACAACTCAATATTAGAAGAATTAATATTGGGTTATGATCTAACTATGGGCAATTAACTATGGATGTTCCATGCAGTGTATCCTTTGAGCAATTTTTGTGTGCAAGTATATTAAAATTAGGGAATGTAAAAGGAAAGAATCCTTCAAAGACAAGGCATGAAAACAACTTTCATTATTTTTCAGAATTTACGTATTTTGGTATAAATAAGCACAATATAGTCTTGTGTGTAGGTATTCATGTCAAATACTGACCTTGTAGGAAAATATCCTTATAGCTTAACAAAAGCAATGAAGTGTTGGTGATAATGATAGCAACAGTTTTACGCTTTCCATTAAGAAATCAGAACAGTATTTGCTGGTATGTTTCTCATATAGATGCCTCTTTTTGAGTTGGGTTCATGGACAAACATAGGCTTATTGTTTGGTTTCTTTGAATGTGTTGAGATATATTAGTTTCTATTCTTGCATGGTGAGAATAACTTAAGGGGTAAAACGGTGAGCTATTGAAGTGTCACTATTTTAATATAATAATCTATACACTAGTAAGCAATGAATGTATTAGAGTAGCTGTGTTATAGTTGCTTTAAATAATTTACATACTACCAAGATAATTCAACATCGGAGTCTCTTTGATGTAACAACAGATTACACTTTCTGTCAAAGGTCAAGTGGCAAATATTTCTCCAGTGAAAAAAATCTACCTGTCAGTTCTCCAAAAGGAAACAAAACAAAACAAATACACTAAGGTTTATACATTGCATGATAATTTGTGAGTTGTGATTAAAGGAAAATGTGGCTATAACCTGAAATTTGTTGCAAAATAGATAGTTGGATTCTTGTTTTTTTTTTTTTTGTTTTTTTTTTTTAGTTAGCATTTAACCTACTCCTGCTTGTTTTTCAAAAACATGTTCAGTTTTAGAAATATTTATGTGAACACGAATTAGATGACCTTGCTTAGTGTGGACATATTTAAACACTTAGAGACATTCTAGTAGAATCAGATTGATGGTTAGTAAAATGCTATTAGTTAAACTTTTAATATCCAGGTAAAAACATGTAATATTGACTATTCAGGGGAAGATGACAGCTTCCTGCCTTTCAAAAATTCTCTAAATCTGAGTTATTAAATAGCTTTGTATAATGTACATCCTGCATGTAGTTTGCAAAAAACTCCACCCATAATATGTGTTAGATTTAAATGTTCCTTTAAACTAAATTTTAGAATAGTTATTACGTTTTGCCCTTTCCACTTCAAAATTTATTTAAAAAAGGAAAACTAAACTAAACTTGGCCTTGCCTAATGGTGCGTTTATCCCAAAACGTGGAAAAAAGAGTCTGAAATGTTGCAGTGCCTTAATGTCCTGAGAGTGCTCTGAATATAGTATATGCTCAATAAATACGTTTCTAAAAAACAAATATAACTGGTTGCACCAATGAAACAATTTTCAGAATAATCCAACCTCATGGAAATCGGGAAAGAATACCTTCTATTTATTTGTATATCATTTCTAACCTTTTCTTGTGACCATTCTATATGCATGAATACTTGTTGTCAGTAATTTGCAATTAGTAAATGCCTACTATATGTCCAGTAAGACTAAAAGTGTGTGACTACAGCTGTATTTCCTAAACAGGGTCCTGTGAAACATTATTATTCTGAAAGATGTTAGAAGGTGTTCTGGGGGGGGGGGGGAAAAGTCAAATCAATGTGAAAAAGATGCTATGTTAAACAATGGAAATTAGACTTCTTAGGTACAATAGATTTTAGGCATTTAAAAGACTAATGTATATAGTGTATACCTAAGAAGGGTTATATAGTTGACATCATTTCACAGAAGTATTTAATCAACTTTTTTCATAAAATACATAATGCAGTATGACCTAATTTCACTGATGTGCTGAAGCTGGCTTAAACAAGATTGAATAAACCAGTTTTAACTATCTCTTCCTATATTCCATTTTTAGTGACATTTTCTTAGCTTGAAATCAGCTGTGGCAGAAGTAGTTACGCTATGAAAATCGGCAAATGCTATCAGGGCCTTTTTTTTTCCTCTTTTGAGACTGGTTGTTGAACATTTACCAGCATGCCATTGCCTAATTTCGTCTTTGAATCCATCTTTGTAGGTAAACTGTGCACTAAGAGGTCAGTAAGTTCAGAGGTTTTCTATTCATCAAACTGTCTAGAGTACAAAACTATTTAAATCAAATTGTGAAGACTAGATGTTAAAGAGATAGCCATGAAAAATATTGAATACTCTTAATTTTTCTTTAAAGATTTAGCTGTTATATCAGGATTTTATGTGATTTATCTTTCTAATTTCTTTAAAATACCTGGATAACATCTATTCTTATTCATTTATCCCTTTTCTGTCAAAACATTTACATAATCTGGCTGGGCGTGGTGGCTCACGCCTGTAATCCCAGCACTTTGGGAGGCTGAGGTGGGCAGATCACAGAGTCAGGAGTTCGAGACCAGCCTGGCCAACATGGTGAAACCTTGTCTCTACTAAAAATACAAAAATTACTTGGGCGTGGTGGCATAAAACCTGTAATCCCAGCTACTCAGAAGGCTGAGACAGGAGAATTGCTTGAACCTGCGAGGCGGAGGTTGCAGTGAGCTGAGATCATGCCACTGCAGTCCAGCCTGGGCGACAGAGCAAGACTCAGTCTCAAAAAAAAAAAAAAAAAAAAAAAAAAAACCCAAAATTTATATACTGATATGTAATTGTCTAATCATATTTAATTGAGTTCCTGATGTGAAGGCTCTGAAAATTGCCAAACTTTCTTTAAAAGTGTCTCTAACTCAGCCCCACTTTGTTACTCTTGAGTTTGTATAATGCTGAGATGAAGCATCTTTAAGCAATATATATATTTTATTCCATATCATGTAATTTAAGGCATTTTATCAGAAATATTTATCTGTCTGACATCTTGGGTGAGATTTTTAGGAGAAAAACAAAAATGGAAAATCTATGAATAGAGAATTTGAAAAACACATTTTTCACTGATAAATCACTTAATTCCCAACTAATCTTTTACCTACTAACTTTCTGTGAATAGGTTATAGGTAAAATCTGTGAATATAGGTGGAGTATAAATATAGATATTGGTAAATAAAGGACTTAAAATCATGAATGGATTCTTCTTTGGCCTTTTTGCTTGAAGCCATGAGTTACATGGTGACATGTTTTGAAGTGTCTCTGGGATCTACTTTGTGACCATTCATGAGATGATTTATATTATGGTTCTAATTTACCTTCCCAAACCTATGAACCCAAAGCACTAGGCACTTCAATTTACAGAGCCCTCAAATTAATTAATCTGGGTGTCTATTTTGAGCCAATTTTTCTGTTATTAGAAATTAAAACATGACTAATACATGGTTTCTGTCATTGTGGAGTCCATAGTCAAATGTGAGAAGAAAGCAGCTGAACTGTTATCAACGGGAAACTTTTCTGAATATAACTGCATTACTTTAAATCACCTAGACATCTGTATATTTAACTCTCAGAATTCTTCCGGTTTAATCCTAGAATCTCATATACTTTTTGGATTCTACTCTCATCATATGATAGGCATTGGTGCATCAAAGAGAGCTCCATAGTCACAAAATAATAATGAATAGTACAACCAAGATGGCAATGATATGATCCTTAATATAGTCTTTAGTGTGAAGAGTAAGCACAGGATACATTACAGAATCTTGCTGTGCATCCTATTTATAAACACAAGGAAGCACTTCACATAAAGTGAAGAGTCTCAAAGCATACTTCACTATTAAAGATAAATATAAGCAATTCTAAACCCAATGCAAATTCTACAGACGTTCAGCTTAGATAACATTGCATGGTTGTGTGTTTATGTATAAAATATGTGTTTGAATACTCATTGGATAAGATGTTTCCTGTATTTGGGGGAAAAAATTTGGACATACTAACATACTTCTGAAAACTCTAAAGCCAATATAAAATTGTACAAGGCTTTACTTTTCATTATATTAACCATACTGGAAATACATACACAATTATATCACTGGAAAATTTTCTTCCCTGTGCTGTGAAACCTGGAACTCTTCTTTCTTTCACATAGCACCTCCCAAATTTGAAAACATATTACTGCAAAATATTTATATATGAAAGCTTTTTAAATGAATTATTGAATGTCAGATATTTAATAAAATACTTTTGCTATTTGATAAATTTATAAGCACTATTTCAATTTTAGATAAAATAATTGTATATGTATTTAAAGAATATATCCTCTTGATAACAAATAGTGTTTTTAAAAAATAATTTCTATCTAGAAAATTTAATTCATTTTTCTGGACCTAGTTTAACTATTCTCTTTTGTATGATTGTTCTCATTGGAATATCTTCCCCCTTATATACACTCACCTTCACTGCTGTTCCATATACATTTTTACTAGGGGAGGAACAAATAATGATAATTAGTAGGTGGCAAAGGGAAAATTGTAAAATATATACAGAAATCTTTACATTGGGATGCTGTAGTAATTAAGTCTAAAACTCAGCTCTGAACTTTGAACCACTTTTTAAAAAATGCTGTGTTTGAACCTTAAAAAATGCAAAATAAAAACAATCTCCCTCGCTTCTGAAAGGGGAAATGACCTTCTTGCTCCTGTCCATTCTTTTATCTGAGCAATGAGGGGTGAATGTGTTGATAAAAAGCCACGTTTAGGCTCTATATTACCCAGCTTTCCAAAAATGATTGTTTTTATTAACATAAGATCACCCAAAGAACATTCCTTTAATTAGCATGTCATAACCTTCATATTTTTGTAGAGTATCAAATCCATTTTACTTAGCCATGGTGTGTCTCTATGTATATGCAGACCCCCTAATGTTAACATGTGTTAAAATAAGCAACCTTCAATACTTTGTTTTTACAGATGGATGCCAACTATTGTGCTTGCTACATTAGTTTGTGTTCTCTTTTGTATTCTTTTTTTCTCAGACAAATGATTGAATCCATCATTTACTTCTAGGCTGTTCAATTTTGCTTCAATTAAAAAGAAGCTCAATCCTTTAAATTTCTTTTATACTTTGAGTGCCATATCCATAACCTCAAATGTTCCTTTTTAATTCATACTTATAATCATATATTTTATATAAATCATATTTGATAATATAGAGAACATTACTTATATATTTATTGCTTTGTTAATTTTATATACAAATATTAATACTCAGTTTTATTAAGTAAGAATATTTCTATGATTCTATTGGTTTATGTATATATATCAATATATGTGGTGTGATTGTTCTATTGCTATATATACTGCTATACATACATATATACTGTCAAATATACAAAGTTTGCTATATATATATATGGTCAAATATATATAGCTTGACTATAGTTATATGTTTTATATATATATAGAATACATATAATTTTGCTATATATAAGAAATATATAATGTTATTTTTATATATAGTAAAATATATGTTGTTATTTATATGTATTTGACTATATGCAAAATAAAAACATAAAATATATAGTTAAATATGTATATAAGAATAACATTTCTATGTGATGGTTCTTCTATTGCTATCTATCTGGTCTAATATATATCATTATATATATTTGAAGGTAGATAGATTTTTCTCTAGTTTTATATCAGTTAAGCAGTTTAATAATTCTTTAAGTGGGAGTAACCTGGGGGATATTGTTAATATTCAATTAAGATGCAGGCATCTGGGGTGGAGTCAGAATCTGCATTTCCAATAAGACTCCAGGAGGTGATGATGATGCTGGTCTATTGGTTACAATTAGAATGTCAGAGAGTTAGAAGACTTTGCTTCAAGTTTTCACTTTGCCCCAATTCTGATCTTAACCTAGAGACTTAGCCTCCCTGATCCTGTTCATTATCTATAAAATGGGTAGAATCATGCTTCTTCTACCCACCCACAGACTTGTTCTGTGCTTCACATTAACTTAATTAGGAAAGTACTTTATAACAAGAGAATAGAAGGTAATGCAGCAAGATATTTCCCCTTATTTCTTGAAGAGTACATTTTATACCAATAACCTAATTTATTTTAGAGTTTGCCCAGTTAGCTTAAAATGGTGATCCCTGTTTTAAGGTTATCTTCAGTAGTTCTGTATCCTCTTTTACTCTCCTCATTTTGTTCATTTATTCATCAGACATTTATTGTGTAGCTACTGTGTACGATATACTGTGCCAGCTGCTGCTGATACAATTCGCTCTTTCCATTTACTTCTACTTTTTCTCATTCTCTCAAATACTTCGATTTATTTATTTCACTCTCTAATCTGTGTCTCCCATATCTTTTACCTCTGCCTTCAATGGAATGTTGGAATCACTAACTTGAAGTTTGTATTCATCTCTTTGAATCAATTGTATTTAATTCCACACATATTTATTGATTCCCCATTATTTATATATATATGTGTATATATGTGTTATATATATATATATATATATATATATATATAAAATATAGCAGATTCTATGCAAAAAATACAGAATTGAAGATCAGTCTTTAAAAAAATTTTATATTCTATTTCAGAAATAAGATTTTTAATAATTTTTCAATGAACTGTAGTTGAACATCTCCAGGCAGGAGATTTTTGGTGTCATAAGAAAGACGTTAAAGGAGGAAATCACAGCTGACTTGAAGGATTTGAAAAAGACTCTTTAAAAGATGGCTAAATTGTGACAGGAATAGATGAGAGGAAGAAGAGGATAGATACTACAAGTGGAACAAATTATACCTTCCCCTCTCTTTGCTTTCCTTCATGGTGAGTGACTTGGGAAAATGGTCTGGTGTAGGCAAAAAGGTCTTAAAACTATATGAGGTAAAGCTGGAAGCTCTCATTGGAGTCATACTGTGATAGCCTTGGATGCTAGCTATGGGAGTCTGTACTTAATTTGGGGGGCATTAAGAAGTCTTTGAAAGTTAATGTTACTGTTGACCTTCCTGCCATGCATTCAAAGTCAACCTTTAATTCAACTCTGTGGAATTTAAATGTAAGTCAACTGTCGGGGTCTGGGTTCATACAGAGCAGATTGGCAACCTACAGGTAGTCTTTTGCCAATTTTCATCAAGGCAGCATATCATAATGGACAAAATATAATGGACTGCATGAGGACGCCTGACTGCTAGTCCTGGTTCACTAACTTGCTAGCCTTTTGACCTTAGAGAAGGCATTCATCTCTGTGAGTCTTAGGTTCTTTCTTTTAATGATGGGAATAATAAACTCTGCCTGTTTTCAAAGTTTTTGATGAGAGATAAATATGAAATAAAAATATGTTTTGAAAATGTAAACTTTGAAAGGGTAAGAGCTTATATGAGTATAAGGGTTTCTCATTACATTTTGCAGTGCTCCTCCCTATATTTTGGGATAAAGGATTGGAGAGGGTGATTCTTTCTGCCTCTTTTCCTCCTCCTTTAAATGAATTATTATCTTTTTACTCCATCATTCCAGGGCTCAGGGCATACTTTTTGAGAACACACCTAAAAGTTGTTTTGTTTTACCAGCTGTTTTTCAAAACCCCCAAATCATCCAGAAAGTTGTTGCTCCTCTTTCATCCTGTAATGAATTTTTTATTCACGTGCAAGTTATATTAATTGCATTGCCATTCTGACGTTAGCTTAAATATCACCATTTGAGATGTCCACCACCACTGACCACAGCCACTGTATCCCTCATGGAATCTCTCACCATCTTTTTATTTTCTTTATGGAATTGCCTTCTTCATTAATTGCCTTCTTCATACAATAATAATTGGCTAAAGAGATGTGCAGTATACAAGCAAATTATGTGGCATTATGCAAGTTGTGTGGCATTATACATGCAGTATACAAGTTCATTATGTGGCCGACACTGTCACAGGAACTGGGAAAATGTGAGTGGCTGTGCCCTTAAAGAGACAGACACATAATATTGATACTAATAACTATTCACATATGTGTATAAATGTCAGTAAGTAAAAGTGCTATAAAGAAAAATAAAGCAAGCTGAAGGATTAGAGACTAAAGGTTATTCCATTTTTTTGTCAGATGCTCAGGGCATGGTTCCCTGTTTAGGTGCCACTTACTGAAAGACCGATGGGAAATAAGAAAGGATGCCAAGCCCATACCTAGAGAGAAAGTGGTCCAAGCAGAAGGAATTGGGAGTGCAAAAGCTTTAAGGTAGCAGCATGCTTGGTATGTTGAAAGACAAGGTAGAAGGCCAGGGTGGCTAGAGTACAGTGAGCCAGGGGACAGTAACAGGCAGTGAGACCAGAGGGTTAGAAGACAGGGATTGGGCACCATCAAATAAGCTCTGGAGCTCCTGTTAGGATCTGGGATCTTACTCTGTGTGACCTGGGGAGCCTCTTGGGAGGCTTTGGGCAGAAGAGTGGTATCATCCAACTCAAGTCACTTTGGCTGCCATGTGGTGATGAGGATTATAGGTTGCTAGGGTCAAAGAAGGGAAAACCCACATTATGTTGGAAAGGGCTCGTACCAACTCAGCAGAAGCCATTGTGTGCATCTCTTCCAGAACCATGCCCTCATGTCACTTGAAATTAGCCATGGTGAAAGTGTTTGCATGTGGAAATTTGCAAATACTATAGAGGATTTCTTCTCCCTCCCTTTCTCCTTTCTTCTTTCTCGTTTCTTCTTTCATCCCTTTCTTTCCTGCATTTATTCCTTCCTTTTTTCTTCCTTCTCTTCCTCCTGTTCCTTCTTTTCTTTTTTTTTACAACATTATACATACTTATTTATTATTTATAAACTAAGTTGTTGATAAACCAGCACATCTCTGAAGAGGCCTTTAGAAGTTTAACAACCGTTTGTGTCAAAGATGATGTCTTAGACTAGGATGGTAACAAAGGAGGTGCTTGGAAGTGGTGATTCTGCAAGGAATCTTCAAAGAAAGAAGCACTGACAGGCGTTAATGAATGACTAAGAAAATGGTTGAGGAAACATTTGTCAACAAAACTGTAGAGAAAAATGAATCAAGCCTGGCTTCCAGGCTTTCCTCTTAGTATCTGAAAGAATAGTGATAGTGGATTAAGATGGAAATGGCTTCAAAAAAAGAGCAATTTTGGGAATGAGTATTAAAAATCTGATTTTGGACATATAAAGATGGACCTATTAGGGTGCAGCCAAGTGGAGATACTGAGTAGAAAGTTGGATATATGAGGTTAGCATGCAGGAAAGGAGTCTGTATTGGAGGTATCAATTTGGGAAGTATCTGCAAAGAAAATAGTGATTCTGTTCTCCCTAATTTAAATGGGAGCTATTTGCATGATTCTGTTCTCCCTAATTTAAATGGGGCTATTTGCATATCAGAACAGAGAGGCAATACCACTGCATTGCTACTGCCTCTTTTTGAGACTGATGAGTCAGGTGTTTTCTTGATGAATTTTATAATTTTAATATAATTTCAGCAACCCAATAAAAGTTGCCATGAATCGATTGAACCCTTACTTTTTCTCCAATTCGGTTTCATATTTATGCTTCTTGGTTCTTGGAACCAATCAGTTACAGCATCACTTCTCAAAATGTGGTCTCAGTATTGCCTACATCCGAATTAAGTGGGTGCATTGTAAAATGTAAACTTCTGCATTCAAGTGCCAGACCTATTAAATCTTAATATGCGTCCAGGGACCTGGAAATCTCCATTTTAACAAATACTCATTGTCATAGCATGCACATAACAATTTGGCCACTCCTGTTTGTAATACTTAGATACAAAGTTTAATATCTTTTCTATCCTTTTGTAAGGATCTCCATGGCTAAAAAATTTAATGATTGTTTATATCATTTATATATTTAAACCTGCCTACATATATTCTAGGTTGTTAAGATTAGAAGAAATTTAATTTCAGCCATACAGATTTCAATCTTAGTTAAATAGCAAAACCAAATTTAATCTTTTTTTTTTTTTTGAAGAAAAGTACAATTTTAGGGCATACAACAACTTAAGATATACTATTCAAAACAGGAAACCTGAGTTTTCAACTGTAGGTATTAAATTGTTATGATAAATAGCAAATATTTCTGATTTTCTCATGTTTTGGGTGATAGAATCGTGTTGCATTTCCCAGCTTTCATGATTTAGATGGGATTAGAAAAGTAATTGTGGCCAAGTGTGCCTGGGGCCACAGCATTTAATTTCTAGTGTTCCTTCATCTTACTTGAATCTTTCTCCACATTTGAGGTGAAAGCTGCCCTGTTATCCTGCTTAGCTAAGATGCTATGGTGAGCAAAACTTTCCTGCTAACATGTAATAAATGTTTAATGTGAGGGAGAAATACTCCTCTGTGATTTTAAACTCTTTGGTACTTAGCATCACCTAAAGCATCCTGACTGATCATGACTTTCTCTAGCAAAAATAGACTACTCTAACCTGAGTTATCTCCTATTTAACATGCTGAGAGTGGGAATTGATCTAAGGTAGTTCATTGCTTCAACAAATTCAGGATTTTTTGTCAATATTTTGACCTTTGACAAATAAGAGATAGGTAGGAGGTAAATGTCTCTTCTCTTACAACTTCGATACTAATTAGGTTGTTTCAAAAACAAAAACCAAGAAACAAATGTTACTGATCAATTTCTGCAAAGGTACAAACTTTTATGAACAATTAGGTGCAAAACCAAACAGCTTGTTCTAAATAATCTGGAGGGAATCTCTGTTCCTTGTCGTTTTAGGCATGCCTTCTAGCACTTTGTAGAAAAAGTTCACTGCAGAGCAAATCCAACTGTCTTCTGGTAGCAGGAGCAATGAGTCTTCTAGTAGTAACAGGCGAAGGACCCTCCTTATGTCCAGGAGTGGGTACCAATTCGAATTGATTTTAGATTGAAGGTACCACTTCAAAGATATTAGACTCATAACCTTTTCCTGTGATTATTTTACTTCGTTCCCACAATGGGGAGATGATCCACTCTTTCTTGCCAATCATATATCTTGATCATTACTTGTCTTATCAGTGAAAAATTATTTGTAACTGTCTTTTAAATTACCAAGCTCCCACATGTAGTTTCATGGGGCAATATTTGGAGACTTGAAGCATTTGTGACAGGTGCCCCTAGAGTATAAAGTACTGATTAGGAAATGGCAAATTTTAACCAATGTCGAGAGTGCATCTCTTATTAGATTTCTTTAAATCTTAATTTATTCTAGTCTGTACATTAAAGAAAAACCAATGTATTGTGAAATCTCTTTACTGGAGCATTTTAAAGTATAGGTCCTCACAGAATTAATTATGGATTTTTGTTTATTTTTCGTATGTTCTACTAGGACTACAAAAACCATAAAGTGGACCAGAATCTTGACATTATTTTATTCAATAAATGTAGATGTATTGCTTGATCAGGTAATGAGGTGCTTGATTTTTGACAGTTTACTCTAGACTTTGTTATCAATATTTAACTAGCTTACTTCAATATTACATGGATCAATAACCATTTGTTATTTAAACAAATGTTTAACCATAAACATACATATATGTATGGATGTGTGTTTGTATATGCATGCATAATTGAACTGCTTATATATGGTGTAGAATTTTTTAAACAAAAAATAGATAATAAAGTTAAAATCTTAAGACATTGGGTTATAAGTTTCATTTTTACTTTTCTTTCTGCAAATTCATGGTCTGTAGAGGAGACTAGACTTCCCTACTGTTTTAGTTTCCAAATATTTTGCCAACTTATGAATGAACTAGGTCAATGAAGAAAAACATTCTTTCTGCAGCCTACATGAGTATTCTACTGTTTGAAAAACTGGACTAACCCATCAATCATTTTGTTAATATTTGTAACTTCTCACAGAGTTGGAATATGACTTGTAAAACCTCATAAGTAAACATACGGTTTTCAAAATCTTTACCTCATTTTAAATTCTGTTAGTTACTCTTGTGAATAAAGAATTTCTGGATGGCTAATATCAGCTAATAAGATTGGTAAGGAATGAATTGTAAATAGAACATATAAAATTATTATTTTCAAACATCTCTTAAAAGCTTAAAATAATGTCTCCAGTATTATAATTTTATACATTTGGCTTTTTATGATGATATATTTAATGACAACATTTAAAATAAAACTTTTTTAAAAGTAGCATTTTACTAATAGCCACTGTGACTCAAAAAAATTTGTAAATTTATAGCTATTAAACAGATTGAATAGTGGTATTTTTTCTGTTCACTTTTGTCTCTAAAATATTTTTGGTATTTTGTAAACAACAGCAATAAAAATAGCAACAGTAGAATTTGACTTCATGGAAACCTAACTGTGACTGGACCTCTTTTAATATTTTTATTAATTTTGACTCCTGTGAATTTTGGTGTTTGGAAGTTAAATGTTTTCAAACTGAGATAAAAGACCTACAATGAATTAGACTGATTATTCCTAGTGAAGTACTTTACTAACATTATTGATATTATTGTGTAGTAGCTTTTAGGGAATCTAAAAAAGACTGTTTTCATTATATGGAGGATGGTTTCAACTGACAGATTTGAAAGTAAAATGTTAAGCGTTTTAATCCCATTTTAATAAGTATGTTTTGGTGTTCACTGTTTTAAGAATAAATGTGAAATGAATGATTTGGATGTATGTTAGTTTATGGAAATTTTTGATGACTATATATTGATTTATTTTGATTTCAGGTTATTGATTATTAAAATGGCACTGAAATGAGATAGCTCCAAAATAACAGTAAGTCTTAATTACTTGAAAGACATGTTATTTTAATATTGCACTGTAACATGCCATATGATATTTGGTGATTCTTTTTTCACTGTTCTAGTTTTGTATGCTCCTATAGGGCAGAGCACCCCTAGAACTCAAAGTATATTTTTATGTGGAGCTGAAATGTTTTTAACTTGACTCTGCCAGTTAATAAATTTTGGATTTGGCATGTTTCAGTACAGCCCTATTTTGAGAAAAGCCAACAAAAGTATTTCTCTTCTAATTCAGTGTTCTTTTTCCCTTAAAGAGATTTTTATATGCAAATGCTTATAAATTCATTGTTATTATAGTAACACTAATATATTCTGTTTCTTTCTACTGTGCCAAAAATAATTAACATTTATGGTATATTTAAACTTTTGTCAGTGAGAAGATCTAGTTATTAAAATAAATGAAATAGGTATAACAATACACCTTCTTTATTGAAGTCAGATTATCTCTGTAAGCAACACACACTTAGATCAGATGTTATATATAGTACGATTGCTATCTCAAAGCTATGCATCCTAATATGTTTATTATTTATAATAAAAATTTTAAATCAGTCATAAATTTTCTTCTGAAATGCATATACATCATATGCAATGGATTGGTGGAAATACTGTACTATTTCTCATTACTTATTAGAATATTTAAAATACTGGTTTTGGCTAAATGACAAATCAGTATTTTAGTGGAACAGTTACAACCTTTCCTGAAAGTAAAATACACTTTTTATGTAATATTTCTTACCAAAAGACAGTTGACACACTAGTACACTTAATAATTGCCTCCAGAATAAAACATAGAAAGCAATGTTAAATTAAAAACAACTGGTGAATTTGAATATATATATGTATGTGTGTATGTTAATATGTGCATATTACACACAGTTTGTACAGGATTATAATATACCATTATATATTTTATACATGTAACTGTATATTATGGACATATATATTTAAGTAAATTATATAAGTATATGTAAGTAAATTATATAAGCACATATAATTATGTAAACATGATTATATAGATAAATGATTATGAAGACAATAGATTTTAAAACTCAAAACAGACACATCAAAATAGAAAGATACTAACCATTTCCTCCTCTCATCCTGAGGCAGCCAATGTCAGAATGTGGTGTGTGTTTCTCTACCTCACTCATGAGCTTCTCCAAACTCAGAAAGCACAGATGTACATTTGTACATCTCTTTTGTTAGAGAGATGTGGTTTTGTTTATGTGGTTTGTTTTTATAGAGAAACTATCAAACACATTGCTCTTCATCTTGTTTTTTATAGATATCCCTTTAAATTAAGGTACAGATACTCCATATTAAGGCTCACTATTTTTAATTTAAGGAAATAAAAATCTGGATATTCATTGTCTTTCTTCTATCATAGCCATAGTAAAAAGTACCAATATTATTATGGACTGCAAATCTCAGTGATATTTTAACTCCAGATCTGATAATTAAATGAAAATTACTCTGTCTATGAGAAAACAGGAAACTAAGATTTACAAAGTCGATTGCAATTTGGCAGACTGTATTCTTTTACCGATCTATTTGTATTTCTAGCGCTATCTATCTCCAAAAATCTGATTCCCATGGCAGAATATATGCTGCTTCACTATAATGTAATGTTGGTACTTTTCAGTCACCATATTTGGTGGAAAAAAAAAATCACATTATGAAACCATATGTCAGTAGAAAGGAATGAGTTAGGGAGTAGATTTGCTAAGCTTCTACCAATCCTATAAAGGTGGATGCAGGATTGTCTTTAGATTAAGACTGGATATAATGAAGAGAGCAAAAATAAATTAAGCCATGTATTAATCCAAGTGAATATAATTCAAGGAAAATAAACATGATACAGTCATATACAAGAGTAAATAATATTCCTTGATGTAAACATTATTTTGTTTAGAATGGCACAGGTCATCAGAAAGCTATATATATATATATATATATATATATGTATTATAATATATATTGTATACTCTATTACATATTTAACATATTACACTGATTGATATTATGTCTATTACATGCTCGTATTTCATATAGTATACTGAGATAGTATACCTACCATACTGTTAGGTATATCTGACTTTTTCCCTCTTAAATTTTGCCTACACAAGTATATTTCTTTTACAAAATTTAAATCCTAACAATAATATAGCAAAGGTAGATCACGCCCTTGAGAAGCTTTTTAAATTAACAAGTCTTTAAAAGTCTTAGTATACATGTCTGTTACATGTGTGTGCTATGTGTGTGTGTGTGGTTAGCATTAAGCCTAAATTCCAAGCAAACAGTGTGGATCAGGCAGATTTAGTTAAGCTGAAATGTAAGAAGAAAATTTTCAAGAATGATTCAATTCAATCTATCAACATTGATGAAATGCTTATTATACACTAGGTACTCTTGTAGGAGTTCAGGTTATAGTAGTGAACACAAAAACTCCCAAGCAAATACGGTTCTTATAATCTAAAGGTAGTGCTGGGGGCACATGGAGAGGAGGGGGGAAGACATTAAAACAAAAACCAAACAAATAAAAAAAAATCAGACTTCTTGACAGTGTCAAATAGTGTTAAGAAAAATAAGGTTGGTTGGGTGGCTATGGGGAGTGATTTTTTTATTTTTGGTTGTAGATGGTTTTTGGGAGTTAGTAGCATCTGAGAAGAGGCTTCTGAGAAGTGAAGGAGTATGCTGCCATGCATATCTCGGGGGAAAGGGTAGCTCGAGGCAGAGGGAGGAACCGGTCAGGTTTTCAAGGAGAGCACAGTGTGGCATATTTCAGCTATACCAAAAAACAGTAAGATGGTGCAGTAAGGCCACGAGAGGTCTTGCTGGCCACATCAACAATATTGGATTGTTTTTCCTAAGTCAAATGGGAAGCCCTTGGAGCTTTTGATAAGTGAGTTCTCAGTTCATATCATATATAAGTGAATATATATTTTTAGGAGTTTACTCTGCTACTTGAAAACTAGCCTGAGAGGAACTGGGGAAACTGATTAAACACTTATGGCAGTATTTTAGAAGAGTGAACTGGTAGACACTAGATGCTTCAGAACAGAATATTAATAACAATATTTGATTTATAATTTATCAAATTCTCACAACAGAATAGAATAATATGTGTAGAGCCTTTAAAGCAATACTGGCATACAGTAAGTTCCATGGAAATTCTAACTATTGGCTTTATCCTCTTTGTCATCATAATCAACATCATCATTATCCAAAAGCTTAATAGATGCTCTTGGGAAAAGGGTAGTCTTCTCAAATGATGTTACAAATTTGACCCTCTTTTCCCTGCTAAAGTCAAATCTAAATTAAAGGATTTGAGGATGTGCTGTACTACAGAGTTCTTCAAGAATTTTACGTGTAACATCCAACGTTTTTTTATCCTTAAATTGTTGCATGAGTTATAATTAAACCTAATATTTAAAAAAATCTAAACTAAACCTATTTGCATTATTTCTATTTATGTTTAAAAAAATTAAATCCTAACCAAACTTCCCCCTACATTTATATGAAAATTGTGTCTCTGTGTACATTTATTTTCAGCTCTTTTCCTAGCCCATTACTTTTAGATAGCAATGTCTACTGTGTACTGTTGTTTTTATATGATTTTTTTCAGGGCTAAGCCCTAATTGATATACATAAATATACACAACCATGTATAATATTAACTGTACTCTTTCAAATTCATGGCTTAGGACATAAAGAATATCATATAAATCTTTCAAATAATATGAATATATTTGGTTATGCTTGAAAAACAAATGTTTTGCAAAAAATATCACCTGTACATATATTCACATAAAATAATGTTTATTAATAAAAACTCATATAGGCAATTATACAATCATTAAGTGTTAGTTTGGAAATAGTATCAGAAAATTAGAAAATAGTTCTTTTGTAAGTTATTCTTCTACTAATTGGTTCTTGGTTTCCTGAGCACTGCTTTCTTAAAAACAGGTTTACATGGTATGCAGATCAGTTTTGTGTAGTGTTTTTGTTTTGTTTTGTTTTATGTGGGTATTTTTTACAGTCTGGCAGAGTGATAAACGATGCTAATTTTTACTTGAGCTTCAAATATCGATTGATACTTTTAAACATACACCTTTGATGCAATAACAAAAGAAACAAAACAGAGTGTTAAGTCAAATGGAGGAACTAGTACAGATAAAATGTTGTAGTTTTCTGATCTATGCCTGGCAAATAAATGTATGTACTTAGGAAAATTTGGTATGTTTACCTATCTGATACATAAACTGGATAATTTTAACATATTCCCCATTTTGGACTTTATATTAGAGTGAAAAAAATATATCTAAAATCATAGAAAGTATTAGTAATGTTCTGAAATTAAAATAACTCCATGAATACTTGTTTTTTAGAAAATATATTCAGTTTAGTGATAAATGAATTTATATATCTAAAGCCAAATCCAGAATAGTCTAAAGATAAGATTCAGGCCCATCTCAGCTAAATTACATAAAATCAAATGTTCAAGGTTGACACTGAACTCATTTTGGATTTTAGATGTAAAACATATGTTGCTGATGTTAGTTTGACATGTGTCAAAGACCTACAAAATGTATGTATGAATATTTATATTCTTCAGACATACATGTTTATGGGATAATAATGAAATTAAATAACCTATTTTTAGAAAATTAATGTGACAATATCCAAACAGAATTGAGATCTCAGACTCAAACATCTGTGTTTAGGCCTATTTGCCATTGACCTAGTACTAAAGTGCTTCTGAAAGATAACCTCACAGAAGGCTGTTTGTTTGGCCTTTCATCCTGCTCCAAAATGGGCGTGCATAGCTCAACTGATGTCTACAAACTGTCAGACTGTGTGAGCAGAGATTGTGTTTTTCTAATTGTATAAGTTGCCATTGTTTAATCTTTTGGTGTGGCTCTGGAAGGGAATATGGTCACTGGTACTCACTCTGGGGAAGAATAAGAACAGTTGGGGGTGGAGGAAGGAGGATGCAGACTGAATGTAATAAAATAGTGGCAAAAGATCGTGTTCCCTCTCCATAGGCGAGAGACCTGAGTCCCAGCTGGGAGACATGTATCAGTTTCTGTGCCTGGGAACATCACATCTTGGGCACCTATCTTGTGCTCAGTGTAAGTCCAGCATTAAGATAGATGCATTTTTCATACTGCATAGCATCTAAATAGAAACCAGCCACATCATTCTGGATGACAAAGAAGCCAAGTTTAAAAATAAAAGTAAAAATCCTGCCTTTGTTAGACTGTTTGAGAGGCCCCAGGTTTTCACTATGCGTGGTTGCTTCAGAACCTAACTCCTCAGCAAGATGTGGCTCCATCCTGCTAGGAAGCAGTCTAGTACTATGCAAAGAGGGGTCCATGGACCAGGCCCTTCTGACAATGGTTTGATACATGGAAGTACAAAAATAGAAAGTAAGCATTTAGATAATTTTATAGAAAATCAACCCAACATTTGTGTCTGTTGATTCAAATAATAAAATAGGAATGTTTTAATGTTTTCACATTTAATTTCTCTAGTTCAACTTTTATTGTAAATTGTAAAGCATTAGTTCATGATGTATAAAAAAATAATCTGGCTAAGATCACAGTTAGAGAAGCACTGGGGTAGCACTTTCAGAATTTCAACATAGAACAGTGTACGACAAGTGTGATGAATGGCAAATTTATTTTCAATCCTTTGAAACATCAAGTCTACAATGAGTCCCTAAAGAAGTCCATAAACTCCCAAAGAAACTTACATTTTTATTAATAACCTTTGTCCTCTTCCAATCCTTAAGTATTTATGTAAAAACATTCTGAATGTAAAAAGTCATATTCAAACACTAAGTAGAATGTCAATAGAACTGCATTTATATATGCTAAAATCTTATCATTTTACTATAAACCTCTTCTCTCCTTGCTGTTACTGCTTAACGTCTCTAGGGTATTTGTATGTGGTCCTCTTAAAACATTTACTGGAAAGAAACTTAATAAAAATAAATTTATCAATTCAAGATGTGATTTCTCATAAGAATCTTGAGTATCTGCATTTAGAAATTATATGGTCTTTTATAGAAAAAAAAGGAAATATCTCCTTTTTGAATATCTGCATTTAGAAATTATATGGTCTTTTATAGAAAGAAAAGGAAAGATCTTAAAAACTGGGATAAGAAATGATTTATATAGTTGTGCTGCAAAATAACTTATTTTAGCAACCACTTGTTTATTTTCGAACTTGTACCAGTAAAAATTACTCATAAAATAGCTGCTCTATATAGCTAGGAGTAAGAGATATGCAAACAAGACTGCTTTTAATCTCGAAAAGCATGCAAAACGAAATTTAAACATAGACATCAAAAGAGAAAAACTGTTCTCCAATTTGTCACCAAGTCATTGCTCCCTATATTAAAACCAGCAATTCACGAAACCCTCACCCAAAGTCATTGTTTGCAGTGCCCGTAGCAAGCTGCAAGTGTCTTTATATGTATTATTAAATTGCCGTTACTGCCATCTAGTGGGAAGAAATACTCCATGTCAGTATGTCAGAGATTGTATATAAAGCCCTAAAATTCTAAGTGTAAAGGGAAAGCCACAGCTTGTGTGAATTATAGAGAGTAAAATGGCAAACTGAAGGCACCATATCATAAAAAAAGAGACATAATAGACATCTATTCACCGAATAAGTTAAAGAGGTATGTGGGATGAAAAGAAAAGGCGTGGGGAATGCACGCATTCATAAGAATTCATTTTGTGTCTGCCCAAAATTATATATAAAATATCGTTTCTTATTGAACACAGGTTACCTGAACCAGGAAAATTTTATTACATTTAGACTGATTTTGTCTTTACCTTTTGAATGTAGGCTTATTGTTTTGCATATGCTTACTAAGTCTCAAAAATTAACACAGCTTAGATCAATTCTTCTTAAGAGGTAAGGTGCATATGAAATACTGTAACATGGGAATCTTGTTACAATGCAAATTCAGAATCAACAGGCCTAGAGTTAGGATCTGGGATCAGCCTTTCAAACAGCTGTTAGGTGATACCATTCTACTGTTTATACTCAGACTATACTTTAGGTAGTTACAGGCTTTGAGTAAGTTATCAAAGGGAAGGAGTCCAGAAACGAAGCAGACTCCCCCACTGAGTATATTTCACTGCATGTTATCTTGTTATAATGTAATAGACTATTTCATTCAATGGCCTATAGAGTCAAATTGCCAAATTCATTTCTTGAGTTTGTTGCTTAACTATGTAGGCAACCTTGGACAAAATATATCTCTGACATAGATTGATTATCTGTAAAATAAAATAAGTCTTATATAACCAAATATACATATATAAATATCTCATGGTTCTTACGGGAAATGAATGCTAAAATCTCAGGATGAGCAATATGAAACTGCCTTCTTTATAGATTAAAAATAAACATCCACAATTTTATATTGTTAAAACTAAATATGTAAATTATTTAATATGTAGCACCTAGTAAGCAATAAATGTTAGCATCACCAACAGTTGTCACTGGGTAAATTTATAGACATATGAATGTACTCACACCCTAATAAATTTCATTCAATGAAGATAGTTTTGACATCAAATACACATTATGTACTACCAAATATAAAACATCAGGGCATAGAAAAACAAAGACTGGATAAAATTAATAATATGATAAGCCTGTTCTGGGGAAAATAGGCCATGAAAATATCTATTTTTCTAAATTATTAGAGCAAACATACCTCATGTATTTGAATTCTTTGTCATTCTTATGCTGTAATATATTACATGATTTGAAGCCATATTACATTTCTTAGTTGTTCGGTGAATTATAAAATGTGTGATAAATTATTTATAAAGTTTTGCTTCAAAGTAATGGCATTTAACATTGTGCTTTGATAAAGGGACATTCATTTGAAAGAAAAGCAGTTCTGCTTCTTTCGTTTGTTGCTTAAATGAGTAGTTATTTCCTCATTTTGACCCTCAGGTTTTAAACTTTGCTTGAAATGTACTAATTTTTGCTCTTATAAAGTATTGTTGGTGATCTACAGAGAAGCATGTAAAATGCTACAAAAGTATAAAATTTTAAATAATGGGTTAGAGTCAGGTTGTTATTAACTTAAATTGATGTTAATGGTTATGTATACATGCTATCCACTGAGATATAATATATTGTAATTCTTTCTAAAAAGTCCTTTTTCTAAAACTTGAAATCTTTTCAACCTTTTGATGTATATGAAATATTTGTTATAAACCTGCTTTATAATGAAAGTAATTCTTATTACCATGTAGTTCAGAGAGTAAAGTTGTAAGTTTCAAGACTAGCGGAAGAATGAATTTAAGCCAGAATAATCAATTCCACATGGGCAGCACAGTACACTTCAGGAATAAAATTATTAGACTATATGTATTGAATGATGAAACTCAAGCTGGTGTTACATAAAGAGATGAAGGAGTTGCTGAATTCCTCTTTTTTTCTTTTTTTTTTTTTTGAGAAGGAGTCTTGCTCTGTTGCCCAGGCTGGAGTGCAGTGGCATCATCTCAGCTCACTGCAACCTCTGCCTCCTGGGTTCAAGTGATTCTCCTGCCTCAGCCTCCTGTGTTGCTGGGATTATGGGTGCCCATCAGCATGCCTGACTAATTTTTGTTGAATTATCTTTTCCAAACATGCAATAGCAGCATTCTGTTACAGCAACAAAAACTGGGTATATACACAAAATAATCAAAAACATGACATTTATACACCTAGGCTCATGTCAACATCATTCGTAACAGGCAAAAGATGGAAGCAATCCAGATGTTCACTGGAAAAATAAAATATGGTATATACAGATGCTGGAATATTATTCAGCCATAAAAATGAATGATATTCTGATACAGTCTATGGCATAAATGATCCTTGATACCATTATGTAAGTAATATAAGTCAGATGCAGAAAAACATGTATTTTGTGATTTTAATTACATAAGGAATCTAGGATGGTTAAACACATAAAAGCACAACATAGATCAGTGGCTACCAGGGACTGAGAAGGGGAGGAAATGAAGAGTTAATATTTAATAGGTACAGAGTCTCAGTGTGAGATGATGAAAAAGTTCTATAGATGGATGGTGGTGATGGTCGCACAGCAGTGTGAATGCACTTGATGCTACTAACCTTTATACTTAAAATCACTAAAATCATACATTCTATACTGTTGTGCATATTTTAGTACATGGAGAATAACTTATGTAGACAAAAACACTAACAGGCTCCTTATCATATGACATAAAGGTGTCTTTTAGGAACCATGCAATTAATTTGAAAAAAAAAGTCTACTCTCATATCTACACACCTATTTTCAGTCTATTATGATAAGGAATAAGAGTTAATATAATTAACAAGAATAACTTGGAAAGCAAGACAGGAAAGCAACTTATTTGCATCACTTTAGGCCAAGTTAGTTAGCTCTCAGTGCCTGTCTTAGTCTTTTGGGGCTGCTAAAACAAAACACCGTAAGTTGTCTGGTGAGGGCCTACATTCTGGTTCATAGACGGCATCTTTTCACTGTGTTCTCACATTGGTGGAAAGGAAGAACTCTGGTTTCCTCAGTTCTTCTAATGGCACCAGCCTTATTCATGAGGGATTCACCCTTAAAATAATCACCACCTCAAAACCCCCACCTTCTAATATTCTAATACCATCCCATTGGGAGTTAGGTTTCCACATACGAATTTGGTGGTGATGGGGTTGGTGGGAGAGGAAAACAGACATTCAGACCATATCAATGTCTTATATTTCTCTTTATAAATCTGACCATTGTGAGCATTACAGGAGAATTAAAGGCATCTGTCGTCATACCAGACTCTTAATACAGGTGGTCATTATTATTTTTCTGGTGGTGGTATTGCTTGAACTTTCAAAATGTAATCACAAAATTTCATATAAATAAGTTCAACTAAACACTGTATTATACATCCTATAAATATGTAGAACCTGGAGGCAGAAAAATGAGCTTCAGGACCAAAATACAAATATCTTAAAAGTTTAGACACAAGTGTCAATGCTAGATGGTCAATCCTGCACTCTGTCTTCCTACAGCTATCAGAGAAGTAGAATAATAATCTTACCAATTCTGTATAGGCATTTTTGGCTCACTGAGCACTATCTTATCTTATGTAACTTCATTACACCTTCACATCAACCCCAACAAAATATACGTAACAATATGCTATCTTTAAAATACCCAACTAAAACAAAAATCATGACCAGTAAATTACAAAGTTAATTAAGAGTCACAGTCAAGGTTGAACACCAGATCTTCTGGCTCTAAGTCAAACTCTGTCTTTATTCCCTGCTGTGTATCATAGGTTGCTGTAGACCAAGTGTTGAAAATCTCGTGTTTTCTTCATTTTGCATTCTTATGGGATTAGTCAATAAAAAATTATGACAGTGAATATGATAATTCAAAATCTATAGACTTACTAAGAGACAGATTTTTGGGCATCAGTGCTCAAATCAATGGAAAATCATGCTTCTTATTAGCAGCCTTTATTTTGGCAATTATAAGGGGCAGGTACACTAAATTTCTGCTAGTTAGATTGGAATGAATCTTATCCCTAAATCATAGAGTGTTAATGAAGCTGGTAGCAAAAGTTGATTGCAAACTTCTTACAATGACACCATTACAATGACTCTCCCCCACGGAGAGGTAACAGTGTTAACACAATTTTGAATATCTCATTAAACAGTTTTTCTCTGCACATATGTATTTTTCCTCATACAAATTTGTTCATGTAATATATTCATTGCCTGCCTACCTTCCTATTACAGGTTGCTTAAATTTTAGTAGAGTCTCTTTTGTTTCTGTTCACCAAGGTTTTGCTCGACCAAGGTACCGGCAGATTTTTACCATTAATAGCTCCTTCTAAAATGATTCACATTTGGTGAGTGCTCTGGACTAAAACTCCTGCTATCAGTACTACTTCACATTAAAAACCAAGCGGGTTTGATTTTATTTGGTAACATATAACTGGATTGCTGTAATGAATGCTAGTGAGCAATGGTTTAAGGACCCTATTTATTGTAGGAAAGTTCATTATATTTTGTTTTCATACTACTTTATAGGGTTGGAATTTTTTGCAGTATTGGTGTATAGACGACATGTCATTTGTTTTAGTTGCTACATGACACATCAAAATTTATTTTTTCCCCAAAGGAAATGGCAACTGTATTTAAAAAACACCTATGTAAATGTAAATGAACTAAACTTGCTTTTAGAGTATTCTGTATTCTAGACGGATAATGCCAAAACAAAAACATGCATGTGTACAGCAAAACTTGTTTTAGGAAACAACTCCAGGCACCAGGAAAAATTAGAAGACTAAGCAAGATGTATAGTTAACTTAAAATTGAATACATATTGTCTTTAAATTTAGACGACATTTAAAGTATCCATTTAAGTTGCTAGTGGTCTCAGTATCTGTATAGCTGATGTCAGAAAGAAAGAATAAAAGATTAGCTAGAGAGGGACTTTAGGTAAGATTTTTTTTTAAGATCTTAAGATATAAAACACATGAGTAAAATTTAGTTTTCCAGATTATTTGTATAAAATACTGCCAGATAATTTGCTAATTATATGGCACTGGGGCCAATAACAAGAATTAATGAAAATGTTCTAACTCAACAGATTTTTAAATAATATTTTTCTTATACAAATAATAATGGTTTATTGTAAAAATAGAAAATATAGATAAGACAAAGGGAAATTATTCATAACTTCTGCTTTTTAATATAAACTATGCACATTTCAGTGTATAAACATGCATATATTTTTCTATCCATATATACATTATTGCATACATGAATTAGTCCATATTGTACAGTCTTTTAAAATTCACACCTTTAACATAAATATTGAAAATAGCTTTTTTGTGTCATAGTTTTTGAGAATTTTGAGTATTATTTTTACATAGTAGAAATGTCCTTATTGTGGAAAAGCTTAGCTCCTTCCTCTTGATTTTTCACAAAAATACATGTTTGGAAATTATAGAAAACAACATTCCAACATAGTGCTGTTCTCCTAGCAACTCCACATAAGCTCCTAGTGTACAATCTAGGTACTTGTGGGTGTAACCTTTGAGCATGGCTTAAGTCTTAGGGCCTTGAGTATACCCTAGAACAAGTAGGAACAGATGACACTGGATATGCTAGAAAGCTGAGACCATGGTGAAGTGTAGAATGTAGAAGGACTCAGGAGTAGGTCAGATTCAGAAGCCAGTGAATGGGGTCTAGGAAACAGCTCAGTGTCTACAAAGCATAACCTCGAGCAAAGAGGTTAAAAATTGGAGAAACGTGAATTCTCCGAATGAGCACACATCCATAAACTTTAGGATTACAGAAGACCAGGCTGCAAGAGACTGAAATGGATATGGGTCACAATAATCAAAAAGTCTTTGACATACATTAATTCCACTAATGTTTATTAAGCACGAGATAGTTTTATACACCATTCCTAGCTTAAAACAGCTTATAACATACACAATGTAGTAACCTGATTGTCAAGTAATGAAAGGCAGTATGTAATTCATGTGGTCCAGGAAGTGCTATAGGAATTTGTATACTGGATGGTTTGCTTCTGACTTTTGTGAAGTAGAAATTTATAATGATAATAGCAGCTAATATTGACAAGTATTTTATAGACTTTATTTTTATGTTCACAACACTGTGAGATAAATTATTATTTTCAGGAAGACAGTGCCTGTGGTGGTTACAGTCTTGGAGCCAGAAATCTCAGCCACTTACTTTTTTAAAAAATCGCTTTTGGCAGTTTATTTAACTATTTATTTTTCAGTTTTCTCATCTATAGGAAAGAAATAATGGTAGTATCTATTTCATGTAGTTATTGTGAATACTAAATCTGTTTATGTATCTATTATAAAGTGCTTATAAATAGCTCTACCAATGTTAGTTATTGTTACTAATTTTACTTTTGTGGTAAAGAAATGAAGGTTTGGATAATTTGGGTGATATGCCTAAGTTATGCAGGTAGTAAATGGTGGAGCTAGGGGTGAATATACCTCTCTCCTACTTGAACTTGAGTTCTTAATTTAGACGCTTTATGTTTCGAACTTCAAGCATGACATGAGCGAATTAAAGATAGTTTGGATTTTGATTATGGGTGACTGGAATCATTAGTGAAATAGGGAAGTGACTAGGAAAGGTTGTTTTTATTGCTGTTGTTGGATGAAGGAAGGGTCAGATTTAAGATGTCTTGAATTGGAACTGGTGAGGAGGCATTCAGGGTGAAATGTGTAGCTGTGAAATAGAAATCCTGGACCAGAACTCTGTAGAGAGTTGGAATGGAAGTTGAGATTAGGGCAGTATCTATATAAAGTTAACAATAAGATTGGCAGGGAGATAATATTTTAAAAAGCAACATATGTAAAAAGGAGGCCTAGGTCCAGAAATCATTGCATTATTAGCTACGAGGAAGAGAAGCTATTAAAGAACTCAGAAGTAGAATTGATAGGGTCGAACCAGAGTCAATGATAGCCTATTAGCATGGAAAATGATGTTCAAAAACTTCACTAAGAATAGGGTGGAACTCTCAACTATGTGAGCGGACAGGAAAGATTTTTCTATATATTTTTTTTATCATGAAATTGCTTGTGCGGTACAGGCCTCAGGTGTTATGAAGAATATGACTTAGTTTATTTGGGGCACTGAAGGTACTGGGGGAGGTACTACTTTTAGAGCACTCAAATATGCCATGGTTTCATTTCATTTTGCTTTCTCTGGGCATGTGATATATTAAGGCAGTTTTTACTTAGGCATAGATAACATTTTGAGTTTGCATCATTTCAAAAGAAAGAGAAGGACTTCTATGAGTGTGTGTGTGTGTGTTATATGTTTTTGACTTTTCTTAGTCAAGTATTTCCAAGGATATTCTACCATTCTTTATTATTTCCTGTTTTTGTTTATCAAATACACCAGACAATTTATGTTTCTCAAAAATTTTAACTTTCATTCTCATGTGGAAAGAGCTGGGAAATAGGGTTTTCTTTTTGTATTTAAATTGATATTAAAGGTATGGCAGATTCTGTTTGGGGAGCAATTTTATAATAAATGAGACTGAATTGTGCTCCTAGAAGTTCATAGTGCTGATCAAATGACATTTATATGTTGGTCTTTCTTTAAAAATTTGTTACAGAAAATAATAAAGAATATTCTAATAAAATTAATTCTACTTCTAATTAAAGTCTAGAAATAAATCCACTATGATTATTTTGTCAGCTTTAGCTGAGGAATAACATAAAGTGAAATAGGATAATTAGCTGGAGCATGGATTTTTCTGAAATAGAGGAGAGTAAACTACAGTTTTGGAGAGAAATATCTAAATCTGAAGCACAAAAAAAAGCAACAAAGTTGTTGGAAGTTCTATTTGAAGAAACTATTAATTTATTTTGTAGCTCTGTGCTGATTTCCCAGTTATTTCTCTATAGCTAATACTTAGAAAGATACTTCCTTATTGACATGCATTTTTCTAAAGGCCTCATTGAAAGTTGCTTCCTGTTTGTCTAATGGGTTCAGGTTGGTATGTTGGGTCCAGCAATGCTTGAATTCAGGGGCCCAAAGTTAAAGGCAGACTTCAGAGCTCTAAAATTAGAAATGAATGATCTGTTTGGGTAGTCTGAAATTTTATATTTCAAGTTGTATTTTAAAGTGAATTCCTCTGTTGCATTATATGACATTTGGTTCTTGGATCATTCAAAACTCTGTCACCATCTTGGTCCTTTATGTCAATTTGTTTTGTTGTGGGTTTTCACAAAACATGGAGTAGCTATGCTGCACAATTGAGATTGTTTATCTGTTCTACATCTTTCCTCAGCTTTCATATGATTACATCATTGGTTCAGTAGTAGGTCGTCACCAAGATTCTTTACATTTTATGTTGCCTCCACTAGTGTCGTATCAATGTGGCTTTAGTATCAGCCAAATTCAGCTCCAGGACTTTGTTGTTGAAAACTCAAATTTAGAATCACATGGTGTATATTTAAAGGAACTCTTACATTCACCTTTTAAGGAAAGATATCTCTGAAAATTTTAAACAGAGGTGTTTGTCATTGTAATTACATGTTTTGGAATTTATACTATGGCTGAAAATATTAAATATTGGATTGTTAGGGTAGCAGTATTGTCACATCTTTAGATAATGTTTTGGTAAGATATATATATATACCTTAATAACACAGTTATACATCTGAAAATACAGGTTGCACTATATATGTACTTGTATACGTGTGTGTGTATACACACACACACACATATACAGTGAAAACTGTATTTCAGGGGAAATCTTGAGTTCTAAGACAGCATGCTTTGGTGAAAGGAGCCCCACCCTGAACTCAATGCCACTCCCAGCAGCTTTCTATCCTGGAACTGCTGAGCAACCATTCTTCCTAAACTTAAAGCACCAAATGGGGGCAGATACAAGGAAGTCTCAGCCGAGAAGTTTAATAGCTGCAGTTGTAGCCTGGCTGGCAGTGGCTTTCAACTTATCTCCTGGGCCTATAGGTTCAGGCATGTGCCTGCCTGCAAAGAGCCAAAATATATTATGATCCAGACTCCAACTATGATTATTCAAATTCCCAGTTAATAGCCCATAATTGCAGCGTGCTTTTGATTTGAAAAAGTCTTAAATAGTATCACTGGCACCTTTTACTGTGTGTTGTAGCCTTCAGACAGGAGCAGGCATTTCAAGTATTGAGAATCTCTACTAAAGTCTCTTTATTTTTAGTCTCAGTCTTTAAGAATACAGTTTTAAAAATCAAGTTCTTGAGGCACCAGAACCCAAACCATGCAGATCTGTGTCCATGTTTTAATATTTGCAGTGGCACTGCCTGTCTCAAATATGTCTTGACTCTCTCTCAATTTTTTACTTTTAAAAATAAAAAGGCCCACAATAGTTTTTAAATTGTTGTTTTTTCCTTTATAAATGATGGTGCTGGCTATCTCTTTAATTCAGCCATGGCTGAACTTCTCTTAAGCCTACACAGCAGTGTTTTTTGAAATGGAATTATGCTGGCCAGCTGAGAGAGGTGGTCTTGAAATGAGTCCAACACTTTGGGAGGCAGGCGGAGAATTGCCATGAGACCAGCCAACTTAAGCGCATCCCTACTCAGGTGCTGAGGCAGATGGTGTATTGTGTTAGGCAGTTGTAGCCATGCCTCCCATTGTATTATTAAAAGATTAGCCAGTATCGAGGCAGTCACCAAGAAGCGGCTCAGGCAGCCGAGAAGGCAAATGGGTGCAGTCACTTGAGATGGTGCACAGTCCAGATGTTAATTATAGTGTTTCATTTGTGAGTGCAGTCACAGTGGTGTGTTCCCAGGCCAGGTGGCGATCACTGGGCAGCACTGGCCTGCACTGAGAAGCGCCAGGCAGGGTCTGGCGTGCTATTCATCTCACTCTGCTGGCCTCCCAGTTAATTTTTTAACAAGAGAAAATAAAATGAAAAGATATTACCTTTGCTAAAGAACAAAATGTCTAGTTAGGAAACCAAGAAAAGTAAAGTAACACAGTATTATAGCCTCTCACGTAGTGCTTCTCAAACTACTTGTGGTGAAGAAAATTTTAAAAAGAAATTTAAAAATCTGTACAACTAATACTTTTGGAAAATACAAAAATGAATTACTAGAAAAAAATGTGTGTGTGTGTGTGTGTGTGTGTGTGTGTGTTTTGAGATGGAGTTCCATTCTTGTTGCCTAGGCTGGAGTGCAATGGTGCGATCTCTGCTCACTGCAACCTTCGCCTCCCAGGTACAAGTGATTCTCCTGTCTCAGCCTCCCAAGTAGCTCAGATTACAGATTACAGGCATATGCCACCATGCCCGGCTAATTTTTTTGTATTTAGTAGAGACAGGGTTTCACCATGTTAATCAGGCTGGTCATGAACTCCTGACCTCAGGTGATCCACCTACCTTGGCCTCCCAAAATGCTGGGATTACAGATGTGTGCAATATGCTGTTTAAGATACAAATTTCTATTTGTTGTTTAAATCCACAAATTTTTTAAATTAAGTTTAGAATCTTGAAAAATCTTAATTCTTAATTTATATACTTGCTTTGTCCTAAATAGGTAATGAAGAGTTTGCTGAGAGGCACCATTCTCAGCTCACACTCAGGACAACACTGTATTAGTGCACATAAAAATAAGGCACAACTGAGTCAGAAAGAGGGGAACTTCTAGGTGCGAGAGATACAACAATGAACAGACCAAAGGTACCAGAGTAGAAAATGACAGATATTAAATGAAGTAAAATATGTAGTGCATTGCATGGTTATAAATTCCGTAGAGGAAAATACGAAGCAGGCAAAAAGGATAGAAATAACAAATTGAAGGGTTGCAAGGAAAATTTAAGTCCAATTCTTTTGATCCATGGTATAACTTTTTTCCCTACAAATGAATATCTAATCGCTTCTCTATAATGGTGATTATATTAGGTTAACTCTTGTCTATTTTGTAAATGATAAAGTTAGATTTTCTGAGGAGAAAATAGGCTTTTATTCACAATGGTAATTTTTATTTTTAATATGCTAATTTTAATATTTTAAAATCAATATATTTCTAATTTTGACAATTAAATATAGTTTACCTATGGTCATAAAGGAAATTGGACTATGAATTTTTATTGTATTCTTACTGGTTTTATTATAAAAGTCATATTACACTTGTAAAGAAAATTGGATGGCATTCCATCTTTTTTTTTTAATCTGTGAGGTATTTTGTGAAAAATACAGGTTGTGTGTATTCTTTGAAGAGAATGATGAAATTTGCCTATAGTTGGGTAAATTGATGAGTGTTATCATTCAATTCTCTATTTCTCTCTTTAATTGGTATCAAATCTATAATACCTTCCATCTACTGAGGCTTCTATTTTGATGTCTGTATTATTAATTTCTAATATTTCTAATTAAAAATCAAACTATTCATATTTGCTATCATAAGCTCTTTTAAAATTGATTTATTAAGCATACTTATTTTTTGTCTTTGTTAGGTGGTTACATCAAATAAATGTAACCTAAAGTAAATTAAAGTGACAGTTTTGGGGCTGTTGGTTGTCTTTTCTGTCTTAGACTAGGTCATTTGTTTAGGTACTTAGGTTTACAAGGTTATTCTGAGTGAAAGGACAAGTTATGGGACTTTTTCTTCTCACTGACTGTCAGAATTGTTGTAGTTGCCTAGCCCAAACCCTCCCAACATCTGAGTTGAAGCTCCTCCATCCCAGTTGCAGAAGCTGTTGGGTGGCGTGGTTCAACTTCTGACTAAAAATTATCTGGATTTAAGCCAGGGTCCTTTTATAAAGCTAACTCTCCAAATAGCTTCAGCTGTGAGTATTTTGTTTTATTTTGCGTATTTCTCTTGTTCAACCTCTCACTCAACGAGGGGGGTCTACCCCAATCTCTGGTTTCAAGCAAACAGCATGAATGTCCCTGGTCCCCCAACTCATGTGGAAGATACTTTGTTTCCTTCTTTTACCGCAGGAGGCTGAAGTTCTGGCCACCTCTGTTCACTGTGGACTTAGCCCTGCAGTTCCACTTGCCGATTTGCATTTCTCTTCTCGTTTTCAGTCAAACAGAATCTTAAGCCTGGGTTTGTCTTTTGGGTTTTTTTTTTTTTAATCTTATACTTTATTTACATTGCCGTGTGTTTGAAGTAGAAGTAATATTTTAAATTATGAACGCTTTGCCATCTTGACTGGAGTTCTCCCTTTGTACAAATGAAATCTATAAATGTTTTCTTTAAAAAGGACTGTTTAACTGGGATCTCCTAAAGTATAGTTTCTTTAAGTAAAAAATTGTATATTTAACAGGATGGTAGTTAGGACTTTTCCTGGTGAACTATAATTTTTAGTGAGGCCCCAAATCTGAAAACAATGTTATGGGTGCCCACACATTCTGAATATATTACTAGATCCTCAGATTGGACACTAGAGAAAGTAACCTGGCTGTTTCATCTTGTTTGTTTGTTTGTTTTAAAGTTAAAACATATATAATTTATTTTCAAAGTAATTATGAGAAAACCAATGATCATTTCTCAACTATTACAAAAAATTTTGAGAGGGTTTTAGAAAAAGTTTTCTTTTTTTTAGTTGAGATAGTGTGTGACATTTTAGGGTTAGATTTTAAATGGATATGAACAGAATGTAGGAATCAACAGGAAAATGTAAGCAGCTTCACCAAACATAATCTCTATTTCTTTTGAAGTCATTGCCCACAAGAACTCACAAAAATATCCCATGAGAAGTGGCACCAACACAGGTTACAACTGCACTAATTAAATAAAATCCTCTCTGTGCCTTAAGTTCTCCATCTCTCTTCTCTAACCATGACCCAGCGTATCGAGTAGGGAAAAGGAATTCAAGATATGAATTGTGGAAAGCAGTGACTATGCACACCTTTCCCTCTTTCTCTATTATTGCAGTTCCCAAGCCTGTCAAGCCCAGCTAGAAGAGATAAAGGTATTAGACTGGTCTGTAAATTTCAAGGCCTAAAAATATCCAGCAACCTGTGGATCTTCCCAAGATATTTTCCAGGAACAAAGCATGTAAATTCACTTGAGGAGAAGACAATGGTTAAAAAAAAAAAGTATTTGTCTATTTTGGACTTTGGCTCCTACCTAAGTCTAGCTTGTTTAATAAACCTCTTCATTAAGTTTTATGCTAAACCCTATTTGTGCATTTTCCTTTCCATTATACTTAATAATGCAATGTTAAAAATCTTAAAATAAATTAATACTTGATCTGAAATGTTCATGTGTGTACAGACTTTTTGATTGAAGCAAAAAATATTTAATGAAATCAAACCTTCCAGACTTTAAATTGCAATCCAATTCACATGAATACAAATGAACTTAAAAATAATCTTGCATATGTATAAAAAGTCAAATAAGGGAAATATAAATCAACAGCTATGCTTGTATCTGTTTAATTTTAAGCTTTGATAAAAGAATTACTCTGCTGCGGCTCATTAACATGCTACTAAAAAGCAAATCATATTTTTTCCTCCATTTTATGTAGCATTTTATTTTGCCTGATTATATGTTCTCATAACATAGGCCTTCATGACTTAGATAAATGTGGAAAGAAGTTATTTTTGAGAAGTGTTATTGAAAATAAGGAATTGGCTTGGGTAAACTATTTCAGAATTGGTAAGAACTTATGTGGAGATCAAATGTATTACCATGTAAATTCATATACCATATATATTTAATTTCATAACTTTGCTGTTATTGTTTCTTATGCATATAGCCCAATATATATTTTACTCACATTCTCCAGTTGTCTGATTTCTTCATCAGATTTTTTTCTTGGGTCTGTCTTTAAGATTTAGATAAATTGAATGTTATTAGTGGTACTGGTCCAATTAGAATGTTTTTATGAACCTTATAAAACATTATATTGCTAGAGTAAATGTTGATGCAAACCAAACTAAATTTCTCTGCAACCCAAAAGAATCTCTAAGTCATAGTGGACTATACAGAATGTAGTCATATTTTGATATTTATAAATATTAATTATAAATATAATATTTAGAGTCAGTACTAAAATCATATTTAGTCATAAGAATCTACTTGCTTATTTTAAGATTAATCACTATAGCTCCTATTGTCAAGTATCTACTGACATAAATAACAATAAACGTGAGTTTGAACATCTTAAATGCATAAAGATCATCTGAAAGTACCAGGCTGAGTAAGAAATGATTAAAGACATGAATGAATATATATATTTTATAGAACTATAATTCCATAATAAGAAGAAAGGACTAGGCATAGATGTATTATTTGGCCTTTATAATGAATAGTTTATCTTAATATCATTTACACATAGTATGAGGATATTCTGGGATGTTGAACAGTCCTCAAGATAGGTAAAAGGAAGGGATTCAAAAGGAAATTTGAATAAATATTCTATATTTATCTTTTTGTGAGCTTCATAATCACACAAAGCTGTCATCTGGAATACTTATTACTAAAACTTGCACAGTAGCTGTAGATTGACATTAAAAGGGAAAAATAAACATAATCTATTTCCCAAGACACTAAAATATGCTAAATGAAGTAAAAAATGTAAAGTAATTTTGAAAATTTAAATTGATATTGAAATGTAAATGAGTTAATTTTATCTTAGTCATTATTATCATCGTTATTGAAGAAAAGCAGATTTTATTCACCAGGATTATTTATTTTAGTTTAGATTAAAAGCTGCTTTCTGACGTATGAGTTGACTCCTGTATCCATTTTTCTGAGATATTAGTGGCTGAAACATGTTGATTAAATTTTGTAGTAACTTAATTACAAGATTCTGAGATAGTAAAGCTTTAATGTAGTTTATAATTTTATAATATAAACTGACATTTGTCTAGGGCCCTGCAGTTTTCAAAATGCTTTCACAAGCATTACTGCTTTCCATTTCTACAATAATTTTTACAGTGGGAAATACTATCCCTCTTTTAGAGATGAAAAAAGTTAGTTTCAGAAAGAATAAATTACTTAGCTACTAGATGGTTGAATCAGAGCTCAATCATGTCAAGAGAGGTAGTATATAGCACAAGTTAAGAATCTTCATATCAAGGTTAAGAGCCTTGGAGACAAAAGATCTTCCTTCAAATTCAGACTTTACCCTTGGCTGGTTGTATGATCTTGGGCAACTTAGAAATCTGATTGGGTCTCAGTTTTTTAAATCTGTTAAATTGGATAGCAAGGTTCATTATTGGGTATTGTGATAAGTAAATGAGTTGACACCCAGAACGTGCTTAGACTGTACCTTATGTATTTTTAGGTAAATTTTTAGGTAAAATATATAAATAGATATGCCCAGTAAAAATCTGTTGATTGTTGTTGATTAGTAACAGTTCAAACTTGAAGTTCCAAATTGCAGTTATTTGATTTTTGGTCTGAATTGTTATCTTTAGTGAGAGACATCTAACTTAAAATAGCTTAAGAAAAAAAGGTGGGGGGGTGGTGATTTATTAGACCACTGAGTTGGGAAAAGTTACTATACTTTCATACATTCAAAGGAAAATCTGCATCTTGGATTAGATGGCACTGAAGACTCAGTTCTTCCCCAATTTATATCTCTGTCCATTTCTTCTTCCTGCTCTCTCTGCTTCTTCATGGCCTAGACTCATTCTCTTCTACCATAAATAAGCTTTGTCTAGAGTGTTGGTTTTTCCCACCCAGGGAAGGGCTCTGACTTTCTGAAAATCAGAAAGAAAACCTGTTAAAACTAAGAACACTTGGTTTTGAACTGAGTTTTGAGATCGGTTTTAACAACTAAGTCTTAAAACTAAGAACACGTAGTTTGGGAAACTTTTGACATTAAAGCTGCTCTATAAGGTTTTCAGAGGATTATTGTACTGTCATGCCACCAGGCAGGCTAGCATCAGGCAGAGATATCTAGTGTTGCCTGACAGTGATGCTCAGGGGAGAATATTGCTACAGCAACAGACAGAAAGGATGGTGATGGTCTGATTTCAAAAATAGATCAGTGTAAATATGTAGCTACTTAGTCAATAACACATTTACTAGACATTCTTATGTTTTGCTAAGATGGCAGTAGAAACTTGACTCTTGACAGTCACTCAAAATGAAGTTATAAACAACCTAACACTCTAGTTACCTTGTCATTTATCTGTCATCAAGATGGCATCAATTTATCAACTTTGAGCAAGCATTGATATTATTAAAATATTTAAGTCATTCAATGTTATAATTTTCAAAGCATGGAATTTAAGTAAAATATTTGCTTAGCTTCTCAAATACCTCTGACACTTTGAAAATCACTATAGAAATTTCAGGGGAGGTTGAATTAAAGAATTATTTCATTAAATAGTTGATTTGCAGTAATTAACATTTCACTTTCTAAAAACCCCATATGTGTAACAAAACAATTATAATAAGTTAACGTGTACTTCAGCTTCTTCCCCCACTGTATAGCTGGTTTAATGCTTAAACATTTCGGCTCTATACTTGGTATGATTTCCTCTTTTTCTTGCATCATGTAAGTTCTGCACTTGTTTTCTACATCCAGACTTGAACTTATCACCTGTCCCCAAAACCTGTCTTCCTTTTATTGTGTCTAGCTCAGTAGTTGTGCAAGTTTGAAGCCTGGATAACACCATTGAAGTTTTTCTCAACCCATGAATTCATCTTTAATCAGTCAGTTGACTCTAACTCTTAAATAGCTCTTAATTCTATTTACGTCTAACAAGATGCCTCCATTACACTTATAATTAAGTTTAATTTCTTGACCTGAACTTCTAGGCCTTTTGTAATTGGTTCTTGTTCTGAATCTGAATTCCTTCAAGATGCAATCCAAATAGTGTTAAAATATTGCATAGGTTTTTTATTTAATTTCATAGAAACTTCTGACAAAGAATATCCTCAACCTCATGCAGGTAGAAGCATCATAATATACCACTGTATGATTAATCTATAAGGGTTCATGAAACAATTTAGTTAAAATATGCCTATTTTTACATTCTTAGATAAATTTATTAATGACGTTTTATGTCACTATGTTGCCTGGTATAAAATGGGTGTTTAATTTCCCCCCCAAAAGAATAAGATAATTAATATAATATATAACTGTAAAATGAATACGCAATTGGGGCCTGGTTAGTGTTACTTCCTTTTATGGTCATCCCCATTTATTATAGCTGACAAACACTGGCATTTGCTTCTGTTTCTTTTCACAGTTAATATTCATTACCACTTTGTAATATAGGACTTTCTAATAAAACGTTTCCAAATAGTAACTATCCTGTAGTGCTCATACTTTTTGTTTTCTTGTCATATATACAAGAGCCATCAAGTGCAGTCATGGTAGATACTTCTGACCATTGTAGATGGTCAAAGTGATGTTTCAAGAATTTAAAATACTCTATTCATTTCCTGAATTAGGGAAGTTAGTAATGTGACCTATGTTTATTAAAGATTGGATTCAGTTCTATTTTCTTGTAAAGTTTAGGTATAATGATCATTAAGAATCACCAATTTCCCCCAGTCCCTATATAGACTTTTATTATCATATATTTTGATTCTTATTTTTGAGATAATGTCTTGCTCTCACATCCAGGCTGGAGTGTAGTGATGCAATCACAATTCATTGCAGCCTTGATTTCTATAGCTCAAGTGATCACCGCACTGCAGCTTGCTGAGTAGCTGAGAATACGGGTGCACACCACCACCATATCCAGCTAATTTTTAATTTTTTTGTAGGTAGGGTCTCACTATCTTGGTCAGGCTGATCTCAAATTCCTGGGTTCAAGTGATCTCTTCCTTAGGACTCCCAAAGTGCTGGGATTACAGGTATGGGCCACCATGCCTAGCTGGATACACTTTTAACTTAAATGTATAAAACATGCATCTCATCTCCTCCGAACTTTCGACAGTTGATTCCTTGGGAAATGAAGGCTGATGATTAAATGCAGTAGTAACATATGTATGAATAAAACATACTGTATCTGATGGTGCTATATAGGATCTTGAGAGCACAAGCTTTTCCCTAGCTCCAAGTACAGATCATTCGTTCTTTACTTTTTTAGCTTTGTTGCTTAGGAACATTATAACTCATCTCTGTTAGCACTTACTTGATATTTTAAAGCTTAAGCTGACTGAGAAATAGATTGCTAAAAATAATTTAAATTGAATACAACAAAAGATATTTTATTATTTTTGATCTTATGCAACAGATTTTGAGATAGAATGAAGTCTGTTGGTAACCAATCAGATCTATTTCAAAATTTATAGTATGAAATATTTTAAAGAAAAAGGAAGGAAAACCAGGAAAAAAAAAAGTCTTGGATTTTTTTTTTCTTTTTTGAGATGGAATTTCAGTCTTGTTGCCCAGGCTGGAGTGCAATGGCCCTATCTCGGCTAACTGCAAACTCCGCCTTCCAGGTTCAAGCAATTCTCCTAACTTAGCCTTCCAAGTAGCTGGGATTCCAGAGTTGGTACAGGCATGCACCATCACATCTGGCTAACGTTTGTATTTTCAGTAGAGACAGGATTTCGCCGTGTTGGTTAGGCTGGTCTTGAAAATCCTGACCTCAGATGATCCACTTGTCTTGGCCTCCCAAAGTGCTGGGATTACAGGCGTGAGCCACTGTGCCTGGCCTGTTGTGGGTATTGTAATTAGTGGAACTTCCCTTTCTTCAGATTTTATTGCAATAACTGCTAATTTTTCTCCATGTATCTGGCAAAGATAACCCAAATGCAAGGTATTAAATTATGAAGTAAAACTTAGCTATTGGAAATAATTTAAAAACATGGAAAATTAAAGCTACCCATAATTTCATTACCTAGAAAAAAATGACAATGGATTTCATTCATTCTAGCCCTTTAAAAGTAAATAAGTGCATTTTGTCTTAGTTTGGGCTGCTTTAACAAATTAACATGCACTGATGGCTTAAACAACAGAGATGTATTTCTCAAAGTTCTTGAGCCTGGGACGTCTGAAATCAAGGTGTCGGCATGACTAGGTTCTGGTGAGGGCCATCTCCTTGCTGTACACTCACACAGCAGAGAACAGGGAAAGAAAAAGCAGGCTCTCTCCTGTCTTTTTTATAAAAGGACTAATTCCATTCATGAGGGTGTCACTGTCATGATGAAATTATCTTTAAAGGCCTCAAATCCTAATATTACATTGGGAATTAGCATTTTAAAATATGAATTTTGGTGGGACACAAGCCTTCGGTCTGTAGCATTTTTTCACTGCCCATTCCCCAAATTTATGTTCTTCTCACATGCCAAAGGCATTCCTTCAATCTTTACAGCCCTGAAGTGCCAACCTCTAAAATCTAAAGTCCAAGGTATTTAAAAATCACCTAAATTAGATGTGGCTGAGACTCAAGATACTATTCATCTAGAAGCAAAAAGGAAAAAAATGGGATACATATTAGCCTTTTGATCTTAACATAATTATATGAATTACATGAATGCTGGACATTGTCTAATATTCTGTTATAATGGCTATTGAATATTGCTCTATCATTTTTCATTTTATAATTCTCTAATTGCTGAATATATTGTTTAAGTTTTTACTATTATAAATAACAGTTCAATGAACACATGCATGTAAAGCCTATATTTCTACTACTTTAACATGGATTATTAATATCTGTAAGGAAAATTACTATTTCAGAGGTAAAGTTTTATCCATTTCTTTACTTATGGAAAACACCAGTGTACGTGGTCAGGAAGGATCAAATTGCTACCCTGGTGTAAGTAATATGATATACTTAGGTTTTCATTTTCATTCATATTTCTTATGTCACATAAAGCAGACCTTAATTATTATGTAGGTATTGTATGAGTGAAATGCATATGTTCTTGGTAGAAAGAGATCTTGAAGCTAAAATAATTGACCAGAAGGGATTGTCTTCTTGATTGGAGCTTGTATGGTTCATTTCAGCTGACTGGTTAAAGTGTTTATAACTGCTTTGAAAGTTTACATAAGAGATTAGCTTCATTTAATTTGTTCTGGAGTTTCTCAGAGTATCTTCACTACTTCCTTTTTTTTGTTTGTTTTTTTAACAAGTTTCTATTGTATGTCTATTGATATGGTTTGGGCTGCTATAACAAATTAGCATACACTGGACATTATGTGTCTCCAAACCTAATCGTGAATTGTCTGTGTCCCCAACCAAATCTCATCTGGAATTGTAATCACCACATGTCCAGGGAGGGACCTGTAATCCCCAGTTTTGAGGGAGGGACGTGATTGGATTATGGAGGCAGTTCCCCCCATGTTGTTCTCCTGAAAGTGAGTGAGTTTAATGAGATTTGATGGTTTTAAAGGGGGCAGTTTTTCCTGTGCTTGTACTTCACTTCTTTTGCCTGCTGCCATGTAAGACATGCCTGCTTTGCCTTCCACCATGATTGTAAGTTTCCTGAGGCCTCCCCATCCATGTAGAACTGTGAGTCAATTAAACCTCTTTTCTTTATAAATTACGTCTCAGGCATTTCTTTATAGCAGTGCCAAAACAGACTAATACATCTACTAAATAGAACACTTATGTAAGTAAGTTCAATGAAAACTATAGTAATAGTGTTACAGGTAGATAGGCTTGAATGGGGAAAGGAGAGGGTTCTCCCCCCGACCCCTGCCCACTGGAAGTGTCAAGTGATGGTTCTGCAGTTATTACATTGCCTGTCTAAAAATGATAAATTGACAGCCAGTGCCAGAAATAGACCATTTTCTGAGGATCCACACCTGTTAACAAGTGTCAATTAAAGACAGGCCTCAGGGGGACACAACTCTTGGGCATGCGTTTTAAGAGACAGAAATGATGAAGTATAACCGGGGGTGGGGCCCAGGGGCTCAGCTCCCTCCTGGTGCTTGCCAAAGATGTAACCCAGGTGGGGGAGGGGGAGCAGAGCTGCGGGGCCTCAGATCGGATGTTTTCCCCTACGTGTCCAGGTCCTTGGCCTCTCTTGCCCCTGGAATGGGGGAAAGGGGCCCGGAGGCGCCGTGATCTTAGCATTTGAATAAATATGTGGACTCAAAGAGTTTTGCAAAAAGTGATTTATTAGGCAGAGAGAGAGAAAGAGAAGGAGAGAGAGAGCTCCCACGCTGCCGTGGAGGGGGATCCAAGGGAGGAATCATATAGGTAAGGAGCAGTCGGGTTTTATCCTTGGAGTTATTCCTGCCCCATTCATGTTCTTGTCCAATGAGAGGAGTTCTTTCAGAATTCCTCTGGAGTGATTGATCTTCAACTTTGATATCGGATTGGCTGCCCAGCCCACAATTAGAGCCCCCTCTTCCCAGGGCTTTCCATGGGCCTTTTGGAACAAAGAAGCTCACCTGGAATTTCTGCGTAGCCTGCAAGGAGCGGGAAAGTGAGACAAAGACCTTTAGGTTCCCGGATGGGGAGATGGATGGAGGCATGGCCCTGGAAAATTCCTGTCTTTGAAACCACACCCCTTGTGGACTCGGGAAGAGAAGTTTTTTGTTCCTTAACACAGTCCCTAAGTATGATCTTCCAGGTACACTCCACTGGAAAAAGAAAGAAAGCCTTATATGGGCATGCATATAACTCCCTAAACACACTGCATGTGCTCAATTCCCAAGGGTAAGGAGGGCACTGTCACAAGTCCATCCTAAGGGAAGAATCGTAGGAAAGAGGGGGAGCCTATAAAGTCCCAGGATCAAGGTTAAAGGTTCTCCTTTTTCTCCCTTTTACTTTCAGGCACCCACTTGGATCTCTTCCAAGGGTTCTTCCTTTCTTTCCTGTTCTGAAATCTTTTAAATAAACTTCCATTCCTTCTCTGAAACTTGCCTGAGTCTTTTTCTGCTTTATGCCCCTCAGTTGAATTCTTTCTTCTGAGGAGGCAAGAATTGAAGTTGCTGAACACATGTACTGATACAACATGGTAATCCTGGGGTAACGTGGATCTCTTCCACTGATAAAAATAACTTGGCTAATAGCACATTGGTTTTTAATGTTTAGATGAGTTTTGATAATGTCACTTAGTAAGAGGATAGAACTGATCAATTTTGTACATAACAGGATAGATTGTTGAATAACTGTATTTGGAAAGAAGGCAAAAATCCATAACTTCAACTTCTTGAATTGGTACTATTCGTATTTCTGTTTAAGAGTTGATTTGATCACAGACCAGGGATTCCTAACTGTTGGTCAAGAATGGTTAAACTCATCAGCTTTTCTAGTGGATGTCATGATTATTTAACAAAGAAATTAACTTGCTAATGATGTACATTTTATTTAAAAACAAACAAAAAAAACCTGGATTCTGGGATTGAAAGAGTGATCCTGGTGTGTTTGTAAAGACACAGAAGGGTGGTTATAGGTAAAGCAGAGGAAACAAAAGGAGTACTAATAGGAGGAAGTTTTGTCAAGCCTACTGGCTTTAAGGAATTGACTTTTATTCTGAATGAACTAGTACACCATTAGAAGTTTTGAGCAGAGAAGTGACATGTAATTTCCATCTTAACAGCATTAGTTTAGCTGCTTAGTTGAGACTATGAGGTCGGAAAGCAGGGCAGTTTTAGTAAGATATTCTGGAAATCTGCTTTGCAACATGTAAGATGGTGATGTGTTGGCCCAGGTTGTTAGCAGTGCAGGTGTTGAAAAGCAAGAAATAAATTTTGGAGATAGAGCCAAAGTTTTTATTAGTGAATGGGGTGGGGTTAGGTATGACTGCAACTTTTTGGCCTGAGTTACCTGGGAATACAGAGTTGCAATCATCTGAGTTGAGGATTGATACGGTTTGGCTGTACCCCAATCTAAATCTCAACTTGAATTTTATCTCCCAGAATTCCCATGTGTTGTGGGAGGGGCCCAGTGGGAGGTAATTGAATCATGGGAGAGGGTCTTTGCCATGCTATTCTTGTGATAGTGAATAAGTCTCACAAAATCTGATGAGTTTGTCAGGGGTTTCTGCTTTCGCTTCTTCCTTATTTTTCTCTTGCCACTGCCATGTAAGAAGTGCCTTTTGCTTTCTGCCATGATTCTGAGGCCTCCTCAGCCATGTGGAATTGTAAGTCTAGTTAAACCTCTTTTTCTTTCCTGTCTTGGGTATGTCTTTATCAGCAGCATAGAAAGGGACTAATGCAAGGATGAATGCAGTAGTGTAGTTTCAAGGTCTCATGGAAAATCACAGTCCAAAACTGGATATGTTAGGGTACAAGGAAATTTTCAGTTGGCATTTATGTGGAGTGTGGAATGTCAGCTTGCAGAGTGCATTGAAAGCTATAAACTGAAGCTATTAATAATTATCATTGTTAGACTCAAGAAATAGTAAATACATGCATTCACAAAAATATGTCTTGCATATAGCAATACTGTCTCAGCAAGTAGACAGTTGGAGAAAACAAGTTTAGATTTTCTGCCATCATTATATAGTCCCATAAGCTGATGTGGGTTTATAGTTAAATATTAATGTGAAGCAGCTATTAAGAACAATGGTAAGATTTATTAGAATGATATGATTTAAGTCATTCAAGGTCACCTTGTCCCTTGTATCATCTGTTTTCATTTTAAGGTATATATAAAATCTAATGATATAATTTTCAACCTTGATTGATTGATTTTAGTTTTGCTTTCCTGTCCTTCCAATGTGCGACACATTCCTAGCTGTAATATTCCTCAGTCCAGATGAAAGTGTGTGGGTAAAGATCTTCCCAACTCACATGTCCAACCTCCTTCCCCCACTTCTACCCTAACCTTCACCTCTGTAATAGTCCTTTCTTTACTGAAATTATCACTGGTAAAGTGATTAGTGAAGAGAATCTGGTGGAGAGCATGTTTAGCTTCATGGGGTTTTGACCCTTAAATTTAATCTACATTTATGTGTGTCTGGTTAAGAGTGCTTCATGAATTTTTCCTTTTTTATTATTAGGTGCTATATGTTGAACATAGAATATCAGGACTAGCATATAAGCCTAGTATTTAGTTTGTAGTTGTAACCTGACTCCTTGAGTGCTTTCAAATATATTGCTTCATTAGATGCTCATAAAAACCATGTGAGGTAGGCAGGATGTGGGAACCCCATTTATATACCTTAAAAAAGACTGAGGCTCCAAGTGTTTTGGTCCCATTGAAGGTACAGAGTTTCATGATGAAATGAGAACTCAGGTATTCTGTATCTAATAAATATATATGTAGACGTGTGTATAGTGGAAATGTACACATGCACAATGGTGAATGTATATATATTTCAATATATGCCTATACGAATGTGTCTCCTCATTATAAGACAGATGGTTAATATATATCGTGAAATGTGCCAGAGGAAAAACATGTATCTGTTTAAGAATCCGCAAATATTTGCAATTGTCTACAAAGAAAGAAATTGTCAATGCTTTAAATTAACATTCAAACAATTTAAATTTTCATTGTGTGGTAAAGTTTTAATAGTTTAACTTATATTACTTGAGAATCTTATATACCTATTAAGTCATTAAATTCAAAATAACTATTCAGAAGATGCATAATTAATAAAATAAAATAACCAAGTTTGACAGGTTATTTTAAAATACAGACTAAGATTTCCAAAGGTTTGTTTAAAAAGTAATAGACGTCATCAACTGTAACTGTCAGCAAAGTCAGTCCTTATGGAGTTGCCTAAGAAATGTGACCATTCATTTGAAAGTCACATTTGATAATTCTAGGGTAATATTCAATCTAAATTTAAATTTCATTTACATTAAGTGAAAGCTCAAATTTTTGTTTTTGTTTTTAATTCTGTGGTATTACTCTCCCTTTTGGAAACTACCACTTGGCTTGAGAGTTAATCATGAACATTCCCCAACTGACTAACTTTTGAGAGCACTCTTAGTTCTGAGATGGAAAGTATTATAGTAGTACCTTCTTTTAAAGTGTCTTTTTATGAGTGAATTTAATGTCATTGAAGGACAGTGGTTTCTTACATAGTTGAGAAAAGGAATGAAGACAAAGATTGGTGGGGGTTCATAAATTTAATGCTAATGAGACTTCTTATTTAGTTCATGTAAATAAAACAATGTATGTAATTAGTGTTGCACAGCATATGGAATCCATTGGGAATGTGTATTTATATGTTTCAAGGGCACCAGAGTCATTTTGTTTATATATACATAAATTGTAATATAACTTTCCACTACAGATGGCAGTGTCTTCAAATATTTCACGTGTCTATTTCCTGATGTGTTTTAATAATCTTCTCCAAATATTAAATTTGATGATTTGAATTCTACTTGACTTTCAGTTGGACTCTACTTTTAAATAATATTAAAATGTTTCATACCTTTTTTTTTTTTTTTTTTTTTGAGATGGAGCCTTACTCTGTTACCCAGGCTGGAGTGCAGTGGCACGATCTTGGCTCATTGCTACCTCCACCTCCTAGGTTCTGGTGAATCTCCCATTCTCAGCCTCCCGAGTAGCTGGGATTAAAGGCCCATGCCACCACACCTGGCTAATTTTTGTATTTTTAGTAGAGACAGGGTTTTGCCACGTTGGCCGTGCGGGTCTAGAACTCCTGACCTAAGGTGATCCACCCATCTCAGCCTTCCAAAGTGCTGAGGGATTACAGGCAGGAAAGGGGGAGCCTATAAAGTCCCAGGCTCAAGCCACAGCACCCAGCCTGTTTCATACCCATTTTATTTATTATATCTATAAATGAACTTATGCTGGTTTCATGCCTGACCCTCTGTATGCATTCCATAGAAGTTTGCATACACAAGGAGAGAATTAATTTCTATAAACACTGAACATTTTTCTGTAAAAACATCCTCATCTTGTGAGTTCTTATAACACTGGTATTTCAAAAGACACTGGCTCTAGTTAGTTTTAGACATTAGGTTTTTAGCTCCTAGGACACCATATTCTTCTCATTCCTATTTTTTTCTATTTCATTGATATTTTACTGTACTGTACATTGATATTTTATCAAATTAAATGGATAAATTAGAGATTCACCCATCTGGGAAATATAAATTAAACATTAAATTTTGATATCACATGATCAATATACTAATAGATATCAATTAGAGGTAAAGATAACACACTTTCAGTTGTAGAAAAATGTGATAGTCATTGGTTAATGGAGTGGAGGATTTGAGTTATAATAATAAAAAAGGATTACTATATTTTATTTAGAAGATAGAATCCAGATAAATTGTATACAGAGTACACCATAATTTTGTAAAACAGTCATCCTTTAAAAGGAATGAGTGCTCCCTCATTTCTTACACTGTCATGTAAAGGTAATCCCAAGAGTCCTGTAAGTAGCTAACTCACTAAAGTGTACACAATCTGTTGTAGAACCTCAAATTTTAAGGGAGCAAGAGGTAGTCCCTTGACTCCTCAGCTGTGTGTGTGTGTGTGTGTGTGTGTGTGTGTGTGTGTGTGCGCGCGCACGTATGTGCACATAGGTGATAAGTATTAGAGGGGGGAAATCTTGCAAAGCCACACCACATCACAATAAAAAAATATGCTGTTCTTCTATGCATTTGACACTAATGGTAGGGTGTAGATCCCAGGGAGTCTTGAAAGAACATCTTTATGATTTAAGATGTCAGAAGTTGTATGGGTAAAGGAAATGTTTCAAATCATCATTCTCTTTCTTTCTCAATTAAGCTCATCATTCTCTTCCTTTCTCTGTTAAGCTTGTTGCAAGAGTAGTTCCCTGCCTTTCTATAAGATCAGGTAATATAATTAGATACTCTAGTTCCAACATGATGATGAATGTATGTTTCTTTATTTGTTTAAAGCAGGATTTATGATGTTTGCAGATTAAACAAGGAAAATTGCATTGCTATTCATTCTCCTTCTTCTTCTTTTTTTTTTTTTTTTGAGAGCTGGAAATAAGCTTCAGACATAGCCTTTCCTTCTAGTTTTTCTTAAACAGCTATGTGCTACCACATCTATATCTACAAAAGTAGATGTAGGAAATTAATAACCCAATTAGCACCAAAAATTAAAGGTGGTAACACATTTGGTCAAATCTAGGTTGATTCTAAGTCTCAGACACTTAAATTTAGGGATTTTGGCAAGAACTGTCAAGTGGCTGAAATAAATGAAGAAAACAGGAACAGTGCCAATTACAAGACTGGAAGAAACCCAGAATTCAATCATTTAATGAAGTGTTTAATATTGCAGAGCATGTTATTGTGATATATTTTACATCAAAGTGCTAAATATATTTGATCATTTCAAATGATCTCTGCCACCGTTTTATAAAGTGTTCATGTTTGGAAGATTCACCATTATATATTTGTAGGTTCTGTAATATTTTGATCCAATTATTAAGATAGCTAGTTTTGAATGAAGTATTTCTTCCCAGTTTCCTGTACATTTTAATCTAAACCTCATATAAACTAAGAAATAGACCCACCTCCAAAATAATATATTTAGAAAGCCAATATATTTAGAATCAAAATACATGTATATTGGACCAAATTTGATACTAATTTACAGATTTGTGAATATGTGAAATATCTAGGTTTTTAGAGTTTTATTTTATTAGAATTTTCACATAATATATTTATGCGGTACCGTGTGATATTTCAATGCATGTATACCTTGTATAATAATAAAATCAAAGAAATTAGCATATCCATTATTTATCATTTCTTTGTGGTGTGACAGAACACCAGAAATTATTGTTCCTAACTGTAACTTTGTACCCTTTGACCAGTCTCTCCCTATCGTCCCATGCTATCCCCTCTCCAGCCTCTGGTAACCATTATGCTACTTTCTACTTTTATGACATCAACTATTTTAGATTCCACATATGAGTGAGGTCATGTGGTGTTTGTCTTTCTGTACCTGTATAATTTATTTAATTTAAAGTCCTCCAGATTTGTCTATGTTGCCACAAATGACAGGTTTTTATTCTGCTTTATGAACGAATAGTATTGTATATGTCTATTTACGTATATATATTTTCTTATTTATCCATTCATTTATAATTGGGCACTTAGGTTGATTCTATATCCTGGATTTTGTGAAAACTGCTGCAATAAACATGGAACTACAGAATCTCTTTGACATATTGATTTCCTTTCCTTTGAATGTATATACCCAGTAATGAGATTGCTGAATTATATGGTAGTTTAATTTTAATTTTTTGAGGAATCTCCATATTGTTTTCCATAATATGGAATTACATTCTTACCAACAGTGTATAACAGTTTCCCCTTCTCCACATTCTTAAAATTTGTTATTTTTTGTCTTACTGATTATAGCCATTCTAAGTGGGTTTAGGTAAATATCTCATTGTGGTTTTGATTTGCATTTTCCTGATGATTAGTGATCTGTGTGTATGCACACACACACACAAACACACACATATATATATAATCTTGGCTAATTGTATGTCTTCTTTTGGGAAATGTCTGGTCAGGTCTTTTGCCTATTTTTAATAGGATTTTTGTTGTTGTTGTCCTTTTTCTGTTTAGTTTGAGTTCCTCATATTTTGGAAATTAGCCCATGTCAAATACATAGTTTGCAAATACTTTCTCCCATTCTGTAGGTTGTTTCTTCTAGCTGTGCAGAAGTTTTTTAGTTTGATGTAATCTCATTTGTCTATTTGTGCTTTTATTGCCTATGCCTTTGAATCTTATTCAAAAAATTCTTGTCTAGACTAATGTCATGGAGCTTTTCCTCAGATTTCAACTGGTAGTTTCATAGTTGGGATCCTACATTTGTCTTCAATCCATTTTCATTAGACTTTTGTAAATGGTGAAAGATGAGATCTAGTTTCACCCCACATGCATTTGTCTGCATGTGAATATTTAGTTTTCATGAGCCATTTATTGAAAAGACTGTCCTTTCCCTGTGTATTTTTTGGTGTCATTGTAGAAAATCAGTTGGCTGTAAATGTGTGGATTTATTTCTGAGTTTTCTCTTTGTCCCATTGTCCTATGTGTCTGTTTTTATGCCAGTACCATGCTGTTTTGGTTACCATAACTTTGTAGTATATTTTCAAGTCAGACAGTATGATGAAATATCCAGGTTTAAAAGGAAGTGAAAAGTAGAACAGAGGTTATTATGGACTGGGATGCTTGGGAGGAAGGGAATGATAGAAAATTTTTAAAGACTATAAAATTACAGCTAGACAGCAGGAATAAGCCGTAGGGTTCTATACCACAATAAGATGACTATAGTTTTCAATAATATGTTATATAATTTTAAATAGCATGAAAGAGTAATGTTCCCAACAAAATGATACGTTTGAGATGTTGGATATGCTAATTAGCTTGATCTGATCACTATACACTATATGTATGTACACATCAGTATGTACCCCATAAATATGTACAATTATGTTATTTAAATAAAATACAATTAAAAAATCACATGTAGCCCATAAATATATATAATTATTATGTACTGATAAATAATTTTTAAAAAAGGTATTCACTATTTCTAGGTCTTAAAAGATTTTTTAAAATGTTTAATTTTATAGAAAAGTCAAAATATTTCTTCAAACAGTTTGAAATGAGTATTTAATATATAAGTACAAAATATCTGATATATAATTCATGGAACACCAGTTGGAACTTACAACTTGTCTTTCATGTTCTTAATTCTGTGACAATTGCAACAGTTCATAGTATAATATTATTAAAGTGAGTTTTATGGAGGAAGGCAGTTATAATATCTTTTAACCTGTATATTATATATAGCTATCATTTTTATAGAAACTGAAAATAGAAAAGTTTAAATACATAAGTAAAGCTGTGTACACATACATGCATACATTTATAAACTGCCTTCAGTGAGAATTTCACATTTTCAAAAAAATGATTTTGAGTATATAAGAGTTTTGTTTTTACTGTCAAAGGAGTTGTATCATTATCATCTGGACAATAGGCTAAAATATAGGAGTGGTTCTGTCTTATATCAGAAAAACATGAAGGACCTATTTTATTTCATCGATGAATTGAAACACAAAAATACGTTAATATGGTAGCATAATTTTACCATGGGCCTATTACTTTCTGAATTGGAGTATCTAAAGCAAATTGGGCTATCTGATCTATTTACAAATGACTAGGAAGACCAATTGTGGGATGGACGACCCTCCTTTATTCCTGTGCTCTGTACAGATTAAAGGAGAATTTTGTCAATAATGATTGTGATACTGGGTGTTGAATATAAATCGTCACTACTTTACAAATTGCTGCATCTTTGACAAAAAACTATAAAATTTGTATCTAGATTGATTTAGTTGAGCTCTTAATCCTGATCATTCTGCTTATTATTGATAAATAATTTGAAAATAAATTCACGTTCATTGAAATTATACCTTGATTTCAAGTAGGAATAGTTTAATAGTATTCCAATAAAAAGAACTGTTAAATTATTAAGGTATTTTTGATCTTCTTAGAGCTGATGACAGGAAGGTTAGGAATGACTTATTACTAAGTCATCAGAGTAAATCTGACATTGAAACCTAACATAACATAGTACAACTTTAAGCAAATCAAGACTCCACTGAATGTCCTCAGTTATAAAATGATAGTGTTGAACTTTACAGTCACTGATTGAGCCCCATTTTAGCTCTTTCATAATTATTTTGGGAAATAGTGATTTTCATTTTGTTAAAATCACTATTGGCATATATAACATAGAATTTAGAATATCTTCCACAATAGCTCTCACATAATTCGAAGAAAGCATTGAACATGCAAATAAAATATAATTCAAAGTCTGTGTTAAATCTTGAGATTCAAAGCTTCTGTGTCCCAAATGCATCGGGTCCATGACTCATGGATTGTCAAATTCAGAATCAGAGTAATGTTTTGTACAACTAGTAGCTGAAGAACTGTTCCCTGTGGTCTCTGGATGGAGGAGGCAATCAAACAGATAGATCCTAATAGCTGTCTAAGAAATGAATCAAGGAACCTCATCAGCAAGGCTGATGGCTGCCTTTACATTATCCTTGTGACGAACAAAACCCTTGGGTCTGACTGGCAGCTTCTTCTTTACCTCCCTTCACTTCAAGGCTTTCTAGGCTACAATTCCCAAAAGCCCTGAATGTACTCTTCTGCAGAGGGAAGGCGGTAGAAGTCTTTGCAAGCTTCACACAGAAAAATACAAGAGGTGTGATGCCATTAACTGTTCCTATCTAAAGCATTTGAAATTTAGTGAAACTCTCAAACACAAAACTGAAAAGCCATTTGAAAAAATCTTACATACTTGTAGGTAAGCTTTTTTATTTAAGACGTACAAATTCAAACCTTTCAAGCAGAAAATTCAGTCAAGTGAGATCCATTGGCAGTTTGAGTTCAAAATCAGTGAGCAAATGGAAATCATTGCAGCATCTCATTTCCCTAGTGGACATTAGACCACTCAAAATGTGTCACATAATTTACAGCCCCTTGGTAGTAATTGAATATACACATTGAGAGTGCACTGGCAGAACACTTAAGAAAGACTGAGTGCAGGAGGACCAGCTTACGTTATTTTTGGCTCTACTCTGGTTTTTGCTTTTAATGTTTTTTTTTCTTGAGATTAATTTCAATTTGGTTGTTTCATCCTATTCAAACAAATGCTTTGAGAAAAGAGGTGAACTGCAGCATCAAATACATTTTGATATTTAGTTTCAGAGACATCAGGTGTTGTAATCTAATAAGACAGGACAAAGTAAAATCTGTGTTTTGCCATAAATTATTTTAAGCTGTAAGAATAGTAGAATTGAGAGGTATATTAGCAATATGACTTTTGAACTATTTTCTAAATGTAGGGTGAGATTTTCAAGATTTATTTTAATATTTAACATTTTTGATAATTAGGAAAATGAAGAATTTTGTAGTTAAAAGTGTGAAACACACTGTCTTGTAATATTATTCTAAATCTCTGTATTTTGTGTATGAGTTACAAGACATTTTTAATTCCTAGACAAATATTTTATCAAGAGTCATTCTTAAAATGGTATGCTTTGTTTGCCAGTCAACATGGAATCTCCCTAGGTAGTAACCTTTAAGAGAATACACATCAAAATAGTAGAGATTTCAACTTGATTTTATAAAGGGTTCCAAATATTCGGAACATGTAATAGGAAAATGGGTCCTGATAGAAACTGTCATTTGAAAATTTTCTTCCTTTTTCCCTTCCTTCTCCTCTTTCTCCTCCTCCTTTTTCCTGGGAGTGAGTATGTGGTATCCACTATATACAAGCACCCAACATAAGAAAATGGAGGTCCCTGGTACAATATGTGTGTGTTTGTATATGTGTGTGCACATACATATACACACACACGTGTATATATATACACATATATACACACATAAATATGTATATTAAACACATTAAATATAAATGATATATTAAATATGTAAGATATGCATTAATCTTTACAATCTGTTACACCCTTCCCTTGAGTGCTCAGATTAACTGGCTACTAACATTTACTTTAATATATTGCTTCTTATTGAGACAAAAAGAGTGAAAAACGTAATTATAAACTACTTATAAAGTTAGTATTTTCCCATGCTGAGGATACATGAGAACATATGCAAGCAACTTAATAGCAATACAAATTTATGTGAATATTCACAAGGGAGAATTTCTCTCTCCTAAGATGTTTTGTCAGGCTTTCAACTTGCTAAGAAGACTATATACCTAAAGAAATTTTTTTTTAAGACACAGCATTCCTTTTTCTGCTATTTGATATATAAATAATCACACATTAACAAATAATTTTTTACCTTTGCAGATAAAAAGATGAAAACACAGACTCCTAGGTATTCAAAGCAATCTTACATTCATATGCTACATATAAACATATAAATATACATATTTATATATTAACTTTACCTACTTCCAATTTACTTTTGTTTTCTCCTGATGTCTTAGCCCCTTTACCTTTAAAATTCTAATCATTTTCCTTCTAAATCAGTCTGGTTTTTTCCCTTTCCTCAAGTTTTTTTGTTATTTGTTAACCTGTCACCAAACCAAAAACTTTCTTTTGTTTCATATGAGACATATCATCAATTTAAGTCTTCTATAGGTATTACTTTGCTTTCCGTAACAAATTGATGTTTATAAGGTCAGTGGAAGTCATTGTTCATGACATTAATCAATTAGTATTAGGAGCATCTTTATGCATGCTGCATGTAATTCATAACAGTTCAAAACAATTCATTTTAGTAAAAAAGTAGAAAATTTCTCAGAAAAATTAATGTCATCCTTCTTTTTTAAACAAAGCTAAATCTTCTTTCTAATCCTGTTAATTTTCCCTGGGTGAAAAATACCATCACACATTACAGCCTTTAATGGCTTAAATAAACATGTATAATGCACAGTATAAATTTGAAAAGTAGTCAAAATCCTCTCTTTCCTCCATCTTTCAAAAAACTGGGCTGCCTGATTTGCAGAGATTTGCTATAAAAATCAAAGATGGCATAGATTTTTACACTATGTTACTATTTCTTTCTCTGTTTCCTGTTACTTATATCAGAATGATTGGCCCTTTTCATAAAACAGTGACTGAAGTCCAAAAGGGAACATACAAATTCTAAATATAAAACTCCCCCAAGAGGAAAAATGATGTTCAGCTACAATAAAAATAAATTATAGAATCAAAATGAGAAAAGTTCTAGTCTTTTCGCACGGTAATACAATGTCTAAAGGCTAACGTCAATGATGTCAACTTTGTTGAATGGAAAATACTGAACTGACAGTTTATTTCTGTCAAATCCTACTTTTATGTTATATCACTCTCTGATTACACAGACCTTTCTCTATCCTATGAAATTGGGCGACTCTCAGAAAGGAACCAGGACATTCTGTCACTTCATGCCAAACACATTAAAATGAAAGCCATGAACAGGCTTCCCAACATTTTGTAGGGTAACAAAATAAAAAAAAACAAAAATACTTTCATTAACTCGAATTGAATATGTTCACAAATCTTAAATGCACAAGTGAACATTTTTATAACAGGTTTATTCTAGTAAGTCAAATCCATTCCTCATACAGATATCTCCATGCTTTATGAATAATAGAATGATGTGAAAATATAAAGTAGGGTTCATGAAGGTGAAGCTGAATGTAATTAGAAAAGCAAAAACCGAAATAAAATATGGAACACAGTAGAGATAGACATTACTATGGCAACCTCTGATCCTTACTAAGAAGTTAGTGACCATTGAGATCTTTCTGATAACCTGATTGCTTTTGTTTTCTCATTCACCTGGACAATAAATACCTACTGAGTAGATATCTCTCTTGATTATAGTGACTGACTACCTAGTCATGGTTCCATGCTCTCGGAGAGATTACAGTCTTGTATGGTAAATGCATTTTCAAAATAACAGAAGAAATTTACCTCAGGGTTAAAATTTTGTTTTAGCTATTATTGCTTTTGTAGTTCATTCTAAGTAAAGGGGATAGGGTTATTATCATATAATGTGATTTGTATTAAGATTGCTAAAAGCAGGGGGCATTGATTTAATTCAAAGAACTGTGGGAGAGAATGCCTCACTCTCAACTTAGTGACATGACTTATTTTTTCATTACACTTAAATACGGTTTTTTTTCTTCCTATGGTGGTATTCAGAAACAGTCTGAAGCACAGACAGTGCATTATTCAGGTTTAATCTGGGCATGGTTGAACTGCAGGGAGTGACTATCAATTACAGTGGTATTTTAACATTTGTTTAAAGAATTACTTGCCAATATATGCTAAAATTTAAAATTTCATGAAGAATCTGGTTGAATAAGTGTTCCATGTACTTACTCACCCTGAATTTTTTGACACCTGGTTGTGTGGGAAGTTGGCAAGTGCACATGTGCTTGTCGATACATCATCATTGACCTCCTCCAATTCATGTTGCTGCTCATTGGCAATTTCTCCTGGTTGCTGAAATTTTTTTTTACTGAGTCCTGTGGGAAACTATTAGGGGGCTAGAGACACGATGTATTTGGTCTACTAGCCACTGTCCCATGTTCTCCATCCCTATCAATGTAAGTGATCTGTCCTGAGAGCACCGTCATTCATTAAGCAAAATGCAGATCCTTGGGACTGCAAGTAAAGGACACTCTGCCATAATTGAGGTGAAATATACAATTATGGACAGAGACTCCTTTGGAATTTTAGAGAATATTTTGGATTCCCAAATGGTTAACTTTAAGACACTATGAGTAGCATATATATGTGTGATCTTGTGTGTGTGTACACGGAGGTAACATAAAATGCATTTCATTCTAGAAAAACTAGGATAATAATAAGTGAGAAAACTAAAAGCTAAGTAAATACTTTCAATAATAAACTTCTAATATTTCAAGCACTGTTATTGATTATCTTCAACAGCAACCCTATATTAGGTAATAGCATCATAATTCTGTAGATGAGGAAACTGAGACACAGCAGGATTAAGTTATATGTGCAAGGATAAATAGGTAGTAACAGAGAGCCAGAGTTTGAATCTGAATAATCTAACTCCAAAGTTTCAATCACCATTCCAGGCTGTCTCTCAACCAGCTGAACCTCATAAAATTCAAGACTATAATAAGTGGTCAAATGACCTAAGACAAAACTCTACTTAAATGGTTATTTAATATTTGATTGACAATGACAAATAAATTTAATGCATGAAGTCTTTTTGAATGTAACTATAATATTACAGCTAATAAAGAATAAAGTAAATAAAATAATTATGTTTAAGAAAGATTATGCCAGGATTATGTACAGTGGCTCATGCCTGTAGTCCCAGCACTTTGGCAGGCCAAGAAGGGTGAATCACCTGATCAGGAGTTCGAGACCAGCCTGGGCAACATGGTGCAACCCCGTCTCTCCTAAAAATACAGCATTAGCTGGGCGTGGTGGTATGCACCTGTAATCTCAGCTACCAGGGAGGTTGAGGCAGGAGAATCCTTGAACCCAGGAGGTGGAGAGCAGAGGTTGCAGTGAGCCAAGATTGTGCCAACCTGGCAACAGAGTGAGACTCTGTCTCAAAGAAAAAATATAGATAATAAAATTGAGCTACAAAAGAAGGAACTAACTGGGTAAAGTTTAACAGAGAAGGAAAACTTCAAGATACTAAAAGCTTGTCAGATAAACAATTTTCTGTCTCAAGAACAAATTATACCAGTGCACAGGAAGGACAGAAAGAATAAAAAGATACTAAATTTGCTACAGTCAGAGACCTGAAAGTAAAATGCCAAAGCCACAAAGAGTGGAATTCAAGCCAGAGCCCTAAAGAAAAAATAGCGTGATGAGAGAGCGCCAGCAGAAAGCAAAATGAAAAAGATGCAGCTCTTGTCATAGCACACACGTGCACCAACACAATACAAAACAAAATGTAAAACAACTGTAAAAAATTATCTAGCTGTAAAAATTACTTGGCTGTACAGCCTCAATTGTTTACTCCCTGATTTAGAAATTATCATATTTGCAAAAAGTTTAAATTAAAATGTACTTTTACTCAGCAAAACTTTTGGCAACCTTAAAAAAAAAAAAAAATCCTGCCGGGCTTGGTGGCTCATGCCTGTAATCCCAGTACTTTGGGAGGCTGAGGTGGTTGGATCACCTGAGGTCAGGAGTTTGAGACCAGCCTGGTCAGCCTGGTGAAATCCCCATCTCTACTAAAAATACAAAAATTAGCCAGGCATGGTGGCGGGTGCCTATACTTGCAGCTACTCGAGAGGCTGAGGCTGGAGAATCGCTTGAACCTGGAGCAGACGTTGCAGTTAGCCGAGATCATGCCATTTCACTCCAGCTTTGGTGAAAGAGTGAAACTCTGTTTCAAAAAAAAAAAAAAAGCCAAGGTAAAGAGTACAACATTTAAGAGGAAAATTTCTGTGAACATTTTAAGAACTCTATTTAAGAACTAACAGTTGATATGCAAATTGCAATTTAGAGATCCTGAATGAACTAATTAATTAACAAATTCACATTTGCTAAGCTGAAGTTAAGTGATATGCCTAATGAAAACCACAGCTATACTGAGGAGGGCAACTCTGTGTTTAAGCCTTTTCATTCAATCAGACAGAACCTAATCAATGAATATGTGTAACCTTGCTATATAGGTCTGATTACATGCTTCCTGGTTTTTCTAAAATGCTAAACATTTTATTCTGATCTTACACTTTAACAATTGAACAGCAAGATGGGCTGTCTATAATTCAAATTTAATTGTCTTTAAATCCTAATCTCTAAGTAGTCTGTTAAATAGAATGCCATTGATTAAGTGATCTACAGTTAAATCAATGACATAAAATCAATATCAGAATGTAAGGTTCTAACCAGGAGTTCTCTAATAAGTCTATGTCAGATATAATTCTAAACAAATGCTTTCTGCATATTTTTAAGTTATCTCAAAATCTTGAATTTGAAATCTTTAAACATTTACAGGTTCTAGGCATGAGAATTTTCCTGAGGTATGGGGGAGGGAGAACAGGAACCTGGGTAAGTAAATAAGATGATGCTCCAGGTTTGTTTCTCCTCAGCTAACATTTATCTCTTTGGCATGATGAAGGGCAGATCAACATTGATTGTAAAAACAAACATGATTAGCACTAACACAGCATATGTTAACACTGCTGCAGCCTAATGATGAATGAGCTGTAAGTGATGCCAACACCTGTTCTTGATGATGATGCCTGACACCCAACCCCAGTGGAGTAATGAGCGCTAAGACACAGTGGTGCACGTCTCACCGATTACAGTGGTTTGCAGAGGCGTTCTGGTAGCATTCTCACTTTCTATCTCTTCTCTGATTACTTCTGCATTCATTCATTCATTCATAACTTCAGAGTTGGCTTTAAGCTGTAGCTATCCAGATGTAAGGTCTACATGAGACATATTAGGTTACCCAAGTCCTAAGTAACTGGCGAATATGTTTTCTTACCAGAATAATTCTTTCTAAAACACCATTGTTAAGTTAGCCTACTCAGCTCTGATGTTGATTGAGATTATCAAGCATCCCAACTTGATTGGCTCTAAGTTTGGCAACGCCTGAAGAGAGTTTGATAATCTCAAAAGACCTGAACTTGTGTGATGGTGTGTTTTATATTTAACACATAAAATATTGAACATAAGTATGAATATTACGTAAAGTGACAAATTACAAACAACAGAGTTCTGACATTATTTTTCAGTCTTGTTTCAGCAAGGAATAAATGATATTCCTACCTGCCACTTCTATGTCATTTAATGTTCTTTGTTATTTTATATATGGTTCCAATGTCCCATATGGTGTTTCTGTTAATATGACTATATAATGTGAATTACTTCTTTTCTAAATTTTATTTCTGGTTACTCTTCCTTATTGCTTTAAAGCTTTGTTGATAAAAATTTCTCTCCTGTTCTGAATATAATTCCTTTACCTGTGTTTAGATCATCCCTGCCTGGAAGGACTTGTGTACGTGTTATTTCTTCCCAGTTTTAAGCTTTTACTCTTACTTTACAACTGACACTTTTGCTCTGTTTCCAGAATTGTTCAGAGTCTTCCATTCTTAAAGAACATTGTGTTTCTAATTCTTGCTCTTACTTTTAGATGTTCTTCTTCTCATTGGCAATTTCTCAAACAAATGGCTAAATTCATTGCTCTTGTGTCCTCACATTTTTTTCTTTTTAACTCATTGATAAAGGAATGTCAGTATTTCAGATTATTAAAAGTTTACTCTTGCAAAATTTGTGACCGTAGGCTTTTATTTCATTATAATTTTGCTTAATATATATCTTAATGATAAAATAATAATTTCTAAAAATAAAGACAATATTTTATTTTTAAATAATTGTTTTATTTTTTTAAAGACCTATGAAGTAGATAATCAAAGTGTAGGTTCTGGAGCTAGATTCTGTAAGTTCAATATCTTGTATTGCCATATACTAGCTGAATGATCATGGGGAAGTTTCTTAACCCTTCTGTTGTAGATTGTCTCATTTGTGAAATGACAAATAATAGACCAGACACGGGTGGCTCACACCTGTAATCTCAGCATTTTGGGAGGCTAAGATGGGCAGATCATATGAGGTCAGAAATTTGAGACCAGCGTGGATGGGCAATATGGTGAAAGCCTGTCTCTACTAAAAAGAAAACTGCAAAAAATAGGCAGGCTTGGTGGCAGGCATCTGTAATCCCAGCTACTCGGGAAGCTGAGACAGGAGAATCGCTTGAACGTGTAGGGCAAAGGTTGCATTGAACAGAGATTGTGCCACTGCACTCCAGCCTGGGTAACAGAGCAAGACTACATCTCAAAAAAAAGAAATAACAATGTATAGTTCATAGAGATGTTATGAGGAAAAATAAGTTAATATATGTAAAGAGTGTTATACAGAGAGTAATACACAGTACATGTCCTGTATGTTTTAACTAATGTTAGTATTTAGCTCTTGTTATTATTGCCACCTCTGTAATCCTTGAAAGTAGCACTGTGCCTGATATGTATTAATTTTTGACCAATATTTTATGGAGTAGTGACTGAAATGAATTAACGAATCCTGCATTTAACACAACTGATTATTATACATTTTTAGAACATTTATCTCTTTTGACGTCCACACTAATAATTTATTACGGGTTAAAACATAATCTTTGCAAAACAAAATTTCATTTCTAACTCTTCTATATTAGTCATAGAAAAACTACTCTGCAAGTCACATCCAGGGAGAGGGGAAGATATTTAAAAATGGCTGGAGATAAAGTTACTACAACAATGGCCTCCTCTTTCATTTTTATAACATTGAAAAGCATTCTCCCCATGGCAGTGAAAGTAATCATTTAAAAATGTAAGTCAAAGCAGACGTCTCACTTTGCTTAAACCCTCCTGTAGCTTCCTATTGTAGTAAGAAGATAATCCAAATTCCATCCATCCTGCCCAATCAGGCCCTACTTATGCTGGTCCTGCCTGTTACTCTGGGCCTATTTGAAACCGTATGTTTTGCTGGCATGCTGCACAAAATCACAGTGGCCTCTGTGATTTGAAGAAGCCAAACTTCATTTCTGCCCTTGACACTTGCTATTCTTGCCTGTAATGCTTTTCCCTTGGATTTGGACTTGGTTGACATCCTCTTGTCATTAGGGTCTGTTGAAATGTACTTTCCTCAAAGTCCTCCTTGATATGCCACCTCCCCATACTATTATACATTGTTCCTGCTTGATTTTCTTTATATTACTGTCTGACATCCTTTCAATGTGTTTATTTGCTTCTTATTATCTGTCTTTCCCACTAGAATGCAAGTTCCATTATGACAGAAGCCATGAGTGTCTGATTTGTTATTTTGGCTCACTGCCTGTTACATTATATATTATTATTAATTATCTGTTAATTAATAAGTTAGGCTAGAGGCAACACACATATCACAAAGAGTCTTCTTTGTCATGCTGTAGAAATGGAATTGTATTCCAAAAGTAACAGAAGCCATCAGAGAGGGAAAGTTGAGGCTGGGCCTGGTGGCTCATGCCTGTAATCCCAGCACTTTGGGAGGCCAAGGCAGGCAAATCACGAGGTCAGGAGTTCGAGACCAGTCTGACCAACATGGTGAAACCCTGTCTCTACTAAAAAGTACAAAAATTAGCTGGGCGTAATGATGCATACCTGTAATCTCAGCTACTCAGGAGGCTGAGGCAGGAGAATCGCTTGAGACCAGGAGGCAGAGATTGCAGTGAGCCAAGATCACACCACTGCACTCCAGCCTGGGTGACAGAGCTAGACTCCATCTCAAAAAAAAATAAGAAAAAAAGGAAATTGAAGATTGACTTATGTATTTATGAAAACTTTGCAGGGGAAGAAGGGAGTTGAACAGAAGAAGGGAGAGGTACATTTTAGGGGGAGGTCTTGGAATGACAGGATGGTCAAAGATACCATAAGAGGTGATGTGTGTTCTGGACATGATAAATGAGTAGCTGAATCTATTTATTGCATAAGTTTCCTTTAAGCTCATAGTGGTAGAAAGATTGAAATGGCAGAAAGGAGTCACAGTGTAGGCTATTCTTTCTGGGCAAAGTAATTTGGAATTGTCCTCCAACAAGCATTTGTTTTTTGAAAAGTTCTGCAATTGAAGGTCGACATAATGAAAATCGTAAGAAAAATTATCTATGGATGTACTAAAGTCCTAACGTTTCTTTAGAGCCCAGCTTAAGCACCCTACCCTTCAAATAGCCCTCCCTGGTAAGAGTGATTCAAGCATATTCCTACAGGCAGCCTAGTTCAACTCTTTCATTTTATATGAACTCAGATTCAAGGACATGATGGCATCCTCAAGATCGCAAATGATTAATCTAGGGTTAAGAGCTGTAACGTATATGTTCAGAGTATAATATTTTTAAACAGAATACCCCAAATGTGTCAACATTCAAATTAAAACACACACATCACACACATACACACAAACTCTCATGTCCCATTGAAAATTTCTCACTAAAACATACAGCAAGTTTCCAAACTGCTTCACTGGTGATTTTGAATCGTACCAAGAACTGTCATGTCAGTGAAAAAACCCAATGAGCATCTTATTCATAATGGAGATACAAGGGTACTAGCTACGATCCAGGCATGTCTGTCAAAGTGTCTTTTCCCTTTAAATATCTTTGTAAGGAATAATAAATAGTTCTCCCAATAACAAATACTGGCCATGGAAAGTTTTAGGGACCACCCACACTATGTAAATAAATATTGCAAAACTAGCATCAGTGTTTGTTTTTGTAATTTTAAAAATTTTATTGGAACATCTGTGGAATATAAAGTAACAAAAGACTCAAAACATTTTCCATTTTAATTAAGGGAGAAAAAGGATACACAAAAACTTCACAAGCAAAGGGGATGTGTATATAATTATGATGTGTAAAGGAATTTCTTGACAATGAATATCTACTTGTTCTCTAAAAGTCAGTGTCTAGTATAAATTTATACCATCTACAATATTTATACTGTTTCTAAGTTCAAATTCATACATAATAGAGATAAATGGATTAAAGATGTTCCCAAATCCCTTAAGCTTCAAAACTAACGAGAAATATGAATTATTTGAAATCCTTTTTTTTCCTAGTGGTATTTGTATGAAAGGTTTTTAAAAACTTAACTTTTTGTTTTCCTGGTTTATACTTTTATATCAGTTTGTTATTTGGTCTTTCATTTTGATTATTTCTAAAGGACGTATACTTATGAATTCAAATTTAATTGGGGGCTTCAGAATGTCTTTGCTATATTAACACAGTAGTTGTAGATGTGATAATCAGTATGCGAAGGCTGAAATTCTTTTGAAAAGGTTTAAAATTCTTCTACAAAAAATTGCTTTGGAGGGAAAAAGATTGTGCAAGCTTTAATAGCATGAATATCTTTTCTTTCTAATGTTTAGTACAGTTCTTCCTTTCTTCAATTCCCATATGTAGGTAAGTAGAAAAACAAACAATAGAACCAAGCACATGTTTTAAATTTTCTAAGTGTATTAGATCTTTCATCTTATTTGGTGTTTACACAAAGAATACTGCAGAACCCTGTCTGCAAGAACCTGAAAACTCTTCCATGTGACATGGTGACCTCCCAGGAAAAGCACAGCTAGAAGACCCTGAATAACTTTTGCTTTTGTCTATTTTTATTTCTGATTTCTAAGTAACATGTAATTTAAGCAAAGGGACTATTCAAGTTAAATGAGAAAAACACTTGAAAAGCCCTTGTGTAGAAGGAGAAGAACTAGAGCAGTATCTTGTTGCATTTGGGATCTGGTCTGGCCAGCCTTTCCACTGAAGGTTATGCAATCTTGGGCACATCTCGGAACCTCTAGAAGCCTGTGTTTTTCCCTCTAACTTTGCTCTCTCAGAGAGCTGCTCAGAATGGTAAATGGCTATGACATCAGATTGAGCTAAGGCAGTCTACCAGGTGGGTCTTTGTAAATCTTGACACTTTTAACCATTTCATCAGACTCCAATTTTGTAAGGCAGAGGACTGTATAGAAAATGAAGGTAGGGATTGTATCTTCCTTTTCTAGGATGTGTCTAACAGAGTAGATACTTAGACATTTCTTAAGGAAACTCACAAGTGAACAAACGCAATAGCGGTAAAAATGGAAAGTTGGGAACAGATATAAAATCCTGTGCTTAAAATGTCAGTGAGGGTGGAATATCCTACTGTGGCTTGAAGGTACTTTACTACTATCTCACATGACCATATTCCAGCAGCCAAGAGGCTAAGAGATTTCCACCTTCTGAGTTTTGGGAGTGGCAAGAAAGATCCGCTGGGGAAAATGATAGTCGAGAAGAACCTCCTTCAGGAGCTGTTGTGGTGGAGCTATTCATCTGCCTATTAAATATCTGTGGGAAAAGAGCAACTACTTTGGTCAGTCAGGACAATGGTATAAAGTTTTCCTCTGTCTGAAAAATATGTTGTGTTTTTCTGTGTTCATGAAGAGAGCTTTCCATTTAACGGATAATACTCACTGCCAAATATAATTTATACCAATTCACAGGACATCTGACAATTTGACAATTGACAAGACAATTCACAAGACAGAGATTCGTCTGTCTTTTGTGGCCCAGGTGAGTGCATCAAAATTATATGAGCACACAAAGCTGCTTCTTTGATAGTGATTTACTTCCTGGCCCTTCCCTGGAAGTAGAATCTCATGCAACCTCCTGGAATTGGTTCTCTGTTCTCCATTTGTTCAGCTTCACTTGTAACTGAGACAGTGAATATCATCCATAAACTTCAATATTTATGACTGACTAGTCCCCCCAACTTGCTTGTCAGTTGTATTGATTTTAGACTCCAGGCAACCAAACCCGTCATATCTTAAGCCACATCTTAAGCCCTTACTGTGATAATGTAACATCAGATAAAACTGAGGTCTGAGAACTTGTGGTTTATCATCTCTAAGATAGACATGAGGCTTGAACCTATAGAAGATGTTACATTCACCTTCTTGCAATGGCACATAGTACACTAGGTATCTAAATTATACCCAGCTTAGGTTGTATGTACTGCTGCTCAATGCTACAGTCTAAAATAAATTTCTGTTTTCTTTTTCCAACTACATTTAACTGTTTGGAAGTTAAACTCATTATTCACAGGCCATTCCAAATGCTTCTGGAAGAACAAAATTCTTCTCCCAAATAATAGCATATATCCATAGTACCAGATTTAACAACGATTTATGGCTGGCATCATCATTCACCTTTTATACATGAGGCAGGGGAGACTAAGGAAGTTTAGAAGTCTATACTACATTTTTCTGATAATTTTCCATTGCAAATATTGGTTATTAGGGGTCACACACATCGCGTGACCAAATACTGCAAAACAAGTAACAAAGTTTATATTCACAATTTATATTTTTTATTGGAATATCTGTGGAAAATACAGTAACAAAAGATTAAAAATAAAATCTAAAAGAGCAAAAATCAGACCCTGTTTCTCGCCTCTAGAGAGCATTCCAGAGTGTCCGAAGAATGTCCCTGTCTTCTCACTGTCCCTGAACAACCTTTCCCTGATAACTGACCAGCTCGCCCTCATTTTCAAAAAGCTGACTCTGTCAGCCAAGGGAAAAAGATCTTTCAGTATAATTTTCTACACTGACCACCTGTCTTTTTCCATATTTAGACATAATTTGTGGTGCTAAATAAGGTTGCCCCCTAGCCATACAGACTAAACTCTGAATTTCAAACAGATACTTTGTTTATAACTGCCTTAAGTCATTAGTTCTCAGGATGAGAAAACTGGTTATTTTAAGTACAAAAAAATTTGGTAGGCAGAGCCAGAGAGAATGTTTCCTCTTTATTTCACGCCCATGGGCGAAACCTCAGGATGCTGCCATTTGGATGGCACTGCCATCCTGTCAGAGCCTTCACCAGATGTGCTTTGGGGCTCCCCCAGATGAAGACAGGCACTCCACCACTCTAACCACGGCCCGCAGATGGTGGCCTGCCAGCACCACATCTGAGCTCCCAGGTTTTAAAGGACTCAACTACGTTCCATTCTTGCCCTTTTGTGGGTTTCCTCCTTCACCACCTCTGAGAAAGCCACAGTGTCCAGAAGAAGGAAACAGTCCAGGATCAACAGTCAGAATCCTCTGCAGCCTCTCTCACCATCTCCCCTGCAGCCTTGCACCATCTTCCCTCCACTCTACCCCTCAATCTGTGGGTCAAGAATACAGAATGAAAGAAAAAAAAAATCTTCCACTAGGCCAAACCCTGTCTATGCTTTTGACTTTCTACATGCTGTTAAATTTTTGCAGAAAATGTTCTTATCTTATCCTATTCCCCCTCTTTTTACCCTGTGTTAGTACTTATTTAAGTGTCTTTTCAGGTGGGGATCCAACATACACGCTTCCATATTTGAGTGTATATTAGATGTATGTGTACACACATAAACCCACAGATATGTATACAAATACATCAATGTGTATATATGTATATGTACACATACACAAATATGTATACAAATGCATGCATGTGTATATACACACAATACTCAAATATAAAAGTATACAGTCATTGATTTTGTGAGGATAACAGCTATTTTTAGACACCTATTCTGAAGGCTGACTTATGGTTAATGTCATTCTTTGTCCAATGACAAAATTATAACATCTTGCCCATTTAGTTCAGTGTCATTCCAGAATGTTTATTGTGAGAATCATACTATTCTGACTTCACTCTGGTAATGGGAAAGTTTAACAGTAACTCTGCTATATTGATTGTGTTACTTTATTTTTTTTTTTTAACACCTCAGAGCTAGAACTGGAAGGTTTAAATGGCTAAGAGACAATAGAGAGCGGATGTGATAGCCATTTCTAGGTGCATGCCTATTTAATCCCCAATTAGGGAGACTGTGTAACATGAACAGGGAACCAGGAAGTGTGCCTACAAACAGTAAGGTACATTAGTTAGAGGTAAAGTCTGGGTTTTCTACCTATTAGGAAGAGGTAAGGAAATAAAAGGCCCTTAATATGTTTATTCTACATAATTCAGATGTAGTCTAAAATAGTTGCAATTTGTGTGAGAACAAAGAATATTATCGTTAAAGTTCAGAAGGAGAAACAGAATAAATGCATAAGTCTTTTCTAAGCAAAAAATTGGAAAAATTTGAATACTGTACTGTGATTAGGCTTGAGAAATGCTAAGATGATTAAAATCCTGTTCTCACCCTGAGAGAGTGCACATGCTGGTTTTGGGGAAAAAAAGTAATGAGTAAATAATTACAATCCAGACGTATGACCCAAATTCTTGAAAATACTGAACAAGAGCCATTAACTCTCTTGGGAAGGTTATAGGATATTTTCCAGAAAAGAGTTATATTTAACCTTCCTGAAAGTATGTATGTCAACAGAGGAGGAGTGAGGGCAGCTCCCTGCAGAAGACATTCCTTCCTCTACAGACTACAGCATTAGAAGCATCTCCTGAAAAGACACTTTCCTTATATGTGCCACTCAGAGTAGCGATTTTTGCTCCATCCTTCAACTCCTGATTGCTACTAATTTTAAATACTTTTCCTGGAATTTTGTGGTTCTCTCAGTGATTACTTCCATATTGTTTTCTCTTTTCTGTCCCATTTCTGCTTTGTGTAGCAACTACCAGTACAGGTAATAGCTTACTTTATAGCAATTTATTTTCAAAAACCCCTGTCAGAGACTTTAATAGTTACATATCTGTCTTTTATCTTTGTATTCATGGCTTCTAGTCATTTTCAAGATAATTGCATTGATCAAGTTATTGAGCTGTGTGTATTCAAGAGAACATGTAGTTTAACCCCAATCCAATTTATAAAAAACTGCTTTTGGTAGTATTGTGTGATGCAGACCATAAAGGCATGCTTTTGTTGCGCCATTGTTGAATCAGACATTCTGGTGAACATATTTAATATCTCTCCAGGGTTAACAGTGGTCCTACCAGCATCTATAACAGGAATTCCTTCATTTATGATATTTATAAAATATTTAGCCAGGAGCTACTAAGAAACAAAGCAAAACAAGCATTATTTTCCTTTTCTATGTATCAGGTGGGTGCAAAAGTTATTGTGGTTTGTTTCACTGACTTGTTTCTGTGGGTCTTCTTGCTTATGCCCAATGCCAGTTCTTGTCCCTTGGTGATATCCAGCTCAGCAAGGAGCAGGCACAGTTATACGTGTTTTACACGTGAGAACGTAATACAAAACCCAGATGATACCTAGTGAATTATACTATGTGTATTGTACAAAGTAATGAGATGAGAGCCTTGATGAATTAAAAATACTGTTTTAAACAAAGATTTAAACTTAAATCTGATATTTTATTCTATCATTATTAAACAGTCCTGCTTTTGGAGAAGTGACTATTGCTTGATTAAGTATTTCAATTGCCTTCTAGTTTCTAAGCGGAAATCTGTATCAGTTCAGGGGACACGGCTACCCTTTGTGGTCAGGCTTTTCTACTTCACAATAGTGCTCATTAATATATTAAGGACGCTTCTCTTTAAAAAGAACAATTATGACAAGATGGGGCATTTAAAGTAGAGTGCATTGTGGTGTTTCATGCCTGATCGCTGCCTTGTTTTTGACAAGAGATATTAAAAGAAATGAATGCCAGGTGGTCTCATGAGGATATGGCGATTTAAGCCTTTGAACCTTGGGCATCCAGGATAACAAAAAGGCTGGTCACTTTGATGTTGCAACATGAGAAAATCTGTTCTTTTATTGTTTGCAAATGCTAGAATTCTTTCATATTGAAATGATCTCTGTATATATACCACAAGTTAAAATTTAATATGCTTTGAGGGTGATACCGCTGAACAATATGGACATGACAAAAATTTGAAAGGTTCTTGTATTTTTCTCCCTAAATCAAGACCTTGGCTACATCAATCTAAATTGTTTGGTTGTGGGAGAGTTATTAATAACAATGTGTACTTATACTTTGCTCATAAAGTGCCTTTTAAGATAAATTTATAAGATATGTTTACCAAATATATTTGTTTTTAGGAATAGTGTTTCACCAAAGGTTTTAATTTCAGTTATTGGAAATATCTAGGATATAGATGATATTGTTATTGATCTTTGTTAAGAATAAACTCTATAAAATGGCTCTTAAATGATTAAAGTATACATTGTAAATTGGTAACTGGTAATAGTGTAAAGTAAAAACAAATTGTAGGTGATTTTTGAAGGTTAGTCTGTGAATAAGTACATAGCTGCTGAACTTTATACAAACAATGCAAATTCAATTTTTTAAGTAAAGAACTCCTTTTCTATTAGAAAAGAAGACATGTCAAGTGACATATAACTTGTTTCTTAAAAAACTGTTCCCTCCCAAAGCAAAGATGGGCAAAGCATATAGCAAAGACAACTATCTCACCTGTGTTCTAACCAATATTTGTTACATAGCTCAAAGTTGATTTTATTGAATTTTAAAATGTGAGATTATGAGTGCTACCTTTCTGATTGGGAGAAAAAACAGGACTTTGTATTAAAATAAGTTCTCTGAAATGTATTTTACCTAGATTTAGAACAGATATTTATAAGGCATGTCGATTTCTTATTCTCTCTGGAATATGAATGTATGATCTAAAATTTGACATCACCCTTTTTAACTTAATTTCCTCCCCCAGGATACTCTTGCTCCTGTTTATGACAGAGGTAGTTTCCAAGTGATTGTCTATCCTGAAAGATTTCTATGAAATTATTCTGGATTTTTTTTCATTTACTTGCATGTAGCATGTTTCTCAGAAAGGCTTTTTAGATGCACTAACATTTTTGATGTTTGACTTTGATTTTTTATACTGAAAGTTGGTTGAAATAAGATCTAAACATATGTAATCAATTAAAAGACATACCATGTTCACAGATTGAAAGATCGTACATTAATCTATTACTTAATGCAATCTCACTAATTATCCAAATGTGATGTTTTAATGAAAATAAGCTGCTGGTAAAATTTTTAAAATATATGCATATAAATATACATATACAATGTAAGTATAGGTATATTCATATAAAATATATGTATATGTATATAATTTCATTGTGTTAAATGAAATTATACCAGTAGATATTACATTTTTAAAAGTGGCTCAAAACTTAACATAGCTCCATTCATTCTATTAGCCTTTAAAATTGCATTCCTTAATTAAAAAGGGAGCATTTTAAACATGCCAATAAAAATGTTGCCCATCGGGAGAGAAATCCAAGACGGCCGATTAGCAGCAGCTCAGGATTGTAGCTCCCACTGAAAGCACAGAGAGTGAGTGGATGCCACATTTTCAGACGAATTTTCATAGCCCACGGACCAAGAGATTCTTGGCGGAGGAGCCCCACGGGTCACCAGCGCGACCCTTTTGGAGGGGCGCAGCCGTTTTGCAGGCACCCCGATGCGGCGGTTCTCAGTCCGGAGTATGCGGGACTGAGTGCCCTTTTGGTTGGCGTTTGGAGCTCCGGGAAAGCAGAGTCTCCCATTCAGCTGATTAAAAAGCGGACTGAAGTGAGGAACCAGACCAGGAGATTCCTGGGCAGAAAAGCGCCACGATCTTAACGCCGCTGTTTTCAGCCGGCGTAGTGGGTCACCGCAGGGGAAGGCTGGTACCCCCCTCCACAAAAAAATAATAAATAAAAACAGTAGTTGGAACTGCTGAAGATTGAGAGTTTCACAACAAGTACAGCTGAACCCGGGAACGTCCAGCTCTGTGGGGGGAGGGGCATCCGCCGAAGGAAAATTAAGAAACAGAAAAAACTTTATCACCAACAAGCTGGACGTCCACTCAGAGACCTAATCTGAAAGTCAGCAATTACACAGATGACAGGTGGATAAATCCACAAAGATGGGAAGAAACCAGCGCAAAAAGGCTGAAAACACCCGAAATTAGAATGCCTCTCCTCCTACAGAGGATTGCAGTGCCTCATCACCAATTGAACAAGGCCTGATAGAAAATGAATGTGAGGAATCAACAGAATCAGGCTTCAGAAGGTGGATAATGAGAAACTTCTGTGAGCTAAAAGAACATGTTCTAGCCCAATGCAAGGAAACTAAGAACCTTGAAAAAAGGTTTCACGAAATGTTCATGAGAATGGACAATTTAAAGAGGAATATAAGTGAATTAATGGAGCTGAAAAACACAATACGAGAACTTCGCGAAGTATGCACAAGTTTTAACAGTCGAATTGATCAAGCAGAAGAAAGGATTTCAGAGGTCGAAGACCAACTTAACGAAATAAAACGAGAAGACAAGATTAGAGAAAAAAGGGTAAAAAGGAATGAGCAAAGTCTCCAAGAAATATGGGACTATGTGAAAAGACCTAATCTACGTTTGATAGGTGTACCTGAATGTGACAAAGAGAATGAATCCAAGCTGGAAAATATTTTTCAGGATATTATCCAGGAAAACTTTCCTAACCTAGCAAGGCAAGACAATACCCAACTCCAGGTAATACAGAGAACACCACAAAGATATTCCTCAAAAAGAGCAACCCCAAGGCACATCATCATTAGATTCATCAGGGTTGAAACGAAGGAGAAAATACTACGGGTGGCCAGAGAGAAAGGTCAGGTTTCCCACAAGGGGAAGCCTATCAGACTCACAGCTGATCTCTCAGCAGAAACCCTACAAGCCAGAAGAGAGTGGGGGCCAATATTTCAACATCCTTAAAGAAAAGAACTTTCAACCCAGAATTTCATATCCAGCCAAACTAAGTTTCATAAGTGAAGGAAAAATAAAATTTTTTGCAAACAAGCAAGTACTCAGAGATTTCATTACCACCAGGCCTGCTTTACAAGAGCTTCTGAAGGAGGCACTATGTATAGAGGGGGAACAACCAGTATCAGCCACTTCAAAGGACCCATCAGTAAGCTGCATCCAGATCCATCTTACATGCAAGGAGATAGACAGAGACTCAAAACAAAGGGATGGAGGAAGATTTGCCAACCAAATGGAGAGCAAAAAAAAAAAAAAAACAGTAGTTGCAATTCTCATCTCTGATAAAATAGACTTTAAAGTAATAGAAACCGAAAGAGATAAGAAGGACATTGTATAATGGTAGAGGGATCAATGTAACGGGAAGAGCTAACGACCCTAAGTCTATGCACACCCAATATAGGAGCACCCAGATACATAGGGCAACTTCTTGGTGACTTACAAAGAGACTTGGACTCCCACACAATAATAGTGGGAGACTTTAACATTACATTGTCAATATTGGACAAATTAATGAGACAGAAGGTTAAGGATACCTGGGACTTGAACTTAAACCTCAAACAAGTAAACTTAATAAACATTTACAGAACTCTCTACTCCAAATCCACAAAATATACATTTTTTTTTTCAGTAACACTCACATTTATTCTAAAAGTGACCACATGGTTGGGAGTAAATCACTCCCTAGCAATTGCATAGCATTTCATAGGTTTAAATGAAATATTGGTTGGCTGTTTTGTTATTTTCCTCCCTTATTCCTTCCTGTCTCCATTGTATAACACAATTATTAGTATAAAAAAAACTTTTAATATCCATTTGTAGACTGCATTCTAGCCTGGGCAATAGAGCAAGATTCCCGTTCTCTCTCCCCTTTTTTTTTTTTTTTTTCTTCTTTCTCTTTATTTCATTCTTTTTTTTCTTCCTTCTTTCTCTTTCTCTTTTTTCTAAAAATAATAATAATAATAATAATAATAAATAGAACATTTCTAAAAAAAAAAAAATGTTGACCATCTTAAAATCTTTAAATGCCTAAATACTTGGCATTTATTGCTTGAAAAAGTGACATTCAAGATGGTTTACATATTTTAAATAGTCACAGTTCTTCTCAAATCAGTCATGACTTAACTGCAGCTTTCATGTTAGCTTCTGTTTTCTGTTTTGGTATGCAATTTTTGCTACTGATAAAAGTCCTTCCCATTTTAGTCTGATTTCTCTCTTTGACTTTCACACTACTGTGGCCCTGAACAATATTTAGATTATTCTCCAAAACTTTTAGCTAAGGAGATAATTTTGAAACTAAGCATAATTCCTTCAGGTTTTGAATTTAATTAGCGGAGCACTGTTTTTGAGTGAAAGGCAGGTGTTTTATGACTTCCATGGTGTTATTCCAAATATAAGTATATTAAATATCACTATTTCAAGAAGTTGTATGTTGTGCTACTTGAAGACTTCACAAATTGTCTTTCAGGAAAAAGTAGCATGTCTCTGGTAATGGTTTTATTTCACTCATTGGAAGCTGCATCATATTTTATGTATTTTAATCACTGCAAGGATTGTTACTCCCAGCAAAAAATCAGAGTGCTCTTAGGATTTTAATATAATCACATGTTTAAACGGTGCTACAGACTTCCCCAGTGTGACTCATTGGCTTTTTGGAAGTCCAAGCCTAAGCATGGAAGCTACTCAAGAGATGATGAAGAAAAAAAATTATGAATGAACAAATTTTATGGTCATACAGAAATTTAGTTAACATACATTATAGACTTACATATAACAAAATTTAAAAATAATCCAAATGTTTGACAATAGTTTCTTTAAGTAAATTTCATATTGTGCAATTATTAATGATGCTGAATATCATTTTCCTAATTTTGACATTTCATATATAAAAAATTTTGAATGTCTTTGAAAATTGCTTCCAAGATAGTGCATTTGGTTTCATAGTTGTGTGTGTCCTTTGTTTGTAAAATACGACTTTTCCTTCAACTTTTCAATTATAAATTCCCATGATACCCTAAATGTCATATTATTGCAGAGTAAGGGCTGGATGTGCTAATCTCTTTTGCTTGTTACCTTAGTGTCATTCTATAGAGCTCATTGACTTGAAGGTTACAGAGACCTACTTCTATATAGATACTAGATTTGATACCATAAATGAGTCAACCAATCAATCAACACATATGTAATCAGGGTTGACCGTGCATTTGCTCCAGAGTTAGATGCTGTAGGACCATTGTTGTACGTAATCTTGCCTTCCAGAAACTTACAACCAAGTTGAAAACACAAGAGCCATAAAATAAAATAATAGCAAATGAATATAAAATCTGGATAAAGAATGTAATAACTAGATGACCAATTTGAGCGTGCTTCTTGGGACTTATAAAGAAAAAAAATTTGAAAAAAAGATGAGCCTGTGTTTTAAAATTTAGAGAGGTATGCATATAACATAGACTGTGAATATTTTTTTCAATATCCACTTTGTTTTACTATTCTTTTTAAAGGTGTTTTATTTTAGTTGTTTTTATATGTTACATGAATATCCACTCATAATGCATAATTTATAACATTTTATTGATTGTCCAATATTTTATTGGTTATTCATTTTATTGATTGCCCAACACCGACACCTGCCTATATCAGCATTTAATAATTTCTGTTGAGCTTTTAAAGGGTTTGGAGTATGTAATTATTTAACAAAGTGCACCAACTAGCAGAATTATCTGTATACATAAAAGAGATTTTTTATGATGATGGTGATTTAGTCATTCAATGATTATTTATTGAGCATCAGTTTAAGCCATGGACTCTCCTAGGTGCTGGTGATGTAGAACTGAAAGAAAAAGACAAAACTCCTTATCTTTGTGGAGACTACATTTTAGTTCTGTATTAGGTAACAAGTAGGTAAAGGATACAGTATGTTGATAATGATTAATAATTAAGAGATGCTGGGTACAGTGGCTCATGCCTGTCATCCCAGCAGTTTGGGAGGCTGAGGTGGTGGATTGCTTAGGCCAAGGAATTTGAGACCTGGGCAACATGGTGAAACCTTGTCTGTACCAACAATAAAATACAAAAATTAACCAGGAATGGTGTCACACCCTTCTAGTCCCAGCTACTTGGGTGGCTGAAGTGGGAGGATCTCTTTGAGCCCAGAAGGTTAATAACAATTGTAGGTAGGGTACTTGGTGAGAACGTCCCTGAAAAGATAATTCTTTAGTAAAAAGTTGGAAGACATGAAACTAATATAGTCTATATCTGGGGGAAGAACCTTCCAGGCAGGAAAACTGAAGGCTGTTTCCTTCACTGCAGGTGGTTACCATATAAGGCTAGCACTTCCTTTTCAAGGTAGGGAGTATCGAGCAAGATGCAAACTCTTACTGCTTAGAGAATAAAAAAGGACTAATTTTGCTTTAGCAAACCTGTTATTTTTGTACTCTAAATAATATTATACCTAAATATTCCAATATTTTCAAATCAAGTATTACATTATTCTGATCATCAATCTTTACTGAAAACTTTGTGTTCATACTGTGACAATCTTTTTCCTCCTGAGTTTGCGGAATATTTACAAAAATCGTGAGAAAAAATAATGTAATAGCAACTTAGAGATAGTTGGACTGAAGTTAGATACATTCTTACTAGTAGTAAGAGTGATAAAATCCAGCATTTGCTCCAAGATTCACATGTTTCTAAAACATGTCACTTCTGGACAAGAGGTGACTACCCCAATTAATTTATTTGTGTGGGAGGACCTAATTCTAGAACTCTATAAGAAGAAAAGGTGCTTTTGGATGCTGATAAATCCCCCCAAACAAAAAAGTTATGTCAAAACATACATTATTCTTTCTTTTGAAGAGTATATGATGTCTTCCCCATGACTGGGAATTCTGATCATCCACTTGAGAAAGGATAATCTCACTGTTTGTCAATTGAGGGATGGCTGTAAACTGAAAATTATTATGTAAGTAGCCTGATGAAAGTACCAAGAAAACTTTAAACACTTCCATGATTAAGAAATATGATATGATGGTAGATATGATAAATAAGTTTAATCTCAATCCCTACTACAATCACAAAATTTACCTTCTCAGAGAAACAATCTGATGACTTTGTATTGACATTTTCAAATTAGGTTTGACATATTAATGTTTTTGTTTAAGTATCACTCTTTCTGCTGCCCCAGATTCTAGTGTTAGACATTTATATGCTTCTCACTTCTCAAGCCAGAGAACCATAACATGATTGGCATAGATATCTATTCTGTTTTTTAGCTCCTAATATCTGAAATTGTGAACCAATTCCAAAGTGTTGACATTATATAGTCATTTTTCATGGATGTACATGTTATGGCTGGCATTTAGCTCCCAGTATCTGAAATTGTGAACCAATTCCAAAGTGTTGACATTATATAGTCATTTTTCATGGATGTACATGTTGTGGCTGGCATTATAAGACAAAGAAACCTGTAAAATATATAAATATCTTCAAACTGCCACTCCATTTCTTAAGCCTTTTTTGAAACTTATCTAGTGATTTGCTTTTCCTATTGCAGTGTTTCATTATCATCTAACGGATCATTTCAAGTGATTTAATTATATTATAAGATGAATAAAATTCAGGCTCCTAGTTGACTAACTAGCTTTTGTTCCCTGAAGAAATTGGCAGAAAAGGATACATCTTTTCACGATTTTTTTTTCCCCTCACCAGTTTCTACTTTAAGAGACGTTTTCTCAAGTAGAGAAAATTTTCCCACAGACAGCATTAATTGGAAATGTTGTAATGATAACAAGTATGCAGAAATCTAGTTGTTTAGGAGAAATTTTCTCTTTCTTCCATGAACATTTGGATAAGCTGTTCCATCAAATGTCTGATATATTTAAAATGAGGCCAAGCAGAGATGCATTTGGTTCACAGTTTTCCAAAGTATGTGTTCTAGAACACTTTTATCACTAGATTTCTGTTGGGTTTCTGTGACAGTGCATTTTATCTCCCACTTCATTAAATATCTTATTTCTCATTAATTGTTTCAAGGTTTCAGTATCTCCTACAGAGGAGAAATCTGATTAACCTTGCTTAACCCAATGTTTACCAAATGTATTTACTGACAGAATACTTTTTACATCAGACCAATTAACATATCCTGAGACTAGTGTTTCAGGAAGCAAATGCTACTAAAATACCTTCTCAATTGCTGCTAGAATGAAATCCATATCCAGTTAACAGTGTTTTTCAGTGTTTTGGAACCTTAGTAGAAAACTTGATACTGGTTTAGAGTCTTGAATTATTGACGTTTTAAGAAGTCTGCAGGTGAATTATAATTGGCTACATACAAAACAATGCACTTAGAGCATGAGTTTAATTTGGAAATTTGCCAGCAATACTTTGGAAATGGCAACTAGAGCATGCATTTCATATATTAGGTTCTATGGAACTTTGCTGAATTTGGAGACAGAAATGCATTAAGCAGCATTTAGTAAAACTGGTTTTAAATGTGGGAGGAGTTAGTGTTTACTTGTAACACATAATTTAATGGGAGCCCTAAGGCTGTTTAAACCCCCAAGTGTTTTCCTCACATCCTATCACTCAAGGAAATTCCAGTTTTGGAGCTCCTCCACCTCTCATTGGAATTAGATAATGAAAACAACCCTGTCATTTTCTATCCTATGCCTCTGCTTAGGTTTTTTCTCTTCCTAAAATGTCCTTCTCTTTATACCTCAATCAGTGCCTTTCATAATTCTTAACTACTTTCAAATGACCCTTCCCCACCCGCCCCCACGTTTCCTCATTCTCTCCATGGTGACAGCCGTTTGTCCAGGCTTCTGCTGAGGTAATCCAAAGGTTTCCTATTTCCTCTATTTCAAAACAGGACTTTGCTTGCCTCTTTGTCATAACAGATTCTATGAAATACAGTTACTGGGAAACACGTATAATAATCCACCAGCATTTTCGTAATCACAGACGATGTTTTGTTTATGATAACTAGTGTCTTTCACAGAGTAGAAATGCAAAATCATATGGCATGGAAACTTAAAATTTGGCCTTGACCATCGCTTTTACATTAGGACAGTCACATGAAAATCACTTTGAGGTTTTTTTGTTTTGTTTTGTTTTTCCTAAGATATACACTGACTACTTCACATGGAAACAAAGAATTTCTTTCTTGAGGATCCCAGCATTATTGGTAAGTTTTCTTCTTGTCACTTGGTTCTGGCCATTTTTCAACTGGTTGAAATTTTTAAAAAGCAATATGACACCTACAATGACATTGTTAAATTCAGCTCTCTTATATTCTTTCCAGATAATTGTTTCTTCATTTTATTCGTAGTTAGAAATCTTTAAAAGAAACTTTTAAATAATTTCAGACTTAGGAAAAAGTTTCAAAAGTAGTACAGAAATTCCTTGAGCATTTTTAAGCAGCTTCCTTAAAGGTTAACGTATAATTAGGGAACAGTTATTGAAAACAAAAGATTAAAATTGAACCCATTCTATTAACTAATCCATAGACCTATTTGAGTTTCCTTAGTTGTCTCCCTGAGGACTTATCTTCAGTCTAGGATACAATCCAGAATCCGACATTGCAGGTAGCTGTCAGGCACTTTGCCTCCAATCTGACATTTCTTCAATCTTTGAGCATCAAGGATTTGACACTTATCAAGAGCGCTATCCAGTTATTTTGTAGAACATCAGTTTCAGGTTGTCTGCTATGTAAGCAGTCATTATGGCCTTTGAAAAATACATTCATAGTCTTAGGAATATTTCTGAAGATTATTTGGGCGGAAAACATTTGTTTCCCGAATGCTTTGTTGATTTACATCATTACTTTCCATGTGAGAAAAATGCATGTTTTAGAGTCTACAAGAAAGGCAGAAATATCTTATTTTTCCTTTCCTGATTATTTGTCCTATAATAGTCTTTGGAAAGATTTATAATGAGATTGAGTTTCAGAGCTTTGTAAGCCTCTGTTCGCATGAGTATACATCTTTTGTCAAAAAATATTTTTAAAATGTGAAGTTACTTATATTAGCATTCTCCAGAGAGACAAAATCAGTAAGATACATATGTAGGTAGATATATGAGAGGTGATTTGTTAGGGGAATTGGCTCATGTGATTATGGAGGCTTAGAAGTCCTGACACAGGCCATCTGCAAGCTGGAGATCCGGGGATTCCTGTAGCATGGCTCAGTACAAGTATTCAAGCCTCAGAACCAGCGAAGTCCAGGGTAAAACTCTCAGACTGATACTGAAGTCCTGAGAACCTGGGGAGCCTCTGGTGCAAATACCAGGGTCCAAATGCTGGAGAGCCTTGAACTTTTGGTGTCTGAGTGTTACAGGAAAGGGATACTGATCCAGATCCCAAGAGTGGGTTCTTGGATCTCGTGGAAACAAAAATTCAGGGCAAGTCCACAGTGCAAAGCAAAAGCAAGTTTATTAGTAAAGTAGTGAAAGTACAGCTACTCCATAGACGGAATAGGATGTTCCCGAAAGTAAGAGAAGAAACACATCCACACTAGGTATAATACTTGTTTATGTATAGGATAAAAAAAGATTATGAGGAGATGTGCTCTGCTGCAAAAGTTTGTGATAAAGGATTACTTTTCTTAATTAGTATATTTTGCAAGAATCAATATTATGATCTTGAAAGCAAAATTAGGAATGCTCCTTTTCTCAAGGTAACTGAATATCAGGACACTTTTAAGCCTGGGTCTGTTTAGTAAACATTATCAGTCTGTTCCCTTGCCCGTAAACATCTAGAGGCTAGGAATACCTAACTTTCTGGGAATGCAACCCAGCAAGTCCCAGCCTCATTTTTCTAACCCTCACTGATAACGGAGTCGCTCCAGTTTGAAAGCCTCCGACACTAGGGCAGAAGAAGAAGGGCGTTCTATCTCCAGGAGAGAGAGGGAATGAGAAGTTACCTTTCCTCTGCCTTTTCCACCCACATTGGGGGTGAATCTTCTCCACCCAATCCACCGACTCACACAGTAATCTCCTCTGGAAACACCCTACCAGACACACCCAGAACTAATGCTTTACCAGCTCCCCAGATAGTCTTTAATCCAATGACGTTGACACCTAAAATTAATCATCACAATCTTTTATTTTAAACCACACACATTACACATTTTCATTCTTAGTAACTACTAGTTAGGTAGTATTAGACAACTTGAGATGTTGAAATTTAATTGTTTCAAGTTATTCATTAATTATCCTGGTTGGAAAATCAGGCTTGATTGATGTACCTCTTTAATGAATAGAACAGATAAGTAACATTAAAATACGACACTTTTAAAGTGATGTGTTAATTCTTTGACACACTTGCCTGCCTTCTTCCATTTTCCAATGTACCTTTCTCTCTGGAAAAGTTTCCAGACCCTGCTTTTTCACGAACTTCCTTATTCACTTTGACCAATTCCTGCATTGATCAATTTACCATAATCAGTTTGCAATCTGATTTCTTTGTCTGCCACTTCATGAAACTGCTTGCTCCCTTAAAAAGTACAAATAATTTCCTAAGCTGAATCTGCTACTTAAGATGCATCATTGACAATGCTGGCCACTTTTATTTTTCAGTGAAACTCTTACCCTCTTGTAACATCTGAGAAATATTCTCTCTTTGTTCCTCTACTGCTCACTGAACATATCTTCTATTCTCATCTTCTGCTGCTTGTCTTTTCAAATATAGGCATTCCACAGGTTTATTCTCTAACCATGCCATGCATATGCTCTGGGCCATTTGAAATGCTCCCAAAGCTTCAGTTATCACCTTTATACAACTGACTCAATCTTTACCTTAAATTTAGATATTCATCCTGAACTTTTTGTTCTGAATTTCCCATGGGTACTACAGATTCAGTTAGGCACTAAACTGAGGTTATTAATTCCCTTTATAAACATCAATTTATTTGTCCTACTTTCCTTGATTTGGGCTGAAGCTAAATTCAGTGTTTAGGTTCTCTCATCCTACTTGTCCTCTGCTTCCTAACCCATATTATTTTAGTCTGGATTATTCTCCCCCCTCTCTCACTTTGTTTGAACGTGATAATTTTTCGTTTAGGTACAGCTTAAATTCTCTTTCAGTGATACCTAGACTGTTCAATTTAGAAAGAGTGAAAGAACTCTCATGTAATTAACTTCATTGGATCATGTTTTCTCATTAGTTGTGGTTATTAGTTTATCACTATCTGTATGGCTTTCCTCACTGGAACATGAGTCTCTCAAGTGATCTTTGCAGAACTCGTAAGCCAGCCATTACCTTATTTCTGTAATGATTTGTGAATTGTGCTGAAATGACTCACCCCTGATTTGTCGTTGTTGTTTTGTTTTGTGCTTTGTGATTCAGCTCTGCAAATGCCACCCTGCTCTTCCCATGATAATGCTACACTGTAACATAGATCATTGGCATCCCAAAAAACCCGTCCATCCATGTATTGATTATTTGCAAAATATGGACAAGTAAAACTAGAAATAAATCATTCATTTCCTCTTGCTCTCTTAGAGCAAAATATTGGGCAGTTACTTGAGTGAGATTTTTTTTTTTAATCAAACCAAATATGCTGAGCCAAGAATAACATCAAATGTGTTTGTGATGTACTGTTGCTCTCATTAGCTAACTGCAGATCAAACAGGTATCTATTCTAACACTTTGATTTTGAAACTTAATGCTGTGTTTGTTTAATTTACTTAATTAGGACCTCTTAACACCTCAGTTGCTTAAAACAACAACACAAACGACAGTAACACCCAGCTATTAGCCCAGCTGATGAAAGAATAAATGCAAATTTAATACTTTTTTAAAAGTGAATACACACATTTTGATGCTTTGACAACATTCAATAAAAATCAAGTGTGCTAAGAGATAATCTACTAAGTTGCTGATTGTTTCTGGACCTGCATCTTCTAATAAATACTGAAAATAGCTAAAAGATATTGATCATTATTTAGGGGAAATATTTGTATGTATATGCATAAATACAATCTTATATAATCTAAAAATACTTTTCCGGAGCTCTTTCTGAGATGAAGAGAACTCTTAATGTCAAGATTTGAACAAGAAGAGAGTGGAATACACAATATGGTAAGTGACTTGCAAAACAGACCAATGTGACCAAGTTTCTAGTGCTCCATTGGGTAGTTATCACTTGTAAGTTGCGTGAATAAAAAAATGCATACTTATGGTACTGTTATAAGCAGTTCTGAAATATTAACACAGTTGATCAAAATTGTTCTATCTTAAAAGCTTATTTTGATAATTTTGGTGTAAAAGATACTTGGCTATCACTCATGGCAGGTGATTTTACTCTAATTTTTAATTAGGGAAAAGTAAGATTGCTTATATTATTAGGCCATATGTATTTGTGATCCTACAACCATGGATTTCTTAAGATGACATTTAGGATTATAATACTGGCTTTAATAACAAGCTAGGAATTTACAGTGTCTTAAAATGTGGCTATTACTTTAGGTTATTCAGACTATTCAACACACATATGCAACCTTTAAATATATCCTGATATTTACAGGGTTTTTTATTTGTTTACAATAATAAGTTAGTTTAATGTAGTTTATAAGAATCTTTAATGTGCTGGGTTATTTTCTGTTCTTGCTGTGTTTACTACAGTCAGAATATTAGGAATATATTTATTAGATACATCTCCTTTTTACTTCCTGTGCTATTATACAGGGCTTCCCAGAGAATGAGTAGTACAACAGTTGAAAGAGCAAAAGAAAAATAAGAGCAGAGAGTTCCAGAATCATTTCTAGTGCATGAATATAGACACACTGCTAGCTGTGTACTCCACCCTTCCCACCACCATCCCACCCCATGTATACAGTGTTATGCAGGCACAAACTACCTTTTTTTCTGTAGAAGTCAAATTTCAAAAGCCATTTGTAGGTCTCACTTTATTTAATGAGAACCATTCTTCTATACTAGAAGCCCTTAAATTTGGATTGAAGAGTAAGTTTTACACAAAATAATCAGTAATCACTCTGAAATTATATGCAATACATTGTGTGTATATTTTTTTCTGTAGAGACCATCAATGGGTTTTTATTAATTTTTCAGTGATAATGATGACAGAAAAAGTTGTTTAAGATGGTTTTACAATTTTAGAGTAGATGTGATTAAAAAGATTTTATGAAGATTTTGAAGAAATTGTGGAGTTTATATTTTATTATCACAAATACTCCAGATACTGTTGACTGTAAAATTTGCACCCTTATGACTAATTTTAATGATTTTTTTAGAGGAATAAAAACATTTCAAAAGAGTTTGGTTCCCACTTTCCCTTTTGTCATTCTCTGAAACCTAAAACAAATATGTATAGTTACTTTTGCAAATAAAAAATAAAATCTTATTCATGTTTGTTCTGTAGTCATTTTACAAACTCCTAAAATAGGCTTTTAGTTAATCTATGGCTAAATGTCCGTTTTTAGAAGATATCTGTTATTTTACAAGTATCCCCATGATATTGGCCTTGTTACCTGAATATTGATCTCTATTACCTCCAGGTTTTGTTTTGTTTTTTGTTTGTTTGCTTGCTTGCTTGCTTTTTATCACAATTATAAATAGAAAAACCAGTTCTGACCCAATTACAATTTTTGTTCACTTACCTGGAAATTATTTGCTTTGTCTCCTACATAATCTCTCTCTCCCTGCTAATGCTAAGGCATTGACTCCTACCTCTGTTTATACTCAGTTACTTATTCTTTGGTATTACAACAGCATATTTTATTTTCATCAAACTCTGTTAACAAAGATTCTCCAGCCCATGTCTATACCAACTAATCACCAATTTTATCATTTTTATTAGATGTGCTAGTTATAAAGAAAAAACTCTAGATGTTTTGACAATTTCTTTGGTGGAGGAAAAGAGGAGAGTAAGGATATAGGAGAAAACAAATTCAGATTCTCATACTATACTCTCACAACACAGAACACTTCTATGACCAAATGTGTGTGGATATCTTTTCCCCACACACACTAAGCAATTATCCAGCAATTAATTCTGCAGTGGACACCAGCTGGGGTGTCCTTTAATTCTGTTTAATTCTGACTCTATCAACCTCAAGATAGTTTCTGATCCCCACAGGTTGAGGGCTCAGTCCTCTTACTGCCCCCACACACCACTTCAGATACCAGTCAGAAGTAATAGAACCCATATTTCTGACCAACTCTCTGTAAGTCAGGGTTCCCACAATCTTCTCTCTCTCTTTTTTTTTTTTTTTTTTTTTTTTTTTGAGATGTAATTTTGCTCTTGTCACTCAGGTTGGAGTGCAATAGGGCAATCTCGGCTCACTGCAACCTCCGCCTCCTGGGTTCAAGTGGTTCTCCTGGCTCAGCGTCCCAAGTAGCTGGGATTACAGGTGTATGCTGCCACATCCCACTAATTTTTGTATTTTCAGTAGAGATGGGGTTTCACCGTGTTGGCCAGGCTAGTCGAACTCCTGACCTTAGGTGATTTACCCGCCTTGGCCTCTCAAAGTACTGGGGTTACAAGTAGGAACCACTGCACCTGGCTGATCTTCTCTTGAGTTTGATTAATTTGCTACAGTAGCTCAGAGAAGTCAAGGAAACACTCATGTTTACTAGTTTATTATAAAGGATATTACAAAGGATACATATCAGTGATCAGACAGATGGAAGAGGTGCATAGGGGAAGGCATATAAGAACAGGTGCAATCTGGGTGTGGCCACGCCTATAATCCCAGCTACTTGGGAGGCGGAGGCACCAAAACTGCTTGAACCTGGTAGCCGGAGGTTGCGTAAGCCGAGATCACGCTACTGCATTCCAACTTGGAGTGAGACTTTATCTCAAAAAACAAACAAAAAACAGGTACAGAGCTTCCATGCCCTCTTTGGGTTTGTCACTTCCTAGGAACCTCCACTTGTTCAGCTCTCTGTAAGCTGTGAACCCAGTCCTTTTAGGTTTTCATGTTTTATGGAAGTCTCATTATAGTCATGATTGATTAAATTATCTGCCATTAGTGATCGACTTAACCTCTCGCCTCCTTTCCCTCCCCCAAAGCTGGAGCGGTGGGCAAAAGTCCAAACCGTCTAATCATGCCTTGGTTTTTCCTGTGACCAGCCCCCTGGCCATCTTATTAGCATACTAGGTACCCTTATGACACTAGAGATTCCAAAAGTTATAAGAGCCATGTATCAGGAAACAAGGTGAAGACCAAATATCAATTGACCATTGAACAATGCAGGGATTAGGGGTGGCACAGTAAAAAATCCACTTAGAAATTTTTACTCCCCAAAAGCTTAATTAATAGCCTACTGTTGACTGGAAGCCTTACTGATAAGTCAATTAACACATTTTGTATGTTATATGCATTATATACTATATTCTTACAATAATCTAGAGAAAAAATGTTAAGAAAACTATAAACGAGAAAAAATATACCTACTATTTATTAAGTGGAAGAGGATCATCATAAAGCTCTTCATCTTCCTCATCTTCACGTTGAGTAGGCTGAGGAGGGGGGAGGAAGAGAGGGAGTTGGCTCTGCTCTCTAAGGTGACAGAGGTAGAAGAGTTGGAGGAGGTGGAAAGGGAGGCATGAGAGGTAGGTACACTTGAGTTATGAAAATACATCCTAACTTTAATTACCGTTTAATTTCTCTAAAAATGTTTATGTGGTAACAATTCTTCCACTATTTTCTTTGATTTTTGTGCCCATATCACAAAAGAGTTTATGTCATAAAATAAGTCAACGTGAGTCTAGAATAATGGAAACCCCTCTGTCAAATTGTCTAATGCCTCTTTGATTTCTGGCATTACTTCTTCTACATCTTCTTTCTGATCGCCTGGTACTGGTTTAGAACCACTTAGCTCCCTTAAATCTGCTTCCATTAATTCCTCTTGTGTGCTGTCTATTAGCTCCAAGACGCTCCAAGATTCATGTCTTGAATCCCCCCTCCAGCACATCATTTTTTCCGTATCCACTATCTCTTTCATGATTTCTTTGTCTCTGTTGTAAATCCTGTAAGGTCATATATAACATCTGGACACAGTTTTTCCAGTAGGAATTTATTGTTACAGATTTCATGGTTTTCACAGCTTTTTCTATAACAACAATGGCATCTTCAATGGTGTAATTCTTCCAGACTTTCATGATGTCATATTGGGGTCCTCTTCCATAGCACTGACAATGCTTTCCATACATTACCATGCATAATGAGCTTTAAAAGTTCTTACGATCCCCTTGTCTAGAGGCTGAATTAGAGATGTTATATTTGGGGGGCAGGTAGGCCACTTCTGTACCATCAGTGTTAAACTCATGGGGTTCTGGGTGGCTGGTGACATTACCATATGTCATAAGAACTTTAAAGGCACTTTGCTGGAAAGGTACTTTCTGTTCAGGGTCAATGCACTCATGGAACCAGTTCAGAAAAGGTGAAAGAGTTCTTGTCGTCCAGGTGTTCTTTTTGTACAACCAAAAGGCTGGCAGCTGGTGTTTGTCTTTTACCTTCAAGGCTTGGGGGGTTAGCAGCTTTATGGACAAGGGCAGTCCTAATCATAAGCCAGACTGCATTGCACAAAGTAGTCGAGTTAGCCTATGCCTTCCTGCCTTAAATTCTGGTGCTTGCTTGCCTCTCTTCCTTACTAAAAAATGTCCTTTGTGACTTTTTTTTCCCCCCTGACAATTGGGAACTTTTGTCTGCATTAAAAACCAGTTCAGGCAGAAAACCTTTTTCCTCAATGATTTTTCTTAATGGTGTCTGGGAACTCATTTGCTGCTTCTTGGTCAGCAGAAGCTGCTGCTGCTTCTGTTATCTTTACCTTTTTTTTTTTTTTTTTTTTTTTGAGACGGACTCTGTCACCCAGGCTGGAATGCAGTGGCATGATCTCGGCTCACTGCAACCTCTGCCTCCTGGGTTCAAGTGATTCTCCCGCCTCAGCCTTCTGAATAGCTAGGACTACAGGTAAGCACCACCACACCTGGCTAATTTTGCTATTTTTAGTAGAGACAGGGTTTCACCATGTCGGCCAGGCTGGTCTTGACCTCCTGACCTAAGGTGATCTGCTGCTTCAGCCTATCACTTTGGGATTCGGTGTAATCCCAAAGTGTTGGGATTACAGGTGTGAGCCACCTCGCCCAGCCTTCTTCTGCTATCTTGACAATTTCAAGCAACACTTCATTCTAAAATTATCAAGCCATCCTTTGCTGGCATCAAATTTTCTAGTTTCACCTCCTTCACCTTCCTTTTGCTTTAAGTTTTCAAACAATGATTTCATTTTTTCTCAAATCATGTTACAGTCTATAGGTATGTCTGTCTCACAGCAATCTTAAAACCACATAAAAGGTGCACATTCTATACGATAGAAAAACATTTTGTGGAAAGGGCTGGTGTTACTGCAGCTATAGCTTCATGAATTTCTTTTTCTTTTTTTGCAATGGTTGTTAAGCTGGATTCATTTATCTTGAAATGCTGGGCAACTGAAGCTGCAGACCTCAAATCTATGATATGTGTCAAACAATTCAACTTTTTCTTGTAATGTCGTAACTTCTCTGTATTTCTTGGGAGCACCTTCAGTAACACTAATGGCACTTCTTACGGGTCCATGCTGTTATTCAAGGTTTATAATATTGCACTAAACATGAAAAATACATAAAAACTGCAGTGGAGCTTTAAATGCATACTCGATACTTTCAACATGAATTGGCAACAAAAGATGGCTATAAAATTATTAAAATAGTACAGCATATATAACTTAATTTTATGCAGTTATTTAACACTATTTTTATGTTTACATTTCTCTGGACTGGAAATGTCGTTGTAAGTGTGTTTGTACAGTTTGGTGAAGTTTAACGATTATAGATTTGTATATATTTTATAGTACTAAATGATAAAATTCAGCAGTATTTCCATATTTTATGCATTTCATGACATATCTAATGTTTTTTTAAATTTTTCAACATTTCTATACGACATTGTCAGTTTTTTCAAATTGTCACACATTTCAAAAACAATTCTAGTGTATTTATTGAAAACAAAACCCTGCATAACAGTGAGCCTTCACAGTTCAAGGCTGTGTTATTCAAGGTTTAGTTGTATATGTTATTAAAAATCACAATATCACAAGGAGCCCATGCGCCTTTCTGACAAGCCCAAGAATGCTTCTCATGCTAGCCCATGTCTTTATTTGATAGTAAATATGTTCCCCCTCCTAAAAGACGTCTGAAGCCCATTAGCCTTACTCGTGGTGCCAGAACTATATTTTGTAATATTTTTTCTTCTCTCAGTGAATTTCTTTTCCAGAAAAAAAGAGTTGAAATTTAATAAGGTCAACACAGAAGGCCAAAAGTTGTCCTGAGCTATGGGGTTATTTCTTAACCAGATGCTTGTCTCTTCTCCCCAGCTGCAACATTTCTCTGTACTGAATTTCTTCAGTGCCAAGGGGGGATAAGTGGAAGAGATGAAAATATAGCTGCTGTTGCAGGGATGACCCCATTCACTCTGACTCCTTCAAGTTTCATTTTTCCTTAGAATTCTCAGAGGAATGCTTTGCCTAACCACCTACCCCAACATCTAGGATTTACTTTTAAGATGGTCAGTTAATATTTCTGGAACATAAACTTTTGGCCAGAGTAACTGAAAATTTAAGTTTATTAAACTTTTACATACTTAACTATGGCCTACAGGGTATTTCAAACTCTGCCATTTGGCTTTAGATCTGCTTTTTTGTCCCCACCACCAAATGTACAGCAGTGTGAAATGTATGAGAAGTAATTGGATAAAGTAACTTTTAAAGTCCTCAGTATCTTATTTCTGACAGATAATAGAGAACAAATATAAAATATTCCCATGATTTAACACACCAGATACAGCTTGAATTTTTAGAATGTTAAACAGGAGTGATAATGAGGAAGAACTTAGGTCCCTAATTACATGAAGGTTTATACACACACACGAACGTGACACACACACACAAATCAAGTATGTAAGTAAATCAAGTAAGTATATCAACGTAATATATGCAGTAAGATTTCCTTTCTTACAAGACCAACTATATCAAGCAAATTAAAGTCACATTTATGGAATATAATTTAATCTGTTTTACAAGTGAGGGCCAGGTGTGGTGGCTCACACCTGTAATCTTAACTCTTTGGGAGGCAGAGATAGGAGGATAGCTTGAGCCCAGGAGTTCAGGACAAGCCTGGGAAATATAATGATACCACTGTCTTAAATAAATAAATAGATAGATAGATAGATAGATAGATAAATTTTTAAAAAATAAAAATAGGCTGGGCACAGTTGCCCATGCCTGTAATCCTAACACTTTGGGAGGCTGAGGCGAGCAGATCACTTGAGGTCAGGAGTTGAAGACCAGCCTGGCCAACAGGGTGAAACCCTGTCTCTAATCACTTGAACTCGGGAGCTGGAGGTTGCAGTTAGCCAAGATTGCACCACAGCACTCCAGCCTGGTCAATACATACATACATACATATGTGCATGCATAAATAAATAAATAAAAACTACAAAAACAGTACAAGTGATTATGTATTTGTTCATATAATGTATATTTCCTGAAAACACACTCAGTTTAGTAGTTATATCAGGGGAACAGAATACCATCATTATGGAAAGGAAGGCATCTTTATTTAATGCTTTGTATGCTTCTGTATGACTAGATGTTTTAAACCTCAAGAAGGTATTACCTTTGCAAAGAGTCTGCTAGGATGTTTATGGAACAAGTGTTCAAATGTGTCCTTTGCATAGCTTGCTACTTGGTGGTATTCGGCATAGCAATATCTTTTGGAAGGTCCCAATGTATTCAATATAAATAAATGAAATTATAATATACTACATTATTAGACTATATTATGGGATTACATAAAGGTTTTTTCTAAAAGAATCTCTTATATTTTTCTCTTCCTATTTCACAGTGATTAGGTTGACTGATTTTTTCTTTCACCTGCTCTTAGGATTTGTGGGGACATTACTTCCCGTCTGCCTTACCTAGTCAGTTGAGTTCACCATTTTGCCACCAGGACTATCATTCACAAGCCTGGCAAAGCCTGACAGTGAAGTCTGTACCTCTACTCTCCCCTACTCCTTAGATGAAATGACCTGAAAGTAACACTACTTCTTATTGATCCTCCTGGCTAGCATACCCTATTCACCTTCTTCCAGGTTTATCCAAGATACCCTAAGAATGTTTTCTGTGCAAGGCAATCTTTTAACATTAGTCTAACTCCCATTTTCTGATTTCACACCTTCTATTAGAGACTGAGCTTGAGATAGTATCAATACTCATTTATAACTTACTTTTTTAAAGGAACCATGCATACATATATATTCCTGGAGGAGTAGACCGTATGTATATTTTTATAGACTCATGCAGTGGGTTTTAAATACAATTTATCTGTTGTGTAATTTTTGGCAAGTTTCTTAGCTTCTCCAAATCTTAGTTTCCAAATATGTTGAAAGAATATAAAAATTACCAATTTATAATTTCATTTTGATGATTAAATGTATTATTGTACCCAAAGCACTTAGAACAGCACCTGGCACAGAAAAACATGAAATATAGACTATTTTGATTATTTCATAGAAAGACATAAGTCATAGTATTTATTAATGAATATGTTGAAGGATTAATTAGTAAAAATGAATATATGATATCCATTGATGTGCTTTCCACTGATGTCCTGATGTAAATAGCAGTCATTACTTACAAAAGATGGCTAACATTTCTGGGAAAGACATTCTAATCAATAGTTGCTATTTGTGGCAGGTTAAGTGTTGGAATTAAAAAAAAAAAGCCGTAGCTCATTGTGATACTTCCAAATGCACTGTTCACAATTTAAGTTGGTGGCAGATTATTACAAGCAATAGAAAAGATAATCCTAAATCTTAGTCAATTTTTTTTCTCATTACAGATTTTAAAAAGTGAGTAGCAAAGGAGAATTTTGAGAGTCTAGAAAAACTGAAGGGAAAGAAGAAAAGGAGGGAGGGGAGGGGAAGGACAGAATAAAGAAAGGAAGGAAGGAAAGAAGGGAGGAAGGGAGGGAGGGAGGTAAAGAAGGGAAAGAAAGAAAAAGAGAAGGAAAAGAGAAAACAGAGTGCAGGAGAAAGAGGAAGAAGAAAGGAAGGAGGAAGAAAGGAAGGTAGGAAAGAGAGAGAAAAGGAAGAAAAGAAGGAAGTAATGGAAAAAATTTAACAGAGGCCACTCAGGTTTCCAGTTCAATATATCTCCTTTGTATATTCTACAAATTAGATTGTCAAATATTAAGCTTCTCTCAAAAATTTAGTCTATTAGCCAGTTACAACTTACTTTGAATTAATTTAATCAGATTATCAGATCAGGATTTTGCCTAGTGACTGCCAAAATCAGCCAGCCTGAGGAAATTGGAGTTCTGATTGAAAAGTGGAACTGACAGGAAATTTGGTTTGAAAGCATAGAGCTCTTGCTGGAGGAGGAGGGAATGGGGTTGTTTAGTGAGTTAGGAGAGCCTGGGATAGCAGAGGGAAGCATGAAGCATGAGGGTACTGGATGCCTGGGCAAAGATTAAGAGAATTTACCAAGAGGTGGGACATTTCCAAGACAAACAGCATACTTTGCACTTTGGCTACAGTCCCTCATGGCAGTGCACATTTTGGATATCTGCTCTCATTACATTTAATAGCAGTGATATTTGTGAGATTAGAGGTATGGAATTCTTCAAGAGGACCATTGGAGGTTGTGGGTTTATCCCTGCATTTCTGTTCAGTTTTATATCATACTAGTTTTCCTTGTAAACCAAAATTCATTATATTTTAGACCTTTGCTCCAAAAGGCTAATGTAATAATTAGGTTTTTAAGCAGACTTAAGATTTTAACTCTAAAGCCTCATCAACATTCCATTTTTATGATTCACATGGGACTTGTAAAGGATAGACTCCACACTTCAGAACTGCAATGGGCTTTTTTCTCCCCCCACTATTGAATATTTCAGAATTCTTCTGAAGGTTATAAATTTACAATTTAATATGTTTTATGGTGTGAGGAATGATGAAAATGGGATTCAGTTGGCCCTCAGTGTTTTTTCTTGAGAGACCTACTCTGCATTTTAATACATGTTGTCACTGTCTTCAAGTTTTAACCAAAAAGTTAATTTGAGTTGTTTTTGTCTTTCAGTCAGGAACTTTTTGATGACATAATTGTATTTCATGTTTCTTGTCTCAATATTAGCAAAGTGTTGTGGTGTCTTGGGATCTCTTCTGACTCGTTATGCATGGAGAATGATTGGCTGTGAAACACAGCAGGGGAAGATTAGAAGGAAAAAACAGATTTTGGGTTCATTAATGGAGATGGATGCCTGTGGACATTTAGAAATGAGATCAGGGCACTATACTGGTATATGTGCTGAAGATTTGTAGATCATCAAACAACCTATATGTAAGAGTCAATGAGATTTAAAAGAAAATCAAATATAAGAGAAAAAGAAAAAAAAAAAAACAGGAGAAACGATGTCGTGGAAATGAAAGGAGTAGTTTTACGACTTTAATGCATATGAGCCAAAAATTGCTTTTTGGATGTTACTTCCATACTTAAAATATTTCTGCAGCATACCCATGAAGTGTTTACATTTAATCATGTTTTCTAATTAAAACATTTTGCTAGTTTATCTTTTAATTAGCTTTTAATTTTAGTACAATTTTATATTTACAAAAGTATTGAGAAGATAATACAGAGAGCTCCCAACACCCAGTTTCTCATTACATTAGTATGATATTTGTCACAATTAATGAAACATAATTGATACATTTTGGTAACAAACCAAAGTCCATCCTTTATTTAAATTTCCTCAGTTTTCCCCAACAACCTTTTCCTGTTTCAGGATGACATGCAGGGATACCACATTCCATTTAGTAGTTATATCTCCTTAGTCTGTTGTTGGTTGTGACAGTTTCTCAGACATTTCTTGCTTCTAATGACCTTTAATTTTGAGGTTTACTGGTCACTTGTTCTGTATAACATCCCTCAATTGGAATTTATCTCATGCTGAGACTGCATTCATGCATTTTGGGAGGAAGACCACAAAGATAAATTGCAATTCTCATCACCTATTATCAAAGGTGAATACTATCAAAATAACTTATCATTATTGATGTTGACATTTATCAGCTGGCTTGTGAAGGTGTTAACCAGATTTCCCCACTGCAAAGCTGTTCATTTTCTTTCTCTTTCAACATCACACTTTTTGGAAAGAGGTCACTATATTCAGCACCCAGTTAACAAACGAGTGAAAAATTATGTTCTACCTCTTTAAGAACATATATATATATATACACACACACACATGTGTGTGTATATATACATATACATATGTATATATATGTGTGTGTGTGTATATATATATGTGTGTGTGTGTATATATATATTTATTGAGCCAGATGTGGTGGCTCACACCTATAATCCCAGCACTTTGGGAGGCCTAGGCAGGTGGATCACTTGAGGTCAGGAGTTTAAGACCAGCCTGACCAACATGGTTGAAACCCTGTCTCGACTAAAAATACAAACATCAGCCAACCTGGTGACACATGCCTGTAATCCCAGCTACTTGAAAGGCTGAGGCAGGAGAATTACTTGAACCTGGTAGGCAGAGGTTGCCGTGGGCTGAGATTGCACCATCACACTCCAGCCTGGACAAGGAGAGTGAAACTCCGTCTCAAAAAAAATAAATAAATAAATATATATATATATATATATTGTGTGTGTGTGTGTGTATATAACACACACATATACACACAAACATATACACACACATATAATTTTCTGCATGGAGTATCTGTTTATTCTCTATATGTTTATTGCTTATTTGATCATTTACTTACATCAGTATAGACTCATGGATATTTATTTTGTGTTTGGGTTATGACCCAATACTGCTTTATTTTGTTGTTTAAATTGTTTAAACTTTGGTCAATGGAACTTCTTTCAGTTATCACTTACATGCCTTTTTCTATAGCCCAGTATTGTTTATTTTTATTTTATTTTTTTAGCATTTACTTTCTTTTTGGCCCTATGCTCCAGGTCCATCTTATATATTTCTTGTCAACTCCTAGAATCAAGCATTTCTCTAAGGAGTCCTAGTGTCTTTGATCGGAGAATGGTGATAGAAACTAACATCTGGTTTCTAGGTATGTTCATTTCCACTGTGCTGGCATTACTTCTAGACCCTCTCAGCTGGCAGAACAAAAACATAGATTTATTTGATCTGCTTTAATTTTTTTATTAGTGTTTTGTACTTTTGCACATATACATGCCATACATATTCTGTTATATATATACCTAAGTACAAAATGTTTAGATGCTACTATAAATAATATTTTTTTAATTTCAAAGTTCAAGTGTTTATTTCTGGTAAAAGGGAAAGCATTTGACTGTGTCCTAAAATCTTGCCATATCTACTTTACTTTTTGTAATTTCTTTTGGATTTTCTATATAGACATATCATGTGTGATAGTTACATATATTCCTTTCCAATCTTTATGTCTTATTTCCTTTTCTTGTCTTATTTCACCAGCTAGGACTGCCCATATGATGATGAATAGGAGTAGTGACAGGGAACATCCTTGTCTTTTCTTTCTCTTAGGGAGAAAACATCTAGTTTCTCACTGTTAGGTATGATGCCAGTGGGTATTCTGTAGATGTTCCTCATCAATCTGAAGATGTTCTCATCTATTTTTAGTTTGCTACGAGTTTTTATACTGGCTTGACTGTTGGATTTTGTGAAACGTTGTGTCTTCTATGTCAGTTGATGATCACATTTTGTTTTGACTTTCAAATATTGAACCAGCCTCGCATATACAAAAATAAATACCACTTGGTCTTTGTGTATAATTTTTGCAATACGTTACTAAATGATACTTGCTGATGTTTTATTAAGGATTTTTGTGTCTATCTTCATGAAACATAAGGGTGTACAAATTTCCTTCCTTGTAATATATTTATCTAATTTTGGCATTAGGAGTGATGCTGGGCTCACTGAATGAGTTATAAAGTGTTCCTTTGCTTTTGTGTTTTGGAGAAGATTGTGGGAAGCTGATATGAGTTCTTTTTAAAATATTTGGTAGAACTCACCTGTGAAACCATTTGGGTCCAGTGGTTTCTTTGAGGAAAGATTATGAATTATTATCTCAATTTATTTTAGAATATATGGCTATTCATGTCATCAATTTCTCCACGTGTGTTTAGATTGTTCTTAATCTTGCTGAAACTAAAAAATACATTCGATAAAATATAAAAGTGCCTCTAGACATTCCCTCAGAAAGCAGATTTACAGGCTTAGAAAATGGAATGAAGCTGGTAATGGTTTAAAAAATTATACTGAGAATGCAAAATCATTTTTGAAATTTTGGTCAAATTAATAAGAATAGATACCTTCCCTCCATTATGTCAATCCACCATATTTTTGTTTGTTTGTTTGAATGTGTTTTTGTGCATCTCTGTTTGCTACTCCAGGTAAGAAAACATTTTTTAAAAAATCTTTCAGTTTTGACAATTAGATGTCATATTATGCTTTATTTTAAATTATTTCCATATGACCTTTGTGGATAATATTTTCTTAATCATTTAAATTTATTTTCCTTATAATAGTTTGAGTTGTGTCATGACCATGTTCAACTTAATTTATTTGCAATTGTTTCTCAGTGTATTATGATTATTCTCATTTAGAAGAAGGTGTTAAAATACCGTGTCATTATTAGTATATCTTCCTTAAAAGTGAAAGCTATTGTAGCATAGTGCAGTTTACTTTGGAGTAATAGTGGGGTTTTGTGCAGAAAGATTACATCTCAGCTTTTATTTTAAAATGTTAGAATTCAAGAGATAAATAGCCTTCTTGGTGTCAACTAACATGAGAAGCATAGGGGAAGTATTTTCACGAAAAAATATAACAGGCTAACAATCATAGTTTCATGCAACCAATATTATATTTAGTTATTTTAAGACAATGACATCAGGTAGCTGTAGGATGACCAAGGAATGGCATTTTTTGTAATAGTGCCTTTCTCCATAACTTGTTGATTGTAAGTATTTGAATATGTGATAATTACCAATATTGTCATAATACTCAGTCACATTTATGAAAACACTGGACATTACCCCTCAGCATTTTAAAGTGCTCAACACAGTGTCATTTTCTTTAGAACTGGTTGTTTTGCTTTCAGTTTGCTGCCTAGACTATCATCATGAGATCAAAGGCGGTGTTTTTATACCACATGACAGCCTACGCCCCACACAGGGTCGGCATTAAATAGAATTTTTGAGAGGACCAGGTGAGCCAAAGCATGAGTGAATGTGTACTCACGTTCGCATCTGGTGGGAATTGTGGCTAGGAAAAATGATATCTTGTTACAGTGGTGATTTCAGTCACCTATCCCTTACCTCTTCTGGGCAGATGTATTAATTTGCAGTTGGCTTCTTTTCTTCTTCTCGTTCTGTTAACTTTAGATGGAAGTCTCACTGACTCTTAACAACAAAGCAACTCTCTTATCATATTCACAGGTTCTAATCGACCTATTAGGGAAGTACAAGTATACAGGGAGTGGAAATCTTGGGGCCATCTTAGAATCCTGCCCACCACAAGCAACAAAATATTCCTACTCCAATCTATTTCCCATAACTATCTTGCAGCTTCCAACCTCATGTGAGTGGAGTGTGTGTCACTTTGCTTATGGGCAAAGATTATTTTTGGGGGGGGGGGATATTTGATTAACCTTCTGACTTGTTGTGTCTTTGATATCTTCAGTCTTACTTCATTTACCTTTATACGGACTTTATGGCAAGGCTACTTTTCCTTTTTCCTTTTTCCTTTAGGGTTTCTTCCCTTTTTCAGAGGTTACCGGAACTCTTCACTTACAAAGACTAGCTTTTTTGCTTCCAACTCTTGATATAAAGTTTTTATCTAGCATCGGACCTTGAATGTGAGTTGTCCATGTGTCAGAACAGTCTTTCAAAATCAAAAGTTTCACATACCATTTTTGATTATCCCAAAGGAAAAGCTAGGCACCTATTTATTCCACACTTATTTTTAAAATCTGTATGTATTAATTGTGCACATACTATTTTATTATTTACAAGAGTTAAGCATAGTATTCCTGTTCAAAATATGAAACTGAGAAGTATCACGGAAAAGTGACAACTCTGTTTTATGTTCTGTCATTTTTAACACCTTGTTATTCCTTTTATATAAAACTCTGGTGCACATACAGTTTCTCGTCTTTTCTGGAAAATATGAATAAAGTACACTTCCTTTGTATTACATGCTGTCTTGGACAAAATCAAACACTTGAGTACAGAAACACTTGAGAAATGAATTGTATTCTGGTAGTAGGAAAATTTCTCACTCCTTTTAACTTAGGCATTGTATTAGTTTGCTACAAATAACAACCATAGACTGGAATGGCTTAAACAACTGTTTTTTCACAATCCTGGAGGCAAGAAGTCCAAGGTTAAGGTGTTGGCAGGGCTGGTTGCTTCTAAGCCCCATCCTTTGCTTTGCAGATGGCCATCTTCTCCCTATGTCTTCCCATGGTCTTCTCTGTGTTTTTGTGTCCTAACCTCCTCTCCTTATAAGGATACCAGTCATATTGGATTAGGGCCCATCCTAATGATCTCGTTTAACTTAATTACCTCCTTAAAGACACTAACTCTGGCTGGGCATGTTGGCTCACGCCTATAATCTTAACACTTTGGGAAGCCAAGACAGGTGGATCACCTGAGGTCAGGAGTTCAAGACCAGCCTGACCAACATGGAGAAACCCCATCTCTACTAAAAATGTGAAATTAGCTGGGCAGGGTGGTGCATGCCTATAATTCCAGCTGCTTGGGAGGCTGAGACAGGAGAATCGTTTGAACCCAGCTGGTAGAGGTTGCGGTGAGCAGAGATTGCACCATTGCACTCTAGCCTGGGCAACAAGAGCGAAACTCCGTCCCTCCCCCCACAAAAAGAAAGACACTAACTTCACGTACAGTCAGATTTTGAGGTACTGGGAGTAAGGACTTCAGCATCTGAATTATGGGTGAGACACAATTCAGCCTGTAACAGTCATGATATGAACTAAATGCTATTGTGCATGAGATGTCTAAGGAAAAGACAGCAGTGTAAGAGAAGTGATTACTGAGATCAACAAATGTTCCTATAGGACTGCCATTCTATAGCTACTACAGATATATGTACATAGCAATGTGATAGTGGATGATTTGTAGATTAGACCATTCAGAGAAACAAGTTGAATATTTTCTTATATTGGAAAAAGGGTGCACAAAAGAAACAATTTTCCAGCATTTTATTAGATTCCATAAGAATTCTGAGCATCAAACTATACAATGCTATATATGAAGCCAGATCCAATAGGAATCTTTTGATTTTCTTATATGGATCGCTTTCAAAATAAGAATAGTAGCCTATTTGCTATGCAGTATTATCATGACATGCATATTTAATTAATTGGGTCTTTCAGTTTTTGTGCATCTGTAAAGCCTAATAGTTCAGCCTCTCTATAACCATCTTTGCTACTTCCTATCTGAGGAAATAACATTTTATTATAAAATTACATTTTTTGTAATTTAGATCTCTAGTTTCTAAGATAAGAAAACAGACCTATCATTTGGGGCAAGAATAGAAACAATAAACTCTCCTCTTAAGGCAGTGGAAACAACTTTCTGAAAACAAATTGAAGACACATCTTTCATGTATTTCAGAAACATTTCACTTTTGCTCATCTTCTGACTGCACTGTGAACCATCATAGCTAGATCAAAATTATTTATGTTAATAAGCAAAAACAAAAATTCTATTTGTCTTATGTGAAGAGATAGCCTTTTGCCTGATGCAATAACAGAAACTAAAATCTCTAAATAAAAATGTGCTGACTTCTTTCACTGTCATTGTCCAATATGAAGGAATTTGGTCAGGAGTAAAAATAACTCAGTTACGGTCCTTGTTATTACACTTCTCTGAGCTTCTTTCTCTTTTCCACATGTTGAATGACTTACTGTTTTGCTTTTGCCACATACATAATGTTTGGCTCCCTATCTCATGTGCAGTCAATTTTAATTATTGGATCTCCTGCCCCTCCTACAATCAGATCATTTCGATTATTACTTTAATTGTACATTCCCTAACTAACTTCTCTCTAGTTTGTTTTTCCCTTCAGACCACTTGTGGGAATAATGTTTTGCAATTCAGAAAGTGAATTTTACACTTAGCCTAATAACTAAACAAGCTTAGAAATTTAGGTACAGTAAATTAGGTCACTTGGTACCTTTTCATACAAGGAAAGGAAACTTCTTGTGTGCCTAGGTGTTGCTTTTGGAGGAACTTTTCTGAGCATTGAGGAATCAATACTAACTCCTGAAACGATGTGAGTCTCTCGGACTCTGTGATGCCAACTTTCCATCTTGCTGTAGTCAAAGAGCTTCAGGTTGTAGTGAATGGGCACCATCTTTGTTCTTAGAGGTGTGCTCTAGGGACATTGTTTCTGTAGGAACACAAGGGCTACTTTCGTGTTAATTTGAGCATATCAACAGAGTTTACATTGGAATTTCAAAGAAACGTAGGAATTCTTGTTACCTCCAAATCTCAAATTTTCTCTATGATATAAAATATCAGCCTTCTTTTAAACGATCAGAAATTACCCCCATGACCAGATCCAAATGCTGAACAACAAACAGTCCGGGTTTACCATGAGGAATAGGGTTAATATTTGCTCGCCAATGACAAATCTCAACCCGGAACAGATTTCAGCCAGGCAGCTAGCAAAGCTCGCGGGTGAACTGCACAGGCCATGGTGGGTGCAGAGCTCAGAGCCGGAAAGCAAACAGCTGCTGTAGCCTGATTTGAGTTAAAATAGTGTGAGTGTTTAGTCTGGCGCACGGCTTCAGGGGAGATTGGCAGCTGGGTCAAACAAAGTCCTTCCATTGGCTCTCTTCCCAGGCAGCTTCTGCTAGTGTTTAGGTACTAGTGCAGTGTAGAACCCTTTTCTCAGGCAAAATCTAACATCTGACCGCACCCTTTTTGCTATTTAAAAAAAAAAAAAAAAAGCTGCTTTTTTTTTTTCCTTCTTTCGTTAAGATAAATTCTCCAGCAGACAACCTCTCCCACTAATTGTGTATTAGCAACGTATTTTATCTTGAGAGCTTGTGCACTAGGCTCTCAACGTGGTGTGGAAAGTAGCCTGTTACAGGGCTGGATTCATAAAAGGGCCTTTATGGTTTGTGAAAGAATATCTGTGTGCTTAGGCAGGAAACTTTTTGATCTGCAGAAAAGCCAGAAGACATCTAGGTAAGGCTTCGATATCAAATCTACTTTTTTGGGGGGAAATTGGGCAGTGAGACTGCTTAATCCCAACCAATGTGAATTTAGAGGGTACATGTTCACTTTTGTAGAAGTTCAAAATGTACTGACTATTGTTTGCTTATTTTTTGTTTGTTTGTTTAAATCTTAAAGGAATACTGTCGTCTGCATTTTTACGATTTTGTTTTCTTCTGTTGAATGGATTACAGTGGATATAGAGTTTTATTATATAGCGAAATCTTTGTAAACTGCCACATAAAGAAAGTGTTATTTAGAAGGGAAATTGACAAGTTTTAAAGAGTAATTGTACAATCATTTGAGGACAGAGGAACACTGCATTATACTAATAAGGGTTTAATTACCAAAAAAAGTTTAATGTTGCTTTGGAAGGAATATTAAGTAAGTTGTCTTTGTCTCTTACTTTTTAATTTTAGTCGCTGATTTAGCCTGTTGGGTCACATTTTTTGTTAGTGCTGAAGGCTGCCATGAATCCGTAATGAGGCCCCTTTGCACATGATTTTGGCACTTGGCCAAAATCAACTTCCCAGCGGCAAGCTTTCTCTAAAGAACCTGGAGCAATTTCTTTTTTTTTTTTTTTTTTTTTTGATCAGAAATCATGTCTGAAAGCTGCCACAACCAGTTGTATAGGCATGTCAAAATGACTTTATACAGTAAATATGAAACAAGCATTAAATATTTTTTCTTATATTATTGCTTTTATTATCATTATGAATTCCTTGCTTGTTGCCATCTAAAATACGATGGAACAAGCACAGTCTTAAAGGTTTACTGATTTTTTTGTTTTTCTCAGCAGAGCAGAGTAGGGATGATCATCTTGTTGAGAAGTATGCAGTGCAAAAAGGTTTTTTAAAACAGTACAGGATAAATAACAGATGAATTCTTAAAACTGTTAATCTATGTAAGTAATACTCAGTGAACAGTAAGTAATGAAGTTTTCTAGAAGTTTCGTTGTGCGCGCAATTAAGCTTAACATTTTATAGTGTTTTTGTCTGTTAAAATGTCGTAGCATTTGTGATTTTAAAAAATGTCAGCATTTGTTACATAATTTAAAAAACGGATTAACACCTTGATATTTCTAACAAGTGTTTTAATAGAAATGGTTGATGTATAAACATGGCTGAATAACTTTAAGTAGTTGCATTTAATTGCTGTTCTGCAATAAAAAGATAATTTTTCATGAAAGAAATTCTGAAGCTTAAAAGTACTTACATCTAATTTCTGGAACTGTTATTACTGTTGATATTACTATAACTGAATTTTGTTCTGTAAGCCGATTTCATATTCTAGTGTTTTAAGAGTTAAATTCATGAGCTGTAATGAAACACTATAGTAATTAAATATTAACAACCTCAAATTTTTATATAGCCATTTTCAGTAATATCTTTAGACGTTAAAAATAATAGGTACACTACAGAATAATTAAAAGTAGAAAAAGTGGAATATCAGCTGCTCTATTTTTTTAAGAAATGTTGTTATCATTATCCTAAATACTATTATGCCTTGTATGTTAATCTGTAGTAATCCAGAGTGCAACTTTATTTTTCTAAAAAGTCATATTTCTCTTTAAAATATTGATGAAAATTAGATATTATTTTTTAAGAGCGACCTAATTAAGAGATTTCTTCATAGGCATGTCTATCCTGTATTTATTACTGTATTTATCTTCCCTTTGCAGTATAGAATTCTAATTTTAGTGATAGAAAAGATTATGTTAATTTTTCAAATTTTAGGATTAGAAAATGCATCCTGATTTCCTTCAGGTCATTTTTGTAAATATACAATTTATATTTGTTTTGCTGTGGACTGAATGATGGTACTGTAAAATACCTTGCTATTAGTTTAACTGAGGCATGGAGTGTTTAGAATTTTTGTATCAGTCAACATTAAAATCTATAGAAGTTATAAATTGTTATTAAAAGAAATTTACTTAGATAAGCTCTCTTCATGAGTTCACAGCTGAATTCTCATTTAATGTAGTCTTCGTTAATTTACATGAAAGAATTTAATAAAGGTAAATATTTCAAAACTTGGATTAAAAATGAAACATTTTCACATTTATTGTCATGAAACAGGTGCAGGAAAAATAAGATAACTTGTCACGTTCAGCATGATTCTCACTTAAAAATTACTTTTGAAAACAATTTTAATTTTAGCCCTTACACACATCTTCTGTTTATATTTTTTGATTATTTTGAATCAATTATTGTACTTAGCATTTGAAATTGATATATTATTTTTCTAATATTTACTAAGAAGTGTTTTAACAGAAAATTATAGAATATTTTTGGCTAATTAGAGGCCATAGCAAAGTAAATGCCATCAAATATAGAACTTTCGGAGCACACAGAAAGGTTAGTTTGAGAGTTTAGAAGAAACTTAATTGTGCACATGATTACTGACGAATATTTTTGAGTTGAGGTAGAAACAAGTAAGTATTAAGGACAATTTAAATTATGTTCCTTACTGAAATAGCTAGAAAATTTACTTTCTTTTGCTATGGCAATGAGTTGCAATTATTTCCATAATACACGCTTTTTAGCAGAATTATTAGCTTACTTTTCTTAGGACCATAAATGCAAAACACTGATTTTCCTTCATTGAGTTAACGTTTTGAAAATAATATGTGGAAATACAATTAGTTTTAAAAAGAAAAATATTTTAATATTTTTTTGAATTTCTTCAATTTATAAAGAATAGCTTGAATAAGTTGTTTCATTCATCTTTTTTTCCCATACTTGTTGAAAATATTAAAATCTATGAAATTTTACAATGTGGAATCTTCTTTACTCTTCAGAAAAAGTGAAATTCTTTTGTAGTTGTCATTCAGAATATGGACTTTTACCATTTTAAATGTGACAGGGTTTTTTGTTTATTTTAATTATGCAACAGGCACATAAAATTCTTTCCTTCCAATTAAAAGACACATTAAATAATTAAACATCAACGTTTATTCTGTATTGAAAAGAAAGCTCTAACATTGCAGTATTTTATCCAAAATTGTTTAAATGTGAGAAATGTTTACAGCAGGGTATTTTAGGTGAGCATTTATCATTTAAATGAAGTGCTTTGTTCTGAGGGATCTAAAATTCAGCAATAAGATAAGTGCATTGCTACATTAGATTGAACATCATTGTTGAATTTTTGGCACAACTTCAGTGACCTCGGCCGTAAAAACTAGTCTAGGCAGGATGATTTTGAATTTGCAGTATAACAAAACTAGAAGCATTTGAAGACAGCAACCTTTGTTGTTTTGGAGAAAGTATTCGCTAAAATAAAAGATGGTATCTTTCATGTAAACTGTGGATAATAATACTTTGTTATTTCATTAATACACTAAAACTGAAATAGTAAAACAGTAATTATAATTTGTAATGCATTTATAAGGCTTTTCTCATAAAATTAACTGCCGTATTTAACTCTTTTATTAGATGAGCAAATGTCATATTCCAAGCAGCCAACATACAACTATTGCTGATATAACCAAATAATTTTTTAATGTTACTTTGATTTATATGCAATTAATACTGAATAAAAAGATTCATGTTAGCTGATTTTAAGTCTTGTTCAAATAAAAGTAGCGTTGATTTGCACTTGTAGCAATTTTTTTACTTTATATTGGTTTAATTTTTAAATTATCACAAAGTAAATATTACTGTTTGATATCATTCTTAAACATTCATTTTATAAGCCACCTGACATATTAGCTGTTTAAACAATGATGATTTATATCTTGCTATAAATTCTTCTCTCACCATCAAGACGAATAGATCAGTAAAGGAACCTCTTTTTTTAATGCTCAAAATTTTTTCTTAAAAAACCGTAAGACCTTTTTTTAGTTTTCTCTTCTTTATGTGTTCATGTGTATTTGCCAACCTGTGTTTCTGCCTACATCCTGAGACATACATCTTCTGAGCTCAAGTTTGAAAAGTCTGATAGCAGACTCCAAGTTTATTCTTATTCCATATTACTTTCTTTAAACAAATTTATTTAGTTTCTTACTGAGAGTTAGTCGACGTATGAATCAGTATTAATGATCACGTGAAATCTGAAGATTTGCTTCATTTAAGGCACTGAATATTCAGCATAAATTCATGCTAATTTATGTGTTTATGAAATGATTCTAAATATTTGACTATTGATTTTAAAGATTTACTAATTCTTTGAAAATCTGGAGTACTATCATTTGCTTAAAAAACTAATATCTACTAAAGTTCTAATTGTCTCTGCTTTGCTGTTACTGAAATATTACATAATCTCTTGTTTAAAAATCTCATGAGACCAAGCTATCGTGCCTTACTTTCCATTTCTCACTAACATCTGAGGTCAGCCTCTGTAAGGAGAAATGTCTGAAAATATTTCAAAAACATTTTCTTTACTGTGGTAATCAACTACTTTATTATTTGCAGAAAGTTTCAAAGGAGTAATTGTCTTATTTGAATGTTTATATAAATGTGAGGAATATATGGGCTTTCTGTGAACCTCAGTTTAAAAACTAAAGTAGAAAATAAGATGGAGATTAATGAAATGATATATTTTTGTAGCAACTAATTACAATTTGCTGTTCATACATAAACAACACACTGGAAAGACGGATAGTGGGTTTCGAGAACAGCCTTCATTTATTCAGTCTGCAAGAACTCTTGTGAAAATAGTGTCAAAAGGATGGTGGTGGTGGTCCCGTCTGTATGGCCTATGGTGCTCTAAGCTTATGCAGTCATTTCCCATATTTAAATCCCTGAGTCTTGCCTCAGAGCCTCAAATCACCAATCTTGGATATTTTTACAAAGAGAGAGGAGTTACATTAGAACACACCCATTCTTGTTCACTGGAGGATCTGTGATGGGGTTTCCTTGGCAGAAGCAGGGCTCTTCTATGTATAATGATTTTTTTTTTTTGTCCCGGTTTAGGTAATTCAGTTCATTCAGTTACACAAATTCATATTATAACTAAGCTGACTCAGCCTTAGCAAAGATCTTTAGTTTTTCATTTTACCTTAAACCTGGCCATTTTCCTGAAGAATATGGACAGTTATACATGAAAGATCAAGTTGCTAAAAATTATAGAACATGCATGTTCTACTTATGAGTTACTAAATTGTGTTTTGTGCTCAAAGTAGTTTGTATAAATACACAGTTTGTGTACAGAATATTTGAACAGTGATAGAAACAGTTGTTCTGAAATTTAACTTATGGGATTGGCTTTATTCCAATTCTACTCGAGATGTCATCCAAAATTACTTATTACTATTATTATTATGCTTTAGGTTCTGGGGTACATGTGCAGTTCATGCAGAATTGTTGCATAGGTGCATACATGGCAAGGTGGTTTGCTGCCTCCATCCACCCATCACCTATATCTGACATTTTTCCCCATGTAAGCACTGCTTTGAATTTCTATTACATTCTTCATGAAGTATAGTAATCTGGATATGAATTTTCTGCTAATGCAGCAGTTTTGGAAAAATATGTGTATATTACTATTGCATGTTCTTTGGGATTAATTCTAACCTGATTACATGCTCTTTCCTCTCCATTCTTTGGTCCCATTCATAAGTAGTCTATGGAGAGTTATTTTTTTTTCCCTGTCAGCAGCCAATTTTAATCTTTATTTTAATTAATTATTTTTTTTTAGAGACAGGATTCTCCTATGCTACCAGGACTGGAGTGTAGTGGCTATTCACAGGTGTGATCATGGCCCACTATAGCCTTTAAGTCGTGGGCTCAAGAGATTCTCCCACCTCAACCACCAATTGTAGATATATTCAGATAGCATGACATTTGAAAAGGTTGGTGGAAAGAAAATTCCTACTGAAGAGTGATACAGATATCTCTAAAACATCTTTGGTTGTCAGGAAATAAATCAGTGATACAGAAACAATGATTTGTAATCTTGGCAGATAAACAGAGAATTAATCAGTTCAGAATATTTATGGAATGATAACATTTTCCTATTGATATATTTTTGTGCCAACAAATTTAATTTGGAAACTAGTATTTGTTTCTAGAAGGCGGTAATGAATTTTGATAATCAGTAGTTTAAAATGCTTTATTAAAACCAAAGGCTGATTTATTGAATGAATAGGTCTTAGATAAAATGTAAGCCATTAGGCCACCTCATATCTGGAATTTGTTTTTATTTTCAATACCCAAGTCATTAAGTGTAAATGTAATAGTATTTGCATATTTTCAACTTTCATTTTAGTCATGTCTACCTTTGAAATTTGTTTTCTCCTTAGATAAGTAACTTATGAGTAATCAAATATCTTGCAATTTCCATTTTCCATCTTAAAGCCTGTGCAAGATCAAATTTGCAGTTCCTAAATCACATAAAAGTCTGGATTAATAGCAAAATGAGATTATGTAGCCCAAAATGAAATTATAAATAAAGTGCAGGTGTTTACTAGGATTTGTGTGGTCAGAGATACAAATAGAATCGCAGGTATAGTTTCTCATTTCTCACTTGAGAAAAGTGCAATTAAAAGTAATTTCCAGATGTTCAAATGCACAGCTGCTTTCTCCTAAACTAAATTTTGCAGAAATGAGCTAAATTATAATGGGTTTAAAAGTCACTACATTTTAATGGTTTTTAAATTGAATTTGAAACATCATTTCTTGGTTTACCAGATGAAGGGAGTTAATGCTTATGAGTACCTGGTACAATTTTCATTTAGGTGGCAACAGAGCCATTAAGGTATTGGAAATTATAATATGACCAAAACTTACATTGTGTTTGAAAAAATTGATTAGTATGTGTGTTGATATACTCCATGCCTTTATGAGATTTATATTATATATTATCTGACGCTATGAAAATTATTCAGCTATAGCTGAAAGAAACGTGTATATGTTCATAAAATGGTATGTGTGTAAGGGGGAGGTGTGAGTGTGTATGTGTGACAAATTTTTACATTTTCTTTGCCTAATGATAAGGAAAATATCAAGAGTAAGATGTAAGTACACTATTTAAAATATACAAGTCTGTTAAATTGTTTTTACATATCAAGTTATAAGCAATGACTGTGAACCTACATATATGTAATGTCAACTTTAAAAAACATTCATCTATTTTAGAGTTACTTACATCCCCAACAGCAATGAGCTACTGTCATAATTATCCCATTAAGTAAAGTCCTTTTCTTGACTATTTTCTTGGGCTTGAAATAGACTTTTCTTTGCAGCTAGGAATAGCCAAGTTTTTCTAAAACTCGTATGGGAAGGCATGTGGATGGTTAAGCAAAGAAGGGGAGGTAAAGAGTTGGGGCATTGCATTGGACAGAGAATTAAAGAGTTTTTACCCTATGTAAGCTCAGAAATTTATCATAAACAATCCATTAGTATTTCCACAACAGTTTTCTTTTCAAAGCGCACTACTGAAAGAATTTCAACAATTTGACCTTGGAAGTAATTAGAAAACTCACTCATTAGTTATGAGTATGATGATAGGACACTTTATCCTATCTACAACATTCTTTCAAGTGATTGACTCCTGCCCTTGAAAGCTTTATCCATGGCCAGTGATTGATGGACTTTTTCAGGTCCTATGCTGAGTGCTTCATATATCTCATCTCAATCCTCTAAATAACCACGAAAGTTGATGATTATCTCATTGTACAGATGGGAGGCTAAGAGTGTTTAATTTTCCCCAAGTTCCAGTGCTAGTAAGTGTTGATGTCTGGATCTGAACCTATGTTAATGGTGTTTCTAGTCCATGCTGTTATCTGTTGTACCACATTTCTAATAATCTTGGACTTTCAGAGTATGAAGGAAGATTAAATATAACTCTCTGATATAAATGTTCTGTCTCTCTCCTCTAACAAACAATTGGAGAAACAGAATTCTAAAAAACATTAAGATCAGCCCCAGACTGAGAGTAGTGAGAAATATACTTGTTTTTTAATATAGAAGGTTTCCTGAAGTACTTTTAGTATTGTTCTAAATTAAGCAATAAGCAGTGTCCAACAAAACAATTTTGGTCACAGCCAGTTTCTCTACAGAAAAAAAAACAAACAAACAAACAACCATTGTAATATCCATGAACAGAGGTTTTATTTCTAATGTGAGGCTCTTTTGCACCTTAGTGGCTTGAAATAATGATTAGTGGAATAATAGCACAATAGGGGGAAACACCTCTCAGACAGGAAATTGCACTAACTTGTTTTGTCAACATATACATTACTATTCTCAGAAACAGGCAAGAGTTGGAGAGGCATGGTGAGTTTTCACTGTGGCGATTTGTACCGTTCCATGCAGGACTCTACTGTGGCATTCCACAGAAGCAAATCCTCAGAAGCCTTCTCAAACTGCTTAGCTGCCCTGAAACAAGTGTTTCCCAGTAGACAACATCTGTTTACTTTAAAATTCAGAATTTCTCCATATCACATGCTTAGGTAGAAAGTAATTTGAACTCTATTCTACTCCAGTTGTTGGCAATTGTTATAAAAATTAGATTTCTAACCTCTATTGATAGCACTAAACTTGAAATGAGAATGTGAGTATAAAATACTTCTTAAAAACATTTTTTCAGTTTTATTTAATGCTGGCTGTTATGAGTCAAGATAACACGATGAACACTGAAAATTTTGGGCCACAGTCACTTTTTCAACACTGGCACATTTGAGTTGTTGATTTTAGAGCTGGGATCATTGAATGTTATTTCTTCACACCCTTATTTTATGCAACAGAAAATGGAGACTTAAAGATGGAAAAATGGCCTTTCTGCTCATGCTCATAATACTAGTGCCTGGAGAGTTGGCTTTGATTACAAATTGTCCTTCCAGTTTTCTATTCCTTCAAGGATAGACCATTTACCCTCTAAATTATTTGTATCTAGTTTCAAAATATTTTGCTTTAATTTTCCTAAAACTTTAGTAGTATAGAAATACAATTGAAGGAGATTTAGCTTTGTCAGTAAAAGCAGAAATAATTAATAAGAGAAATATATAATTGAATATAAACTTACCCATAAGTTATTGTTTCTGTAAATGCACACTATTAAAAATGTCTAGTTTGTAATTTCATTCTTGATGTTTATGCTAGGGCATGCTGACATTTTAAAGAATTTTGTTGAAACACCCACTAAGCATGCTTTCTGAAAAATGAAGATTATCTTTTGGATTTTTCTTTTTTTATGGGATCTAAAAAGTTTTAAATAAAAGTTTCTCAGATGCATGATTCTTAAGCATACATCTGGATGAGTGTTTTACATATGCATACTTATGTAATTATATGCATTCATACATCTTCTCACAGATATCAGAATATAAAAATTTCAGCACTCTGTAGGACTCTCTCATCCCCATCTGACATCTGTCACCATATATATTGGGTTTGTCAGTCTTTGATTTCATATAAATAGAATTGCACAGTATGTATGTATTTTTGTCTGGCTTACGTTACTCAGTATTTTGTCCGTGTGATTTCCTCATGTCACATGTATTGGTGGTTCTTTTTTTGCTTTGTAGTATTTATTTGTGTGATTATGGCATTATTTTAATCCATTCTACTGTGTTATACTTTTTGGTTGTTTTCAGTTGTCTGTTTACATAATTTTTTAAATGCAGAACTGGCACCAAAAATATAGTAGTCAGTTTTTTCTTTAATAGATAAAATATAAAAATAGGATCACTTTAACTAAAGTACTACAGGCAGTTATTGCTTTACATGGTTCCATTCTAACTAAAATTCGTTTATATTTGAACTCTGAAAAGTGATGACTCAGTATTTCTGAGTTATCTATGAAAAAATTCCTGGAAAAAAAGAATTAGTATGTGTTATCCTAAGTAGATGCTCAAGAAACAGTCCTGTAATATTTAAACTTTTTTTTATCATCCCCCCCTTTGCTCTTGTTATTTATTATATATATGCAACTATAATTATAGGTTCACCCAAATATCCATGTTGTTACACTCAGTTGTCACTTTATTTTCTGAAAGTCCTTCTGGGTGGTGAAAATTTTCTGGTTTAAAGCAAAATAATTAAGCTATTGTATTTTACATAGGATAATGTAGGATGATTCTTAAAAAATTTAAACTCAACATTTCATATATGATATGACTGAAATGACACCCAATATTTTGACTATGGATAAATATTTGAAAGTAATGGGAATAGTTTTAGAGAGACGTTTCTAACTATTTTCTATGATAGTTTTAACAGTTCCACAGTTGGTGTGACTATATTCAAATTTAAGATCATTTCCTCTACTAGGATAACACAAACATTAATAATAAAAAGTTGAAAAGATTTTTATTATGGAAAAAATTAATTAAGTTACTTAGAGGTTCATAAGTCACCAATTGAATTTATTTATAAGCTTCTATTGAGTGCATCCCCCACGTGCTAATGAATATATTTATTACATTGGCTTTATTGATAAACAGTCTGGGGTTGTCATCTGGATATTATTCACACTTGCTAGTAAGAAAATGCTTTAATAAAATAACATGAAAGTAGTATATTACAATGTGGTTTGCAAAGCCCTTTCATAAATATATAAACACATTAACACCGAGAGGGAGAAGATATCAGTCTCCCACCCTAAGCAGTAAAATAATTAGTATCCTGTAGTTAATAAAGGCTGAGCGATGACCTGCACTGAAATTTTTTTTCTACTCTAAATCTGTCATCTTTTATTACAACTGACTACATCTCTGTAAATAATGGAACTTCGTTCAAGAGATCCATGGTAAACTAGTGGCTTAATACATCTCTCAAAATATTTTTTAAAGAAAATGTTTTTTATTTGTATCTATAATGCTACAAAATTCTCATGTGATCTGGAAAGTTTTCAACCATATGTGATAAACAATTTGTTTATCATTTAACACATTTTCTTGGAGGTTGTATATTAAATACATTTTAGCCCCTAAAAATGATAATATCACTTTCTAGTTTTTTTGTTGGTTTTAAATAATCAGTTTGAAGTTGGCCGAGGTCAATGATGCTAAATCTTATTATTTTTGACAACTATACAATGCTTAATATTGATTCTATTCCTGATACCAGTTGGCAATAAGCGTCCCTCTCAGGTGAAGTCATAGTTGGCCTGTTCATAATTCAAACATGCAGTGGACACTACAAAGTTTCACTGCTAGTCTTCTCCTTAATCAGATGTATCTGCATCTAACGGGAAGAGAAGACTAACTTTCTACCATGCTTTGTCCTTGTAATTGTATCCTAAGAATTAAATACATTTTAAACTATGTGCAATGACTGAAGCCTTCTGAATTAACAAACTCACGTACAAACCTAAAATGCAATTAAAAAAAAAAAAAAACTCATGTAGACATTTAAAAATGCATACTTGTTTGTCCTACTACTGTGCTATATATGTTTGGTTCTGTAAAAATATAGGTGAATTCATAGTATTGTTCTTTTTTACTCTAGATGTCACGTTCTATCTATTGGTTTTTATTGCCCCATGAAAATGGCTGCAGTTAGTCTGATCTCACCATGCAGAAAGGTCAGGTTCATGGCTCGGATTTGAGAACAGCAGAATGAATCAACTTTGAGGAGGAAGCTGACTTTAAAAAAGAAAATGTCTGTTTACATGGAACACATCAGAACTCGGTAGAGATCAAGATGAAAACAAGTATAGAATTACTTCAGGATTTTTTTTTTTTTTTTTTTTTTTTTTTTTTTACGCAGAGTCTTGCTCTGTCACCTAGGGTGAAGTGCAGTGGTGCGATCTTAGCTCACTGCAGCTTCTGCCTCCTGGGTTCAAGCGATTCTCCTGCCTCAGCCTCCAGAGTAGCTGGGATTACAGGCATGTACCACCATGCCCGGCTAATTTTTGTATTTTTGATAGAGAAAGGGTTTCACCATGTTGGTCAGGCTGGTCTCGAACTTCTTGACCTCGTGATCTGCCTGCCTTGGTCTCCCAAAGTGCTGGGACTACAGGCATGAGACACCGCACTCAGCCTACTTCAGGATATTTTAAAAGGACTTCTATTTAGGTATCCTTCACTAAATCTGTGAACTTGCTGTCTATTTTCTCATGAAGAAAATGTTGAACTTTTCACTAGAAATACTTCTTTTTATTCCTCAGTTAAAACATGCCTATTATTCTTTTTGTAGTACTTAAGCAATTTTATTTTAATGATATACTACTTAGTTCATCAGTCTCCACTTCTGGTTTTTTTTTGCAATTCTATGTTTGCTTTAATACAACTGCTATAAAAAGCAATAATGTTCATGAAGAAATAAATATAATTCATAAAACTAGCATACCTTGCAGAGATACAAGTAAAAATATAGTTGTGTGTGCCTGTGTGTGTGTCTGTGTCTGTGTGTGCCTTTATTTACTGAGATAAATTTAATTCCTGGAAATTATTTTAAGCTTTGGAAATGATCTCTGGAGTAAAGAACAATGTATTTCACTCTTTTTTAATAGTAATTTTTATTTTGAAACATTGATATAATCTGAAACTCTTATTTATTTTTTTGACATAGAGCAAGAAACAGTATATTGATAGGTGATCGTTTTTCCCTGTATTTTTTTATTTTTGGTAAGAGAAAGTAAATTTATATTTAATTATGAAATAACTAAACATTTTTTTGGTCTAGACTTATTGTGAAGTGATAAAGTACAAAAGTTTTTTGCCAAATATAGCATTTTAATGCATAGTACTTAGCTATAATAGCTATCTTAAAGTAATAATAGTTATTAATATAATTTATCAATAAACCTTCTTTTGAACAGAAGGGATACATCTAATTTTTAAAATTTTCTCTTTGTCTTTTACTAAGAAAGCCTCATTTCTAGAAAACCAAATGAGAATTCTGGTCAACATGGATCATAAGAATTCTCAAATCCCCTAAGAAAATTGTGATATGTGAAATATTCTCTTGCCCTGTTAGAACTATTCATTCATTATAGGCCCTGATGACCATTTGATAAGAAATATTTCATTCTGCTGCATGGCTAATTTGAATTATATTTAAAAATTAAGTAAAATTCGAGCCATAAAGGATGAAAGAGATGTCGATTATCTCATTTTTTTGCATTAGATTTTTTAAATTTGATTACAAATAAAAGCAAGTACTCATAATAGGAAATGTTACAAAATTAACTGAGAAACCTTTTTTCCCTATTTACAGTCAGAGTAGCTTATCAGCTCTCAGTTGTTTTCCATGTAATGAATATACTTCTGTACCATTAGTAAAACACGATTTGTCAGTATTTCTGTCCTCATGAAAGTTATAACTTGGTTGGGAATGTTAAACAGAAATGAACCAACAGGAGAAAAATGGAAAATAGGCTAAATTACTTTAAGCAACTAGATTTTCTTTATCACGTGCCAATCATGGCCAAACTCGAAGCCACCACAAATGTCTTTGAGTGACTTTCTAGGAAAAATACACTTTTAATTACCACATGAGCCTGTTGAAAAGGTAACTGAATTCAACAAAACCATTAGTTGATATTCCGTTTGAAACCTTTCCTGATAATACATCTAGTATCGAGCACCCTAATTCTATTTCTCTTGAAGAACAGAACATAGCATATAATAGGTGCTCAACAAATACATGTTGAATGAATATATGAATGAAAAACCCTAATAAAGTGAATATTTGTATCTCTAACTGGGTTTCTCTTTCTCAATATGGCTCATTTTCTCAAACACTGAAAGATTCCTAAAGCTCCTTTTGGGTCACTTATCTTTCAAGGATTCAGTTACTTTACAAAGGAATAGCATCTAATTAAATCTTAAGCATCCAGAGAAAACATTTTATCATTTTGTAATAATATCAGTCAGCGAAGATGGCAGTTCCTGAAGCTACATGTGTGGTAACTTGTAATCATTGTGCTTATATCTGGTCCACAAGAGAATGAAGATTGATACCAAGGATGTAATAATTTAGTGTGTAATACAATTTAAAAATACATTAAAAACTGAGACGTAGAAATGACATTCAACCTATTTTTGGTTTGTGTTGTATCATGGTCCCATATTCTGTTTTCAAAAGGTAATTTTGTGTCTATGTGTTTCGTCATTTCTTTGGGCATGTTTTGAACATGATACAGACCGTATCTTCATAAAAATGAGAACTTTTATTTTTGCCATTTATAAATTCAAATGAACTTGTATGTATTTGTATTCAGTTATTCAGAAACCTTAATATTTAATGAAGATACACGACAATGGTATAATCAATGAGTTGATATAGCGCCTATACTGGAGCATCTTTTATTTAATGTAATAAAATGGAGCAGATGTTTTCTATTTCTAAAAGTATTTTCCCACTTGATGTAATGGTAAATCCTCCAGATCCTAGTAGTAGTATTCTAGCATTCATGTCTGCTGCCTTTAGCTTTCTGTGTAACAACTTCTCATCAGGAAATTTTTTAACTAATCACCGGGAAGATTTAATCAGAATCAGTTTAGTTACTAACTAATGTACACTTAGGGGAATGAGAGAAGTTAAGTGTACAATGATTGAATTATTTGACTACATAGTGTTAACACAGATGTAAAATCCATGACACCTCTCCCTTCCTCCTCCACTAAACAAAAGAAATAGAAGATAATTGGGAACAAATAGTTGTTAATAGCAAAATAATAAAAAGAATACTAGCAGCTACTACTGCCTCTAGAGAGTGTGCTGGGTTCTCGTACAGAAGTAAAGCTTTATCAGAAGAGCTGATGCTGGAGATAGAGAACAATTCCAATCCCACCTCTACCACTAACTAGTTATCAAATCTTGACATTTCTTACCTTTCTTTTTTATATGTTATTTGGTAATAATAACAAAATTCATTTCATGATATTTGTTAAACAGTCAAAAATTAATGTTTCTTCCAATTATATGAAGATGTATACAATTTAATCCAGATTTAGGAGTGAATATTCATGAAATGGGAAAAGAAGCATGTTCCTTTGAGATGCTACACGTTTTTAGTATAACAGTGTTTTAGTAAAGAAGTGTCAAAGTATTCAACATATTGCCATCATGAAGGTCAAAACAGAAAACAGAACAAGTTTCTATGAGTATTAAAAAGTAGTAAATGTTGACTGCTTCATGTTTTTTTAAATCATCATTAACTGGAGGGTATGCCAGCTATATCTTCCATTAATATTTTCCTTGGAAACATTTCTTCAAGGAACCGTAAGTACATTAATTAAACTAGGGCAAAACTTCAAGGGACCTATTTTACTTTTCTTTGTGCAAGTTCACATAAGAAAAAGCGATTAATTTGAAATCCAAGTTTCATGTATTCCTAGCTTTCCAGTTGGGAGAAGATGAAATATACATTCTCTACTCTCCTATTTCTTTATTTCTTTCTGAACTTAATCTTCTCATTCTCTCTCTTTTTTTTTCTGGAATAACTGGTTATTTTGATTACCATCAAAAGGCTGAATGGTGTTCACAATTATCTTCCTGCTACTTCTGACGCTAATTCAGTTGTTTAGTAAATTAAGGGAAAGGAATAGCAGATGAAACTTGGTATGACTTTTAAAGTCTTGAAAATAAATCAGTATTTAGCTTAATTATCGTCTTTTATGTACAGGTCTGAGTATTTACATTTGGAACTGCCCTTGAGCTTAATTCAACTGTTTAAACATGGAATAAAGTTCCAAAGTCAAGTTAACACATTTTTTAATTAAGATGTATTAGTTTCAGAGTAACTTGCCCTGCTTAAAACAATCTTTTTTAATGTTCTGTGTTGTAATCTATTTAATTTTTAAAAAGATAATAAGAGTTTCTAGTGTGGAAAATCTTGTTTTCTCTAATTCAGTCTCTTTATACTAAGTCCAATAGATCCATTTTAAGAGCAGGATAGACCTTTTTAAGATGAATATCTTTCAGAGGAGAACACAGTGTCTGATGTATGCTGATCTAAATCCAAGAAGTTTTTTCCAATCTGAGATTTCTTGCCTTACAGATACTGAAAACATCAATATATCCCTTTTCTAAAATTTTCACACAAATTTCATTCCTGATGGCGTGATACTTAAGCATGTTCCTTTTAGATTAGGTTAATGCAACCAGGTTAAAGAAACTAGAGAGTTGAAGTACAATAAAGGGTGCCCAGAATTCTTAAGTTCAGTAAAACTAACATGTAGCAGAGGGGCCTTGCCTAGGGTATGGATGTTTTTTTTGTCTTTTGAAAAGAAGTTTCACTCTTGTTGTCTAGGCTGGAGTGCAGTGGCACGATCTCGGTTCACTGCAACCTTTGCCTCCCATGTTCAAGCGATTCTCCTGCCTCAGCCTCCTGAGTACCTGGGATTACAGGTGTCCACCACCACACCTGGCCAATTTTTTGTATTTTTAGTAGAGGGGTATTTCACCATGTTGGCCAGGCTGGTCTCGAACTACTGACCTCAGGTGACTCACCAGCTTCGGCCCCCTAAAGTGCTGGGATTACAGGCGTGAACCACCACGCCTTGCCAGATGTTTCTTGATTTTTTAAAAAAGGAATAATATCCAGATGATCTAGCAATTCCTTAGAACATCTGTATACAATCTATCCAATGTAATAATAAATCCAAGTCACCCATCACTATGCACTGCCACTCCATTCTCGTAACAACCCTCTAACCATGTGTCATCATGAAGTAAAATTTTTATTCATACAAGTTGAAGGTTATTTTCAAGACAGACTTCCTCTGTGCTGTTCATCATGCACACCTTAGCTAAAGTATTGTAGCTAGAATATTGCAGCAATTTTTCAACTGATCTTCAAGTCTTTATTTATTCCTTCAGGTATGTTGTGTGTACTCTTTCCATTTACCTGAATTTTCTTTCAAAAATTATGGTCAAATCTCTACTTTTCTAAGAGTCTTTAATGACCATGTTGCTTTAATGTCCATATCCCACCTCCACAGTTAAATATTCATCATAGCCTTACCTAAACCCTCTTTCTGATTTTGTTTGTTGGACAGTTATTTCCACAGTTAGAACTGCAGGAAGACACTTCTTTCTTTAACACATCATATTAACTTCCATCTATTTTAGTTCACGGTGCTCTGCTATAAAAACTCTTACTGCTCTTTGTCTTTACCTAAAATAATTCTACTTTTGATTTTTATTAACTGTATCAGTTTGGGCAGTTTTGTTTTGTTTGAGATGGAATTTTGCTCTTGTTGCCCAGGCTGGAGTGCAATGGTGCAATCTCTGCTCACTGCAACCTCCACCTCCTGCGTTGAAGTGATTGTCCTGCCTCGGCCTCCCGAGTAGCTGGGATTACAGGCATGTGCCACCATGCCCAGCTAATTTTGTATTTTTAGTAGAGATGGGGTTTCTCCATGTTGGTCAGGCTGGTCTTGAGCTCCCAACCTCAGGTGATCCACCTGCCTCGGTCTCCCAAAATTCTGGGATTACAGGTGTGAGCCACGACACCTGGCCCTGGGCAAGTTATTAAATTGCTTTGTGCCTCACTGTGAAACTCTTGGATCCCAGATGTATTTAGAATAGTTTGAATTTTAGAAAAGTTACAGAGTGGTTATGTTACACATTATGTAACATTGCCACCAAGGTCTTGGGTGGCCAAAGACGTTAATATATATGAGTAATAGCATTAAAGTTGGTTAATAGATAGTATAAGTAGTTTTTGCCTCAATGTTAGTTGATTCCAAACTTGAAAAGTCTTTCATGTTTAGACATTATTTTGATTTGGAATTTCAGATTCCAAAAGGAGCCATATACCTCTAGTGCCAATCTCACAGACTTTAGGTAAAGATTAAGTGAGGTGACACTTAAAGAATTTGTGGGCTGTGTGCAGTGGCTCATGCCTATAATCCCAGGGCCTTGGGACTATGAGGTGGGTAGACCACCTGAAGTCTGGAGTTCAAGACCAGCCTGGCCAACATGGTGAAACCCCGTCTCTACAAAAAAATACAAAAATTAAGCAGGTGTGATGGTGTGCGCCTGTAGTCCCAGCTATTTTGGGAGGCTAAGGCATAAGAATTGTCTGAACCTGGGAGACAAAGGCTCCAGTGAGCAGAGATTGTGCCACTGTACTCCAACTTAGGCAATACAGTGAGACTAGGTCTCAAAAAATACAAAAAAAAAAAGAATTTGCAATTGGTAAACAATCATTAATCTGCAACTGTTATCACTGTTATCTTTCTAGTATTTCATTTAAATACCTTGTCCTCTGCAAAAATTCCTTCCAGCTAATCAGAATTTATTATACAATTCTTAAAAGAATATTACAGATGTTACTTTTTGCCTGTTTGTGTGATTCATTTTTTACATGTTTGTTTTTACTTACCCCAAACTTCAAAATATTTGATGGCAATAATATTTCATGTTTTCAAATCCACATCGCATTCCCAGCTACATTCCATAGCATCTCTATCTCTTCCGTTTCGATTTGTCCTTCACTTCCAGTGAAAGAAAAAAGCAGTAATATTTTGATTTTGTAGAAAAACTTATTTTTATTCAGAGAAATTGTGACTTCCTCCATTTTGCCTCTTATATACAGGAACTTGTCATTAATGTGCAGTAGAGGCAAACATTCCTTCTTGAAACAGGATCTCTGCTTCTGGCTGATAAGCTAGGTGCTACTAGAATGTAAATGCCTTCAAACTTGGGTAATAATTCTTAGTATGTTTCATAGAGTCCTTTCTTATTTCAGATACAATTTGAAGAAACTGTCACAGATATTTAAAATCATTAAAAATTCTAGAAAGAATGCTTAAATTTTAATTTTGTTTTTAGTTGAGAGTATAAAATATGACATTTTATTTTCTTTTTTTAAATACATATATATAATTGCATTTTGGGTTCTGGGGTACATGTAAAGAACATGCAGGTTTGTTGCATAGGTACATACATGGAAATGTGGTTTGCTGCCTCCATCCCCATCACCTATATCTGGCATTTCTCCCCATGTTATCCCTCCCCAACTCCCTACCCTCCACTGTCTCTCCCCTAGTCCACCCCCCACACAGACCTCAGTGTGTGATGCTCTCCTCCCTATGTCCATGTGTTCTCATTGTTCTTAATAAGTTTATGTAGACTTAAACTGTGAGAGTCTGATTTTTTTTTTTTTAGTATCAGTTTGCTTTTGCCAGTTATCTAAAATATTCTAACTTGATTTCACGACTTGATATACATAATCCTCAAAATTCTATGCATAGATGTCCAAAATTCTTTGAAATTTTCATTTGGGAAGGTAAAATACTGTTCAGGAGAGTAATTTGATTCAGAGTATTAAAACACCAAAGATAAATTTAGAACTTTTGTGGTTGACATAAACAAAAACCCCTTGATTCATTGGATGTATAATGAAGAAGAGAAAATTGAAAATCAGTTAGGTTGTTTGGAGTTAGGAAGGTAATATGATAAGAGATGAAAATGGAGTTCAACTGAAATTAGGAAAGGATCTAATAGTGTGGGTAACTATGACTTCTTTGTGGGCACAACCTTCATTTTATTAATATTTGTTCTTCCCCAAAACTTGCATAATGAGTATCATTAACTGATAATACTAAATTGATCTTGGAGGGACTTTCTGTGAAGGAATGTTACTTAGTGTTGCCTATAGGTATATATAGGCACCTATGATAGCTCAATTGAAATGTTGCAGAAAAATTCTGAAAGCTCTTTAGGAGGTGTATGGAAATGAGTGAAGAATAAAGTTGAAAGAGAAAACTGATGGCATTCTGAAAGGGAAATACATTGTATGGAATTTAGTGGGGTTTTTTTTTTTTTTTAACTTACTGAATAAGCCGAACTTTCCCAGCCTCCATCTTTTAAAATATGACCACCACAAATAACAGGAAAGATAATCAGATTGGTTTCCAAGAAGAACTCTATATGTAAGCCATTCATTGGGTTTCCAAGGCCAATAACCGTAGCTTTTGAAATTTTAGGAATTCTCTTTAGAGTCCCTATCTTCATCCTTAAAAATATGTATTTAAAGGTTGAAAAGAATAAGAAACTATTTAGTTACCATAACTCAGAAATTTTGTTGTGATCTTAGCGGTATGTTTATTTTTTAAGAGTTCAACTAAAAAAAGACAAAACTTCCATCATTCCATTAACATTTTTCTTAGTTATTTGCTCTATAAAGTATTGACTAAAGTATTTCAGTGCTAGTAACTGCAATAAGTTTGTATTATTTGAATTCACTATGCCAATGTAATTCAGAATAATGTATTTAAAACATTTCTAAAAATGTTTTTATGAGATTGCTTGTAAAATGTTTTTGTTGGCTGCCTTGATGAATATTGAAAATAAGGGATTTAAAGTGAATATTCTGATTAATAACAGAAGTCAAACTTTCCAAGAAAAGTCAGTAGAGGATACAATTTTTGAAATTTTATATGCTTACAGAAAGATAAAATGAGGAAAACAGAAAAGCAAAGCCTTACATCCTGGACTATCACATTTATATATTAAAATACTCGAAGTAGGCAGGGTGCAATGGCTCATGCCTGTAATTCTTACTTTGGGAGGCGGAGGCAGGCAGATGGATTGAGCCCATTTGATTGAGACTAGCCTGGGCAACATGGTGAAACCCCAACTCTACAATGAATAAAAAAAATTACCTAGGTGTGGTAGTGTGGTAGTGGACACCTGTGGTCCCAGCTACTTCGGAGTCTAAGGTGGGAGGATCATCTGAGCCCAGAAGGTGGAGGTTGCAGTGAGTCAAGATGGCACCACTATACTCCAACCTGAGCAACATAGCAAGAACCTGTCTCAAAAAAAAAAAAAAAAAAAAAAAAAAATGCTCAATGGAATTTAAATGTTATTGGGGGAAAATAATGTTCTTTAGGTATGATACTTGCTTCAAGCAAAAAAATAACTTCGGTTAAAGCTAGCTGGAGTAATGACAGATTTCTAGATCGTGGTCAAAATAATGCCATTACCTTGTACCTGATTGCTGCATGTAATTTTTGAACACAATACAAATTGTTTTATCTGACCTTTTGGTTATCAAAGTCTTCTCTTATCTAAATGCAGTTATGATATTAGGTAAATGCAGAGTAATTCTGAAGTTATGTTTTAGACCTAAAACTGTACGTATTTAGAGGCATGACCAATTTCATCTTTGGTAAAGCAATACCTAAAAGTGGGAGTTTTAGTATTTTAAACATTGTCATTTTAGCTTAGAAGTGACATTTTTTCCTTCTCTTATTTATTTCTTCCTTGTAGGCCTTATTCAATGCCAACAATTCCTCAGGGAGTGTCTTGTTTTCTTTGTTTTTTTTGTTATTATCTTATTTTTGAGATGGAGTCTCATTCTGTTGCCCAGGCTGGAGTGCAGTGGCACAATCTCGGCTCACTGCAACCTCCACCTCTCAGGTTCAAGTGATTCTCCTGCCTCAGCCTCCCAAGCAGCTGGGATTACAGGAATGTGCTGCTGCGCCTGGCTGACTTTTGCATTTTTAGTAGAGACAGGGTTTCACCGTGTTGCCCAGGCTGGCCTTAAACTCCTGACCTCAGGTGGTCCACCTCACTTGGCCTCCCAAAGTGCTAGAATCACAGGTGTGAACCCCCACACTTGGCCAGGATGTTCATTCTTAAATAGGTCATCACAGTGTCTCATATATATATTCATATTCTTTAATTAAATCTTAAATCTTGAGCTGAATTTAGTACAATATTAAGTATGGTTTAGTAATTATGTATGGCTTATTGTTGATAGTTTTGCATATGAATCTAGGTATAGCTTCTTTAAAAAATGGTTGTAGCATGAAGTATAAATAGTTGAACAAATACATGAGAAAAATGCTTGCTTAAAAGAAATGGATATTGGGTCAGCACAGTCTAGTCTTTGCCCAAATGGTGGAGTTGAGAGAGTATTTTGTCTACACAAAATCCAGACAGCTTCCCTAAGGCCCCATGAACTCTTACAATATGTTACAGTTTAGTGTGATGAATGACATGAGGACCTGCCTAAAATGCTCACCCAGCTTCCCAATGTCTTGCCCCAACCTAAAACCAACTCATAGGTCTCCATGAATGTGTTGTAAAAAGTGACGTAGATTGGTTTAGGATGTACAGGGAGCAGATATTTCCAAAATGTTATTTTTTTATAAAAATCTTTTTGACTGTGTTTCTCACCTACTTAAACACCTCCAGGGTAGAGACTGTTTCTTATTTATATCTATTCGGAGTCTTGTATATAGAGGATATATAGAGGATCCTTCCCTCATGAATGTTTATAGAATAAAATTAGACATTAGAAACAAGAATGAGACTTTTGCTTCTTATTGCTTGCAGAGCTAAGGCAAAGCTTATGGAATAAGTCGAGGTTGTTTGTTGTTTTTTATATGAACTGTGGTGTAAATAGAGAGCAAGAAAGAGAAGTGGTAAGTAGGACAAGAATTAGAAGCTGATAAGTCAGTCAGTCCTTCTACTTCAGCTTAGCATTTAAAGCCCTTCCTGCTATTCTTCAGTGTATGATTCAGTTGGTGTGAAACTCTCACTGGCTTTTCATAGCTCCATGCATTTGCACATATTGTTCTATATGCATAAAAATTCTTTTATTCCTTTTTCACCTGAAAAAAATATCTGCTGGTCCTTTAATACCCTGACATATCATTTGAAAAAGTTTGCCTTACTCCTCCAGGCAGAGTTGATTGTTCCTCTCTGAGATGGTACATATCTGTATCATAATGCTTTTTACATTAACTTACAAATGTTCATTTACATATATGTCGGCTATCAGGCTAAATTGTCAGTTCCTTACAGCCAGGACTATTTCTTATTCATTTCTGTATTCCCACCACCTTTTATTATGCCTTTCGCGGTTGGTATTCTATGAAAGACTGATTAATTTTTCTAAGCATTAAACCAGCCTTTTAGAAAAATAATGTAGGATATTTACAGAGAAATGATATATGATGCCAAACAGTACTTTCTGCTTTCTGTTGCCTTGTATTTCCCCATAAAAATAAATAGCAACGAAAAAACACATCATCAAATTTAGAAATGAAACAAGATTTGTTTGAAATCTATTCAAATAACTTAAATAAAATAGCCAGAGCAGTATAAATAGCATACTATGAGAAAATAAAGTAATAAAGAAATTTTCCAAACTCTCTGTAAGTTTTTCATAGACGATAGAAAATTAGAATAGAAAAAAAATCATTATAAGACATTCTATTCAATTACATTATGAAGGGACATTGAATGAAAATAAATGGATGACTGAAACCTAGAGGCTGGAAATAACATCCTAAAGTCACATTTGTTAGCATCTGTGCTAGGACTAGAACTCAGATCACAACGCCAAGTCAAAACCAAAATCCTCATTTTTAAAATTCTGCAACGTCTTTTTTAACTTTTATTTTTATATAATAATTATAGACCCACAGAAAAGTTGTGCAAATAACATAGAGTTTACATATATCCTTCACCTACTTTCTCCTAATGGTAACCAGTACATAACACATAGCACAATTATCCAAACCAGAAATGAATGTAGAATTCAGGATTCCACATTGCCAGGTTTTGTTGGGTCTCTTTGTCTTCTCACTGTGTTATCGTTTCTCAGCCTTTGGCTTTTATGACATTGACACTTTTGATGAGTACTGGTCAGTTATTTTGCAGACTGTCCCTCAATTTGGGTTTGTCTGATGTTTTCTCATGGGTACTTTGAAGTTATGCATTTGTGAAAGAATAACTGATGGGCCTGACTCAGTGCATTGTATCAGCAGGTACATTTTTTCAATATGTCTTATTACTGCAGATGTTAACCTTCAGCACTTGAGTGAGGTGGTTCCTGTCAGGTTTTTCCCATGTAAGGTTACTTTCTTTCCCTTCATAGTTAATACACATGGAGGAAATAGCCTGTTTTTCTTGAGTCTTCACCCACTGATTTTAATGTTAAATGGTAGATCTTGTCTGTAAAAATTACTAATCTTGTGTTCACTTAATGTGATTTTGTTGTGTTGTTCATACCTTCTACATTTTTTAATTGGGATTCTTTTGTTGTTTTTGATGGAGTTTTGCTCTTACTGCCCCTGCTGGAGTGCAATGGCACGATCTCGGCTCACCACAACGTCCACCTCCCAAGTTCAAGCAATTCTCCTGCCTCAGCCTCCCAAATAGCTGGGCTTACAGGCCTGTGCCATTATGCCCAGATAATTTTGTATTTTTAGTAGAGACGGGGTTTCTCCATGTTGGTCAGGCTGTTCTTGAACTCCTGACCTGAGGTGATCTGCCCACCTCGGCCTCCCAAAGTGCTGGGATTATAAGCCTGAACCACCACACCCAGCCATTATTTGGGATTATTTTAAAGGAGGTGATTCTTCTCCCCCATTTGTTTGTTTATTTAATTATATAATTTACATCAGTGTGGTCACATAGCTGTTTGTTTATTTTAGGGATTATAATACCTAAATACATTATTATGTATTTTGTTGTCCGAATTATTTCAGCTTCTGTCATTGGGAATGTTTTTCAGTCCAGTTTCAATATCCATTCAACATGTCCCCATTTTTCTAACACTTTCTTATTCCTTGTCATCACAAGATATTCCAGATTCATTTTGTATTTTTCCTGCCCAGAACTGGAATATACCACATTTCTAAGGATATCTAGTTTCTTTACTGGAAAATGGTATTTAGAAGATTACTTAGAAACGTATTTAGAAAAGATCTGAGTACTAAATATACTTATTGCTACTGAAGTATTATTTCTTCTAGGCCCTGTTAATGAATAGAGTTAGGGACTATAGGAATTTATACTACTCCATACATAGTTGTTCATCCATATTTACTTCTGTATCTCTTTGTCTATAAGTATATTAACAAATACGAGTTAATACTGACCTCTCTGATTTTATTCTAATAGGATAGGTTTATTCTAGTCTTCTACCTTTCCTTGTTTCTATTTTTTTTTCTGACAATAAAAAATTAAGCTCTCACTTATCTACAATATATTTACAAATTTATTTGTCCAATCCTGGTCCACCCATCAAGTGGTTACAAAGTTGCTAAACCTTGCCTCTGTAAAAGCAGATTGACTGTTCATAGTAATGTAATAGAATGCAGTTCTTTTTGCCTTGGAGTATCTCCACATATTTTTACTAAGTACTAATATATTTGAAATAATAATAATTACTTTAGTTTGTTATTTTCCTCCCATCCCATTCAGTGTGCTTTTCTCATTCATTTATATTGTATTATAAATGAAGCTTCATTTTTTACTATTTGTATTCCACTCGATGTCCACCTGATATCCTGGTTCATTTTGATTTTTTAATAGTTTTTGGGGAATATGTGAAAATTGCTATGGTTCTAGGAAGCAAAACTATTTTTTAAACGTTACACCCAGAAAGGTGTTGTTCCCTGTATAATCCTTACCTTCATGTTCCTGTTTCACTCTTTTTCCTGCTCTTTTCTACTCCCTGTAGCTTCTGGGCTTTCCTTCCTGTGTTTCTTCTGCACAAATGAGAAGATAATGTATTTATTTTCTTATATCCCTTTCTTTCTTATACAAAAAGTTACTGTAATAGATACTCATTTACAGTTTGCTTTCTTCAGTTAAGAGATTATCCTGGAAACCACTCCAAATCAGTTCATAGAGATCTTCCTTTCTTTTTTACAACTGCACATTACCCTGTTGTGTTGATTTAACATAGCACAGTCATGCACTGCATAATGATGTTTTGGTTAACTACGAACTGCAAATATGAGAGGTACTAAAAGGTTACAGTGTAACTGACAAATTTCTATCACCTGATGACATATTATAGCCATTGAAATGTTATGGCACAAAGCATTACTCAAGAGATTGTGTTGATTCTGGTGTAAACAAACCTACTGTGAGGCCAGCTGAATAAAAGGATAGCACATTCACTACGTATAATACATAACCCTTGAAAGTAAACAACTATGTTACTGGTTTGTTTATTTACTATGCTATACGCTTTCTCATTATTTTAGAGTGTGCTTCTTCTAATATTTTTAAAGAAGGTTAATTGTAAAACAGCCTCAGGCAAGTCCTCCAAAGAGGCATTCCTGAAGAAGACATTGTTATCATAGGAGATGATAGCTCCATGCATGATATTGTCCTGAAGATTTTTCGATGGGACAAGATGTGAAGGTGAAAAGCAATGATATTGATGATTCTGATTCTGTGAGAGCCTTGGCTAATGTGTCTTCATTAAAAAGTTTACAAATAAAAAAAGTAAAATAAAGCTTATAGAATAGTGATATAAGGAAAAATATTTTTTTGTGTAGCCATGCAGTGCATTAGTATTTTAAGCTAGGTGTTATTACGAAAGAGTCATACTGTTTAAAAAATTGTTTATAAGTAATAAAATTGACGGTAAGCTAAGGTTCATTTATTGATGAAAAAATATTTTAAAAATGAATTCAATAGGTGTACAGTGTTTATAAAGTTTAGTGTACAGTAATGTCCTTGGCTTCATATTCACTCACCACTCACCCACTGATCACCCACAGCAACCTTCATTCTATAGCTCCATTGATGGTAAATGCCTTGTATATGTGTGCCATTTTTTATATTTTATACCATGTATCTTTTCCATTTTCATTGTTTAGATAAACAGATTCCATTGTGTTACAGTTGCCCACAGTATTGAATACAGTAACATTCTGTACAGATTTGTTCCAATAGGCTATACTATATAATCCATGTGTGTAGTAGGCTATACCATTAGGTTTAAGAAGCAGTAGGCTATATATATAATCCGTGTGTGTAATAGGCTATATATATATATCCATGTGTGTAGTACGCTACGCACACACACACGTTATATCTAAGTCAGCTATACCAATATACTTAAGTATGAGTCCTTAAGTAGTGTATACCAATAGGTTTAAGTAGCCTATACAAATAGGTTTAAGAAGGCTATACCAATAGGTGTAAGTACACAAGTATGATGTTTGCACAATGTTGAAATCACCTAACCATTTCTCAGAAAATATTCTTGTCATTGAGTGATGCATGACTGTATATTCAACAAATTTCCTATCCATTAGCAATAGGTTATTTCCAATATTTTTCAATGAAAAACAATATTGCAAAGCATATCCTTGTGTTGTATATTTTCTAATTGTTTACAATATCTTTAGGATAGAGTCTTAGAATTTGAACTGATTTCTGTCCAAAAGGGTTAGACCAATTTGTATTCTCACCAGTAATGCATGGGAGTGCATATGACTGAGTTAATGATGCTTAAAGATGTAAAAGTAGACTTGAGCAAATGGAAAAGACATGGCCTGTTTAACCCTATTGGTATAGCCTATTGCTACAGTGTCTGTTTCTCCACACTCTTATGAACAGAATGCAATGTCACTAATTTTGGTCGATCTGAGAATTGAGAAACAATAGCGCAGTGTTTTAATTTGCACTTCACTGATTGTGATTGAATTCAAATATTTTAATATTTTGGGGGACTGGCTAGGCGCAGTGGCTCACGCCTGTAATCCCAGCACTTTGGGAGGCCAAGGTGGGCGACTCATGAGGTCAGGAGTTCCAGACCAGCCTAGCCAACATGGCAAAACCCCATCTCTACTAAAAATACAAAATTAGTGTGGTGGTGTTGCCTATAATCCAGATACTCAGAAGGCTGAGGCAGGAGAATTGCAGGGGTTGCAGTGAGCCAAGATCGTGCCACTGCATTCCAGCCTGGGCGACAGAGCAAGACTCTGTCTCAAAAAAAAAAAAAAAAAAAAAAAACCAAAAAAATCTCTCTCTCTCTCTATATATATGTATGTACGTATATATGCATATACATACACGTACATACATATATATGCATATACATATATATGTATATATAAAAATAGCTTATATATATATGTATACATAAATATATAAAAGTTACTGGTTTCTTGAGTTTGCACTCTCTCTGTGTATATATATACACATATACATATATGTATACATATACATATGTATATATACACATATACATATATGTATACATATACATATGTATATTACACATTACATATATGTATACATATACATATGTATATATACACATATACATATATGTATACATATACATATGTATATATACACATATACATATATGTATACATATCATATGTATATATACACATATACATATATGTATACATATACATATGTATATATACACATATACATATATGTATACATATACATATGTATATATACACAGAGAGAGCACAAACTCAGTTTGTGTGTGTATATATACATACATAGAGATATATATATATAAAATCTCTATGTGTATATATATAGAGAGAGTTTTTCTGAAAGACAACATAAAATGCTTACTGTGACTGTTTATTAAGTACTTCTGTCTTCTCTATATATAGAGAGAGAGAAGAGAGATTTTTATATATATATAGAGAGAGAGAGGTTTATATATATATATATAGACAGAGATTTCATATAGATTTTATATTTTATATATATTTATATAAAATATATACATAAATATATTTACATATATATGTGGGCTATTTTTATACCCTTTGTAGAAATTTTCAGTTTATATGTTTTTCCAGTTTTATATTTTTGATGCTTTTTTCTCAAGTTTTAAGAATTCTTGATATATTGTGGATATTAGCCTTTTGTCTGTGGTATAAGTTGTGAATATTTTCTCCCAGTTTTTCAGATTTATTTTAACTTTGCAAATTTTTCCTGCAGATTTTTACATTTTGTATGTAGTCAGATTTATGAATTTTTTATTTCATTGCTTCTGAATTTTGGTTTGTATTTAGAAAGTCTGTTTATAGTCTAGTTCATATTCGTTCATATTTTCTGGTACTTGTGTTGTTTCATTTTTACATTTAGACCTCTGATTTGTTTGGAATTTATTTTCATGTATACTATCAGATATAAACCTAATTTTATCTTTTATTTTCAAATGGCTAGCCAGTAGTTGCAGCAACATTTATGAAAAAGTTTATCTTTACCCCAAGGATTTAAGATGCCACATTTAACATGTGGTAAGTTTCAGTATACACAAGGACTGTTTATGTATTCTATTTTTTTTTGTATTATTTGTCTATATGCCAGTACAACAGGCCAATAACAGAGACCTGATAGTATTTTTGAAAGTATAGTAGTGTTTATTCCTTTTATAGTTTTTTTTTTTTTTAGTGGTTTTCTGGCCACTTTTTTATGTTGCCTTTTGAAATAAACTTTAGATCAACCTAACTTCCTAAAATAGCTTGCTGGAGGTTTTATTGGAATTTCACCAAGTTTATGATTTAACTTAGAAAGAACTGAGATCTTTGTAATGTTCGAGTTGTCTTAAACAAAAACAGGATATCTCTTTTCCATTGACTCAAGTCTACTTTTATGTCTTTAAGAACCATTAAAAGTTCCTTAAATATGTTAATTCCTAAATATTAATTCCTAAGTACTTAAACTTCTTTATTACCATTATAAAAAGGATTTCGCTATCATTACACCCTTTATTCATTTATTGGTATACTGAAGCTACATATTTTTGTATGTTAATGTGCATCAAGCTATTTGCTGGTTCCTTAATTGAGTTTGCTTTAATATTGATTCTAGAGGGGTTTCACGGCATACTGTCATATCATCTGAAAATAGACATCATTTTTGCTTCTCCTTTACAAATTCTTAAGCCACCAATTAATATCAGTTATCTAATTACATTGGCTAGTATTTCAGGTACTGAATATAGCAAAAATAATGGCCAAGCTTAAGTTGGTCCCAATTTTAGTGGAAATGCTTCCTCTTTTTTGTACTAAAGAAGATACAGATTTTGGACTAACATATATATGTATGTGTATACATAGCATATATATGTATGTGTGTGCATATATATATGCACATGTGTGTATATATATGCACATGTGTGTTGTGTGTATATATATATATGTATATATACACATACATGTATGTATATATTGCTTCTGGAATATACACATACATATATGTTAGTCCAAAACCTGTATCTACTTTAGTATAGGTTTTAAAGTATCTCTCCATTTCTATGTCCTTGACTCTTTTTGTATTACAAATAGAGGTTTAAATTTGTTGAAGATTTATTTTCAGCATCTATAGAGATAGTCATAATTTTTCACCCTTAGCTCTATAATATAATGTGTGATAGTAAGACTTTTTTTTTTTTTAATGGAGTCTTGCTCTGTCACCCAGGCTGGAGTGCGGTGGCATGATCTCGGCTCACTGCAACCTCTACCTCCCGGGTTCAAATGATTCTTCTGCCTCAGCCTCCTGAGTAGCTTGGACTACAGGCGCATGCCAGCATGCCCAGCTAATTTTTGTATTTTTTTGTAGAGGTGGGATTTCACCATGTTAGTCAGAATGGTCTCGATCTCCTGACCTTGTGATCCACCTGCCTTGGCCTCCCAGAGTCCTGGGATTACAGGCATGAGACACTACGCCCAGCTGATAGTAAGAAATTTTTTTACATTCCTGAGATAAATCCCATTTAGTCATGGTACATTCTTTTAAAAAAACATATCATTGAATTGTGTTTATTAATCTTTTATGTGGTATTATGGAATTGTTTATGAGTGATATTGGTATTTTTTTCTTCTTTATAATGTCTTTATTTTGTTAGACATCACTGTTAAGCTTGTTTCATAGAAGGAATTGTGAAACTTTAATTCCTTTTCAGGGCATGGTAATAATTTTTAGACTCTTTAGGCTATATGGTTGTTGAAAGTAGTTAAAAATCTCCTGTGAAACCATGTTGGTCTGATGCTTTTTTTGTCAAGTAATTCTTTGATAGCTCTGTGTTTTTGCATTGATCCGTTAAGATTTGTAAGTGAAGTGGAGTCAATATGGTAATATCTATTTCTCTAGGGAAACTAGCTTTTCAAATTTGTTTGACTAGAACTCTACAAAGTAGTCCTCGGGGGTCGTGTGCATTTGTATGTTTTAATTTCTTTGGTTTCAAAGATTATTCCCTTTTTGTCATTTCTTATTTTGAATGTTTATACTTTACTGCTGTATTTTCTTGATCAAGTTAGTAGTTTTTCTCTGATTAATTTTCTTTAAAAATAGGATACTATATTAATTAGATGTACTGTTTTTCAATTATCTTATTCTCTATTCTTTTTATTCTTTCATTGTGATGCTTTGTTTTTGTTTCCTTTTTCTTTATTAAAGCTTTCTGAGAAGGGAATTTAATTCATTGCCTTTTATTATTTCTTTGTGATTAATAAAAACCCAAATGTGCATCTTTGTAAGGTTTTTGTTAAAGATCTAGATGGATGGGCCCTGCCCAGTATGGAGATTTAGTTTCAGTAGGCCTAGGTGTTACCTGAGGACCAGAAGCAGCATATCTAGAACTACACTGGAGAACCACTGATGGAGTATTAAAATTTTGCAAATGTTCCTCTCAATGAATGTTTAATTCTTTATCCAATCATTTTGTTATTCAGATGCACTCAAACCTGTTATGGTGTTTTGCTGGCAAGTGTCCTCCTTCTAGACCTGTGGTATTTTGACTTAATAATCATGACACATATTCAACCATTTAAAACTTCCTTAGGTTAACAATAGGCAATATCAAGAGCCTCACTTATATAAAATATCACAATTTCCTACATCTGTTACTCTTATCTTCTAAGGCAAGAGAGTTCGGAGGAGCAACACTAACATCTTAAATAACATTTTAAAATAGAAGAAAGTAATTTTTAATAAATTTTTCACAATTTTTAAAAATATCTTTGAATATACACTAAGTATTTGAACATTTTGTAAAGACTATCAGTGATGAGAGAAATACAAATAATATGAAAATAAATTATTTGAAAAATTATGCTGTAAAACTATAACCCTTGAACTCATTCAAGCATCAAAAATATTAGTTAGAAGCCATGCTCTAATGTTTTGGAGGTTTCCCAGGACTTTGAAACTACTAAGCTCACTTCTTACTATAAGATAGAGCAATATTCTGAAAAGTCTTTGAGTTTTTAGTTTTGCTAAAGCCGTTATTTCAACTGAGCCTAGGTTATACAAGTGTTAGGCTCAAGTCTCATCAAATAACTGAACAAATGGACTACTGAATGCACCTCTTCCCTATAATTATCCATAAAACACAAAGGAAAAGAATGGGTAACTTCGCTGTCTATATTACATTTGGCTGGTATTTCTTTGTGAAGCTGGTATGTTGAAGATGCAGTGTAATAATTCAGAGGTTACTTAGATATCCTTTAAGACTGATACTGTCTGTCTGTACATTGCACATTGGCATTTATTTCTACAGATTTATTTTGGTGTAGCTTGTGTGGAAGCCATAAAGTGTTGGTCTTCATTGTTCCAGGGTTGAAATCAAAAGAGTGTTAGAGAATGGTCTTCTTCCTCAAGCTATCAGTGTGAATCTCTGAGATAACTGGAGTCTGAAAAAGAAGTTCTAATCTGTCTTAATTTTCCAGGCCAGGGTTTCTCTAGAAAACTAATCTTCAATTTAGATAGAAATACAACTCTTGATTTTCCTTCATAATGTTTATAAACATAGGGCTTCTTTAATCTTTTTCTTTTTTCCCCAGAATTCCTCACCTTGTGCTATTGGGGGCAAAGCAAAGGTCAGGAAACTTAGACTAATTTGAAAAATGACCAAATTACTATTGCTCTGGAGTAGGACACAGTTGGAGTTTATCAGCAAGTCATTTTATGTCCCCTGGTAATGTCTCCATCTCCCAAATACTCTGTTAATAGTACTGTGTCTTTCAGAGAAGATGGAAGCAACTCTATGGAAGAATTATCAGCAAAATTGTTCTTATGCAATGAAAATATCTTAATTCACTGAAAGTAAAGCAAATCTTGTCAGTTTCTACTTTGATTTAGAAGATTAAAAAAATACCAAAGAAAGTTATACGTAGCAGATATTAACATTAATGAAAGAAAAAATTACAATTTCTTTCCATAATTTGAAATAATATGGAATGTCTAACCACTATTTTATTACAATTCTTTACTATAGCAAGACTAAAGGAAGATCAAAAAAAAATTTCACTTAAGTAATCATACATTTTTATAAATATTTAAATATCAGTTAATATACCGATGTTTTGCTATTCAACAGATGCCTTGTAAGGACATGTACAACACAAATGCATTCATTTCAGTTTTGAATGTCTCAAAAATGTCCTGGTACATTGCTCAGTAGTTACAGCTAGTAAACGGTGATTTGCACAATGGTCTGAGTCAAGGTTATTGTTATTAGATCCTGGTTCAAAGATACCAGATAGTGTAGTTATAATACTATTATACATATTTTAGCAGTTTTTAATTTAAGAAACTAATTATTTTGAGCTGTAGTTAGTCAAAGGGCAAGTGATAGTGACTGCTACATTGTTTCTCTTAGAAACAAACCTTGTAGGCAGGAACATATTAAATACAATTTTAAGCAACTTTGGAACTAAACTTGGTCATGTATAATCATTTTTGAAACATTAGTTTGGTTAGAAGATGTACTAGATTTACAATAACCAGTATCTATTAAAGAGAGTTTCAGGTTTTTAATTTTCCTGTAGAGGGCAAAGAAAATTTGGGGGGAGCCTACGTACTGCTATGATCATAATTAGTTGTGTAATTATAATCATAATTTTGAGAACAGTAACATATTAGCTACCACGTATTCAGTATTTACTTGTGGTCAGGCATGTTGCAATATACCTTAGATTGATCATGATGGGATGGAGAAACTAAAACTACTATTATCTTAGATATTTTTCATATGCAGAAACCAGTTTCAAAAAATTAGGTAACATCCAAGGTTAAACTTCTACATAATTTAAATTTAATTCTAATAATGTCTTCTTTCTTTAGTTAAGCTAAATTTTTGAAAATCTGCTTTGATCATGCAATGTAATTGTGCTGTAATATGACAGTGTAGTGTCAATTATTTGGGCTTTCTGGATAATAGTAAGAAAATTACTCTAAACAGGGACATCTTTGGACTGTTTCACTGAGTCCAGTGTAATCGGGAGCTACTTGGTAATGGGCTTTGATTGTACCTTGTTTTCTACATTGCTGCAATAAGCATGAGTGTGGATTTGATGAGAGTCACAATGGTATGATGAGATTGGAAAACATGATATTACAGATGCTGTCATATGCAAACCGTGGCAGAAGTACTTAATAAACAATGACTGTAAGCATTTTATGTTGCCTTTCATTGAAAATGTTTCATAAGAAAAATGTTTTTACATTCCATGAAGTGATGAACAGAATAATTACATTTTTTTCTAATGATAAAATTATACAACAAATACATCGCATAAAAACTAAAGAGATGACAATAAAATGGAGTAAAGATGCCACCTTCCCTACATTTTTATACATAGGAGTGTTTTCTCCAATGTTCTCTTTTTGTCTAATTGAACTGGGGCAAAGTCTAAATTTCTACTGAGTTAAGTCAATATGGTTCCTAGTTTCTATTTTTCAGTTTACTCAAGTTATTGAGATGATGATGAGTTTAAAGTAACTTAAAAAAGTGATGATGAGCTTAAAATAACTATAAAAAAATGTATATGCTTTAGTTGAGTACCGACTCTGCCAGATACTCTGCTTGACACTTGAGGACAGAAATAAATAATTTAATATATTGATTGAGATATACAAGTATATACTTGATTATCCAAGGTGTTTTTTTTTTTTTTTTTTTTTTTTACATGAAATGTATGGTCTTCTTGGAAGTCTATGATTAGATTTCAAGCGATTTACAAAACCCTAAAATTACATGCAAATCATTTTTTGTCTGTGGATATAAACATTTTCATACTCAGGGTGTTCATGGATTTCATCAGTTTTTTCAGATTCTCAAAAGGTTCATTATGTTAACAAAGTTAGAAATTATTAACCCTCTTTCTTCTTGGCAATGGAAATAAACTAGTTTTAGAAGTATATGTTTCCATATGTGAAGAAATTTTGGTTCAGAAGTATTGTGACTTGCCTAACGTCAAGTAATTATTTAATGGTAGATCTAGAATAAGAATAACAAGTTGACTTGCCACCTAGTCCAGGCTTGTTTTCTACCATACAGTTTTTATCTCATTGACATTATTTCATTTTTCTTCAAACTCTAGCCAGATAGCCTGAAACATTTGTTTTCTACATTCTCTTATTCTATTAAATGGAAACATTGGCTTTTATGTACTTCCATGTTTAATAGGGAAAAATCCCAAACCTGCATTAGACAACCAAATCCTAATTCAGTTTTTTTTTTTTTTTTTTTGACTCATTGTCTGTAAGAAGCAAATGGTGACCAGAATTTTACAATGTAATTTCCCAGGGGGAGACCTAGTCTCAGAACATTGTTTATCCAAGTCACAATACCTTTGACATCTAATGATCATTGATTATCACAATGATAAATCACAAAAGAAAAATTCCATTGTATTTACTGTATGCTCTGCCACCTAGGTCAAGGGCATAAAGAAATGATTTTGGATATTTCAGTAGGTTTAGGACAAGATATTCTTGTTAAGCCTGTACACCAGGTATTATTGCAAACCTAAGGAACCTATTCTTCATGCATTCAAGTCATAGGTGCTCCAGCTTTCCTTTCTTTCTTTCTTTATTTTAATCACTCGGGCTTGGTTTCTCTATGGAAATAATTAAAAACTTGCAGGAAAATGGCATTTCTCTGCTCTTAGTTCAAAGGATAGTAAGTTAGTGCATTCTTACATGGACTCAGAAGCTCACTTTTAGCAATGTGTGTGTGTTTGTGTGTGCGTGTGTATACACTTGAAGGTTGATTAACTTATTTATAATTCATATATGAGCACAGTACTGAAGAGTTTATTTTTATTTTTAATTAAAAATTGGAAGACATGATCTTTTCGCAAAAGGGAATGTGCCACTCCTGTATTTTCATTAGGAGAGTAAAGTTCATGCTACACTTTATGTATTTATCTAGCATTTTGCAACTCTGGGGCTGAAAAATAGAAGGAAATTAGGTCAGGTTTAGCCTTTATAAAAGACATTTTTACTCTCACACACCACTGGGTGGAGTACATTGCTAGCCCAGAGACTAATATTACTATATTGTAAGGTAAGTGTTTCTGTGCCAGGAGAGAGAAACTCATGATCAATTTTGAGGTTTTGCGTATTGCTTCTAAAATCTGGACGTGTTTAACAATGGCTAAGTGACTAGAATATAATACCAACATTGACTGCTCTGGCATTACAACTTTCAAGTTTCAATCCATATTCCTTAAACCCTTGGGAGATATGCCTAGAAGACTCTGAGATAATTATGTGGATGAAGGCCATTTTATATTCTGGTCAAAAGAGCAACTACAATTCAGTCTGAATTAGTGTTTTAACTCTACTGGAAAAGCATAAAGCTTAGTTTTGATTTCATAAATGAAATCAAACTGTACCCAGGTATTGAGTTTGACTTTTTATTTCATGTTGCTTTGATATAGCTTATTTTGGAGCTGAGCCTAATCTTATGATAAAATGAGCTTCTCTCCGATGCTCTGTGGGACTATTATTGTTCATAGCAGTTACCTGAATTTGGCCTTCAGGACTTTATGAATGAGAATAATTCCGTAGTAGGCATTAGGTCTACATGTTTTTCAATTTCTCATGCATTTCCCCCTATTCCCCTCGTCTCTCTTTAATTCTTTCTCTTAAGTGCTGGGAAAATGAACTCTACTAATCAAGTCTAAAAATCTCCAACCTTAGAAATTTATTATGCTTTAAAACGTTGTAATCTAATAAAATTTGAGTCATTTTTATAGAACTATTTAGGATCTATAATCCCAAATATATATCTTTATATTTCAAGTACAGATTATGTCATATGAAAGAAAGAATTCTCACATTAACCATTCTTTTAGCCTTGTTTCTTTTATTCCTTTAATTTCATTTTCCTACTCACAAGACCCCTTTATTTCTTCTCAGCTCTCAAACCTCACCCTATAGCTTTGAGGCTTCCAAACTTCCCCTCCTGCTCCATTTCCATTCCAAAAGGAGTTCTCTTTGATCTGTTTTTTTTTTTTTTTAACAACCTCATATTTTGCACTTTACTTAATTTTTCTTTCCAACACTGTTAAAGATTCTTTATTTCTCCCTTCACCCAAGTATAGCATCTCATCTATTTCTCTGTACTGAAGATGTGGTTTACCCAGGGGAGGACTTTCTCATACACACTGCTCAGTACTGTGATGATTTCAATGGTGGCAGCATATTTTAACCACATCATTATCATGTAGTCCCAAAGCCTTGCTCACTGAAAACACCATCTTTAAAAGGATTTAGTTTCCATTAATCAATTTTAAAACTTGAAATTCAAGCACGGAAAGCATTTATTAGAATGTTCCCTACTTGTTCCCACATTCATTTCATTCTCTTGACTATCCAAGAAAAAGGAATTGTGCAAAGATCTTTTTCTCTCCGTGCTTACCTCTCCTTTCCATAACCCACGGAGCCCCCCCAAGTCTATTCTTTCATACAGTAGTTAAATCAGAGCATGCGGCAGGAAGGCATTGTGTGAACTGGTGGCCACACAAGTACTTTGTATTCACTAGAGGTTTTGAAGTACAGCAGCTGCATATAAATATGCATAGTTGAGAGATTCATGATGGTGCCTCCTCATTCTAGTGCTGGTTGGCTGCAGTGCAGGCACTACAAATCAATGAACATTTTCCCTATCCATCAGCTGCTCGCTTGCAAGCAGACAAAACACTTACAATGCCAGAAACCCACAGAGAGCTCCTTAGTGAACGAAACCTCACTGTCACAAGAATCAAAATAGCCTTCTCCCTCCCACCCTCAACCTCCACAGCTCTCAACCTCAAATGTCTTTTTTTTAATCCAATGTGGATCGTAAGTACTTAAAAAATAACGCCAGGAAAGAAACTGAAAAAAAGGAGCAATGATAAGTCAGGGTTTTGAGGGTCCTCACATAACACTTGTCACAAAACAAAGGATTCTTTGAGATTTAACCCTTTTAGAAAATAAAAGCCATCATAAAGATGAATCTGCTTATGTTGACTGTGCTCCTTTACAGTTGTAGGGTTTGAGCATTAGAGCATTTAAGCATGCAAAGCATTAGGCCATGCTGTGTCAGACATTTGTAATTTATCTATAGTTACTAGATGGCTCTGGATATTGAAGGAATTATGATTGCTGATATGAGAAGAATAAATCATAGATATGTTTAACAGTAGAAATCATGTTTCTCCATTTGAGCAATTTTTTGCAGAGAACTCAAATATATTGTGACTATTCAATTCATGTAGAAACTTTAATAAAGCTTAATGTCACTTAATACAACTTCATATGCAATATATTAATGAATCAAATATATATTTCTTGGTGAAAAGATATAAATTCATTACAACTCGAGAACAAGTCTATTGTCATTTTTAGATAGATTAACATTGGCAATAAAATAGTTTATTCTTGTGTAGCGTGAGCTTTTGAACAATTTACAACACCTTATCTGACAGCTCGCCAACCTATCTTCCAACAACAATAATAATAAATTTAATTTTTCATTTATTTAGGTTTTCACCTATTTTGTAAATACACTCCATAGCACCATGGTGTACTATATGATACATACTATATGATAATATCTGTAGTCCCTGTTTTTAAGATGTGAATGCTCTGATTGGGGATATAGGAAATATGGTTATATAAATAACCATGTGACTTTCAAGTGTTATGAAAGTCTAGTTCAGTGTTCAGTATGCTGAAGATAGTAAAAATTTTTTAAATATATGACATATTTATTTATAACTTATCTATCCAATTAGTATGCTTTGTTACCATACTACAACAAAGGCAAAAACAAGTATAGGTAGGATAATTACAATTACACTTAACTATGACTCAGAGGGGCTGACAGACGTGTCCAAATTTTATTTATTTGTGAGGAGCAAAATCAAAATTTGAACTCCTGTCTGCTTAACTTCAGAGTCCATCCATTCACTTGTACTAAGCCATGTTGAATTACAAGGCATAATGTGATAATTGCTGTAGTGGATCAGAAGAGGTGAAGATCGCTTCCAGCAGGGAGGACCAAGAAGACATCATTAAGAAGGAGTAGCATTTGAGAAAGCCTTTGAAGAATGGGCATAGGAACAAAGCAAAAACTGCAGACAGGGGTCAGCATTGGTGAAACCTCATGACTCTAGAAAATGAGTTACCAGGCAGATGAAGGATATCACTTTGAATGAAATGGATGCCGTAAATAACACTACTATTTAAAGAATTGCCAAACGGACTTCTTAGTTATTAGAAATGGAATACAAAAGTAGGCTTATATTTCAGGTTTCAAATGAAAGTCAGTTAAACTGCCTGGACCTCAGTTTCCTTGTTTCTAAAGTAAGGTCTTGAACCTAAAAACGACCGAAGACTCCTCTTAGATGGTCCATTTTGCAATACTTTTGTTTTCATTTTTTTTCAGAATATAAAAAAGTGTTAGTAGTAGCTAATTCAATGTGTAGCAATTATATAACCTGTGTATATGTAATTCTTCTTAAAACAAGAAGTATATCTATGTATTTACATATTCATACCTCTATATACAAACTACATATTTGCATTTGACTGGCTTATATAAGCTCTCAACTTAATTTCAAGAAGGCTTTTTTTTTGCCGTATACTTTTCTCTAGTTTGCTTCTTAGTGTTTGAGTTCAAACTGATTCTTATAATAATTTAATCGATATATAATCAGAAAGCATACGTATATTAAGCATGTGATAGACAAGATTGGGGGATTATACACGCTCATGTTATCTGTTTTTATATTTCAACCTTTGGAGAAGATATGGAGACTGAAATATTAAATATTCATCAATGAAATGGCAAATTTTTGTAATGCTCAAATGTTCTTGAGCAGATTCACAAATTTCAGTTTTCTATCCTGTAACCCATATAATCAAAGTAAGATTTTGGCAATGTTTATTAAACAAATGTGTGTGTATATATACATTCAAATATATACATATATACATTCAAGTATATATGTATTTGAGACATATATATCTCAAATCAATATAATGTGTATGTGGTACATGCTTGCACATATATAGACAACTTGAGGAAACATGAGAACTTAAAAGAGTAATACAATAATACTTATTTTTTTCCTGACTTCAAAGCATTTTTTTCATAGCATTTTCCCTCTAATTTTCCTTTCCAAATAAGAAAAGAGATCCCTTCAAAACAGTATTTTTTTTTTAATTTAGAATGAAAAGAAAATCAAACATTGTTTTTTTTCCATAATTTTTGCAAAGGTTACTAAAGAGATTTTAGTAGGGAGCTCTTCCTTGAATAGAATTGCCCAGGATGGAATTCCATCCTGCCATTGTTACTGCCAAACCCATTGAGGGGGAATTGGTTGTCGTGAGAGTTCCAGACTCTTTCATTTTTCATCTCACACTGTCTCTCATGTCCTAAAATAGTATGTTTTGGCAAAAACTGATTTGGATTCCAATGTACTTGGAATTGATCTTTGGATTTGGATTCCAATGTGTTTGGAATTTATTAGGTTTGTTTTAATGATTTGAATGAAATTGAACCTCGTTTGTAGCAAACAATGAAATGCTTTGATCATATTAATTTTGATGTTGATCTTAAGTGGGGATAGTTTGAGCTCATTTTGGTTAAATCAGTTCATGGTCAAATTAGCTAATCTTCTTTACAAATATTTACTGAGCACTAACTATATTCATTAGTGTTGAGTGCTGTTAAGATGAAAGGAAATAGAAAAAGGTTTCCGACGTTCATGGCTTGTATTTTATGTTAAGAAGTAAGATTAAATCTTTGAAAAGTTAACCAATTTAAGGTCTTACGTACATAAATACTAAATGAGTGATAAAGGGTACAAGTTCTTTGGAAATTCAGAGACCAGAAACTTGTGTGAACCTGATTTTGTTAACTAGGTAGAAAAGTCTCAAGGTAAATTTGCCCTCAGGTACATTCTGAGCAGATGGAAGTTGAAAAGCAATGAAAATAAATTTTTAAAAATTGAGCTATTAATCACTTAATAAAAAGAATATAAACTGGAGCAATAGGGAGATGCAGTAAACTTTACTGTTGCAACAAGAAAATCCTTTTCTTCAGAAGATACAAGTACTGTTTTATAGGTTGATCTTAAGTTAAAAGCATTTAATTTTACAAAGGCATTTCTGGTAGGTGGACTGCGTATTAGCCCATTTTCATGCTGCTGATAAAGACATACCTGATTCTGGCAATTTACAAAAGAAAATGTTTAATTGACTTATAGTACCACGTGGCTTGGGAGGCCTCAGAATCATGGCGAAAGGTGAGAAGGAGCAAGTCGTGTCTTATATGGATCGTGGCAGACAAAGAGAGAGCTTGTGGAGGAAAACTCCTGTTTTTAAAACCATAAGATCTTGTGAGACTCATTCACTATCAGGAGAACAGCATGGGAAAGACCCACCCCATAATTCAATCATCTCCCCCTGGATTCCTCCCACAACACATGAGAATTCTGGGAGTTACAGTTCAAGATGAGATTTGAGTGGGGGACACAGCCAAACCAAATCAGCCTGAATTGCTTTTAAAGGGGATATTGATTTATGTGAAGTAAAATTGTCAAACTTATATCATGTAAGAATTAAGAGCAAATATTCAGTACTTCTAAATATTTAGTACTTCTAAAAATCAGTCACAGAATTGAATGCTTGTATTTCAAGAAAAATGAATATTAATAAATCTCAAGATAGTAAACAAAATCTTAAGACTAGAACTTGAATAAAGTATTAACCTTAAATCTTCCTAATTTTTTTAGGTGCCATCGTTAATAATATTGATCTTGTTGAGAAGTATTGGTCTGGGAAATTAAGACAGATTAAAACTTCTTTCCCAGCCTCTAGTCATCTCAAAGATTCACGCTGATTGCCTAAGTAAGAATATTCTCTCACACTATGGCTAGAAGAGAAGTGAAAGTAAATTAAAAATAATTATGAAATCAATCACTAGGGAAAATACAATTGTGAGTAAAATAATGAGAAAATAACACAAATTAATGACTAGAAGGTAATTGGTGAGTTTTAATGTTTTACTGAGCTCTGGATTCTAAACCTTTTCTAAAACCTAAGTCAATTAAAGTGGTTGAAGAACAAATGCCTTAAGATTAATAAACCGTTTTTATATTTAAAACCTACCATTGATTTCACAATAAAGTGCCATATTGCAGGAATATTATTAGCTAAACAAACATATATTGGCTGAAAAAGGTTAATTTTGATCAAATTGGCACTCCATTGTCAGTGTTCATGTTCTGCATATTCAGCCTTCAAATGACATTTTGATCATCTCCAAAATTTAGATAACAAAGTACCATCCGATATGGTTTGAGTTTGCATCCCCACCCAAATCTTACATTTAATTGTGATCTCCAGTGTTGGAGGAGGGCCCTTCTGGGAGGTGATTGCATCATAGGGGTGGTTTCTAATGGTTTAGCAGCATGCCCCTAGTGGCTGCTCGTTTAATAGTGTGTGGCACTTACCCAATCACTCTGTCTCTTCCTCCTGCTTCAGTCATGTAGGACATTCCAGCTTCTCCTTTGCCTTCCTCCATGATTGTAAGTTTCCTGAAGCCTCCCCAGATAGGCTTCCTGTACAGCATTTGGAACACTGAACCAGTTAAACCTCTTTTCTTTATAACTTACCCAGTCTCAGTTAGTTCTTTACAGCAATATGAGAGTGGACTAATATACCATTTAACCTACAGAATGATTCATTTGTTTCTTCATAGGCTACTTGGATCTAGATAGTAATTTGTAATGCTGTTCATCTCTAATTTGAAAAAGATTTGGGTTGCTTGTAATTAGTCATTTCCTAACTCATTTACTTCCTGGTTCTCATAGACAAAGCCAAGGAATATTAATCTATATAGTCAGGATAATGCTTTAGGTCTTAGAATCAGGCTTAGAATCAATGAGAATGGACTTATAGATATTTACAATCCTATTTGCAAGTCTCCATCATTTTACAGGTAAAACCTAAATTCTTCCTTTTAAAATTTCAAATAATTCCTTTTTATTCTATTCTCAATGGAGAACACATTGTATATGTTTACATAAATCCAATCCTTTTCTTTTTTCCATCAAAGAAGTCCAAACTTTATCTTTTTTGTCTTTGTTGATTAATGTTTCCCAAGTTCTCAGAATGCAGCTTAAATAAAAAGCACCAAGGAAGGATCATTTAACAGCTTAGACAAATTTGTATTCAAGAGCAGATGATTCTGGGAGGGGTTGGATTCCTTAGAACAGGAGTTCTTGTGGGAGTATTTGTGGGGTGGGTGAGGTGCTGCAGCAGAAATAGGATGAATATTTTAAAGAAGCTGTCCAAACCTCTCTTCCTGCCCTTTATAGTCAACCAAAAAGTGGAACATTACTTTCTCAGGTAGTGTGCTTTGACTCTGGAGACTAGGCCATGTCTCCCTGTTAAAGTGCTCACAGCTCCCTGTCTGATTTTTCAGTGATGCCTACATTATGTTTCATTCTTTATGGACAGGGAAAGTATTAAACAGTATGTGGGTTAAACATGGTAAAAAATAATGATGATAGTGATTGCATTTGTGAAAAATCTTAACATATATTATGGATCAGCAAAACACCAACATATTAGAACCTCTCTCTCTATTTGTATCTCTAGCTCTTTAAATAATTGTATTATAAGCAGTTAACCCTATCTGCGATTACTGGAAATACAGCTTCCCTTTCACCAGGAAGGAAACTATGTTCTACTGTGCACATGCACGGGTGCGTGTACACGCGCACACACACACACACACACACACACACACACACACACATTTTGCCAATGGATTCTCCCATAAGGACAAGTGTAGCCAGCCACTTTTCAGGGGAGAGTAAGTGAGGAAGTGAAAGGAGGGAGGAGGGGGACACGTAGCTGTGTGTTTATCTATACCCACCTAAAGTTCCATTTTATTATTCAAAAAAGAGTGTGGCTAAGAGACAGGCATAAATAATAAACTGTTTCAATCTTTTGTCCATTTTACATGAAAAAATTCATATAATATCCAATATTCTTAAAATTATATTCTATTTTTTATATAGTTCATACAATTGTACTATGTTTCTACATAGCTTGTGTAGTATTGAGTAAATTCAATTATTTTAAGCCCACCTTTTAAAAACATGCTATTTGTTTTGTTTCATCTTGGTGTACACTGATAACTGTTTGGCTCTGTGCTCCCAAATCTCATCTTGTAGCTCCCATAATTCCCACGTGTTGTGGGAAGGACCTGGTGGGAGATGATTGAATCATGGGGGTGGGTCTTTCCCATGCTTTTCTTGTGATAGTCAATGGGTCTCACAAGATCTGATGGCTTTTAAAATGGGAGTTTGCCTGCACAAGCTCTCTCTTTACTTGCCACCCTCCACATAAGATGTGACTTGCTCCTCCTTGCCTTCCACCATGACAGACGATTTAGGGTATCTGGCAGAAGAAATTTCTAAGCAGCTTCAAGAGGTGACTTGAGTGCTGTTAAAGGCAATCAATTTTATAAGGGGAGGAGAGCATAAAACTTTGGAAAATTTGAAGACTCACAAAAGAAAATCCCAATTTTTGAGGAGAAATTCAAGTTAGCTGCAGAAATTTGCATTAAGTAATGAGGAAACAAATGTTAATCCCCAAGACAGTGGGGGAAAAATATCTACAGGACATGGCAGAGGTCTTCACAGCAGCCCCTCCCATCACAGGCCTGGAGGCCTAGGAGGAAAAAGTGGTTTTTGTGGGTCTGGCCCTGGGTTCTCGTGCTGTGTGCAGCCTAGGGACTTGGTGCCCTGTGTCCTAGCCACTCTAGCCATTGCTAAAATGGGTCATGGTACAGCTCGGGCTGTTGCTTCAGAGGGTGGAAACACCAAGCTTTGGCAGCTTCCATGTGGTGTTGAGCTTGCTGGTGCACACGGAAGTCAAGAATTGAGGTTTGAGAACTTCACCTTGATTTCAGAAGATGTATAGAAATACCTGAATACCCAGGAAGTTTGGTGCAAGGGCAAGGCCCTCATGGAGAACCTCTGCTAAGGCAGTAAGGAAGGGAAATATGGGGTTGGAGTCCTCACACAGAGTCCCTACTGGGGTACTGCTCAGTGGAACTGTGAGAAGAGGGCCACCATCCTTCAGACCCCAGAATGGTAGATCTACTGACGGCTTGAACTGTGTGCCTGGAAAAGCCGCAAACACTCAACACCAGCTCATGAAAGCAGCCAGGAGGAGGCTGTACCCTGCAAAGCCACAGGGCAGGGCTCTGTAAGACAATGGGAGCCTACCTCTTGCATCAGTGTGACCTGGCTGTGAGTCACGGAGTCAAGGGAGATCATTTTAGAGCTTTAAGATTTGACTATAATGCTAGATTTTAGACTTGCATGTGACCCAGAGCCCCTTTATTTTGACCAATTTCTCTCATTTGAAACAGCTGTATTTGCCCAATGCCTGTACCCTCATTTTATCTAGAAGGTAACTAACTTCCTTTTGATTTTACAGGCTCATAGGTGGGAAGGGACTTTCCTTGTCTCAGATGAGACTTTGGACTGTGGACTTTTCAGTTAATGCTGAAATAAGTAGAGACTTTGGGGGACAGTTGGAAAGGCATGATTTATTTTAAAATGTGAAGATATGAGATTTGGGAAGAGCCAGGGGCAGAATGATATAGTTTGGCTATGCGTTCTCACCCAAATCTTATCTTGTAGCTCCCATAATTCCCATGTGTTGTGGGAGGAACCTGGTGGGAGATGACTGAATCATGGGAAAAGCACAGGTCTTTGCTATGCTGTTCTTATGATAATGAACGGGTCTCATGAGATCTGATGGCTTTAAAAATGGGAGTTTGCCTGCACAATCTCTCTTTGCCTGCCACCATCCACAATGTGATTTACTCCTTGCCTTCCACCATGAGTGTGAGCCTTCCCAGACACGAGGAACTGTGAAATTTCTATTAAACTTCTTTCCTTCGTAAATTGACCATTTTTGGGTATGTCTTTATCAGCTGCATGAAATGAACTAATACAACCACACATTTAACTTTTGCTTAACTGAGAAACCTGGAAGGCTAGAAACTGAAATTTTAGAAACAGTAGCTGAAACCTGTCAGAAGTGGTCCTAGGATCTCTTTCAGTTTCTTACTAGAAAAGTGAAAAATTCATACCAATCTATTCCCCACCTTGTAGCTCTTCTGGTCCAGATGAAGAAAACTTTCATTTTTCTGATGGACAAAGAAACTTTAGTAATTCCATCTACATCAAGATATTTTTTAGATTAAGAATGGAGGCTGTGATTCTCTGGATGAGCAATCCTTGCTCCCATGCAAGACACTAATTTTTACCTCTGTTTGCGCATCAGAGCAGGCTAGGGGAGACTTTGTAAAATGCATGTTCAGTGAACCCATTCCTGGATACTTTTCTTCTGCAGGCCTGGAGTGGGGCTGTGGCATGTGCATTTTTAGAGGACTTGCAGGTCATCCCAGTGTGTTTTCTGGATCAATAACAACAAACCAGGTTTATATTCTCACAGTCATGCTATGAGGACCACGAATATTTGAAGGATTCACTGTTGGACAAGATGTTCAGAAACCCCATTCTTTAGAATAGTGGCCTGCTTCCTTATGAGTTTGGGATTTGGGATGTAGATTGGCTTAGTTTTGCCTATCTGCACTTTTTTACCTATGATTCAGACCTTAAAAAGTTAAAGCCCTAAATTTCTTGCCCATGTTTAAATAATATTTCAAAGAGAATTTTTATAACACAAAATATCTCCAAGTCCTAATTCAAAATATTTTAAAGATTATTTTTGAAATAATATGTATTAACATACCCTGTGTGTGTCCTTGAGAAATAATTTAAAGAGTATTTTTCAAAGGCAATAATAATAAAATAAATAACAATAGTTATAAATAAATAAATAATAAACACATAATAATCATAGGCATACAGCATTTTTATATCTGGTGTCTAACCCCCTTGACTATAGGTACCTTGAAGCTCATATTTTTATTAACACGTGATGTATCTGCTGCATATTTAAAATGGCACAGAAGTGAACCATTTTCAAATTAATATACAAAGAACAGATTATAGTCTTTATTCAATAAATATAAGAAAAATGTTTTTCTTCTTGCTTACATAAACACTATATTAGAATATATTCTATATATATATATATATATATATATATATAGTACATACGTATGTTTATATGTAAGATGCTATCGAAACGACTCTCATATCTTATGTTCACCTGAAAAGCTCTTACTTGTGAAACCCAAGGGGCATAAATAGTCTTTACTTTATTGGACTTCGTTGATGTGTTTGACTTGGTCTACCACTCTGTTTGAAATTCCCATGGCTTCTGTGAGTCTCTCCACTGTTTTCCTTCTAATCTTTCATCACTCCTCCTGTCTTCATCAGGGGCTGCTTTCTACTATGAATAATTTATTATTTATCATTCTTGGATTCCTCATTCCCTCTTTCTAAATACAGGTTTTAGGTGAGAAAATTGATTCCATAATTTCAACTCTTAGTAGTATGCTGCTATTTCTCTCAATTTTTATTGCCAACAAAATTACTTCATACCTGAGCTACATGGCCATTTCCTCTAGGTAGCTCTACCAGTATGGCTTAAATCTCAAAGTCATACCTCAGCATTTTCTTCAAGTTTATAGTTACTCTTATGCCTTCTATTCTAGGTGATGTCTTCAGAATGAGCCAGTTTACCAAGCTGATATTTAGGAGTCATCCATGACTCCTTCTTAAGCCTCATCAATCATATCTGACTTTTTCCAATATAGTTTCCTAAATATTTCTTGAAACATTCCCTCTTCTCCTTGTGTATTCCCACTGTCTGGTCTAGAACTCTCATCACCTCTCTTCTGAGCTACTATAAAGCCTCTTAAATTTTTTCTCCATTCCAACGCTTGCCTTTTCTTCAATCTACAGTAAAGAAAACTCCCGACATAGTAACTGTAACATACACTGAAAGTTCACCATCCTTGTATAGCAAAATCACACATATAGCATCAATACCATGACATTCTATTTTTCTATCTATGAATAGTATTACTAATTAATTAAAATATTGTATTTTGTGGTTTTAATATATTTTAGAAAGATTCTGAGGAATTCTTCTCAAAACAAAAGCCACCCAATCGCAACATATAAGATTTGACAAATAAGAGTAAATGCATTTGCCATATTGATTAGGATAAACCCCATAGTGCACTATGTCATCCACGATCTGACCTTGGTCAGATTCACCAGCTTTGTCTCCAGCCACTCTCTGCAACATATTCTATGAAACACATTGGTGGTAGTGGTTTCTTGCTTACACCATGCTGTTTCTTCTTTCTGGGCTTTTACTTATATTGTTCCCTTTGTTTGGAGGCTTTCTCCTTATACTACGTTTTTACCAATCCCAATTCCAATTAATTTTTACCTGTGTTGATAGAGTCAGCCTAGTTCTCACCCTATTCTTGAGTCCAGCCAAAGATTATGACACTAATCCATATTCCTGTGATAATCTTAGCATTATCTCTATCAATGTCTGTTACTGTTCTTAGTATATCTATACTTAGTGATTTTTCCAATTATGTGTTTATCTAGCCTACAGATAGGCACCTAGAAACACAGTTTTGCTAGCCTAGCAATTTCTGGACAATTTATATAGTAACAGGCACATCAGCAACACCGTATGAGTCAATTAACTTTGAAAATACTGCTGCACATGTAACATATCAGATTTATTTAGGAGAGGTATTAATTTGTCTTTTCCTAAAGCACAGTTCACAGACTTCTGACATGCACTCTTCAGGCAATCCAGTCTACCCCTAATACACATGATTAATTTATATTGATAGGTTACTGTGGGAATTTGGACTTTAAACTCCTGTGTAAAGCATATAAATGCTAAATACATTTTTCTGAAGAAAATTATGTATTTTTAAAAACAATAACAGTTAAAGACTGTAGAGAAAACAAGCTTTTATGGGAAATTATTCCCAAATACTTAAATTCTGTTTTCTTTTTTCATGAATGATTACTATGCATTATATATTACAGCCATGTATGTTTTTATTTTATTTATTTTCCTTCCCAATATTTAAAAAAACATATATTCACTTAAGTATTTGTGCAGTGTATATATTGATTCACTCCAGAGACATGCTTTGGTTTCATATGGTTGAGAAATATATAATAAAAGTATTTCAAAATTTTTTATACTGTAATTCATACTACTTTTCTGGTCTTCTTAGTCATAAACAAAAGACATGATTTGCAGATTTAGAAGTAGGTATAAGATCTCTATATGGGTCGGATATGATGGTTTATGCCTTTAACGTCAGCATTTTGGGAGGCCAAGGTGGTGGATCACTTGAATCCAGGAGTTCAAGACCAGCTTGGGGAACATGGTGAAAACCCATCTCTACAAAAGAATACAAAAAAAATTAGCCAGGCATGATGCCATGTTCCTGTAGTCCCAGCTACTTGGGAGACTGAGGTGGGAGGATTGCCTGAACCTGGGAGGTTGAGATTACAGTTAGCCACAATCACACCACTACACTCCAACCTGGGTGCTTGTGTAACAGAGGAAGACACAGTTCCAAAAAGCAAAAGAAAGAAAAAAACAAAACAACTCTATATGTCCTGGATAAATTTGCTGTTAAAGTTTATTCTATATATCAATATATTTTAGAGTCCTTAGGTTTTAAGAATTTTTTCTCAGTTTTCTTGAATTTTACTCAATTGGCTTTTATAAAACTAAACAGAAATAATTATATGCTGATAAAAGGATTTCCATATTGTCCAAGTCCCAGTTATCATTAAGCTATGTGTGTGTATGTGCATGTTGTGTATGTGTGAGTATACATTGTTTGAAAGAAGTGTAAGAAGAGAGAAGCCAGAAGAAAAATGGCTCAGTGCCACAATACAAATGCTCTGTAGTTTGATCCAATAATATGAGATTTTGAGCAGGAACTTATATGAACAGGATCCCATAGTTTTCATGAAATTTTGTAAGAATTGTGAGACAGCAATTTGAAATATTTGTACTTGATTAACTGAAACATCAGTAAATAGCATAAAGTAGTCTCTCTTAGGTGCCTGAATGTAATTTGCTGACTACTGTATTTAGAACGTGTTGAAATAAATTTGTCTGTCTTAAAATATGAAATACCATGTGAACCGGTCTACTCATAGAGACGAATGGAAAGCTCCCCCAGAAGTATAATAAAAAATTATGGGGAAAGATAATCCTGTGGCAAATAGAAATAGTACTTTATTATCCTTGTTTTAAGTTAGCCAGACAAACGAATTTCATCTGTAGGAAAATGGAGAAAAAATTTGGCCATTAGTTTGACTGATTCCTGTTCTTATTAGGTATGTATCTTGATGTGAGATAGAACAGACAGGAATCACTTATTACATGTTACAGCTTAACTCACTTACCCACTAGTGTTTCCGAGTCCTTTACACATGTTAGGAATAATAAACACAGAATTTACCACTTTTGAGAGCCAGAAAGAGGCAGATTATTCAATGTCCACACAAACAAAAGTAAAATTTTTACTGTCACAACTGCTGAGAAGAAGAGCACAGTAAACAGTGAATAATCAGAGTGGTGGGGAAGGCCTGTCTAAGAAACACTTCAGTTGAAATTTGGAGAATGGGTGGGATTTAACCAGGCAACAAAAGGGAAGAGAGCTGTATAGTAACTTTGTTATGGATACACGCTTTCTCAGGAAAGGTAAAAACTACATATGCCAAGCATATATGCTGACTTCAGACTGTTGTTGGTATTTGGGTGGGAGAGAGGGAAAATGGAATGCATTGGGTGAAACTTTGGTTATAATAAGACATTTATTCAGCTTGTAGCTTAGGTTCTGGAGAGTCAGACAGGTAAACATTTTGTCATTTAGCAAATGTATAACATAGACAGCAATAAATGATACAAAAAATAGTAAAACAGAATAAGAAGATGAAAGGTTAGGAGTGATGCCATTTTAGATTGAGTGTTAAGGGAAGTCTTTTCTGAGAAGATACCTGAATGAAGTGAGATAGTAAATAGTGAGCTATGTTCTTTTTTTTTTTAAGAGATAGATAAAAAGATAATAAAAGCAAGCATGGAAAAATGGTAATAGCTATTGATTCTAGATTTTATACTTAGAGCCTTCATTTTATTATTTTTGACTCTTCTGTACCTTTGTATTCTGAAGTACTTAAAAAGTAATTTTTTTATTGTTTTTGAGAGGGTGTTTTGCTCTTGTTGCCCATGCTGGAGTGCAATGGCACGATCTCGGCTCACCACAATGTCCACCTCCCATTTCCAAGTGATTCTTCTGCCTCAGCCTCCTAAGTAGCTGGGACTACAGGTGCATGCCACCATGCCTGACTAATTTTTTGTATTTTTAGTAGAGACAAGGTTTCACTGTGTTAGCCAGGATGGTCTCGATCTTCTGACTTGATGATCCACCCGCCTCAGCCTCCCAAAGTGCTGGGATTACAGGTGTGAGCCACTGCGCCCGGCCTAAAAAGTCATCTTATGATGCATATCTTTGTGACCAGTTGGGGCCACATTCAGCCTATGTAAGCGATTGAGGAGAAGGTTAGGACTTTTCATGTTCGTGTTTGGTTGAATCCCCCTCAGCCACCTATTAGGATCGATAATGTTGAGATAGGTAGAGGGGAAGTTGATGTCCATAAGGTCCTGAAAGAATCCACTTTAGAATTGATGGGTAAGAATTCCATGTGAGTTGAAACTAAAGTGAGTAGGCAGTAAGCCAGCAGGTCCTTGTAGATTGTTAAGAAGTTCAATCTTTTTTCTAGGAGCAATGGGAAGAGGTTGAATGGTTTTATGCAGGGGTAACAGTGATATGATTGCAATGAAGAATTTAAAATTTTCCATTCATTCAAGAAATTTTAAGCTTTCAGCTACCATTTGTCAGGTTCTATTCCAAGTATGTGGGGATCTATTTGTAAAACACCAGGTAGGCCTTTACACTCAGAAAACTTGAAGTGCAGAGGTAGGTGAAGCTTTTGATGTCGCCTATGAATCTAGCTAAATATTTTGAGATCTCCTATAAGCTGCTTTGCACTTTCAACAACTTATCACCTTTGACAAAGATTGAGCAACCATCTTGATTCTAATGACTGAGAATTTTGATAACTCACTAGTTCATTTGTTAGTGAGAAAAATCTGTTTTTGTGTGTGTCAAGTGGTTTGTTATATTGTTTTATCAGTTTCTATTGTATCTGCAATCATTATGTGATTCTGTTCCAAGCTTAAGGCTTCTTATAATTTACATCAAGAAGGCCTGGGCCTAGGACAGAAGAACCATATCAGGTGCATGCTCATTGCTAAAGCCAAGTCAAAAAACACACTCCTTTAGAGCGTCATTTAAGAACTGGAATTTTCAGCACTTGCCAAAAAGAGGATTTAAAATTCAAGTATTAATGATAAGCATACTTTTAATATTTTGGAGGCAGTCCGTGTCTTCTGTACAAGAAACATGTTCTAAATGATTAGTTATTATTGAGGACTTGGAAGAAGTGATAAAGATTCACTCTCAATGAAGAAATATGAGCATAGTTAATGCCATCCAGTTTAAAAGATTGGCTTAGGATTTTCTTTTGAGCAGTTCCCTCTGATATTTTCCATTGATTTGACATCATTCTCCTGGAGTTTTGTCATTTTCCACAAAACTTAAATGATCTATCTCTAGAGACAAATGAGGTCCATTGTTTTCCATGGAGAGAATGTGGGTCATAGTCAAATTTGATTATTGACGCTTTCTCTTTAGTTGCATAGAAAATGGGACTACAGGTTACTCCAGTGTCTCCAGTGATTTATTGGACCTAAGTTGGTAGCAATTTAAATTTTATTTAAGTACTTCAAATTGCTCCTTATATTCATTGTAAAACAAAAGAAGTTATCTTAATATATGGCTCTTCTAAAATTTCATCATATGATAAAAAAGATGTTAGTGCTCAGACCGTAGTATCTATCAATTAATTCTGAAGAGAGAAGAAAAAAGCCAGTAAATATTTATGCTTTTCTTAATTACCAATTTGATAACTGCAGGCAGATAAAGCTTCTTTGTTTTTATAGTCTAGTAATTAAATGTTTTTGCAACAAATCTGGAGTGCCAAGTAAAGGCAAAATTGTTTTTAAAATTGAAAAGAAATGTTTAGTTTTCAAGAGAAAATATACAAATTTAGGAGTCAATTTAGGGCTTAATACTTCTTTGAGTTTATCTTTCATTTTATATTACTATTTCTTTTTAGTTATAAATATTACTATTTATATTTTTAAATTATATATTTACACACTAATAAAGATGTTTGCTTTTAAGATAATCATGGGTGATAGAAACAACAAATCATATATATCTTTATACAAATGCCAGAACTATTAGCAGAACTGTGCCAAGTTGGATTATATCAAGTCTAACATTGGTAGAATTACATCAAAGATAACTTTATATGTTCCCAAATTAGAATTGATTAAGCTGGTTTATTTCATTTGTTTTTTAAATATATATATTGTAAAGGAACAATAAAATGAACTTATGAGAGATAGAGTGAGAATGCTAATTTTAGAAAATGAAAAAACTTGATTTTCAGTTCTTTTATTTGTTATTATATAGGTTCAACCCCAAGGAGAAACAGGATTATGTGTCTTATTTGGAAAGATTTTGCCTCACTTTTCTATTTCAAAATGGTGGAGCTTGGGAACTGGCCTTCAGAGTGACAGGGACCCAGGTCAAAACTCTGCTGTTCTCCTTTACAGTCTTTGTTATGTTGGGAAGATACCTAATTCTTCTAAGTATCTGTTTCCTTACCTATATGATAGACATAATATTTACAAGTTTTAACTATGAGATGCAATTGTCCTAAGTGTCCAAAATTCAATGAAGCTTATTAAGCTATGAAACTATTCCAATCCCTTCTCCTTAACCACTGTTTATTTTATTTTCCTTTTTGAATTTTTTTAATCTTATTTTTTATGTCTATATAGTAGCTGTACATATTTATGGGGTACATGAGATACTTCAGTACAGTCATAATAATCACATTAGGGTAAATGAAGTGTCCATCACCTCATGAATTTATCATTTCTTTGTGTTACAAACATTCCAGTTATACTCTTTTAGTTATTTTACAATGTACAATAAATTTGTGTTAACTGTAATCACACAATTGTGCTATCAATTACTAGATCTTACTCATTCAAACTGTATTTTTGTACCCATTAACCAGCCTCACATCCCCCACCGCTGTTTTTTAAGACATTTACCTATAGTATTTGATGAGATATTTAATTTAATACTTTAAGTAGAGATGGGATCTCACTATGTTGCCCAAACTCGTCTCAAACTCCTGAGCTCAAGTAATCTTCCCACTGTGGCCTTCCAAAGTGCTGATTTTTACAGGTGTGAGCCACCGTGTTCGACTTATCAGATATTTTGCAATAAAACACGTGTTAAAAAATTTTCAAAGTGTATGTTGATTTCACTTCACAGAAAGATCAGATGGTGACATAAAGGAGAATCTCGGGTACAAATGTCCAAAATAGTAGAAGCAAAATGATAACTGATAGCCTTTAGGAAGCATTGTGACCTCTTCTTTTGTTCTTTTCCTTCCTAATCTTCCTAGTTTTTCTAAAAATGTGACCCCCACCCCTCACTTTCACATTTGCCTGTATTATTTCTTTTCATAGCATTTCACCACCACTGATGGTACATATTTATTTATAAACTTATTACTTTTGGTAGTATATAACCTCTGTAAAGCAAGAGTTTATTTTGTATGTAGCCTTCTCTTAGTAAAAATTATTAATTATTTTGGGTTTTCCATGATATAATTTGGGATATTTTTTAGAAATGAAATATCACGCATTCCATTAATTGCGGTCAAAAGAAAATGCATTAAAAGAGGATATGTGTATATGTGTTTTCCAACAAGTAATGTTAAACTTCCTTTGTAATATACAAGATAAATATAGCTAAAATCTATACTAAAACTGTGATTAAAAACTGTGATTTAAAAATACAGCACATTTTACTTAAATGGAGATTTTTATTCCAGAAAGGTTGAACATGACAGTCTGACAATCTGTCCTTGGGACGCTGTCACTATTATTCTCAGATCAGCTGACAGGACCTCAGCTGGGCCTCTGTGAGTTGCTTAAGAACACTTCTAGAACCATCCTAATGGGCATGTTCCAACTGTCACTTGGAAAAAAAAAGATCACTTGAGATCAATCTGTACAGCAGGTCTTTTGGCAGAAAACCAGTCATATCATTCTCTCCAATAGAGCCTTTGTGGGGAAAAGGCCTTATCGCATTCTTTGGACATGAAGTTACTGTTGGAACCATTCTAGTCTCAAATCATTCTATCACCATGCCAAGAAGCTGCAGCTTCTGAAAGGTCAGAAGTGGCCTTATAATGACTTAGACCATCTTATGATTGTTATGAAGTGAAGATAGTTATAATACTATAAAAGCTTTGAATCTTACACCCTTTCATGAGCAGAAAACTGTGTTATTAACTAAACCACAACTTCCTGATACAAATATTAGAGAGACCAATGCTAAGAGACTAATATTAACTCTAATCCTATCCTGGACTTGGATTTAAAGTGCAGAATTGGGTTATTCAAATTGTAGAATATTCAAAAGAAAATGGAGTGTACAAAAGGCTAAGAGGAAAAAAATATATTTACTTCTTATGAACAAAATTCACAATTGGTTCATATGCTTTGTTAAGAATTAATGTGGGAAAATTTATATTTTTAAATTAAGCTTTATTTTTTAACCTTGTGTGCATATTCATCTGTGTTAATTAAATAGAAGAGTATATGCTTTGAATTTAAAAATATATTTCTAGTAGGCATTACTGGATTTGAATTATGAAGAGGAGCTGGGAGGTGAATCTCAAAACTGAAAAATTGGAGGATTTTAATAATCGTCATTCCTAAAATGGCAATACAGAGCTTTGTGGAAAATCGAAAGAAAGCATTGCACCGATAATTAGGCTTTACTCATAAATAGTATAATACACATATTATTTCATTTATGCATCTGTAAGAGGACTTATCTAGACAATCAAAAGGTTTTTAACTCAGTTAACCTACGAATAATACTATATTTAGAAATTCTGTTTTAATAAATGTGTTAAGTGTAATTTCCTATATATTCATTATAAAGAGTATGTTTATTTTGTGTCAAAGATACATAGTATAGACATTTTAATATTGTTTATTTGTTCCTATGTACTTTTAGCAGAAATGCTAAGGTCTATTTTGTTCCTATTCTTCAACTGCTGTGAATTTGTTCTCCTTGTAGAATATAAACTTCTTATGACTTCTTACCTTGATGAAAAACTAAAGCCTTTTGGAATGAAAGGTAGAATACAGTTACACAATATTTTAAATTCTTTTGATTGTTCAAACTTTAATTTTCTAAAATAGGAGATTGTTAATCTTTAAAACAGGACATTGGTTTGAAGATACTTTTGGGTGCATCTTCATAAACAATTGTCTCTTCAGTGGAAGAGAAAGGGAGCAGAGAACAAGAAGAGAGTTTCTAATTAATTTATAATTAATTTATATAATAAACTAATAACTTGATTTATCTCTTTGCCCTTCAGCTGTCTGAAAAATCTTGCCTTTCACATTGTGGTAATCTTGTCTTAAATTCATAGTCACTTATACCATGTATGTCACTTTGAAACCTGCAGATGTGTTTATTTACCATAATCTTTACTTTGGAGATAGTGAAAAAACCAAAAATCTCACCTCGAGTTAAGAAATATATTCTTCTAGTCCATTATGTGTTTTATGTTCTCAAATATTCTTAATTTGAGATGATGGATTAGAATTAATTTCAGTCTTTAAGCATATTAATTTCTGTATTTAAGTACATTTGCTTGTGCAAAGCATAATTGTATCCACCTACAGTACACACACATGTGTACAAATTTGTATACCTATAAAATAAGAGTGCTGAACTATGTTCATATGACTTCTTATAGAAAAATATAGACACACTTTGTACTTTACCAATTACTGTTATTTCAAAACAAACATTTGTAATTCATTCTGTGACTTTATTCCTCTTAAATATGGTTGGGTCAAGTTACTTAAATTTTGACACAAACACTATGTCTCAGCTTTCTTTTTTAATGATTTAGGCAGAATTGAAAAACTTGAGTCATAAGATCCAGTGAATATACCTTATTATTAAATAATGCTTTTTCTTCTTAAAGCTACTAACTACTCTAGCTGGGTACCCTGGCTAGAACTCTCAAATAATTTAAAGCCTACATTTGAAAAACAGTTTTAAATCTAATCTCTCTTTTATATCTGATATGACTTTTAAGCTTACTACATTCATCCTCTGACATTCTGCAAGGGAAACATGAATTAATCATTGAGTTGTCCAACGAGGAAAGATGCATCTTCCTGATACTGTGAGCTTCCAATGTGGTACACACAAGCTGTTTCTGAGATTATAGTACAAGCAAACATTCCCACAGCTATTGTGTTGCTGTTTGCCCAGTTCCCAGTCTCCTAGAATTCTAGGTTGTGATAGTACAGTGGTGGAATCTATGCTTACATATCGTTGATTCTGTTATTGTACTCACTGAAAACATAGAGGTTACTATCTGCTTATAGTAAAACAAACTGGCCAAGGGTTATTATGTATCTTCCAGAAGCATTCACCAGAAACAGTTTGTTGTCACAAAAATTATATTATTTAATAATCACAAATGTTTATGTATTTTTTAAAATATGAATTGTAGCCAGAGAGCATAATTCCATTATTGCTGATAATTTTACAGTTAAATTTAGAATGAGGAAACATGTTAAAGAGCAAATGGTACGTTTTTCTTTGTTTGAAGTCTACCCAGAAAACAGATTTTATGTGAAGGACTAGTGGATGTCTTCTTTCATATCCAACTAGAAGTATTATTGACTGATTTTGCCAGCTCTGTAGCTCATGTGTTTTTTTTTTTTTAACTTACTTTTTGTTCCTGCTTTCTCTCATTGATTGAATACCAGAACGCTTAATACCAGAATGCTGTCATCTAATTCATTGGTATCTCCCTCCATCAAGGAATGGAATTTTATTTCATTAAAAATTTGTTTTTCTGGGTACAGGATAGGTGTATATATTTATGGGGTATATGAGATGTTTTGATATAAGCACACAATGTGAAATAAGCCCATCATGAAGAATGAAGTATCTATCACCTTCATTGAGCTGCAAACAATCCAATTACACTTATTTTAAAATGTTATTCTTCAATATAGTTACCACGTTGTTCTATCAAAGAATGGCTCTTATTTATTCTATTTTTTTGTTTTTATTTTTTACCCATTAACCATGCCTACCTCTACCCACAATCCCCCACTACCACTTCCCAGACTATCTTTCTACTCTCTATGTCCATGAGTTCAATCTTTTGGATTTTTTAGATCCCAAAAATAACTGAGAACATCTGATGTTCATCTTTCTGTGCCTGCATTATTGTACTTAACCATCTCCAATACTCTCCATATTGTTGCAAATGACAAGATACGCTTTTTATAGCTGAGTAGTATTCCATTGTGTATATGTATCACATTTTCTTTATCCATTCATCTGTAGATGGACACTTAGATTTTTTCCAGATCTTAGCTATTGTAAAGTGTTGCAACAAACATGGGTGTGCAGATATCTCTTCAGTATTCTCATGTCCTTTCTTTTAGATATATACCCAGCAGTGAGATTGCTGGATCATGTAGTAGCTCAATTTTTAGTTTTTTGAGGAAACTCCAAATTGTTCTCCATAATGATTATGCTAATTTACATTCCCACCAACAGCATACATGGTTCTCTTTTCTTCACATCCTCATAAGCATTTGTTATTGCCTGTCTTTTGGATAGAAGCCATTTTAACTGAGATGAGATAATCTCTCATTGTAGTTTTGATTTGCACTTCTCTGCTGATGAATAATGATGAGCACCTTTTCACATGCCTCTTTGCCATTTGTATGTCTTCTTTTGAGAAATGTTTCTTCAAAACTTGCCCATCTTTTGACTGGATTATTAGTTTTTTACTTTTAGAGTTGTTTGAGCTTCTTATATTCTAGTTATTAATTTATCACATGGGTAGTTTGAAAATATTTTCTCCATACCGTGAATTGTCTATTTACTGTGTTGATTGTATCCTTTACTGTGCAGAAGCTTTTAAACTTGATGTGATCCCATTTGTCCGTGTTTGCTTTGGTTGCCTGTGCTTGTGAGCTGTTGCTCAAGAAGTCTTTGCCTAAACCAATGTTTGAGAATTTTCATCCAGTGTTTTCTTGTATTAGTTTCACAGTTTGAGGTCTTAGACTTAAGTCTTCAGTCCATTTTGATATGATCTGAGAGAGACAGAGGTCTGTTTTATTCTTTTGCATGTGGATATCTAATTTTCACAGCACCTTTTATTGAGGAGTCTGTCTTTTCCCCAATGTTCTTGGCACTTTTGTAAAAAAAAAAAAAAAATGAGTTCACTGTAGGTGCGTGGACTTTTTCCTGAGTTTTCTATTCTATTCCACTGTTATATGTGTCTGTTTTTATGCCAGTATCATGCTGCTTTCGTTACTATAACTCTGTAGTATAATTTGAATTCAGGTAATGTGATTCCTCCAGTTTTACTCTTTTTGCTTAGGATAGCTTTGGCTATTCTGGATCTTTTGTGGTTCCATATTAATATTAGGATTGATTTTTCCTATTTCTGTGAAGAATGTCATTGGAATTTTGATAGGGATTACACTGAAACTCTAGCATGCTTTGGATAGAATGGACATTTTAACAATATTGATTTTCCAATCCATAAGCATTTTTTTTTCATTGTTTTTTTTTTGGTGTCCTCTTTAATTTCTTTCATCAGTGTTTTATAGTTTTCATTATAGAGATCTTTTACTTGTTTGGTTAATTCCTGCATATTTAATTTTATGTGTGACTATTGTAAATGGCATTATTTTTTATATTTCAGATTGTTCACCATTGGTATATAGAAATGCTACTGGTTTTTATATGGTGATTTTGTATCCTGCAACTTTACTGAATTCGTTTATCAGTTCTAGTAGTTTTTGATGGAGTCTAGGTTTTTCCAAATATAAGATCATATCATCTGCAAACAAGGATAATTTTACTTCAACTCCTTTTCAATTTCGATGATCTTTATATCTTTCTCTTGTCTCATTGCTGTAGCTAGGACCTCCAGTGCAACGTTGATTAGTAATGGCAATGGGCATCCTTATATGTTCCCAATCTTAGAGGAAAGATTTTGAGTATTTCCCTATTCAGTATGTCATATGTGGCTTTTATTATGTTGAGATATATTTCTTCTATCCCCATTTATTTTTTTTAGGGTTTTAAGAATCTTATCAAATGCTGAATCTTATCAAATGCTCTTTCAGCATCAATTGAAATGATCATGTGATTTTTATCCTTTATTCTCTTGACAGGATGTATCACATTGATGGGTTTGCATATGGTGAACCATCCCTTGCATCCCAGGGATAAATCCCACTTAGTTATAATGAGTGATCTTTGTAATGTAATGTAATCTTTGTAATTAATTCTGTTTGCTAGTAGTTTATTGAGGATTTTTGCATCAATATTCATCGGCAATATTGGCCTGTAGTTTTCTTTTTTAATGTGTCTTTGTCCGGTTTTGATATCAGGATAATAACACCTTCATAAAATGCATTTGGAAGCATTTTTTCTGCTTTTATTTTTTAGAATAGTTTGAGTAAGATAGGTATAAGTTCTTTTTTTAAATTTCAATACGTTTTGGGTAACAGATAGTGTTTGCTTACATTATTAAGTTCTTCAGTGGTGATTTCTGAGTTTTGGTGCACACATCACCCAAGCAGTGTACAGTGTGTGTAGTCTTTTATCCCTCATCTGCCTTTTACCATTTTCCCAAGTTACCAAAGTCCATTGTATCATTCTTATGCCCTTGCATCTTCCCAACTCAGCTCCCACTTATGAGTGAGAACATACAATATTTGGTTTTCTATTCCTGAATTACTTTGCTTAGAATAATGGTCTTTAATTCCATCCAGTTTGCTGTGAATGCCATTATTTCATTCTTTTTTATGGCTGAATAGTATTCAGTGATCTATATACACCAGAAATTATTTAACCACTCATCAATTGATGGGCATTTGTGCTGGTTCCAATTTTTGCAGTTGCAATTTGTGCTCCTATAAACGTGTGTGCAAGTATCTTTCTTTTTCCTATAATCACTTCTTTTCCTCTAAGTGGATATCTAATACGGGATTGTTGGATCAAATGGTAGTTCTCCTTTTAGTTCTTTAAGGAATCTCCACACTGTTTTTCATAGTGGTTGTACTAGTTTTCATTTTTCACCAGCAGAGTAAAAGTGTTCCCTTTCTACCACATTCACACCAACATCTATTAATTTTTGAGTTTTTGATTCTGGCCATTCTTGCAGGAGTAAGGTGGTATCACATTATGGTTTGGGTTTGCATTTCCCCAGTCATTAATGATGTTGACCATTTTTTCATATGTTTGTTGACCATTTGTATGTATATCTTCTTTGAGAATTGTCTGTTCATGTCCTTAGTCCACTTTTTGATGGTATTTGTTTTTTTCTTGCTTATTTAAGTTTATTGTAGATTCTGAATATTAGTCCTTTGTTAGATATATAGATTGCAAAGATGTCCTCCCTCTCTGTGGGTTGTCTGTTTAATCTGCCAATTGTTTCTTCTGAATTTTGGTGCATTTTAGTTTAATCATGTTCTATCTATTTATCTTTGTTTTTGCTGCATTTGCTTTTGGGTTCTTGGTCATGAAGTGTTTGCCTAAGCCAATGTTTAGAAGGGTTTTTTCAATGTCAACTTATAGAATCTTTATGGTTTCAGTTCTTAGATTTAAGTCCTTGATCCATCTTGTGTTCATTGTTGTATAAATGAGTGATGAGGATCCAGGTTTATTCTTCTACATGTGACTTGCTAATTATCACAGCACCATTTCTTGAATAGAATGTCCTTTCCCCACTTTGTGTGTTTGTTTGCTTTGTGAAAGATCAGTTGGCTGTAAGTATTTGGCTTTATTTCTGGGTTCTCTTTTCTATTCCATTGGACTGCGTGCCTCTTTTAGTACCATGCTGTTTTGCTGACTATGGCCTTATAGTTTGAAGTCAGATAATGTGCTATACCTTCAGATTTGTTATTTTTGCTTAGTCTTGCTTTGGGCTGTATTTTGGTTCCATATGAATTTTAGGATTTTTTTTCCTAGTTCTGTAAAGAATGATGGTGGTATTTTGATGGGAATTGCATTGAATTTGCAGACTGCTTTTGGCAGTATGGTCATTTTCACAATATTGATTCTACCCATTCATGAGCATGGGATGTGTTTCCCTTTATTTGTGTTGTCTATGATTTCTTTCAGCAGCATGTTGTAGCTTTCCTTGTAGAGGTCTTTCACCTCCTTGGTTAGGTATACTACTATTTTTTTTTTTTTTTTTTTTTTTGCAGCTATGGTAAAAGTGGTTGAGTTATTCATTTGATTCTCAGCTTGGTCGATTTTGGTGTATAGAAAAGCTACTAATTTGTGTACATTAATTTTGTATCTGGAGACTGCTGAATTCTTTTATCAGTTCTAGGATATTTCTGGAAGTGTCTTTAGGGTTTTATAAGTAAACATATCATCAGCAAAAAGTGAAAGTTTGACTTCCTCTTTACTGATTTGGATGCCCTTTATTTCTCTTGTCTGATTGCTCTGGCTAGGACTTTCAGTGCTACGTTGAAGAGGAGTGGTGAGAGTGGGCATCTTTGTCTTGTTTCCGTTCTCAGAGGGAATGCTTTCAACTTTTCCCCATGAAGTATTATGTTGGCTGTGGGTTTGTCATAGATGGCTTTTACTACATTCAGATGTGTCCCTTGTATGCCAATTTTGCTGAGAGTCTTAATCATAAAGGGGTGCTGGGTTTTTTGAGTGTTTTTCTGCATCTATTGAGATGATCATGTGATTTTTGTTTTTAATTTTGTTTACGTGGTATATCACTTTTATTGACTTGTGTATGTTAAATGATTCCTGCATCCCTGGATTGAAACTCACTTAATTTGCATTGGCACTGAATCATTATCTGGGAAAAAATGAAAGAAAGAAACTTGCTTAATTATGGTGGATTATCTTTTTGAAATGTTGTTAGATTGGGTTAGCTAGTAGTGTGTTAAGGATTTTACCATCTATGTTCATCAGGGATATTGGTCTGTAGTTTTCTTTTTTGGTTGTGCCCTTTCCTTGTTTTGGTATTAGGGTGATACTGTCTTCATATTCATAGAATGATTTAGGGAGGATTCCCTCTTTTTGTATCTTGTGGAGTGGTGTTGATAGAATTAGTACCAATTCTTCTTTGAATGTCTGATGTAATTCAGCTGTGAATTCAACTGGTCCTAGACTTTTGTTTCCTCCATTGGTAACTTTTTTTTTAAATCACCATTTCAATCTTGCTGCTTGCTATTGGTCTGTTCAGAGTTTCTGTTTCTTCCTGGTTTAATCTTGGAGGGTTGCATAGTTCCAGGAATGTATCCAACTCCTCTAGGTTTTCTAGTTTATGTGTTTAAAGGTGTTCATAGTAGCCTTGTATGATCTTCTGTATTTCTGTAGTATCAATTGTAATATCTCCTGTTTCATTTCTAATTTAGCTTTTGAATCTTTTCTCTCCTTAATCTCATTAATAGTCTATCAACATTATTTATAATTTCAAAGAACTTGCTTTTGTTTCATGTATCTTTTGTAATGTTTTAACTTCTGTTTTATTTAGTTCTGCATTGATCTTAGTTATTTCTTTTCTTTTGCTGGGTTTGGTTTGGTTTGTTCTGGTTTCTCTAGTTCTTTGAGGTGTGATTTAGATTGTCTATTTGTGTTCTTTCAGACTTTTTGATTAGGTATTTAAGGCTATGAACTTTCCTCTTAGCACTGCCTATGCTATATCTCAGCAGATTTCTTTTTTTTTTTTTTTAAATTATACTTTAAGTTCTTGGGTACATGTGCAGAATGTGCAGGTTTGTTACATAGGTATACATATGCCATGGTGGTTTTCTGCACCCATCAACTTGTCATCTGCATTAGATATTTCTCCTAATGCTATCCCTCCCCTATCTCCCCACTGCCCGACAGGTCTGATACGTGATATTCTCCTCCCTGTGTCCATGTGTTCTCATTGTTCAACTCCCGCTTAAGAGCGAGAACATGCGGTGTTTGGTTTTCTGTTCTTATGTTAGTTTGCTGAGAATGATGGTTTCCAGCTTTATCCGTGTCCCTGAAAAGGACATGAGCTCATCCTTTTTATGACTTCAAAGTATTCCATGGTGTGTATGTGTCACATTTTCTTTATCCAGTCTATCATTGATGGGTATTTGGATTGGTTCCAAGTCTTTGCTATTGTGAACAGTGCTGCAATAAATATACATATGCATGTGTTTTTATGGTAGAATGATTTATAATCCTTTGGGTATATACCCAGTAATGGGATTGCTGGATTAAAGAGTATTTCTGGGTCGGGTGCAGTGGCTCACGCCTGTAACCCCAGCACTTTGGGAGGCTGAGGCGGGTGGATCACGAGGTCAAGAGATCGAGACCATCCTGGGCAACATGGTGAAACCCCATCTCTACTAAAAAATACAAAAAATATCTGGGCGTGGTGGCACGTGCCTTTGGTCCCAGCTACTAGGGAGGCTGAGGTGGAAGAATCGCTTGAACCCAGGAGGCAGAGTTACAGTGAGCCGAGATTGCACCGCTGCCCTCCAGCCTGGCGATAGAGCAAGACTCCGTCTCAAAAAAAAAAGATAAAGAGTATTTCTGATTCCAGAAATACTTGAGGAATTGCCACACTGTCTTCCACAATGGTTGAACTAATTTACACTCCCACTAACAGTGTAAAAGTGTTCCTATTTCTCCACATCCTCTCCAGCATCTGTTGTTTCCTGACATTTTAGTGATTGCCATTCTAACTGGCACAAGGTGGTATCTCAATGTGGTTTTGATTTGCATTTCTCTAATGACCAGTGATGATGAACTTTTTTTCATTATTTGTTGACTGCATAAATGTCTTCTTTTGAGAAGTGTCTGTTCAAATTCTTTGCCCACTTTTTGATTTTTTTTTTTTTTTTTTTGTAAGCTAAGTTCTTTGTAGATTCTGGGTATTAGCTTTTTGTCTGATGGATAGATTGCAAAAATTTTCTCCCATTCTTTAGGTTGCCTGTTCACTCTGATGGTAGTTTCTTTTGCTGTGCAGAAGCTCTTTAGTTTAATTAGATCCCATTTGTCTATTGTGGCTTTTGTTGCCATTGCTTTTGGTGTTTTGGTCATGACACCTTTGCCCATGCCTATGTCCTGAATGGTAATGCCTAGGTTTTCTTCTAGGGTTTTTATGGTTTTAGGTCTTACATTTAAGCCTTTATTCCATCTTGAGTGAATTATGGTATAAGGTGGAAGGAAGGGGTCCAGTTTCAGCTTTCTGCATATGGCTAATCAGTTTTTCCATCACCATTTATTAAGTAGGGAATCCCTTCCCCCATTGCTTGTTTTTGTCAGGTTTGTCAAAGATCAGATGGTTGTAGATGTGAGGCGTTATTTCTGAGGCCTCTGTTCCATTCCATATGTCTATATATCTGTTTTGGTACCAGTACCATCCTGTTTTGGCTACCGTAGCCTTGTAATATAGTTTGAAGTCAGGTAGTGTAATGCCTCCAGCTTTGTTCTCTTTGCTTATGATTGTTTTGGTTATGCGGGATCCTTTTTAGTTCCAGATGAAATTTAAAGTAGTTTTTTTCCCAATTCTGTGAAGAAAGTCAAAGGTAGCTTGATGGGGATTGCACTGAATCTATAAATTACCTTGGAGAGTATGGCCATTTTTATGATATTGATTCTTTCTATCTATGAGCATGGAATGTTTTTCCATTTGTGTCCTGTCTTATTTCCTTGAGCAGTGGTTTTGTGTCACTATTAGTCAGTTCAAAGAATTTTTAAATTTTCATATTGATTTTATTGTTGACCCAATGATCATTCAGGAACAAGTTATTTAATTTCCATGTATTGGCATGGTTTTGAGGGTTCCTTCTGGTATTTATTCCCAATTTTATTTCATTGTGTTCTGAGAAAGTACCTGATATAATTTCAATTTTCTTAAATATATTTAGACTTGTTTTGTCTCAATTATCATATGGTCTATCTTGGAGAATGTTTCATGCACTGATAAATAGAATGTATATTCTGCAGTTGTTGGATAGAATGTTCCGTAAATTTCTGTTAAGTCCATTTGTTGTATAGTTCAAATCTATTGTTTTCTTTGCTGACTTTCAGTCTTGTTGACCTGTCTAGTGCTGTCAGAGGAGTATTGAAGTCCCCCCACTATTATTGTGTTCCTTCCTATCGCATTTCGTAGGTCTAGTCATATTTGTTTTATAAATTTGAGACCCCTAGTGTTAGGTTCATATATATTTAGGATTGTGATATTTTTCTGTTGGACTAGTCCTTTTATCATGATATAATGTCTCTCTTTGTCTTTTTTAACTGCTATTGCTTTAAAGTTCATTTTGTCTGATATAAGAACAGCTACTCTTGCTTGCTTTTTGGTGTTCATTTGCATAGAATATCTTTTCCACCCCTTTACCTTAAGTTTATATGAGTCCTTATGTATTAGGCAAGTCTCTTGAAGACAGCACATACTTAGTTGGTGAATTCTTATCCATCCTCTGATTTTGGGTCTTTTAAGTGGAGCATTTATGTCATTTACATTTAATGTTAGTATTGAGCTTTGCGGTACTTCTCTTTTCATTATGCTATTTGTTGCCTGAGTACATTGTTTGTTTTTTAAAATTGTATTTTTGTTTTATAGGTCCTGTGAGATGTATGTTTTAAGGAGGTTCTATTTTGGTGTATTTCAGTGATTTATTTCAAGATTTAGAGCTCCTTTTAGCAATTCTTGTAGTGCTGGCTATTAGTGGCAAATTCTCTCAGCATTTGTTTGTCTGAAAAAAACTATATTTTTCCTTCCTTTATGAAGCTTAGTTTCACTAGATACAAAATTCTTGGGTGATAATTGTTTTATTTAATGAGGATGAAGATGGGGCTCCAATCCCTTCTAGCTTGTAGGGTTTCTTTTCAGAAACCCTCTTAGATACTGACCTTAAAGGCTTGCCCTTCTGAGGGTATTTTCTAGATCCTGTAGGCATGCTTTATTTTCTGTTCTCTTATTTTTTGTCTCCTCTGACTGTGTGTATTTTTAAATAGCCTGTCTTCAAACTCACTAATTTGTTCTTCTTGATCTATTCTGCTATTAATGGACTCATGCATTCTTCATTATGTCAGTTGCATTTTTCAGCTCAAGACTTTCTGCTTCTTTTTAATTATTTTGATCTCTTTAATTTTTTTCTGATATAATTTTGACTTTCTTCTCTGTGTTATCTTGAATTTCTTTGTTTACTCAACACAGTTATTTTGAATTCTGTCTGAAAGGTCACACACCTCTCTTTCTTGAGGATTGGTCCTGGTGCCTTATTTAGTTCATTTGATGACATCATGTTTTCCTGGAAGACAATGATGCTAGTAGATGTTCTTTGGTGTCTGGGCATTGAAGAGTTAGGTATCTATTGTAGTCTTCACTGTCTGCATTTTATTTGTAGCTGTCCTTCTTGGGGAAGCTTTCCAGATATTTGAAAGGACTTAGGTATTGTGATCTAAGGTGTTTATGCTAAAGGGGGCACCCTAGGCTCAGCAACTCTATGGTTCTTGCAGACTCATAGAGGTACCAACTTGCATAGTCTTGGACAAGATCCAGAAGAATTCTCTGGATTACCAGGCAAAAATTCTTGTCTTCTTTCCAAACATACAGTCTCTCTCTCTGTTCTGAGCCACCTAAAACTGGGGATGGAGTGACACAAGCACCCCCTGTGGCCACCACCACTGTGATTGCACTGAGTCAGATGCGAAGATAGCATTCTTCTAGGTCTTGCAGACCTGCTGTAACCACTCCCTGCCTACTGTCTATGTTCCCTCAAGGCCCCACAATCAGCAGGTGGCAAAGCCAGCCAAGAATGGCCAAGGAAACAAGTTTTAAATGAGGTGGATACAGTAAATGTTGATGACATAGATTGTTCAGGCAGAACAGAAATAAGATGTTTTATCCAGTGAATGGAACTTACCAAGAACAGAATACATAATTCTACTTTGTCTACTTCTTTCCAATCTTGGAAATTATGAAAGATTTAAAAACTTAATGTTGTGAATTAGTATGAGAAAGAGAGAGGGAAATTTTACTCTGAGTTCTGCCATGAACTACCATTCATGCTTTGCTTATCTGTAAAGTGAGAAAGTTGACTTTTAAATTTCCTTCTAGTTATAAGACTAATTCTGTTTTAATTAAGAGCATCAGAATTTTTCATAGTAATTCTCTATTCCAAATAATAGCCTATTACATTTATAGGACATAAAATTTTGGCCACTTGAGCTGAAATCTTATAATCATGTCCACATAATGGATTTCAATCTCAGCACCTATTTTTTAATAATATAAAAAGATGTTATGAAATCTAAAAGTCTTAGTTTTGTAATTTTGTTATTATTTAGTTGTTATTTTGTTTCGTTTTAGAAGTATGGAGTGATTTTTTTTCTTTCTATTTTTGTCAACTGTCAATTTAAAAATTACTAAATTGGCTAATCATTTTGAACAAGTCTTTATTTATTTATTTATGAATGAATGAATGAATGATGGAGTCTCACTCTTTTGCCCAGGCTGTAGTGCAGTGGCATGATCTTGGCTCACTGCAACCTCCGCTCCCTCAGGTTCAAATGATTCTTCTGCCTCAGCCTCCTGAGTAGCTGGAATTACAGGCGCCTGCTACCACCCCAGGCTCATTTTTGTGTTTTTAGTAGAGATGGGGTTTCACAATCTTGGCCAGGCTGGTCTTGAACTCCTGAACTTGGGAGCTACCTGCCTCAGCCTCCTAAACTGCTGGGATTACAGGTGTGAGCCACCACGCCCAGCCAACAAATCATTTTTTTGTTGTTGTTTGTTTGCTTTTTCTTGTTTTCTTTCTTTTTTTTTTTTTGAGATGGAGTCTCACTCTGTCACCCATGCTGGAGTACAGTAGTGTGATCTCAGTTCACTGACACCTCTGCCTCCTGGGCTGAAGTGATCCTCCCACCTCAGTCTCCTGAGTAACTGAGGTGTCACCACCACGCCTGGCTAATTTTTTTGTGTTTTGATAGAGATGGGGTTTCCCATGTTGCACAGGCTGGCCTTGAGCTCCTGAGCTCAAGCAATTCACCTGCCTCAGCTTCCCAACAAGCATGAGCCACTATGCCCAACCAAGTTTTAATCACTATATTCATGCTCTACAGAGCACAAACATGCTCATGCTTTTATTCTAATACTCATGTGCCCTTTGTCACTATCAGTGTTGCCAGTCTCGTGTATGTATAAGAAGGAACAGAGAATGCCTTGCCACAGTGTATGGTTACCCAGCAAATAGACCACTAACACTTAGTGTGGATAATAATGTTAAAGCAGTTAGCTATTTTTTTAAATTCTCTATTTCATCTATTTTCTGTTTCCTTTCCAGGATATCCATAAAAATTCATCAGAGAGTGTTTTACTACTGAGCTACAAAGGTAGGAAAAATAAAATTTTTGTGGTTAAAAAATATACTTCTTTCATCTGTGTTTCAATAATTTATTCCCCTTGTTAGATATACATAGAATTGATGTTGCTTACTCTGAATAAGTGATGTGTTATTTCTACTTACTGCTCTGTTTGAAACATGTTGTGTTTAATTGTCAGTTTGAATTTTTCTTTCATACTATTACAGTTTATATTTTACTATAGACAGAATGTACTTTCTCCTGAATTTTGATATTATCTTCTCCTTGATAATATTTGATATTATCTTCGTCATGCCTTGACATTACTATATATAATTTCCATGCATAAGGAAGGCAGTTCTGTGTGTGTGTGTGTGTGTGTGTGTGTGTGTGTGTGTGTACGTATATAGTTAGAAACTGAAGCTCTTTTGTGTACCATCATGTCATATATTTCTTGCTATTGTGTGTGTGTGTGTGTGTGTGTGTGTGTATGTATGTGTGTACGTATATAGTTAGAAACTGAAGCTCTTTTGTCTACCATCATGTCATATATTTCTTGCTATTCCAAACCTATAATTTTTAAAGAAACAACTAAAGTTATCATTCATATAATTAGCTGTCGGTGACTTAACAATACAGATGTTAACATGAAGGCATTTACTTCAGCATTTGCTTTACTAGAGTGCAGAAAATGTGGCCCTTTTCTCAGAGTATATGTGAAGATAAATTTAGAATTTCTAGCCTAGTAAATACTTCTCCTATAATAACTTAATTGTAGCTATTTCAAACCAAATTGTTTAATTGTGGTGAATCACACGGAGATTGTTCAGATGTAGGTCAACACCCACTCCCACATTCTAGTACCTCTTTCTAATTCAAGACAACTTTGCAGTGCCTAAAAGAGCAGAACAGTACAGATTAAAGACATAAGACAAAAAACAAAACAATGGTAACATAAAAACTAACAGTGTCAGAATGGTAACATAAAAACCAATCAGGAGTTAGAAATTCTCTCTAATAATGACTAGGCAGATTGTGTTTATTTAGACTTTGCTTGATTATTTCTTAGGCTTTATGTGTTGGTAGATAATTTCTTCACTGCTCATGAGAGTTGTGGCTAGCAAACTCATGGTATTTCTAGGATGTTAAGTTTCCTCATCTGTAAAGTACATCCAATAGCATCGTTATTGTCTATTCATTGAACTGAAATAAGGATGAAACAAACCAAGAACTATAAAATGAGTGTGTGATTCCTCAAATCCCATATGGGAGGAACATGCTGTTTTTCTTGTTCTGATTGAATCAGAGATCATTTTATGGCATGAATGCCTTGTGTAGCTCCAGGTGAGGCCAACTGAGATACAGTGCAATTGCAGAAACTAAATAAACTTTTTATTTTTCAAGCTGTTACATTACAGTTTTAATCTCTGAATGCCTTTGTGATGCAGCATTGTATTATTTTCTGAGGAATGGCTAGTTTTCTGATTCTATTTTATCTTTATATATTGTCTGCTGTACTTTCAAATATTTTATTTCCATTTATAGATATGTTAAAAAATCATAAAGTGCATTGGATAAATGTGTTACATTTGTTGTTGCTTTTTAATTTTTGAGACAGAGTCTTGCTCTGTCACCCAGGCTGGAGTGCAGTGGCACAATCTCGGCTCATTGCAACCTCCGCTCCCCCAGGTTCAAGCAATTCTCCTGGCTCAGCCTCCTGAGCAGCTGGGATTACACATGCCCGCCACCACACTGGCTAATTTTCTTATTTTTAGTAGAGACAAGGTTTCACCATGTTGGCCAGGCTGGTCTTGAACTTCTTTTTTTTTTTTTTTTTTTTTTCTTTTTCTGGTCTTGAACTTCTGATATTGTGATCCACCTGCCTAGACCTCCCAAAGTGCTGCGATTACAGACATGAGCCACTGCGGCCAGCCTGTTGTCACTTATCTTTAGGTGACTATTGCTGATGTTTTTGATATAGTGACAGAAAATAGTTTTGCTGCTTGTTGATGAAAATTACTATGGCTTTAATGATAATAAAATTATAATTTTGCCTTAAAATAAACATAATTTTTATTGTCCCTTATCACTGCAATTTGATTGTTCAAGGATTTGAATTTATATTTGAATATAATTTATGATTTTTAACATTTTCTAAAAATTATTGAAAAAGGTGGCAATTGTTTCTTTTATTTTTAGAGTGGGTGAAATAGATGGTGTATCCTTTGTGCTTCTTTCAATCTGAGTATCTTTGTTGTTTTAATTATTTAAGATAAAAAATAAGGAATTATACTGAACAGAAAATGGTATATCCCTCAAAGTTAGCTACTACTAAAGTTTTGAAAGAATATTGGTATTTATTCTTTCAGATTCCTTCTTTATATACAAAAACATCAATATGGACATATAATGTTTCCATAGTATATGCACGATCCTGTGGATTTGTTCTTGTTTATCATTTTAATTATGAGCATCGCTGTAAGTCTAGATATGTTCTCTATTTCATCCATTGTAATGGCTGCATATTAGTCAATATTTTGGATGTATCATGATTTATTTAATAGGTCCTCTGAGGTTTCGTTTAAGAAAGAGAAGTTTAAAATAGAATAAAGAGGCCTCTCTAAATTACATGTTTGGCAGGCATACAAAAGAGTAATTCCCATTTGTATACTGAATCAAGAAATTAAGGAGTAAGGACAAAGTGTTACAGTAAAAAGTCATAGAAAATAGTATTGGGTAAGTTTGTATCAGTCGTCAGGGTAAAGAAAAGCTAATAATACAGATGTTTATGCAAGTATGTGGTAGGTGTGTAAAATGGAACAGCTACCAATTTCTTCAGAGTTTACCTCAAATGGCACCTCCTTCCATAAGCACTTAGAGACTTTTCCCTTCATTCCAACTCTTACCAGTTGTCTTACATCTCCACAGAAATTCGGGGAAAAATAGACCTTTTCATATTGTGTCCCATGTACAAATTCATTTTGTATGCATCTTTTTTTCCCCCCTCACTAGGCTGTTAACCCCTAGAGGGTAATGACTGTATGTTGTTTATCTTTGAACCTAATAGATGCAGAAAAAAAATACTCATTCAATTAAATTGGAACAAAGTGTAACAAAAGAAAGTAATCAGTAGGGTGCAGTGGCTTACACCTGTAATCCTAGCACTTTGGGAGTCCAAGGCAGGTGGATCACCTGAGGTCAGGAGTTTGAGAGCAGCCTGGCTAGCATGGTGAAACCCTGTCTCTACTGAAAATACAAAAAATTAGCTGAGCGTCATGGCAGGAGCCTGTAATCCCAACTACTTGGGAGGCTGAGACAGGAAAATCACTTGAACCCGGGTGGCACAGGTTGCAGTGAGCCGAGATGGCACCACTGCACTCCAGCCTGGACGTCAGAGCAAGACTCCATCTCAGAAAAAGAAAAGGAAAAAGAAAGAAAATAATCAAGTATAACTGTTAAATCTTACACAGATTTTATAAGATGCCACTCTATGCTTTGCTGTTATGCCTGGAGTAAATTATAATCAATTCTCTTAATGGATGAGACACAAATAATATAAACACATGGGTTTGATATACAATGAAAATTATTTTAAATTGAATTTTAATGCTTCTTTGTGGTATTCATGTTCAAAACCATACCTACAAGTCAAGCATTTTAGAAAACTGTTTATAAATTTATGAAAAAGTTATTTGTATGGTGCCGAATGTGGATATATCTTACTGCATATAAATATAAAAACATTGTGTCAGCTTCAAAGCATGGTGCAAGTGTAAGACATTATTGTTAATAGTGTAATAAAATTGCCCTCTGTGGATTAAAAATGTAGATATTTATAAACAAAAAAGTAATACCAAAAGAAAAAAAATATTTATATGGATTCTATTAGAAAAAAAGGGAGTATTGTTTTCAGTACTTTGTGTAATGTGGATTGCTACTTGTGCCATTTAACTCTCTGACATTGGCTTACCATTTGAATCATGCTTGAAAGAATCTGTTTCCACCTTAGGCTGAATTCATTGGTAATGTAAACTTTAAAGAAAAACAGTGAACAGATGCAACAGTTTCAATTTCATTTAAGAAAAAATTAGAAATTAGTGGGAGAAAAATATCCCTGTTGAAACAGAATGTAATGCCTAGTGAGTTCTTTTTCTTATCTCATCTGCAAAAGTCACTAGCTCCAGCTCTGATTTTACATACCTTGTACTGGTCAAGTCAGTAAGTCTTTGGAAAGGAGGCAAGTATCTTGGTCAGTCTTTTCTAATTTTTTTTTTAGCTTGTTGCTGAACTTTTTAAACCCAGAGCCTGAAACTTAGTGTTTCAAGGGCATATCTTAGCAATGTCTATTTTTTTTGTTTGTTTGTTTAAGCTCTGATCTCCTCATTGTTTTCTATTTTGGTAGGGATACAAATGCAAGTACCTCTAGCCCCTATGGCATGCAAAAAAAAAAAAAATGAGTATAACAACAAATATCTGATAACAGGAAATGGTGGGTACTGAGGAACAGGTGATCTTACGATTAACATCTGTGGTATAAGGGCTACTTTTAGAATACTGGAATGAATATTCTAGTCATGTTCTGACAAATTGTGTGTTCCAGTGGCTACCGCTTCTGAAGATTTATGGCGTTGCATATTGGAATTTTTATGTAAAATATCATGGTTTTGAAGATTGGCTCAAAGAAAGAAAGGAAAAAAGGAAAGGAGGAAAGAAGAGAGGAATAAAGGAAGGAAGGGAAGGGAAGGAAAAGGGAAAGGGGAAGGGAAGAAGGAAGGAGGACATAGAAGATTTGCCACCTTTGCATAGATGTTCCATAAATATTTGTTCCAGCAATGAATGTATCATATATCTCTAGCTTAAAAGAGGAAATGAAAGAACACCCTAACTCTTGTGCTCCTTTCTTTATTAGAAATTTCATACAGCATTTTAGGGAGGGCCATATTCATAGCAACGAATGCAGAGTTAAGATAAGCCTATCTCTGAATTTCCAAAGCCAGGAATACCAGAAAGGGGAGAGCAAGAGTGAATCAAGTAAGCTAAGAGGATGTTATAAAAATGCGTCATGTTACGCAAAAGGATGATGGGTAAGAAGCATCATTTTTGGACACATTTTTATCTGACCAACAATGTAACTTATGATACTAATTTATTATCATCTTTTTCTTTATTCAAGCTTTCTACAAATCTTTCTTCTTTTATTATTCCTTAAAGAATCATGAATAGTGGCTCACGCCTGTAATCCCAGCACTTTGGGAGGCCGAGGCGGGCGGATCACGAGGTCAAGAGATCGAGACCATCCTGGTCAACATGGTGAAACCCCGTCTCTACTAAAAATACAAAAAAATTAGCTGGGCGTGGTGGCGCGCGCCTGTAGTCCCAGCTACTCGGGAGGCTGAGGCAGGAGAATGCTTGAACCCGGGCAGCGGAGGTTGCAGTGAGCCAAGGTCGCGCCACTGCACTCCAGCCTGGCGCCTGGTGACTGAGTGAGACTCTGTCTCAAAAAAAAAAAAAAAAAAAAAAAAAAAAAAAAAAAAAGAATCATGAATAAAGGTAATGGATCCAGAGGAAGTAAAATGCCCTGGGAAAATAAAAAATCAGGCATGCAAATGTCACATAATCATTACTGAATAAACTGAGTCCAATGGACACAGGGTTGTTTTACTTTTTGATCCATTTAAGATTTACTTCCTTTGTGAGGGCTCCTACTTTTCTTCTGAACAGGCTCATCCTTCTATCTTCCATTTTAATCCTGTGCTATACTACTACATATTTTACTTCACTTGATGATACTTATCATTGCTCACATATCTCTCTTCTCCAGGAGAACTGAGAATCTTGAGGCCAGAAACAATATCTTTAACTCTTGTTTTTGAAACAATCATAAACTTACAGAAAATGTACAGGTTTAGCACAGGAAACTTTTTCCACTGAGCCACTGAAAGGAAGCTGCCAATCTAATGTCCCATTATCTGCAGCTACTTTAGGGTATGTCTCCTGCAAACAAGGATATTTTCTATGTAATAACTAAAATGAAATCAGCAATATCAAGGGCTGGTGGCTAGATTATGCCCCCTGCCCTGCAATTGGTATGTTAAAGCCCTAATCCCCCCAATGCAATAGCATTTGGAAGTAGGGCCTGTGGGAAATAATTAGGTTTAGACAAGATTATGAGGGACCCTCATGATGAGATCAGCACCCTTATAAGAAAAGATATAAGAGGACTTGTTTTCTTTCTCATGTTTCCCATGTGAAGATGCAGCAAGAAAGCCATTGTTAGCAGGCCAGGAGAATATGCAGCAAGAAAGCCAATGTTAGCAGGCCCAATGAGGCCCCTCACTGGGGTATCTCATTGGTTAGTATCTTGCTTGATCTTGGACTTTCCAACCTCCAAAACTGAGGGGGGAAAAAATTACTGTTGCTTAAGCCGCCTAAGCTATGGCATTGTGTTAGGACAGTCCAACCTGTCTGTAAATAACATTGACTACCATCTAACCCACAGATTCCATTCAAGTTTTATGGGCTGTCCAAGTGAATTCCAATTACTGTCCTTTAAGGTGTAAGAACTTGTTTCTGAGTGATGTACATTGTTAAGCAGTATTGTTTTATTAGTTTCTGTCATTGTAGGAAAGTGCCATAGACTTTTCTTGACTTTCTTGACCCTGACACTTTTCAACATTTACGTGCCAACTGTTTGTTAAAATGATTTTAATTTGATTTTATTTCAGGGATCAAATTTTATGCTAATTTGAATCCTAGCATCTGAGACAGTATTTGGTATAGAGATTGTGTTTCATAACTGAGGAATGGACTTATGATTGAAAATATCTATTGTGCACCTCTGACTCTGAATCGCCAGGCCAATGCTAATACCAGGTATTTCAAAACTTTCTAAAAAAAAATGTCAAAAATAGGAAACACACGTCTAAAATAGAAAAGAAACACTGAGAAACAGACTCGGGTGTCTTCTCCTAGCAGCATTGGGATCTATTCTATATTGTGTATAGTGAACAGGCATATACTAGCCACTGTGTAAGTTTTAATACTAGTTTCTTTAGAGCAGGGCTTCTCAAAGTGTGATTTGTGGTCTGTTTCCAGGTCACAAGTTGTTTCTGATTCATGATGACATAAGAAGAGAAACTGGAGATGAGAATTTGGAAACCTTTGAGCATTTTGATAAAATAATTTTATTTTTGCTAATAATTTCAAAATCATCTCATATTTTATTTTTATGACACTAAGCTGGTTATTAATTCACATTGAATTTTTCCGTTATATTGATCCATAATTGAGTGGAAATTTTAAAATGTAAATATTTACCACAGTTGGTGGCCATTCTTCATTGCTTTAAGGGGATTAGCATGGTCTAGATAGATCTAGCCCATGGTGGGATTTTATGTGGGACTTAAAGAATGGATAGAATCCCTCTAGTATATAAAGTATAGAAGTCGAGAATTTATGCATAATAAAATGTAAGAGTATACATGTGTGCATATATGTGTGCATGTATGTATTTGTATGCATGTTTGTATGTGTGAACATTCTTTTATGCACGGTTATCTGTGCACATGTAGTCTTATATATGTGCACATATATTGTACATGTGGGAACACATGGGTGTGCATATGTGTATTTGCATGTGCACGTGTGTGTATTTGGGAATGTGCCTAATACATTCATAGAACTAGATAATCATGATCTTACCTAGTTTTTTAGCTGTCCAGTTTTGGACATTAAATTTGAGGTGCTGTAGAAGAAGAGAGAAGGGGCCGGGTGCAGTGGCTCATACCTGTAATCCCAGCACTTTGGGAGGCCAAGGCAGGCAGGTCACAAGGTCAGGAGTTCAATTCCAGACTGACCAAAATGGTGAAACCCTATGTCTACTAAAAATACAAAAATCAGCTAGGCATAGTGGCACACGGTGGTGCGTGTCTGTAATCCCAGCCACTCAGGAGGCTGAGGCAGGAGAATCGCTTGAACCAGGGAGGCGGAGATTACCGTAACCAAGATTGTGCCATTGCACTCCAGCCTGGGCAATAGAGCAAGACTCTTTTTTTTTTTTTTTGAGACAAAGGAGAGGGAGGGTCAAACTGGAGAAATGTATGAATGTATTTTTGTATGTAATTGTAATATACAGCTTATGCATGTATCGCAAGAGCTCTGTGTGCCAGTTCTGCCTGTGCAAAATCATATGAAAGTTTTATTTTCTCCTTTATTGCTATCAAATTAATTTATTGCCTGATCATATCATTTGAAACTTTAATAATTTGTCCCATATTTCAAAATGTGTTATGGACTGGGAAGAATGACATAGCTTAAAACTGGTTGAAGATGTAAAAACATCTTGTGTCTTACTACCAAAGCAATGGGAAAATTGTGTCAGTTAAATGCCTGAACCTGTTTTGGTTTCAATTACCTGGATTATCAAGGCAGAAACAGTCTTTGTGCCTGATATATGCTCATAATTACCTTAGTCTTCAGCTTTAACTTGTTTTGGGAACATGGGCATGTTCTATTAATACCATCGTTAGAAAGGAAAATTTATTTCCTTTTTTAGTGGTTTCATAAAAGTTTTAAAGTATATTTTACAACAGAACTAACATTTTATAAAGCCTCTATATTGGAGAGTAGTATATGGAGCAAAGGAAAAACAGTTAACTAGTATTTACTTCACAGTCATCATGTGATAGTTGAGTTACCTCTTATTCCTTTTTCACAACAAATGTTAGTGATTCAATCTTATACATAGTGACCTTTGAGCATCTCCTGATTTAAGACGTCCAAAGAGACAAAACACACTCTTGAATTCTCCATATATTTGGGTCATTATTGTGAAGATTAAGTCACCAGTCAATTCAAGCATTTGCAAGTGAAACTCAAAATGAGTTTGAGTCCATAGGAAGAGAAGACTTACTCCTCTATCCCCCCCCCAACACAACCTCAGCTTTTCTAAATAGCAGCCCAAAACCTAAGGATTTCAACTAAATGGAGACTCTTCAGTGCAGACCTTGTTATGTACTTCATCCATAATGCCTACTCAGTATTTTTATTTCAATTCAGTTAATGAAAAAGCCAGAATAGTAAGGTAGTGCATGAATAAATTGTGACCATCTCAAAATACCTTTTTGGATCTCTTTGAAAGTAGACAAAATTTATGTAATGCTACTCCTTTTCCCTGCACAGCCAGTAAAACAGATGTTAAGTTTTAGCAGTCAATATCACTTAAATATCTAAAATGTATAGAATCCTACATATATAAACCTAAATTGAGCACATTAAAAATAAAAAATATTTAGCATTCCTATGTCATAAAACACGTAAGTAGTCCCCATCATTTCTTTGGATCTATTAAAGTGTATTAATTTATGAGTTAAATTAAAAGCAATGAGCATATGCTACATATTAGGCACTTTAGTAGGCTTTGAAGACTAAGTAGGTCTAAGTTATATTATCTGTCCTAAAGGAAATTGCATTATCCCTAACCTTGAGTTAAAGCTTCAGGTATAGCCTTCCAGAGGAGGGAATGTAAAGGAATAGATTTCAAAAGTCAGGCATTTGGTCAAAATGGATAAGGGAGTTCCAGGCATTGTAACAAATAGCAATGCTCTTGAGAAATAACAAAATGAGGTGTTTGAAATGTAGAGGGTAGGAGGAGGAGAGACAGGATAAGTAAGAATATGCCAGATCACAAGAGCTTTACATGCAATAACAACTTTGAACTAAAATTTAAAGACAGCAAAGAACAAATGAATAAATTTAAGAATGAGCATTAATTAATCAACTTTACATTTTAGACTGGTGTCTGGAAGCATGTGCAATTGCAATAGCTGTATAAGTTGGTCAAGCAAGAAGATAAAGGAAGAAGAGTGTGGCCAAAGGAGAGAAGAGTGAGAAGATAGACTTGAGTCAGTTAGTCAAGAAATATATTTTAAATATCAAATTGACAGTAATTTGCTTTTCATTTGTAGGAGGGTAGCACAGCTGGGAATCTTATAACTCCCAAAGATTTGCAAGAAAGACTGGGTAGATGAAGGTTCTTACTACAAAGACCAGATTTTGGGGGATAGATGATAAGTTCAATTATGAACATATTGAGAGATTGGTGGCTGGGGTACATTCAATTAGTTATGTAAGTAGATTGTTCTGAATAGACAAATCTGGTTTCTCTCTTAGAGAAACTTAGACTGTAATCATTGTAATGATGTAGATGGAAGTTAATTCATTGATGTAAATGGGATAATTTGGCAGTATGCTTATGGCAGGAAGTGAACAGAATGCCTGACTCTTGAAACCTGGTGAGCCAATAAATTACATAAAATTACAAATGCAGGACCTATGGGACAAAAGTCTCAACCATAATCTTAATGTCTTTGAATGTTAATGTGGCATGATTTCTTTAATAGATGCCTTGTATTTTTAAAGACAAAAATGCAAGGTCTAGGAAAAACATTTTTTAAATAAAAGGACGAGTATCCAAATCTTGATGCTTGTTGTATTTCTGCAGATCTTATTTTTCTTAAATCCACTTTATATTTTGACTCATAAATTTTCAAATCTGTACAGTTCAAATACGAGTTTAAAGATCTTCAGCACTCAGGATCTCACTCCTTCCTACCAGATTTTTTTAAATATAATTTTATAGCACTCAACTTGCTTGAAGAACAGGCTTCTCAAAGTGTGAAATTTTCAATGATTTAGCCCGGATACAGCAATGTTTTCCTGCATTAGCTCATCAGAAGAACGCCAATGACATAAAAATAAATTGGAGCCAAAATAAATTAAATATTTGACCTCAATAACATATTGCTCAACTCTTATTATGTTTAATGTCACACTCGTATGAATTATCATAATTAAAAAATAAGAATGATTTTATTTTCTACATTGTGAAACAAAGTTACAGTAAGGTTAAATGACCACAGAGAGAAATGTAATCTGAGAAGGTATATTTTTCTTTGAGAATTAAATAGATTTTAAGCAGTTATTAAATCTTAGAAAATATACTTTAGGCCAATATTTTAGTTAAGCTGTTGTTCGACTTTTGATTAGATCTATAAGCATTAGTGAGGACTCTGTGGGATCAATATTACTAAAGGAAAATGAAGTTGAATGTTACAAAGATGAATCAATTTCATTGTTTAGAAATCTTTTAGGATTCATTATCATTCAGGTTTTACTATAGTTCATCATCATCACCATATTATGCAAGCAAATCAATAAACTTTTAACAAAACCAGAGACAAAAACCTGATTACTTAATTTATTTTTTAATTCATGCTGCCAAAAATTTTGTATCATATTTTATTATAGAATTGTCATTTTAAACTATATGTGTTGAGTCATGTCCAAGTCATAAACACACATATAAAAACCTCTGTCTTTTATAACAGTCATTTATAGTCACATTCAAACACTGAATTTTTAAAAATTTTACAATGCAAACAAAATAATGTATTCTGAGATAATCTGAAGGTCAGTAATTACTCATAAGCGCATTGGTTTGGTAGATTCTTTATTAACCCAAATCCTTACCTCATTCCCCTTCAGGTCCTATCCACTTCTCCCTTTAGTAAAATATTCTCTTGACCAGGCAGAATAATAGCTCTGACTTGTGTATGATCAACAAATATCAAGACCATTTGAATGCCTTCAACAGAAAATTAAATATGTTTGCCATTTGTGTATGTTTTTTTTTTTTTTTTTTTTGAGAATCATCTATTTATGTCCTTGGCCCACTTTTTCATGGGATTGTTTGGTTTTTTTTCTTGCTAATTTGTTTGAGTTCCTTATAGATTCTGGATATTAGTCCTTTGTCAAATGTATAGATTGTGAAGATTTTCTCCCTCTCTGTAGGTCTGTAGGTTACCTGTTTACTCTGCTGACTGTTCCTTTTTCTGGGCAGAAGCTCTTTACTTTAATTAAGTCCCACCTACTTATCTTTGTTTTTGTTGCATTTGCATTTGGGTTCTCAGTCATGAAGTGTTTGCCTAAGCCAATGTCTAGAAGGGTTTTTCTGATGTGTCTTCTAAAGTTTTTATAGTTTCAGGTCTTAGATTTAAGTCTTTGATCCACCTTGAGTTGATTTTTGTATAAGGTGAGAGATGATGGTCCAGTTTCCTTCTCCCTACATGTGGCTCACCAGTTACGCCAGAACCACTTGTTGAATACGGTGTCCTTTCCCCACTTTATGTTTTTGCTTGCTTTGACAAAGATCAGTTGGCTGTAAATGTACAAATGGCCAACAAACATATGAAAAATGCTCAACGTCACTAATTATCAGGGAAATGCAAATCAAAACCACCATGCAATACCACCTTACATCTTCTTCAAGACTGGCCAGAATCAAAAAATCAAAAATAATGGATGTTGGCAGGATGCAGTGAAAAGGGAACACTTCCACACTGCTGATGGGAATGTAAACTAGTACAACCATTATGAAAAACAATGTGGAGATTCCTTAAAGTACTAAAAGTAGAAATACCATTTGATTCAGCAATCCCACTACTAGGAATTTACCCAGAGGAAAAGAAGTCATTATACAAAAAAGATACTTGCACAAACATGTTTATAGAAGCACAATTAACAATTGCAAAAATATGAAACCAGCCTAAATGCCCATCAATCAATGAGTACATAAAGAAATTGTGGTATCTCTCTCTCTCTTCTCTCTCTCTCTCTCGATAGATAGATAGACAGACAGACAGACAGACATAGATATATGGAATACTACTCAGCCATAATGGAACAAATTAATGGCATTCACAGCAACCTGGATGAATCTGGACAATTATTCTAAGTGAAGTAACTCAGGAATGGAAAACCAAACATCATATGTTCTCACTCCTAAATAGGAGCTAAGCTATGAGGATGCACAGGCATAAGACATAAGACAAGCACATACAGTGGACTTTGGGGACTCAGGAGAAAGGGTGGAAGAGGGGTGAGGAATAAAAGACTACAAATTGGGTTCAGTATATATTGCCCAGGTGATAGGTACCCCAATATCTCAGAAATCACCACTTACTTATGTAACCAAGAACTTAGTCATGTAACCAAATACAAACTGTTCCCCCAAAAACCTATGGAAATAAAAAACTTAAAAAAAAAAAAAACTTTTCTAAAGGAGGAAATTCTCTTCTGTAAGAAATTTGACTTTATTTTTATTAAATCTTGACATAATTTTTATTTCGAGTTCCCGTTTGTCCTTAAGGTGGTAAAAACAGCCGTAATCAATTCAGACTTTCTCCTTATTTTGCCTGATGTCTAGTCTAAGTTCTGGTAGGGGACCTCAGGTCCATTCAGTCATGGGTCTACTCAGTTTTTAACCAAGGATTCCATGATTCCATCTGGTTCTTAGTCATTCATGACTGTCATTTCTGAGAGGTTTCTTTCTCCCATTCCTATGGCCATTCCAGATCTACAACTCTCTTCATGTCAGTGCAACACTCTCTCAAAAAAAAAAAAAAAAAAAGCAGCAGCAGCAGAATGTAAATCTCTCTGATGCTGTTTTGGGTTTTACATACACATGCAACATGCCCATATTTAAGTTAAAAGAGGAGATTAAACAAAAAGGATCTCCCTCCTTTTCTTCTAAACTATCATATGTTGTTTTTAGGAGGATAGGACAGGGGTCAAGGAAAGGTGAAACAATATAGTTGTTTGAATGAATACTTAAGAATTATGAAGAATTATGACATTGGAGATGTATTTTTCATGAGTTTCTTGATGAAATATATAATTAAAATGTTTGCTTATTTTAATATTGCTTTGATCTACTTTTAGCAAGAGACTTCTATCATATTTTTATGGAATATATATTTAATTTAGTACCTAAGCATAAATCACTCCTTAAATTCAATTACTAACATATTTTTCCAGCTTAGAATTTCATGAGCAAAAAAAAAGTTTTTATTTTTAATGTCAAGAACGCATTAAAATATACATGCTTTTGATATCTTAGATTTAAAATAAGGAATTTGTGTATTCATGAAAGATGAAAATTTCTAAGAAGACTACTAAGTTACATGAAGAAAAGTAAATGTTATCTGTAAAAATTAGATTTTTCCTCATATTCAAAGGAATCAGATACCTAATGTTTTTGTTTTTCATTTTCCTGTTTGTGTATTCTATTTGTATTATTATGAGAAATTTGTGAGATTTCCAAATTTACCTTTCGCCAATATTGGAAATTCTCATAATGTTTAATGTCTGCTAATTAGACAAGTATTTAAAATGTAAATTTGTCATTTTAAACTAGATTTTTTATACTAATTAGTGGTAAATTTTAAAAATGTTTTACACCATTTTTGTGATGGATTTCTAGCTTCCTGTCTTTCCACCTACTGCTTCTAATCCACTACTCCCACAAAACTCTCCTTTCAGCACCCTCTGACCACATTGTGCAGAGAATATCAATGATTCCTAATTATTCACAAAATAAATTCCAAATGCATGGTCCAGATTACCGGTTCTTTACAGCCCAGTACCAGTCTCCTTTCTCTTCACTTAATTTCTCAACTCTCCTCCCATACCTTATAACTGTATCAAGCTGGTATAATTTTAGTCCCCCTTTCCCTATAACTTTATTTCTCCCATTTTTAGTAATTGAAATCCTACCTATGGTTTAATATTTGGGTAAATATGCCCCAACATTTATGTAAAATTTTCTGTTAGTCTCTTCTGTGCTACTGTAATAGAATACTATAGGCTGGGTAATTTATAATGAACAAAAAGCAATTTTTTCACAATTCTGGAAACTGAAAAGTCTGAGATTAGTGTGCCAGCATCTGGTGATGACCTTTCGCTGCATCATGGTGGAAGGTGGAAAGGAGAGGGAGGGAGGGAGAGAGAGAGAGAGAGAGAGAGAGAGAGAGAGGCATTTTAAAAGACTATTGAAAGCATGTTCAACTGTTGTAAGATTTAATTTACAAACTGTTCAATTTCTTTAATATTTTGTGTTTTAAAATAACCTCAGGCCTATCTGTCCAGAGCTCTTCAGAAATGTTTATGAAATTTGGTTGCTGACTCACCAAAAAATAGCTTAAAGATATATAAATATTAAGCGTTTGAACAAATTAAGATTATTTAAAATAATGTATGTATGGTGGTTGTGTTCTATATACATCCATTTAAGTTTAAATTAAAAATTATGCAAACTAACTTTGCATAACTGTAACCAAATAGTAGTTATTAAACCCTATTTATTTTTGTAGAATTCTTGGAATACAAGTGTTTTGTTTTTGATACTCTGCTTTCTGTTCAGCCAAACATATGTTTGTACCCAAAGAAGAAATTGAAAACATAATAATTAAGATATGCACTCAATTTATAAGTAAATAACAGATGAAAAAATAGATCAGTTGGTTTCATAGTCAGTTCTGTTAGCTTATGTTTAGGGTTGTTACTTCAGAACTAGAAAATGAATCAAAAGGTTTTTCTTTTCCATCTGTTGATATCATCTATGTCATTTGGATACGTATTTATATTTACATGTGCATTTTTATTTATACTTATGTCTTAACATAGTTTTTACATTTGTTAATCAGCAAATTGTGGTAGTCCTTCTTTTAATAACCAGTGGTAGAGTTTGAATTTTTTGAGGTATTTATTAATTTATAACAGTGGACTAAAAGAAAGTATAGTTATTGGTTTAGATTAACAGACCATATGCTGAGTTGTAAGGATCCATATTTATTAATAACTTTGCCTTGTCAAATGTAATTCTTGATTAACTCTTAGCTAGAAAGAAGTGATGTTTTTCTTATTTAGCTTACTTCATCTAAAATAAATAAAATGGTTTTCTGGCAAGACATGACTTCGCCTTTTTGATTAGACCATTTATTTCCCAAGTCTTCAAACACCTCAATCACGCAAGGTTCAATTCCAATAGTGTTCAGACCACACAAATAGTACAATGTTTAATACTTGGTTTAAGAAAATAAGGGCATTAGCACTCACAATTTTGATTCTTTACATATTGACTAAACTCATTAAGCCAAAAGATCAAAGACTCTTTTAAAAAGGAAAAAGAAAACCTCCATGCTAGAAAATGGAGAAAGGCTGAGTCTGAAATTAAATCCTAAGCCTCACAGGTTGGCTTTTCAACAGTTCAAACCTCAATTTTTTTTTTTTCTGTAACTCCCATTTGAAAGAAAATGAAATTTGCCAAACCTAACTGCTATGTTTTGCAAGCTTTCTTGTTTTCTTCGTAACAGCATTTCTCTTTTTAAACAGTCTATCTCCTGCTTTTATTTTCTTGGATCTCTACTCTCTTTTAATTTGACTTTTTTTCTATTTAGTCTCTTTTTCCATCACCCTTTTTCTTCATCCTCCCCTATGTCTTCCTCCTTGAATCTAATGATTAGACCTCCTAGCATTCTGGTACTTTTGCCTGCTTGGAATAAGCATGCACAGACAAAACTGTTCACCTTTCTCCGTTCCGTTTCTACTATTTTCATAATTTATGAAACCATAGTAGATGTAATTTGAGTAAACATTCTCAACATAAAAATTACATTTCCTGTAATTCTCAGTATCAATTTGGAGTGTTACCTATATCCTTAAATTTGACAGATGTTGAACATTAGAATCCTTTCCTACTTCTCAAAGAAGCGACAGTTTCCATCTTTACATTACATGTTTCTAGTACTTCATTTCATATCACTATGAATTACTTTTGCTTTTTTAAAAAAACAGATAATACATAGGAAATACATTCTGGACTGGGGGAATATAGAGAGGTTTGAGGGCTTAAGTAGATAGAAATTCATCTGGCTAGGTGGCACCAAACCACATTACTTCAGGCCACATAATGTTCATTAACGCTTAAGTTAAAGGACCCTTTTTGTATGTAAATTCTATAGCCAAAACCAAATAAAATGTAACCCACCAAAAATATTTTGTTTTACCTTTTGGTTGGTAGTTTTGGCATCAAGTGCATATACTTTAATCATAGAAATGCTTTTCTTACACAGAGGTGGAGGATGCTCATTAAATAGAGCAAAGCAAAAAATGAAAGCTTTCAGAACGAACAGGGCATTCATGCAGAAACTGTGCAGTGAGGTTGGCACTCACTCATCTTAAAGGACAGTGTCTTTTGGCCAAAGCTGCCATCCTCTCTGCTTTGACACTTGCAAAAAGTAACTGAGTAGTTCATAATACGAAACTGAATGTTGTCCTTCTTCATGTGAAGAGAGAATGAAATAGAGCTCACAAAATGAAATTCAAGAATATAATCACTGGGCACGGTGGCTCACGCCTATAATCCTAGCACTTTGGGAGGCCAAGACGGATGGATTGTCTGAGGTCAGGATTTCAAGACCAGCCTGGCCAACATGAGGCAACCCTGTCTCTAGTAAACATACAAAAATTAGCCGGGCGTGGAGGTGCATGCCTATATTACCAGCTACTCAGGAGGCTGAGGTTGGAGAATTGCTTGAACCCGGGGAGAGGAGGTTGCAGTGAGCCAAGATCGCACCACTTCACTCAAGCCTGAGTGAAAGAGTGAAACTCCAAAAAAAAAAAAAAAAAAAAAAAAAAAAAGAATATAATTATGTACAATATTGCTGGGAACAAGACAGACTCATTACTACACGAAGTCAATGATCTGAGTTTCAGGCACCAGTACATTTAGTTTATTAAATAATTTAGGTGTAGTCAGTTCCAGGGGAAGTGGATGCCCTCATGTTACTGAACTTGGGTGTTCAGTAAAAGGCTGCTGAGCTGAACATATGTTAAGACAAGGGACTGTTAGTGATTGCATTGTTAATTGTTTAGATTTTTCTCAAATAGAACAGAAATACTCATATAACTTCTCTCTTTAATGTTGACATAGAAATAAGTTGTTTTAGAGAATTAAGAGCAGTATAAGTAGAAAGAGAATTTTAAATTTAACACCCAGAGTGATTTGAAAAAAGTGCAAAGAAGACATATTTTAGATAGGTGATTGTAGCTCGATGAGATTTTCTTGATTTATTTCTGTGCCTGAGCTTTTTCTCTGCAGTAAAGTTTATAAAAGATAAGCAGTAGCCCTGTATTCTATGAAGAAACAGATACCCTCACTTGAGGTTGTCTTTGAAAATTATTAATTGAAACTTGAAGTGAGAAAAATACCAGGTTTCTGAGAATAGTCCTACAACATTGAAATGAATACATAAAGAAATAAATTGGTTACCACAGCTCTCCTCTTTTTCACTTTTATATAACATACACCAAAAAAACATGTTCCATTAGTTTCCCTAGACCATCCTATGACTTCTACCTTTTCCTTACATTTTATATTTTCATATAAAAGCTCATATTTCTCCACCCCCACTTCTATGTGTTTTGAACAATTTTTAAGCTGCATTTCTTTTAGAGTACAAGGCATCTCACTATTAATATTATATGTATTAATAAAGTGTCTATCATCACTATCAAAATATCAATTATCAATATTAATATCAACTGTGTTAATATCAATATTATGTTCAACTCTTAAACATAAAATATATGCATAAGTATTTGGATATGCAGATTAGATTCTTAAGGAATAATGGACACAAGAAAGCCATGTGTACACAGCGCAATAATGAGGTCCAGAAAAGTTGAATATTTAGGAGAGTTTCTACCGGATGAGATACTTGGTTAGTGGGATAAGTTAGCAGTGATCCCTGTGCTTTTAAAGTAGTAATTACAAAATAGAAGTGTACTACCTTTTGACTTTAGTATGTCACTTCTTTAAAAGTCTATAAAAATTGGCTGGGCGTGGTGGCTCACGCCTGTAATCCCAGCACTTTGGGAGGCTGAAGTGGGTGGATCACAAGGTCAGGAGACTGAGACCATCCTGGCTAACATGGTGAAACCTTATCTCTATTAAAAATACAAAAATTAGCCAGGGGTGGTGTTGCATGCCTGTAGTCCCAGCTACTCTGGAGACTGAGGCAGGAGAATCACTTGAACCCAGGAGGCAGAGGTTGCCATGAACCGAGATCACGCCACTGTACTCCAGCCTGGTGACAGAGCGAGACTGAATCTCAAGAAATAAAAGTCTGTAAAGGTTATACAAGAATGTCCATATAAGTTCATTTCTGGAAATGCAAGTGACATTTAAAGAGATGTGTAGACCGAATAATACACTGAGTATTTTACAAAAAACAAGAGCACGTTCAAAATAGTTAAACCTATCCAATACCTATTAGTGTAGTTTAACAAAAATTGATCGCTCTTGAGGTTTGTGGTATTGTTACTCATTATAGAGGTTGAAAAACCTTAATTGCTAGCTTATTTGGTTCAAAAGAATGAAAAGAATCAGAAAATAAATGTTTTTCAGAAATCCAAAAATAATTCTTTAGTATAGAATTATTAAATGTTAATTTGTTGCCAAGTTCCTTGTATTTATTGAAATAGTTGTGCTACTTTGGGGGAAATAGCAAAGACTGTAAGTGATGTGTAGTGTTTGGGGGTTAGTTTCTACATTTTTAAATAAGGGACATGTATATTTCTAGAGATTAGTAGAAATTAAGCTGTTTACATATCTTCTCATTGCTTTGAAATTTTGAGCTACACATATGTATGGAAATTTAAATGTTTTTATATGCAAGGGTTTTACCTCCTATAGGACCTTGTAACAAATTTTAACTTTCATAACAAAGACTATTTTGTTATATTTTGAAAACCACTTCTATTACTGGAAAAGCAAGATGAAAATGTTTTATGAATTCAAAAATGGGTAGAAATATCATGTCCTATTTTTTATTGCTTGTGGCAATGAACTATAATTAATCAATAATTTTTGAGTGCTTCCTGTATTTCCATACCATTTTTATCATCATAAAAGTTACTGATAATTAACATAATAGTTCTCCTCAGATAGGTTTTGATATAATTATGGGAGTGTCTCTAAAAGACATAAAATAATCTTGAATAATAAAAAAGTCATTCACCAGGAAATATTATTAGAGTTTAGAAATTGACAGGAGATGGAGCCGAATAATAGTGGGAATATTGAGTAAGTGCTTCATGGAAGCATCAGGATTATAGTATTGAAGATTATGTAGAACTTTGTTAGTGAGACCAGGGTAAAACTGGAGGCCATTTTGTATGAGAGAATCTCATGAATGAAAGAATGCAGTTTCCAGTGATGGAGCAGTGGGAAGGTGACCTTGAAGTATTTCTTGGTATGTTCCAGTAAAAAAAATAAATAAATAAATAAGATAAGAATTATAGAAACAGCTTTTGTATGGCTTTGACATCTACATAGAAAGGTTTGTGTCTGATGTGGACTGAAATAGGGTACCATAATTGATTTTTAAGCAAACTTAAAATATAATGAAAACAACATTTAATATGGATTATTCCAGAAGCGATATGTAATATATAGGTGACAGTTGGAGGGTGGAGAAGGAATCTGGAGGCAGCTCCAGCCCTTAAAGTCCATAGGAAGTATTTCCAGAAATGCAGGTGTGAGGTGAGTGACAAGCTTTTAGCTTTAGGTGGTGGCAATTAGAGCACTGAAAAGGACAGGATACCTGAGGCATTTAACTCATAATAACACTATATGTTTATCTTTTAATCTTATAACTACCCTCATATGTTTGGTCTGAAAGTTGTTGGTTTGGTTCCATGAGCAAAATAGATTACCATTAATGAATTCCTCATCTTTCAGCTAAAGGCGTCATTGAAAATCTACATTGTCCTGCTTATGTAAAGATAGTACTACATAGTACTGTCCACTATTACAATCCACTAAGAGCATGTACTTTGAATTATTTTCCAACCGTTGCAGAAGAATTTGCTGAAACAGACACATGCTCTCAATCCATTCCCATTACAAACAATAGCTGGTATTTTTGAGATTGTTGGCAAGAATTGATGACCCATTTGATGGCTTGGGACTAAAAGCTCTGTATCTATCATATAGAAGAAGGCAGTTGATACATAATGGATACAGTATTCCAATGGTGTTATTAATGTCATCTACTAAGCAGCTGAACCAATCTGTGTATAGTATGGAAGGTAAGTTAGCTGCCAGAAGATGGCAGAAAGGTAAACTAACCGAATTTTTCTTTGAGTTCTTTGTTGTTCAGCACTTTTGAACTTCTCACTAATTCTGTAGATTGTCAGAATGAATACAAGGTCCAAATTAAACTTATAGCAAATTTGATGAAGACATAAGGTTGATTCTGATATGAGTCTTATGAATGACAAAGGAATACATTGTATATATTTAAAGTATTGATTCATACTAATTAATTGGAATGCCATTTAGGGGTCATTTATGATGTTATGGGGTTCCGTAATACAAGCATGCGAATTCTTTCTATTAAATGGAAAATTTCTTTCCTGCTCATTGGAAGGATGAGGCCCATTTTGTAATTGGAGTGTGAACATTGTAAACAATGTTTTGCTATTTTTTGTTTTTAGATCTGTATCAAAGAGCTTAACCATTGTGTATTATGTTTTGCTATATAGCCTGTAACCTAAGTGTCAATGTAGGATAGTTTTCATGTGACAACGTCACATAAATTTTGTCAGCAACAGCCTGGTCAATTCCATCTGTCCTGTTTTGATGACTGATTTACTTCTGTCAATAAATTGACAAGTAAGTTATCCAGATGACCAATCTAAAAAAGATTGCTTTTTTTTCTTTTTTTTTTTGAGATGGAGCCTCGCTTTGTCGTCAGGCTATAGTGCAGTGGTGCAATCTTGGCTCACTGCAACCTCTGCCTCCCAAGTTTAAGTGATTCTCCTGCCTCAGTCTCCCCAGTCACTGGGACTACAGGTGCACACCACCACACCCAGCTAATATTTTTTTTGTATTTTGAGTAGAGACAGGGTTTCACCGTGTTGACCAGGATGGTCTCGATTTCTTGACCTCATGATCTACCTGCCTTGGCCTCCCAAAATGCTGGGATTACAGGCATGAGCCACAAACCCGGCCAAAGATTGCTTTTAATATGCTTTGTTCTCCTTAAACATTTAGACAACTTTATACCAAGTCTCTGCATATTCATTATTAGTATATTTTGGCCAGTTAAGCCTCCCTGAAAAGTATGATTTTTACCTAATAGATCTTTATTGGTTATTTTGCTGTAATCAAATTATCTCTATTTTGTCGATCAGGGAAGAATTCTAGTTGTGTAAGTAAAATAGTGTGTGAATTTTATTGAATGAAGGAAGTAGAGCTCTCTGACCTTGTGATTGCAACTTCTATTTTAGAAAGACATTAGGGATGCACATTTGAAAATCTCTAAGAGTTTTCTCTTGGCAATATAGTACTTTCATTTTTAAAAGAGGAGAATAAAACTTCGCTTTCTGAATTGTACTTGTCTATAGAAAAACTACACGAGAGCTTTGGTATGATCCTGACAGGTAGCTTCGTCATCCCTGGCTCTAAAATACCTAACAAATCTTGAGGGGGAAAATAGACTTAAATTTTATGGAGAGTTCATTGTTTTGGGTACAATTTGCCTATCATTTCCTGCGGATATGGTGATAATTGAAACATAATCTTTAAAGTGGCAATGACTTACCTAAAGTACGAAAAAAGATTTATTTGTTAATGATGAAGAGAAAGTTGTAAGTAGTTTAGAGGAGAACATAAAGATGGAAGAAGTGAAGCCGTGCCAGGATCCTGGGGATAGAGGGAGAAGGTATCACAGGCTTCCTCAACACTCAGCATGACAAATGATGCATAAATAGCATAGCAATATTTAGTGTGTGTTTTGATATCTTTGATGACAACTTCAGAAAATGAACATTAATGAACAAAACATAAAGCATATTTAAAATATTGAATCAAACGACAAAGACCAAAAATTGACAGTACCAGATTATACATACTAAAAAGAAAACAAAAAAATTAGCTATTTGAGAGAAAAAGTCTCAAAATGGATGTATCTTAAAAAAAATTCCAACTATGCTGAATTAATATGAGTTGGTATAGATTCAAACCAGGAATTTGAAATTCTTTTTTATTGATATTTGGAGACAGAGTCTCACTCTGTTACTCAGGCTGGAGTGCAGTGGCACAATCTCTGCTCATTATAACCTTTGCCTCCTGGGTTCAAGTGGTTCTCATGCCTCAGCCTCCTGAGTAGCCAGAATTACAGGTGTGCACCACCACACCCAGCTAATTTTTGTATCTTTAGTAGAGATGGGGTCTCACCATGTTGCCCAGGCTAATCTCCAACTCCTGGCCTCAAGTGATTTGCCTGCCTCAGTCTCCCAAAGTGCTGGGATTATAGGCATGAGCCACTTGCATCTGGCAGAAATTCTCCCCCTAAATATGAGCATAAAGTTTATCTGAAAATTGCTCATATAAATAATCTACTTCCATGAGAAAAGTTCAGATCATTAAAATCAGTGTGAGAAACTAAAATTTCACAGGTTAAAACTTTTAATATAATTTATTATATTTTAATTATTGTGTATAATTTAATTTTCATTCAGAGAATGTCATAAAAACTTGTGTTTCTTAAACTCAAAAGACTCAAAATCTTTTTGTAATCAAAGAACAAAATAGAACAAACATAGGAGTTCCAGGCATTTTTCACCTGCAATTTAAGGCTTATAATGTAATTGAGGTCTTCTAAGTAACCTAAGCATCGTGGGCAACGACTTAATATATTTTGATTTATGCTTATTTGTTTCTACAAATCACAGATGTGTAGATTTGTATTCTCAGGACACTCTATCAGTAGTAATTTGTATTGGAAAATTTAATTTACTACATCGATTTACAGTTACTGCTGTTTTTTTTAAGAAATTGTACATTTTGTCATAAAAAAATTTTTCCATCAGTTTATAATAGCAAGAAGAAAAAATAGAACAGAAATTAAAAGGTGCATGGTGAGTGAGTGAACAAACTGTAGAGTATAAGATTTTTATGAAGAGATTAAGGAACTGATTCATAAATAAGAGAAAATGATAATGAACTTACTTCAACATGCTGTTGATATAACATATCCCAGGAGAGCTTATAAATGCCACTGGACATTTGTACACATCTGTGTGTTAGTGTGTGTGTGTGTGTGTGTGTGTGTGTGTGTGTGTGTGTCATGAGGCGTTGGGGAAGGAGGGAGACATGGGTGTATTTTTTATTCTAGGTCAGTTTTTTATTTGTATGTAGTTACCATAAAGATATTCAAGTTTCTGGGAGGGAAATGAGAACTTTTTACTTCTGAAAAGGTATTTAATACAACACATACAAATGTATTCTAAATACATTTTGATACAATTTGTCAACCTATACTTCTTCAAGAAGTGGAATCAGCATTTAATAATAATTGTGCATCTGTGGTTAATTAGCTCAGTTGGTTGAGTCATGAAGCTAATGAGGCCAGAGCCTGGGTTTGATCTCTGTGTGGGCTGGTGAGTTTTGCTTTATTCCTGGGTCATAGACTGCAGTTCAGCCCAGGCCAACTATCTCATGGCTGCATGCCACTGACCATAAGAAACTGGGCAAGAGAAAGTAACTTCAACAAGTCTGGAACAGATCTTCAAACTATGCACAGTATCTGCTTGTTAATGTATGAAGAGAAGCATTAGTTATGAACTCAGTCCTCCTACAAAAAGACACACAAGAAACTTTCTGTGGCCTCAAATGACACATTGAGGCATAAGTAATACTAAGAATTACCTAAAGAGAGCAAGGGAAATAGCTAATTCATAACTACAAATAGAATCTATTTCAAATGGCAAGGGAAGCAAAATCCCTGGCATTCCCACATGTTGATTTTTCCTTAGTAGATTATAAAGGTTTTTAGGGGGTTGGATGAAGACTTCTGAATCAACTGTGAAATAAGACAAAGGAGGGAGGTGAGAAGGCAGATGGAAGGCCAATATATCACATTTGTTGCAGATAAAGACTAGACTAGAGGATATAGTTTAGATCCACAGGTAAATGGGCTCAACACTAACCTCAGAATTAGAGAAATTTACCCACTTACATAGACTGAGAAAACACAGGTCTCCCAAATGTGACTGGCCTTACTTTGTGGCCTGATAACTCTTTTTGTAGGAAAGTCATCTCCAAGGGAAAAAAGGGAGGACAAAGAGGGTATTGATTCATACATGGACAGTTTTATTTTCTTACAAACACATAAATCAGATTAGGCCACTGGAAAGACTGAGTGAGAGAAAGAGAGAGGCCTGGATTGTTCCATATGAAAGAAAACATCAAGAGTGGAATATAATTCCTGCCACCCCCATCTTCAACTAAACATTTTATTTTTAAATTGGATAAATGGCCAGTTTAAGATGAAAAACAAGAAAAATGCCAGAAACTGAAGCTTAGACTGTATGTTCATTGTGGTAGAGAGAAACTTGTGAACTCATTGAGAATCAATGCATCTCTGTTGCAGTGTGGTGGTCTTTCCTCACGGTCTCCCAGATTTCTGCAGGTAGATGATTCCCATGATGTCGCCTGCTATATTGTGATCACAAATATCATGACCATAAAGAAATGCTTTGTTTGGAAATATCTACAAATAATGATGGAAAGGCCAAATTGAAAATAAATATTTTGCTGAAATCATCCATTTACCAATTTACTATCATTAACGTTAAACTCAACATAACATTAGTCTAATGAGATAGCATATTGCTTTTAAAAAAAAAAAATGTTCTGTTGTTAAATATATCCTTTAAACATTATGCGATACATTCTCTTTAGGGATTCACAATACACTTCATCTTTTTAATGTTTGACTTTGTCACAGTGTTTTTCATACTTGGATAAGTGATCCCATGTAACTGGTGTTTGGTAATGTAAGTTTGGGAAACACTAATCAAAACTATAAAGTGATCAAGTTCCTTGTAGTAAGATTTTATGATGTTTAGTGTCCTAATAATGATGAATAGATCATTCCTCAAATGACGTTTGCTTTAAAAAGCTATAAATTCATGGCGTATTAAGTAGAAATAGCATTTCAGTTGTTGTAGAAATAATAATTAACAGCTTTTTGTAGATGCTGTTTTTTACTTTTTTACTCTGTTGTGATATATACAGAAAGACTCTTGAAGTATATTTGCATAGCTGCAATTGTTATTTTCAGCATGAATGACTACAGATATATTAATGATACCTGCAGCATTTTGTCCAAGTATGAGGTTTCATGATAGCCATCAAATATGATACTGCATTTTGTCTAGACTTCATACTATTTAAACCATCCCAGATTAATGTAGATTACAACAGAGAATATGTTATTCCACTAGGAAAGAAAAAAATCTGATGATAACTCCAGTTTCACAATTTTCCATCAAAATATTAAGTTGTAATTGTTCTTTAAATACATGCAATGTAGTCTTATAGAATAATTGTATGTTTCTTTTGACTCTTCTGGATTTCTAATGTGGCTTAAGTGACTATTAGAGATTAATGAAGTTTTTTAACAAATAAAATGTCAGACAACACCATATATTTTAAATAAATAGAATGTTATTTGATCAATGTAAAGTGGATATTTTGTTGAAGAATCTTTAAATATCCTACATGTTATTTGTGGCTTACAAAAACTTTAACCTTAGCTTGTATAGAGATATTGATTGAATTTAGGTCTTAACCTCAAGTTTCCATTGAAAGTGGTTATACAGACATCTAAGTTCATATAGTCCTCTTTAATAATACATACACTCCTATTATTCTTTATACAGTTAATTTGATCTTTGGGGAAGTTGTCAACAAAAATGAATTACATTTGAAGAAATAAAATTTAATGACAATTCCAAATTATGTAATAAAATCTATACATAAAAATGCTTTTTAAAATTAGGCCTTTTGTTGCAAAAAATAATTTTTAATTTGTCACCCAGCCTGGAGTGCAGTAGCACCCTCTTGACTCACTGCAACCTCCACCTCCCTGGTTTAGCCGATCCTCTCACCTCAGCCTCCTGAGTAGCTAAGACTACAGGTGTGTGCCACCGTGTCCGGCTAAAAGTTTTGGATTTTTGGTGGAGACACGGTTTTACCATGTTGCCTAGGCTGGGAAAATAATTCTTTTTTTTTTAAAGCCGTATTTTTGTATGTTTGTTTATTACGCTTCAACTTCAATTCTCACTGAATGGTTTTCCAGAAGTTGTTGCAAAACAGAACTCTGAACATTCTTCCTGTTCTCTGCACAAGCAACAGTCCATCCAGATAATCCGTATTTCACCAAACTCAGAACTATTTACTTTTATTGTCAGTGAATTTTACTCACCCTTAAAAAATCTAGTGTTCTAAACCAGACCAAAATAGTGTTCTATAAAATTATACAGTGAAAATAATTTTATATTGTATGCCTTCCCCTATCTCCATTACCCTCATGGGGCAGGCAGGCTGGAGAGAGAGAGAGGAGAGAGAAATAGAGGAAGAGAAAGAAAGAAAAAGTGCAATTGAATATAAGTTTTACCTGAGAAACACACTCAGTGAACAAAATTAGCCCTTGAGATTCACGGATCCTGGGTTTTACATCATGGCTATAGTTTATTACTTTAAGTATTATTATAGTTTATTGATTTGTAAAAGAGAATAATAGCAGCTGCTCTGCTAAACCTTCAAAGATATTAACTGACATAACATATATAGCATCATATAAAAGTACCATCATATACTATGTGCATGTAGATGTATAATAGTGTACATCATATAAATGTATAATAATAATTGTAGCATCATCGCCCTTTATCTGAAATGATGCTGAAAAATTTTGCTAGATAGCATTCTGTTTATAAATATTTTCAATTTGGTATAAAGTCCTGAGGCTTAAAAAATGAATATAATTGCTAACATTATTTAATTTTTAGTATGTGCAAGACATGTTGTGACTCTTTTAGATGGATATATTTTTATTTAATTATTTCAACAACCCAATTAGTTAATTATTTCCTTTTATTCCTATTGCGAAGTAGTGGAAAGTGAACACATGTTGATTAAATTACTTACCCCAGGTTACAGTGCAAAAAGGGATTCAGGTTATCTTGTCTACTCTTAGTTTCAACAGGCAGTTTCTTCTATAGAATCCTTTTACACAATGTTCCAGCCCCTTTTGAAATTTATTCCAGTAAATGAGATAGAACATGCTAGTATGCTCATTGCTCTGTATAGACTGCCTTCCATAGTAATTCCATAGATTTAAAACACATTTCTGTCTTCTTTTTTTCAACTTTTATTTTAGATTCAGGGGTTACATGTATAGATTTGTTACCTGGTTGTATTGCATGATGCTGAGGTTTGGGGTCAAATGATCCCATCATCCAGTACTGAGCATAGTACCCAATAGTTAGTTTTACAGCCCTTGACCTCCTCCCTTCCTCCCACCTTTAGTAGTCCCAAGTGTTTATCATTGCCATCTTTATGTCCATGAGTACCCAATATTTAGCTCCCACTTATAAGTGAGAGCATGTGATATTTGGTTTTCTATTTCTATTTGGTTGTAAATTAACTTAGGATCGTGTCCTCCAGCTGCATTCAAATTGCTGCAAAGGATATGATTTCATTCTTTTTTATGGCTGCATACTAGTCCATGATGTGTATGAACTACGTTTTTCTTTATGCAGTCCTCTGTTGTTGGACACCATGATTGCTACTGATTCCATGTCTGCTACTGTGAATGGTGCTCTGATAAACGTGCCAGTGCATGTGTCTTTTTCATAGAATGATTTGTTTTCTTTTGGATGTATAGCAAGTAATGGGATCACTGGGTAGAATGATAGTCCAAGTTCTTTGAGAAATTACCAGACTGTTTTTTTCCACAGTGGCTGAATTTATTTACATTCCCGTGAACAGTGTATAAGTGTTCCCTTTTCCTGCAGCCTCACCAGCATCTGTTGTTTCTTACTTTTAGGTAATAGCTATTCTGACTGGCCTGAGACAGTACCTCATTGTGGTTTTAATTTGCATTTCTCTGACAATTAGTGATGTGGGGCATTTTTTCATATATTTCTTCACCACTTGTATGTCTTTTAAGACGTATCTGTTCGCGTTTTTTGCCTATTTTTTAATGGGGTTATTTTGATTTTTCAATTGTATAAGTTCCAAATAGATCCTGGGTATTAGACTTTTGTTTGATGCATAATTTTTGAGTATTTTCTCCCACTCTATTGGTTGTCTGTTTCCTCTGTTGATAGTTTCTTCTTGCTGTGCAGAAGCTCTTTAGGTCCCACTTTGTCAATTTTTGCTTTCGTTGTGGTTGCTTCCAAGAACTTAGTCATAAATTGTTTTCCCGAGGCCAATGTTCAAATGGTGTCGCCAAGTTTTCTTCTAGCATTCTTTTAGTTTGAGTTCTTAACATTTACATTTTTATGTCATCTTGAGTTTATTTTTGTGTATGGTGAAAGGTAGCAGTCCATTTTTATTCTGCTGCATATGGTTAGCCAGCATCATGAATAGGGAGTCCTTTCTCCATTGCTTATTTTTTTTTTATCAATTTTATTGAAGATCACAAAGGCTATTAAGTGTGCATCTTTATTTCGGTGTTCTTGATTCTGTCCCATTGATCTATGTATCTATTTTTCTACTAGGACCATGTTGTTTGATTACTATAGCCTCACAATATAAAGTCAGGTCATTGTTATGCCTCCAGATTTGTTTATTTTGCTTAGGATTGTTTTGCCTATTTAGGCTCTTTTATGGCTCCATATGAATTTTAGAATAGCTCTTTCTAATTCTGTGAAAAATAACATTTGTAGTTTAATAGGAATAATGCTGAACCTATAGATTGCTTTGGGCAGTCTGGCCATTGTAATGATACTGATTCTTTCAATACATGAGCTTGGAATGTTTTTCCATGTCTTGGTCTTTTAGCAGTGTTTTGTAGTTCTCTTTGTAGAGATCTTTTACTTCCTGGGTTAGATGTATTCTGAAATATTTTATTTTTTGTGTGGCTATTGTAAATGGGATTTTATTTTTAATTTGACTCTCAACTTGAGCTTCATTGATGTATAGAAATGCTACCCATTTTTGTACATTGATTTTGTATACTGAAACTTGACTGAAGTTATTTATTAGTTCCAGGAGTCTTTTGGTGGCCTCTATGGTTTTCTACCAGTTATGATGGAAATGATTATCATTATTATAGTAATCACTATTACAATCATAATTATTATAGTAATTATGATTCTAATAGTTAAAGAATCATTATCATATATGAAGAAAGATAGCTTGACTTCTTCTTTTCCTATTTGGCTGCCTTTTATTTCTTTCTCTTGTTTGATTGCTTAGGCTAACACTTCCAGTTGTATGTTGAATAAGAGTGGTGAGAGTGGACATCCTTGTTTTAATCTAGTTATCAAAGGGAATTCTTCCAGTTTTTGCCCATTCAGTATGATGCTGGTTATGAGTTTGTCATAGATAGTTTCTATTATTTTGAGGTATGTTCCTTCAATGCCTAGTTTCCTGAGGGTTTTTATCCTGAAAGGATGTTGGATTTTACCAAAAGCTTTAAAGAAGCATTTTCTTGAATTAAGTTGATACTTATTTTTCACTTATTACTAACAAGCATAAATATCTGAAACTGTAGAATAAAACACTTTTACAATATATCACTTCTATTAAAAAAAGAAATTTCAGTAATAATTTGGACAAATGATAGTGAAGAGAGTAGGAGGGGATATTTCTAAAACAAATTCTGATACATCACAACAAGACTTTATAAATATAAAATTAGATGCTTGGTATTATGTACATGGAGAAAGGCATTTTGTAGTATAATCTGAGCAATAAACATTTTGAAATGAAACATGTTAATCATGCTTGTTCAACATGTGTAAGAAATTTTTGTATACACACATGCACATGTTATCATTTCAGAAGCTCAGACTAAATACTTAAATAGTTCCATTCTCCACATCCTAGAAATTTATCTTCAGTGAACTATCATCATCAAATTCACATATCTGTAGTTAAACACAATGATCACTAATGCATTGCCTGTAAAGTGAATAATGCAAATGAAATTCAGAAGTCAATTCTGATCCCAACTCTGCTATAGAAAAAATTGTTTTCAAATACAAGTTTGATTTCAAGTTACTGGATTTAAAAAAAACAACAAAGTATATACTCAGCATATCTAGATAGTACTGTTAGCTTTGCTAATCTAGTTTGCCTTTCTATCTTTAAATAACAAATAGGAATATATTATTCTTTTTAAATTGAAAGCATAATATAAAATGTTGTAATTGTTTAACTGTACATACACATATATGTACATATAGACATGCACAAATATATTTATGTACATAAATTCTCTTTTCATGTCACTTTTCATTTTCAGTTTTCTTTAAAAACATTTTTTGAGACATGGGTATTACTATATCACCCAGTCTTTTTCAAACTTGTGGGTTCAAGTGATCCTCCCCCCCTCAGCCTCACAAGTAGCTGGGACTACAAGGCTGTACCACTATGTCTGGCTCCATTTTCAAGTAATAAGGAAACACAGATTTGACCAAGTAATGCTGGGATTTGTTCATTAGAAATACATTTCAAAACTATTTTGAAAACATGGTCAAGACACATAATGCACCTGATAGCATACTTTAATTATTCTATCAAAAATATGCAAATAATAATAAACGTATTGATGTATAGACATTACACCTAGCTTTGTATTTTCTTTCTGTATTGTGCCCAAAGTGGGATATGTTACTCCCTAAGGTCCCAAATAGACACTACAGTGACTGCTTATTTTTTTAAGCCTTCTAGATATTACATCATTGGAATGTCAGACAAAGCCTTGAAATTCATATTCCATCAAGTATGTGATTTTTGTAATACTTAAAGAACAGAATAAATTTTAAAGTATTTCACAAGAGTGTTCTTCATTTTTAACCACCAGTGTCTACGTGTACATGAAACTCCTTCGGATTTTGTTTTCACCCCTTCTCACCCAACTTTCTTTTTACAACTGCTCTCAATTATGAACAGCACTTTACATTTTTTAAAGAACACATGACTTAACATAAGCCATCAGAGGAAAAACATTAAGCCTTATGTTAAAGAACTTTTTCACATATTATCATTTTTACAATATTTAAAGCTTTATGAAGACATGGAACTATTTCTTGTGTAGCACTTTACACATAGGCAGTACTCTTTATTAAATATTAAAGGAGCGAAAGCCCTCTTGACACTATTCTATAGTTGGGTTATCTGTATGTTTTTTTCTGGGCCACAGAAAATTAAATTGAGTAAATGAGGAATTGGCACAAACCTTGACAGATAGGAGAAAGTTGAAATCCTAACAGTGACAAAGAAAGAAGTATAAATGAAGATAATAAAACTCAAAATATAAATAAAAAATATAACATGTAATATAAAGAATATGAAAGACAAAGACAATGCAGTGTAGGGGTAAATTAACAAAAATTCTATTTTTGAAAGATTGTATGGACCTTCTACTTTGGGCAGTAGGCTACACAGACATTGAATATTACAGCATTTTAAAGGAGCACATTCTTTTTTATGAAAGACTATCTTGCTCCATTAAGGAGCTGGGACACTGTGTTCAACCAAAGTGTAAAACCAAAGCTTATAATCATGACACTTAGAAAACTAAATTTACCTACAAAGCTAAAATTATGATAATGTTTTCTGTTTTGTAACTCCAAATGTGCAGTGCTTTCTAAATATATATTACATGTATATTTAAATAAAATACATATATATTTTTGTATATTAAAAACATATGTTTTTTAAACAATTTTAAAAATTTTTGAATAGTCTTTAATTTCTAGGTATTTCTTTGGTTAATTTCTACATATTTAATTTTATATGTGGCTATTGTAAATTGAATTTTAAAAATTTCATTTCAGATTGTTACTGTTGGCATATAGAAATGCTCCTGGTTTTTGTGTGTTGATTTTGTATCCTGCAACTTTACTGAATTAATTTATGTACAAATCACATACATTCTTCCTTTTCTTTTTAGTTACATAGGTGTTTTATAAAATAAGTTATTAATTCATGAACATAATATGAATAAAATTATCCTTGCATTACTCTAAAAATGAAGGTCATAGATAAACAAAAATCAGTGTTTTCACCATATTAGTATGGTAATCTAGAAAAGTTTATATGCAGAACATGGACAGTAAACTCTTTCTGTAGCCCATGAGATGATTGCAAGTATAAATCTTATGAGATTTCCATTTGGTTCTCCTGGAGATAAGGGAGGCTTAAAAATTGATATATTCAGTCCAATGGCCATTAATGTGGGAGTAACCTGGAATATTTCATTATGGATCTGGAACAAATCTAACACAATTGACTACAGAAGGCAGTGTATGAACAATCCATGTGTTTTGCTAATTCTGCCTGTTCTTGGTTCAACCACATGCTTTTGAAGGAGAATTTGTCATCACACATGCAGAAGAGATTCAGGCCTGGAGGATATCACTAAATGAGCATAACATCAAGTTAGTGGGGGAGATTAAAGTTTGAAGTCAAAATTATTTCATCTGAAGTCAAAATTATTATAAAATTGAAAGTACATACTTGAGGGTAAAGTGAGGTCATACGTGACTTTTCAAAAGCAGAATATACTATCTATAACTGAGAACAGAAAAAGTAAGAGTGTCTGGTGAGATGTAGTAAACAGAAACCTCAGGTGCGGCTCCATTTGTGCACTCAGACACCATACTGGTCTGTAGACAGGATTCACTCTACCTTTCTAGGATGGCATTAATTAATTATTATTCATTTTTCACTCTTCAAAACGCCTCATGTTATACCTAGATATTACTTGAGCATATACATTTGACTGTGGAGAAACATACTTATCAAATAATCCAGTTGCAATAAGGGAATGATGAACAGGTATTTTCAGTTCTGAAGGACATACACTTCCCAGCAGTACTCCCAATTAATGCCTCAGATAGGGGACTGGTTCTTGACTGGGCAGCTCTGGCTCAAGCTTCACTTCTTTCTGAAGGCTTTTCCACTTACTTCAGGTGATGCAATTGATGAAGTCATATGTACATTTGATATTGAATCAAGAAAGCCCTGGTGATGCCTCCCATTAAATAGAAATGTCTTGAATATTTATGATTTTTTAATTTAACTCTGAATAAAACTTTTCATTTTGCTAAATGGTTATTATAGCCCTTTCCTTCCTTTAAATCTGAAATTAGTTAATACAGAAAGCATAACTCCTAAATGGTCAAGAAAGATGCCAAACTTCCAAGACTACTATGCTTAATATGAAAACCTCACTTGATGTGTAAACCAGAAAATGAAATATTGTGAATGGTTACCATAAATGTCTTCTTAAGCAAAGTCCAATTAATAAGACAACTGATAGTTTCACTAGTCTGCAACATCTTTGACTACCCAAATTTATTCAGTTTAAAGTTGACATGATTTATCTTTTTTTAACCCTTAATATAGCACTAGAACCTCTTTACAATTTCATGGAAAGAAAGGATTTATGACATTTTTAAAATTTATTGGATAATTTCTTTTTTAATTTCAAATCAATTTGTTTCAGGTCATTGTAATCTGGCTTATATGGTTCCAAAGAGATGATCATGGTACCGCAAATCCTTGAACCAGCCAAAACCCCACTGAGTCTGCCAGTTACCTGAAGGCCAAATCTCTAGATGTGAAAAGGCCCAAATATACAAAAGCAGCAAAAGAGACATTATACAAAATTACTTTGAAAAGACCGTTATATTAAAAATTACATATTATTCAGTTTCTCTGTTTTGGAGAATTAAAAATGTTCAATTTCATAGTTATTTCAAAAGTAAGGGTTAAAACCCTAAACCACTTAAAACACCAGTGTTACCACACACTTAAACACAGAACTCTTTTCCCTAATGCATGATGGGTAGCATTATACTAGCAAAGATAACTGTACTTTATGAACTTCATACTTGTGTAAGTTGATTAGGGAAACTATTCTTATTAACTGAATCAATTCACAAATTGCTTGGCACAATATCTATAGAGTTACTTAAAAAATGTTATTATTTTTCTATTTGTGTTTGTTCACTAAAATGTTTGAACTATAACTTTTAAGTGTGTTAATATATATTAACTCATATCAGTAATGATAAAACTTCATTTTACTTTCTGGTTGGTATTTTAAGAACTTACGTTTATTTAAAATTCCTCATTCCACTATGCAGCCATAAAAGGGAATGAGATCATGTCCTTTGCAGGGACATGGATGAAGCTGGAAGCCATTATCCTCAGCAAACTAATACAGGAGCAGAAAACCAAACACTGCATATTCTCACTTATAAGTGGGAGCTGAACAATGATAACACATGGACACTGGGAGGGGAACAACACACAGTGGGGCCAGTCGAGGGTGGCAGGGAAAGGAGAACATCAGGATAAATAGCTAATACACGTGGGGCTTAATACCTAGGTGATGTGTTGATAGGTGCAGCAAACCACCATGGCACATGTTTACCTGTGTAACAAACCTGCATGTCCTGCATATGTATCCCAGAACTTAAATAAAATTCCTAATTTCATTAAATTATTTTTATTATTTCCCATTTGATACAAAAATAATGGTCATGAGTTTTTAATGAATTTTGAGGTTTAATTGACCATAAGGGTAAAAATAATGCAGTTTAGTTTTCTACATTAATTATTTGGAGACATTTAATTTTTTTTTTTTTAAAGACCTGTTCTCTGTACATTCTAATTTTCTAAAGAAAATCCAGACAATATTGTCTGAGGACTTTGGAATATTCTTCATTTATGTTTAAAAAAGCTTCATAAAATGTCTTTGATTAAACATAATTGTGGCAAATTTTATTTTTAATTAAAAATAAGAATCTCATTAGAAGCCTACCGTTTTATTCATATGACTCCAATGGAATATTGTGACTTCAAAATATACATTATTACTACTATTGTTACCTGCATTTAGCCCTTGCTTTTAAGTTTCTCTTTGTAATTGACATGGTTTTCTTTCTTTCTGACTAAATTTTAATATCCTTATTATTGTCATCAACTACTTTATCCTCCTGCTTTTCATGCCATCTCTGTTCTTCCTTCCATCACTATCATGTGCACCTACAACCACAACACACCACACCACATTGTTTCTTACAGCCTTTTTATTTTCCCCCCATTGCCCAGGCTGGAATGCAGTGGCACGATCTTGGCTCACTTTAACCTCTGCCTCCTTGGATCAAGCAATTCTCCCACCTCAGCCTCCTGAGTACCTGGGAATTATAGGTGCCCACCACCATGCCCAGCTAATTTTTGTATTTTTAGGAGAGACAAGGTTTCACCATGTTGGCCTGGCTGATCTCGAACTCCTGACCTCAAGTGATCCATCTGCCTCAGCCTCCCAAAGTGCTGGGATTACAGGTGTGAGCCACCACACCCAGCCTCCTGTAGCCTTTTTTATTAATCTGTTTTTTTTTTCTCCCCAACTTCTGGTCTAAATAAATCTGAATTTTTCAACTAGTTTGCCTCATGAAATTTTCTCCCTTATTGATTCTCAAGGCATGAACCATCAAAGAGGCCTTATAAAAAGGAAGCATTATTTTTTCCTAAAATTTGAAGAAATTGAAGCAAATGTTGATTTCAAAGACATAACTTTATCCAATTTTCTACTTTATTCAAAGCTCTACATTTTCACAGTACAAATTCTGTTTATCTTTTAACAACATGATAAAGAAAAACACAGATGGAAGAACATTGAGGGGGGAATTCCTAAATGGGAGCAGTTAGCAGCTATGGAAATGTAGATATTCAAGAAGAAAAGAGAAAGTAAGCAAAACTGAATCGTGAGACCATAGAAGAGTCCAAAAAGCAATTTATCTCAGCCTTCCACAAACTACAGCCCATGGGCCAAATTCAAGGTCTGTTTTTGCACAATCTACACATTAAGAATAGTTTTTACAATGATACATGTTAGAAAAATGTTTAGAAAGTCATACTTTATGATGTGAAAATTGATATAACTAAAATGTTGTCCATAAATAAAGTTTTATTGGAACACTGTCACACTCTTTGATTTATGTATTGTCTGTGGCTGTTTTTATGCTGTAACAGCAGAATTAAGCAGTTGGGACAGAGACCATATGACATGCAGCATATAAAACATTTATTATCTAGCCCTTCATAGAAAAGCTTGCTGTCTCCAGATTTAGAACATTCCCGTAAGTTAATTTTCCCAGCTGATTAAGTCATTGTTTATTGACTATCAGCTCTGGAATTTCAAGTTCAAATAAACCAAGGAGTATCTTCAGATTTTTCCATTAGAGTTTTTCTTTACAGTAACACAGGGTGGGCACAAATAACCAGTAAGAGCAGTTACCTTCGTGTATTTGTTACTTGATAAAAAATAAACTGTCCATTTTGGGATAACTGTAGGCTTACCCAGTTGTAAGAAATTAAACAGAGATAGCATTAATCTTTATCCAGTTTTCCCAGTGCTGACATCTTGGAAACTGTAGTACATCTTGGAAACTGTAGTACAATTGGAAAACAATGAAACAGTTGTATAAAACAATACAACTGAAAACAATATTATACCCCAGATGTTAACATTGATACAGTCAGGATACAGAATGTTTCCATTACTATAGGCACACCTACTCTTTCTTGTCCCTGCGTTCACTCCTTAACCTCTTACCCACTTTCCATTTCTATAATTTTGTCATTTCAAAAATGTGGAAATGTAATGACAGCATACTATCTGTGGGGATTGACCTTTTTTACTCAGCATAATTCTTTTGAAATCAACCGGGTTGCTCAGTTTATCAGTAGTGTGCTTCTTATTGCTGAGTAGTATTCCAAGGTATGTAAATACTACATTTTAACCACTCATCAGTTGAAGTACATAAAGGTGGTTTCCAGTTTTATAGAAATTTTTATTTTGGGGGGATAAATTCCCATGAGTCAAATTGCTGGACCATATGGTGTTTGTTTAGTTTTTAATATAATTTGTCAAACAATCCCCAGAGTGGCTGTATCACTTTACACTTCTGTTAGCAACATATGAGTGATCCAATATCTTCACCTACATTTAGTATTGCCACTATTTTTTGTTTGTTTATGTTAGACCTTCTAACAGGTACGTGGTGATATCTCCTCGTGGTTTTAATTTGCATTTCCCTGAAGTGCTTGTTTGCCACTCAGATAGCCTCTTGGTTAGAATGCCTCTTATATGTTTTGCTCTTTTGCCATTTAGACTGATTTTCTTACTATTGAGTTGTGAGAAGTCTTTATATTTTCTGGATACTGGTCCTTTTTCAGATATATGGTTTGAAGATATTTTCTTCTAATCTGTAGCTTGCCTTTTCATTCTCTTAATGGAATTGTGGGAAGGAAGTATAATTTCTCCTCAACTCTGATCAATTCATAGTTCAAACAGACTTCAGTAGCAAAAGACAGATTAACAAGAGAAAAACCATCAAGTTTATTAACATGCACAGCGCCTATAACTCGGGAGAAACTTCAGTGAAAGGTAATGCAAGGGAGTGGAGTGGAACTCTGGCTTATATACCATCTTCAACAAACAACAATACATTTTAGAGAAGTGACATGACAAAGAAAAGCAGTTTTAGGCTTCCAGAGGCAGGAAGCTGTGGGAAGATAAATATATGGGGAAAAAGAACTAATGGAGTAAGGTTTGTTTGTAGACTCTTCTGGTGCCATCTCTGAGCTGATAAAAGTTGTCTCCAGAAAGAATTTATATCTTCTCTTTACATGGAAAAGGGGGAGAATAGACAGAGCTATTCCTTTGTTGGCTGTTTCGTGATTGTCTTTAGCTCAAGAATATTGATGTCACAGAGGCATATTTTGCAGTGCCATATTCTGGTTTCCTTCAGAATATTTTATGGAGCAAAAGTGTTTAATTTTGATTAACCAACATATCAGTAGTGATTTTGGTATGAATTCCAGTAACTCTTTACCTAGTCCCAGGTCCCAAAGATCTTCTTTTATTATTTTCTAAAGGTTTTATAGTTTTATGTTTTACATTTAGGTCTGTGATTCATTTTGAGTTAATTGGTATATAAGAAGTGATATATAGATCAAGATTGTCCCTCTCTTCCCCTTCACTCCCCTCCTCTCTTTGTCTCTCTCTCTCTCCCTACCGCCCCTCTGTGGGTGTACAATTGCTGTGGTATTGTTTGCTGAAAAGACTAACTTTCTTCTATTGAATTGGTTTTGGGTCGGGGTGGTGGCTCATGGATGTAATCCCAGCATGTTGGGAGGCCAAGGTGGGTGGATCATTTGAAGCCAGGAGTTCAAGACCAGCCTGGCCAACATGGTGAAACCCTGTCTCTACTAAAAATACAAAAAGTTAGCCCGGCATGGTGGTGCATGCCTGTTAATTCCAGCTACTCAGGAGACTGAGGCAGGAGAATTGCTTGAACCCGGAAGTGGTGGTTGCCGTCAACTGAAATCATGCCGCTGTGCTCTAGCCTGAGTGACAGAGCAAGACTCCGTATCAAAAAAAAAAAAATTGTTTTATATCTTTGTCAAAAATCAGTTATTAGTTGGGCATGTATATATGAGTCTCTTTCTAGATTCCCTGTTCTGTTCCATTGATTGATGTGTCTGTCTCTCTGCCAGTACTCACACACAGTCTTGATTAGACTCAAATAGTAATCTATTTTTATTAGTACTAATTCATTTTACATATATTATGTCTAATGTTAGTATTTTATACTAGTTAAGAATCAGTCTTTAAATCAAATAGACTAATTACTGCTACTATATCTTTTTCCAAAATGGTTTCAGTTATTCTAGTTCTATTGCTTTTCCAAATGTTTGAATAATTTATCTATACCTATAATAAATCTTGTTGCATTTTGGTCAGAATCGAATTAAACTTGTATGTCAATCTGGGGGAGAACTAACATCTTTGTTGAGACTTGCAATCCATGAACATAACAATATCTCTCTCCAGTTCTTATCAGCATTTTGCAGTTTTCATCACACAAATCCTGTACATGTTCTATTATCTACACCTAACCAGTTCATTTTTTTTAGCCATTCTAGATAGTATTGTATTCTTATCTCCTTGCCTTATTGCTGATCTTAGGGAGAAAGCATTTAGTCTTTTACCATTAAGTATAATGTTAATTATAGTATTTTTTTTTGTAAAAGATCTTTATCAAGTTGAAAAGTTCGCCTCCATTCCTGGTTGTCTCAGAATTTTTAGTCATAAATGGGTGCTGAATTTTGTCAAATGCTTTTTTTATGTTTGCTTTGATTTATATTATCATGTGATTTTTCTTTTTTTTTTTTTTTTTAGTCTGTTGGTATGGTGAATTTGAATATTCACCATTGATTGATATTTGAATATTAAACTGGCTTTGCATCCCTAAAAATGCCTCACCAGGTCACTGTGTATTAGGTTGGTGCAAAAGTACTTGACATTTTGGATCATGAATTTTAAATCATTGTAACTAGGCTTGAACACCTCTTTATTAATCAAAATGAGAACTGTTACAACCAACATATTTTTGTCAACAAAAAAAGTTTGTTTATTCCTGAATCATAAAAATCTGAGCTTTGGGATTCGCAAAACTTTTGGAAAGCATTTTATGCATCCTGCTGGTTGTGGAAGCATTTTATCAAAAAAAGTTGTCGAGGTGTTTGAAGAAGTGGTAGGTAGTCGCTTGGTGAGAGGTCAGGAGAATCTGGTAGATGAGGCAAAACTTCATAGCCCAGTTAGTTCAACTTTTGAAGTATTGGTTGTGTAACGTGTGGTCAGGCATTATTGTGGAGAAGAATTGGGCCCTCTCTGTTGACTAATGCCAGCTGCAGGCCTTGCAGTTTTCAGTGCATCCCATTGATTTGCTGAGCATTCTTCTCAGATGTAATGGTTTCGCCAGGATTCAGAAAGCTGTAGTGGGTAAGACCTGCAGCCGACCACAAAACAGTGACCATGACCTGTTTGGGGGACAAGTTTGGCTTGGGGAAATGCTGTGGAGCTGCTTCTCAGTCCAGCCACTGGGCTGGTCATCACAGGTTGTCATATAAAATCCACTTTCATCGTACATCACAATCCAATTGAGAAATGGTTTGTTGTTGTTACATAAAATAAGAAAAGATGACACTTCAAAACGATGATATTTTTGATGTTTACTCAGATCATGAGACACCCACTTATCGAGCTTTTCACCTTTCTGATTTGCTACAAATGCCAAGAAACCATAGAATGGTTGATGGTCAGTTCTTTGGCAACTTCTCACGTATTTGTAAGAGGATCAGCTTTTCAGTTGGTCATTGTTAACTTCCAGCTGCTGGCCAATACGCTTCTCATCTTCAAGGCTCTTGTCTCCTTTGCAAAACTTCTTGAACCACCACTGTACCGTAGGTTCATTAGCAGTTCCTGGGCCAAATGCATTGTTCATGGTGATGTACTACTCATTTTGAACTCAAATAAGAAAACTGCTTGAATTTGCTTGTTGATTAATGTTATTTTCATATTCTAAAATAAATAGTAAGTATAAGTCATTAGCAAAAAATAATAAAGCAAGAAATGCCTATTAAAACGATGTATAACATAACCACATATATTTAAGATTGTATTTCAATATCAAATGGCAAACCAACAATGCACTCACCTAGTATAATTCTTTTTATATATTGACGAATTTTATTTGCTAATATTTTGTTTGGAAATTTTGTGTCCATATTCATGAGAGATATTGGTCTATAGATTCTTCCTTTTACACTGTCTTGTCTGATTTAATTATCAGGGTAATGTCAACTTCATAAAAGAAATTGAGAAATGTTCCCTCTTCCTCTATTTTCTCAAAAAGCTTATGTAGAATTGGTGTTAAAACTTTCAATAATGGCTGGACAAGGTGGCTCATGCCTGTAATCCCAACATTTTGGGAGGCCCGGCAGGTGGATCACCTGACATCAGGAGTTCCAGACCAGCCTCGCCCACTGAGTGAAACCCCATCTATACTAAAAATACAAAAGTTAGCTGGGCATGGTGGCAGGTACCTGTAATCCCAGTTACTCAGGAGGCTGAGGCAGGAGAATCGCTTGAACCCAGGAGGTGGAGGTTGCAGTAAGTCAAGACAGCTCCATTGCACTCTAGCCTGGGTAACAAGAGTAAAACTCCATCTCAAAAACAAAACAAAACAAAACTTTCAATATTTGTTACAATTATCCAGTTAAATTATCTGGAGATTTCTTTTTGAGAGAGTTGTTAAATTACATATTCAATGTCTTTCTTTCTTTCTTTTTTTTAAAATAAAGACAAGGTCTTGCTTTGTCACCCAGGCTGGAGTGCAGTGGCATGGTCATAGCCCACTGCAGCCCCAAACTCTAGGGCCCAAGCCATTCTTCCACCTCAGCCTCCTAATTAGGTAGGATTACAAGTGTGTGTCACCATAATTAGCTAATTGTTATTTTTTATTTTTTGTAGAGATGGTGTCTCACTATGTTGCCCAGCCTGGTCTCAAACTCCTGGCCTCAAGTGATCCTCCTGCCTTGGCCTCCCAAAGCACTAGGATCACAGGCATAAGCCACCATGCCTGGCCTTCAGTTTCTTAATAGTTACAGGACTCCTTTCAGGGCTCATTATAAGGATCAATCAAGTGATCTAATTCATATTGAGTGAGTTGTGGTAATATGTGTTTTTAAAGAAGTGGTTAATTTCATCTAAGATACCTAATTTATGTGTTTAGTGTACTTTGCAGTTTTCCTGTATTATCTTTTGCTGTGTGTAGTCCTATCCCATTTCATTTCTGGTATTGATAATTTGTGTATTTTTTTTTTTGTCAGTCTTGCTGAGAAAATGCCAATTTTATTAATCTTTTCTTTTTTTTTTTTTTTTTTGGATTTTTAGTAGAGACAGGGTTTCACCATGTTGGCCAGGATGGTCTCGATCTCTTTACCTCATGATCCACGTGCCTCGGCCTCCCAAAGTGCTGAGATTACAGGCGTGAGCCACCGTGCCTGGCAATCTTTTCAAACATATTTTTTTCATCGATTTTTCCCTGTTGTTTTTCTGTTTTCATTTTTGTGTACTTGTGTTCTGATTTTCTTTCTCTTCTGCTTTAGGTTGATTTTGCTCTTCTTTTCTTGGTTTTTGACATTGGAGCTTTCGATTATAGATTTGAGACTTTTCCTCTTTCTAGTTTATGCATTTATTGCTATTACTTTCACTGTGAGCATTGCTGTACCTGTATCTCACAAATTTTGATATGTTGTATTTTCATTTTCATTCAATTCCATTTATTTTTCTTCACTTGAGACTTCCTCTTTGACTTATTAAAGTATGTTAATTAGTTTCCAAGTGTTTGGAGATGTTTCTGTTACCTTTCTGTTATTGATTGCTATTTTGAATATATTGTGGTCTGAAAACGCTTTCTGTGTGATTTCAGTTATTTTTAATTTGTTGAGATTTGTTTTGCATGCTATATAATGTGACCTATCTTGGAATATGTTTGTGGGCACTTGAAAATAATGTGTATTCTTCTGTGGTTGCGTGGTATGGTTAATAAATGTCAACTAGATTCTGTTGATGAATTATTTGTTGGGTCTGTATCCTTGATAATTGTTTAATTGTTCTGTCCATTATGGGGAGATGTGTGTCAAAGAATGCAACTGTAAATGTGAACTTGTCTATTTCTCTTTTCTGTTTCATACTCTACGTATTTTGAAGCTTTGTTTTGGCGCATACATATTCAGAGATACCATGTCTTCTTGTTGGATTGTTTCTTATATCATTGTGTAATGTATACCTGTGTCTCTGGTAATTTTCTGTGCTTGGAAGTCTATTTTATTTGATATTATTAAAGACATTCCTGTTTTCTTTTGACTAATGTTTGCCTAACATACTTATTTTAATCATTTTACTTTCAACCTGTTTATATTATTATATCTAAATTTTTATTGTACATAGCATATAATTGGGCTGTGGTTTTTATTTTTTTTATTGTATTTTAGGTTCTGGGGTACATGTGCAGATCATGAAGGATGGTTGCATAGGTACAAACATGGCATGCTGGTTTGCTGCCCCCATCCCCCTGTCACCTATATCTGACATTTCTCCCCTCCCTTCTCCTTCCCAAACCTCCCCACACTCCCCTGTCTCTCCCTTAGCCCCCAACAGACCCCAGTTTGTGACGCTCTCCTCCCTGTGCTCATGTGTTCTCATTGTTTGACACCCACCTATGATCCAGAACATGTGGTATTTGGTTTTCTGTTCTTGTGTCAATTTGCTGAGAATGATGGTTTTCCAGATTCATCCATGGGCCATGGTTTTTAAATCCACTATGCAAATCTCTGCTGTTTCATTGGTGTATTCAAACGATTCACATTTAATTCAATAGCTTATTTGTATGATTTAAGCCTGCCATTTAAATATTTCTTTTCTGTTTGTTCTTTCTGTTTTTATTATTCTGAGTTTTTTCTTCTGCCTTTTTTGTGGGATACTTGAACAAATTTTAACATTTTTTAACATTTTTAGAATGTTAACATATCTAGAATTTTTTTTACTAAATTTCTTTATGTAATGTTTTAGTGTTTGCTTTATGTATTATGTTACATATACATAACTTACCACAGTCTACTGGTATCTTCATTTCACCATTTCAAGTAGTTAAAAAATCTTACCTACTTTTTGTACCTTTATTTTTACCCATTTATAATATAATTGTCTTAGGTATTTCCTCGACATGCATTTAGAACTATACCAAACTGTGCTCTGTTTATGTTTCCACAATTAAACATAATTTAGAAAACTCCAGAAAAGGAAAGTCTATTCTATTTACCCATATTTATATGTACTAAATTCTTTCTTCTTTTCTAAACTTAAAAGATTCCTTCTTTTGTCATTTCCAGTCTGTTAGACAACTTCCTTAGCCATTCTGTCAGGTTAAGCCTGGTAGTTGAAAATTATTGTAGTTTTCTTTAACAATGTTTTGCTTTCCCCTTCATTTCTAAAGGATATTTTCTATGGATATAAAACTCTGGGTTGATAGTTCTTTTCTTTCAGCAAGTGAAATGGTTGTGTTTTTTCCTTTTGGCCTTCATGGTTTCTGATGAGAAACCCACTATCCAAATCATTTTTCCCCTATAGGTAAGACTATGTTTTTCTCCTGCTCTTTTCAAGATTTTTTCTTTGTTTTAGTTTTTATAAGTTTGATTATGATACACATTGGTATAAATTTATTTGGTTTTATTCTGTTTGTGGTTTGCTCAGCTTCTTGACTCTGTGTCCTTTTTTGCTGTACTTTGGAAGTTTCCAGCCACTATAGCCACTATTTCTTTGAGGGGTATTTTGAGCACTGCCCTTTTTCTCCTCTCTTTCTGGGATGCTAGTGACACAGATACAAATGTTTTATTTTTTGTTATAGTCTCACAGTTACCCAAGTCTCTATTTTTAAGTATAGTTTATTTCTGTTGTTCAAATTAAGTTATTTCCATTATTCTCTCTTCCAGTTCATGGATTCTTTCTTCTGCCTTCTCCACTTTGCTGTCAAGTACATCTTTTAGTTTTTAATAATTTCAATTATTTTTCAGTTCTAAAATTTTGGCCTGATTATTCTTTGTATCTTCTATTTCTTTGTAACAACTCTAACCTTTTTGATTTGTTTCAACCCTGTTTATGATTGCTCCTTGAAGTATTTTCATGATGGCTGCTTTAAAATCTTTGTGAGATAATTCTAACACCTGTCATCTTGATGTTCACATGTATCAATAGTCTTGTAAACATTCAGTTTGTGATCTCCCTTCTGCTTTGTGTGACAAATGATTTTCAGTTGAAACCTGGACATTTTAGGTATTATGTATGAGGCTATGGTTCTTATTTAAACCTTCTGTTTTATCCGGCTTCTTCTTCCACCACTCCAGGCTGGGAAAAATCAGGGGTGTGGTGGTGCCACCTTGTTACTACCAGATATGGATAGAAGTATCTCATGCTCCTCAGTAAACCTCCATTGGTTTCTGCTACCAAACTGACCTCCACTGATCTCTTCCTGGCTAGGAAAAAAGGAGTAGTTTGTTGATGCTTTATTGTAGTCTTCACCAGTGCTTTAGAAGTTGAGGGATAGCAGGGTAGCCTTGTTACAGCTGGGCAGTTTCAAATGTTCTGAATCTCCACCAAGCCTCCTCTGATACTGCCTCAGTGGAGAGGGGAGATGGATGCCTCATTATTGTTGAGTTTGGAGTGGAAATGCAGACTGTTCATTTAGTCAATATAGACATTGCATGTAGGGTAAGAGAAGAATCTTGCTAACCCTCCACAGGGATGAAACTCTTAGATTCCTGCTCAGACTTTTTTTATAGTACTCCGGGGCCTGGACAGAGAAGTGTTGGAGTACCCTGGCAAGGGTCAGCATCTGTGTTTGCTACTTTGTCTTTGCAGGTGTGCATGGGGATGGGACCGTAAATCTTTCTCTGGTGTTCAACTAGAGCAAGATGGTATTGCTTTCTGTCTTGCTAGGCTGCCCTTTTCTTGTTCCTTTGACTAGAGAAACAGGCTTTTGTTGGAACATTTTTTGTCTGCACCAGTTGGCATTTCTAGGTTGTAGGCTTCTTCAGCTCTGAAGTTTTGATGTATAAGATAAAAATTAAAAATCCGTATCATTCCTGAGTCCTTCAGTCTCTAGCTAGTTTTTCATCTTCTCTAAGCTTTTCAGGGTGTCCTTAAATTTGTTTGATATGTAATGTGCCAGGATTTTAGTTGTACCTAGCAGGGGGATTAAGAAAAACTGTATTTTCTCTATCTTTCTAGAAGTGATAGTCTCCTATTACTTTGTTTCTTTTAAAAATTGTTTTGGGCCAGGCACAGAGGTCTGTAATCCCACCACTCTGGGAGGCTGAGGCGGGCAGATCACCTGAGGTCAGGAGCTCGAGACCAGCCTGATCAACATGGAGAAACCCCGTCTCTACTAAAAATACATAATTAATTAGCCAGGTGTGGTGGTGCATGCCTGTAATCCCCAGCTACTCGGGAGACTGAGGCAGGGAGAATCACTTGAACCCAGGAGGCGGAAGTTACAGTGAACCGAGATCACACCACTGCACTCCAGCCTGGGCAACAAGAGCAAAATTCCATCTCCAAAAAAAAAAATTGTTTTTAACTGGGAGGGCAGCATGTAGTTTTCACATTAGTTTTTCTCAGAAAATTCAACAGAATTATACAAAACTAATAATGAATGTAATATTAAAAAGGAAACCTTCAGAGAAAACATCTCTATCTGTAATTTATTTTTAATATCCATTTTACTTCCACTTTCCAATTTCTGTCATCAGTTTGTTTCTTGACAAGTTTGTCTCTTTTAGGACCTATAACATTTCTGTTTAGTAGTGAGCTTTTCTCACTTAAAAGTACTTACCTGAATGACTTCCACTTGGGAGTCATGTCAATTTCCTTCCTTGCTGTTCCCCTATGCCTATCAGAAGGCCTGGCACATGCTAGTACTTCATAAATAATCTGCTGAATAAGTGAATGAGAATTGGAAACTTAAAATTTTATTTCAATGAATGGGTCATCTACTTTCTTGTTTTGCTGAAGCATGGGGCTTAAGTCCCTACCAAACACTTTTTAAACATGTGCTTAGAACACTAGCAGATTTGTCCAGAATTTTGCAATCTACAAAAAAAAGCAATTTTAATTTTAGCAAGTGTGAAAATTTTTGTTTTATGGTTTAGAATTGCATTATTTTGAATTACAATTGGGAAGGAAAACATGATGGTTCTCACGTGTGTGTATGTGTGTGTGCACATTCGCTCCTATAATTGCTAAAGGAAGTCACCTGAAGGACATGGCACGAAAACAACCACAAATCATTTGTAGGTTATGTTTCCTAGATGCCTGAATCTTTTTCCTTTATTCAGATTTGTTTTTATTAGACAAGTCACAGTTTGAATATGTTTGAAAGTCATTGTTACGTATTGTGCAGTGTATGTGTTTTTATGTGGAAGAGGGGCAATATTAATTCATCATTTTGGGAAGGCACTGAATATAATGTTAAATCTGTGCAAACATCATCATATGTTAGATAAAGATTCTCCAATTATTGGAACATTTAAAAAAAAAAAAGTCAAAGGATACGGTTCTTTTTAGTGCTACTCAGTATGTTTGGTTTCAGTACTAATCATGCTTGCTTTCCTGCCTGGCTTTAAATCTGCTTAAGAAAATTGTGAAAAATTTAATTCACTCTACTTTTATTATAAGGTATACAAATATTCGTACATGGGAACTTTCATTGCCTGCTAGAATGGAAATTGATTGGGGAGGGGGGAACCATTTCATTTTACTACCTGAGAGCTGTTGATACAATCCCTGCATCTTTCAAAGGCATCTTTCATGCCACACGGGCAAACTGTAGCCAGCGAAGAAACAGAAAGAGCCCTTCTCACATATGTCAATCTCAGAAAACTTGTACAGCAGCTGTGCTAGGTACTGATGAGGATGACTGTAGGACCCAGTTGCAGGGTTTTGTGTGGATAAAGAGACAACTGGCTTTCTCAGGGGACCACTTTGTTGGAGATTGTAGCAATAATGCATCCCCCACTGTTGCTAGAAGACATTGTGACCATGTACTACAAAATCAGTGCCAGATAAAATCAGAAAGTAACAAAAACCAAGAAGAAAACTCGGAGTTTTTTTAAAGCTTAAAGTGAGAGACGAAAACAAATGTTCTGGGCTTGTTTCATTCACTTGTAAGGAAAAGGAGACAGATGAAGGGATGCCTTTAACTCAGAAAACTTGCCGGGCTCTCAGTCTTTTCATTTGAGAACCATTTGGGTGTGTTGGGAAAAAAAGTTGCAGAGTAGGCATGTTCAGACCTTTATTTGCTACATTTGGTAGGAAAGATTCCGCTCCCCCCACCCCTTAACTACAAGAAGCCAGAGTTTTCTGTGCAAACGAAACAGGCGTTGCAAGAATCAGATTCACTTTGGACGACTCTTCACATTCCAAGTCATCATTGCGTTAGGCAGCACAATTCCATCTCTGGTTGATGGGCAGAAAAAGTGGGGCAGCTTGCCAGGTAGACGTTTCCATGACTCCCAGCCCCCAAAGGTGATGCGTTTTTCAGCTAATTCAATGAAGAGTGGGCTGAACTTTGGGTCTAAACGAGACAATAGCTGCCTTCGCAGTATCAGCAGAATGGTTGATGGGAATGCACTCTACATTTGGCAGAGAATCATGTGACCTTACGGCAGAGATTTTGTGATGGTGCCAACGGAGACTTGGAAAGCAGCAACTGTCCTGACTTTTTTCTTCTCTTCTGACATGGCTCAGAAAATGGTGGATCTTAATACTTGACTTTAGCCAGACTCAGCAAGCGATTGAGCTTTGAAGCACAACTTCGTCTTTATTCTGGGTTTTTGGCAGGCCACCAGGAGGCTGTCCCTTTCACGCCTGATAAATTCTGCTGCTTATCTCTAAATAGAAAAAAAAGGAAAATAATAACAGAATATTGAGGCATAACAAGTGAATTCTAAATTGTATGTGCTTTTTGTTTTTTTTGCCTTTTCTGACTGCTGATTTTTTTTCTTCTTTCTCTTTTTTCTTTTTTAGTGTTAATTTAATACCTTTTCTGCTTGTAGAAGAATCCAAGTAGTTGGGTCTTTTTTTTTTTTTTTGGTTTATAATGAAACAGGCATTTGAACTGGGCAAACAGGACGACAGCAGCAGTGAGCATGAGATCATTGCATTGCAGCAGTGTAGCAAACTGGCACCCTGCCTTTGCACCCCTTTGGTTCAGGAGACAAACGTGTGCAATCCTCATTTCTAAAGTCAACACAGCCTGGAAGGATTCCTGGTCTCTCCCACCTTCTACCATTCTGCTGCCAGTGACGGCAAGGATTGGTGCAGCTTCTGCGCAGTGCTTTGTGCCTGGAATACCGAGAAGGAGGAAAAAGAAGACAAGCACCCTGGTCTTTTTCTAAGAAATTACAGGCGCCCTTGAAGAAAAAAATCTGAGTTTGTCCTACTATATGCAAGAGTGCTGGAAAAAAAAAAAGATGCTCCTGCTCAAAAACAAAAACAAACAAACAAAAATCCAAACCAAAACAAACCAAAAAAAAGCAAACATTGGCTGTATAACTACAGAGACATCGGGCTTTGTAAAGCAGCTTTTTTAAGGCAATATATCCAAATGAGCCTTCTTTATTTTTATTATTTCAAACAATATGGCATAATTAGCAATATATTGCACTTGGTGAAATCGCACCTTTCATATCAGGTATAACTTTTTTTGTTGTTGTTTTTCTTTTAAAGACTACTGTTATATAAAACGGAATCCTTGAACTTTCCATTTACTCTTATTTAACTCATTGCCCACTTTACTCTTGTTAACTTTTTCCTTTTCCTCTCTTGCTCTAATCCTGATTAGAATAGAAACTTAAGTAAGCATAGAAAAATCTCTATGAAAAAAACAATACATGTTTTTATGTGGGGTATACACAGAAGTTTTGGAAGGACATTAATGTATCTATGCTTTTTGTGTCCAGTATTAGTTTTTGCTATCTAAGAAAAGTGAATGTTTAGACCTAGTGGGTAAAATAGTAAATCTTTCATGTGACTTATGATTTGAAATGTGAAAAAAGAAACTTTTTAAACTTGTAGAAAAAGGTTATATTGGAATATGCATTAAAATTACTGATAATATTACTTTTGGGGAAGTTATATTCAAATTATTTACAAAGATTTCAGCAGAACAAAAATAATAATGACAAGAGCATGTTCTCGGTTGCTAGGTACAAAGAAGCTTCTTTCCTAATAATACTCTCTTTTAAAATACATTTTAAAAGAAGTATTTGTCCTAGAGCAGTTGCAAAAAGCATTGGAAATATCCATTAAGTATATTAGTAGAAAAAGTACATACAAACTTGTTTTAACTTCAGAACAGTATTGCTCAGCAGATAAATGCATTGCATTGTAATTATTGTGTCTGTTTGTAGAAGTAAATTGCTAAGCAATTTAAGCATTTTATTAAAAAAACAGTTTTGCTTGGTTCAGTGTGAAAGGATTAGGAGATTCATTTGGTTATTTTAATTTTGATACAAAATGTTTCTAAACGTGTTTAACATATTTTTAAAGAGAATGCTTTTGAAAAATGCAGCATATATCAATGAAGACTATAATTTTCATACTAAGAATTGATGTTGCAATATTTTGGTAAAAAATAAATTTGGTACTCTTATGATTTTAAAATCATATTTTATTAAAAATATGTAAGGTAAACAATGAGAAATATAGAACTGAATAATTCTGCCTTCGTGTTTGCTATTCTATGAACAATTACAGGAAATTGCAAAATCCCTGTATACTGATAACATTCATATAAAGCATTTTGTTGATTATTATTCACTAGTTATTTACAAAATAGCTCTTATTCCTCCATGCTGCCTCAGCTAATGGTACACCAACTTTCACAGGCTTAATTAATATTGATAACCTGTTTCCATGTTTCAAGATCCTTTAGTTTAAAAACATTATTTTAAATGTTATTTTAGCAGCCATTAATCTCTACACTCTTAATTATCTTATTAAGCTCCATGCCAAATCCAAATCTCTTTTCAGCTTTCACTACTTCATTGTGCAAAACCTAGTCGCTTCCTTAACAGCCATCGTCCTTTCACTTTCAAAACTGTTACTATGAAAATAACACCAACCAAAACGAACGCATACATGCAAACTATGAAACCACTTTATATGTCATATGAGTAGCCTGGGTGGGGCCCTATGAGTCTTCCAAGCTTTTAAAAAAAAAAGTACTTTAAAAGGTTTTGCCCATTTTGATAGCATGTTTTCTTCTCGATCATCTACCCTCATTCCCACCATCCACTCAAATGCTCCTCCTAGACAGCAGTTGTCTGATATTTCTCCTTTTGTGGTTGTTTTAGGGAAAAACTTAAAATGGATATGAAAAGTGAAGAAAGTGATCATAGGAGAAAACCATTTCAGGTAAAAATAAAAAACAAAGAGCAATTAATATTTAATATTTTAAAGAAAAACAACATTCTTTTGATGGTGTTTTGTTATAAGAATTCATTTCATATTCTTTATGAGTCTGGCTGTTGAAATTTTTTGATGGTTTTCATTTAAAAATGTGTAATATGACCTGCCTTTGTGAAAAATTTCTTGTGGTCAGTTGGACAGTTCGCGTCCCATTGAATATATGTCTGTGTATCCATACGCTTAAGATAGGTGCAGTATGGTTTACTAGAAAGCTATTTAAGAAAGAAAAAATTATATTTTCTTATTTGTTGTACCATATAAAAGGAAGTGAAATCAGGAGGAGGGGAATAAGGTCATGCTTTTTAATCTTTTTTACGTGACCTGAAAAGACAATGAAATCAAAATATGCATTCTTATAGTTATGGTAAAACTAAACCCAATGCTGCCTTTTATTTCACATTTGCATTTATAAATATATGTTGAAACATTTTTACTACAAAACTGAATGTATGATTGTTGATTATTTACTATAGTTTTTAGTAATTATAAGGACAATTTAAGAATAAATAATGGTTAAAAATTATGTAGAACACAGTAGCTATATAAAGTCTATAAAACATTTTATTTTAAAATATGCAAAATCACTAAGTAATTAGTATGTAGTATTATTTTACACAATAAAGATATAATTAGGAAATGCTAAATGATTATAGATGTAAGTGATATGATTGTACAACTTATAATTTTGTTACAGTTGAGTTTAGAATCTTAAAAAAAACAAGTGCATGTGGCTGGCTTTATGTTTACTTGTTTCTGTGTTTGCTTGTTGCCTGGTGGTTTAAAAAAAATTGTAGTTACATTTTATTTTTGCCCAACCTGTTGACCAGATGAGAGTTGTATATAGGTATGTATTTTAAGTGTATCTATTTTTGAACAATAAATTTAAATATGTTTTATTTAGGAAAGAAGACACGTTATGTCATGTAATATATCTGGAGTGTAGATGTTAGTGTAGAGTATTAGTAATGATGCCATTATTGTGCCATTTATTTCAGTTTTGTATTAACTCATCCAAATATTGTAAATTTTAGCACCATTCCAGCTATAGACATGGATGTATTTATTTAAGGCTGATAATAACTTCCTGTGTTCTCTACCTAGTGAACAAGATCTTACTTGTTTTATAAGAGAGTTATAATGTTACCAATTCATTGAAACCACTAACTAAACTAGTTTTATAAAAATTAAAATAAGCACAGTCTAACTCATACACAATTCACTTAATAGTTAATTTGGCTTTAATTATAGGCTCGTAATACTATATTCATGCCTCACAATTACATAATTCATACATGCATGTATGGATTCTTTTTTTCTTTTAAAACTCATCATCAATTAGGATAATTTAATTCCAAAATATTTACTATTGAAACAAACGCAACTCGTGAAAAATTTTTCAATAGACTACTTTTTAAATTCTCGTGCATATAAATTTGTGTTAAGTTTCGAATATTTATGAAGGCCTTTCATGGAGAATATGCATTCTTAGAATTCAGCATTTAAAACATTTACGCTAAGGGATCAATATTATTTTCGTCTCTTAATTGCATCAGATATTTACAACAAATTCTATATTAATAGGGAGCCCATGCAAGATGTTGCCTATTGGCATAAACCCGTAGATCCGATCTTGTGGTGAAGTGGACCGCACAAGCTCGCTTCTATGGGTCTGTGTCAGTGTGGTAATCTGACAAAATGCTATACACAATGCCGTTCAATCAGTTCAGTAAAATCCTGTTAAACTCCAGTTGATTATATAGTTGTGAAGTAATTATATTTTCCTTTGTTTTTCATGTATATTTTAATCATCATCTGTCTTACAAGGCAGGCTTCAATTCTCAACAACTTGGAAGCGTTTATAGCACAGCCATACAAGTTCGATTCCATGTGCAGTAAATTGCATAATAAAGTTGAATCTTTATAGCAGGGTTTGGACCAAGATCTGAATAGATCCTGTTCAGAAACTTCAGTGCATACTGTAGTGTTAGTGTACTTCTTCAACTTCTGTAAGAAAATTAAAGAATACCACTGGATTTATATGTTTTTATTGAGCCTATTTCTCATGAAAAAATGAGGCTGAATGCAATTGATTTTTACTATTAGTTGCTACTAGAACTATGGCAAGAGAGATATCGGAAGACATTTTATGTGACCTATGCTGAAAAGCCACATGTTTAGGTTAATTCTGTGAGAAACAGTTAAAGTTTACTGGTAAAATGTTAGAATATTATATCTACATCCTTGCCAAGCCCTTAGGTATATGGCTGCCATATTTGGAGGAGCTGACTGAAGATATGATAAGGAGTTTGAAGCAACATTGGAAGCTGTGTGCATCCGGGTTGAGGTAGTAGGTTGTATGGTTTAGAGTTACACCCTGGGGAGTTAACTGTACAACCTTCTAGCTTTCCTTGGAGCACACTTGAACCATCGAGGAATTCTTCATCACTTTAATCTGATTAAGCCAAGTTTTGTGCAAGAAGGTAATGTGTCATGAGTATCTTAGATCATTGATTTGAGCCTTTATTACATTAAAATGATCATTTCAGCCCTATTAGATTATTCCATTTGCATCTGAGTATGAACAATGGGAAAATGGTATTTCTAATGGATTGTCATTCCATGTTCAAACATTTTAAGAAAATTGTGGGTAGTGACTTAAACTGCACTAATATTAAAGCTTTTTGTCATCAATAGATTAATAAAATTCAGCCCTTAATTTTCAAATTGATCATGGGTCTATTTATATTGGCTGCTTAGACAGTATAATAAAAAATGTCTGCTAGAGTTAATAGCTCCCCTAGCACATTATTTGAGTTTTTGTTATGACACATCACTTTCTACCTTATGTTATGGCTATTTATGTGCTGGCTTATTTTTTCCATACTAGACTGTAAGCCCCTTGAGGGCAAAGTCCATGCTTTATTTTTCATTGTATCCCTTGCAATGCCTTATAATAAGCACTAAATATTTACTGGATAAATGAATGGAGTGTAAGACCTCACTCTGTGATAAGTTTCTATTGAATATTTGAATGAATTATGGCAGTGGTCAAACATCTGAATTTTATTTATTGCTCCTAAAATTTTTTTAATTTAATTCCTGGACTGCTCCACATCAGTAATACATGTGACAATTTTTGACTGTGTTAAATGCGTCCATTCATTCTAATCAGATAATTTAATATTAAGAAGTACTTTTTACCTAGAATTTAAAAAGAGCAAAGTCATTTTTACTAATTAGTTCATGATAGTTTATAATCCTAAATTTAGATAATTTATATTTCTGTTGAATTTTAAATACCTGTTTCCAGATGAATTGTTTTTCTTTTAGCCTCAATTTTAGCTAAATATTCTGAGTCTCACTTAACAATATAATTTTTTAAAATTAGATTTTTGTCTTTTGTGTATTTCCCTCATCTCCTGCCCTTTATTTTTGTACAGCTATGTCTGTCTGTTGAATAAATGAGAAGCAACTAAACTAGAAACATGTCAAGAAATTAATAATAAATATGTATATAAAGTATAATTTGGGGGATGCGAACACATTTTTGTTTAAAGGAAAGGCAACTTGTAATATTTATGTTACAAAGTAAATGTGTCTCTTTGGAATCTTAGTTTGCTGTCAACTTTAGCAGCAGTTAGTGGTATAATTTATATAGTGATGCTATCTTATATAGATCGTCTTTCAAACATGGGATTAAGTAGTTGTTGATGTTAGAATTTTAATTTAAAACTCCAAGTATGAAACATGGAATACATTAAAAAGATGTTTAGGTGCAAATATATATAATGAATCTTAAGATACTGGCTATGTGGTAATGACCTTTCTAGAATACTCAGGCATCCAAAATACCTTATTACCTAGAATTTGCTAACAATGTAGTGAAAAAGGAATGTCTACCCCCCAACATGTAGAACATGTGAACCTTAGAAAGTGAATACCAATCACTTCAACCAAAATCATTTGACTGGTGTCCAGTAGTAAAGACTATTCCTCTTTGTGAAGGACTAATCGAGAAGCAATGGCTAAGAGGCAGTAGACATAGACCTAACACAAACAAACAAAAAGACATGAAGAGATGAAAAGAAAGAGACCCATAGCAAAGACAAGCACTGCTATGTCTAATGATGGCAGTTCAACCCACAGGTGAAGGAAAGGGACAATTAAATGGGTAAACAATTACATCTTTATAAATAGTTTTTTCCTTGAGAGCCTAGGATCCCTTTCCTATGTGTTTCTGTATATGTGTGTCTCCCCCATACTAGGTGTATTTATTTAGAAGCCAAATCTATTGATGGGTCAAAAAGAATATGATCGCCAATAAATGTCCATTTTTCTTACAGTGTAATGGAGTTAAGTGCCTCACAAAGGTCAAGTAAGATGTGCAGTTTAAGGATAATCTTATAAAAGTACTATAATGAATTGTTAGAATTACCATCTCTTTTAAATACTATCATCTAAGGTGAAGGAGTATAACTGAAGAATAACTGAAGAATAGTGTGGATGTAGCTATGATGTATTATGTTAGTCATGCAGAAATCATAAGACAAAAATCTGACTGGGCGTGGTGGCTCACACCTATAATTCTAGCACTTTTGGAGGCTGAGGTGGGTGAATCACTTGAGGTCAGGTCAGGGGTTCAAGACCAGTCTAACCAACATGGTGAAACCCCATCTCTAGTAAAAATACAAAATTAGCAGGGTGTGGTGGTGCACACCTCTAATCCCAGCTACTTGGGAGGCTAGGACAGGAGAATCACTTGAACTTGGGAGGCGGATGTTGCAGTGAGCTGAGATTGCGCCATTGCACTCCAGCCTGGGTGACCGAGTGAGACTCCATTCTCAAAAACACAAAACAAAACAAAAACAGAAAAATCTGCAAGGTGGAGGATATAGTTAGTACCAATGAATCAAATATTAAAACTTCTCTGTAGGATGAGAACAATACATGGAAGAATTATATGTTTGCCTTGGATTCGTAATAAATTTTGCTACTACAGGTATGAGGGATATGTAACTTGCAAACAAATGGCAAATATTAAATACACAAATTGATAGGATTTTTGTTTGGTTTGGTTTGGTTTGAGACGGAGTCTCGCTCTGTCACCCAGGCTGGAGTGCTGTGGTGAGATCTCAGCTCGCTGCAACCTCCACCTCCCTGGTTCATGAAATTCCCCTGCCTCAGCCTTCTGAGTAGCTGGGATTGCAGGCACCCGCCACCACACCCGGTTAATTTTTTTGTATTTTTAGTAGATGTGGGGTTTCACCATGTTGGCCAGGCTGGTCTTGAACTCCTGACCTCAGGCAATGTGCCTGAGTGCTAGGATTATAGGCATGAGCCACCGTGTCCAGCACAAATCGATAGGATTTTTAAAGAAATCAAAATATAGGACTGCTGCCAATGTCAATAATTAAAAATAGTTAAATTATGTCTAAGAAATCAAAGGGAAAGATTGTTCATATAGAGGGCTTATGTTCAGCCATGGGGAAACAACTACCCACACTGAATAATTCCCTTAAGAATTTTAAGTGGTCAGGTTTAACTGTAGACTAAGGTTTTCACATCTGGTAACAGAGTATGGCAATTCAGGAAATTATTAAATATCAGTGAATCGTAATTCATTTATCCAATATTTCTTTCGATATTTTGGGGCACAAAGTTGGATATATCTTTATGTTCATACTGGTTGATTTACCTCAAATGCTTTGTGGGATGAAGCAGGAGAGGAGTTTTAGAGTGGGAAGGGAGGGAGGGAGAGAAGGAGGGAAGAAAAGTAAAACCAAGTACAAAGCAATAAATTGAGCCTTACCAGAAAAGTCCGATATTAGTTTATCAGAACTAATAAGAGAAAGTAACTATGAGAGAATCAGATAAATTACTTGGCAATTGGACTGAGTCTTTTTGAAAACAATCCAACAGTCCATGAACTATGTTATTAGAATAAATAAGTGACTTTCTATAAATAATAATTTAGATTCTCTTATTCCCTATTATCAAATGCTGACTAATGAGCACAGGTGATTCCTCAAGATTGCTCAAATGATCTGATCCAGGATTCCATCATCCTGAGCATTATTTCACACCCATGGCTAGTTTCTCTGCTACAGAGTAGACGAATAACTCCTGAGGTAACTGATCTTGATTCTACCTATGCTTCACCTCTAAAACCCTTTGAGAATGCTTGTGAAAGATATACCAGGAAAATACTTTACTCTTGCTTTAATTCCTACTGCCCAAGCAAAACTAGTACCTGTTACTAACATGCCTTCAACTTGATAATATCATGTTCATCTACAAATCCTTTACTGATTCTCTAAGATAGAATTTCCCAGTTTTGAATCCTCAAGAACCTTGTCACTTTCATTCCTACGGGGATTTCTCTGACTTCTATAAGTAGTAATTACAAGTGTCCAAAGGGACTGTGACTTGCCTTGGTACCTCTTATAATATACATGCTTTACTTTTTTTAACTGTAGGTATATTGAATCAATGCCTGTAATCTTGAATTGAACTTTAGATCATTTATGGGCAAGGATGAGAAACTCTACCCGCCTTACAATAAACTTTGCCTCAGCAGTAAGGTCTTGTGTTACCCAAGATATTTCTAGACTCTCTGGAATATATTATTATGATATTAGGAGTTGCTAATGGTGTCTAGGTCTGCAGGCCACTCTTGATTAAGCGCGTGATATACCATTTGAAATGATTTAGGAAACTAGCTAATCACTATAATTTGTAATAATTCTAAGCCCCTTTATGTAAGAAATGCATGTCCATTTCAAAGTCACAGCTCCTACCGTAATATTTAGCTTATAGGATTGATTCAAGAACTTTTTGGTGAATGAGCAAAAATTTTTTAAACAAAATGAAAAGCATGATAGAATGGAGCAATTCTGTATTTAAGTAGACTTCTTCAGACTTTTAAAGTTTAAAGTTTAGAATTTAAAAGAAATTAGAAATATCACTTTTTGGGTGAACTCTGTTTGATGATAATTCATGATCTTTTAAAATTGACGTTGTCTTATGTGTCCTTTAATTTTTAACTGTATTCTACGCTATGTGAAGGTGTGAATTAAATCATATTTCTCTCCTATATCCAATATCTCTTAAATCCCAATTTTGTTTCTCTTCATCTGAACTCTTAGAGTACTTATTTGACTCCAATCATATTCAGCCTGCATTTCTTGTTAACTTTTTATATGTTCGTGTGGTATAAAGAAGATAAATCATAAGCTGTATAATTTGTGTGAATTTTTACACAATAGGCACTTAATGAATAGTGCTTTATTGCAATTAAAAATAAAATCGAGATTTATTAATGGTAAAAACCTTGAGATAAAATGGCCCGTTTTCCAGATGACCAAACTGAGGCCCAGTTTCTTTAATGATTCTGTCATGGTCAATCTACTAGTTATGGACATAGCCCAGATTTCAATGCAATTCAGAGATCTGTCCAAGAAGAAATATTTTAGTATGGTTGTCATTAGATTTTTAGTTAGTACTCAATTTTAATGTGCCATTAAACAAATTTTTAATAAATGAATTAATTGAAATTGGAGAATAGATTTTTGTTTCCAAAAGGCTACAAATAACATAGTAATTTAGCTTCAAGCTCAAATATGATAGACATATACTTAAAATGATTGAAAATAAACTCATCCCTTCAATTATTTTTTTCCAAGTACAGTTGCACTCTCATCCTTCTAGGCACAGAGAGGAAGTTATCTACCCCAGTTTCATTCGGGTATTTCTCCTCCTTCTAGAACACTTCTCCAAGGGAGGGAGTATGGCCTAGCAGTAGGTGGTGTATCTTAAGCAAAAAAAGAAAAACCTATATATTGTTCAATCTGTTAGCAGTGTGTTGCTTAGAAAAATGAACATGAATGTTAAATGGTAACTGTAACTAAATGTAACTTGAAGGTTCAATTGTTCATGTCCTTCATGAGATACACAAGGTATTATATAAGGTGTTTTCACAGGGATCATAAACTTAAATAACCTCTGGGTCCAGGTGGTATAAGCCAAACTTTAAGACAAAAGGAAGTAATAGGGACTGTGGTAGACGGAAGAAGACATATTTACCTTTAAGATATTTCAAAATAGGCCCGGTGCCATGGCTCACGCCTGTAATCCCAGCACTTTCGGAGGCCAAGGTGGGCAGATCATCTGAGGTCAGGAGTTCAAGATCAGTGTGACCAAAATGGTGAAATCCCGTCTCTACTAAAAATACAAAAAAATTAGCCGGGCGTGGTGGTGGGTACCTGTAATCCCAGCTGCTCAGAAGGCTAAGGCAGGAGAATTGCTTGAACCAGGAGGCAGAGGCTGCAGTGAGCTGAGATTGCACCACTGCACTACAGAGCCTGGGCCACAGAGCGAGACTCTGTCTCAAAAGAAAAAAGAAAAAAAAGACATTTCAAAATAACTCTCATTAGTCAATATGAATTTGGATCCCAAGGGGAACCAGTTTTCCCTTTCTGATATGAAGGTATCAGATAGTAAAGCAAAATTTCAAAAAACTTGTTAATTTTGATAAAGCTAACAGCGTCTCTTCATAAAGTTGAACTAAATAATGTGGGATATCTATGCTACTCTCAAGTCATTGTACAGTTCATTAAAAAAACAACTTCTATGCTGCTGTTGTTATTTCAAATAGATATGTATGGTTCATGACAGTCTACATAGTTTCTTATATTTAATGAAAAACATTCATTGGTCAAGCAATAATTAGCAACTGTGATATTGTTTTGATGTCATTTTAATAAAAGAAGTATACTAGTAGTGGTAGTAATTATATTCTTAGTAGGAGTACATAATTTTAGGTTTGTGTTTGCATGTAAACCTCAAGGTACAAAAAATGAAATTCTTGTAATACTTATGCTCTGGTAATTAGTGCTATAGATGGATAAATATATAGCAATGTCAAGTCAGAAAAATCAAAATGTTAAAAAGAATGAACACTAAGTTCAAGTATTCTCATCTCCATGTAAAGTCTTAAAATCGGGCAACTGAGTTCAAAAGTAAAGAAACACTGGTATTGTTAATTATATTTTATGTTATATAATTAAAAGACCAATTATACATAAATCTGAAATTAGATTAGGTTCCTGTCCATAAATTTTCAATATAATTTAATCCAGTGAATCTAAATGTGGAAGAGAAATGACAAAACCACTTATGAAAATACAAAATTTCTAGTAGTAAAAAAAACATGTATTGACAATTTTCTTGTCTGTTGTAGAAGCCTTCTTATTTAATATAATTGGGATCAATAGTCAATCAGCTAATACACCCAGATTTTAAAATAAATTAATCTTAAAAATGAATACATACATGCAACCTACGTTTTTACTTGATTATATATTCATTTGCCAATAATTTTATGTAAACAGAACATTTTTTTTGTTTAAGTTATTGATTACAAATTATAGTCATCCTCCCTTTCAATAAATCCTATAATGCATCATCTATGATTTCTAATTTTTAGTTGCTTCATGAACGTCTTTTAAGTTCAAATCTAATGCAAAGAAATCTAAGCACAGAATTCTACTTTCTCTCATTTTTTCTAAGCTTCTGAAGTTGTCTTTCCTATATGTTATTCTATAGCATTATAGGTTTTGTTAAGTGACTGAATTTTATTAAATCTTTCCTAAATATTCAACTTAGAGGTATAGAACATTTCTCAATTTTTTTACAATTATATTTCAATTTGGTTATGTGATATTTAATTAAATGATGTAATTTAATATATGCAAAACTGGCATAAACTGGTTTGGGAGCAAACATAATGAATTCCAGGGAAGCATATAAACCACTTGGTGGAAGCAGACATATTCAATTGGGTGTTCTAGAAATCTTAATGGTGCTGCAAATGTTCTCTCTGCACTGTCCAAAACAATAGCCACTGGTCACATAAAGCTATTGAGCACTTGAAGTATGTCTAGTGACTGAAAAAATGAATTTTAAATCTTAGTTAATTTTAGTCCACTCAAATTTAAATAGCTACATGTGATTTGTAGCTAAGGTCGTAGGCTGTGCAGTTCTAAAGAGTAGCTCACTTGCATTTAGTGTTTAGCTGCTGTGGCATCTGTTAAAAATATCAGATCATCTGTGAAGTGGCTAATGGTTAAGAATACTACTGTAGTTGAATTAAGATAGACTTAGGAAATGCAGGTTGATTTGGAATGTGTTTGTTTTGCTTTGTTTTGTTTTATTTTATGTTTGTCTATTTTGTTTCTATTTGAATCTAAATTTAGTTTTGAGGAATTTTTAAAACTTTATTCAAAATAAGGAAACCAATGAGTAAAGCATTAAACACTACAGAGGTTTACAGCTCTTTCTGTAGCATTCAATACAACAGAAAACTAATCAGAAAGTAATGGCATTCCTTCTCACATTGGCAAAAAAGTGTTTTTAATTCAGGATAGTAGATCCATAGGAGCCATAGGATGAATTTGTTGAGTCTTTAGAACATTTGGAATGTTCATATTAATAGTTTAAATATATGTGAATGTGCTTGTATTTCTAAGAAAAACCCAGGCTCTTGTAAGATTTTCAAAGAAGTGCATAATTTCCTCAAAAAGTTAATGATAACTGCATGAAGTTATTGTTTAATACTTTTTGAGGTGCCTGAATTTAATGCAGTAGTAAACTGTGATAGATTCAAAAGCCTTCATTTATAAATATTATAAATCTATCAATCCATATATATTTTAAATTATATAATGTATACGTTATTAAATTTGTAAGAAATTTATATATTGCACAATATATAATTTATATGTAATTTAATAGCATATTCATAATTTAATTACTTAGCTAAACCTGTGGAACAATGTTGACATAAGAAAAAGGGTAGCTTAATTCTCCAGAAGAACAAATTAAATTGGGTAGGTAAAATCACTGTCATGTTAAGTTTGAACATTTAACTCTAAATTACTGGACATATCATAAAAATATAGACTGAAGCCAGGCATGATGGCATGCGCCTGTAATCTCAGCTACTCAAGAGGCAGAGACAACAGGATTGTTTGCATCCAGGAATTTGAGGGTGTCGTGAGTTGTCATCTTCAACGTGGGTAATGGAGGGAGAGCCCATCTCTAAATAAAATAAAATAGATTGAGCCATCTCTCTGTTTTACAATATAAGTACATTTACTTTTTAATAATGAATAACAGGGTTATTAAAGTGGTGCATTATGTGTGTTTTATGTAACATAAAAAGATAGTCACCAGTTTCATGCTCAATGAGAGAACTTGCCTCACATGAAAACATTGGGAAAATTAGAAAATTGTACTTTTATATGTTTTTAAAATAAAATATTTGTTTCAATGTATTTTTATGTTTCCCTTTTTAACTACAGTTGATCCTTGAACATCACAGGAGTTAGGGGTCCTCACCCCCCGATGTAGTTGAAAATCTGGGTATAACTTTTAACTCCTCAAAAACTTAAATACTAATAGCTTACTGTTGACCAGAAGTCTTACTGATAACATAAACAGTTTATTAACACATATTTTGTAAGTTATACGTATTATATACCATATTCTTACTATTACAGTATACTTAAGAGAAAAATGTTATTAAGAAAATTATATGAAAAAATATTCCACTGCTTATTAAGTAAAAATGGGTAATCATAAAAGCCTTCATCTTAATTGTCTTCAAGTTGAGTAAGCCAAGGAGGAGGAGGAAGAGGAGGAACTGGTCTTGTTGCCTCAGGGGTGGTAGAGGTGAAAGCAGAGGCAGGAGAGGCAGGCACACTCGGTGTAAGTTTCATTGAAAAAAATTCACATGTAAGTGAACTTGTACAATTCCAACCTGTGTTGTTCAAGAGTCGACTGTAGCATTTGTAATCTATCAGCTACCAATTCCAAAGACATCAAGTAGGAAGGTTCTACTGTAATAGTATTAGTCTTCTTATAAAAGTGAGAAAACCATGGTCAGGGAGTTATACATATGAATTCCTTACAACCACATGAAAGGTAAATGCCAGGACTCAAGCAGGTGTATCTTATTCCAAGGGATTTGATTTCAACTATTTTTTTGTAATGTCTCCTGTGATGGAGGATTAGAAACTTGAAAGCAGTAGGTATCCACAGTAAAAATTTGCAAGTAAGAATTTTCTGTTTTATTTAAAATGAATGTGCAGCCTCCCTAGTCCAACTAGCTAGCCTTTCCTGTGCTTTCAGAGACCTTTGCTAGACCAATGTTACAATTTTGAGATCCACACAATAAAATTTCAATGAGCTGTTTTCTGTTTCTGAGTTTTTAAATTACAGAATAGCTGTTTTCTGTTTGAGGAGTTTTTAAATTATTAAATACCAAACCTAACCTACCTAAAACGCAAATATATTTGCTTCTAACTTAAAAAAAAATTTGTAATATCACTTAGTCTTTTAACTTAAGATTATTCCCATTTTAAAAATTCTAAGTATTTCAAATCATAGGAGAACAATAAACTTCACAGACTACTTAGATTAACTGACTAATATTTGAGAAGATCTAAATAAACCAGTTTCTTATATAATATAGGAGCCCAGGGAAGATTCTGTTTTTCCTTTCCCTGCTTCTAATGATTAAAAATAACTTGATCCTTACTTATTGTTTTCCTCCCTGCTCTGGGTTTTAAGACCTTTTAGAACAGTGACCCTCAACTGGGCATGAATGGGAGAGGAGTGTGAGGCAGGAGGTGGGTGTGGTTGAACAAGTCTTCAATACTACTCAGATTTTACCTCTGCATGGGCACCCATTTTGGTAAGAATCCATTCTGTGATATGATTTCAGAGGCATAGGAAAGGCCACCCCCTCCTTCAGAATAGCTTGGTCTTATATTGCACATTTATCTTTGAGCGCAATGATTGACTATCCCTTGTTCTCCAGTAATATAGTGACTGAACTCTACCCTGGAGTCAGGATCTCCTAGTTTTTATAGCGAGTCTGGGTCAACAACGACTATAACAGCTGACCTTTCTATCAGTGCTTTGTGATCTTTATCTGTAAAATGAAAATTATAGCACCAATGTTGCAAGACTTTTGAGAGAATTAGAAGATTATATGCATATGACATTTAGCAACCATGATGACTAATAGGTAATAGGAGTTGAATAAAAGGTAATTATTATCATTAGACATATTAAATGATGCAGTGTATTGTTTACTTACTAAAGGTCCTGCATGCTCAGTACTACAGAATTTATATAGGCGAGCCAATCACAGGAAACGTTGGGGAGGTGTTTTTTTTTTTTTTTTTTCTGACCTCTTGTCTTCAAAGCATCATGGCACTGCTGCCTGGATTTGCTGGTTTGAATAGGCCACACTCCAGATATTCTTTTCATTGTCAGGTCATGGCAAATAATAAGTCTTACCTTTTCCTTCTGAAATTACAGTCCCTCTTCATTCATCTGAAGTTAATTCTTTTCTTTTTCGTATCACGCTTACTTTGCAAACATGAACAATCTTGTCACTACTGTATATATGCAAATAAAGTAAAATGATAAACTGCTTAAGTGTCTGTTTTTCTGTCTGTAGAATAGGGGTCATAATCTCTTTCTGTTACACTTTTCCAGATGGTTTAGAAAATAAAAACAAATGTAGAGAAAGAGCATCAGTATTCTCATAAATAGAAAATTAAGCCATTTAGACTTGTATATGGGAAGTTTGATAAGTAGACTTCCAGAGAAGAAGTGGCAAAGTATTCTTTAATTGTTGATATCCTAAGGAAAAGCTGTCTCTCTCAATCTTTTAATACTTCTCTTTGTCTTTCTTTCCCTGTCTACCCGCATCTGTTCTGTGTGCCTAGATCCTGTTTATATTTTCTCTCCTTAACTTTTTGCATGACTGTTTTCATGTATGCATGTAAATTCTTTTTTCATGTGTAGCCAAGTGCCAAAATAACATATTTGATACATATAATTTTTAATTAAATCAATTAATGAGAGCAGCTAGAGAAATGTAGATTTTAGTTCACATGAAATTGAAGGGTACTGGCTACATTGTAATTAACATATTAATAGTTTGTCAAGCTTGGTCATCATCTTGGTCAGGGGGATGCCACAGGAAGCTAGATCAGTCCTGTAATTTCTTCCTAATTTTTTTTAAATGAAGCCAATTATTTCCATATGAGCTAGGTATGCACTCCATACCTGTTTGATAAGATTGATTACATTAGACATTTCTCGCAGGAAAATTAGTCTATGTTTCATGTTTAATTTTCACTTGGTAGAAATTAAGTTCAGTGTGCCATACTGGTCCAGTGAGAGCACATTCAGTAATTTTATTGTAACCAATTTTCACTTTAGATAGAGGCCAGGAGGTGTTTGAACTGGGTTATGAGTTTGTGAGGTTTTAAACATGGTTCTTTTTCCCTCTTTCCCTAGGCTGGATAGAGTATTAGTATGTCCAATATGTCATGTTGTTTTTACTGCTTATCTGAAAATCAAATTTGAACATCTTGTATTTTTATTTGGCGACTTTATTTAGGTAGCATTTTCCATAATGAAGTGCCTTATTCCTATTTCTCCATATATTTCCCCCTCACATTAAGTAAAGGAATAGAAGCTAACTAGAATAAAATTTGTGTATGAAATATCAGGAGGAAAATACAAAATTAATATAACAATTTATATTAAATTAATAGAAAATCAGAGAAAAGCCTTTCTTCTAAACGTTAGATTCATGTAAAATTTGTATTTGACTATATTTATATGATTAAACAAAATGGTTTAGCAAATGTCATTTAATAAACAAAAGCCAGTTTACAACATTAGCACAAACGTTAGGAGATTAAAATTTGTTACAGTGTCTAAGCCACATTTCCAGTTGTTTTCTGTGATATTCTGTTTTTTTTTGTTTTGTTTTGTTTTTTTGAGATGAGAGTTCACTCTATCACTGAGGCTGGAGTGCAGTGGCACAGTCTTGGCTCACTGCAACCTCCATCCCAGGTTCAACCGATTCTCCTGTCTCAGCCTCCGAAGTAGCTGGGATTACAAGCACACGCTGCCACACTGGGCTAATTTTTTTGTATTTTAGTAGAGACGAGGTTTCCCCGTGTTGCCCTGGCTGGTCTCGAACTCTTGAGCTCCGGCAATCCACCCTCCTCGGCTTCCCAAAGTGCTAGGATTACAGGCTTGAGCCACCGCACCCCGCCTTCTGTGATATTGTAAGTGGGCTTTGCATTAGTTACTACAGAGTATTTTTTGATACAAGTTCTGGAGAGAAAGTTTTCTAAGAAATGAACATTCTGATTAAAGGAATTTTCACTCTTTAATTAATAGAAAGCATCATTTGTTTCTCACATTATCTGTTGCTATTAGCTCCTTTAAAATCTTTGTTAGCTTTTTAAACATCAGTTGCTATAAAAAGACAAATCTTATGCACGTTACTTGTGCTGTGTGTTGCCCCAGATTCAAGTGAATGTTTTACATGGCACTTAGAGATCTGTGATAACAGCGCCCTGGCTGTGTTCCCGCACATCACAATCTGACCCTTTCACATATCCCGATCTCTTCCTTCCCGACCATCCTAACCATCCTCAGCTCAGTGGCTCTCCCCGTTTCTTGTTTTGCTCAGATCCTCACCAGCGCCAAGCTCTCCAGCCAGGTCCTCTCCCTACATTCATCAGCTCCCTGCCACCACCAATTCCCTCCTATTTTTGCAGCCTGGCAGAGAATAACAAACCCAGAAGCTTTCATAGTGTCACCCAAAGTTACACCGTGCACACATATGCTTGACCACATATTCACACATAATGAATTTTTTAAATTGAATCAGGGAATTGTTATGAAAATTTGGCACCATTTCTCTCATTTTGTATGGATGGACAGAAGCACATAAAGATTAAGATACTACTTTCAAATTGCATAGTCACAACTCAAGGCAGGAACCCAAGTGCTGCCATCGAATCACATTTTTGAGACTTAAGTTCTTCCTCTGTAATATAGGATCATATGGTCCCAGAATTAAACTGGAGCTTAAAATACCTACTGAACTGCTTATAGTGGGATTTCAGAAAATGTTTGTTTCTTCCCTGCAATTTTCACTAAAGTGAACATGATATGTGAGAGACAATTTGTGAGACCTAATTCTAGTTGAGGCTAAGAATTCCATTTGTTTCCCAGTCACTGACAAGTTCATTTAACTCTTTGCACTTGGACATACTTATTTTTTACACAAGAATGTCCTGTGATTATATGATTCTATCATATTTTCAGTTTAAAATTTGACCTAATAATTAGCATATAGCAAGTCAAGAATCTTCATTCAGATAATAAATATATGAGTAAATGGTGGTATCCAGTGCTTTATTACAAATAATACAAAATACATTATTTTCCAGTTGTTTCATGATACATTTGAGAGTGACATAGATATTTTATTGTTTCTATGGATATTTTAAAGTAAATTCTAGGACATTTTTAAGTAATTGGATTTTTTAAATTTGTCCCACATATCTAAGTTACATTTTTTACACCGTTGCAGCACAGTACTTCCCTTTGACCCTCATTGGCTTTCTTTAGTCTTCTTAAGGAATTTCTTTTCTCTCTCTCTCTCTCTCTCTCTCTCTCTCTCTCTCTCTCGACTGCTCTATTCACAGAGTAGTATGTATTCTGTAACGGTTTTATAATCTTGCCTTCAACAATAAAGTTTAAATTCCTCTGCAGGAGAGTAAAGAACTTTACAATCTGCTTCCATTGCACCAACATAAACTCATATCAGGCTGTCCCTTCATCTCCTGAGTCCACCATTTCCCAGCCCCTACCTGTACACCATTACTTTATATTTCACTCACAATGAGGCTCCATGCACCAATGTAGCACATGAGTAGTGGTGTGTAGTGGAAGGCAAGAAGTTTCATAAGTGTAGGCTTTGAAATGAGGCAAAAAGAGCCCAAATGTAGCTCTATCATTCTGTAGCTACAGGGCTGTCTCTGTCCCTATAAATTTCACTTGTTTTACCTATAAGTAAGATAACACAACATAGAGCTCCTATAGGATTAAATGATACAACATAATTTAAATTATGGTATAAATTGTTTGGTACAGGGAAGGCAATAAGTGTAAGTTATTGTGATACAATAAAGATGGACAGGAAAGTTTTTGCTTATTTTGATTATTCTGTCTAAAAAGCTTTGAATTATTTTTATTTCTGGCAAAATTGTATAATCTTTAAAATATGCCACCCTTTATATTCACATTAAAATGTAATTAATAGTAATTATGTTACATGCCACTCTCTTATTTCTTAATTGACATTGTATCTTTTCTTATTCTAACTTTTTTCCAGATTGACACTAAAAAAATAGTCATAAGTAATCAGAGTGAAGGAGAATTAGTCATTTACTCCAATTTTCTCATCTAATAATTAATAAAACTGAAGTTCAAACTCATCAAACTCATTGGTAACTAACATATTTTTGTGAGATTGTTTGTATAATATCTGCCCTCAGAGTAGTCTGTCAATTTGCAAAAAGTAGAAAACTATGTCCGTCTGATTGGCTTAGTATCAACAATGATTGATACAGGGGGAATTCTCTTGTAGTGAATATTTCTGAAATAAAAGAATGTTGTGGAACTACTTCTGGTCAGACTTCTGAATGGTTGGCTAGTGCTTTTTGTGCTATACCACGTTTCTTTTCACTCAAACTTCATCTCATTTTGCAGATTCCCTTATTTAAAAAAGCTTTTTTGCATCCTGGAGTAGCCCACATAAAACTGATCTTCATAAGATCCAGGAATGCTCCTGGTTGTATAATGTGATCACGTGTTTTTGGAGTTCTAATGATGCATACCCCTAGAGACAGACCAAGGAGAAAAACTAAAGCCGAAGCAGTAATTTATTTATTTGTTCATTTTATTTACTTTTTCCTGGCTAAGAAGATCTACACATATGGATCTTCTATCCTTGGCATCAAATTCAGTGGTCCTTTCTTTTGTCTCACAATTAATTGCTTCAACCTTAATTTCCAGTAGTGCCAATTTTGTGTTAACCTTGGCTGTCTGCAGACTACTTTCACTCTTGTTGCTTTATTTCTATTCTGTAATAAATGATAGAGAAGCAGAAAAGTTTAAGTTTTATAAAAAAGACTTGTGTTTTATAAATGAGGGAACTAAGACTTCATCTGAATTCAGATACCCTCTCTGCCATCATACTGTTTTTACGCTCTACACTTTTGCCTCCCTTCACTGGCTGGCTTGGGGCTGCCTTAGAGCTATGGTTGAGCTAAGGATGCAGTGGCTCCCACCTGTAATCCCAGCACTTTGGGAGGCCAAGGCAGGTGGATAGCTTGAAGTCAGGAGTTTGAGACCAGCATGGACAACATGACAAAACCGTCTCTACTAAAAATACAAAAATTAGCTGGGCTTGGTGGTAAGCGAATGAGTTCTCTTCCGGGTCCATGAGGGGCCATAGTTTTAAGGGCAAGAATTTCCCAGCGCCATGGTCCCCTCCCATCTCTCTCCATCCGGGAGTTTTAACAGTTTATGTTTAAATTTCACGGGTGTGGGAAGAAACTAAAAGTCAGTCACTCCAGCGGAAGTTCTAAGGAACTCCTTTCATTAGCCAGAGGAACTTGGGAAGGTGGGAATTTTTCCCAGGATAGATTCCCTTGCTCCTTCACCCACACCAGATTTCCAGCTTTCTGGAATCCCCTCCACAAGGTGGGAGCTCCCTTTCCCTTCTGGGATTCCCCCTCTGGAATCCCCTTCCACACTCTTTGTGGAAGTCTTTCTCTTCTTCTCCTTTCCTTTTCTTTTCTCTACCTAAATAAAGTCACCTTTGTGTAACACTTCATGGGTCCAATATTTACTTTTATGAGAATAGGATGCACCTTCCATGGTCCTATTGCTTATTCTTTAAGAGGTTGGAGACCAAGAACCCACAGCATTCTCTCGGGGGAGCTGTGCCTCACTAGCACCCAGGAGAAAATCTGGTAACAGTGGTGCATGCCTGTAGTCCCAACTACTGAGGAGGCTGAGGCAAGAGAATCGGTTGAACCCAGGAGGCAGAGGTTGCTGTGAGCCAATATTTGCCACTGCCCTCTAGCCTGGATGACAGAGCAAGACTCTGTCTCAAAAAAGAAAGAAAAGAAAAGAAAGAAAAGAAAAGGAATCTGGGCCTCAGTTTGGTAATCTGGAAAATGGGCCAGATGATCTCTAAGGTTAATAAGTATTTATTTGTATTCTACCAGAAATACAAAAAATTAGCTGGGTGTGGTGGCCACTTCTGTGGTCCTAGCTACTCAGGAGGCTGAGTGGGGAGTATGGCTTGAGCCCAAGAGGTGGGTGTTGTAGTGACCCGAGATCATGCCATTGCACTCCAGCCTGGACCTGTCCATTGCACTCCAGCAAGACCCTGTCTCCCCACCCTCTCCCCAACAAAAAAAAGAAAAAAGAACTATAGCTGAGATATTCTACAACACTGAGAGAAATCTAACCTTTCTCCCCATAAGTTCTAGCAAAGTTCCTAGAGCAGCCTTGGGCTATAGTACCATTGAATTCCCATGCTAAAGTGCCCCCCACCCAGCCCCATGGAGTACTGAAATTAAACAGCTGACTAGTTCAAATTGTGGTTTAGGGATGCAAAGTCTGTGTTTAGTAATTAGCCCTTGAACCTAGCAATAACCTTCAATGAGTATCTCATTTTCCTGCTCCTGGGAGAGAAAAAAAATGAACAAATACAGACTGAGTGTGCTCTAGTGTCAGATTGTCAGAGTTTGAATTATTTGTTGGGTGTATGGCCTTAAACAAGTTCTTTCATTTCTCTGTACCTCTGATGCTTCATCTGCAAAGCAGTGTCAACCTCAAAGTTTCTTGGAAAAAAATAAATGAAATAATAAATGTAATAGAACAGAGCCTGACTCATAGTAGTGCTCCATAGATATTAGCTCCTAATCATTATTATTCATTACTTTGTGAAAATCAAGTTGCAGTTTCATCTGAGTTGCTCACATGCATATTTTTCTTTATGCTAAAAAGAAATTTCTTTACCAACAAGAAATAAATGGGGTAGAATTTACTTTCTTCATTTATAATTAGATGATTTCAGTTAATTCGATTTTCAGCAAAACCGTCTTTATCAGTTTGACCATGTTGGAAACTGAACACAACTCATGTGGCATTATTGGCACCACACTGGAAATGTATATAACCTTATGTTGAAAGTTCAATTACAAGTGTAATTCTGTCTTGACGTTTGCTTGAAATTCATCTCTTTTGGGTTATATGTTAATAATGAAGGGCAGAAATTTGCTGTAGGCATTTACATTTGATTTAGACACAGGTTTATATTGTTTGGCTATAGTATATTTAACATTCCAAAACTGCTTTCTGATTTATCTTATCTATCTTAAGGCTTACAGTTATTAATCGTTCTCATTTTTCCATTAAAGCTAGCATACTGCAAAGCAGGATATTAATATATGCTATAAGTTGTAGAATTTCTTAATGTCTATCTCTACCATTGGATGAAGCATCATAGTCCCCTTCTCCTCAAGAAAGTAGAAAATATTCTGTGCCAGTAGTTGTCAGTAAAAAAGGGTATGTGTCCCTAAATTTTATTTTATATGAATATTAATGTTCCTTATATGGCCATCATTTTCAGTGTTTCATCTTCCAAATGCACTTTCTAAAAACATGTAAAATTATGGTCCATTACTAACCACTAATGGATAATTTTGTGACTGAATTCTGCACCAAAAATGATTATTTGCTGTGTGAGGACAGACTTGCAAAACAAGATGTGGTAGCATTTAAATGGCCACTTGTTTTTAGTAGAAGACTGCCCTGACTGTGATCTAAAACTTTTGATTTCCGTTTCATGGCATCATTACCTTCAGACCCAGATGGGCATCTCTTGCACTTAAGGAGCATGAGGGAAACCAATTTGATTAAACTAGGCTGTTTCGTATCTTTAGGAAATTTGGAGATGGAAAAATAATAATTTGTGTAATAAATGTATGATCTGAAGCTATGTTCATCCTCCAAGATAAGTAGCAATTCTGTATTTTCAGGAACCAGGAAGGCAACAGACTTTTCCACGGGATGCTCTTTTTGTAGAAAATTGTGGGTATAATACTTGATGGGTCAAACTGAACAAAGTAAACTATTTGATTTATGGTGTGAATATTATGAGAATTATTCTGTAGTTCATTTCTTCCCATCAATTCATAAAATCGATCTTTTAAGCATATTTTGCAATCAAAATTTCTAAAAGACACCTAAGGACCTTATACTGTAACATCATCATCATTCGTTCTATATTATTTTCATGCAATATACTGCATATCTACATCCATTAAAGTTATTTTAAAAATTTCTTCTCCTGTTAATGTTGCTACAGTCTATCTCAAACATTTATACCTGGAGATAATTATGAAGTCAGCAATGATTCAGTAAAACAGAAGTTAAATAGTGCTGAAAGCATAAATAGTGCTCAAGGAGATTTGAATCTTTTTAAAAAAATTTTAAGGTCTAGGATTTACCCATACTTAAATAAACTTTAAGTATTTATTTTTTTAGCTAATCTCCACTGAAAGCTTCTTCAAACACTGTTTCTATGTTGTTTAAAGTGTAAATGAATAGGATAGTGAAAATAATTATTAAATAAAATAGAGGTTAAGTGACCTGCCCGCAGCCATAGAGTTAGTTCACAGCTATGCCAAGAATCAGACTTAGATTTTCTAGTTTGCCCATGTTCTGTTCACTGCTCTTTTAAAGAAGTCAAGGTTTTAAGATAACTGACCTCAATACATAGTTAAGTATCTCTGCTTGTCAGCACAAAATACACTTCATGCTATCGTGGTGTTTAGATAAAATATACAAAATATAAATGCTAATGAGATGCCCAGTATGTAATGATTAACCACAAAAAGCAATACAATGTGACAAATATTTATTAAACTGCTAATTCTGGCATTATAAATATTTCTGAGGAGCGTATTATTTTCACCTTCAGAAAGCCCTATAATACCAGCAATTAGTGAGGGGTGAAACCAATCAATGGCAAAATACTTTCAGATTTTTAAAAACTAATTTAGTAATTGGCAGTATATTCAGGAATATTTTTAAGTTGGCCTTTTTTGCACCACAAAGATTGAGTTCTGCTATTCTGTTGATAGAACATGTGCTAAATGATAAGTGATAAACAAGGGTAAGTTAGGAAATTTTTAGAAATGTGGTTCCAGAATGAAAACTTCCTAAATGATGGAAGAAAAATATGAGTTAACTTAGATATTTTTCTATACAATTTAGAAACAGATGAACCACAGATTACAAAGCATTACTTAATGATCTCTGTAACAACGATATGATATGAGGAATTTCTCCCCTTACATACATCGCATCAGGCTCTTGCCCGCCCCTCCAGGACCTCGCATTGCCTGTTCCATTGCCTGAAATATTTATCTGACATATATTGGGCCTTAGATGTCAGCTTCTCCAAGAATCCTCCCCAGACTCCTGGTGTCTGTGGGAGAGACAATCCAGTGTGCCCCTTACAGTCTATACTTTGTCAGCCTTTGTCACAATACAATCAGCACATCGAATGCCGTGACCTGTTTACCTGTCATCATTTCCCTGGACATCAACTTCCCAAGGACAGGAACTGGGTGTCTAGTGGTCTAGGTGGGTTTCATGCATAGTAAGTAATCAACTCTGATTGAATGAAGGTATACTCAAGTTAATTAGGCCCTGTGCAATTCCCGGTAGCTTAGAGTCACAGGCTTTCTTTTAAAGCTCTTTACTACACTTTATTTCACTCAGATGACAGACGAGGAAGCTGAGACTCAGGCAGGCTAAGAGGTTATACACTATAAATGGTGGAGTGAGCAAATCAAGCCCATTCTCTTTCCTTGCTTATTCTTTCATTCAAGAGATTTGTGCTGAGCATCCTTTATGTGTCAGACATTATGTCAAAGCTGAGAATTCAAAGATAAATAGGTGAAGATTTCCTGAAGCTCCCTGCCTAGTCAGAGATAGACTATAAACAATAATTATAATTCAACGTGGTAAGGGCCTTGACAGAACCACGTACTCTGTGCTGTAGAATTTCTAAAGAAGGAATCAATGTCTGTGCATATTAAATTGCTCCATTTTATTTTAATATTCTTTTAACACTCTTTTATGTCTGACTGTTTAGTATATAACTACCCTCATTTAGAAGAAGGTAGGCAAAGGCCTATTTAAATGAAAGTTTAAATATTACACTATTATTTCTAAACTAATTAGTTTTCATGATTGTTCATATTGTACATTAATTTGAATATCAAACAGAAGTCTATATAAAGCCTAATCCACAATAGTTTAAAGTGGCTTGCTTAGAAAAATTATTATGATTGTCATTTATATAACTTGAAATCCAAAGAAGATTCTCAGAAGAGAATGATCATAAGCACATTACCAGAATAGATGAGTGAAGAACTGGGGTAGGAGTACAACGTGGCATGAAGATGGCTTAGGGTGAATCAGGAACTAGCAAGACCATTCTAGAAAGCAGTTGTGTGCCTGAGTTTTGATCAGAAGTTCATCTGCTGTTTTTAAAAATCTTTTAAAGAATAGCTGGTTGGCTGGATGAATAGATTTTACTTTTCATAGTTTTTAAATTATTCTTCAGACAAAATAGCCAATGCAGATTATGGCATTTAATAATGGCTATTAAAAATATTTTACCAAATGAATAAAAACAAAATAATTGTCAGTAAACAACATAAGTCTATTTGCATTTCTTAATAATCACCAAGCCATTCAAACTGAGAGCAATCAGAAGCTCATAAAGAACAAGCCATGAACCTACCAGGAAATTCGAGGGAGGGGTTTTGCTTTATCAATCTGTGTATCTCCAGTGCTAAGCACAATGGCTCATGGGTGGTTGAAAGGCTTCAATCACAACAAGAAGACTCCCAGCTGAAGACTTCATTTTTTTTTTTTTTTTTTTTTTTTTTTTTTTTGAGACGGAGTCTCTGTCACCTGGGCTGGAGTGCAATGGCATGATCTTGGCTCACTGTAACTTCCAGCTCCCAGGTTCTAGTGATTCTCCTGTCTCACCCTCCCTAGTAACTGGGATTGCAGGTATGCACCACCATGCTCAACTAATTTTTGTATTTTTAGTAGAGACAGGGTTTCGCCATGTTGGCCAGGTTGGTGTTGAACTCCTGACCTCAAGTGATCTGCCCTCCCTGGCCTCCCAAAGTGCTGGGATTACAGGAATGAGCCAACATGCCAGGCCTAAAACTTCTGTTTTAAAAAATAAGTAAACAAACCAAAAATTGAATAGATATAAACCAAATGAGGATAAAAGAAAACTCTGCTTTAAAAGCCTAATTCCAAAAACCTACTAGCAGCAAGTCATCAGTGATTAAAAGCTAGGAAGCACACTGGGTGTTTAATACCTGTTCCCTACTAAAGCAGCCACACCAGTGAAAATGGGTAGAAGCCAATAAGGAGGCATTCACCCCTTTCAAGCATCTAAGGAATGCACATTCAACACATTCCAAGCGCACCTCCCCCACTGCAGACTGACTGCTCAGGCCAGCGGCCTTCCACCTCTAGCCACATTGCGTAAAAATTAGTAGGAAAACAAAAGAGATGCCTTTCTGGATTTGTCACATTGCTTCACACTGGTGCCCCTTTCTCTTGTAATCAGGATAAAGAAAGTCGTGGCCAGGCGCGGTGGCTCACGCCTGTAATCCCAACACTTGGGATCCATGCACACAGCAGGCAGATCACCTGAGGACAGGAGTTTGAGATCAGCCTGACCAACATGGTGAAACCCCGTCTCCGTTAAAAACACAAAAATTAGCCAGGTGTGGTGGCAGGCACCTGTAATCCCAGCTACTTGGGAGGCTGAGGCAGGAGAATCGCTTGAACCCAGGAAGCAGAGGTTGTAGTGGGCTGAGCTCACACCATTGCACCCCAGCCTGGGCAACAAAAGGGAAACTCCATCACACACACACAAAAAAGGTTGCAACCCCATTGTGAAAAGGGGAAATGTGTGAACCCAAAAGTTCTAATAAAGGAAGTGGAAGGGGCAGATGGAAGTAGCCCATGTAGAACGTCTCCAGAATTTGCTAGATATTTTTTTCTTCTGGTCATTATTTAGAATTGTTTGCTTAAATTCCCATTTCCAATTTATTGTGCATATATTGTCTCAGCTCAAGAATGGAGGAGAAGGGGTTTAACTCTAGAGAGACTAGAGTTAAACCTGTGGTTTAGTAAGGTGAATAGAGTTCATAAACAAAAAGCTCTGTGTTCATCAACCATCTGCTGGCTGCATGCAAATCAAGCCAGTCAAGAAACTCATCCCACCTTTGGTAACCAGAAGCAGTAATTCAGCAAAGTGGACTAATTGTACTATGTCACTAGTTTTTACTATATAGACATCTGTGGATATCGCTCTAGAACTTCATATATATAAATTACTTGCTCCCAATTATCTTACATTTTAGCAATATCAATTGTGTTTTGCTTAAAAACTGAGCCTCACATAACTAAAATTTCTACTTTAATAAAGCAAGTTAATTGTAGTGAAATCTAATTATCTGTTTACTGTGATTTCATTATAAATCTTGTGGGTTGTTTTTTTTACATTGTCCTTATGTATTAACACCTGTTGTAAGACATATTTGATCACAGTTTCATTAGACAGGCATACTGCTTCAATATTGTTTGAAAAAGTCTTTATCTTTCAGCTTCATGTTCTAGGAGGAACCAAATGTAACATTTACTTTTCATTTTGATCGCATATTAACTTGAGGTCATAATCTTGCTTTTAACACTCCATCTCTTCTAAAGTATAGATATAGGAGGTATGGAATTATGTGTTTGCCACAGAACAAACCCTGGATATATTTCCATCTTGCTTATAAAACCTGTCTTTATGTAAATATTTAAATAAAATATTTTATGATAAATGGTTTTTATCATTGCCTGTTATGTCATTTTCTTTTAAAAGTGAATTTTATACTTAATGGACTCTGATTTTTAAGGCATTACGTTCTAGTCTATTTTCTATATGATACAGGGTTAGTGAAGCTAGTTAGTTTTATGGGATCAAAAGCTACAAACAGGCTGGGTATGGTGGCTCATTCCTGTAATCCCTGCACTTTGGGAGGCCAAGGCAGGAGGATCACCTGAGGCCAGAAGTTTGAGACCAACCTGTGCAATATAGCAAGATCTTTGTCTCCACGAAAACAAAATAAGTAAAAAAAAATTTAGAAATAGACCTTTTCCAAAATGTGTTTATTTCCTTATGCCATTCTGCCAATTAAAAATTGTCAGTTTCTGGATTTTACCTGGGCAGTGTTTTCTTAATACTAAAGCTACTTATTCTAGGCATTTGTGATTTTTATCATTCTCAGGTAAAATAACTCATGTCTTGCCTTTATTAATAATTATACAAGATATGATACATTACAAAACAGTATCTCCAAAGACAATTTATCTACCTCTGTGGGTCAGTGGAGGAACATCAAGAGTAAGGAGGGAGTAGACCTGCAACATTCTGAACAAGATTTTGATGTTAATATAATGTGGCTTGTTAAGTCTGATATGCCCCCTGTATGGCACTCAAGATGGTGCCTACTCCTTACCACTCATACTTACAATATCCTTTACCCATTTTTACTCAACTTTCTACTCCTACGTTCCTCCTATGGGGTATGTGTGGAATGTGATGGCTTTTTAAAAAATAATAAACTGGGGAACAAGTGTGAAAATATATATATGAAAAACGTATTTTAACTGTTCTACATATAATTTAAATGCAAAAAGAGTGTTTGTTCAAAATTGAAAGTTAAAAAGTGAATATAAAACTCTAAATAATAATATTTCAACCTGAACCTAAAACTGTGCCTATTGAACAGTGCATAAAATATTAAATAGAATTAGTCAGAAAAGAGTTACTTGAGTAGTGAATTGCATCCTGCATTGTCAGCCAGTGATATTTATGGCCAAATATTTTGTAGACTACATTCATAAAATGTATATTTTTTAAATCAACACTTTTCACCAAGTAGAATGGTTTGTTTTTAATTTGATTATAGATCCTACTTAATCATTGCTTTAGGTTCTTATCAATAAACATTTTTATTTAGAAAGTTCTTTTATAGAATATGGATGAGCAGATTTCTAGGATTTCTTTTAGATGAATCTGAGGCTTTTGTCCATGTTAAATACTATGAGTCTCTAACTTTATAATATTCCTTTGTCACTCGCCAAAAGCAGGTTTGTTACTTTTCTTTCTCTCAAAGAGAGCTTTAGAGAGAGAATCTAGATCTTTTAAATTTGAAAGGCATTCATCATACTCAGTTACTTTCTCTGATTGACTACTGTTGTAAAACTTTAATATTTAAGAAGAAGAAAATTATGGATTGTATTGTAAAATAGTCAATTATAAATAAAGTTTTTGTGTGTGTGTGAAAATCTGGCAACTTTCATTCCATAATCCTTAAATCCAATTGAATGTGTACTAAAAAATCAAGTTTTACCTTGAACTATTAAGATTAATACAAGACTCCCATGTTTATTCACATTTTCCCAGTCTTCAATGTTCTAAGGGATTTACTCTTAACATTTTTGATGTTCTCACTTACTCACTGGCTGTAAAAATCACCGACCTTGTGCATCAATACTAGGAGCTCTTACTTAAAATGATTAATTGTAATTTTTTCTACAGTGGACAGTAATGTTTTTCCTTGGGGGGGAAAAAATCTTCCTTATATGTTTATGTGGTTCTCTTGCCTCTATAGTTGACTTAGATTAATTTCTTTGCTAATTTTTTTGTTCAGTTGGATAAAAGAAAGGCTTCAGGCTTTGTATTTCTTGAAAACCAAGAAAAGTAAGAAAATATCAAATTGTACCACTTCTTCCCTTGGGCAGTTGACCCATGTGCACACATGCATGCATATCAATCCAATCTTTTGCAGTGAACTCAGTTTATATATGAGGTCTGTTTTTCAGTATTATAGAAAGATAACTAATCTTTTTGAAAATACATTGTCAGCACCTAGTGTTCCAAAACATAGGTTGAATTGAGTATGGGAATATCATATAGTATTGGAAGAAAAGTAATTAAAACATTTAGAAATTGTTTTGAAGAATGCATTTCTGCAAGGTGGCATAGCCATATAAACATGACACCACCATCTTATGGAATGTACAAAAAAGGGGTGTCTCTTGTGCCAAATAAACATTCTTCAATTAACGCTTCACAATATGTAGTGTGAACTTTCCTAGTCTGTGTTTATCCATCCTGAAGCTGCTACTTTTAATGCCTCAAAAACTGTTGCCTGTGTATGTTCTCCTTCTGCTGGATCTTAGGATAAAAATCGGATTACAGGTGCATTTTCTTCTTGAATCTGTCTAATAAGCTGAACTAAAACTAAATGAATACAAGAAAGCAATAAGAAAGGTCTTCTTATGATGCATTAGCTGTGCCTATATAAATATAAGAGTTGGTGAGGGCTACAAGAATAAACTGGCACAATAAACTATTTGTATTTGAACATGTAACACTTACTTCGAATTCCATAATTAATATACCTATATATGAAATGTTTTCCACTCAGGATATTTAGAGTCATAGATTTTGAGAGGAAAAAGTTGTTTTATTTTACTGCGAGGATTCGAATAGGCATTTTGACATTCATTATCTATTTGCAAGGAAATGACAAGTTCTCAGAATGAACCAGTCTTTGTTACCTGTCTCTTTTGAAAGACTTACTCTCATGTTGTTTATTTGTTTTTTCTGCATTCATCATGCTTTTTTGAAATAATGCATATTCTTTTTAATTGGGACTACTTATTTCAATAAAAATCCTTAATTGTGAATAATTACGAATCACCATATTCATATAACTAGATACAAAAATCTTTAAAAAGTTAATGTGGTTATAATTATAATGTTCCTGTTCCTTACACTTACTATACATTAATACACATCCTGAAAAAGAGGAAATGCCTATCTTAGAAGTGGCTTAAGTTGTTTTGTGCCCTTCTTCTCAGGGATAGTCATATATTTGGGAGCAACCAAAATTCACACCTCTTCACCAATGCACAGACCCAAAATGCCAGGTTAGTATGCATTAGTAGATGGGCATATTTCCCTCACACTTTATTAATGAATCTATTTCATGAATTTTTCTTTTCAAATGTCTGTAACTTTAATTATCTTTGCTTATCCAGTTTCACTGGACTACTTAGAATGCTAATATTCAAATAGTTTTTTGAAGCTCACATTTTAGGCTTTGTTCAATTCTACTTACAGTATTTATTACAATTAATCATTATTCCATCTGCCCCTGAGCCAGCTTTTACCTGGTAGTAGCAGAGGTGAGTCCAGTCTCATGCAGGAAGAACAGGAAGAACAAGGATGTGGTTGGCAGATAAACTGATTAGTGAGTCTACATCAAGTGTTTGAGTCAGCGGTTCATACCAACATAGCTAGAGTAATGTTTTTTGAACTATGAGCAGCTGTCCTTCCTCTTGATGCATATATCTTTAATCATTTTCAGCATTTTCTTTTCCATTTACTATTTTCACCAGGGAGGAGAGGGCCTTAAAATATTAGTCTTCTTATGTTAGATTTCCATAAATATATACATTATTTAAATCATATATAAATTAGACCCATCCTTCAATAAAAATTTTAAAACTAGTAAATCATCTCCTAATAATTTTTCAAAATTTAAGTTACTAATTTCAGATAAGACTAATAGACAATGTTTTTTTTTCTACAACACTCTTAACCTAGAACAAAGCTTTGTTCTTTAATAACCAGATCTCAAGGTATAAGAATTTTCTTTCATTATCAAAAATGTGGTTAGTGTGACCTAAAGCTCCAACTTAATATTACATACATGGGACCCAAGCTAGCCAGTTCTTTTTTATTTAAGCTATCTTTCCTTAGAGCCCTTTCATTGTTCCTCTTGGGGAGGACTTAAAGGTTTTCTTGGTTCTAGTCACAATCAGAAAATATAAAATGAATTTTGCACATGTAAGGAGAAAGAAGTAGAGGTACATTATTGCATGAAAACAAGGTCTAGCATATTTTTTAAAGTTGCTATATTAAATAGAATCAGCACATGTAAACAGAACACTAGGTAAACTACCACCGTTTAAACTTCAAATGAAGACAACTGAGTACAATTAATAAAATGTTTTCTGACATAATCACTAGAGTGTCAATCAAAAAATTACCAGGTCTGATAAATGAATTATTTAAAAGAGTGATTAAAAGCCAATGGAAGTGATAGGAATGGCAACAGAAAAGCAACCTGAATGTAGAAATAGAGGTACATTCAACTGGCCAACTAGAGTAGGAATTCTGTTATCCCAAGGCTGAGTTAAATGATTAGGAATGCAGACCAGAAGGCATGGTTTTCACATTATCTCAACACATCTGCTCAGTGGATGAGTAGTGGATGATATGGAGGTTGTCTTGTAGTCCTAAATGGAAGAGGATATAAGCCATGAAACAGGAGAGCGAGAAATGTGATAGAAATATGTTTGAACCTCACATGTTGTTAAGTTCTAAAGCCCTTAGAAATTTCATCTTTTAAAATTATTATGATCCATTGTTATTTCCTCTCAAGAATAGACTGACTTTTCTTTCTTATCTTCATTTTTTAAAAATAGTACCTAACACATTTTGTACAAAATATCTAAGAAATTTTAGGATTTCTTTAAATTCTTAACTCAGTTTTTTTCAAGGCAAACCATTCTGAATAAAGGAACACAAAATTTCGAACATGTTTCAAGTTTGTAAAAACTCTAAAGTACCGGGATCCTAGTGAATCACAGATGCAGCTTAGGTAGCTATCGTAAAAATTAGGGAGGTCAAATACTACCTCTTTGTTTGGAAATTCCACCTCTGTGACTTGTTCACGATAGCCTTTTTGTGAAAAGGGTTTTGACAGTAAAGAATGAATGAATGAGTAAGCAGTTTTTATTAAACAAGCTCGACTTTGTTCTATTGCTGCTGTCCCTTTGTTGCTGTAATGTATGCTTCTAATTCCTGCAATACTCAACATGTTTTCTTTCTCTTCAAGAAATAAGCTTCACTAAAATACTTTCACTTCTAAACAATGTGACATATATATTTGCAATTTTCTTTGAGTTAACAGAGGTCTACTTTAGAGTGTTGTCTAGGATATTGATAAAAATCTTTTCAAATGCCCTCAAAGCTGCCTGAATAGGGGGATGCAGGGCAGTCAGAAATAGAAATATACCTTCTATTCTCTCATACTATTTGTTGAATATTTTCTAAATAATAAAGGGGAAAGAAGATGTAAAAATTATCAAAGAGAAATACAAAGGAGAAATGCTTGATGTGATGAATACCCTGTTTACCGTGATGTGATTACGCAGTGCATGCCTACGTCAAAATATGTCATGTAATCCATAAATATATACACCTAGTGTGTATCCACAAAAATTCAAAACTAAAAAAAATTTTCCAAGGTATATGGGCATATACTCTCAATTTACAGTTGTAGAAGTTGGATGCCTGAGATTTGGATGCATTACTGCTTTCGCAGATCAGGTTCCTTGAAAACTGGTTGGAGTTATTGAGAGGGCAGATACACTGCTCTAGTGAAGAAGTCCTCAACTGCCGCTTCTCAGGACAAAATCGCCATGGTGCATGGAAGAAATGAGTAAAAGGATCTGCAAATATTAGATTTTTCTGACTTGTTCACTTGCCTCCTCCTCCTCCTTCCCATAAATGGCCTTTTTTTTATTTTTAAGGTCTATGTGCAAGCAGTTATTTTTTTTTAAATGATCATAAAGTTCCCTTTTCAAAGGAGTCTAAAATGCATTTGTATTTGTCATTGTTTTCTTTAAACCTAGAACTCTTTTGGAAGGGATATGGAATTTGAGATGGCATTGTTATAGTTTGGAAATTGTATTCATCTGCTTCTTTAACTCAAAATAACAATGCCTTCAGATCCTGAAAACTCACTAGTTGTCTCAGTTTTTTTTTTTTTTACTCCACTACACCTTATGTACCTTAATCAATAGGAGTTCAGACTTTATCCTATTGTTTTTGCTGCATTTCACATCTTCAAAAATCAACAACTCTGTCACTGCATTCCAGACACATAAAGCCAAGTTTAAGAAATAGTCATGAATTGATATTTTTTTCTCTATTTAACAAAATTTACTTTAAAAGTTGCAAGTAAAATAACCCCAAATCAATCTGTTACATGGAAATGTTATTTTATGTTTATATGGCACTTTCTGTTTTCACTGGGTTTGAAGTTACAAAATTGACATCCCATTCCACTGTGGTAGTGAAATGCATTTTCAAAGGAAGAAACCGAAGCCTTGAGGTGTTAAGTATCCTGTCTGTAGTTGCACAATGAAGATGGCAGAGACAAAATTAGAACTCAGTTTCTAAGTTTTGTTTTCTTTCATCTGTCTCTCTTTTACATATTAAATTCTCAAATTAGAAGTGCTATGTGCTTTCAAATTTAATTTAGACCCCCGAAAAATACTTGTTCTGTGATACACTTATGCTTACTTTTCTGTAGTCTAAGTGATTATTTTCAAAAAGTTTAAAAAAGTAGTTAGAAATATGAATGAAACAGGAATGCAAATAAAGCCTCCAAACTGATAGATTTTATTCTGGTAAAACTAAGACACTTATGGAAGTTTTGTTATAAATTTTGTTCCAAGAACTGATCTTATTCCTCTGGAACTGACATAATACTGTATTACTAAATGGTCTACTTTATTGTGAAACTTGAGACTACCACATGGATAGATCATTTAAGTTCTTGAACTTAATAACTTAAGTTTTCTTGAACATTAAGGTATTCAGTGAGCTACTCTCACAGGCTTACTAGGTAATGAAAAGTCTAATCTTTGGCTGAATCTTCAGTCATATAATGTATAGTTAGATAAGAAGTGAACAACAAAATAGTTAAGTAATGAACCAGTGGAAAAATGAATGAATGAAACTGTCAAGCAAAGGCTTTCATGAATTCATATTTGCTATTATGGTTTTATGCTCGATACATTATAGAATTCAAATAAAAATGGAAAATATCTCTAGGATATAAATTATTCAATTATGCCAAAGTTATTCAGCTGCTTTAAATCATTGTAACCTTCTGACGTCTACGATGTTATACAAAGGAGAAAATTCAAATGGAAAAAGATACACGGGAAAAAAATATTCATTTTAATACTATACACCCCAAATTAGAAGCCCTAGAGATTCTCAACATTTGGGAATTTGTTAAGCAAATACATTCCCGAGATGAAATTTTTAACAGCTACTTAAAATATTGATTAGATCAATAGTAGCATGTGATAAAGGAAAGAACATGAGCTTTGGGATCAGAAAAGTCTGTATTTGAGTCCTCTGTCACTTCCAAAATGTTCCAAATATAAAGAAACACCTGGAATCTCTGTGCCATCTTAGAGTTTCTTTGTAGAATCCTCCCTGACCTGACATAGACTACTTATCCTATTGTGTACTGAGATTCAACGCTATGCTTGCTAAGAGACAATTTAATTTTGAGAGGTAGTCTGACTAAACGCTTAAAAAAGGAATGAATGGAATCAAATAGGCCATGAACAATATAGCCACTTACTAGTGGTATCACATTGGGTACATTACTTCTTTGAAGCTCAGATTTCTTGTCAATAAATTGCTAATAATTATACTGTTTACCCAATGGATGATAAAATGGCATTATATGTACTAGCACTGAGCTAGGTATGGATTTGGTATTAAGTACATGGTAATTTGTTAGCATTGTTGTTGTGTGTCTTATGCTAATCTAAAATTTTTACTCAAAAAGATTTTAGTTGGTCATTTATGCCCAAAGCGTTACTTCTTAGTACACCAAACACCGTCTATAACCAAACCCCTAATCCAACTGCATGCCCATTTTTCCTAGTAACATTCCTTGTATAAGCCAGCATTTTTTCGGTTCTAGTCATTTTCCCCAAACTATGTCAGTTCCCACCCTGAGCCTTTCCCTCCTGCTCAGCCCACAGACTATGTCTTTTCTCCCTCTTCTAGATTTTCCTGTTGGAACAGTCCTTTTCCTTCAAGGTTTAACTTAAGTGGAGCTTCCTGCTGGAGCTTTCTATAAAGCACTCAGTATTTACTGTTTTTTTGCCCTGTGTTTTTTTGGCGCTTTATGTTTGATCGAATGCTTCACACTTTCCATAGATCATCATTTCTATGTCTGACTCTCTACCATATATTAAACTTTTTGAAGACAGAAGCTCTTTCTCCCTTCATTTTTTGTAATTCTTTTAGCAACTTAGTCACTTACACACAGTGGATATATTTAAAATATATGTGAGATTAAATTCAAGTGACTGAAAGCCCTAGAAATAACATTTTGTAACCCCTCTCTCTGACACAGAAGTGCCATTTGAATATGATTTTTCTAATTTTTACAAATTGAATTTTTACTTACATAAGGTTGGTTCTAAAAGGCTAAATGTATTGTTATACTTGACACAGAATCACTCCCCCCCACACTTCATTTTAATTTATTGCACAGATAGAAAGCTGTTGGGTACAGTTATATAGATATAATCTTCTTTCCATCTAGGCCAGTTCATGGACAAAGCATATTAGGTAATTTACAAGCACTATCCTGGCTTGCTTAAAACAATACCTGTAACATTTTGGGAAATTTTTACTCGTTCAAGAGAGGGAGTGATAAATGAATTGATTTACATGGTCGATTTGGAAGACTTATGGATCCTCTGCAAAGAAAATAAACTCAAGAGTTTTCAAATATAATGTCTTATAATTCTCTCTTTAGAAAGAAGAAATTGTAGGTCTTTAAAACTACAAGAGGATGGTAAGATTTGAGGGAAAGGAAAGGCCAAAACTTGGCCTGAAGATGAGTGTCAGTAGATCTTGAAAGAGTTTCAAGAGTTTCAAATGTAACTGAAATAACATTTTTTAATAGCTTCACTTATTGATACATAATATTAATTAGGCCTCCAAAGACAAGAAAAGCTCCTCTTGTAGATGCCTGATTTACTTATATCTTTACAAACCTGTGAACTATTTTTACAGGAATCTCTGTGCCCCCCTCTTAGAGTTTCAAGTCTGTGACTTGAAAGATTTAAACTAAAAAATTCTTTGTGTGTGTGTGTGTGTGTGTGTGTGTGTGTGTCTCTGTCTCTCTCTGTGTGTGTGTGTCTCTCTCTCATAAATACACACACACACACACATAATCTTCTCACAAAAAATTTACACCCAAATTAATGGCGTGTTCCTTTTTGTCAAAAACTTTGGCTAAACCCTGTTGTAAAACATTCTAAAATGGCTAGTGATATCCACCTGCTGACAAGGAGTCAGTGTAGTCAGTAATCCAATCAAACACTCAAAATACTTGACAATAATCTTAGGATTTTTAAATATTCTGATTATTTTCACTTGGTAGTTTATATTGAATATCACCAAGAACCAACTTGATAGGCTGGGCACAGTGGCTTACGCCAGTAATCACAGCACTTTGGGAGGCCAAGGGGGGCAGATCACCTGAGGTCAGGAGTTTGAGACAAGCCTGGCCAACATGGTGAAACCCTGTCTCTACTAAAAACACAAAAATTAGCCAAGTGTGGTGGTGGGCACTTATAATCTCAGCTACTTAGGAGGCTGAGGCAGGAAAGTCACTTGAACCTGGGAGGCAGAGATTGCAGTGAGCCGAGATCGAGCCACTGCACTCCAGTCTGAGTGACAGAGCTAAACTCTGTCTCAAATTAAAAAAAACAAAAAAAATTCTACTTGATAAAAAAAAAAACAATGGCTGGACTGGCCAGGCACAGTGGCTCAGGCCTATAATCCCAGGACTTTGGGAGGTCAAGGTGGGCGAATCACAAGGTCAGGAGATCAAGACCATCCTGGCCAACATGGTGAAACCTCGTCTCTACTAAAAATACAAAAATTAGCTGGGTGTGGTGGTGCACGCCTGTAGTCCCAGCTACTCGGGAGGCTGAGGCAGGAGAATCGCTTGAACCCGGGAGATGGAGGTTGCAGTGAGCAGAGATCATGCCACTGCACTCCAGCCTGGAGACAGAGCTAGACTTTGTATCAATCAATCAATAAAAATAATGGTAATAATAAAGTGGCTAGACTTGACAGAGTTTGGCAAAGAAAACCTATCAAATTTAAAAATTGTCAGAGTAGGCTGAAAAATCTTTTTCTGTTTGTATGCAGTGGTGAACTTAAGCAATCCATGAGAATTTTGCAAGTCAGCATAAGGTCTAATTCTCTTTCTTCAGAAATGGAGAAAAACTTGTTTAAATATTACATATTGTTCTTTAAATAAAAAAGAGACAAATTAGTTCCTATTGAATCTTAATTTGGAAGTCTTGTTTGATTGTAGAAGATTCTGGAATGCATATTAAGAATCTGATCTTGTCTATGAGCCCCTTCCCTGTTTCACTCCATGGTTCTCTCCAACCCCACCTTCCAATATTCTCATCATGTGTACTTTACCCAAGAAGATTAATCTTTTCACCCTTCTCTGAATATGCATTTTTATTACTTTCCACCTTGCCAAATTCCAAACTACTTTTAAATATCTAAAATTCTATCATTTCCCATGGAGACTTATTTGCTATTACAAACAAAATACACATATAAACAAATAACTAATATAAATAAAATCTGCCTTAACAATTACAAAACCATTATTAGGATTAAAAAGCCTTTACTAAATAATAATCAAACATAATGTTAGGGCTAGTTTAATGGCAATTCTATTTAAGTACGTACTTTAAAAATGTGTGTTGTGACTCTCTTAACACCTAGCTCTAAGAAATTAAGACTATTATTATCACAATAGTGTATAATATGATTAACAAGAGACTTGCTGTATTAATAAAATTCCAATTTTTTTTGCCCTTTAAAAAGAGTCAAGCTAATATCAGTGTCCTAAATAATAAGAGTAAAGTATGTTCACAAATAAACATGGAATATTTGCCTATCTTAGAACTTTCTCCTTCAGTCTACCAGCTCAAATCTAGATGAGAAACCTATTCATAGTTCTTGTAGAAGAATAAAGCCTGGCACCCATTTTTAGTTTAGCAAGCTCATAGTGACACAGAGACAGCATTTTCCTATAGAGTTTTCATAGCATATGTTGCATGGATCACACACTAAATGTTTATTTTGTAATTTACAGTCTAGAGGAATTATGAGAAAAGAAACAGGGTAAAAAGTATTAGATCAAACTTTGATACAATAAGTTTAAGTAAGAAACTAGTGAAATTTACATGTTAGCTGGGCATACTTCAAGATATTATCTGTTGGGAAACACCTAAAACAAGTTTTTTTCTAATATCTACTCCCCGACCCCCTCTTTCCTTTTAGCTGAATTGTTATGGGGGAGACACTTTTGTTTGTTTGTTTTTCTGAACAAGTATTTGTGTGACAGTTTCTACTGCCATGGGTTCAGTTGACATTCTATCATAAATAATAATTCTGGAATATTTTTAGTCTTACAAATATATCTTCACTCATATTAATATATATAAATTGTACATATATATGTAAATTGTCATATGTTACAGATGCTTTAGAAACATTGCATATTTGAATAACTATATGTACATCACAGGACCGCAGTATTCTGAAATACATGTGAATTAAAATCATGAAAACATTTATTAACTGAAAACTCAGTCATATGAATTTGCTTATGAAGAATATCTTACTATTACAGTAGAGAACAGAGTATGAGAGTTGTTTAATTTTAGTGCAATTTTAAAGCAGTGATATATTTAACTGGCTGCTTACTTTTAAATGATAAATTCATAAACTTAAGCAATGTTCATTCACAAATTTTTCCCTATATATTTAACTTTCCCTCTACTAATCAAGAATATAAGTTAGTAGACTCCAGTTATTTTTGAATTGCTTGGTTCATATCTTTAAAAGGAGAAATTTTTTTAAATGGTGTTTACTCTGAAAGTAAGGACGTATTTTAAGGAAGAAAATTTGGGATTTTACATTTCAGAAGTAATAGTATTGGAAAATGTGTATCAGGATTTTAAAAATTCCTTGCAAAAATGTGCATATTCCAGAAGGAAACAACATTAGATCTTTATTCTACAGGAGATCTATAGAGGTTGTGTGCCTCTCTAGATCCCCTTCTTCCACATCCCATAGTGAGTTAATAACCAGTGGTGTAAAAGCATGCAGATCACCTGCCTTTTGGGTAGGTATAATTTTTCATAACCCTGAAATTCTTAAGGTAATCCTCACCATATTGAATACTTTATTATTTATTAAATCACATTTCTAACTGTTCCAGACTATGTTTCTATAGCCTGTGTACACAATGATTGACACATAAAAATCAGTCACATTGAACAAGTGCATGAACCTAAACATCTTTATGTGAATTTAATATCTAATTGTGAATTGCTATTCACTACGTGATCACCATCTGTCAATCAGTATGAACTGAGAACTATACATTATCACTCTTTATTGGTTTAATCTTTTTCAAGGCACAATGCCTAAGGAAGTTACTGGTTATTGATCCACCATAATCGAAATGCCCACATATTTGAAAAAGATGGCTAAATAATGAAAATAACTTGTTTCTCTATGTATTGACTTAACTAAAGAAAGAAAAGTAAAACGCATTTGTGATTCACTTATATATTGTTTTTCTAACCCTAATAAAAACTGACTTGAGAAGTTTGTCAGACATATATATTTATTTTCCAAATAGTTATTTTTTTGATGGCTTTTGTGAAGAAAATGATGCATTGGGATTGATATAGTGTGCATAATATAAATGCCAATAATACATTTACTCTTCTAGATTTTTATTTGTTCTAAGTTTTTCCAATTATTGTGGGGGGCTCTTGACATCAAAGATTGACTGCCTCAGTTTTTGTTTTGGGGAGTCTTAGCTTTTGTCCTGTGTGCAGTTACATGCTTCTAAGGTAGAGCAAAAGTTGTTGCTGCTCTTGGGTTTCTCCCCTGCTTGTGCCAGAATCACCTCCCTGCAAGACTGCATATGGAACATTCCTACCGCATTTGTTTCTCCCAGGACTCTGACTCCTTTGAGGGATTTGCCTGCCTAGCTTGATGGAGGTATTCCAGCTCTGCTTTCTTTCAGATAGTATTTCTTATTCATTTTTATCTAAATAGAGGATTATATTAACTAAACATGATTGAACTTGAGATATGAGTAGGTACATTTCTAGTATCTGGTTTTGTTACAGGTTCTTATGGTTGATTTTCTGCCTGTAATGTAGTATTTTAATACAACCATCTTTAAATAGCAACAACTCCTAGGAAAAAGTTTCGAGGAAACCTATGCAAGTTCTTTGGAAAGAAATTGGCATTTCAGTGCTTAATTCAATTAGCAACTCATAAAGTCTATATTGACTAGGATGCAAATAGCCTTTATAAGCATTAATTTCATGACATGAACGTTTTGTAGAAGTGAATGTAGAGTTTGTAGATCCTTAGGCAAATCTTCACTGTCAGTTGAATTTATTTAAAGAGCTGTTCTGGTCACCTTTGAACCTCAATGATTTCTCCAGATGTACAGAAGTGAACAATGTAAAAATCTTGCTGTTTCAGCAGAACTGATTCCAGCTGGCTGGGAACTGGATCTGCAAGTCATTGGTTACAGCTGTGTTTCGATTTATGTGATGGTTGAAAAAATAAATTACCCGATTAGATGGCTAGAAAGAGGACTCTTTGTTTAGCCCTTGTGTGGGGGACTGAAAGTGTTTATGGTGCTGTTTTCTACGCAGTCTTTGCAAAGTAAGCTGGACAAATAGACTTATTCAATGCTTCTAAGAAATGTTGCATATTCAGCTTTAATTATTTACTAAAGAAACTGTTTTTTTTTTTTTATAGTGCTGTCATCCAGCAAATGTTTTAAAGGTCTAGCATTTAAGAGAAGCAGTACGTTTTCTGTCCTACTGAACACTGCATTTAGTAATTGAAAAGCAGTTTTCTTTTGTTTAATGTGTACTTTAAAACATGTCTTTGTCAGGCACGAGAATGGGAATACATTTTCTCTTAAATTCAATCCTTTATAATGGCAAAGTATCTGAACATAAGTTCTAACTTGACGCTTTTCCTTAGTGAGTTATGGCTAGTGGCACATAAGAGAAAATCCATTAAATTGTTATATAAAGAAATATAGTCAAACGTTACTATAAAAAATTAACATGCCTATGGGCCACTTGGGCTATGAGGCTTCTGAATTTGTGAATGTTTTGTTATCAAAGTTTTATATGGAGAGTTTGTAAGAGTGTTAATCAGCATATAACTTTCTAGGCTAGTCAAAATGCTAACTCTTGGAGCCTTGGTATACAGAGTCTAACAAAATACCTTCCCAAAGAGACTGATACGCTAACATTATCTTGGGTGAGGGGTTTTTTGTTTGTTCTCTTGCATTATTTTTCCAAGGTAGCTTAACTTGGATCATTCTGTTTCCTAAGTTATAAGCTATCAGAACCAATATATTGTTTGTAGTTCACCCAGTTCCACTGTGTCATTTAAAAAAGTGAGTGGTGGCTCTGGAAAAGATAGCTACAATGATATCTCTTCATCATTATTTTCTCAAATACTGATTTGCTAAATGATTTCAATATTTTTGGGAAGTTTTTTTTTTCTTTATTGCTTTCTAAACTCCTGAAAAGGGCCCACATTCTTCAGTGAACTTGAAACCGAGGCCAAGCACTTGACTAGGTGTCACAAGGTCCCCTGAGTTCAGTAGCAGTTCAGTGTGGGGAACACCCAGGAATATGTTATATTTTCCAAGAAAATAGAAAATTCTTTGTCTATTATCTTTATTAAACAGCTATATATTATAGAATTTAAAGATGCAGAATAAATAAGCATAATGATCTAATAGAAGACAAAGGTGGGATTGATCTGTCGTGAACTGAAAGACAGTTTTGCTATGTTAGGCTATTTCCTTGATCAATGAAATTATACCTTCTAACCCTTAACAAAATCAATACAATTGATTGGAAAAGATAGGAACAAAGCATGAGCATGTGGAATACACTTGAACCTTCATTGTTCAGAAATATTTAAATGATGTTTATAATGCTTAGAAGCATTTTCCACTAACTCCATGTAATGGAAGCTTCCTTAATCTAGATTGAAGACCTGAGTAATAGAGTTTAGAATATGCTATAATGGCATCCTTCATGGAATAACATGTTTTGTAAAAGTTAAAATCATCTCACATTACTTATACTTCTAAAAGTGGGAGCAATTTCTATCACTGAGCATAGAAAGAGTAAAGTGAAATTCAATCTTGAAAAGAATGTGTATAAATTATTTTAATATGAAAAACTTAGGAAAGAAAAAAGTATCTATAAAGAGAGAACACTTTTTAATTTAAAATAATTTACTCTATATTTTGTACTCCTGCTGTCATGATCAGTAGATAAAGCATTTTCTTTTCTTGTGAAAAGAACCCTACAAAATTAGCATATTTTTAACATTAAAGAAAACTCTAAAAATCTAGAATAAAAATGATTATGCAATCAGTATAATAACTATCCATTAATAACTTTATTCCCCTTTAATTAAGCAGCACTTGAAAATGAATATTTTTTAAAACCAAAAAAGATTTTTCAAAGTTTTTGCAAGTTGATAGAGAATTTTTAACCTATGATTCACCTGTTTTTCTGGTTTCCTTTGTATTCCAAATTTCAAAAATCCACTTAAGAAGGTTTTATAAACTAGATACCTTATCCTGACAGATTTTAAATGCTTTATTAAAGCTAAAGTATGTCTATTTGATCAAGGAACTCTAAATTTTTTTTAATCCACATAGGCTAATTTTTACAGTCATCTGAAGAATTTATGAGGTTTTCTCCCCAGTGCCTGTGTCATAACTGTGTATATACATTTTTAAATCTTAGAAAATTACTATCTTTCTAGTTCTAAAATGAAAATATTTTATATAGTATTTCAAATAATTAAAAATTTCAGTGGAAATAAAGTAATCCACATAAAAGATCTACTATAACATTTTGAAATCGCTATATTATGCAGCTAATATGAAATGATGCAATTGTTTTTTTCTCTTTTTTTTTTTTTTTTTTTTTGAGATAGAGTCTCTGTTGCCCACGCTATAGGGCAGTGGGCATGATCTTGGCTCACTGCAACCTCTGCCTCCCGGGTTCAAGCAATTCTCCTGTCTCAGCCTCCTGAGTAGCTGGGACTACAGGTGCACACCAGGACGCCTGGCTAATTTTTGTATTTTTAGTAGAGATGGGGTTTCACCATATTGGTCAGGCTGGTCTCAAACTCCTGACCTCAGGTGACTCACCCGCCTCAGCCTCCCAAAATGCTGTAATTACAGGTGTGAGCCACTGTGCCTGGCCTGAGATCATATCAATTTTCAAAATTCAGCTATGAGGTGAGATATCACAGGGATATAGAAAGAGGGTACATCATTAGCCTTTCTGGGGAAAAATACTACTGGACAGTTATTGTGAGGATTAAATTAGATAATTATATAAACAGATATCTAAATAGTAGATAGTAATTACCAACATATGTTTCCAATTGTACTGCCCTTCCATTGCACAGGATTTTAGGGCTGAATTAGGCTTTGGAGATAATCTAGTCCTCTCTCTTTATTTTAAAAAATAAGAGAACTAGGCCAGGCATGGTGGCTCACGCCTGTAATCCCAGCACTTTGGGAGGTCAAGGCAGGTAGATTACCTGAGGTCAGGAGTTTGAGACCATTCTGGCTAATGTGAAATTCTGTGTCTACTAAAAATACAAAAAAACTAGCTGGGCATGGTGGTGTGCACCTGTGATCCCAGATACTCGGGAGGCTGAGGCAGGAGAATTGCTTGAACCAGGGAGGCAGAGGTTGCAGTGAACTGAGATCTCGCCACTGCACTCCACCCTGGACAACAGAGCGAGATTGAGAACTAAGGTTCCAAAAGTTAAATGACTTATCTGAGATGATAAACATTATTAATTACAGAACTGGTACTAAAACCAGTTTTTCTCATTCTTAGATCAGTTATTTTTCTACTTCCTCACTTTGTTTCATGGTGTTATACATAGACTACCATATGGAAAAATAGTGTTTTACTATAGTTATGTTACTTAAAACATAAATTTTTATACTGATCCTGTATTATAATATTCAGAGTCTAAATAAAACAGTAATTCTGAAGTCATTTGAAACCCTCTCGCTTATATTCATTCTTAAAAAACCACGATTAATTATTTTCTCTCTCACTTGTTAGGAAGCACATCAACACAGCAGAAACATTTACTTATTAGTATGTACAAAGTGGAAAACTATTGAAAAATACTCTTCCAGATTTGTGTATATATATTTTTGAGACAGAGTCTCGCTCTGTCACCCAGGCTAGAGTGCAGTGGCACAATCTCAGCTCACTGAACCTCTACCTCCAGGTTCAAGCGATTCTCCTGCCTCAGCCTCTAGAGTAGCTGGAACTACAGGTGTGCACCACCAAGCCCAGCTAATTTTTGTATTTTTAGTAGGATGGGGTTTTGTCATGTTGGCTAGGCTGGTCTTGAACTCCTGACCTAAGGTGATCCACCTGCTCGGCCTCCCAAAGTGGTGGGATTACAGGCGTGAGCCACCATGCCTAACCTCAGATTTGTGTATGATTTGTTAGAATTTACTTTTTTGTGCTCTCCAAATTGCCCCTCCTTACCATTTCCTGCCTTTCCCTGAAACAGAAACACTCCACCAGCATCCTCAAGACCTGCTTGTTCCTATGTGTGACTGAACAACAAAGTTCACATCACTTTCAGTTCAGGACCTCCCTCAAGTTCTTCTTCTTGCTCTATTCCCTCATCTCAGTGTCATCTCTTTAGTGTGCTTTGAATGAGGTCCCCTTGTGGATACTGATGACAGACAGACTGGATGGAAAGCAGGTTGTACACTTCTGGAGAGCAGAAGAGGGGGAGGACAAGATGAAAGAAAACAGGGGAGAGGGGGCATGAAAAAGTGATTGCTACAATGAATTACAATAACTTTTTTTGTGTTACTAAATACAAGAATGAAGGTAGATTTTTATATGCCAGGATCATTCCGAAAAGGAATAGAAATTTCCGTGATGATTTATTTTTTCTTGATAATTGTGATACTCTACATTTATATATATGAATAGAAAAAGAAAGTAATTTCAGGTTGATGAACCTATTGCACGCCAGTCATAAAGTGCCTGAATTTAACACTGAGTCATTCTCTAGTCCAAACACCAAAATCTTAACAAAAATATAGGTCAAGTTTATTTTTTCCTAGTTAAAAACCAGTATCTTTCATCGTGAACTTTTAAAAGTAATAACTCATATAAATTTACATTTTACTTTAATTTTGCTTAAACTAATTAGTTCTAGAATCTGATTTGCAAATGAAAATTATGTTACCAAGGCGTACACACACACACACGCACACACACACACATACACACGCCTGTGCGTGCACTCACAAACAGACTCGTATCATTTGGGTTTTTTCTCAGTTAATTACATAGAAAATTCCCTACCGGGGTCAGGCTTGGTGGCTCATGCCAGTAATCCCAGCACTTTGGGAGGCCGAGGTGGGTGGATCACAAGGTCAGGAGTTCAAGACCAGCCTGGCCAACATGGTAAAAACCCATCTCTACTAAAAATATAAAAATTAGCCAGGCGTGGTGGCACATACCTGTAATTCCAGCTACTCAGAAGGCTGAGACAGGAGAATCACTTGAACCCAGGAGGCCAGGGTTATAGTGAGCCAAGACCACACCATTGTACTCCAGCGTGGGTGCAGAGGGAGACTCCATCTCACAAAAAGGAAAAAAGAAAATTTCCAACTAGATCATCCCAGTCCATCAGCATCTGATTTTTGTCTTTCCTGCCCTTTAATTACTCTTCTTTGTTTAAAAAACAACAACAACAATAACAACAAAACCACATAGTTTTGTCTGCTCCTAATTGCTGATTGCTCCTCATTTTAACAGGATTTTTAGAAAAGATTTTTTTTTTTTAGTTTTTGCTACTCACACTGCTATTACATCACTTCTTTATTGAAAACAGAAATATGTAATATGTGTTATTTGGCTCTAAAAAGAGAATGACTCTCATTTCTGGAAAGGTTAGACAAATAAACACCTCATATTTATTCGGAGACTTTAGCTTCAGTAGATTTTTTGTGTCTTCCGATAGTTTTGTTATCAACTGTTTCAAAGTTAGTGTCTATGTACCCTTTTTCCTTAAGTAATCGTGCATATTTCCAGACTATGAGTAAATAAATAGATACTCTTCAGTCAAAATGAATTCTCTTTATTTTAGATCTTCAAATAAATCAACATAGTTTAATTCTCTTAAAAGAGACTTGAAAGAAACTATTGGGGATCCAATAATCAGTTATGTTATAATACTTTTCACAAGGAAAATTTAAGTCAACACTCTCTTATAAAACTTTCTGCAGGGTTTAAAATGTTTTATATTCGGGTTGTTCACAGTGGTGTCTACCACCACATGCCCTGCTATACATTTGAAATATGGCTAGGGCAACACACACACAAGAAAAGAATTTTTATTTTAATTTATTAAATAGCTACACGTGGCTGGTCACATCTTCCTGGAGAATGGAGGTTAAGTAAAACAAAGAAAATATGCAAGTGATGAACAATGTATTCTGCACATTCATGAATTTTGAGTCAAAATTTGAACAGTAGTTTTTTGTGTTTGTTATTTTTTTTTTGTCTTTTGTCTTTTTCTTACTCCAAATCTCACTAAGGAATTTAAATATCATCCCCTTCTCAGTACTGATTTCAAATGGCATTTATAAGAAATAAAAAGATTCCTGCTTTCATAGTAAGATAGAAGGCAGGTTGTATGAAAGTATTTCAGAGTAGTTAGTTATTACTTCCTTTAACTGAAAATATTTTTGGATGTAAATTCAGATCTATCTTGCTTATTTTATAGAAAGTTAATAGAACAAATCTCCAAAAACATAGAATAAATCTCCAAAACATAAAAATGGTTGTTCTATCAAGGTAATACTTGCATTATGTGACTTAAACTAAATGCAGAAGAGCATCAAAATTTTACTTTAAATATTTTAGCCACAGTCAAAGTATAAACTCTAATTGAGGGATGCTTTTGTGTTGATAATAAGAAGTTAAGAATTAGAAGAGACCTTAAACCTGTATATATGACAGTGGTAATTGAACTGATTGATTACATCTTCTTCTTTCAAATAAATATTGATTTAATCAAAGTCGGCATTTCCATTGGCTTCAGTGGAAGTCCTAGCAGAAGCCTGGGCACTCAGACCTGGCTAACCTCTAACTGGAAGTAAATATTTTAAACTCGTGGCCACTCAGTTGTAAGTACGATTTTTTTTTTTTTTTTTTTTTTTTTGCAAATATTTATTCCTCTTGATTTTCTAAACTGCTCAGTTAACATTGTTGTGCCTTCTGTAAAGTTAAGGCCTGTGTGTGTGTCTATCTCTGTATGTAATAAAGAGATAGCATGGATTAGGAGGAAAAAAGGTTGTATTTGCATTTGTTGTTTCTGATTCACAGAGCTAGGAGTGCAGTGCTCATGTGGAGTCCACAGGACTAGGATATCAGTAGGCAGTTGCTCTAAGCTCATGTTCAATTATTAAAATAGTCGACATTTTATGTCTGATAGCCATAGCGAGGTCATAACATTATCCAAAGTATTGTGGGCAACTGTCTAGAAAAATAAATAGCATAAAGGACACAGATGCCAGAGAGCTGAAAAAGAAAAAAAAAGTTGGGTCTGAGCAAAGAGAGATTAAGAGATGACCAATTTATTTAATCCACGAAGGACAGGAAGAGTCAGCAGGTGTCTCGATGTTAATGACAAGTATTTTGAGCTATGCTGTGCATGTGTTAATTTTTGTTTTAGTTTTTCATTAGATTCTAAGCTTGTTGAATACTATTCCTGTTCTTCCACGTCAGAAACTTAATTTCATGTTTTACTGTTGCTTCAATGCTTAGGGATTCTTTGCTATCTGTTTCTTTCTCTCCCTTCTTCATTCTTCCCTTTCTCTTCCCATTTCTGTGTTTCCCTTTCTTCTTCCCTCTGTTACTATTTTCCTCCTTGCCATTCGCTCTCATGAGAGTATATTCTTAATTCTGTTTCCTTCTGGTGCCAACTCCTTTTTCTGTTTTTGTTTTTGCGTTTGAGAAGTTTCTTTTTCCTTTTTCTTTCAAATCAGGAGCCTGTAGGAACTGATCTTAGAGATACATACCCTACTACTGATGCTTCTGTCTCTTTATGGGTTGTGTGATGTTTTCATTGGAACCTCTGAGAATGGTTGTCCTTCTTGTTTGTTGCCACAGATCTGTTGCCAATCTGCTACCTTAGTTGAGCCTGCAGTACCGCACTGCATGCTGGGATCTGTCTGTGTGAGTAAACTGAAATTTCTACAGCACCAGACAGCATTAGAGTTGGCTTGAGAATTGCCGTACTTTGCTTCTCTTTGTATGTATTTCTTGTGTGCTGCAGAGTCACTGATGGCTAGCTCTGTCTGGCAAGTAATTCAAAAATGCTGTTCATGTAGAAAGGAAAGGTAGGTACTTTACCACACTCTGTCATTAAAGAGAGCAATTGAAGAACAAAGGAACCGAGTAAATACCTATATATTGCCTTTTATGTTGTGAAACACTGTAGTAAAACACGACTGTGTTCAGCCAAATGTTTTACTTCCTTTTGTAATAATGCATATAGTAGATTGTCTCCACATATGTACAAGCATCTATATTTTATTTAAACATAAGTAGTCAATTGTCCATAGTTATAGGGTGCAAACATATCTCAGTCTCAAAGACTTTTACATATTCACTCCCACACAGCTATTTTGTTATTATTTTTTAAAGTTCTTAAATTAAAAAATATGTATACTAATATCTCTGTTGGTTGATTTTGTTAAGCAACTAAGGATTTCAACACAGTGTAAATCATATTGATGACTCAGATCCTGGCAGGTCTTATAATTCCTGTGAAATGACAGCACAGCTAATAAAAATATTAAGCAATTATTTTTATTAAAATCAGAGGTTTTTTTTCATTATCACATAGAGTGATTGATCTATACAGATTGGTCTCACTCGTGTGTCTCGTGGGCTGTTTGGGGCTTCATATAGAAGTGAAAAGTTCCCTTTGCTCTTCCTTTGACTAAGGTGGGGGAAAATGAAGGCACAGAATAAAGTCTAGGGCTGTTAAAGAATTGCTGGCATTACTTCTCTCTGTCACGTGTGAGCCTGGCTGCCTGCTTCCTGAGGTAGGGGATCCAGGATGAGACTGTGACGGAGCCTGTTTCCACAACTACATTTGGAGATCCGTCTTATTGATTAGGGGGAGAAAGGGGTGGGGGATCAGGAGTGTGAGGTGAGGGGGAGGACTAGCTGACAACTGGCTCATTGAAGCACAAGACATTTTCTTCCGGAAAGATGTCAAACCACTGAGAAACAGCCAGAAAGGAAGTAGAAGGGTGGAAAAATGAGGAGACCCTGGAAGAAATGAAGGCATTTCTTATGAGAGAGCCTTGGGGCTTTTTTCTTTTCTTTTCTTTTCTTTCTTTTTTTTTTCTTCAATCATCTGACCTGCAAAGGCTAGAGTGACAGCGTCATGCAAATGCTGCAGTCCAGCAGGTCTGGGAGAGGGTGGATGCTAGACTGTGAGTTAATGTTAATGATGAGTGCAGTGAAAATACCAGCCGCTGCCACCCCCCTGCTCACAGAAGCGCTCTGAGTCAGCATCAGATGCTTTGCCTCGCCTCTCGCTGTGTGTCTGTATGCCTGTGTGCGCGCGCGTGCTCGCTCGGGGCATCCGTGTCTAGCCGAGGGGGAGGGGGTGGCGTGTGAGTGCGTGGAGGGTAAAAGCCAGTCAGTCAGTGAGAAGCAAAGGTACGTTGGAGAGCAACTAAAATCTGACTGATTTCCATCTTTGGAGCATCAGATGTATTCCCTAAGGAGGATGGGTCTCCGTGATGGGGGTGGTATAATTTATGTTAATGTCATATTTATGGAGGGGTGAGATTTTTCATTCTGATAATTGGTTGAATGCTATGGTCAAAAATTGTAAAGCCATATTCAGTTTTAGGGAAAAGCATGGACTTAGAGCTAAGAGCTGTTTTATTTTTTCGCTTTTGTGAGTGCTGCTTTTTTTGGGTGGGGGGGGTGTTTTGTTTTTTAACTATTTATTTTAAGCCATAAGTGATTCAGTATGGGAAATCAAACGATAAACAAAAGAGATCTTATATAATGATGCATTACATCATGGAGCAGAATATTTAAAGTCTTACAAGGCAGAGTAAAGATCTGGACAGGGGGTGGGGGGTGGTGGTTGGAAAGGGGTGTGGTACTAGGGTGGAGGAGGGGGGCCAGTTAGCAAATATTTCGTGCAGCATAGCTTTCCTTGCAGCTTACTTGGAAATGGATGATTCACCTGTTCTACAGGAAAACGTTCTAATTCTTTCCATTTTTTTTTTTTCCTCCTCTTTTCCCTTTTAAGATCAACCACCTCAGAAGAACCAGATTCCACTTCTGTGGCCAGGACTTTTATGTTATGGCTGGTCCGATTGTTTTACCCTGCGTTCTATGCTACTAAACCTTGGATAATTCCTAAAGTACAAATTCTGTTCTCGAACCACAAACAAGGCTAAAAGATCGGAGGAAATTCAGTGAATATACAGGATTGGGGGTTGTGTATTTCAAAAGTACTGAGCTTTATAATGCAATTATTCAAGAAGTAGAATCATGGTGTTTTTTTTCTTTATGATGCTGCCAGCATTTTAAATTACATGTTTATTAAGTGGCATTGCTCAAATAACTACAGAGTATGCGTGGAAATATTTGCTGTCTGAATAGTTTGGAGATTCAAAGAGAAAAATCAAGCTTCAGAGGTATTAAATTATGACATGCAGAAAAGTTTTTGTTTTGTTCTTAACTGCAACGGTATATATTTTAATCCGATTTAAAGTGTTATATGTCCTGGGCCCACATTAACAGTTGTGCTGTATAGCAATGTACTGAGAAGCAAAATTTCAATTAGGGTCCCATTAGCTGGCATATAATCATTCTTTAATGTAATAGAGGCTATGGTGTTGCTGTACAAATCTGCTAGAAGCAGATTTTAACCCATTTTTAGTCTCTTTCTTTGGATCTAATGGAATGACTCAACTGTTCATTGTCTGCATTGTTTCTCATATGCTTCATTATTTTAAGGTCTGGAATTAGTCTGTAAATGGTCGTCGTGATTACTCAGCTCATCCTAACTTTTATATATCATATATATTTCTACTTATGTGTTTTAAATAGTATTTAGAGGTAAAAGCCTAAGTGAACCCAACTGTAATTTCTGAGCTATCCTTATTTCTGGAAGAAGAATTCTACTGCATCAAACCAGACTTTTCCTAGTCCCTGAGACCCTAACTTGTGAGGTATTTTAGTAACATCACAAGTCAGGCTCTTGGGACCTAGGCGGAGGGGAACCAGCAGCTTTGGACCTTATTGATTGTCTGCAGTTACCACCAGAACAAAAGAACATACATAGATTCTGCCTAGGAGAAAAGAACAATGCTTTTCTTTATCATCAGCAATGTTTTCACCATGACCCACCCCCCAAAAATACGATTGTCAGAAACTGTGCTCTAAAGTGATTGCACAGTTGCACTGAAATAGCATTTGTATTATAACAGTCATACAAAAGCAATATAAGAAATCTGTGTAAGAAGCAAAATTACAATACAAGTGTTTTAAAATGCTCCTTTTGGTGCATTTTAAGGTGGCTAGTGTAAGAGGATATCTCTTAAGTTAATGAAGAAAAGGGATTATATTTATAACTTTTTTTCATATGCATTGAAATATATACATTAGCTACTGAAATAAATCCTGTATGTCTCCATATAACGATGGATTAAACTATGTCATATACAGCAATAATCATGCTTGAGACCTAGAAATAACATGATTTACAGTCTTCTTTATTGACGCTATTAGATTTTACTACCGATTTAAGAAGAATGCTGCTTTATACTTTATATTTATTGCCAGGGTTTTCCTGAGTCTTCTATCCAAACAACGTACTTTATATGTCTTAACAATTCTGACAATTCTCTGATTAGGAGAGTCTAAGAGTGAAAGTTTCATCAATAATTTGGGAAAATATGGTATATTTTAGTTTTTACAGTTTACTGTGTACATATCATGGACCTAGGTGAGATAAAACAGTAAACGCCACCTAGGAAGTCAAACTGCTTTGACTAGCAACTGCATATGAACTGCATAGTTTTAGTTTTATAAGAATTTTAGTTTTATCAGAGGTTACTATTCCAACCATAAGTAATATGTCACATTTGAACGTTTAATAGCCATTGCCACATCAGATATGTCTTTCATGGAAACGGAATCAGTATACTAAATCTATTTTAAAATTTTACAGTAATGTTACAAATATCAAGATTCAAAATGAAGATGACAGACTTTCCATAATAGAAGCAACAAAGTGGCTTCATTCTTTTAACTATTGCCTTAGATGGGTGCCATAAATTATGTTTTCTGCATTGTTAAATTTATTAATGTATTTTAGAATACTATATGGAATCTTTATTCACATTTTAAAATATTTCTTATAATACCTGCTTGAAATATTACAGAATATAAATCATCTATTCAGTTATTAAAAAGTAATATAACAATATCACATGCATCTATATAAAGCATGCAGAATATGTTTAAGCATGTATGCACACTGTACCTATTCAGATTCTTTATTTATATCATCTACTTCATTTATCTAGACGTTCTGAAATTTTAGGTGTGTGTATGTGGATGTATAAATACAAATTTTGAAGCTCCAAATGAAAAGAGGTATTATAAACAGTAAAGGGTTTTGGTTGTATTTATCTTTTACTAATTTTGACCTCATTCTCATTGGAACTGAGCATTTTTTAAAACCATAAGTTTCTTAATACAAAGCAATCTATGCATGTGTATCTACATGTACACAGAAACTTGATTACGTTTAATAGCAATGTTCATACAATGAATTTGAAAGTACTTCTTATATAAAATAATATCACATACAAGTATGTGTTTACTGACACCCGTTTTAACATGATCATAAATAACATCTATAAGAGTTTCCATCAATTTAATTCCAAAACAATGTAAGAGGTAGATGTTTATTGGCTATAGTGATATCAGATATAGATTATTGAAATGTGAAAATGTTTTAATGTTATCATATTCAGGAACCACACTGTATATTAACTTCTGTCTCATAAAAGAAATATACCAAAGCCGAATTGAGAATGCAATGGTGTTTGTTCACTGTCACCATAAACATATAAAATTTTTTTTACTGATAATCCTACATGATTGGAACTTCTCTGTGTAACCCTCCTATGATAACTATCTTTTGAGAGCCTCATTGATAAAGCTCTTCTCTTACTTCATAAAGGTGTGTAGAGATTTAAGTGGGTGACTTTGTTTATATAAGCTACTTTATGCTGTATGTGCATAGACAGATGCCACTTTTTCTGCATTTCTGTCTCCACTGTCACAGGATAATATTGTTTTAGGGCTTTATGATATGATTTGGAAAATCAGATCATACTAAGCTTAAAATAAAAGGAGAGATCTACAACAAAGAGCGAGAAAATGATGTGTGTTGCATACAAAAAAAAGCAGCGATATTAACAATTCGATGGTTTCCTGGTTGGGAGACCAGCCTGAGCCAGACGCATATATTAAGGGCTGTCTGCTGCCGATGTGAGCTTGCTAAGTGCGGTGGAAATGAGGAATCATCTCCTTTCTGACACCAGCTTATTTGTACATTTTAATTTTGAAATAGCAAATCATTGTTTTACATAAATATACTAACCCTGCCCGATTCATTTTCTTTTCCATATCGTTTGTTAATTTACTGTCAACTTCAACTTCCTTTTTTTAGCAAAAAAATCATCAGTCAACTTAAACATCTACCAAAGACCAATGAAGTATTTTTCTTTTGTCTTTTTTGTGTTGCTCTGATAATATTGTGATACTCATGCTTTTAACTTTTAATCTCTGTAAGGAAAACATCAATTTTCCAAAATAGCATTTTTTAAAGGCTTTTAGGATCCATCCAGGAAGCCACTCTGGAATTTTGCCAAATCTGAATATGATTTTATTTCATTTCAGAGTTTATGGGATCAATATCTTTTTCAGTATAAAAGTCCCAAACATTTTAGTATTCCAGTGGAGCTACAGAAGAGGTGTAGAGATATTCTTAAATCATTTAAGCATTAGGCTACATTAATAATGTCTTGAAGAGAAATAAGTATCTCAGGGGAATTATAGTACAAGTTAATTACTAATGAAATTAGAAAGGGTGTGTTCTGCCTTAAACTCCTCTCCAAATGGGCATGCTGGTACATGTGCCTAGGCTTGGCCTAATACACCCTAAATATGTAAACGGTTTTACAAGCTGTCATGTTTGAATGGGTCTTGAGAAAAGCAGTATATAAAGGGCTAGCTAACACCCAAATTTTCTTGCCATTTACACATGCAATGCAGCCTACATTTCTGTAGGCAGCAAATGCAGGCATCATTTTGATTGCTTGGATTCTTTTGTTTAATTTTTTACTAGACATTTAACTTAGCACTCAAATCCCACTGATCCCTTAGAGACTGCATTTGGATAAGGAAAACGAAGTTCCTAATATAGAGAAGTTTAAAAAAAATTCCTGGGACTTTGTAAACATTTGAAAAATAGACTTTTAGTGTAGCTCTGGAAATAACATAGTTAGTATTTAGAAACTTAGGTACCATTATTATCTATCATCTTCACATTTAGTTTTCTTATCTTTCAATGACCAACTAATACAGTGGATCACATATATATTTCCTATATGTCTTTTATTTTTTAAAAAGATTTAGTAAAAACAATATAAAATTGACGATATCTTCATAAAATGATTCACACCATTTCTTCAATGAACTAGCTTCAATTTTAATTAAATGTTGCTTTTCCCCACATCTCTGCATGCTAAATGTAACTTTATGAGATGAAGTACATTATCAGCCAATAATATTAACTTGTATATAATATTTTACTTGTAGGAATTTGAAAGCAGGTGGAACTTGAAGGTAATTGAGATTAAGTGAATTTAAGATTAAATAGCTTCATGTTATATACACAGTTAATTTCATGCATATTTTATGGACAACTTAAAAGTGAAAATTTCTGATAAGGTGAACTAAATTTTTCATTACTGATATAAGTAATGTGACTTTAAGTCTGTTACCTTAATAACTAATTTGTAAACAAACAAAACAAGTGTAAAAATAATCATGGACTATATCTGTTAGGTCAAGTAAATAAGAATAAAAACTTCTAGGTTTTGTCATGGCCCTATAACGTTTTTGAGGTGTTTTTGGGGTCTTTTGTATAGGCAGATTTAACTTTGTCTCTTTTCTAAGAAGTTTCTCCCTCTTTGTCAATAGGTGTCTGGTGATTTGTGAGCATCAAGTGACTACTCTGTGGAATCCTCTGTCCTTGCCTTTGAGTTAGCTTTTCCTAGACCATGAGTCAACATTAGTAGTTTATACATACAAATTGGTAGGTCCTTATTGAAATCCTTCTGTGTATTTGTTCTAGACATATAAGTGAAGTATAAGAAATTATAGATTTACATCGTGGTTGTTTTTACAGCATCTGGATATTTTCAGGAAAATATTTGGGTGGCATTGAAACACTGGCCAATGGAAGCATTTGATTTTGTAGAATTTTGAAATGCAGTGCCTTACTGGTAGTACACTTCCTAGTCTTGGGGGCGGGGGGACCAGTCTGTAGCTAACTTATTACTCTGTTATACATCATACTAAAGCCCAGCCTGGGCATTTGTAAACCTTGGGGAGGTTTCTACTTCAGACAACATTTTTTGTTGAGGGATTATACCACAGTCAGTTCCCTCCATTTCTCCCTCTCTTCCTGGCCCCCCTCCACCCAACATGGAGCCTTTTCAACTTCTTCAAAGAAGTGGAAAAAAAAAAAGTAGACTCTTTATTAATGGCAGAAAACAAACTGGCTGCTGTACTTCCGAGGCAGCTCTCTAATAATAAAGCAGAATAGGCACTGCGACAAAGAATTCTTGAATGTACTAAATATATAGGGAAGCCTATTTAAATTCACCAGAGGGGCTTAGAGGACAAGCAGCAGAAAGTTTAGAATTCAATTCAAGCCATGCCAGAAAATGAAAATGTACTTAAAAAAGGATTTCTGAAACAATTGTTCAAAGAAATGTCAACTTTTAAGGTTCTTTCTAGAAGAATGAAATTTGTACTCTAATTTATGTGGTGACTTTTTCAATTAGAGAGGAAAAGTGATTAATAGAATCTCAAAGGAATTGTATCTTATGTTTAAAGAAAACGTGTTTTCTTTCCATGGGATGCTCTCTAGTGAAGGCCACCTAGTGCACTGACTAAAAACAACCAAATATATTCATGGGACAAAGAGATAATTTTTTTTTTTTTTTTTTTTTGCAATTAGACATATAACAAATGCTCATCTTGCCTTGAAAGAAAAATGTTCAACTTGTATATTTCCAGTTCATTTTCTTCCATTCAGCTCTACGATTTAAAATATTTTATATGTAACGCTGAAAGAGCAATTTTCTGATAAATGATAGGACTATGTGTTTCTAAATTTAAGATATAAAAAGTAATCCCTACCTTATCTCTTAGTGATTGAGTCAAGAAATTCTCTTTGCTTATTATTTACCTATCTATAAGACATGTGCTTCTATAAGGAATACCCACATTTATAAGAAAATATATTTTATTGACCCCAATTTTGACTTTCTTTATAAAAACTGCTTATAAAGTTTATACAAGGCCAGTGTGGTCTTGACTGATGAATGAAATTTCATGCAAGCTTTCCTTAATATCTTCTTTTAAAAGTAACATAGATATTGGAAAAAAAGATGGTTTTTCTTTGACCTCAAGAATTGCAAGTTTTAAGGAGAATGGAGGCGTGGGCTTGCTAGTGACCATCTTTGTTGCCATTGTGGAGAGATTCTACCTGAGAATGAAGCCCACATGGAATTCATCAATTCCTAAGTATACTTTGTCAGCTTAAAATAAGATATTTATTCATTAATGCATCTATTCTTCACACCCTCCCCCAAATTCTCTCTGCTGGCTTTACCTCTCCCTCTCACCTGATATTTCTCTCTCTTTCTTTCTTTCTCTCCAGTGTTGACTTCATTCTCAGGTAAGCTTTCTCAATGTGGTAGCAAAGATGGCCACCCACCACTCCAGACTTGCATCATGCGTCAATCATCCTACAGCCTGTGAATCCAGAAAACAAACAAACAAACAAACAAACAGGTTCCCTTTACCCCAGCATCAGTTTCAGTTGTCAGAAAATCTTGGATTGGCTCTGTTTTGGTGACATGCCCATCTGTGGATCCACTTATTTGATAAACAAGGGCTACTGTGATTGGGTGGCTAATGCAGGGAAGCAAAAGAAGACTGGCCTATCCAGGTCATGAGGATGAGTGAGGGTCTGTCAATGGTAGAAAGTGAAAGGAATTTAAAGCAGGTGGGGAATGTAATGGGACACACAACCACCACTACACAATTTTTAATCACTGAGTATAATAATGATTGATAGGCTTCTGAAAATGTTTGTTTTGGTAAACTTACTGGTACCTATCAATCTGCAGCCAGTTTTGGTTTATTCTGCCAAATGTCCTCTGTACAGCATGGAAACTATAAAACATCTTCTGCAGCAAATCTCAGCCTTAAGTGTCATGAAATTAATTACCTTTATTAACACTTTCCATAAGCATTTAATATATGACATATACCATGAAAGTCAACATTTGGTCTCATTTAGGAATTTGAAATATTAAAAATTATTTAGGATTACTAGAACTAGTTTGGTAAAGAAGAGATGATGATTTATTTATTTATTTTTATTATTATTATTTTTAGACAGACTCTCATTCTGTCACTGAGGCTAGAGTGCAATGACGTGGTCTTGGCTCACTCCAACCTCCACCTTCTGGGTTCAAGCGATTTTCCTGCCTCAGCCTTCCAAGTTGCTGGGACTACAGGCATGAGCCACCACACCTGGCTAATTTTTTTTTAGTAGAGATGGGGTTTCACTATGTTGGCCAGGCTGGTCTTGAACTCCTGACCTTGTGATCCGCCCACCTCAGCCTCCCAAAGTGCTGGGATTACAAGCGTGAGCCACCACACCCAGCCTGATGATTTTTTTTCTGTAGCCTATTGTGTCTATCCTTAGCTACCTTATGTTCAGGCCATTTTCTTATAGCAAATTTTATATTTCTCACTTTTATCTCCAGTGTTAGAGATAATTATGTGTTGATTCTTGGAAACTTTTATTTTTGTTTATGAAGTAATTTCTTCCTCTACTGCTGTTAAACATATATATGTGCATTATATATGTGTGTCTGTGTGTGTGTGTGTGTGTGTGTGTGTGTGTGTGTATGATGTGTATACGATGGCTACAATTATAAAATAAGGATGTTAGTTTCTTATTTATTATCCTTTACTTTTTTGCTCTTTTGTTTATCATAGTATGACCTGGGTGGTTTTTAACATTTTACTGTCAAGAACTACTATTTAGGAATCTTTCTCAATGATAAAAAGATTAATTTACTATGAATAATGGTTCTAATGCAAAACGTTTTGGGCTTTTGTTGTGATGCAGATGAGCAAAGCCATAAATATAATTTAGAGAGTTTGAAAATGTATTTTATCATTCACAATTCTTCTTACTAATTAATCAAATTACAAAATTATGCTGTGGCTTCCAGTATGTTAAAATAAGTTGTCATATTTGGAACATCTGTTTATGGTCCTATTATGAATATGTATTTCTAAAGGGCTGAAGGATAGATTGCCATAAATAATATTTGCAATTTGTTCTGTGGAAAAATGATACCTACTTCCCTTCACAATGTTTGTTTTTTTCCCACAAAGTAAATCTTCCAGATAGTATTTTATCATTCCCTTATCAAGACAGAGGAAAAAAGACTCGGGTCTTACTTAGCCTTGCTGATTGGTTAAGAAAAGAGATGGCTGTCATCGGCAGCCTTCCCAGACACTGTACCATGGCTCCAGACAGTCAGCTGGTACTATCGCTTTGTCTCAACTATAAATCACAGTCTCGTAATGGTCAAGGCTGACACCTTGACATTTTCAAGAAGAGTAAAAGACCTGATTTGAATGGAAATCAATTTCATTTCACAAATCTTGGCTTACTACTCCAAGCCTTTTCTTGTGTCTTCTTGAGACTTATTTGGGATTTTCATGATCATCAGAGGATTATTTGAGTGTTATATTCTGACTTTTTGAAGCTATAAAACCATATTCATACTTCCTTCTTCCTTCTTAACATGAGAAAATTGATTTTTAAAATTTTATGTAAGAAAAATTACTAATAAGCAAGTTTTTAAAATGGCAATCAATAGCAGCCAATGCTATTTAGTTTTGCAAAACTTTTGTAAAATCTTCTTGATTTGAAAGTACAAGCTGTGTACACTCATATCCAGATTAAACTTTGATTACCTAATAATAAATATTATCAATTACAAGTGATTTTACACTTCATTCAAGCAGGTCTCAATGAAACTTAAAATCTTTTGAAAAGTATTTTCACTTTTATGTTCTTAGTCATAACAACAAAGTTTTAAGCTTTAAATTTTAAGTGTTCTACAGCCAAGGATGACTAAGTACTTAATTATGTTAGGTGGGACCTTGCATTAAATTGCATCAGAACTTTTTGACCATTCAACCCAAATGACATAGAAATAATTCGATACTTTACTATGATGAAAAGAAATTCGTTTTAGGGCTTTTAGGAGCGTTGCACTGAATGTTTAACATTTTTAATTTATTTATTCTGTTACATCTTTCTCCTTTAGAAGAATACTACAATTTCTTTAAAAGCATAGAGGGGGAAGACATTTCTTCTTTCCTGGTGTTTTGTCTTGATCCCTCTCCAAGAGTTATTTAAGCTCAGTAAAGCCTTGGGTCTTCTACACACAATATTAATGGAGAATTTGAACATTACCTCTATCTCTTTATTAAGTGTGAAGGGATTACCTCAATGCCTTGTGGTGATTTCTTTTCATCTTCATTATTAGTCCTCAACTCTGTCTCAAATCATAATTCTAAACAGATAAACTTTGCTTGTTAAATTCATTATTTTATAAAGCCCTATGAACAAGTGAAATTACAGACAGTTACAAACAGGATTCCCAACTCTTAAATCTTTTTAGTCATTCTTTTATCCATCTACCCATTCATTCATAATCTATACAGAACATGATCCTAAGCTAGGTAGGTGGGAAATACAAAATAAAGTTAGAATTCCTTCTTGACAAAATATTATGTTCTTATGAGAATTGTTTAAAAAACAAAGTTATCAAGTCAAAATGTGATTGATACACAAAGGAGATGGAAACACAATATTTTGGGATTCTAGAAATGGCATTTATTTTAGTCATTGAAAATCAAGAACAATTCCTTGGTGGAGGCTGCATTTAGCTCATCCCTAGATAGGAAGGATTTCTAGAGAAAGTGATGGAGGGGCTTGGGTTTCTGGGAGAATATACAGTATATACAAATGTGCAGGAACAGGAAAGATGGGCTATGTTTGGCAGTGAATGTTGTTGCAAAGTTATGTGCATTTGTTGGAAAGGTAGAAATTGAGTGCCTAATAAAAGGTAAGCTGAAATGAGTTTGTGGAGTACCTATAGAGTTCAGAGAGGCTCTCCTGGAGGTTGTGCAATTTTATAATCCAGTAGGCGCTAAGGACCTTTTAAATATTTGGGGGGCAGATGCAAGGATGTAAGGTGCAAGATTAATCTGTTTCCAGTCAATATGGCTTAATACTCCAATCCAGAGGACCTGTCAGAACTACTGAGCAAGCTTTATGTAGACACATGATTTTTCCTGTCCCATAAATTCTGACTCACTAGGTGTGGGATAGAGAATGTGCAGGTGTATTTTGTAAAAGCTCCTAGATGACTGGCTAACACACATTGAGAAAGAGTTGGGTAGAGAATACTGAAATGAGAAGATGTAAAGGATTATTACATAGGAATATAGACTATTGCAATGTGTAGGAAGAACAAAAATGAAGATATAAACCAGGGTTTCTTAATGTGAATTTCACATGCCCCCAGACTTTTGGAGTTTTATGTTCCTATGAGATTACATGTAATACTTTGAATGTATGTCCCTTTTTTTCTGGATAAAATCATGTAATTATGTGTATAATATTTTCAAAGGAGACTAAAGTCACCCAATATTAAGAACTACTAGGGTCAGTTAGTATGAAGCAAATGGAAGAAATTTAATGAATGTACAATTGGAAGTATTTAATGACAGAGTAAATTGCATGGGGATGCAATTTGTGGCAAGAAAGAAAGGCAGAGAATATTTCATAAAGTTTTTCTAGCTATCGATACTAAAATAGGAATCATCATATTCCCTTTGTGAATTAGCATTAACTTACCCTTGGACTTGTATTTCAGTTAATAGAACTTTGATATTAGGTATGGTATGAATGTGTTACCACAGGAAGATGTTGAAGCAGTAGTGAAAAATTTAGAGATGACTACGTAGCTTTGGAAATCACTCTCCTAGAAACATAGTTGAACACTTTTGAAGTCAGGAATCAGATTGCTTCTATCTTGTTGCTCTAGTAGAAATGAAAGGAGAAAAATAAAGGTACTGCATTCCTTTTTAAGGAAACAATTTGGAACTTTTATAAACAGAATCTACTGTGCCCTTAGAACTTAATCATAAGATATACAAAGTTTTGGAGCAGAGGGGTGCATGAAAATACAGACTTAATTCCAGGTAGTTATTTACCCAGCTAAAAATCAGAAGAAAAAAAGAGAGTAGATATTGGAGAAAAACTATCAGCCTGTCATAAGGAACATTAACAATTTTGTAGCATCTGATAATAAATGAACCCAACCATAATATAAGGATATTTTATCTCAACTTTCTCCTTAATTAATGTATTTTGCTTAGAAAGATGTACAAATTCCTTTATAACATATGTTATGAAACATTTTAAACACCTGTCTTATTCAGGTGATTCATATCCTGAAAAGATTAAAACCCTTCCATGTTCTACTGGGAAGACAGTATTACTGGTTGCAAATGCAGTTAAACCTACTACTCCAGTGTTTCTAAACCTACTAGTCTTGAACCATTTCAAAACAATTTAAGATATTTTTACATTGTCTAAAGAAACTAGGTTTTTAACAAAATAAAGTCTGGGAAGGGGCAAGAGAAAAAGAAACAAAGTCTCACGGATCAATGATAGCAAATGTTCATTTTATAAAATTATAAAATGAAAAATTCCAGACTAAATAGAAAAATAAAAACAATTATTAAATCTAATCACCAGAGAATATCTCCTATTATCATACAATGTAAACTCATATGTTCTATCTCTTTCCTCATCACATATATGCACTCAGTATTTTAATAATATTTTGTAACTTGTTTTCTAATTGTTAGATACTAAGTGAATACTATATGCTTGCTATGTTATTTTTTATGATACACTAATATAATTTATTTAACCAGTCAGCTCACAAGTGTACATTGAATTTACTTCCACCTTATTTTTGACCAGTATGAACAGTATTACGTTGATAAATACATATAATTATATATAATGATTCCCTGGAGATATTAATTGGAACAGATGATAATGGCCTGAATGAAGATGATGGCAGTGGAATTAGAGAAAGGCAAAGAGGGATCAGAGAAAGATTTAGGAGGTAGAATTAATGGAGCCAGGTGACTGACTGTAGAGTGGAATGATATCTGGAAAACTTAAACCAAAATAATTACCTCTGCACATTATGCTGTTGCTCTGTTTTTCTCTACTCATTTGATCTATGACATTTATTTCTTTCATGGGAAGGAAGAAACAATCAAGAATAGAATAAACAGAAGATTTGAAGTTCCTGTTAGATTGTTTTTTAAATGTATAGCAAGTATAATGAACTCTAAACAAATTGATCTGGGTTGGAAGAGATGGACTCATAAGAAACAAATGATTTTACTTTTAATTTCTAAAGTGCATGGACAGAAATATTGGCCTAATCCTAGAGACCTGGATCATAAAATTTATCGTAGTTAACTATCAAATAGAGAAGACTTTAGGCTATAATCTGAAAGTAGTTATCCATCACATAGAACACCATGAAACTTTCTAGACTGGGGTCAGTAAAGAGACTAATGTCCTAGAGAGAGAAGAGGAAATTGAATATAGGCAAATAATCCCTATTTCACTCCTAGTTTTACAACCTCTAGGGGGAGGCAGTGAAAATCAGAGATGTGTAATTCCACCTTTATTATACCCTAAATTATCATACATTCTAGAATATTCTAGTCCATTTTAATATTGTAGATACAATAGTAATAACTATTGTTCTAGATTTTCTTTTCCTTTTCAGTGAGTGAATTAAAAACCTTGAAAACTGGAATCTTTTTTTATATAGCTTATCCAAAAGTAGCATAGGGCATAGTCTTTTCTGTTTTTCTAAGGTTCATTCAGACTTTAATTTTTCTTCCTTTGTCTTTATGCAGATAATCAAGTCCTTGGTCCTTAGCAAATAGACTCATTTATTAATTCAGTCAGTCAACAAATATATTAAATATCTTCCATATGACAAGCAAATTATTTTAAGTTGTAGAATTAGTTTCAGCTATAATTTATTGTATTTTATTTGTTTAATGTTAATTGAACATATCACAACCTTTATGCTGGTTGGAGCATATGCTTCACACAGATCTCACTTAATATTTTAGGATTATAATTAGAAATAAACAAAGCAGGCCTGGTGTGGTACCTCACACCTGTAAATACTAGCACTTTGGGAGGCTGAGGCAGGCTGATCACCTGAGGTCAGGAGTTAGAGACCAGCCTGGCCAACATGGCGAAACCTGACTCTACTAAAAATACAAAAATTAGCTGGGTATAGTGTTGCATGCCTATAATGGCAGCTACTTGGGAGGCTGAGGCAGGAGAATCGCTTGAACCCAGGAGGCAGAGATTGCAGTGAGCCAAGATCGTGCCACTGTACTCCAGCTTAAGTGACAGAGTAAGAATCAAAACAAAAACAAAAATACAAAGCACAGACACACACAAACACACCTACCTACAAGCCTGTAGGAAATTGATGATGGTGCTAAAGAAATAGTTCGGAAAAACTGTAATGGCACATCTTTTCAAAGTCACTGACTAAAATCACCAAGAGAAAAACAAGTATGATTTCTTTGTTCGTGCTTCTAATATCTTTCCTGAGAATTCATGTGGAACAGAGAATCCAGTGAAATTTGGTGCTTTGCATCATTACTAAGCTCATATCTGCAAGCTAATCATGTGTGATAAGGCTAAAACGTAAAAGCATTTGAATCAATAGCTCTTTCAGATGATATTCTGATAAAATTGCTTCATTTACTTTCCTAACTAATTTATGTAAGTGGAGAGATTAAGAGAAAAACTTATATTAGGAATAACAGGATCCAAAGAGTGTATTGGTCTTCATTGTTTTAGTTGGCATCTTTGTAAGCTGTTTAATAATCTGATCTCAGAAACATCTATCTTAGATAGGGATATACTTTCTGGCTTCATTTACTTGAAAATAAGTTAGGGTCATAAGCAGAGGTGAGGTTACTTCTACCTGGAAATTAATCAGAAATTTCATTTTACCCTTTCGTGTTGCTCTCTGCCCCCACACCTCAACACACCTTCTGTGGAACAATCCTAAAGCTCCTTCTCATGCATCATGGCAGTTTGAAATAATCTGAAATTGTGGATTTCCATATTTACATAATTACATACTGAATATATAATATAATAGGGTAGGGTAAAGTGTTTTTAAAAGATGTGACATCTTAAAGAAAATCCAGAGATATCATAAGTGACTCTAATTTATTGGCAAATTTCAGACTACGTTCTTAGTCATATTTCTGCTAGAAGAAACCTACTTTCCATTTTGTGTTTTCTCATTTGCATTACTGCAAAGTTATTCATGCATATGAAAAGGATATTATTCATCTCCATATTCCTTTCTCTCCTTATTCCAAACCCAGTGGATTTATGAGTTATACATAAACACACTGCTATATCTGTATATTTATACATAGATATCTATATGATTCAAATTTGGTATTACAGCTGGATAGCAACCCCAAGTGATAACATTATGTGCCACATGTGTCTTATTACATCATTAATGACATACAAAAATTGTCAAATATGTTGAAATCCAATAATTACAACTGACAAGATTTAGCATGATTTGCCTCCATTGGGAATGAAAAAAAAAATAGAGGAATGTATTTCTGAATTTTTCCTCAAAGTGCATATGGCTGTATGATAAGCTCTTGTTTCTTATCTGCTAATATCTTTAGTGAGATGCTGTTTTCACCGTATTTGTGGTAACTAGTTTCTGAAGTTTTTATGTGCATAAAGCCATATCATCATCTAAATTGAAATTCCAGTGCCATTCCAGAAAGAACTATGAAGGTGAACTGAAGAAAAGTGACCAACCTGACAGGGCTTTTCCTTTTCTCTAATGTTTGATTCTTCTTATCCTAATATCCCAGGAAATTATTTCACTTGAAAGTTTAGGCATAATTCATAGAAAAACATTTTGTCTTTTCCATTCTCCAGTTCTACTTCTACCCCTTAGGAAAGCAAATACTATTGCTTCAGTTCCTGAAAGGTTTTCCTCAAAATATCTTGGCATTTGCAAGGCAGAGGAAAATAGGGTTGACAGTGAATTTCATGGACACAAAAAATTCATGACAATGGTAAAGTATTCAAGAATTCTCACCCTTTGTGTCCTCCTTTATCTGTATTTTGGGATGGCATGAAGGAAGAGACAGTGAAAGCTTATACTTTTCTCTTTAAAATTAATTTTCATTTAGCCGTTAAAGAGTGGAATAGTCTTTAAGCCCAGAAGACATTGTAATTGCATTTTCCTATTCAATAATTGTAGCAGATATTAAAGTGAAGAGACAATGGCAGTGACATACAGAATAACCTGGTTTCCTAGATGTACCCAACTTGTCGGAGATCAAACAGCTACAGCACATTTAGGGTTACACTCTCTTTCCCTTCCTCCTTATTCTCAACTGTAGTGGAGCTTTTTCCAAAGTTGCCATGGTAACAGTATATCTGGCTGCTAGCTCTGTCGTAAGTTATTGAACTGAGACTGGCTTTTGGTTTAGCAGATAATTAGGTTCTGTCTCACAGGTTCATTTTCCTGTGACTGGGACGTGAATATGACCTACAGCTGGCCTCAATTTCAGTGTCACAGACAAAACTTTAACCCTTCCAAGCTCCTCTGGCACACTCCTAAGCATTGCTTATGCGTTAAAGGAAGTACAGTGTTGCTCACCCATACCTTGGGGAGGATTACCAAGTCCTCATTTTATTTTTTATCTTCAGCATAACACTAAAGAAAATACGGTTAAGTTGTACAGAGAGCATTTTCAAAATTAAAAATATGTCAAGAACATGATATATATTTATATATTTTATATATACTACATGAAACTTTTCATAGTCATATTATTTCCTTGACTCTCTAATAATTTTTAAGCCACACTGAAATTTCTTTTGTTACAATTAGGAATGCACAGAATTTAAATTCAACACCTCCATGCTCAGGAATATTAGGTGGGTACTTCTATTCTCAGCTTTGAGAACTGTCTGCCAGTTCATTCGCACCCTTGTCTCTAGTTTTATATGCCCTGAACTATAGCTGACATTGAAAGGTTCCATTGGAGTCTCAGGCAGACCCATGTGACAGGGAACACAGCTACCAGTCTCCTAAATGCCAAAATGTTCACTCAGGGCTTAAATCTTCCTGGTTTGGAAAACCAGCTACTTTTGCATGTTGTATTTGGAAGATTTCAGTCAGTTAAATAACTGCTCTTTGTTTAAGACAAAGAAAGAAACATTACTTTGGGAACAGATATTGAATTCACAATATCCATGGCAACACAGAGAGCTGTGGAGTTAGTAAGAGAAAGTGTACCTTTGTATGTCAAACAATGGGAAAGACCTTCAAGGAAATCTGTTTAAAATTTTTAGTGTATATCACCTAGAAGCTTAACATGAAAGGATAAGAAAGAAATTAGGGAGAGTTGAGTTTACCAGAATTAAAACATAAATTAAAGGAATTCATAGTGTAATTGGCTGAAGAATCACCTAACCACGTTAATAGTGATAGGTAGAATTTATGAAAGGGAAGATTAGAAAATTCAGCAACTGCACGTTGGACTTAAGATGTGTGTGCACCCACGTATGTGCATATGTCGCTCATAGATTGTTTTCCATTTTAATCTGTGCCTTTCATACTCAAACTCTAGATGACAAGAGCACCTCAAAGATAGCAGCCTCAAGGAGTAGCCATGACCCCAGAGTTGTCCCACGGATGCAGAGAACTTAGTGGAGGAGGCTGAGGTCACAATGGGAAGAGTTTTTAAAAAGTAAAAAGGGGAGCTGATATGTGAAGACTGATTGCTGTGCATTATTTTCCACTGAACTGACCTTTTAGCTTCTAATCTCTAGCACATAGCACCTGTTGTTTTCATATTAAAGAACAGTGTTTGTTGAATGTATATATAAATTATTCCCAAATCTCTGTTCCATGTGGTAAGAACTAAGTTAGCATTCAATTATAAAGAGGACTTAGAAAGTCTGCAAGCATTTTTGATTAAAAAAAAAAATCCTTTTAACTGTCTTCTTATGGTTCCTGGTAACGTCTAAGCCCAAAAAACTCAGGTCATTTCTTGCCTGCACTGTTGCAATCATCTCATAATAATTGTTCTTCTCCTTTATCAACCACAGTCATCTCCACTACATAAAGAAGAGAGGGTGCTAAAGTGTAAATTATTTCAAATCAGCAGCCTTCTCGTAATTTGCCAGTGGTTTTCATGTCATCAGAATAACAAGCAAAATTCCTTACTTGTGAAGCCATATATGACCTTGCCCCTGTCTACCTTACTGGCATCATCTCTCATGACTCATCCCCTTTTTCACTCTCCACCTTGCCTTTTCCCAACCATGACTGCTAGTCAACTTTAGCCCTTGTGTTCTCTCTGCCAGGAATTGCATTCTCAGCAGGAATTGCATGACTCACTCCTTTACTTTATTCTGATCTGTCTGCTCAAATGTCATCTTTTTAGAGACACCTTTCCTAACCATCTTAAAAAGCACCTCATTCACTGACGGACACCTTTCCTGCTTTTTCTTCATAATATGTATCACTTCCTCATATTATATTAGACAACAGGCAAATAAGTATATGCCTATATGCTCTTCCCACTAAAATATAAGCTCTATTTGAACAGAAGCCTTGATTATTTATGAGTATATCCCTAGTGCCCAAAACCTAGTAGCCCTATTAGGGCTTTAATAAATATTGGATTCATTTGTGGAATGAATGAATAATTGAATAAGGATATCCAGGTAGAGTATCTGGGCAGCCCAACCTATTTGAAGCCCGTACAACGTTTCTCTGACATAATGAATGCAATTATTCCTCTACGTGATGAAATTACATGAGTACATGAGGATAAAATTAAGCACGTAGTTTAGATTTCTTCAAGTCTCTTCCTTAGATTGAGGAAAAACAAAGAAATGCAGCTTATTCCTACCTCATTCTTACATGAACTAAATCCAGAATAAAGCATCGTCCATATACCAAACACATCCCTACCCCAGCCACTCATGGAATACTTTATCTGTAAAGGGACAGATAGTAAATATTTTTGGCTTTGGGGGACCATACAGTCTGTGTCACTACCACTCAGCACTTCTGTTGAGGTGTGAAATTAGCCTTAGACAACACATAAACAAATGGGTGTGGCTGTGTTCCAATAAAATGTTACTTATAAAACCAGAAAATCAGCAGATTTAACACACAGGCTCTAGTTTGCTGACCCTTGAATTAGAGAGTCTTCCCCCCAAATCCTCTTCCCAAGTTATTGAGAGAATGCCCATAGGACCATGGCTCCCTCACTTGGTTCTTTCAAGAAATGAGACAAATTCAGGGATAGCTGGAAGGTGGAACACCTACCTGTGACATGACTTTTGAGCCTGATTTCTTTCCTTTTATCTCTTTAAACTGAATCGGGTCTTAACTATAAACTGTCTCAAAAGTAGCGATAACTGGGCCATGTCAAATACTTCAATGACAAAATTTCTTCTTGGAGAATGAATGAAGATAGCATACAGTGGTATGTTGGTTTATGTTTAGCAACTGGCTCTCTTACTGATTTCTATAGTGTAAATTCTCCCATCCTGGCCATCTGAAACTACCAATATGATGTCACGTAATGTAGAGTTGGGAAAAGACAGTCTCTTGAATCAGTATGAGCTGGTTCAAGCCCACTGCTGAATACATACTTAAAAGCTACAATAGCTCTGCCGTTGCAGAGTCTGGAGGAAAGAGTAGTGGACTTGATAGGAGCAATTGGCTGGATAGTCTTTTGGAATGTCAATAAATAATGAAAAAGCATGTAAATATAATGCTGTATAGAAAGTTCTCAAGTTCAGTGCTTGGTTAAAATACATACTCAGTAAGTGGTAGCTATTATCGTCTTAGTTTAAGTTATTGCAAGCATCAAAATTAAATGTTTAGCTATAGACGCAATCCAATTTTAATGTCATTGTGTCAGTAAGGCCTCTTAACATTGAAGCAACAAAGATAAAGGAATTTTTTGTAGCTATTCACAGTTCTGCCCAGCTCAAGGTAAAGATAGCAGCAAAATACTCCAACTAGAATAAAAGAAGTCTCCACTTGACTGCAGCTCTTCACAGTACTTCACAAGGGTCAAGCTGTGTTTGTTTCCTTCAGTGTTAAACAAAATGCAACTTAGGAGAATAGCTCAATTATTCATTGAATAGTAGGTTCAAGTTGACTGTAATCCCAACTTAAGACCAGGGATGGGCCAACAGAAGGGTAAAGTTTTCTAATCAAGCCTCGAGGCAACACTCAGATAGAAGTAGTAATATGGATATCTTGTATTATTTGGTCACATATAATACTGTTCCAGTGCAGTTGTGCAAAACTGGTAAAATAAAAGGCAAAAATATTGACATCAGTTTGGGTAACTGGATTCCAAAATGAACATCCATCTAAGAGAAATTAATGAAAAAAAGTATATGGACCTTGAAAGACATTAATACACAGTTTAGGCTTAAACACTCAGTTTTTGGTAGAAAAGACTAATATATGCTCTTTAACACTACAAAAGTGCTGTTTCAGCTATTTACACTCAAACCTCCTTCACCCATTCCCTTCAATCTATAAAGCTTTCTGCACATCTACAGAAGGTATGACTTAGTGTTTGGTCTGTGAAATAAAATTAAAAAGGAAGCATTTTTTTCTTTACTTTCTAGTTAATGTTGTTATTTTTCTCATGCTTCTATTAGCACATAATTCAGATACATTAGTTTTGAAGTTTTTAATCTGCTCTGCTTCTTGCGGGCTCTCTGTTCCAGATCAACATTATGGAATACCAGCCAAGTCCTGGGCAGAATCCTCCCCGTTGTCCAAATATTACTGAATCAGTTGAGTTTTCTCTGTTTTCAATGAATTATTCCATATATTTCTTTGCTACATTTTATTTTGGCTTTCTGTTCATAGTAAATGATAGCTTTGTTTCTAAAAACTTTCTATTATGATAATTCCAAATATATGCAAATTAGAATAGCATAAGGAATCTCTATGTGCTTATCACACATATAGGTTTAATGACTTAACATATATCAATTTATGGCCAATCTGGCTTCATTTATACCATCATTCGCTCATTCCTAACTCCATGGATTATTTTGAAGTGAACTCATGCATCATATAATATGCATATATCAATAAATATTTCAGTATGCATCTTTAAAAGAAAGCACTGTTTTTAAACCTCAGTAGCGTAATGGCTCCTACAAATATTTACAGAACTTTCCTAATATTATCAAATTCTATGTCTGCAAACTTCTGATTGTCTCATTTTTGTTTCTACAATTAATTTGTTTGAATGACAAGTTCGATTGACAAGTTTTTAAAGTCCCTTTTAATCTATTGGTTCCACTTTCATTTAATCTTTTGCAACTTATTTTTTGATGGAACTGGGTTATTTGTGCTTTATTGTTTCTCTCAGTCTGGAATTCGCTGTAATGTCATTAACCATGTTCTTCTTTCCTGTATTTTCTGTAAGCTTTGAGCTAGACTGAAATATTTTAATCAGATTCCTTTTTTTTTTTTTTTGGTTTTAGCAAGATTTATTCATACATAATAAAATTTGAAAAAAATAACAGAAAAAGGACATACATTTTTAATTTTTTATAAAAACAGATAATGAATAATATTGTAATAAATCCCAACAGAGCATAGAGAACCTGACTTTACTGAAGTTAGTGGGAGGATGTTTGTGGTTTTAAAAGTATGTATTATGGTTATGTCATCTAGAAATCAAATATTCAAGCTCATATGTTAAAATTAGTCATCATTACATTTTTCAAAAATAAAATAGGCCAGGCACAGTGACTCATACCTGTTATCCCAGGACTTTGGGAGGCCGAGGCAGGTGGATCATGAGGTGAGGAGATCAAGACCATCCTGGCTAACAAGGTGAAACCCTGTCTCTACTGAAAAATACAAAAACTTACCCAGTTGTGGTGGCACGCACCTGTAGTCCCAGCTGCTTGGGAGGCTGAGGCAGGAGAATCACTTGAACCTGGGAGGCAGAGGTTGTGGTGAGCCCAGATCACACCACTGCACTCCAGCCAGGGCAACAGAGTGAGACTTTATCAAATAAATAAATAAATAAATCCAAGCCAACCTTAATCATCAGGGATTCCATCAACTGAGCAAATTTGAGTAGCATTACCCTAGTGAATATCAGACTATGGATTATTCTACTCATGTATCTGAAATTGGATTATAGTATGAAAAACTTTCTGAACAAATAAAAGATACATATTTAGACCTTCTCCAATCTAGAAGAATACTTGGTTAGTGTCAGAATAATGAATGAAGAATATTGTTTTAGAACCAGACTTCTTTGATGAGCTTTAGGGAGACCAATATGGATCAGATAATAGGGGCAATTCAGAGCATCAGAATTTTGCTGGATTCTTGTGGTAAAGCACAATGAAATCTTCCATCCCACTCTAAGTAAATAGAGTTGAGAAGCTGGGCGTGGTGGCTCACACCTGTGATCCCAGCACTTTGGGAGGCTGAGCCAGGTGGATCACCTGAGGTTGGGAGTTCAAGACCAGTTTGACCAACATGGAGAAACCCCATCTCTACTAAAAATACAAAATTAGCCAGGCGTAGTGGCACATGCCTGTAATCCTAGCTACTCAGGAGGCTGAGGCAGGAGAATCACTTTAACCTGGGAAGTGGAGGTTGCGGTTAGCCAAGATCGTGCCATTGCACTCCAGCCTGGGCAACAAGAGCAAAACTCTGTCTACCTCTCCCCGCCAAAAAAAAAGAAAAGAAAATAGAGTTAAGATAAAACTATGAAGACACAATATGAAATGTCAGTTGTCTTCGCAAAATATAAGTATATGTATATTCTTGGGAATGGGGAAAAAGCATGTAATTATTTGTGGCTTTTCAAAATTTATGGCTTTTAAAAAACCACCTCTATAGTGCCTTTTTGACTCCTCTTATGAAAAAATAAACCTGGAAAAATCGTAGTCTTTAATTTATAGTTAGTACATTATGATAGAACTTTAATCTCATCTCACTTGACACAAATGAAAGAATACATTTTCCCATTATATATTGATTAGAGGTAATTAAATATAGTTAGTATTCCATTTACATTGATGCTTTTTTGTTCAAATCTCCAGTGTTATGTATAAATATACCAATTATTGAATAAAAGATCACTTAAAATTAGACCCATATTGTTTTGAAACTGTTAGAGAATATCTTCTTTGAACTCTGAGAGCTTTATTATATTAGATTAATTAGTTATGTTTAAATTCTGAATTTCCTTGAATCTATTTTAATTCTATATCAGGAATTGGAGAGGTTTTTCCAGAAAAAATTTACATAAATTCACCAAAGGCAATGTGGGGATTTTGACCCACATCTTGTACTTCTATTTTCCTACTGCTTTTGCCCCCAAAGGAAGAATATAAGCATTCTGCTTGCTGTAGCACATTGCTTTGTTATGATATATTATTGTTACTGCTTTTTTTTAAAAAAATAATGTTTCTATGTTTTAATTAAGCTCCTTCATCTAATACATAATTTTAAAGCTATTATTTCATATAATATCTAACTGGAGCAGGCTGAACCTTTGGACAAAATGATGCAGTTATAATGAAAATAGAAAAGCAAAGGCCAGGTGCAATGGCTCACCCCTGTAATCCCAGTACTTTAGGAGGCCAAGGTGGTTGGATCACTTGAGGTCAGGGGTTTAAGACCAGCCTGGCCAACATGATGAAACCCCATCTCTACTGAAAATACAAAAATTAGCCAGGCGTGGTGGTAGACACCTATAATCCCAGCTACGTGGAGAGATTGTAACCCCTGCTACTCTGGAGGCTGAGGCAGGAGAATCACTTGAACCCAGAGGCAGAGGTTGCAGTGATATCATGCCACTGCACTCTAGCCTGGGCAACAGAACGATAATCCATCTCAAAAACAAAAACAAAAAAGGCCTTTTCACAAGATGGTGCTGAAAGTGAAGAAGGAAGCTCCTGCCCCTCCTAAAACCGAAGCCAAAGTGAAGGCTTCCAAGGCCAAGAAGGCAGTGTTGAAAGGTGTCCACAGCCACAGAAAAAAGAAGATCCGCATGTCATCCACCTTCTGGCAGCTCAAGACACTGTGACTCTGGAGGCAGCCCAAATATCCTTGGAAGAGCGACCCCAGGAGAAACAAACTTGACCACTATGCTATCATCAAGTTTCCACTGACCACTGAGTCTGCCATGAAGAGGACAGAAGACAACAACACACTTGTGTTCACTGTGGATGTTAAGGCCAACAAGCACCAGATCAAACAGGCTGTGAAAAAGCTCTGTGACATGGATGTGGCCAAGGTCAACACCCTGATTCGGCCTGACGGAGAGAGGAAGGCATGGGTTCGACTGGCTCCTGATGATGATGCTTTGGATGTTGCCAACAAAATTGGAGTCATCTAAACTGAGTCCAGCTGGCTAATTCTAAACATATGTATACCTTTTCACCATTTAAGAAAAAAAAAAAAGAGAGAGAAAGAAAAGCATAGCTGTAGGCAGCTTCAAGCTTATAATTTCTACAGAGCAATAGCAATAAGATACTCTGTACAAAGTTAAGTCAGGGATTATTGCACATCTCATGACGGGATTCTTTTTTTAAAAATTTTATTTTATTGAGATCCACACTCAACAGATTTTTTAAATTATCATTGTATTATCATTGATGATACGCACAATTTTACACAGCAGATTTCTAGAGTTTATTCATCTTGCTTAACTAAAACTTTATGCTCATTGAATAGTAACTCCCCATTTCTCCCTTTCCCCAGCTTCTGACAACACCATTACCTTTTGGTCTACAAGTCTGACTATTTTAGATACATCATGTAAGTGGAAGCATTAAGTGTTTGTCTTTCTCTGACTAGCTTATTTCATTCAGCATAATGATGTTCAGGTCATCGATGTCATCCCACATTGCAGAATTGCCTTTTTTACAAAAATGGCTAAATAGTATTTCCTTGTATATACCACATTTCTTTATTCATTTCATCTATTGATGGACATTAAGGATGCTTCCATATCTTGGCTGCTGTGAATAGTACTTCATTGTGCTATTCATCGGAGTGCTAATATCTCTTTGGGATCTTGATTTGAATTCTTTTGGATATACAGCTGAAAGTGATATTGCTGGATCATATGGTAGCTTTTTTTCAATAGTTTTAGGGGTACATTGGTTTTTGGCTACATGGATGAATTATATAGTGGTGTATCTGTCACCCGAATAGTGTACATAGTACCCAATATGTAATTTTTAATCCCTCACTTCTCTAGTTTTATTGATTGATTGATTGATTGATAGTGGATGGGGTTTTACTCTTGTCACTCAGGCTGCAGTGAAATGGCACAATCTCGGCTCACTGCAACCTCTGCCCCCAGGTTCAAGCAATTCTCCTGCCTCAGCTTCCAGACTAACTGGGATTATAGGCATACACCACCATGCCTGGCTAATTTTTATATGTTTAGTAGAGATGGGGTTTCACCATGTTGGCCAAGCTAGTCTTGAACTCCTGACCTCAGATGATCCACCTGCCTCAGCCTCCCAAAGTGCTGGGATCACAGGCGTGAGCCACTGCGCCTGGCCTATTTATAATTTTTTGAGGAAACTTCGTACTCTTTCCCCGTAGCTGCACCATTTTGCATTTCCACCTACAGTGTGCAGGAGTTACAATCTCTCCACCTCCTTACCAATAGTTGTCTTTTTTTTAAATAGCCATCCTGGCAGATGTGACGTGGCATTTTATCAGAGTTTTGATTCACATTTGCCTGATAACTAATGACATTGAACATTTTTTGGTATATCTGCTGGCCACCTGTATGTCTTTTTGGAGAAACATCTATTCAAGTTTCTAGTTTACATTTAAATTGGATTATTTGCTTTTTGCTATTGAGTTGTTTCATTTCCTTATATATTTTGGAGCTTAACCCTATATCAAATAGGATTCTTAACCCCATATCAAATGGGATATTTTGTAACATATCAGGCCATGAAATTAGCTATCTTAAGAAAGATGCTTTGTGTTGTTTCTTATGACTAATTAGAGACATGTAAAAGGTAGCTTATACCAAGGAATGGGCTAGCTTTTATTGAATAATAAAACCTATATTTTGAGAGTTTTACTCAAGAACCCAAAATTCAGTTGAATATAAAGAAATGGCAATTACTTAGGAAGCCTTGGAAGGTATATTTCAGAAACGGATGTGACAGTACTTACTGAGAATTACAGTGGAAATAAGAAATTTCTCTTTTGAATGTCCAAGTAAGTTTGCATTAAATTTAATTGTTGTCAAATGTGTAGTTTGTTCTTTGTGACAATTTTTAATTTCGTTTATGTTCATTTATGATTCGTTTGAAAGGGTTTTTATGCAAATTGATTGATTCGTAACAAAATGCCAATTCTCATGCTACACGATTAAAATTCTGTGTTAGTCATAGAGCTGCTTTTCATAAAAATGATACTTTCCATTAATATTTGGAAGTGAGCATTCCTTACTTTACCCTGATAATGACAAAAACTTGGATGGGAGGATGGGAGCCAACAGTATCCAACTTTTAGTGTTTTGTCTTAGAGTACTTCAGTTTTCTATTTTGTAAACTTACATTTGTCCAGCTAATTGGATTACATTGATCTGGTGTTTTTGGGCAATAACAGATCTTTGTAAGAACCAGATCTAAGACTTTGGCCTGTTATATATGTAAGCTAGGCTTTATTAGTTGCCATTTTAAAGAAATAGTAATGGTGACCAAAGCAGAATCTTAGACAACACCTTTAAAAATCACCCACCCTCTCTTGAGGCTGAAATTCCTTAGCAATACATCTCTCTAGCTTATAGCATTATAATTAAGGAATTAACATTATCTAAGGTAGGGAACTTACTACTTTCATAAGGAACTAATGACATTTTTGCATCACTCTGTTTTTAGGAAGTTCTTTCTTATTTGAACTCAATTTTGTCTCTGGACTAAGACCAAATATGTTTATATGACAGCACTTTGAATATTGGAGATCAGTTTTCATGTCCCTCTCCCCCAGACAAACCTTTAATTTGTTACAATAAATGTTTAAGATCTCTGAAATTATGGCATTATTGTTATGCACCTACATGGACTTACGATAAAGTTTTCCAGAACACAAAGTGTGCCCAATATTTTGGAGTTTAACTGAAAGAAATTAGAATCCAGCTACAAAGTTAAAGAGAAGACCACCTTTACTTCTGACACCCACCACAAGTACCCATATTGCCCCAAACCAGCTTCAGGTTCCGTAGTTTACTAGAAATACAGAACTCACTGAAACTTATTATAGTCACAGTTTTATTTATTACAGGAGGAAAGATTCATAAAATCAGTCAAAGAGATACATAGTGCAGAGTCTGGAAGGGTTCCAAATGGGAGATTTGTGCTGTCTCCAGGATGTCTTCCTCTTCTACTACTGATGTGTGATGGTATATTTTCGTCCACTTTGTGTTTGTGTAACAGTACCACATACTGGATAGTTTATAATGAACAGAAATTGATTTGTCACAGTTCTGGAGACTGGGGGAGTCTAAGACCAAGGGACCAGCATCTGGGCCTTCTCAGTGTGTTATCCCATGGCAGAAGGTGAAAGGGCAAGAGAGGGAGGGAGAGTAAAAGAGGGACAAGAGGGTCAATCTACCCCTTTTTATAACAAACTCACTCCCATGATAACAGCATTAATCCATTCACTTTGCCCTCATGGCCTAATCCCCTCTCATCAGGCCCTATCACTCAACATTCTAGAATTGGATATTTAAGCTTTGAATGCATTTTTCTTGGGGGACATATTCAAAACATTGCAATATACATGAAGTACTATCAAACAGGGAAACTCAACTGAGCTTCTGTACTTGAAGATTTTGTTGGAGTTTTATTTCATAGGCATGCCTGATTGATTGGTTAATCATATAGCAAGTTGTCCAAAGAGCCCATCATGAATAACAAAGACATTTCTATCACCTGGCAAATTTCAAGGGGTTAGAGGTTACCTCCAAAAATTCAGGTACAAAGGCTAGGCCTCTTTTTGGGAGAGGCCAAATGTTTTTCTATGCTGTATCATTTGCTATTTTCTTGGCCCTGAACACTCCAATTTCTTCAACTTACATGCGATATCATTTCTGAAGTTCAACATGTCTTGGCTGTGTTTCTCTAGATAATCTCTAACACTTCAATTTCCTCTTTTGAAAGATATACTTCCTATTGCTTGTCTTCAGAAGCTATCTTTATATTAAAGCATTAGAACCCCACTAGGAAGTGTAAAATAATACTTTGGACTTTGGGGTCAGCCAACTTGGAGAATACTGACATTTAACAGCCATTAAAACTTGGAAACATTATATATTCTTTCTGAGCTTCCAGTTCCTCATAGATAACAGTGTTACCAATAATACCCACTTCATGTTTTATGGAGGCTAAATGAGATCACACGTAAAATTTTTAATGCATCCTAGGAGCTTGATAAATACTAGTATTTTCTGGGACAAATACTGGACAGTCTGCATTTGTGTGAAAGGTATCTTAAGCACTGCCTGCTTATCAAGTCTTCTAGACTAGATGTATGCATACATTATTAAAAACATAATTCTGTTCATCAAATATTTAAGTTCAACTGAGAAGTGCAAAGCATTATGCTAGTGACTGAGAGAGAAAAAGACAGTTTCTGCCTTCCTGGAGTGATAACATTTTCATAAATAACTTTGATATAAGTAGATTGGAATAGGTGTTAAATTCAGGTACAAACTAGTGCAACAATGGAAGTCCAAGAGAGAGAAAAACATCTGATTGCGGTTATTGGAAGAATGCATCTCCAAGAAGGTGACATGTCCCTGAAGACCCAATGTAGTAAGAGGGCTTTTATGGCACTTTTGAAAAGAGTAACTTTTTTTTTTTTTGATAATTTCTGAGTGAATTTACTTAGTAGAAAAGTAGATTTAGCAACAAGATATAAATAAATTAATCATCTTTGCATGAAAAATATTTTATTGATTTCAATTGGAATGCGAAGAGATTTCCAGGAGCAACAAGGAATCTGGAGTGGCTGAAGGAGAATGAGCAAGGGAGAAATCAGGCAGGAGAATGCTATAGTATCAGGCCCTGTGTGCCATTACAAAGACTCTGCATTTTATTATTTCACCCTCCCTATCTTCAGCGTCTGCCTCACCTCTTGTCTCTGTGTTCCTCTAACCTGTACTGTCCCCTGTGGTCACCACTAGCCACATGTGCCTATTGAGAAGCTGGAGTGGGGCAAGCCTGTATGGACAATATAGCACAAATGTAAAATACTTCAATAATTTTCATATTGTTCATGATCCACCTGCCTTGGCCTCCCAAAGTGCTGGGATTACAGGCGTGAGCCACCGTGTCCAGCTGTTTCATATGTTGAAATAAAGATATTTTGGATATATTAGATTAAGAAAAAATGAATTTCATATTTCTTTTCTTGTAATTGACATTTTTGTTTTGATATAATTCTAGATTTCCATGCAGTTGTAAGAGATAATACAGAGGAATACTGTGTACCTTTTATCCAGTTTTCCCAATAGCAATAGCTTGCAAATCTTAGTCACAATATTGCTACTAGAATGTTAACAAAGGTACTATTTTCCTAATTTTAATTGTACTCATTTGTATGTTTGTGTGTGTGTAGCCGTTTAGTTCTATGCAACACGTGTGTAGGTTGTATCTACCACCACATCAAAATACAGAACTCTTCCCCTCATCACAGATTCCCAGTTTCCTTTCATAACCACCCCTGCCTCCTTCCTGTGCCCTGACCCTGCTCCTAGCAACTACTAGTCTTTTCTCCATTTGTATAATTTTGTCATTTAAATAATTTTGTGTAAATGAAATTATACAGTGTGTATCTTTTGGGGATTGCCTTTTTTTTCTTAGAATAATTCTCTGAAGATTAATACAAGTCATTATAATAATTCATTCTTCTTTTTTGCTGAGTAGTATCCCATGGTGGGGATGTATTGCAGATTTATTTAACTATTTGCCCCTAAAGCACAAAGTTAGTTCTAGTTTTTGCTATAATCGTTTCTGTGCAGATTTTTGTATAATCATGAATTTTATTTAGTGTAAAGGTTCAGGAGTCCAGTTGCTAAATCATATGGCAACATTATTTTCCATAGTGACTATACATATCTGTACAGTCTATTAGAAAATTTAAAATTACATACATTAAAAAAATTTTAAATTACATACATAATTTTTCACATTTGTAATTATTTTTTACATTTCAAAACAACAGGACTCAGACAGTTCTTGTTCTCAAGAACAGGACTTGAGATGGTCCTGTTCTCCAGTACCAAGCTCTTCCCACATCAGGCTTTCCTGGGTGCCTCAGTTTCTAGCTGGAATGTGTTCTCATTATCCCTTCACAAATGCACAGACTTCTATAGCACAGTGACTGGTTAAAAGAAGAATCTAAAACTAAGCATCAGTTTGGATGCTGGGTTACTGGCTCTGTGATTTGTTAAGGTATTTAATGCCTTTGTTCCTCAACTTTCTTCTCCGTGAATGGGGTGTCTGTAGCAGCACTGATCTCATTCGGTTGGTGTGAGGGTTGAGGGGAGCTAGCACATGTGAAATTATGTCCTATTGAGATCCTTCGGACCCTTCCCCCAAGAGCAGGTTTAAATCCTCATCTAGGCTTCCATTGAGGTCAATATCCTTGTTAAAATTGTAAATATATGATTGTATTAGTCCGTTTTCATGCTGCTGATAAAGACATACCCAGTACTGGGCAATTTACAAAAGAAATAGTTTTAATGGACTTACAGTTCCACATGGCTGAGGAAGTCTCACAATCATGGTGGAGGGCAAGGAGGTGCAAGTCATGTCTTACATGGATGGCAGCGGGCAAAGAGAATACTTGTGCAGGGAAACTCCTGTTTTTAAAACCATCAGATCTCATGAGACTCATTCGCCATCATGAGAATAGTACAGGAAAGATGTGTCCCTATAATTCAATCACCTCCCAGTAGTTTCCTCCCATGACACATGGGAATTGTGGGAATTGCAACTCAAGATGAGATTTGGTTGGGGACACAGCTAAATCATATCAAGAATTACTTCATATTTTTCTCCACTACTGGAATCTAAACACCTATGAGGTCAGTGAGTGACCTTAACTAACTGATTCAATGCTGTATTCTCATTGCTATCACAGAACTAGCCAAGAGAAGGCACTTAACATATCACTTAAGACTGAATGAATGAGTGAATGAATGAATTGAATGAAGGAGTGAATGAATTTCCTTCAGTGTGAACATTTACTCATTATTAAAGTACTATTTTGTTTAATTTATCCTTTCTTAATGTTTAAAAGATCATGTATTATTTATGTTTCTCTGATTTGGAAGACTAGGCCTTTAAGTTATCTGAACAGTTTTTATATAAATATCCCATGTATTCTGAAGTAAAAACTGTTCCAGTATTAATGACAAAATTCAAAGGAAAAAAATATATACATATCTATAATATGATACTATTTGATTGTTAGTTTTGGTTAATGTGTGCTGTTCAAATAATCAGTTTATTGTTATACTAGGATTCCCTAAGGTTGACAGAATCCATTTTACTTAACTGGTTACTTTGGCTTTATGGGCCTTTTGAAGACTGAGCCCCCAAAGCATCAGTAGGTGATATTATCATGAAAGTACTTCTTTATTTCTCTGCAGATAATTTTATCCCAGTATTCCAATTATTTATGGCTTCAATCAGGTAACCTTCATGACATTCTTAGGAAATTCAAAAACAAAAAAAACATGGTACAACTTCAGTGATTTTCATTTAGCCACTCTCTGTTTAAAACTCAAACTATGTACCAACCATCACAGTCTACAGCATATGCTATTTACACACACACACACACACACACACACACACACACACACACACACACACACACACACTCTTTGTCAGTTATCTACCTTTACCTTCCCACCTACTGAGGGCAGTTTCTGTAGTAGAAAGAACATTGACTTATGGTCACTCTGAGCTAGGGTAAGTTAGGCTCTTGCTCTACCATTTTATTAACTCTGAAGTCTTGAAAAGACCAATTAGCATGTTTCAGTCTTCATTTACTACATACTGGGAATCATACCTGGAAGAATCACATTGATGATGAAACACAAGAGTCCATGTATAAAACTTTAATAATAAATATACCCATATTTGGATAGTACTAGCCCATATGCTGAATCTCAGGGACATATTTACAGATGTACATTTCCTCCAATTTCCCCTATAAGCCCTCAAAGGCAGGTATTATTAAACCAATGTTATACATTAGATATGCCAAGTATCAGAAGCATACTTTAACCTCACACAGGTATGTGACAAGACCGTGCTATAAAACCATGACTCAAATCCAAACTGATCCATAGGGGGATAAAATGTCCCTTTTCTTCATTAAAATGTTTCAGCTCAAATTTATACTAAAGCATATCCAGGAATAAAAGAAAGGTTATGATGATATTTGCTTCCTAGTTTAATAAGTTTTAATACTGACTAGGTTAAGTTAATATAAAATAATATAAAATTGCTAATATTTATTGAGTATTTACTTTGTACCCAGCATGATCTTAAGTAATTTACTGGGATTATTTTATTTTAATATAACAATGCAGGTAGCTACTATAATCATCCCTATTTTACACTTGAGGAAACAGGCTGAGATTAAATTAGTGGCTCAAGGTCAGAAAGCTAGTAATATTAAAACCGGGATATGATTGTGTGTAATGTGAGGGTTCAAGCCTTTACCAGTGATGCATGTTGCCTCTTATTTCATTAATTTAAGTTGGTCATTGGGTTAATCATTTAGAAGGTGACGTTCCCTTTTGTTTTCATATGACTTATACGTTCTTTAACATTTTTCATCCACATACAGTGTGATAAAATAAAATCATGTTCCCTCTCTCCTATCACTTTACATTTTTTCTGGCTCCTCTCATTTTCCTGTTGCAACTCAAGGACTTTGAGGTTCATCAGAAATATTTATCTATATACCAACAATAATTTTCACAATCGGGTAACTCTAGTACTATAGATATGAAAATGTAATACTATATTAAAAAAATTACTTCTATTTTAGTAGATCTGTATATAACTACCCTCTGGAATAACAATATGATCTGGATTATTTTTTTCCATTTAAAATATGAAGTCCTTATTTAAAGACTGCTGTTTATTTGACCATTTACACATTACATATGAGTCTCCATTTGGAATTTGTTAGTTTCTATACATCTGCTCCATTAGCTATTATGTGAAAGTTGTTACTTTATAGAAACATTTGCCTTTACGTGTTGCTATTATATTATTGCTATATTTAATTGGAATGCTTCTATTGTGCAACCAGAAAGAGTTTTCCAAACTTGGGAATGTTTGCATCACATAGTATAGAGATGTTTATTTAATTTCATTTCCCTAAAATATCAACCTTGATTAATAATTATATACAGGCTTTGTTCTTCTTATCTGGGTGTCAACAGTAATTGGAATCCATATCCATATCCTACCTTGCAATCATGCTGCAAAAGGCCAATAAATTCCCGCTGAGTGTGTTACTTGTTAAATTTAGTGCATTACATTCAGGGTAATGAATAAAAGCAGTGGACCGTTACCGTCTGGCTGGCTGAGGAAGGCTAGAACAGCCAGACTCCCCTGAGGCCTTGAGCCAGCTTAAAAACGGTGACAGGCAGAATCAAGGGAGTCCCCCAAGCATCACAGTTCAGTTTGTCTCCCTTAATTTCCTCTTCTGTAGAGACTCAGGCTGTAGGGAGGTGAGGTACTCTTATCCATTAATTCACCACACTTTCATAAAATGCTGCATGCTCTCGTTTCATTAACAAGCAAATACAGTTTGGATAAATAGTTATGTATTTACATTGAGCAGGGAGGTGAGAATGCTACTGAATGTAAATGAGTGACTATGCCTTCATGCAGTTCACTTTGCATATCCACACGTCTATTGTGTATTCATTTGTCTGTATTAAAAATGCACATAGATATTTTTGTAAGTAAGTAACCAATAAAGCAAGCCCTATAGGTATATGTATCTACTTACTTCCATCACATATTTATTAAACATACATAAGCAGTATTGAAAACAGGAAAAAAGACTACAACATTCTTAAGGCTACTTACAACTCTTTCTTAATAAATAAATAAATATATGCTTCATATGAAAAATATTTTTAAAACTATAATATAAAAATCTCACAGGTATGGTAAACATGAAAATGAAAAAATGTTAGAGAAAACTGGTGTATATTCTTAGTTTACTGTTACAGTTGTGAGAACTGAGAGTCTCTATTCTCCCAGCATAAAAATTATTACACACTATGCTTCCTGCCAAAACCAGCTGACTCCCTTAGTCCTTTGAGCTATTGTGAATATCAGTATCAATTCAAAAACAACTAGATTCTTAAAGGAAAAAGATAATTTTATGAAATGACCACTTTCATTATTCTTGAGTGTCTTGAAAATTTAGTGTAAAGTGTCATTTGGTGTCTAGGATACAACAGCTTGTTCCAGATAACATGATGTATCTCATTAGAGAGATACTAGATCTAATTATGCAACATATAAGCAAGATCATTATAGTAACATTATCTCGATGAGATAAGTAAAGTACATGTGAAATCTAACTCTGCTGTTAGAAAGAATTTTTGAAAGCAAATGTAAGAAATTAGTGATTACTTAAGTGTATGAAAAAAGCTGTTGCAAACTACTTATGAATCTTTGACATGTAATGACAAAATATAATAGAATGATAAGTACCCTGATTATTTGTGCTAGAGATAAAAATGAACTTCTGGGCAAATATCTTTTGCTACAAATTTTTTTCTAAACATAATAAAAATAAATGCCTTTTTATAGCATTTCTACTGTGTCAGGAATTCTCAAACTTTAGAGTGTAACAGAATCACAGAGGCAGCTTATTAAGACAAAGATTGCCAGGCTCCAATCTCAGAGCTTCTGTTCAATAAGGCTGGGTAGAGCCAGAGAATTTGCATTTCTAAAATTCCCAAGTGATGTTCATGCTGCTGGCCCAGGTCCACTATTTGAGAACCACTGTACTATGTGAAAATCACTAAAGAAGACACTTAACTCACATTATCTTCTCAATTATTTTTCTGTAAGATGAAAGTCCATGGATTCCATTCTGTTAGGTATTTTGCTTTCTTTCCTTTTTATTTTTTAGAGACAGGGTCTCACTATGTTGCCCAGGCTGGTATTCAACTCTTGATCTTCCCACCTCAGCCTCCCAAAGTGCTGGGATTACAGGTGTGAGCCACCATGCCAAGCTTGCTTGATATTTTTAATCAAGCTATCTAGCTTTGAAAAACTACCCTTAAAATATAGTTAAGACTATATGCCAAGCATTAGGAATATTTATAATGGCATATTTATAAAAAACAGCACAAATAACAAAATGAATAGGTATTACCAGTTTAATAATTGATTTAGCAAGGAAGATGCCAGGAATAAATTAGAGATTTCAGCTCTACAAAGCTAATTTCCCTTACTCTTATCTGTAGACATTGTGTTTTTCCTAAGAGGGCTGAGTATGTTTACTAAGTTTATTGATTCTGTTCTTATCAGTTTTAATTTTATAAAAAAGTAGCAGCTGGGCGAGGTGGCTCATGCCTCCCAGCACTTTGGTCACAAAGTCAGGAGATCGAGACCATGCTGGCTAACATGGTGAAAACCCATCTCTACAAAAAATACAAAAATGAGCTGGGTGTGCTGGCATGTGCCTGTAGTCCCACTACTCGGGAGGCTTTGGCAGTAGAATCGCTTGAACCCAGGAGGCAGAGGTTGCAGTGAGCTGAGATCATGCCACTGCACTCCAGCCTGGTGACAGAGTAAGACTCTGTCTCAAAAAAAAAAAAAGTAGCTACATGATCAAAGTTCTTGGTTTTGAAAAACTGGATTATGATTGGTTTTCCAAGTTGATTTTAACTAAGTTATTTGACTAACTCTTGTCTTCATCTTCACTGCAAAACAGAGCATGACACTCCCAATCATCTGCATGCTGGAAATGAAGAAATGGTTATTGAGTGATGCAAGTGCTTTTCGATCGTTTCGAAAGTTCTGTTTCCCAAGATCACTTTTTAACTATCCAGAAAAGCTCTTTCTTACATTGAATTATATCCAGAGGCAAACAAGACTGAAGGTTTGACTCCATTTATTTTCCTTTGTTTTTATTCTTGGCTGCATTCAGCAGTCACATCAGGAGTTTTAGAAATTACTGATGCCTGGGTCTCAACCAGAGAGAACTGAATTGAATTGGTCTGATGAGTAGCCAGGTCATTAAGATCTTTTAAAAATCTCATGTGATTACAATGAATAGCTGACTTTGAGACCAATGTTTACCAGTATTTATAGGTGAATTCATTTAAAAAGCTAACAATGCAAGCTAATGTATGCATTTCACCTCCCAAGCGCATTAACAGGCCCAGTGTGGTGGCTCACGCCTGTAATCCCAGCACTTTGAAAGGCCGAGGCGAGTGGATCACCTGAGGTCAGGAGTTCGAGACCAGTCTGACCAACATGGTGAAACCCTGTCTCTACTAAAAATACAAAATTAGCCAGGTGTGGTGGGGCATGCCTGTAATCCCAGCTACTTGGGAGACTGAGGCACTAGAGTTGCTTGAACCCAGGAGGGAGAGTTATAGTGACCTGAGATTGTGCCCTTGCACTCCAGCCTAGGCATCAAGAGCAAAACTCCGTCTCAAAAAAAAAAAAGTATTAATACATGGGAAATCATAAAGTTTTCATTCTGAATAGTGTGTATTTGAATGTTTTTAAGCATGCAGAGATGGGATTATCATGGTAAAATCCACTCTATGGATTTAGCCTAATTTTGGTGATAACGTGCAAACAGAAACAATACTTATTGTGGGAATTAAAGTTTCATTTTGTTTAGGTTCTTATTTTCTTTCTCCTGTTAGTCTGCAATGACTCCCTAACAGAATTCCAGAGAGCATATGATGTGCCAGGCCCTGTGCAGGGGACGGGGACACAGTGGTGAACCAACATAAGAGTCAGTTTACAGAGTCACTAGTAATATGTGTAGAATAAAGACAAATATGAAAATCATTGGCAAAATAAAAGATTTAAATGTTTAAGAAAGGATTTAAAAGTCAACAACAATTGGATATTAAAATATAGATTATGTTGACACAAAGTAGAAAGGGAATGTGAATGTGAAGAGAAGGAATAAAATGAGTACAAAAGGGAAGATGTACTAATATTTTTGTCCTAACTGGGCAGGGACAGCTGTGCTGCTTCATTCTTGGCTCTGATACTAACTCAGGTATAAAGTATAAGAAACGTATTATAGACATTTTGAGGAGACATATAAAATAAATATAAAATATAAACATTGTATATAATTATCAAATTGCTGGTCAAGAATTACATAATTTAAATAGCTAAAATAAAGGAAACAAAAGACAAAGTAACTGTTATTTAAAAGGATTCATACCCTGTAAACAAAAACTATATTTTTTTAAGCATCTATGGTTTATTTACCAAAATAGACTAGTATTAGTTAAGAACAAGATAATAATGATAATAATAAATAACAGAAATTTCAGGAATTACATGTGGTCACAACTTAATAATACAAAAAAAAAAAGTTGTCATAAAAACATTCCCCAAAATTATTAAAAACAAATAACAAATCAATAACAACATTAAAATAAGCAAACCATTTCCCTAAATAACTGTTGGGACAAAAAAGGAAACTAAACCATAGTTGTAGGCTATTTAGGTACCTACTAACATTACAGCACCACATTTCAACACTGATGTATTACCAAAGCTGTTCTTAGAGACAAATTCATAGGCTTTAACAGTCTACTACAAAGAAATATAAAAGAATCATGTCTTTGTCACAGGAACTTAACTGGACTACAGTAAAGCAAAGATGAAACTTAGAAGAAACACAAATTTAATAGAATTAGAGAAATTGAAAAATCAACAAGTAAATCACAGAAGTAATATTTTTAAAAGAAAAAATTTTTTTAACATTTTACAAGGAGTTAAAAGCAAGAAAAAATGAGAAAGAATTCAACAGGCAGAAAATTTTTTAAAAGTACTGATGGTAATGTTTAAGAAAGTAATTGTAAATTTCTAGAAGAAATGCTAGCAAATATAATTTTTATAGGATGTTAAAATATCTAATAATGTGTTAAGACTTTATCATAGCAATATATAGATGATTTCAATAATCAACTTATAATATTTGACTTTATATAACAGCATTATATCTCTCCATGTATTCAAGTTTTCTATAGGGCCCATAATTATGCTTTAATACACTTCTGACAAGTTTCTACTTTTGCAAAAATTAGAAAGATTTTTTTTTCCCATTACATTTTTTACCTGGTTATTGCTGGATTAAGAAGAGTCACAAAATTCCGAACACACAATTGAATGTAAACAAAAACCTGCAGCTCACATAATCTGGTCTTTTTCTGATTTCCACATCCAAAATTTGGCAGAAAAACAAAATGTTCAGTCTCCTATGAATCTACTTTGATCTACTATATTAAAAAATACTTGGTCTTTTGGTCTTGCATTTTTTTTCCTCTTCTTCCCCATTATTTCTTTCTAAATCTTGCCTGGGAATTGCAAGCGCGCTGGAGATCCTGTTCTGTCACTAAGCAGAATCTGATTTACAATTTTGGCTAAAGAAAGGGAACATATTAAAACATATCAATAATTTTAAAATCAATATTGATCATTAAGGTGCGTGTAGGCTTTAGAAATGTTTTACTTGTATACTTTTAACTTTATTTTATAAAATGACATTTTTAAAGCTTTTAACATTTTTAGGAAGTACCTGTTAGCTAAAAAAGCTGTTTTACTTTCTGCTACGTTTGCTCATCCTATCCTTCATTTCTCCTTGGATTTTAGTCTGATTGTTTTTGGGACATGCCTCTTCCCCCACGAACAGCCCCACCACCATACCCCATTATTGTGACACATCTAGCTTGTTAACGTAGTGAGAGTGGAGCTCACTTACAGAATTTTTGCAGACTAGACATTAGGCTACAGGCCCATATCATGGAGCAGCAAAGTGGTATCTCAAACCTCATCCACAAAGGATGATCTAGTCCAAGCCCCTTTTCAGGTTCATGTTCATGTACAGCTCTTTGTTCTTATTGTAACAACCTACATTTTAGAATAGGCAATGAGGACCATTACCAAGAGCAGTAGGACCGGCAGTCTTCGGCTGTTTGTTTTCCAGGATCTCAACTTGTGAATTTACTCTTCTCTTCACAAAATGGGATACCTGCCTGGTACTTACCAAGCTACACTCTAAGAAGATCAATACATATCATCATTTCCCCAATTTCATAGCACCAAGTATTTTATTCATTCACAAATGCCCTATCATGGACATCTAACAGAAAATTATACATCAAAAATGAGATGTGTATAAATTTTCATGGAAGGAGGTATAAGTCCAACTCTCAATATGTATTAATCATGAAAGGAGTCTAGGAAATATTCTAAAATAAATGGGAATGCAGAATGTGTCACAGAAAATAAGATACATCAATGAGGGTAGGTTTGAAATATTAATTGAAAGTAGACTTTTACCCTTTGGCCAGGCTATAAACATTACAATTCCGTAACTAGGAACTTACTACATATTTAGACATTTTAAGAACTCTGTATATATAATTACATTTGAGCCCTCTAATTCCTTTATCAGGTTAGTTTTAGTATTGCTTTATTTATTTATTTATTTTTTGAGATGGAGTCTTACTCTGTCTCCGGGCTGGAGTGCAGTGGCATGATCTCGTCTCACTGCAGCCTCCACCTCCTGGGTTCAAGCAATTCTCCTGCCTCAGCCTCCTGAGTAGCTGGGACTACAGGTGCATGCCACCATGCCCAGCTAATTTTTGCATTTTTAGTAGAGACGGGGTTTTACCATGTTGGCCAGGATGGTCTCGAACTCCTGACCTTGTGATCTGCCTGCCTCAGCCTCCCAAAGTGCTGGCATTACAGGCATGAACCACCACACCCAACCTTATTGCTCTTTTTTTAAGTGAAGAAGATGAAATTTGAAGAGATTAATAAATTAATAAATTGGTCCTCCATGACACAGATCAATAAATAGCAGAATCTTGATTCAAATTCTAATTTTGTCTTTGATTTTAACTTCTTCATCATAATGTTATGTTGTTTCATGTTGTTATATGTTACTTGTATGGGCTGCAAAACGTCAAAACCTAATTTATATTAGTTTAAGTAAAAACAGAAATCATAGGAAGCACCCTGCGGGGTTTCATAGAAACCAAGTACAGGAATGGAGCTGGGCCTTAGGAACATCAGAAATCAAGGAATAAAGACTGACCAAGCTTAGTTTTTCACCTCTGCCCCGCTACCTCACACCCTCCCACCTCACTCCACCAGTTCCCTCCACGCACTATCCCCACCCTGCCCCACTGTCTTACTTCTGTCCGCTTAGTAGAAAACATAGTTACTATGAGCTTTATATCTTTTAGTCCAAATATTCAATGCCCAAAAAGAGGTGAACTTGACTTACTGTTATTTTTCTTCTAATTGAAAACAACACTAATTGTGGAAATGCAAAACTTTGGCCAGGTTTAGGTCATTGTCAATTCTAAAACAATTATCTGTTCATTCTCTTAAATTAATAATATTTTGAGAACGTTTTATATGTCTGACACTGATTTTAGTACTGTGGATCCAGCAGTGAACCAGAAAAACAAGATCTTATATTCTATGTAGAGAGACAGGCAATAAGTAAGTTAAAATATGTAATAACTATCCAAGAGGCAAGTACATATATAAGGTAAATACATAAGCTGATTTCAAATAGTACTAAATTAAAACAGGGTAATATATAACAAATGATTGATGAGGTAGAGGAGTGGAGGTCAATATTAGACTTATAAGATAATATTTATCTGAGATAACATCTGAATAGAGACCCAAATGACAAGAAAAACCAACCATCAAAAAATCAGGAAAAGGCTGGGTGTGGTGGCTCACATCTGTGATCCCAGCACTTTGGGAGGCTGAGGCCAGCAGATCACCTGAGGTCGGGAGTTTGAGACCAGCCTGACCAACATGGAGTAACCCCGTCTCTACTAAAATTACAAAATTAGCTGGGCATGGTGGCACATGCCTGTAATCTCAGCTACTCAGGAGGTTGAGGCAGGAGAATTGCTTGAACCCAGGAGACGGAGGTTGTGGTGAGCTGAGATTGTGCTATTGCACTCCAGCTTGGGCAATAAGAGTGAAACTCTGTTTCAAAAAACACAAAACAAAATAAAACAAAACAAAAAAACAGGAAAGACCACGGCAGGCGGAAAGGATGAAAGGTACAAACGTAATAAGCTGAGAATATTAGACAGCCAGGATGGCTGGAACCTAGTAAGCAAATGGGAAAAAGGTAGGAAATAATTTAGAGTCAGGGAGGCAGATAGGGACTAAAAATAAGTATGGGAGGCTCTGCAAGGCATTTCAATATTATTCAAAGTGGAAAAAGTTATAGCCAAAGGGAGGATGCTATGATTTTCTCAAATTGGGTTAGGTACCCCTTGGGTTATGTTTTAATTTTACTGCTTTTGCTGCAGCCAGAAGGTTGTAGAATGAGGTGGAGTATTTCCCGTGGGAGCTGTGGTTCTGGGCAGATAAAGCAATGCACAATTCTATTCTCTTCACAATTCTGTTCAAGTACTTCTGTTATAAATCTCCTTAACAGGCAGTCCCCCCCCATTGCCAATCACAGTAGCCACTGCTCTTCCAAAACCAGCTTTATCTAGAAGGATTTATTTTCTACCAGTTTTCAATATCTTAAATTTTCTTATCTTTTATACAATTTTAAGGCTGTTTAAAAGGGCTAAGCTCAGTTGGAGCAATGAATAACTTTCCAATGTTGGAAAGTTATCTTTGTTATGCTGATTCATTGATTGATTACCTGATAGTCAACACCTATTTGAATTACTGTCTCTTGCCTCTAGGCATTGGCTTCCAGTTAGATTTCACTGAGCTTTGTATTTTAAAATTTCCTGTCTTCCAGGCTCTGTTATTTGCCATGCTTATTTTCAGCTTTCTTAGGAAAAAAAATGATGGATCCTGAGGGCATTTGCTAGATACCTGGTAAGGAGCATCACACAGGTATAAAAGCCAAGTCAAACTGAGGAAAATGGAGTAAAATGGAAAAGGATGCCAGTAGAAAGAATCTGGGAGGGGAAAAAAAAGAAACTATAGACAGTCAGATAGTAGTCGCATCAAAAAACAAAGGAATGCCCCAAAAAGTTATAAATTGCTGCAGGAGAATTAATGAGATGGAAAATTTCTCAAGGAAAAAGAGCCAAGTATATATAAAGGGTAGAAAGGTATAAATGAAGAAAAAAAAACAAAACAAGGGAAAAGAAAAAAATTTAAAAACCCCAAGTGCAAGGTGAAAGAGTAAAACAAAAGAATGGATAAATTAGGAAATGGTGCATTGCATTAAAGCAAATGTATTCTGTTTTCTTTATTCTTATCTTCAACTGGCTTTGCATTTCTCGGGTAGCAAAGCCAAACTGAAAGGATAATTTTGTTTATGTACCCAATTTGCATAATTGTGCAATATAAATTACAATGCTAATTAAGGACAGCCCTTGGGCTTCTGGAATTGGGTCAAAGTGGCTCCCCAAGTGCAGGGAGGTTGGGGCATTGGCTCTGTCCCCTCTCCCACTGCAGGGAAGCTGGGCAAGAAGAAAGAACCTCTCTGACAGTGTGTGAAATCTTGTCAGAATTTGTTGAAGACCCAGGACTGTATGTCTCACTCCCAGACTTGGCTTTTAAAATCATTTTTGTGTGATTCTGCAATAAAGCTCTAGGAAACTAAAATTTCTCCTAAATGCTGTGTTGGTTATCATTTTATGAGTCCCCCCACCACCATCTTTTTTTTTTTAATTCAGAAAATTTTTGTGGAAACATTGTAGATAGGTGAGCATGAACCTGGCATGCAATGTTTTCTCACTGGACTCTTGCCAGAATTGTCTCAAACTGGTGTATGATATACTCTGCTCAGGCTTTTGTGATCCAGGGGGAGATGACAAAATGATTTCCGAGCTTTAGTTAAATCCATGTCCTTAAAACTAACTAAACAATTGCACCATAACTACATCAAATTCAGTCCCAGAGCATTTATTCCCTGCACTATTCATAATAGAGGATTGAAAGGTATAGGGTTCTTATCATCTTTAGCTTGGGTTTTTCAAGGAAAGAATTATTTCTGAGTTCCTGTTGTGAAGGCTGGCATAACTACATTGGAAGAGCCTCTGTTTAGACCTGTTTTGAAGGTGCTGGTTTGCAAGCCTTTGGTAGCCACTGAAACTTGACCTCAAGCAAGTTGTATGCAAAACAGAAATAGGCAGCTCTCAATCACTCAGGTACTTGAGCCGATAGGTAGTGAGGGAGACCTATTATCTTTGTCCTCTCTATCCACTTACCTTTTTCTCCTTCACCTTTTGAGAGACTAAAAGCTGCTTTTATAAGAGATTTATTATCTACCTAACTTGGGAAACAGCGTGTAACAGTTAAGGCTGCTAGTTGTATACACATGATTTTGACTTTGAAATACCAAGAAGCTCTTTCCACTGGGATAATTATAGGAGTATTTGGAAAATATGTGGCCTGTGTTACTTTGTTTTCTAGAGCAATGTTTTCCAAACTCTTTCATGTCCAGGCATATGAAAAAACAAGAAGATAACCATGTAATCCTGGGGTGCTATGGTCTGAATGTTTTTGTACCCCCTTGAGGGTAAAGCTAACCCTCAAGGTAATGGAATGAGAAGGTGGGGCCTTTGGAAGGCAGTTTAATTATATATTGGTGGAGTTCTCATGAATGGAATAAATTCCCTTATAAGGGAGGCCTAAAGAGACTCATTGCTCCTCTGCCGTATGATAGTTCAGTGAGAAGGCAGTATTTATAAAGAAGTAGGCCCTCAGGAAACTTAAAATCTATAGTCCCTTGATTTGGACTTTCCAACCTCCAGAACTAGGAGAAAAATATTTCTGTTGTTTTTAAGCCACCTACTCTATAGTATAGCAATTTGAATAGACTAAGACATAGGGTAAACTAGAGGAGAATTGGGACTGTGGGCAGGGCTGCTCATATTCCAAGGTGACTGGATCTTTGGCCCTGACCAACTCAACCCTCCAATTTCCTGAAACTAAGGGGTTAGCATCTCGTGGCACACCAGTATATCTGGAGCAAAGTCCCACACTGTAATTCATGCAGTAACAATGTTCAAGTGATCATTGATAAGGAGTCCATGGTCAAATCAGCATATGATAAGGTGGATTAAACACAGAATTAGACATGTTTATCGCAAGAATTGTGACATTAGCAACCTTTTATTTTCACCACTTCTACTGCTCTTTTCCCTATGGAATCTACCTTTCTGCACTTTCACTTTTCTTCACATGGTTTGGGTGGAACTGGCTTACCCCTGGCTATTAAGGAGGACATCTGACCTGTTCTGGTCAGTGAGGGTAGCTCATCCCCCCAGGCCATAGACATTGGTTCAGGCTGACAGTAGACTAGAGCATGGTCGATCACAGTCAGACTCAGGAACAATGGAGAAATTTGGCAAATTCTTGATGATATTTTTTGAGCACGTAGATAACACTATGAATGAATTTTCTAAGTTACTCCTGGTATCCGAGATAATATACTTCCCATTTTGCCAAAGCTAGTTTGAAATTAGTATTATTTTCAACTGGAGAAGTCTTGATTGATATTTAGTTTTATTTCCTAAGATTCAGATCTAACAGTTCATGTTCCTGCTTAAAAATGTCCAGGACTCACCATTGCATATGGGATAAAGTCTAACTAATTATAACTAATATATAGGTTTTACCTATAAATGCAGTAAATATGGGGTGGGTTGTCTTTCACTGGTTTATTGATGACAGTGTTAGCTAAGAGGAAACAGGGTGGCCAAAGTCTATAGTCTGGTTTTATTATGTTGGTTGAGCAGTCCTCAACAAACAGATTGCTTTTTGCTCCTAGAGTTGATCATGCTTTTGGGTAGATTTTTTTTTCTTTTTTTCTCCAATTGTTCAGGTGGATTTAGTAACTCCAGCCTTTCTGTCTAGCATATACTTTGTTACTAATTATAAAGGCATAATCTTGACAGTGTAGACATTTTAGAGCATACTCCTTCTGATGGTTGTATATGTATTGAGAACAATTACTGTAAAGGAGTGATTCTCAAAGTGTGGTCCCTGGACCAGCAGTATTGTCACCTGGGAAATTGTTACAGATGTAAAGTCTTGGGCCAAACCTCAGACCCATTGAATCAGAAAATCTGGGGATGATGGCCAGCAATTTGTATTTTAACAAGGTGATTCTCTTGCATGATAAAGTTTTCATACCATTGACAAGAAAAGTCAAAGTTTGGAGAATATCTTGGTTGAGGACTTCCTAGAACTTTCTCTCATTACCCCAATATACTTTCCTCATGCCTTTTTAATTGCTATTTCACTGGAGTTTTTACTTCTCTCGGGAACTCATCCTATTTAACTGGGTTTTTAGTTTTGCAATTTCATGCCCACTTTGTGTGAATATCTATTGTTAGGTTCTCACTTTTCTTGAAAGTTTTCCTGGAAAATCAGAAAATCAAGACAACTGGATTTTTATTATTTCAATTGCCATTATATCTTCTTCAGGGTAAAGTTTTAAAATTGTCATACTTGTTCCCCCTCTGGCCCCTTAGATTTACCATCTTGTTGATTTCAGACTAGTATTTAAATCATATTTCCTAGACATGCAACTGATGCCATTGTGAGATACAAAATAGTTCATATAACATAGCAAGGGGATATCATTCTAGAATTAAACTCATGTTATAAAAATTTCATCATGAAGGCAAAACACATTTGTATAAATTGAACTTTGACTATATTTGCATCATAAGCAGTAGACCAAGGTGGATACTGTTTAATCTCTCAGAGCATCAGCTCTGAAGTCAGACTTCCTGTACTTTGGTACATTTTTCTAGGCAGAAAAGAACTGAATTTTGGGGAAGATGTCTTGAGTTAAAGGTGTTGATGAAAATAATGAGTCATTGAATGTAAAGGAAACATCCTAATTCACAATTATTAACCCACCATTTGCTGATTATGTGGCATTAGGCAAACCCTCTGTGCCTCAGTTTCTTTTTCTGCCTGACAGAAGGAAAATGCTCAGTAAATTTTAGTTAATGCTGTAGCTTTTGAGGCAATATCCTAAAAAAGATGCCCACACGTAATAGCCAGGCAAGGTTTGTCTAAACTAAAATCCTGTCTCTATAAACACACATAAAGGCTCATATTTTGAAGACAAAGAGAATTCGTAGAGAATGATTAAACCTGTACTGGTAAATGGAAATAATGAACAGTTCTAATAAAACTTGCAGTATGTACTCAAACTTAGCATAACTTTAATTGATATACTATCAGATTTAGTTTAGTTCACATTAATACAAGCCCAAAAACTTGCACCAATTTTAGCTAATAGTCTCTGTTATTTCTAATCTAGTTTCTTTTTGTTCAACTACAAGCTCTTATTTTCCTTGTCTGAGGGCCTAATTCTCTTCTAACTCCACTAACTCAGATGTTATCATCAAGTTTATAAATGGATCACTCTCAGATGTTGTTACTTTCATGCCTGTGAGCACATACCATTGTTTGTAAAAGAAATGTTCTAAAGTTTTTAAATAGCTAAAAATTTATGTTAAAATTCTTGCTATACAGCAGTCCAGAGAAAAGTCCAGTGGCTTTTCTCCACTATGGCTACTAATGCCTGCTAGGAATTATTAGTCGTTCCAGTGATGTCCCCGATCCCTGTTTGCATAATATTTGGGTGCCTGGGTGTAGAATTTTACACTCTATAACATACTGACTACATTTGCATCTTCACAGTTGTACCCATCATATACTGTCTGGTCTTGAAAATTCACTTTCATATTACATTTGCTTATTGAAAAAACATTAAGTGTTAGGTACCATTCTAGGCATTAAAAAACACAGGGGTTACTTAAGTCCCTTCCATTATGATGCTTATGTTAACAGTGAAATAAACTATAATCATTCTAGAAGGCAGAAACTGAAAGTTTTCTTGTCTGCATTTTTCTTAGTAGAGTGCTGGAAACATAGGTAGGTGCTTAATAAAGAGTCCTGGATTATTAAAATGCATACTATACTAAAATAGTAGGAACTTCTGAGGAGCCTGGTTGAAGAAGGAAGCTTAGCTAATGCAGGCTTATGGAGTAGAAGGTTGTTTGAGCTCCAAATCACTTTAGAGAATACCTAGTAGAACTGCTTACTTTTTAGGTGAAATAACAGAAAATACCTGTTGTTAAAACCAACTAATTGTGAACCATACTGTATAGTCCCCTCCCCCACTGCTGACCTGGTGAAGACTTGTGTGAAGTATTAGAAAGAGAACTGGAGTTAAGATGGGGAAACCAGGATTTGTAACTTTAGGCAAATGTCTTGGGTTCATTAAACTCACATAAAATGGCTCATTTTGGGGGATATTGTGAGAATTAAGGGAATAAAATATTTGAAAGCACTTTGGTACATTTTTCTAGGCAGAAAAGAATTGAGTTTTGGGGAAGGGGAAGGTGTCTTGAGTTAAAAATGGTGATGAAAATAATGAGTCATTGAATAAGGAAACATCCTAATTCACAATCATTAAGGACTGCCATGAAATTCCACTCCACGAAAATCTGAAATGGGTATATATACCTTCAAGAATGTGTAGCTTGATCATTGAGAAATTATAGTTTAGACCATGATCATGTGGTAGAGATAATTAAAAATATTTAATCTCTCTTATTCTCAAATAATTAGTATAGGAAATAAATAAGAATTTAAATGTTTCTGAAGATCATCATGAAAATGTCTAGCATATTTTGTAAACAACAATTTCTTGGATTATTAGATGCTTTGCTGTTTGCTTTTCAGTAGGCACAAGCATATTGTGAGATGTTCTATATTTATGAAGTTATAATAAACTATGAAAATAACAGAATGCATTCTGGGTAAGTTAAAGCAGTAGTCCAGATATTTCATTAAAATTCTTATTCAAAAATATATTTTAAAATATTGTAAGTACATTTCTTCTTGCCACATTTTAATTTTCGTTTGTAGATTGTGGAAGATGTGCTAGAATGAGAATCAACAAACATGGGAACTAACTCAACTTAGATATCATGCCTTTGGAGTTATTCCTGCCTTCCTCTCCTTGTAAAATTAAGTATTCTTCCACTGTGCCATCTCTAACTTGTGTCCATATTTCCTCTATTGTAATTATGTATTCACATACCTGTTTTTTGTACAAGGTACTCCCAAACGGAGACAGTTAGTCTTATTCTTCTTGGTAACTTTCGCACAGACCTGGCAGATTGTTGATGCTCAACAAATGTTTATTGATTCAGATATGTTCAATTGAACATTGACCTTTAATCAACTCTAGGAAAAGGCTGTAAAGCTAGTTAGGACATTCAGAAACTCATTTCATTTCAATCCTAACTAAATAAATTATTGAAGTCTCAGAATTTCTCAGTACTTTAGAGACATAGAAACTTGAGTAAATAGTACCTACATTGTTATATTCCTCAAAAATATGTTTATCTTTTCATGAAATGAATCTACTGAGGATATTTATAGAAGCTGAATGTAAGTGAGCAGAACAAAGTGGCATGTATGTGTGTGTGATTTGAAGAATAAATGGGAGAAGGTTGTGTTAGGATGGCAGATCTTGTTTATGATAGTCACTAGCTATAACATACACACTGTCTGATGCCTTTCCAATATCCACGTCCCTTCCTTCCTTCCTTCCTTCCTTTCTTTTCTTTCTTTCTTTCTTTTCTTTGTTTTCTTTCTTTCCTTTCCTTTTCTTTCCTTTCTTTTCTTTCTTTTTCACAGTCTTGCTATGTTGCCCAGGCTGGAATGCAATGGCACGATGTCGGTTCACTGCATCCTCTGCGTCCTGGGTTCAAGCGATTCTCGAGTAGCTGGAATTACAGGTTCCCGCCACCACACCCAGCTAATTTGTGTATTTTTAGCAGAGACAGGGTTTTGCCATGTCGGCCAGGCTGGTGATCCTGACCTCAGGTGATCCACCTGCTTCGGCCTCCCAAAGTGCTGGCATTACAGGTGTGAGCCACCACACCCGACTCCCTTTTCTTACTTAATAGATGTGCCAGTTAAATAGAAATGTATCAAGCTAAAAACCTTGCTTCGGTAGCCTCCAGTGCAGATAAAGGTACCTATGTGGCCCCATTCTGGCCAACAATAAAATTGATGGAAGTCTCTGATTGAGGCTTCAAGGAAAACTTTATAAAAAGTTAGGCTCATTGGCCTTGTCCCTTAGTTCAGTGGTCCCCAACCTTTTTGTCATCAAGAAACCAGTTTCTTGGAAGACAATTTTTCCATGTACTAGGAGGGTGGTGGGGGGATGGTTTGGGGATGAAACTGTTTCACCTAGATATCATCAGGCATTTGATTCTCATAAGGAGCACTCAACCTAGATGTGGTTCATGCTCCTATGAGAATCTAATGCCACTGCTGATCTGACAGGAGGCAGAGCTCAGGCAGTAATGCTCACTGGTTCTGCTGCTCACCTCCCGCTGTGTAGCCCAGTTCCTAACAGGCCACAGACAGGGGTTGGGGACCCCTGTCTTAGTTCCTTTGCCTTCCTCCCAGATGGATGCCTGGAGGAACAGTCATTCCACAATTGTGAGAATTAAAGCCACATTTTAGAGTTGGTTTCAATTATAATACAGAAGAAATCTGGACCTTAATGATATATGAGCTACAGTACTGATCTTGATCTTCCTATTCATGAGCTTGTTGCAAGGGACAAATAAATTTTTTACTGATTTAACTCATTGTTTGGATTTCTTGGAACTAAACACAGTCTTAATACATTTTTTCCTTCACAGGAAAATGGTAGAGCAAGACTTTTCAAGTCTAATAAAACTCATGTGTGGCTAAAACCGCTCTACTGAAACAACTCCATCTCAGCCCATGGTACAAGAGAATTTTCCTGAAAGAAAAATGGTGTCCAATCATTTTGTTTGTTTCTTTGTTGGTTTTTCCTGAAACCTAGGGTTAAAAAATCCAGGAAATTTGTCTCAGATAGAGATATAATTTCTGTGGCCATCGATTGATAAATGCAATTACAATTTGTATTCCTAAGTTTGGCAAAAATCAAATAAGCAACATTCCTCACATAATATTGTTTTAATTAAATTTTATTTCTTTCTGGGTATGATACATACTGCAGAAGCACAATCAATGAACATTGGACAATTTCCTTAAATCTTGCTCTTTGTCCTATTTATATAATTTATTGTGTCAGTGGTTCTCAAGTGGTATGCTTCTGCAACTCATCATCTGAAAATACGTCCCAGATGTGCTGAAAAATTTTCATTAATTTGTATATCCTACTTTATTTTTATAACCCAGTACACATGCTTTTGACTAGAAAACACCCCCTCATTTAATCTCAGAGGAATATTTGGCCTTGATTTATGCCCTGCCCACTCCACCCTTATTATTCAAATAGAGATCACTGAAGAAATCCCTGCCCTATAAATTTAGCTGATCCAAAAACAAAATGGAAATTTCATTATTTTAAAGATTTCTGCAAAATCTTTGTGCAACTCCATTGTTTTTTCCTATTAAAAATTATGTGATTCTAGAATAGATTCCAAAACTAAGTACCAAAACTGGAACACAATTTTAAAGCAGGCAATGATTATGTCTATAGTGATATTTAACTACAGTAGTGATAGTTCTGGTTATTGAATTTCAGGACTACACACCAGGCCTGCTGTCTTTTAGCTTGCGGAACAATGAAAAGAGGATTAGAACTGCTCTATATATTAATAAGAACTCTCTATTATGTTCACCTATCATTATATTTAGTATTATGTTTCCTTTTATGAACTGTAGTTCACTGTCTTTACGCATAATATTTGCCCAAGGTGGGAGTGTAGGTATGTATGTGTGTATATGCATGTGTGCACGTGTATGTATGTATATTTGATTCATTCATTCTGACCTACTGAATTTACTGAAGGAATGAGAAGAAATATCTTGAACTGAGGGACCTGGCTTAGCTCAACATTTGTACCATCTACCTTTGAGTGTCCATTCCTTTACTATGAAGCATGGAACCTAAAACCAAAATTGTATCTGCTAAACTACATTGCAGCTAGGTTCCTAGATGAGATTAGGTTTGATGACTTAGATATTCTTGTGGAACATTGAGAAGGCGATAGTAAGGCAAAGGTCATGTGACTGGCTCATTTTGTTTATGTTCAATGACCTTTATTGGGGTACACTTCATATATCATAATATATAATGCACACATTTTAAGTGTACAATTTTATGAGTTCTGACAAATTTATAGACATATATAACCAGCATCAATATCAAGATACATAATGATCCCCTCACTCCAGAATAGTCTCTTGTGTCCTTTCCAACCAATGCCCCACCTGTGGATGCTGGCAACAGTTGATCTGCTTTTTATTATTATGGATCACATTTGGCTTTCCTAGAGGTACAAATAAACGAAATAATGTAGTGTGTCCTCTTTAACTTTGGCTGATTTCTCAGCACACTGTAACTGAAATTTGTTCATACTGTCGATATGGCAGACAGAATTTTAAGATGGTTCCTAAAATTCTTGCCTCCTGGTATATATAATTTTCTCTCAGTTTTCCACTGAACACTGTCTAGATCTATTGTAAAGGGATTTTTCAAGTGTAATGAAAGTTCCTAATAAGTTTAAGTTAGAAAAATTTTTCCAACTGAGCTTGAGCTAAGTGAGTGACCTAAGCAGATGAGTCTTTAGAAAAAAATTAAGAGATATTTGAAGCATAGACAAAATTTGGTTGGCTTTTAAAAGAAAACTTCCATGTGTTAGAGAAAGCCAGATGTTAGGGAATACTAGGTTACCTCTAACTTGACAGCCAGCAACAAAGCTAAGACCCCAGTCTTACCATCATAATGAATTGAATTCTGTCAACAGCCACATGACCTTAGAAGAGGACCCTGAGCCTCACATGAGATCATGGCCCTGGCCAACACCTTAAATGTAGGCTGGTGAGATCTGAGTAGAGAACTCAGCTATGTCATGCTCAGATTGCTGATGTGTAGAGTAGTGAATTAATAATTGAAAATTATTTGAAGCTGCTAAGTTTGTGGTGATTTTTTATACACCAAGAGAAAACGTATACTGTATATATCATTAGATTTTTCCTTTATATTGGTTGATGTGTTTGTTATCTATTACTTCCTAACAAATTGCCAATAATTAAATGTCTTAAAACAATACATATTTATTATCTCACAGTTTCTGTGGGTCAGAAATCTAGCATGGTTTATGTGAGTTCTTTGATTCAGAGTTGTTGGCAAGCCTGTAAACAAGGAAGCAGTCAGGACTGAGGTCTCATCTGAAAGTCAACTTGGGATGGGTCTGCTTCCAGCCTCATTTAACGTGATGGTTGGCAGGATTGAATTGCTCTTGGGTAGTTGGACTGATGGCCTCAGATAACTAGGTAGCTATTAGCTAGATTTTACCTTCAGTTTGCTGCCATGTGGGCCTCTCCAAGATGGCAATTTACTTCATCAAAAGCAGCAAGGGAGTCTGCTAGCAAGATGCTACAATTTCTGGTAATGTAGCCACAGAATGACATCCCCTTAGCAATGGTACATCTTGTTAATTAGAAAGAAATTACTCAATGGGAGGGGATTACACAATGTAGTGAATACCAGGAAGCTGAGATCAGAAGGAGCTATTTTAGAAGCTGCCTACCACAGTGAGTAGTATTCTACTACATGAATATACCAGAATGACTGTATCCACTAACCGGGCATAGACATTTGTGTTTATTCAAGATACAGACTACTATTATTTTAAAAATAAAAGTTACTATGAACATTCAAGTACAAGCTTTTGTGTGGGTATGTTTCATTTGTTTTGAATGAAGTTGCAGGGTCATATAGAAGATGCATATTAAATCTTATAAGAAACTGCTTAAAATACTTTACACAGTGATTGTACTATTTTACATTCTCAACAATGTACAGCAATATATCATAGATCTAGTGGTTTCATATCTCCACCAACACTTGATATTGTCACTCAGTTTAATTGTAGCTATTTAAATAGGCTTATAATGGTACTCGTTATGATTTTAATATGCATCTGCCTAATGCTTATTAGGGACTAATTATGTTAAGCATCTTTTCATGTATTTAGAGGCCATTTGTGTATCTTCGTTTGTGAAATATCTGTTTAAGTAGCTTGCTTATTTGGATTGCTTTACATTTTATTATAGAGTCATAAGAGTTCTTTATATATACTGAATGTAACTCTTTTATCAGATATACGTATATATCAAATATTTCTTCTATGTGTGTCTTGCATTTTTACTTTTTGTACTGTTTATTGAACAGTAGATTTTATATTCATTTTATCAGTTCTTGTTATGATTGATATTTTTTGAACTATGAAAATGTTGTTACATAAAAATCAAAAACATATTTTCATCCTGAGTTTTATAATTTTAGCTGTCACTCTTATGTCTGTGATTCATTCTGAGTTAATTTTCTTGTATAGTTTTAAGTATGAGTGGGTGTTTATTTGGTTATTAAATATTTATAGATATTTCTAATTCTTTCTAGCACCATTTATTTAAAAGTCTCTTTACGCATTGAGTTATGTTGTTTAAATTATTATGTCTGAAATCAAATTACCAAGTAAGCATGGTCTATTTTGAACTATTTATTTTGTTTCATTGATTTTTGTGTGTGCCTTTACACCAGTATCATTGTCTTAATTACTGTAGATTGGTTGGAAATATAGGAATCAAATTTAAGTATTCCAACTTGTCCTTTTATGAAGTTGTTTTGACTGTTATAAGTCCTTTGCATTTCTCTATAGCATTTTGAATTACATTGTCAGTATTCCCCTGAAATAAAACCTGCTGGGATTTTCGAACAGGATTGTGTGGAATCTATAAATCAATTTAGGGAGAATTAATAACTTATAATATTAAGTACTCTAATTGATGAACATGTATTTAGGTCTTTGACTTCTCAGAAATGTTTTATAGTTTTCAGTGTGTAGGTCTTGTAGTTTGTAAAATTCTAAGTATTTTATGGTTTTTAATGTAATTGTAAATAGCTCCCATTGTTCATGTTAGTACATAGAAATACAATACATTTTATATTGACCTTGTCTTATGCAATCTTCTATACTCACTTCATTCCAATAGTTTTATGTAGACTTTTTTTGAAGCTTCTGCATACATTATCATGTTATTTGGTAATTAAAACAAATTTACATCCTTTTCTGACATCTGTATGTCTTTTTTAAAATTTTGCTTTATTGCACTTCAGTACAATGTTGATTAGGAAAGTTGAGCACAGATTCTTTACTTATTCCTAATGTTGAGGAGAAGTCTTTCTCTTTTAAGTGTGATGTTAAGTGTAGGTTTTTATAGATGTCTTTCATCAGATTGAGAATGTTCCTTTTTATCGCTAGTTTACTGAGATGTTTTATTAGAAATGGAATTTTGTCAAATGCTTCTTCTGGAATGATCTTATGGTTCTTCTCCTTTATCCTGTTAATGAGGTGAATTATAATGATCAATATTCAAGTTAAACAGTACATTCCCAGGGCAGGCATGGTGACTCATGCCTATAATCCCTGCACTTTGCGATGCCAAGGTGGGTGGATCACTTGAGTTCAGGAGTTCGAAACCAGCCTGGCCAGCTTGGCCAACATGGTGAAACCCCGTCTGTACTAAAAATACAAAAAATTAGCCAGACCTGGTGGCCGGCACCTGTAATTCCAGCCACTCCAGAGGCTGAGGCAGGAGAATCGCTTGAACCTGGGGGGTGGAAATTGCAGTGAGCCGAGATCGAGCCACTGTACTCCAGCTTGGGCAACAAGAGCGAGACTCCGTCTCCAAAAAACCAACAAACAAAACAAAACCAACAAAAGAATAAAACCAACAGTGGATTACTGGAAAAACCCTATAGGATTATGATATATTCACTTTTAAAAGATTTACTGCATTAATTTGCTAATATTTGTTCAGGATTTTGTGTCTAAATTCATGAGAAATATTTGTCTATACTTTGCATGTAATATCATTTTAAATCAGGGAAATGCTGGCCTCATAAAATGAATTAAGGAATGTTCTATTCTCCTATACTTTTCTGGAACAGTTTGCATAGGACTGGTATTATTTTTCCTTAAAAGTGTGATAAAATTCACCAGTGAAGCCATCTGATCTGAAGATTTCTTTGTGGAATCATTTTAAATTATAATTCCAATTTTTAAATTGGAATTTTAAATTGATTTTAACTCAGATTTTCTGCTTCTGTTTCTTTTTGAGTCAGCTGGGTGGGCTTTTTTTTTTTTAACCTTTTAAGGAATTTGCTCATTTAATTTAATTTTTCTACTGTATTGGCTTAAAGCTGGTCATAGTATGCTCTTACTATCCTTTTAATGTTAGCAAAATTTAAATTGATGTCCCCCCCCCTTTTCTTTTCGTTTCTGAGATTATTAACATATCTTCCCACGCTGACTCAATGTATTTTTCTTTGTATTTTTCCTGCTTAGAGTTAATTGTGCATTTTGTATATTTATTTTTTTCTTAAATTTGGACAAATTCTTCATTTTATCTGCAGATATTCGCTCTGCCACCCCTTCTCCCTGACCCTTAAATTATACAGCCTTTACACTGTTCAGTGTTATCTCACAGCTCACAGAAATGCATTTCAATTTTTTTACTCTTTTCCTCTCTGTGTTTCATTTTAGGTATTTATTTATTGATATTCTTCAAAAGTTCACTAATATTTTCTTTTGCAGTAAAGTTTGCTAAAAGTTTTTGTCTGCAATGTCTAATCCTGTGTGGTGAATTGTTCGTGCCAGATATTCTAGTTTATTCTTTTAAAATGTCTTCTATCTGTTAGCATCATGTTTTCTTTACATAATTGAATAACACTATAACCACTATTTAAAAATCCTTGCCTTCTAATTCCATCACCTCTACCATTTCTTGTTCTGTTTCTATTCTCTATTTTTTCTCCTCATTATGTGTCTCATTTTCCTATTTCTTAACAGGTTTAATTTTTGGCTGGATGCTGGATGTATGAATTTTACTGTGGTCGGTCAGTCATAGCCATTTTTTTCCTCCATTAAAACCTAGTGAGTGGCCTTTGTTCTAGGCTATTGAGTTACCTGCATTTCATCTTGCTTTTTTTTGAGGTTTGCTCTTACTTTTCTTTGGATATGGCTGTTGCAGCCTTTATTCTAGGTTTAATTGAACTTCACTACTGAAATATGGTTTTTTAAATATCTTCATTGAATATTAAGAGTGTTCAGTGAGGACTCTCCACTCTGGCTGGAATAAAACCAAGGATCCCCAATCCTGTGTGAACTCTGGGAACTGTTCACCTCACAACTCTCAGCCAATTTCTGCTTATTCTCATGGAGTTTTATCTTATGCAGTTATATCTCACAGCTAAGTCTCAAAGGGGCCTCATTAAGATTTCTGCTGTTCTTTTTCTGTATGACTCCTTTCTCTTTGAAGCTCGGATTTTTATTCCAAATATGATTGTATTCTGAGATTCCAGGTAGACATATCTTTTGGGGCCATAATTCAACCTACTATGAAACCTAATGAAAAGTGTCATTTAGTATGGACCTCTTAAATTTCATGTTACAAGCTACAGAGAAACTATGACTCAGAAATTTGACTTTTCAGGAAGTGACTATAATATTCTGAAATAAAACACCTCTGTGTCTCCAAATGCTTTTACTAGATTCCTTGTACACAGATTTATGTGGTATACTACAATCGTAAAAGAATGACACAATACTCTCCTTCAGTACGTTTATTGTTTTTCCAGGAATATAAATCATGAATATACAAAAAATTCAAACCCAGTTTAAGAGAGCAAATTATAATAGACATCCAAAGGCAGTAATTGAGGGATTGTAAAATAGGTGAGTGCATAAGTTTAGAGAAGAAAGCTCTCTGAGATCTGGATTCAATTGGAAAGGTTTCATAAATAATAGGGAGCTAGAGAAGGAGGTTGGAGAACAAGGAGTGGAATGGACCACATTTCAGAAAAGGAAGAAGAGAGAAACCAGAGTGAACTAAGGGTTGTGGTAGGCAAGGGATGGGTGCTCAAGAGGAAGAGGTGAAAATTCAGTAATTCAGGAGCAAACCATGAATTAAATACAGAATAAGAGCTTGACTTTTATTTTACAATAAGTAGAAATCCACTGATTTATGAAACACGGATTATGAGTGAGCTTATCTTTTCTAGCTTATTTTTTTTTCTGTTCTCTTTCTCTCTTCCTTCTGTTTGTTCCAGGATAGTCTTTCCAAAAGTCTATTCTGCACATCAAAAAGTCTTTCCATTTTTTAAAAATTTCTTCAGTTCCTCCCTCAGACTCATTATTTTCTCCCATTTCTCCTCTAAACTGTTCTGAAAATTATCCTAGAGCTGCTTCTGTCATTTTGATGTGCATATTTACAAACAAGTGGGCCTTACACAAAAGTACAGGTGAGGCACTTTTTACCTGTTAGGCACTTTCACTTCAAACCTACAGCCTATTTAGATGTTGATTATAGTTGAATATTCCTTTGATTAATAGCTAAGGTTTCTATATTTTATACAGATTTAATCCTGCTGTAATGACATGCAAAGCAGATTTAAGTTTATATTTAGCAGGGATCTGTTCAAAATGTGAATGAAATTCTGTCTGAGAGAGCTGGAACCATGTCATGCAGAGCCCATGGTTCTTTGCTGATGAAGCCCTTAATCCCTCTGGCTACAGAGTTATTTTTCTTTGGCACCCAAAGGTGGAGCAGGGACAGATAATGAAGGGGGCAGCAGTTCAAACGTGCCATTCTATCATGTAAGTATTCTGTAAGCTCTAGTGCTGGAATCTTACTCTCTGCAGCTTATTAGTTCACAGGAAAAATACAAGTACATGTGGAAATAAACATTGCAGGCAAAGTTGCTTTTAATAGTCTATCTAGTCTTAATAGTTCCAGTTTAGTCATTTTTGGAAATGAGCACAAGTGAAGATTACAAGCTCATTGCTGTATCTTTACAATGGTTATTTCTGACACAATGAAAACAGATTGACAACATAATCTACAGAGTAAGCTGTGGTTGGTTGTGTATTTCCATTTCCCTTTCTGTGTCTTTTTCCACCATCAATCACCTGACTACAAATAACCAAGCATCATAGACGTGCTTTGTTTTCCAAGCCTTATACATTTTGAGTAGAGCTCCCACATTGTGGAGCATAGTGTAAGCTTTAGGAGAAATACAGCAGTTATCAACTGGTTGCAACAGGAAAACCATCCCAGAGCCGGGATTAATAGAGAAAGTACACAAACAAAATTAAAATTTTGTAGACTTGCTAGACAAACTTTTTCTGAAATACCTTCTCACCTTTCAAACAACACAAAGTAAAGTATGAGTGACCACTGATTCTGGATAAAGAAGAATATTGTAGCCACTTAACACCAAAATCACCCACATCTCTCCAATACCCAATCCTTCCTAAGAGATAAATAAACATATCCAGTAACAGCAAACTTGTTCCTGGATGGACTAATCTCCCACTCCACTCCCACAAACATCAGGCAGGATTCTAAGGTCCTGAGGAGGAAAACTTATGACAAAAAGTAAAGGGTATTAGAGTTGCAGAGCCTAAGGAAAGACAGAAAAAGCACAGGTGTAAAAATAGTCTTAGGAGATGAAGGAGCAAGCCACTTATTCCCATGAGGATGAAAATTGTGTCTAAATTAATCTTGCCTCTGGCACGAATTTTAAAAACTCTGATACTTTTACGAATGTGGCTGCCGCTATTATGACTTAGCTGATTCATGTATAGCATAAAGGGTTTAGGTTAGACAGTTTAAATAATTTGCAGATTTTAGACTTTACAACAGGATTGTCAATTTGTTTCTGTGAAGGGACAGATAGTACATATTTTATGCTTCGGAGGCCATAGTCTGTCACCAGTACAGAAATCTGATGTTGGAGATGGAAGGTAGCAATAGACCATGGGCATAGCAGGCTTCTGCAGACCACA